>OW203995.1:24499375-25990000 GCA_934047225.1 Ypsolopha sequella | reverse complement strand
AAACTTGTATGCGATGTTTAGCAAGTTCGCGTTTTACAGGTGTATGCAACAACGTCGGTACTAAGTACGTGACGTTCGAAAAAGACGATCTACCGTTCGGCGGAAACTGCACCTACCTCGCCTCGAGGGATAGAAACGAAACAGGACATCATAAGTATCAGGTGCGTACACATACAGACAACGACAGAAAATGAAAAATTAAAATGATCTTTTATTTCAAAATTAGTTACATAAACTATAAAAACATTAGTTCCCACAGAAAGTTTCCTTGTGTAGTGGAAACTAGGCTTCTCCCAAAATGTATTTAAACATAAAGAAATTTAGACTTTAATTTACAGTCTTAACTAGCTTTATTTATTTATTCATTTATAAGTAAAGGTTCACCAACAGGTTAACACCAAATAGAATTACACAAAATTACATTAAAACTAAGTTTGGGGTGCAACCCAATTATAGGTACACACAGCATCCATTGTTAATAAGAACAGTATATAATATTAAGATAATAGAACAATAAAAAACTTACTTATTTATATGAGTATGACATAAAGGCATTTTTCTTATTGTTAATGTGTACGATTTTGTGTTGTATTAAATTCAAATTCAAATTCAAAAAGTTTATTTTGCAAAGTAGGTATATATAATACAGGTTTCACAAGTCAAATTTTAATCTTATGAAAATATATGTAATAAAATAATAAATGTACATGAACTACTTACATTAAATGTTTATTTAATTTATGTAGCAATATATATACGATTAAAATTATAGGTAAAATATTAATATACAAGGTGAAATCCAATCAACCGCCCAAACCCATACCGGAGACCCGGCCAGGGACCAGGAACAAGGTTCAATGATCACCAACCGAGCCTCCAGCACGAATCCAGGCGGCCGACCAAATCCCATCCTATAAGTATACTACATAGTAATAGGCTACATATTATATAAATACATGCCTACCTCCGCCCATTCGATTAGTCTTGCTAAGAAGAATGGGCAAGAAACTTGGCAAGATCATGTCTTTTTTTTTAACATAAACTTAGACTGTACATCAAATTACTTATATCTACTTTAACCAAGGGATAAGAAAATACAAGACAGCCGGAATTCATGTTTATGAAAAAAGAAAAACATATATATCTTTGCCTACCTGTCTCATATAGTCTATTTCCTTTTACAGTCCGTAATTGATTAATGTTAACTTTTAAGAGGAATCAAAAGTAGAGTTTGTATGTTGTGTGCGAAGGTGTGTAGTGTAAATGTGTGTGTGAAGGTGAATTGTATGAAATTCCTTAAATTTCTTACTTATGATGTAATAGAATGATTTTTCAATGTTGACTATAAAACATCGGCGGATCCAGGGAGTGCGTCATGAGGGTTATGACCCCTACCCCCCCCCTGGGCTTAGTTCAACTTTTTTTTCTATACAGACACGCTAAATTTACCTAAAATTGCACAACATTTTATTATATATTGGACTAATTCGGAGCCTGTGACCCCCCCTGGCTTGCAGGCTGGATCCGCCCTTGCTGTGAAAGAGGATCATAGTAAAAAAGAGTTTTAATTTTAGGCGAAGGGGAGTCAACTATTATGTTTAAATATTGTTTAGACAAATAAATGGACCGTTCAGTGTAATTTAAGTAAAACTAAATCCACATTGTACTGAACGCTTTGTCAGAGAGAAAGAATGGCGTGGTCGGCATGAAATGATAGCGTCTTGTTGGCGGACGATGTACATTTTACATGAGAAACGCCACACTGAAGTTGGTGGTCCTCGCCCAAATTCAAATTCAAATAATTTATTTTGTAAAGTAGGTATATATAATTCACTTTTAAACGTCAAATTTAATCTAATAAAAAGATATGTAATAAAATAATAAATCTACATGGACTAGATTAAAGGTTTATTTAATTTATGTAGCAATATACAAGGTGACTTTTTGATCATCGTCCAAATTCATACTGGTGGCTTGGTAAGTTATCAGTATCATGGATCAATAACAATTTTTGTCAAATTCGTAAATTTTAATTTCGACTCCCCATAGTGATTCACTCGGGACTGGAAGTAAATTTCTATGGGAACCCGAAATTTCATTTTACAAACTTCACAAAAATTGTTACTGATCCGAGATACTGATCACTTATCAAGCCTCCAGTATGAATTTGGACGATGATCAAAAAGTCAGCTTGTATATACGATTAAAATGATAGGCAAAATATATGTAATACAAGGTGAAATCCAATCAACCGCCCGAACCCATACCGGAGACCTGGCCAGGGACCAGGAACAAGGTTCAATGATCACCAACCGAGCCCCCAGCACGAATACAGGCGGCCGACCTAATCATATCCTATATACTACATACCAATAGGTTACATATATAAATACAAGTCTACCTCCGTTCTTGAAGACCTATAAAATCGGCATTCCAATTTCTTTTATCCGCTTTTACATTAAGGCGTATGACCACCCTAAATAAGCAACTCGTAGTGTGTCGGTACAAATATCAACGGAAACGACATTGAAATAATGTTCATATCAGCGTGCCTTGAAAAGTGGCTGTAACATCCGGCTAGCGCAAAATAGGAGAAAATAATACTTTTTACATGGACGCCATGAACGAAAAAAAAAATTTGAACTTAAATTATTTAGATTTAAAAATTTCCTATAATTTGGTGAAATAATAATTAAAATCGCTTTAAGCGTTTGGAAGGAGTAAGAGAATTCTTGTGTTAATCGTGTGAAACTTTCGATGACTTTCGATTTTTTTGTCTAAACTTACAATAGAAAAACAGTTTATGAAACTTAAAATTTATTTTTGACTCTATAATGCCTATCATATATTTTTATGAAAGTTTTTGGACCACCCGTGTGGGAGGAGTAGGCCTTCAAAGATAGGTCCAAATTGCAGTTGGCGTATCCATTCGCCTTAAACATAAACTAAAGGTATAGCATTGATTCTCAGGTGTACGCGACCAATGGTCCCTGCGACAGCAACAATGCTCTGACTTGCACCAAGTTGGTTCATCTGATTTATGAGAAGAAGGTTGTCCGAATTGAAAAGAACCCTACAACGAAAAAGGCAAGTTACCATAATTTATTAACTGACAGGCTCAGATTCTGAAACCTTTTTGAGTAAACCTATATAGCGGGCCTATTATGTATCTCTAGTTGCCAACTGGACTGGGTGCCTATCAACAAAAACATAGATATACTATCAAATTCCGATTGTCTAAGGATATGTTCGCACTAGAAGTGACGACACAGTTCGTAAATAGTTCAATAACAACTAAAGGCAATTTTGAAAGTTCGGTTTTATCTATGTTTTTGATGATAGGTATCCACTCTAGTTGGCAACCAAAGATACAGAATAGGGGGGCTGGACCGTGAATATATCCTTAACTTCGTTATCATAATTATATCTTCATCACAACAATAAATAACTACGATTATTTTGGTCTCAAATATAGCCCCAAGAAAATTAATAAAATAAACATGCGAAATTAGATTTTTTGAGGATATTTTAGTATTTATGTAATATTTATGGTGTCAGTATTCTTGATGACTCCCTTTGTTTTTTTTTAAATCTTATTTATTTTATAAGCCATACATCTTAAGATTAATTCGGCTTAAAAATAATTACTTTAGAATGAATGAATGAATGAATAAACACTTTATTGCACACAAATAAGAAGACAAGATACACACAAAGAACAGATAGAAGGCAAGGGCGGACTTATTCCTAAAAGTAATTTCTTCCAGTCAACCTTGGGAAAACATAAAAACATTTTTATCTTGAAAATTTAACTTAATCAGTGCATAACAATATGTAAAAGTTATTTTAAACCTATAACATAAACATAAAATACATACATAAATACACAGATACATATATACAGACAAACAGTAGCTTAGTCAGTAAGTCATTCAGAGAGATGAGAGGTAAAATTTTTTCAAGTTGTATCTAAAAGAGGACACAGAAGGAAGATCTTTGAGGTTTTGCGGAAGTTCATTCCAGAGTCGAACAGCATGTATGATTAGATGTTAGATGTTATGATGATGTGTAAAACAGTTGGGATTACTACTATGAGTATTTTTATAATATTCAGATCTAAGGTTCAGTGAGTCTATTATGAAACTTACAAATCTATCACTACATTCGGCCGTGAACCCTGAACTTAAGATTTGATGGAGAAAGAAGAGAAAGTCGCCAGTAGAGCACCGAGTTTAAGTATTCTTTCTTTCCTATTTTAGTTAATGATGATGATGATGATGATGATGATGATGATGATGATGATGATGATGATGATGATGATGATGATGATTTGATGATGTGTTTTTCAGTTACTAGTAACTGTAGACGGGACGGTGGTGTACAAATTCCCAGTGAAGAAAGATTGGATCACAGTGGAACTTGTCAACAGTCAGGATGTCAACATTGCACTTCATGAGGCCCATATCGAGGTAACTTATTGACAAGATTCTTGGAAGAATAAACCAAGGAACGCGGAACGCAAGAAAATTGTATGAAATCAATGAAATGGCTTATTCGTCCAAGACAAGATTATATTATGACTAGATGTGCCTGCGGCTCTGCCCGCGTTGAAAATATAATAAATATTAAATTTGCGTTTAAAGTTGCGTTTCATGATGTTACGTTTTTGCAAACCCAAAACAGCGGGTCTACCGCGTAATTCTGATTTTCATCAACATCAACTTGAGATTGAAATTTGACGTGCGTGCAAAAGAGATGGCATGTTAGGCGGGCGTCGTCGCACGCACTTCAATTTTCAATTTTAAGTTGATGTTGATAAAAATCAGAATTACGCGGTAGACCCGCTGTATGAAAGTTTGGCTTCAAGGTTAGGCTATAAATTTTCGAGATACCTTTTCTTTGTCTCTCTCTAATTAAACGTTTTATCTTTTTTTTTGTCTTTCTGATGCGTAGACAAGTACAGGAGATATGACTGCTAAATTAAAAATAAGAATGCAATGAGAAAATACATTGCAAGTTAGACATTTTTAAGTGTAGTTCTGTTTGATTTTTTCCGAAGTTTAGAAGTATTTGTTTGTTTACCAGTACGGTGTCGCCATTTCATTGCTTACGTGATTAGTCGTTTTGTGATTTAGCGAGGTAATTAATTTTTCATCGGTTTTTGTTTATTTTACTGTGTTTATCTCACATATTTGTTCATTGCAGTGAGTTTTATTTGCCATAGTGGCTTTAATGCATATTGAATTCTGTTCGACTGGTTACTTGCTTAACAGAGATACTTTATTCTCCAAACTTAGTTTTGAAAACAAAAACCATGTCATTGAGTTAGGCCGTGCTCTTCCAAATATGACTGTTAATTGCAAGAGGCGAGATGGGTTTTTTAACATTTTCATAGGTACTTCTTTGTACGATAGATATACTTGGATGACAGGCAGTTGCAAGCTGAACAAAACTTTTTCTTTCCGTGTTTATTATTGTCTGATTCGAAAACATTTTGTTTGGTGAAATTGAGGCCTTATCTTCTGAAGAAACATTAAGAATTGGCCCTTGCATCACGCGGTGAGTGCTTGTTTTTGGATCATCTTACCACCGTCCTAATCCAACCCCTCGCCACTGATACAATCGGATATCAAGTAACATTACTCCAGTAAACAAAGAACAATACTTCGTTACCATGAGACCGAATCAGATATCAAGTAGCATTATTCCAGTAAACGAAGAACAATACGTTGTTACTCCATGAACCTCGTTAGCAGAGAAAACTGTTCTAGAAGACAGGCCACGTACACAAGTAGTCTTGAGCGACACAGTATAATTATATACAGTATATATAGCCTTCGCTTCAAGCAACATCGTCCATTCTTGATTCGGCTTTAGAGTATAAGGGGCTCCACAATGCTAAACATCAGTTTTGCATTGGTTTCAGTTCTGTAAATGTAGATGGTAAGAATTTGAAAAAAATATGATTTGTTTCTTGACTCAAGACAATCATTAATTACACTTTATAAAATAAAAATATTTTCAATCTTCTTTTCATTACAATACTTTCAAAGAAGCATGAATTTCACGAAATAAGCGATTCAGTTTCCACATTTCAAAACCGATTGAAACGAAACCAACACACGCAGATACTTACTAGAAAAAAACATCTTTATTACATAAAGAATTTATAGTTAATGTCCTAATGTGGCCGCGATTTTAAAATAACTAAAGTGTTGCGTACGCGGCCTCTAATTAGAGCAGGATAGATAGTTAAAAAACAAAAGCGTTAGAGCAGGACTGAATTTTAGCATTGTGGAGTCCCTTGAGTTCTACAAATTGTAAATAGATTTATTTCAAAATTAACATGTTTTTTAAAGAATAGCTGAAAGGTGTGTAGAACGCCATCTCCCCCTTTCCCGTGAATTTTGTCCCTTCCTAGCTGTTCGATTTTATATAATATTATATATGTTAAAATTTATTGAAAAAGGCGTTACACTGCGGAAGTCCATCATGAATTTGTGGATATATTAATAATTTGCAATATTCCGCTAAACACTCTTACTATGCTATTCAAAATGCAGACTCAAGCACCGCCCGCCCTCCCGCATAAAATATGCACAAGCAAAGCAAGCAGTACGAGCACAATAAGTAAGCGATCTTAAATAACAAGCAAGAAAACTTATCGACACGTGTTTCGCCTCTAAACGAGGCATCCTCGGGATGTGTTGTTCGCCCGACCGCTCGACAGCAAAAGCAAAAAAATACCAAGTGGGCGAATTTAAAGTATGAAATCGAAAATATATTTCACCAAAAGTCAAAAAATAAGTGCGACGACGAGCGAAGCGAGGAGGAGCGTGTTAGGTTTACATGTAAGATAAAATAAGGAGCCGAGCGAAGCGGAGCGGAGTGAGGCGTCATCTCTAGTTTTATTACTTAAAATTAAATTGTCACTAAAATAGAAAATGTTCGCCTGAGTATTATTCTACTCAACTCAAATTTGTATTTTCAAGTTGTCGTTTTCAATATTTTTATTCGCCCACTTAGTATTTTAGTACGCTATACAACGTGTAACAGGAAGGTGTAACCATATTTGAAGAGCTTATTCAGTTAATGGTATAGAACAACTTTTACTATGGAGCCAACCCTGAAATCTTGAAAAAAAAATCTGCCCTTCCATACATTTCGGCCGAGCGGCATTGCATTTTTCAATGAAACAGTAAAATTTTTTTTCAAGATACAGTGTTTGTTCCATAGTAAAAGTTGTTCTATACCATTGACTGAATAAGCTCTTCAAATATGGTTACACCTTTCGTTGTATATATTCAGTATTTTGACACCTTAAATTTGAATTAATATTGGCTCGTTTAAATACTACCCATATTTTTATATGGAACTTTTCCAATTTTTGCTGGTATGAGTTGATTGTAAATATATACTACACCATTACATTCCAGCCACCTGAAGGCTGATGTTATTTTTTACCTGACGTTTTGGAAGGTTTATTTTATTTTTACCGGTATTCATTATAAATATGTAATTGTCCACCTATACTGTACATTTTATCGGTGCATCCAATTTATAAACAAACAAGCAACTATAAGAGTTCTAGTTTTTTTGACGAAACCATAAAAATCAAAGAAATTTTTATACTTGTGATTGTCGACACTTAGTGAAACACATCTTGAGTTAAAAGCACTTGTACAGTATATATAGTAAGTATCTAAAATATTTAGATTTTTTTTTCTAAAAATATTAAACTTGTGTATTCCCGAACTAATGTCAATTGTAACATCTAGGAAATTAATAATTTTATGTCCGATTTCTATTGTAAAGTTAATATTTGAGTCAATTGAATTAATAAATGTAAAGAAATCGTTTACATCATTCTCGGTGCTTGTCCACAAGCATAAAATATCATATACATAACGAATTAAAAAAAAAAAACTAAAAATTCCCAATTTTTCGGGTAATTTTACCGCACGTCACCACTAATAAATTGTCGACTTACCTACTTAACTATATTTTACCGCACGTCAACACTAATAAATTGTCGACTTACCTACTTAACTATATTTTACCGCACGTCAACACTAATAAATTGTCGACTTACCTACTTAACTATATTTTACCGCACGTCACCACTAATAAATTGTCGACTTACCTACTTAACTATATTTTACCGCACGTCAACACTAATAAATTGTCGACTTACCTACTTAACTATATTTTACCGCACGTCACCACTAATAAATTGTCGACTTACCTACTTAACTATATTTTACCGCACGTCAACACTAATAAATTGTCGACTTACCTACTTAACTATATTTTACCGCACGTCAACACTAATAAATTGTCGACTTACCTACTTAACTATATTTTACCGCACGTCACCACTAATAAATTGTCGACTTACCTACTTAACTATATTTTACCGCACGTCACCACTAATAAATTGTCGACTTACCTACTTAACTATATTTTACCGCACGTCAACACTAATAAATTGTCGACTTACCTACTTAACTATATTTTACCGCACGTCACCACTAATAAATTGTCGACTTACCTACTTAACTATATTTTACCGCACGTCACCACTAATAAATTGTCGACTTACCTACTTAACTATATTTTACCGCACGTCACCACTAATAAATTGTCGACTTACCTACTTAACTATATTTTACCGCACGTCACCACTAATAAATTGTCGACTTACCTACTTAACTATATTTTACCGCACGTCAACACTAATAAATTGTCGACTTACCTACTTAACTATATTTTACCGCACGTCACCACTAATAAATTGTCGACTTACCTACTTAACTATATTTTACCGCACGTCACCACTAATAAATTGTCGACTTACCTACTTAACTATATTTTACCGCACGTCAACACTAATAAATTGTCGACTTACCTACTTAACTATATTTTACCGCACGTCACCACTAATAAATTGTCGACTTACCTACTTAACTATATTTTACCGCACGTCACCACTAATAAATTGTCGACTTACCTACTTAACTATATTTTACCGCACGTCACCACTAATAAATTGTCGACTTACCTACTTAACTATATTTTACCGCACGTCACCACTAATAAATTGTCGACTTACCTACTTAACTATATTTTACCGCACGTCACCACTAATAAATTGTCGACTTACCTACTTAACTATATTTTACCGCACGTCAACACTAATAAATTGTCGACTTACCTACTTAACTATATTTTACCGCACGTCAACACTAATAAATTGTCGACTTACCTACTTAACTATATTTTACCGCACGTCAACACTAATAAATTGTCGACTTACCTACTTAACTATATTTTACCGCACGTCACCACTAATAAATTGTCGACTTACCTACTTAACTATATTTTACCGCACGTCAACACTAATAAATTGTCGACTTACCTACTTAACTATATTTTACCGCACGTCAACACTAATAAATTGTCGACTTACCTACTTAACTATATTTTACCGCACGTCACCACTAATAAATTGTCGACTTACCTACTTAACTATATTTTACCGCACGTCACCACTAATAAATTGTCGACTTACCTACTTAACTATATTTTACCGCACGTCACCACTAATAAATTGTCGACTTACCTACTTAACTATATTTTACCGCACGTCACCACTAATAAATTGTCGACTTACCTACTTAACTATATTTTACCGCACGTCAACACTAATAAATTGTCGACTTACCTACTTAACTATATTTTACCGCACGTCACCACTAATAAATTGTCGACTTACCTACTTAACTATATTTTACCGCACGTCACCACTAATAAATTGTCGACTTACCTACTTAACTATATTTTACCGCACGTCACCACTAATAAATTGTCGACTTACCTACTTAACTATATTTTACCGCACGTCACCACTAATAAATTGTCGACTTACCTACTTAACTATATTTTACCGCACGTCACCACTAATAAATTGTCGACTTACCTACTTAACTATATTTTACCGCACGTCAACACTAATAAATTGTCGACTTACCTACTTAACTATATTTTACCGCACGTCACCACTAATAAATTGTCGACTTACCTACTTAACTATATTTTACCGCACGTCAACACTAATAAATTGTCGACTTACCTACTTAACTATATTTTACCGCACGTCACCACTAATAAATTGTCGACTTACCTACTTAACTATATTTTACCGCACGTCACCACTAATAAATTGTCGACTTACCTACTTAACTATATTTTACCGCACGTCACCACTAATAAATTGTCGACTTACCTACTTAACTATATTTTACCGCACGTCACCACTAATAAATTGTCGACTTACCTACTTAACTATATTTTACCGCACGTCAACACTAATAAATTGTCGACTTACCTACTTAACTATATTTTACCGCACGTCACCACTAATAAATTGTCGACTTACCTACTTAACTATATTTTACCGCACGTCACCACTAATAAATTGTCGACTTACCTACTTAACTATATTTTACCGCACGTCAACACTAATAAATTGTCGACTTACCTACTTAACTATATTTTACCGCACGTCACCACTAATAAATTGTCGACTTACCTACTTAACTATATTTTACCGCACGTCACCACTAATAAATTGTCGACTTACCTACTTAACTATATTTTACCGCACGTCAACACTAATAAATTGTCGACTTACCTACTTAACTATATTTTACCGCACGTCAACACTAATAAATTGTCGACTTACCTACTTAACTATATTTTACCGCACGTCACCACTAATAAATTGTCGACTTACCTACTTAACTATATTTTACCGCACGTCACCACTAATAAATTGTCGACTTACCTACTTAACTATATTTTACCGCACGTCAACACTAATAAATTGTCGACTTACCTACTTAACTATATTTTACCGCACGTCACCACTAATAAATTGTCGACTTACCTACTTAACTATAATTTACCGCACGTCAACACTAATAAATTGTCGACTTACCTACTTAACTATATTTTACCGCACGTCACCACTAATAAATTGTCGACTTACCTACTTAACTATAATTTACCGCACGTCAACACTAATAAATTGTCGACTTACCTACTTAACTATATTTTACCGCACGTCACCACTAATAAATTGTCGACTTACCTACTTAACTATATTTTACCGCACGTCACCACTAATAAATTGTCGACTTACCTACTTAACTATATTTTACCGCACGTCACCACTAATAAATTGTCGACTTACCTACTTAACTATATTTTACCGCACGTCAACACTAATAAATTGTCGACTTACCTACTTAACTATATTTTACCGCACGTCAACACTAATAAATTGTTGACTTACCTACTTAACTATATTTTACCGCACGTCACCACTAATAAATTGTCGACTTACCTACTTAACTATATTTTACCGCACGTCACCACTAATAAATTGTCGACTTACCTACTTAACTATATTTTACCGCACGTCAACACTAATAAATTGTCGACTTACCTACTTAACTATATTTTACCGCACGTCACCACTAATAAATTGTCGACTTACCTACTTAACTATATTTTACCGCACGTCACCACTAATAAATTGTCGACTTACCTACTTAACTATATTTTACCGCACGTCACCACTAATAAATTGTCGACTTACCTACTTAACTATAATTTACCGCACGTCAACACTAATAAATTGTCGACTTACCTACTTAACTATATTTTACCGCACGTCACCACTAATAAATTGTCGACTTACCTACTTAACTATAATTTACCGCACGTCAACACTAATAAATTGTCGACTTACCTACTTAACTATATTTTACCGCACGTCACCACTAATAAATTGTCGACTTACCTACTTAACTATATTTTACCGCACGTCACCACTAATAAATTGTCGACTTACCTACTTAACTATATTTTACCGCACGTCACCACTAATAAATTGTCGACTTACCTACTTAACTATATTTTACCGCACGTCAACACTAATAAATTGTCGACTTACCTACTTAACTATATTTTACCGCACGTCACCACTAATAAATTGTCGACTTACCTACTTAACTATATTTTACCGCACGTCACCACTAATAAATTGTCGACTTACCTACTTAACTATATTTTACCGCACGTCAACACTAATAAATTGTCGACTTACCTACTTAACTATATTTTACCGCACGTCAACACTAATAAATTGTCGACTTACCTACTTAACTATATTTTACCGCACGTCACCACTAATAAATTGTCGACTTACCTACTTAACTATATTTTACCGCACGTCACCACTAATAAATTGTCGACTTACCTACTTAACTATATTTTACCGCACGTCACCACTAATAAATTGTCGACTTACCTACTTAACTATATTTTACCGCACGTCACCACTAATAAATTGTCGACTTACCTACTTAACTATATTTTACCGCACGTCACCACTAATAAATTGTCGACTTACCTACTTAACTATATTTTACCGCACGTCACCACTAATAAATTGTCGACTTACCTACTTAACTATATTTTCTGTCAACATTATCATTGTTTACGTTGCTCAGAGCTAGTGCCTGGAGTCAATGATATTTATCATTGCCTGGAGTCAATAAAATGTATTTTAATTAACATCTTCCTTTGAAAATGGAGTAAAATCCGAAACCGGTTGGGAGAAAACATAAATAAAGTGAAACAAGTACTGTACTGTACAAGTTCTTATAACTCAAGAAAAACCTTTAATGTTTTAATTAATTTTCAATGCATATGCTCGTAAAGGCCCACTTTTTATGCATCAAAACTGAACAGAAAGTCGATTATTTTGCCCTAGGGCTTTATTATTATTATTTTTTAAATTTGTTTGTAATGGTTGGCTAACCTGCAGCCTTTCCTGTGTACCATAGATGTTATACTTTTTTTCCACTGCTTAACGGCTCTGGATACAATCCTTTTGAGCCAATCATAATTGAAAGTTCACAAGATTATATTTGTTTTCATTTCCTCACACTATGCATTGAAAAACGTAGTATGATACACTGATCGCTACGCTCGTGTTTTAAATCATTCTCGTAATTTATTCCTTTTCGCCCTTGTAGCATAAACTACTATTTTAATAGCTAACGTGTGTATGTCCTTAGCTCTCAGTGTCGCAGTCCGAAATGGAGTTCAGCGTGAAGGTCCCGTCATACTTGTACGCGAATGTCACAGAGGGACTGTGCGGCGTCTGCGCAGGCTATCAGGAACATCTCACTATGAGCAATGGCACCGCAACTGATGACTTGGAAAAGGTAATATTTTAATTAATACCTTTCTTTCTTTAAATCCATATTATACCGTACTACGTATTAATACGTGCTCAGAAAATTAACCGCACGCTCTAATGATCATACTGTATAACCCAGAGAAAAACTTTTGAAAATTGCTTTTTTTTCCTTGTTCTTTTGAAATGCATTTCGCCATGTAATTTTTTAATACATACACGTATTGGAAAGTTGCGGCGGTGTGTCCGATAGTAAGATAATATTGTTCTGAAAGACAACAAGTCTAGTGAACGTTTTTGTAATATAATGACCTTCCAGGTTCATACATTAATCTACCCCTCGTGCAGTGGCGTATTTTTAGATTTAGCGTCCAGCCCCCCTATTCTGTGTCTTTAATTGCCACCTGGACTAGGTGCCTATCATCAAAAACATAGCTAATAACGGAACTTTCAAAATTGCCATTAGTCGTTATTGAACTATTTACGAACTGTTTCGTCACTTCAAGTGCGAACATATCCTTAGACAATCGGAATTCGATAGTATATCTATGTTTTTGATGATAGACACCCAGTTCAAATGGTAACTAAAGATACATAATAGGCCCTCTGGGCCTGTAAAGTTTGCCGCCCCATAAAATAACAAAAAAAAAGCAAAAATATTTCAATTATAAAATGTAATAAAATCCAACAGTGTGTTGATGTGGGCTAGGAATGGTGGTATTGAATGAAAAAACTAAAAAGGCCATGCAAACACCATTTACATTTTTTCTGATGGCCAAATTAGTTACAGAATTCTTCAATGACACTGTCATAATTAACGGATTTTAGTCAAGTCAGCTAATTCTTAATTGCTTGTGCCCCTCGTCGCAGCCTGCCGCCCCGGGCCACGGCCCTTTTGGCCCTAGGGTAAATACGCCACTGCCCTCGTTGGACGCAAACACAGACCACTAAGCCGTTAGACGTCGTAAGGAGGGCAAACTTTTTTCGCCAACACGTCATTGCAATTACACTACTATATAAATATCATTTCATACTACCCCATCTCTATTTCCCTGCTTAGTAAATTCCCGCATTACCCCGCAACACAACGGCATTGGCGGAAAAAATTCTCAGTTGTCTGTGGCTGATAAGATGTCTAATTGCTAAGTGGTCTGTAGACGCAAACCGTGCGTACCGTGCGCAAGACCGTTACGAGGCTTCAGAAGCAAAACTGCCGTTAGAGACGTTTTTGAATTGCTTTAAACTTTCTATATGAATATTACATAATTTCGAAAAAAATATATGAGATTTATGTACCCATGTCCCGTAATTGTGATGTTTTAAAACCTTTAAAGCTCTAACCTACAACGAGTAAATAAATATCTTTCAAATGCTTTAAAATGGTTTAAAAAACTGATAAAATGATTAAATTTTTAAAATTCAAACAAGTCAAGGTTAAAACTTGAACACAGACACAAGCAATACAAAAATCTAACATAATGACGTTTCAAACTTTTAAATATCAAATGTAACATATGTAAAAAGTATTATTTTCTCTATTTTGCACTATCCGGTGACGCAGCGATCGTCGTAACAGCCACTTTGCAATGCACTCTAATATGAACGTTATTTCTATTTTGTTTCTGTTGATATTTGTACCGACACATTTCGAGCTGCTAATCTAGCTTACTGAAGCCCCTTAATTTAAATATTTCATTAATACTCCCAGTACGGCAAGAGTTGGCAGGCGAAGGGCGACGTACTAACGACTTTGGGCATGCCTGACCAGGAGCAATGTGACGAGCCACCTCCTAAGGTAAATCACTTTATTTTCTTTATTTTGATTTCTGATGTTACATATATTCACGCCTGTCTCCCAAAGAAGATCCTGATACATCTTTTGCGCCTCTTCTACATCCATCATAGACAAATACAGCCTACAGACTCCTCATAATAGGCGCCGATTTGTGTCAATACATCTGACTCAACCAGCAGATACAATTCGCCACTCCAAAATTATATGTTTCGGTAAGCCAAACCAAAATGGCTTCTTTATTCAGTACGTTAGAGTCTTCGTCTTCGGGAAAGATAAGTTTGTGGCGCTATACGTAAGATTGGAAGAGCCAATAGGATTGCAGTATCCCGTTTCGATTGTTGACAGAATTATTTGTACGTAAGATGTTGAACAATAGAAGTCTTTCTGGACTGTATTGTCTATGACAGCGTTTCTTAACCTTTTTTTCCACGGACCCCTTAGGGAATCAAGCACAATTTTAAGGACCCCCTTAATAAAAAAGCAGCAATAAGTTTCGGACCATTTATTTTAGTTCTACAAATTACAAAAAATAAATACTTTTTCATATAAAATAGGTTAATGAGAAGATTGGTGCTGCTTTTTTGCAACTAAATTAGTGATATTTGGGTTTATATTAGTACTGAGTTACACTTTTAATCTATTTCTGTATTTGTTTTTAGTATACACAAGAGCAGAGAATGCCTTTTCACAGAGGTATGTCGTTGAGAAAACGCCTGTTGGCTCACATTCGCCGTGTTACTTAGTAACACGGCGTGCGTAACATTTACGAGACTTTTGGTGTCATTTATTTATGATTGTTATCCATAGATTAGGCTGCGGACCCCCATACATATGCTCGGGGACCCCCAGGGGTCCGCGGACCACAGGTTAAGAAACATCCATCAATCCAGTCATAAAAGCTCTTCTGTTCCGGGTGCTTTTGACTTTGCCGTTTTTAGTACGCCGTCAATTTTGTTTCCATACGTGCTTCTACGGCGGGTCGGTCGAGCTTCCATACATTTCTTTCGTTACTCTTCTTTTATTCATCCTCTCTATATACCCCAAGCATTTCTTATTTTGAAATTTTTAATAAGTACTCGTGAGATATAATATTGTGTTTTATGCAGCAGGAAGAATGTGTGCCGCCACCGCCGGAACAAAACCCGTGCTACAACATTTACAACGCGGAGAAGTTCGGTGCTGTAAGTAAATAGACCCCCACTTCACGCAAGTGAACAGATTAATGGACCTACTACTACAGGACCTGCCTGTACACACAAGTTTGTGTGTGTGCGTAAACTAATATCTCGTTTTACACTGAAAACTAACCACTGTCTTAAAAACATACTAGGGACTACTGAAAATCCCCGGACACTAATTTTTTAAAGATAAATTTGATATAGAAAATACATACGTAGTGTTCAATAATTTATTTGTCTTTTTCGTTTTAGAACCTATGCCTATATTATTGAGTTTCTGAGCCCCCCCCCCCCCCCACCCTCTGAGTGAAATCCTGCGTACGCCCTTGACCATATTATACCATTTTCTGGTTGTTTAAACTAAGTTCATATATTTATTAAATAATATTAGTTGGCGAAACTCAAAATATAGGTAGTACTAGTCTACATGAACAACTGTTTGTATGGGAGCTAAGCGAAATTTGTAACTTTTTCAGTTCCTCCCGTACAAATTTCCCCGACCAGCTGACTGCTCCAGTATGGAAAGGTGAAAACAAATTTTAAGAATTTGGCACAATCCTAATAGAAAAGGTTGTTCATATGGACATGTTGTACATATGTTTCAAATTTCGCCAACTACATAATTTAAGTTCACCTTATATACATTATTATTTTCTATGTTTTATCTGATCATTTCCCTTTGAAAATGAATTATCGTCAAGACTGCGTTGCTCAAATCTTTTTATTATGTTACTATTAGTGGAAACTTGTAATTGGCCTTATTTAGGTTTTTCTATTGATATTGTTAGTTACCTTGTGCTCTAAGTTTCCCTTGAAAATAAATAAATAAATATTGGGCTGAAATTTTTACGTACAAAAACGAAGAGTAAAATTATTAAGCATGATATTTATGGACTAAGTCATCCATCCATCAGCCTAGTTCGTCCACTGCTGGATATAAGCCTTTCCAGGACTTTGCCACTCCCGGCGGTCATCCTGGAAGAATTGCCTATACTCGCACACGCTGGGCAGGCGGGTTGGTGAGCGTGGTGCTGGAACCCTCGCACCAGTGACGCCGCTGCCCGTCACCAGTCTGTTCCATATAAGGCCCGGCTATTATGGATGGATATACCGCCATCCATCGGTCCCAGGCATGATGGGCCTCCTGGTTTCTTGCCTGTGAGCTGTCCTCTTACTCTCCCCCGAATTACTTCGAGGGGGTCTCCAAGTAAGATGATGGTACCTCCACAGTCGAGCCCGGTATCAGCTCTACCACCTATGTATAGACTGAGTAATCGATACCTATTTTTCTTGTAATTTCTAGTGCCATGCTCTAGTGGACCCACACTCGTACGTTGAGAGCTGTGAAGCAGAGCTCTGCGCTACGAATGTAACCGACACATGCTCCGTGTTGGAGCGATACGTCGCCGAGTGTAGGAAGCAAGGGGTCTGTCTCAAGTGGAGGACGGAGCTACTCTGTCCGAGGATTTGGTGAGTCATTCTACATTTTTAGGTAAAGTTCAAAGTTCAATGTTTATTTGTGGAACCAAGGTACAGTCAGTTGTTACATATGAAGGGTAAGCGGGAAGAAAGGTCATTGTCATTTTTTTTCACAAATTGAGTTAACAGCGCCTTTTTTAAAATATCTAGAGAACAATGATTGAGCAAAAAAAAACTAGAAAAAAATAACACAAACCACAAAATATTCGCTTTTAAAAATATACCGGACTCAAGAAGCTTAAATACAGAACTTAAAAAAGGGTCATAATTAGAGCAAAAGTAAAAAAAAAACGAAATATTGTCTATGGATATGGAGCTATGGGCTGAAAGTAAAGTTTGCTTTTGAAGAAAAAAAAAAACGGTGATTACAGTAATTAACTATGATTACAATAATTGCCCACTAAAAGTTCTTAAATAATACGTTTAAGCAAGTTTTTTCTACTTATTTCAAAACTACCTTCTGTTGACTATGATCCCTCTTCCCGCTTACCCTTCATATACTATTGGTGTATGCTTCAACTCAGCTCTGCCTTGTAAGGCGTACAAATAACTTTATTATTTACCTAAAAATAAGATAATCTATATAAAAACACAAACGCTCAGCTACAAAATACACCAATAAAAGAGAAAAACACAAAAAAATACATATATATATTTTCCACATAGCAGTAGGTAAGTAAGTAAAGAATTAGCGTATCAACAGATCGAGTAAATTAACGTCACGTTCAGAAACCTGAATTTATAAATAAGTTAATTTATGTATTACCGAAATTCGTCAGAAAGAAAGTGTTGAATGTCATAATAGGCTTTGTCAACTAATAATTTTTTTAATGTCAGCTTTTTTTAATCTCTCCAATTGACTTCATTGTGCTATTGTAAATACGAAAGCCCATCACTAAAACACTGTTATTTAAAAGAGCCGTGCTCGAGGGAAAAGATGTTACCAGGTCTTGAAGCCGTTTACTTTTACATTTATTAAATAGGTTGGGGTTTGTTCTTAGAGAAATAAGCCTTTAAAAATCGCAAAGATATCTACAATCATTTCAAAAAGAGATGCTAGTTTGTCGTGGCAAAAAACCTAGAAAGTAGCAAAAAATAAAGCGTAATGACTACATTGAATATAATCAATATCAATGTACAACGTGTAACAGAAAGGTGTAACCATATTTGAAGAGCTTATTAAGTCAATGATATAAAACAACTTTTACTATGGAGCCAACCCCGAAATCTCAAAAGAAAAAATCTACCCTACATTTCGGCTGAGCGGCATTGCATTTTTCTATGAAACATTAAAATATTTTTTTTCGAAATACAGGTTTGGCTCCATAGTAAAAGTTGTTCTATACCATTGACTGAATAACCTACACCTTTCTGTTACACCTTGTATACAGAGCGTTAAGATGAAGTTGCGGTAGCCGGAAACTGGTGATAGTACTCGTCCATACGAACAACTTTTTCTATGGAGCCAACCCTCGAATCGCGAAATAAAATCAGCTGTCCCATAGAAAACTTACATAGCTACCCGACCAAAATGTATGAGACAGTTGTTTTTTTTTTCTCGATTTCTCAATTTTTTCACGAAAAGTATTTCGTAAAGTATTCTATCGCCAGTTTCCGGCTCCCGAAACTTTATCTTAACACCCTGTATAATAAAAGTAAGTGTGGTTTCTCCGTTTGTCCAGATAAAACTCTGAAACGAAACTCTGCAGCCCTTTAAGGGTTATATGGTTTAATAGTCCTTCACTCTCCATCTATGAAGAAGGTTTCGGTTTGGAACCGCAGGGCTTGGGTTCCGAAATATACGTGCCAAAACATAAATGTCTTTTTAGAACTTTTCTTGCGCTTTACATAGGCGTTCTACACGCGAGCAACGCTCCGGGGCGTGCGCTTGTCAAATAAAATACAAACTACTTTGTATATATATAACTTTAAACTCTCGCGTTTCGTACACATTATAATATATATTATTGGGTCTACCGCGATCAATTTTTACCTTTTTTACGAAAAGGGGGACACCTGACGTTTCGAGACAGTTGCATGTCTTGTGGTCTACGGGAAACTAACAAGTATGGCGAGGCGCAATAATCGTCACCTGCATCTCATCACTGCGCCTCGCCATACTTGCCAGTTTCCCGTAGACCATGAGACATGTAACTGTCTCAAAACGTCGGGTGTCCCCGTTTTCGTAAAAAAGGTAAAAATTGATCGCGGTAGACCCAATAATATATATTACTTTGTTTATCCTAAAAACGGGTAAAGATGGTAACATAAAAGATCTAAACTTTCTTTCAGTGCACAGCCCCTAGTATACCGACCCTGCGTTGCGTGTGAGCTCACCTGTGACAACTACGACGAAATGAAGGACGGGTGCGACAAACAGCTTGTTGAAGGCTGCTATTGTCCTGAAGGGAAGGTAAGAAATAGCACTACCACTTTATACAGGGTGGAAAAAATGTAAGGGCCCTGGAAAATAAAAGTATTCGTTCGAATTTCAAATTTTGTTTTGTTTTGCTTTCATTACGTGCTGTCATTGTGTAATAATGGCGTATCATTATTACATTACAAGTGAACAGTACTAGGTATTGTTAATAAAGAACTTGTAATAAATATTCAATTTCATGGGTATCTCGTACAACAGATGAGTGTAAGACGAAATGTTTATTAGACAAATTTTATCCTGAACAATAATCCTACCGATTCGTATAGTAAAATGGTGAGGGTTTATTATTTTTATTTTTAGTTGTTTCGATTCCCGGGTGAGACAAGTGAATTTTAGAAGATCTTATAAAATGAGCTAATTAAAGGATTTAAAGGTAGTTGCCCTCCAGGGCCTTTAAAGTTTTTCCACTCTGTATACCTGTGTTCTGGAAAGATTTATACCGCAAATAGAACATCGCTAATGCGTCTCATTTCTAAGCTACAATGAAATCAGCGAGAAAACGAGGCTAAGGGGGATTAAATTAGGGTTTTGGGAACGCAAAATATTGTTTTCCATGGATAATACATAATTTTTTATTTTTATGTTTTACCATAATTAAATACCAAATAATCAGGCCTCTCAATACCTCTCTGACCCAAGGTTCCACCCATATTCAAATTCAAATTCAAATAATTTATTTTGTAAAGTAGGTATACATACAAATACACTTTTTACAAGTCAAATTTAATCTTATAAAAATATATTTAAAAAATAATAAACGTAAACAAACTAAATTAAAAGTAAGTATATTTAATTTATGCAGCAATGTATATTTATATACTACATACTAATAGTTTACATATTGTATAAATAAATGCCTAAGTCCGCCCATTCGATTAGTCTTGCTAAGAAAAAGGGCAAGAAACTTAGCAAGATCATGTCTTTTTTTATCATTTCTGTTACATACTATACATATTATTAATAATAATTAATATACGTTAAATAAAAATACAGTTTACCTAAACTAATATATTGTATGTATGCCCGAAGTACAGCAATTGACTGACGCTCTAACACGTTAGGTATACTTGGTGAAAAGTGCTATAGTATTTTACTCTTCAGTTAACTCTAGGAACACCTTTGACACCCCTTGAGAGACACAGTTAATGGCGCTATATACTATTAAATAATTAGACATATGACTATCAAATCAAATCAAACCAAATATTTTTATTTCGGACTAGGCCATAGGTGTTAGTACTACAAACAACTTATTAACTATGTTAGTATAAATAACCTATATTACTGTAAACTACTTTGGGACTCTGTCCATATGTACTGAGACCCAGTGTCTCAGGATTGAACTATCAGTCCTGTTAGCAATATTGTTCAGGAGACCATTGACGCTGCCGCGCGTCCTGTGCATCAGCGAGGCAGTTCTGTTGCGTACTACACTATTACTACGACTATTACTACGCACTAGGTTCTTGATATGGTATGAGAACATGGGAGTACATGCTTCCTTTAATACTAAATGAAATACCTACCCATACATTAGATAGACTAAAAAACTTCAATAATAATAAAAAGCGAAAAAGTGCCATAAAGCTTTTTTTCCTTCAACATCAGCAGCCTGTGGCTGCGTGATGTTATGTAACATAATATAAGTCAGAATTAGTTTAGCATAAAGTTTGCGATCTCGCCATACCGTGCATAAACCATGTGGTTTTAGTCGGATGGCTTTAAATTCTTAAATATGTAAGTAGATTTAACTATGAATAAATAAACTAAAACAAAATATATTAATATTTCCAGGTTCGTGTGAACAACACGTGTATAGAGCCAGCGAAATGCTTCCCGTGTGACGTGAACAAGGAACACTACGCGGGAGACGAATGGCAGGCAAGTACTACAAAACACGGACTACCACAAATACGGCCGGCGTTCACGGGACAGTAAAACAAAGTGGTTATATTGTCTTTGGTCAGGTCCAGAACCTCAGAATAAGGAATACAAATAGAAGCCTGACTAAAATAAGAACTGAGCATTAGCCATTGTACTCATCTAACGTAAATTACTCCTGTGTACGAGTGAATGAAACAGCGGACGGCACTTACTTTATATTTTTTCCTGGTGTGTCACTAGATTGAACCAAACAAATGTCAGATGGATGTAATTTGGATGTATTTTAAATATTATAATACCATCGAAATAATAAGGAAAGGAAGTATAAACTCGGTAGGAAACGCCATTAAAACGTGACGCCACATTTTGAACGTTGTGTGCTTTGTGGTGTACGACAGACACTTAGCTCATTGGTCAGCAAAAATCACGTGATGTTATCTCCCCACCTCTGTATACCTAGCAAAAAAGTTTTTTAAAGTAAACGTACATGTTACTACTTCGCAAATTTAAACTTTTTTTCATGGTTGTACACCTTCAACAGTGATTCCAAACCAATTGACAATCATCAAGTAAGCGACAGTATCGTGGTCCTCTATCAACACGCTGTGTGTGAACGAAACAAGACAACAAAGTCGAATGACGCTCTAACCAAAGCATCTCGAATAGGCCGGATTATCCGTCATGAAAATGGATATGTTTATGCAACATTGGGCAGTGATCAAGATTATTAACAAATAACACTGATCAACAAAGATAATTATACTTGTTTTTTGTTAATACTTGAAATATTTTAGATATTCTTGTAGAAATTTGTGTGCTGAATCTTATCGAAAAACTTTTACGTAGCAATAAGGATAATAAATAAAATACCAGTATTAAAGTAATATAAAATATATAATACAATAACTACAAATTTATCCTTTACTTATGTACTACACTTAACTAAAAATATTTTTTCATTAGATGCTGGAATCAAAATACAGAAATGTTAAACAAGAAAAAATATTTTTTTTAAAACGTTAGATACGCGGCTATAAAAAGGGTTGCGTGTGTGATGTATTTAAAAAAAAAACGTATTTTTATTTGAACTAATATTCATGTATTATATTTTATTATCAGAATTTGGGAAAATACCAATTTCACGTGATTTTATATTTCTCACTTGCATATATTGTCTTAAATCACTTTAAGATTGCTATAACCTATTCAGACTCTTAGTTTCTTCATTTTTAGGGTTCCGTACCTCAAAATGAAAAACCGAATCCTTATAGGATCACTTTGTTATTCGTCCGTCTGTCTGTACGTCCGTCTGTCCGTCTATCCGTCTGTCCGTCCGTCCTTTCGTCTGTCTGTCTGTCTGTCAAGACCCTTTTTCTCGGGCCCTGTACGAGATGTCAAATTGAAACTGATACCTTATACAGAATTCTACGGCCCCATGGTGTTAGAAAAGCAGGCTCGATTTGACACATGGGGCACTTCCAGTTGGCTTAGAAACTTGAAATTTCTTTTACGTTTAGGTCTTATAACATAAACATAGAAAAAATAAATTATAATTACATATGTTTCATTATTTTGGAAGAAATAATGGCCAACTTAAATAGATACTTTAGTTACATAGAGTTTAATAGATTGTATGTGTCAAGTTGAGTTGGTCCTTCATAACTGCAGTCTGCAAGTGGAATTATTTACCATAATGTTTCAAGGGGTCCGTACCCGTATGTTGCGGAACGGAATCCTAGTGCACGAGTCCGACTTTTTAGTTTCGGAAATACAAAAGAGCATAAATTATTTATTACCAGTTACATTTTTGAAAATATTTTTATATAATTTTACTTCAACTTGGAATTAATACGTACGTTTTCCTGCATTAATTGTTACTTCAATGGAATAGATCACTTAACGATACAAAATCACCAATTTAGGTATGTAACATTTTAAAATTAGGTTATATTTATATAATTGGAATCTGCATAGTACTTACCTATTTAAAAACAATAAAATTAAAAAGTTTGTCAAGTCATCATTATTTGTTTTTGAACAATGAATTAAATTTTTGGTATCGGTCTATCTATCTGTGAGTTGCGAATAAGGGAATTAAAAGTAATATAAGCTATAATCCGTTATGTACCTCGAAAAATGGTTAGTTTGTTTAGCTTTTGTCTAGAAGATGCTCTATGAAGAATGCTCTTTCATGCATAACACCATCCAATTCTCGTGTACCACGTCTAGGGCGGGAGCTCCACGCAATTTAGACTCTTTTGTTATCTTTATTGTAACGTGATAGGGACTAAAATGCTACAACTGACTATAAACTTATGTGGTTAATTTTAAATTATTCTTAGGTTATTTATTTTCGACTAATGTTTGAAAAATTATGTAAATTTTCATACTTACGCATAGAAACTTATACCATCACGCTTGGAATGTTTCGTGGAGTTGCTTAAACACCATTTCACAATGCAACTAGGCATATTGTGGCTTTTTTCAAACGTTTCATGTATATACTCGACGACTTAGTTCTAGCACAGCTGTCAAGAGACTGCTTGACGTGCGGCACTTATAACTAAGCACATGCCCACCGTGGCAATTATTTAGTGGCGTCAATTTTCAAGCGCGTTTATACTTCCATTCCTTATTATTTCGATGTATAATACCATCAAATTAAATATGTCTCATCATTGTATCGTTGTGTTGCAATATCGTTCGTTGCGTGCATCACATCTTAATTTGGTGGCATCGAAATGTCTATTGCATTTTGCGAAAGTTTACAGCTTCACCGAGAGAAATTAAATATTTTGGTGCTCTTCCTCTCAAAATTCGTGAAAGTGTGATTTATTATTGTTAGTGTTGATTGTTTTTTTAACATTGTAATAAAATGTCTTGTGCGATTGAAGGCTGTAAATCGCATACAGGAAGAAAAGAAAACAACAATGAAGCAATATCATTTCATCGGTGAGTTCTGATAGTTTTTATGTTAATAAGTTGCAAGATCATACCTAAAATTCAGTAACAATAATAGTAGTTCTTGTAAATCATACTCGTGTTCAATTCTACACCGATATTTGCCTGTTTTATATAGATTTTCTGCCGACTATGAGAGGTTATGTTTTTTCGTATAGTGATGTACTAAAGTCCGTGTGGCAAACTATCGAACATTGGTTCCCGCGGCAGCCGTGCATAAAGCATAATAGATTCGAGTTAAAAGAAAAATAATGCCGAATAAATATCGCTATATTTTTTTGTTACAGATTTCCAAAAAGGGAAGAATTAAAAAGTGAATGGCTTAGACGAATAATTTGACCAAATTGGGCAATTAAAAAAAGCAGTCATATTTGTTCGAAACACTTTACGTCGGATTCTTTTGGACCAAACGAAAATTTAAAATGGAGACTTTTAAAAGCAGATGCCTTACCAACGTTATATTTACCAGATACAGACACATTGGTAACCTTTAAATAATTATGTATAATTGCATTATCAATCTTGTTTGTAGGTACGTGCTTGTACTATACTATAGTATATTAACTCTATAATTTTTCAATTTTAGGCAACAGAACCAGTAACTATGGATGTCTGTGGTTTAGAAAAGTGCATACTTCTATCTTCGCCAATCGTTCTGAAAGGCCTGTTCGTTCACGTTACTGCCGTGATCGACTTCACGAAGAAATTCCGCAGATCAAGACATTTTCGTACTTAGTGGTTGACAATAAAAGTACTTTGACAGGGTAGTTCTATCGTGAAATGAATTTTAGGAATGCTTATTGACTTGAACTGCGCATAATTTGATTTCTTATTACTGGTTATTAGGTATTTTAATCGTTCATTATTTGTTATTAGTTTTTATTCAAGATAAGTTGATGTTTATTTGATAGAAATAAAAAAAAATTGAAATTACCTCTGTAGTAATTGCGCTGTCATCGCTCATCATTGACATAATATTATTATTACGAATCCTATAAGTCTATGATTATTATTATTTCTATTGTTGCGATTAATTCCTTCCTCCTTGATTGAACAAAGACGCGACATCAACGAACATCAATTTGATTGAGTTAAGAGGCGACTTGAAAAGTATCCACTTAAATAGTTTACGGTTGTATCTCTGATACAAGCTACAGCATTTTTTGTACTAGAAACAAGCACAATTTTGGACTTAACTTATGTACCTACTACATGCCTACGATATAGTAATTTGTACTTAATAAAAAATATTATGGTAAACGAAAGATATCCTTTTATTAATTCCTTATTTACACAATATAACATGTGTCCCACTGGGGTAGACAGAGACCACTTTGCTATTAATTCTCTTGGCCTCCTTCCAAAGCAAGAGGATGTCACCAGAAAGGTCGGTGCCTCCTGCATTCTCTTTTTTTCACACTTTGATACGATATAATGTGTGGTAAGGAGATTGGTCGCGGTTCATTTCGATTTGGTTTATTTATCGTAGTCAAAAATCGACATTGTTACATCACTCGCAAAGCAACGAACTAGTGACAACCTACCTAATTAAGAAAAAACTAATACATATCCATCTCTCTCTAACGCACTAGAATGTCGTAAGAAAATCAAGGATAGGTGTCTTTCTCCGCGTATTATTTTAGCCAGGTTTCTATTTGTATTCCTTATTCTGAGTCCAGAACCAACCAACTGACAATTCCCATGGCTTAATTTTTTTTTTTTTTTTTTTCACGGAGTTTACGTCATTTTAGGACATAGTTTTCATTATGTTGGTATATAAATTAACCATTATCTTTTATGATTTTTAAAGAATTTTCCGATATGACGTCACTTGAGAATTTTAGACATTATACTGATTGTGGTGTGTGGTTGCTTATAAAAAAAGTGGTCTGCCTCTGTCTGTCTACTCATTTGTCATCCAGCTGCCAAATTAGTCAGAAGCAAATTATTATAAATTTATCTTGATAGCAAAAGACACATTTCTAAACAGCCATTTCTCAAGTGACGCCACACGAAGGCAAATGGAAGTTGCAGCTTTTTCTTAAAAATATCCATCATCATGCGGTTTTTCAGACCACATGTTCTAAAATACGGCTTATTAAACCTAAATCTCGAAATGGTTTTTGAATTAACACACCTTAACATATTCCGTTTACTTCAACTGGTGGTACACTCCGGCCGTGGCTTGTCATACATCACCTCATGACGAAAGTATACTGCCAAGTGAGTCGACGTGTTTTGCCATAGCGTCATGGGAAGTCGTACGGGAGAGTGGTTTAAGCATAAATATCACATACTATTGTTCCAATCATATCAGTGGGTTAAAGGCAGTTGCGTAGTATAAACGTGTTACCGACCTTCGCGATTTTTGCGGAAGTCCCATTTCAGACTAATTAAGGCGCTACGGGAAAATATTCGTCATTTTTAGAACTTGCATATCTACTTCAGTAAAGAATTTATTATTTTGATAAAATAGTATATTATTTTTGGAATCTTTTTCTAGGGATCTGTTATACAGAAACGCGATTGGAGAAATTCGGCTCGATAATTTTTTTTATCGAATTAAGATCTTTTTCGACATAAATTCTCCTGGTTTGGCATTTTGGAAAGACATATAGACTGCAATTATATTTTATTAGATGGGTTTTAACAATATCTAGGATCTTGTTAAACGAAATTTTGATAGCAACTTTAGTACATTTTATATTAATAAAAACTAGTTTAATTTGAAACATAATGAATTTATTGTTAAACTTGTATAATTCTTTGTATGTTCTTCTTCTCGAAATTCAATTTGTCAGTCAATACAGTCAATACCTTCAATGCGTCTCAAATTACAATCATCAAATACATATGTGATGTCAATTTATGTATTCAATAAATTACCTAAAAGTTTAAAAAATACTATAACTACTGCCCAGTTTGCACAACATTTAAAAGATCTATTAATTGCTAAATGTTACTAAACCGTCCAAGAATATTTGGACGATAATAGTTTGTCATAAAATAGTTATACCTGTATTAAACTTAACTAAGCATAAAAAAACTCATAAAATATATTTATAAAATTGCGAAATAAGCCGCCTTTTCTCACAATATTGCTGTGCCCAACAGGGTGCATAATGATCTAAAATTTTATGTTACATCTTTAATGTACATTATGCTTGCAATAAAAATATTGAGTATTGAGTATTCACTGCGTACACGTGTATGAGTACTTCGTTTATGTTACTTTTTCCTATTGTGATGATTTTGCTATCGGAAATCTCTGTTTAGAGATAAGCTCGCCAATGTGCATTTTTTTTCACTGTAACTTTGTTTATGTTTATATTTATGTGTATGTACAATAAATAATAAAGAAAGGAAATATGTTAAACAGGAAGACGCGTGCACAAAGTGCAGTTGCAGTAAACTAGTCGATGAGAACTCTGCGCACGTCGCGTGCACTACGCAGAGCTGCACCGCTCCCGTCTGCTCTGACAGTGAGGATATGATCACCAAGCCGGCCAGCCCTGGGGCTTGCTGCCTGGACTACGCTTGTGGTAAGGCTTCCTCAAAAGGACGGGGCGTCACATAATGTTTTGTACGTAGGCTTGAAATTTTCCCACGTTCTCACGAAATGAAGCACCGATAGCTCAGCCGGTCAAACATTATGCGATTTCCACAAACACGGTATTTGCTACGAGAAAATAGAATTATGGCTTGCAAAATTTTCTATGATTATATTCTTGCGTTATTTTGATAGGATTTATCGTTTCCGAGCATTAATGAGCAAAGGTACATTTTAATGAGCGTTTTTCTAGTTGTTTTTTTTCTTAGTTCTTAGCTTTCCTCCAGATGGCGCTGTCCATGTCACCATAGATAAAATGTGTTTCGTAGCAATCAATGTCAAAGTGGTTCTTCGTTTGTTTGGAATAGGTGCAAATTTTGTCTTTGATTCTGTTGCTAAAGAATACGACAGTGCCATCTAGGAATCTTATTTAACACTATATTTGACATAAGGAAAAACGCTCAGTACAACTTGAAATTTAAGTCATTTTTTTAACGAAAACTGGTGATAGTTCTTGTCAATATAAACAACTTTTACTACGGAGCCAACCCTGAAATCGTAAAAAAAACATCAGCTTTCCATAGAAAAGTTAAATACCTACTCGACCCAAATGTACGAAACAGCTGATTTTTTTTTTCACGATTTCAGGGTTGTATTCATAGTAAAAGTTGTTCATATGGACGAGTATTATCACCAGTTTTCGTTAGCAAAATTACTTAAATTTCGCGTTGTATACTGCTGACTTTGTACATGATGTTTTTTTCATTTGTAAGCCTAAAAAACTCGTTATTGTGCCCAAATAATTGTCAGCTTTCTGTTAACGCTGCTCGTAAATTATAACTTCTATTAAAATAAATGTAGGAACTTATTTGTGGACAATTTTATGAAAAATAATTCGGCCTTTAGTTATTTTCTCGTAGCTTATTTAGTTTTCCTGAAAATAGCATAAAACCTTAATTGGACACACATTTTAGGGGGGGAGGGGTGATTCACTTTGTGGAGGGGGACGGACGTCACCGTGAATGTCACCGTGACAAGGTATCTTATCTTAAGTGTCAGAGCTGTTGAACTTTTGCTTCATAAAAATTTAGAATGAGCACATTATGGAGTGACAGTCCGTACTCGTAAATACCTCTGACACCCCCTTAAAATAAGGTGATGATGTTCTTTTTTGTCTTCTCCATAATTTGCACCATGGGACATTAACTGGCCAGTACAAACGCCCAAATGGTGCAATGATATCAGGTTAGGTTAACCAGAGTCCATCCAATACACAATAATGGGCTGATTGTGATAATTTATTAATTACAATTACTACGACAGAACCCAATTACAGTAATTATTAGATTTAGTAGTTTAATTAACATATTTATCTTAACTTTTAGCCATACAATAAAGCCGATTCTGAAGGCGTGAATTTTAGTTACAGTGCTGTCAAAACTTGAAATTTTCCAAAGTAATTTAACTTCTGTTCCTAAACCAAAGGACTATTTTGCGATGAAGAAAATTTAGTTTTGACAGCACTAAAATTAAAGCCTTCAGAATCGGCTATAATAACTAATATAAACGAATAGACCTTTAGAATCGAAGAACATGTCAGCATACGGTTCGGAGTCTAGGAATAAATTTAGAGCTGCCGTCATCAGTCATCTTACACATTGCTGAAACAGCATGAGCGTGCGTGCGGCTGGTGGGCACGGCAAACAACTTGCAGCAAACAACTTGCGGCAAACAATATAATGATAATGATGGTGATGACACTTAAGAAGGTTTCAAAATGTTAATAGCTGCATTGATTGATGAAAGCAGCGTATTCTGAAAACTGCATCAGCATACATCTTGATGCAGTTTTCTGAATCGTGTTGGTCTTTGTCACGTCTCGCCAGTTCACATGTTATATTTCAGTACCGAAACCCCAAGACACTCCTCACTGCGAAGAACCAAAGAAGATCGAGTGCGGATTCGGACAAGTGCTGAAGCAGAAGACCAAACCGGATGGCTGCATGGAGTTTGCTTGTGGTGCGTTACAATTATTTGGCCTTTTGTTCTAGCAATCCTAACTTTAATTACAAAGAAAAAGTTCAATTCTTAAGAAAACGTAATGCGTAATTATTCACAATATATTTTATAGTTCTGTGAAACATTTGCGACGTTTCAATCTTATAATAATAAATTACCTTCTAGCGCATTATTTACTTCCTGAGAAGGTTTTGTACAGTAGTCTGTATACCTACGTATAATAGTTTGTTTTTTTGTGAGCGTTTTTCTCGATGTTTTTTTTTCTTAGTTCTTAGGTTTTCTCCAGATGGCGCTGTCCATGTCACCATAGATAAAATGTGTTTCGTAGAGGTTTCGTAGCAATCAATGTCAAAGTTTGTTTATCCCTCTATAATTTGTGTTTGGAACTCAGGTTTGGAATCGGTGGAATTTTGTCTTTGATTCTGTTGCTAAAGAATACGACAGTTCCATCTAGCAATCTTATTTAACACTAAATTTGACATAAAGAAAAACGCTCAATAAATCTTCTCTTGCAGAATGCAAACCAGCCAGCGAGTGCTCGCCGCTACCATCAGCGAATGACGTGGAACTCTTACAGCCAGGCATGGCGCGTGTGGTGGACAACTCAGGTTGCTGTCCCAAGGTCGACATGATCTGCAGGCGGGACACCTGTCCCGCGTCCCCCGCCTGCCCACAGTTCCACGACCTCAAGGTCAATAACGTCACCGGCGGCTGCTGTCCCGAGTATTCTTGTGGTGAGGAATTTTTGATATTTTATATATAAAAGAATACCCTCAAACTGATAGCTTCACAGCAATAGTCCGAAAACGTGTGGCTTCCCTTATGAGTCGTTTAAGGGGCAGCTCCAACAGCATCTTGGAGGGCATTGTTGATCGTTGGGACAGTCCCGTTCTGGGATTCTGGAACAGGGTTCAAGTGAAGTCACAGTGCTTCACCAGGAGGATGGTGTTGTAGGCATCACTCTATATAGTCGTGTGATGTCTGCAACAGCGACTTCTGCTGCCTTTCTGTGTTTTGTTTTTGTGTTTTTTTATTTTTGTGTGTAGATTAGGATACTAACATAGTTTTAAGCATATATTGTTACTAAGTAAGGTATGGATTTAAGAACCCGCTCTGTATTTTTCTTCCGTTTGATGCGAAGTATTTTTTAAATAATTTTCTCGTCTTTACCGCGATGTTTTTGTAAAAACTATGGACATACACCAATTCATATTGGCCGAAGTTCTAAAATTTATTTGATTGAATTGTTTCTCCTTTGCGAATTATTTTGGTACTTAGACAGTATCAAGAACTATTCGGAACGGGCTCGTAAGTACCAAAATAATTTGCAAAAGAGAAACAATTCAATTAATAATTTTAGGCGTTCATTCAAACAGCCAATATAAAGTGGTGTATGTCCTTGGTTTTTCCAAAAACATCGCGATAAAAGCCAGAAAAATGTTTAACAAAATGCTTTGCATCAAAACTGTCGTTGTCGTGGACCGGGTTCTTAAGTCTGAAATAAATATTTTCTTTCTTTCTTTCTCACTGACTGAACAACGCCCAGACCAAACGGCTGGACCTAGGGACATGAAATTCGAACTGTAGTTATCTTGTTTGACGTAGACATCCACTTAGTAGGGATTTTGGGTAATTCCCGCGGTATATTTACCACTTGCTGAACGGTGAAAAAAAACAACGTAAGAAAATCTGCATGCCTAAAAGCTGTGTATTTGTGCCCGAAGTACGGTGACAGAGTTCTCCACAATCACGTTGGGACGTAATAATCGTCGGTGAAACGCGGGTGTACCGAGTGTGGACTGTGACTTGCATTTCACAGTTCACACTCGGAACACCTCTAACAACCCCCTCGGGGATTCTTGTCGTGACGATATCCCGCGGTACCAAAGAAACGGGATGTGTTTTTCTTTGACATATCATTTGTTATCATATCACATTGGTTATTTCTAGTGCTACCTAAGGACAAATGTGTGGTGACATTGGAGTGGGAAGCTGCATCCAAAGGCGGAGAGATGCCACGCGCCTCGCCCGAAGTTATATTGAAATATGTAAGTTATTTAAATTATTGCCCAACATAATTTTTGTTCATTTTATTTTCTTAAAACCTTTTGCATTATGTTGAATGTTAGATTACAGAATCGAGAAGTTCGCTTCTTAGCTTTATTCCCTTTCTCCTCAAAGGACGTTTCTATCTATCTATCTATCTATCACCTATTAGGTAATGGTTCTTAGTTGGTTGATAATGATGTAATCATATACAAAGTCGATATTACCTAGAAGCTAGACTTGAATTACATTTTTACTATTAGCTCCTAAAGCCCTTTCATTTGATACCACATATTAGGTTTCATGAAAAAAAAAATCAAAATTTCCGTACAAAAAAATAATGACGTCATACCGGCTAAGTCAAACAATGAGACAAAACACCCGGTAGTACACGATTATACAACGTGTAACATTATACAACGTGTAACAGAAAGGTGTTACCACATTTGAAGAGCTTATTCAGTCAATGATATAGAACAACTTTTTCTATGGAGCCAAACCTGAAACCTCAAAAAAAAAAATCTACCCTTCCATACATTTCGGCCGAGCGGCATTGCATTTTTCTATGAAACGGCAATTTTTTTTTTCGATATACAGGGTATTGTTTCATAGTAAAAGTCGTTCTATATAATTGACTGAACAAGCTCTTCAAATATGGTTACACCTTTCTGTTACACGTTGTATAGCTCATTACCTATCCATTGCCACCAATCGTAAACTTGCTTTATTCAATATCCCACGGAATTACATATGCCTCAGGACTTTTACTTTTCCACAAATTTTCGATATTATCTACTTTACCCAACCGGTTTCGCTATAACAGCATAATAATAATAATACATATTAAGTGTTTCAACGTGAATAATGTTTTCTTCATAACAATGTATGATAAGTTCCACCCACACGTTGTGGCTCCACCAAATATTCCACCAATCATAACAATCGACTTCCTAGTTAACATCTGGTACTGTCGCAGCTGGACGAGGCGTGGCTCGACGGCCCCTGTCGCTCGTGTCGCTGCGAGGCGTCCCCTCTCGGCGCGTCCCCGCACTGCGCCGTGACCTCGTGTCCCGCTATCACGAGTGACGCTCAGTTCGTGGTGGAGCCCCGACCTGTCCCGTTCCAGTGCTGTCCCGTGGCGGAGCAGGTCGCTTGTAGAGACAGGGACAATATATACAAGGTAATTAGTGTGAACAAAAGAACGATAGTGTTGCTGCAAGGTGCCCCCTCCAGGCGCGTCCCCGCACTGTGCTGTCACCGTCCCGCTATCATGAGTGACGCTCAGAATGTGGTGGAGCCCCGACTTGTTCCGTTCTAGTGCTGTCCCGTGGCGGGTCATGTAGCTTGGTAGAGACAGGAACAATATCTATCAAATATTAAGTGTGAATAAGGTGCGAGGTGTCCCCGCACTGTGCTGTCAGTAGTTTTATGTTTACGCGATTAAGACCCGAATCTTATACTCAAAATAAAGCCAATTCTGAAGGCTTTAATTTTAGTTTTAGTGCTGTCAAAGCTTAAAATGTTCCAAAGAAATTTAGCTTCTAATCCTAACTCTTAAGGACTATTTTGTATCAAAGAAAATTTTGTTTTGACAGCACTAAAACTAAAAGCCTTCAGAATCGGCTTTATTGTGTGAAAATTTAAAGTTTACTATCGTGGTAGAGCCTTGACCTGTCCCGTTCCAGTGCCATCCCGTGGCCGAGCGGGTCATCAATATAGGTATTATACAACCCAACGTTAGCGTACCTATATATTATTTTAGCTCAGTAATAGTGATTAATGCTTAACTATTGGAAAGCACATAACGTAGTCATTCTGACTAATGTTTGCCTGTTTTGGTTTACCGTACTTCTGTTTACTTGTTGATTTTTTCTACAACATGCGTACTTTTGTTGAAGACTTGACGGGTTTACATTGTTCTGACCTCAGGTTGGCGAGAAGTGGACGTCAGAGAGCAATGTCTGCGAGTCATACGAGTGCGTGCTCGCTGAGGACGGCAAGCTGGATAGAGTGACGCACGTGCAGACCTGTGACCTCAACTGTCAGCAAGTTAGTTCACTTTATATTTACATCAACAAAACAATGGAAACAATATAACACATTCCACCGTCGAAAAAAATAAGTGGCAAATTGAGCCAAAAGGGCGGGTTTGAGATGCAAATTAGCCCGGTTGTCTAAATACTTCCTAGACGTTTCATAGACCTATCGTCAATTCATCGCTTTGTGGCAATTTGCATCCACCCGCATTAGCATTTAAGTGGTTTCATAGTCTTTGACCTACATCGGATAGTAGGGTAGCCCAAATTTTCAATTTTCTACTAGCCACCTAAAAACGCTCAATGTATGGGGATTGAAATTTTTAAAGATTCGTGTACACACGCCATAGAGGAAATTTTCTTCTATGGCAAAAATATGAAAATAGTACATTGTTCACCGAGGGAAGAAAGGGGAAGATTACCAACGAGGGTGTAGTTTGAGGCCCGAGGCGAAGCCAAGGGCCTCAATACACACGAGTTGGGAATCGCACTTTCTCCCGAGTGATACATAGTGCTTTATACTACACCTGCGAGGAAATAGTATCTTTTTACTTTTAATCAAGATACAATAAAAGAAACCGACTGACTCGCGTGCGATTGTCACTTTTTATTTCCTTTTTTTTTTTTTTTTTCATTTTCCCACTAAGTGGAAAGGCAAAGGGATCTTAGCCCATACAGACATGTTTGACGTTATAGTTTTTAATGTTTATATGCACTATCCTCTTCTGTTGAGGATCATCTGAAAGGTCTGTCCTGTCTAAGTCACTGTCCTGTCGTTTCCGCTATAATGATAGCCTTATAACGCAAATACAACAGGGTTAGAAAAAACACACGAAAAGGCACAGCCCGCACTTTTGTTCCATTGAACAACACACTACACAGGTTACGGCGATTTTAATTCACAATATCCTATCACTATTGTTGATCAAAACACCCAAAATGCAATATTTTTTAATAAAACAAAACAAAACAAAAAAACGACGCCATCACTTCTTCGCGCCTTTTTTCCAACCTTTTATTTCCTTCTTATTTTTTATTATGTGCAGGAAAAGCAAGTGGTCAGTATCATTTTTCGAGTTTTATGTACGAGTTCGCAAAATAATACTGGCCACTTGGCCACTTACTCATTCTTTATGTTATTTAAAAAAAAAAAACAGCACGTTAACAATGGATTTGCATATACTTTTTCTGCCCGCTCAAGCACGTTAACAATGAATTTTCATACACTTTTGCCGCCCGCATATTTGTATGACAGTAATGACGTATTTTCTGCATCGTTTTCAACAAAGAAAGAAGGTACTTTCCGAGCAGGTGTAGTATAAAAAAAATTATTCGTTTAAATCTACGAAGAACACATCGTATACCATCCTCAGTGCGGTATGTAAGTAGCGCATAGGTGGGTATCGTTGGATACTAAAGTCGTGTAAAGCTGGAAAAAACTGACAGTTTGTGATAGTGGGAAATACGCTTTTAACTCCTATTGTGCAGGAGCCATTTTACATTGTCACCGAACTTTTTAATGCTGCAATAGTTGCAATGTGAAATGGCTCATGCAACGTAGGAGGTAAAAGCGCATTACTCACTAACAGGAACTGTCAGTTTACATCAGCTTCAAATCAGGGGCCAGGTACACTTGCACCCCTTGGAAATCCTGGGATCAACGTGATACCTATAAATGGTTTTTAAGAGGCGTCATCACACCCAAACCTCCATACAAACGCTGTCACTACATTGTGGGGTGTCTATGGAATGTTATTATAATATTTTAGGCTGAGTCCATTAACATTATCTAGATCTATGTTAAAGTCGAATTAAATATCGTGATATTTGAGTAATTTCTACAACAAACCACTAAAATAGTTAAATACGTAAATTTAACGGTTTTAAAAGTGTAGCCCAATTTGCTTTTATTGTTTTGCATAAAATCAAAAAATTAATACTCGTTAAACATCGAAAATGTTATATACATTAATAATAACCAAAAATTATGTTTGAAAACGTCTACAGTCTTGCCAAAATCTGGTTTATCCTGAGTTTTCAATTTTGCGCCCGCGACGAAATCGGCACGATTGTATTGTCCCGCAAGTTTCATGGAGCGTGCACCTTATAGCGAAATGAAACAGCATGACATTTGGTCACGCCCACAACTGTGTTAGTCCCGTCATGATGTCTGTTCTTAAGAGGCCATGCGAATTTTATTTTTGTCACTCTCACTCCAAGAGAAAAATCGCGCAGTGCGAGAGGGGCGGATTCAGGGCAAAATGGAAAACATTGCTTTTATATTTTTATTAAAAAAACTAAAATAGCTAGCAAAATTTCAAATATCAAATCTCTAGATATTGTTGAAACACACCTCATAAAATATATTTGAGTTCTGTTTATGGTACCTATTCGTCAAACGAGGAGAAAAAGTGTGTTTGAAGACCTAATTTCAACAATTATTTCTTTATAGAAAAATTTATCCAAACATGTTTTGCAATTTCAAAACCCTAGATTATATAGTCAAAATGCATGTACCAGAAATTTATTAAAACTTTCCGTATATTTCATGAAATACACAAAAATTATTTTTTTCGCATATCGCCTTAAGTAAACTCACTGATGTAACCTCCAAGTAAGAGTTGTGTCACTGTATATAATTCCCATTGCTTAATTCTGAAAAGTTATTACTACAAATTTTTTTTTCAGGATATATGCGCCATTTTAGATCACAGTTTTCATTATTATGGTATATAATATGATCATTACTTTTTTATGATTTTTTAAGAATTTTCAGATTTGACGTCACTTGGGGCATTTTATGTGTGATACTGATTGTGGACATTTGCCTTGTTTATAAAAAAGTGGTCTGTCTCTGTCTATCTTCTCATCTGTCAACCATCTGCCAGCAAATTATTATAAATGTATATTGATAGCAAAGGCACATTTCTAAACAGCCTTTTCTCGAATGACGTCACCCGAAGGAAAATGGAAGTTGCAGCTATTTCGTAAAAATATTCATTATCATGAGGTCTTTTACAAGCACAAGTCCTAAAATACGGCTTACTAAACCAAAATCTCGAAACGGTTTTCCAGGGCTCGGAGTACTTCCCTGCGGAACCCTCGAGTGGCATCTGTTGCGGCAAATGCAAGCCTGTGGCGTGCGTGTGTAGCGGCATCGAGCGCGTGATCGGAGAAAAGTGGACGTCGCCCGACTACTGCACCAACTACACATGTGTCGATGTGAATGGCACTGTAAGAATAATATTTTAGTCCAAAACAAGTCAGTCCGAGAGTCAACGGAACAAGCTATCACTCATACACCTACTTTTTACCGAAGAATATATCGCCTGAATTCCAACGTCCGAAGTGTTTCACAGTATGGACTGTGAAATGCAAGTCACAATCCACATGCTTCACCAACGATTGTTACCGTCTCAGAGTAATGGGTGGTGAGCCCTATCGCCCTAGTTTCACAATATATGAATTCTATGAATTTATCTTTTAATCATGAGAGGCTTATAAACCCTAATGCGTTTGCGAAGACACCGCTCATATAATCATGATAGAACTTCACGTACAGGTAAGTTCGTTTCCATCCATCAGCCCGTATTCGTTCACTGCTGGACATCGGCCTCCCCAATATTACGCCACTCTTGGCGGTCCTCATCCAGCCGCCACCCGCAACGTCCTTCAGATCGTCAGTCCAGCGGGCACGAGGGCGGCCTACGCTGCGCTTTTCTATACGTGGTCTCCATTACAATGCTTTACGGCCCCAACGGTTATCACGTCGGCGTCAAATATCTTATTTGGAGACCCCCTCGAAGTTATTCAGGGGAGAGTAAGAGGACAGCTCACAGGCAAAAAACTAGGTGGCACACCATGCCTGGGACCGATTGATGGCGGTATATCCATCTCTAATAGCCGGATCTTATATGAAATAGACTGGTAATTGGCAGGGGCTTTTCGGCACCGCGCTCACCAATCCGCCTGCCCAGTGTGTGTGAGTATAGGCAACCCCCCAAACGAGTCAAGTTCGTTTAATAATTAAAAATATGCTATTATTTGTCCCTTTTCAGTTACAAGTCCAGACCTCAAACGAGAGTTGTCCCGAGGTCCCCAAGGAGCTCAGGAAGCAATTCCAGATAAAAGAAGAGAAGATCCCGGAAAAATGCTGCAAGACTCAGGAGCCTGTGGCGTGTAAAGTTGGCGACAAGATCTACCAGGTTTGTTATTTGGTCAAACCTTGCAACTTTAAACTGTTTTCCAGGGCTACGTTCAGTTTGACAGCCCGCTGACGCTCGCTATACAGTAGGATAGCATATACAAATTCAACGCGTGCGATAGAGATGGCATGTTAGTCATGTGTTTACACCTTCAAGTTGTACATTCCACGAACCAATTAACACAGTCATTGTCACGATGTAGATACACGTAGCGCCATCTAGTGGGGAAAAATAGAAAACTTTACTGACGTATACTGTTTAGAGTTTTCCACGATGTTTTCCAGATGTATTATCTTGATTCTCATTATTATCGCTAAAGCAAAAGATCGTAGCCACGGTGGGGCAGGGTGAGGCGCTTGCCCCACCCTGGCTCTGACCTGTAAGGAACCTAACCAAAACTAAAAAACTAAGTGCTCACAGGATGAGGATCACCGAAGCGAAATATAAATTGGAAGCCGAAGTGCTAGGGAGGTTCCGCCAGAACCCACGACGGCTTCTCTTGAACTAATATTATGGAGTTTGTTAATACCTAAATAAATAAACAACCTATAATACCAATATGTAATTGTTTACTTACTGTACCTGAATCTACTATCTATAGATATAAACCTCTAAATTGACTAATTAACAAATTGGCATACGCCCAGAGCCCAAACGGCTGAAGTTAGAGACATATTTTTGGATGGTAGATTTCGTGGTGTAGGTAGGTGTGCCCCACCCTGACCCCATGGCTGGCTACGCCCATGATCGTAGCTCCAATCCATCTTAGAGATCGGTTCCAAATGGATAGGATTTTATTTTGTAATATTATGGATATATGTTGTATATTAATATAGTTGGTAAGTGTACGTTGCACAATATATAAGTTCGATTCAACATGTTGCATTAAAACTTTTTTCGGGTAACCTGATCTGATTTTGTATAAAAAATACACCGATTAGATTTGACATAAATTACGGATCGACAGACAAATTGAAATGAAGGTACAAACAAGGGATTCGGGTATTTTTAAACCCTATTTTTAATTGATCAAAAATGTAGAAGTATCAAAACATTTATGTCACAAAGTAACTTTACATAATAAATCATAATTATTCGTCCAAAGGGAAAACACACTAAAAAACTACTAACACGCATAAAATAAAAAAATTAAGAAATAAATAACATTAGAGATAAGTATTGAAAGTATGAAAATTTAGTTAACCCAAAATAAGTGGCTTTTCTTGTAAATAATGTAATGTTGTCCCTTAGACATACCTGCGTTTCTAAAGTATAACTGATTGAAAAATGAAAATGAAAAATATTTATTTCACATAAAAAAACAGTTTACATTTTGAAAACAGCATTCCCAGACTAGACCATGGTGAGTCTTTACCATGGGTGCCGGTAAACAGATTACAATATTAATGATATACAGTGTTCGTACAGGTGGATAACAAAGTGACACTAAAATATAATTAACATAAAAGATCATTAGAAAAGTTGACTTATTAAAACCTAATAATAAGACTAAAATTAAAACTAAAGCTAAAGTTACAATCTAAGATTGGGAGAACAATAATAATTCAACTGTAATGTTTTGCCAGGAGAGTCAAACCTGGCAAGCCGCCGACCCTTGCGTGAACGTGACATGCGCACGCGACTCCGTCGGCCGCCTCGCGTTCCTCGAGTCCACGGAGACTTGCAAGAGAGACTGTCAGCTCGGCTGGGAGTATGTGCAGCCAGACAACGGGACGTGCTGCGGGCATTGCGCGCAGACCGCTTGCGTCGTTGATGGGGTGGTTAAACCTGCAGGTATCTCTTTTTTTATATCCCCTCCATAGTTTAAACGAGCAATATTTGTATATACAAGGTGGTGCAAAAGTAATGTCATAATTTATAAGGCTAATGCGCGTGTCAATCAAGGACGAAAGGAGCCATTGTATGGGTACACAATCACAAACACGCTGTGTTTTTAATTTTAGTTGCACTGTTAGTAGTGAAGGGCGGGACAATAACAGTGAAGCAAAGGCATCCCTGTGGTTGTGCCATTCTGAACCAAAATGTTTATTTAGAAGATTCTTTAATTCTTCCATTTTAGCAGGCTTCACTGGATTTGTGCAAAAAGTAACTAACTTACAGACTACTTGCAGAAGCCATCTTGATAATGTCAATTTGCAAAAAGCGTTATAAATAAAAGCAAAAGATAAAAGATAATTGCTGTTAAAGGAGAGCCCCGTTATGTTGAAGAAGAAATTAATTACGGAAATATTTACAAGAAGGGTAGATTCGTTACTGATCTACCAACTCTTGCAAAATGCCCAAAAATTATAGGGTCAAACTCTTTAGTAAATAACGAAACATAAATTATACAAGCTAAAAAATATAAATTCTACCTGACAAATTTTATGGGACAATACAATTAAATCTTAAATAATAATGTATTATTATACATAAACAACGTGTAACAGAAAGGTGTAACCATATTTGAAGAGCTTATTCAGTCATTGGTATAGAACAACTTTTACTATGGAACAAAACCTGTACCTCGATTTATTTTTTTATTATTTCATAGAAAAATGCAACGCCGCTCGGCCGAAATGTATGGCAGGGCAGTTTTCTTTTTTTGAGATTTCAGGGTTGGCTCCATAGTAAAAGTTGTTCTATACCATTGAATGAATAAGCTCTTCAAATATGGTTACACCTTTCTGTTACACGTTGTATATGCCATAAAAAACTAACTTTTAGCAGTGCTGTTTTCAGCTACCCTCGTTCTAAATATTTATACCATTACGATATCAAGAACCCTTTGTCACAGGCGCCACCTGGCAGTCGGGTGACAACTGCACGACATTCTCGTGCGCTCGCAACGATGACGTCATCCTGGTGATTTCGAGTCACGTGAGCTGCCCAGGCATCGCGGGCTGCGCGCCCGAGGACATCTTCGACGAGGGCTGCTGCCGAGTGTGCAGGGAGAAGCCGCAGTCCTTGAGTGAGTATCACACGTGCCAGGACAGAACAATAAATAATAATGAATCTCGGTAATTAATCTCGCCGGTGTACTCTGTACTTAGAGTTTCAGCCCTCCGTTCATCTTTTTGACTTAGCTAGAAAATTTTAATTTTCGCTATTCATTACTTTAAAAACAAACTCCAATGATCAAGTCACCCCCGGTTTCTGAAAGTTAACAGTAGATTAAAAAAACTTTAACCGCAAATAACGGTGAAAATAAAGCATATATTAAGTCTGAATAGTGATGAATCAATAATTAACTTAGTTAATTTTTGATTTCAATGTAAAATTCCCACTTTTTCTGGCTTAATCCGCAGATAATTATTTTTTAATCTACTGCTAACATTGATTGGCCTTTCAGAAACCGGGGGTTAGTCTTACCTCAACATACGAGTATAACCATCAACTTGTTCTCAAGCATAAAAGAGTAATCTTCTTTGGTGCATGGGCTTTATAATATAACCAGCTTTTGCCCACGGCTTCACCCGCGTTCAATAAATTTTTTTTAATGAGGTAAACCAAAGGAACATAATTTTTCGAGCTTTATGACTTTATCCTCAGCCCAAGCTTCAACGGAAATCCTCAATTATCCTTTTGAGTTGCCGTTTCCACCTTCCAGTGCCATTATCAGACCCTAGTCACTATGTTTTACTAAAGTACTAATCAAGACCAATCAAATAATCCCGAATTCGAAGGGTCTGTTGTTGTCTGTTGAGGAGATATCTTATCCACCTTCCAGTCTCATCATTAGAACCTAGTCACCATATTTTACAAACACACCCATTAAGCGCGACCAAATAATCGTCCAGATTTCAGTCAGGTTTTTTTTTAATTTTGAAATGGTATGCTATCACTTTAACCTTTTAGCCAGTACTTTTCCTACGTTATCCAATTCAGTACTAATGCTGTGTTAAATGCTGTAAGTTGTAGTTTTTTCATGCTTTTCCTAGTATTGCACATTGTCATGTATTTAATTAAGAACAATACTTACTTCCAGAACCAGAAACATGCAAACCTGAGTCTCTACCAGACACAGAGTCAGTGGGCACCATCAGGGTGCGTCTGGGCCCGCATGGACTGTGCATCAACAAACATCCCGTGCCAGAGTTCAAGGAGTGCAGGGGATCTTGCTACTCTGGGACGCTTTATAACAACCGTAAGTAGATTTGTCATTTATTTTTCAATGCATGTGCTCGTAAAGGCCCACTTTTTATGCATCAAAACCAAACAGAAAGTCGATTATTTTGCCCTAGGGCTTTATTATTATTATTTTTTTTTAATTTGTTTGAAATGGTTGGCTAACCTGCAGCTTTTCCTGTGTACCATAGATGTTATACTTTTTTTTCCACTGTTTAACGGCTCTGGATACAGTCCTTTTGAGCCAATTACAATTTAAAGTTCACAAAATTATATTTGTTTTATTTCCTCACACTATGCATTGAAAATGTTATTGGTTCATGATGCTGATGAGTAACCAAGGCTCAATTATGAATTTGGACGATGTTCACAAATTCACCTTGTATAGTATATATATAGTTTACTAAGTATTTGAGATATACAGTGTGTCCCTCGTACAAGTGCTAATCCGAAAGTGGGTAAAACTAGATCTAAATATATCGACAAAAACAAAGAACAAAAATTTTTTTGTATTTTTTTTTAATCTTTAAAAAATACTCCACCTGGGTATCATTATATGGGACGCGAGCGCAGTGCCTTTGGTTAACCGCTCGTAGAAAATATTTTATTTATGATAGAACGTTGTATTTTTTTTTTGTTAGAAAGATAATGGAATAGGCAATGATAAATAAGAATAAAAGCATAGTGAAACGGGGACATTATTTTGAGAAAATTGACTATTACTGAAAAAAAAAGACGGAAAAATTAAAGAAATAATCTTTTAGGATATTGTTTTTATGGTAATGGTAGTTGATTATATTTTGTTTTTGTTTTGGTATGCAACGTCTATTCTTAAGGATTATAAAATTTTTATTTCATTGCATTACTCGCGATAGATCAAAAGTTATGACATATTTTATACATAGTCTCCATGGTAGGCAAAAAAAAATTTAAAACGAAAATTTATAAAAAAAAGATTTTCTAAAAAAAAAACTTTTTTTGTCGATAAAATAAGGTCTACTTTCACCCCTTTTCGGATGTGCACTTGTACGATGTATATTTAATATAATATGATATATAAAATATATTTAGACAGATTACCGATTCAAATAAATAAATATATTATCGGTACCCTATAATATTTTGACATCGTGGCACTACCCTCAACAACTTCCCCATTACCAAAGGTTAGCTGGTAGAGAATACTAAATAGTATTAAGCTTGCCTATGTACGAAATTTTTATCTTGTGCAATCATATTTTTATTATTATTATTTTTACAAAGGACCTAGGTCAGAAGATTATATTTTATTATTTTCAAACATGCATTCCTATCATATATCAGTTCTGTGTGGCTAGTAAATTTAATTATTTTTCGAGCAACTGAGATAAAATGAAAATACACTATATCGATGGCGCGTGCTACTGCAGACCCCCTGACTGAAGAATGTATAACAATAAACTATTAATTAAGGACAAATAGTAACATATCGTCCCACGCACATTATATATATATATATATATATAGGTACACATGAACACTGCTTTTATCTCAGTAGCAAACTTTTATTTCCTTAGGATTGTAGTTTTAAGTTATATTCAAAAGACGAAGTAAATGTACGAATTTTATTTAAGTCTATAAGTGCATAAGATAATATGTAACCATCGCTCTAAGTTAAGTAACGATTGCATAAAAAAGTTGTACAATAATTAAGTTTCTTTGACTTTTGTTCAGTTATTTGTATTTAGTATATAATTATAGTACGCATTTGTCATAAATTTAGTTTAAGTGCTAGGTAGCCACTGAAAATCAGCGCCGTGGATCTGTTACGGCATTAAGCTGAGCGGCGACCTTTTTGGTACATCCTGTGTTAATTTTAAGTTTAATTATGTAAAGTGTCTTATTTTTTGTACCAAATACCTAAACATAATTCTATTCTATTAATTTCCCCAGACACCGGCAGCCACGACTCGAAATGCGAGTGTTGTCAAGCGATCAAGTACTCACCAGTGATTGTCACACTCAACTGTGAAGATGGCAGCACTCAGCAGCACAGGGTGGCTTCACCGGCCAAGTGCGACTGCCGCGAGTGTGGAGCCGGCATCGCGGGTTGGCCGAATGCTGGTAAGAAGTAGAGATGCGCCGAGTACTCGTTTTATACTCGGTACTCGGCATACTCGATAATATTTTTTCAATGCATGTGCTCGTAAAGAACCACTTTTTATGCATCAAAACCGAACAGAAAGTCGATTATTTTGCCCTAGGGCTTTATTATTATTATTTTTTTTAATTGATTTACAATGATTGGCTAACCTGCAGCCTTTCCTGTGTACCATAAATGTCATACTTTTTTTCTACTGTTTAACGGCTCTGGATACCTAGTCCTTTTGAGCCAATTACAATTTAAAGTTCACAAAATTATATTTGTTTTATTTCCTCACACTATGCATTGAAAAACGTAGTATGATACACGGGCGTAAGAGCAATAAATTACTCGGTTACGTTTAAAACACTCGCTACGCTCGTGTTTCAAATCGTCCTCGTAATTTATTCCTTTGCGCCCGTGTAGCATAAACTACTATTAGTACTCGTATTCGGCCGAATAACTCGGCATAAGTGACGAGATACTCGGTAAAAAAATGTAGTGTAAAAATCATAAAATAATCTTTAATAATAATGAATTAAAATAATTAGTAAAACGTCTGATTGTATTGAATATTTCATTGAATTAAAACATTGGATATTTTAGCAAGTATTTTAAATGAAATTACTGAGCTGCCGTGTCATGGCAATTTGAAGAAACTCTAAACGGCATGTTGGAGCTAATTCGCTTTAAATTGAACAATGTCTAGGAAAAATCAAATAATTTTCAACGCCGTGTCGTGTTCATAAAAAAAAGTCTTTACTTTTTTTAACTTTAGGTACTTACGGTTAGCACATTTATTTTTTACAATTTTGCTGCATATCTCTCTGCATGTTCTGTTTTAACTCAAAAACAACTCATCGGATTTGGCTGCGGTTCGTCATGTTTAAAAACGTGTTTTCGCGCCCGATACCTGACCCGAGTAACTCGGCCGAAAAATAGAACCGAGCAATACTTGGTTACTCGGTAAAACTTGTAATCGGCTTATCTCTTTTCCACAATTAAAGAGGCATGCTTTTTAACGTGCACGCATATGGAACTATCATTTCGGGGGCTGAACTCGTTTTGTCTGTAATATTTTTTGAATAACAAAATGCTCTGCTAGCCGCATTTAAATTCATCAGGTCCTCTAAAAAGGCCGCTGTCGAGGATCCAAAATATTATAGTAATGAAAATGCGGTGCTCCTCTCGTATGATGTATAACTGATTGAATTTGGTACAATAGACGAGGTGAATATGGTCAACAGTGTCGTGTCTTCGTCGTTCTAGATAGTTCTATCGATGCTCGCTCGGGCGTCTTGTCCCTGCCCCCGCACCGGGGGGTGAAGTAACCAGTTCTGTTATCTATTGGGCCGCAACAGCCGCTTTGGATGAATCATATTATAGTTCTGTTCTAATGCCGTCTCTTTTGCACGCGTGAAAAAACTTTGACTCCATCCTACTTTCAAATCATTTTATGATTCACTCAAGTCGGCCTTTTTAGATCCCCTGGTTCCTAATGGTCACTCAGCTTCCTTATCGATATATTTTCTTAAACACTTGCCTATCCTTATCTGTGCGAAAATATGTGGATCCCTCACGGCACGAATCCAACTCGTACTACACCGGTTTTTATTTTAATATTATATCATTGCAGTATAGAAACGCAGAAAGAAAAGTAAATCTGAGTGTGAGGACCTCTGAACCGAAAGGAATGTTAATGTATATCTCCTTGCGATGGATAAACCGCCAAGTGTTCAAACATAGAGATTTATTTCTGTCATAGTGTCGGTTTTTATTTTATTGTTCAATTCTTCGTTGCAGGATACACCGCAGTGAAGAATCCTACAAAAACCGGATACCCGGCCAAAACGGAGTACGGAGGCCGGCAAGGAGTGGAGATACCCGATATGTACAGAAGATTCGGTGAAGAAACCACACCGCCCACTAGAAGATAAATATTAGACGTGCTATTGTGCTAATCAACTTTATTCTTTGTTACTATACTTAATTTCAGATAGGAGTAGAAAGAATTTAGTTTTGAGGAAGTAATATAATCTAAAAACCCATAAATAAACCAAAATGAAAATGAAATTTATTCATAACAGACAAAACGTACAATATTATAGGTACAAATTATTATAATGGGAAACGTTGGAAGTCATGGTAGGCATCGAAACCTGGGTTATGACCTCCAGCGCCTTCTTCCGGAGGAACAACTCTAAAATAGACTACTCGTTTGCCTGCTCCGTAATAGTATTTTCTTAGTCCAGTATATTATTAATTATTAAATAATGTGCATGGTACGAAAAGGTTCCGAAACCCTGCTTTTTTTCTAATGTTATTTGGAAAGGAGTATAGTTAATGAAATTGTATTAGGTGTAAGGAGGAAAAATAACAGATACAGACGAATGGATCAATTTGTATATTTCTGTAAATAAATACGTAATGAAATTCGTATTAGTTTTTTTGTTATTTCCGAGTAAATAGACGAAAATTTCCCGGCCAATAAAACAGTCATCGATTGATTAAAAACAAATAATTATTGGAACAAATAGATCACACAAGGAACTATACAATGAAAGATAGAAAGTAAGTAAATGAAAAGTAAAATAATCTCCATGAATACAACCCAAATAACAAGAAAATACAGTACAAAGACAAATAAATATAAAAATAACGACAATACAGCACTGGTTTGAACATTGAGATATAAAAAATATCAGGTGGGCTAACCTTGAGTTAGGGGCTTCATACTTGTTAGCGACTGCGTAAAATATTTTTCAATGCAAGTGCTCGTAAAGGCCCACTTTTTATGCATCAAAACCGAACAGAAAGTCGATTATTTTGCCCTAGGGCTTTATTATTATTATTTTTTTACAATAGTTGGCTTCAGCCTTTCCTGTGTACCATAAATGTTATACTTTTTTCCACTGTTTAACGGCTCTGGATACAGTCCTTTTGAGCCAATTATAATTTAAAGTTCACAAGATTATATTTGTTTTATTTCCTCACACTATGCATTGAAAAACGTAGTATGATACACGGGCGTAAGAGCAATAAATTACTCGGTTACGTTTAAAACTCGTGATTTATTCCTTTTCGCCCTTGTAGCATAAACTACTATTATCTACTCAAATACCGCAATAAGGTAGTTAAGAGCATCAAAAGCGGTTTTATAAGTACCTACATTGTTTGACCGATGTTATAATATTACATTATAACGCAGCAATTCTGCGCTGTGGCTGCCTAAATTTATTATAACATCGCTAGAGAACAAATCACAAGCGATAACGGTCTATCTTAATTTCTTAAGCCACGACCTCTACTTGTTATTGCTTCTGATTGGTCTCAAGCATGTACATACTAATTCCATGATCTCAGGTATCATGGCGAAATTGTTTTCTTTTTCTCATTTTTCGTTAAATTGTTAGTTAAAAATATTACAAATGGTGTCAGATATCCGTCAGAGATCGAAGGTGACCGACATAGCCTGCCGAATCAGTAAGTTGAAGTGGCAGTGGACTGGCCATATCTGTCGTCGAGGAGATAACCGTTGGGACCGTAAGACATTGGAATGGAGACCACGTACAGCAAAGCGCAGCGTAGGCCGCCCTCGTGCTTGCTGGACTGACGATCTGAAGGACGTTGCGGGTGGCGGCTGAATGAGGATGGCTGAGGACCGCCAAGAGTGGCGTAATATGGGGGAGGCCTATGTCCAGCAGTGGACGAATACGGGCTGATGGATGGATGGATGGTGTCACGCGAGACCATATTTATTGTGCGCAACTGGACATAATTAGGCATTTAGACACTCGTGCAGTCTATTACGAAACTCACTTTGTTCATTTCGTAAACAAACACTCGTGTATAATGTCTGACATTATATCACGGTTGCACGAAATACTATTGTATTAGAAATTCTGGTTCCTCTCGTAAACCGCTAGGGGCGCTATACAATTTCTCATAAATATTTTACGCAGTCGCTAGTGAGTGTCGAGGCCTCAACTCATGGTAGGTCTGAACGTACAATGCTTCATTCATACGGATAGTTGTGCAACACAAATTACATCTTATAACTTTGACATAAAGCTCACTTTCCGCCATAAGTGATCCAGTTGGGTTTGAGCAAATAAGACCTCATACTTTATTCATGATCCTGGTCGTTCTCACTGTTGGCATCTTCTGTTTCCCTCTGTAGTTCTTCTTCTTCTTTTTGCTTCTGCTTTTTGACTAAATCTGAGAGGTACTTGCATCTTAGCATACACTCTTCCTGTAACAAAATTGTAAACTGAGAAATCACAAAGAAATGGACAAAGACAAAAGACAAAAATATTTATTTCTCAAAGCACAATATTCACACAGATTTACAAAAATACCCACTTTAGAAACACAAAAAGAGTTAGTTTAGTTTTCAGTATTGCGACAGACTATTGAATTATTACTTAAAATATTGTAACATTTGAGCGAGAGGTACATAATAATAATTGATATAACAGTGGACCCCGCACTAAGTCTAACTTGTCTACGCGGAGTCTAAACACCAGTTACTAAAGTAAGGCCAACGAGACGATTTAAAAAAGGTAAACAATCGGACCTTTACTGAGTTATCTCCATTCTTATCCCTTGTACGCAATAATGGCTTCATTGATTGGTCGACATAATGGCGTCAGTCGGTCGACGACAGCTGTCGTTGCGTGGATCGTGGTACAGGTAAGCAGTCAGTACCGCAGTATAGAGTGTGTCTAATGAAAGCTGAGAGTGATAATTAATCGTTTTCAGGAACTGGCCACACTGGCTCACACTGCGTTAAATGTCAATTCTTGTTTTTATAACCTCATCACCCAACCGTATTTCTGAATAATTTTGTGTATTTCGTCCTAAATAATGCCTAAAACAATAAGAAGCGGTGTCAGAAAGATTTTATATGGTTTAATTAAAAACTACCAGGACGAGAAAAGTGAACGTGATGCTGTTCTCAATAAAAAAGTGCAATTGTTTACATTGATTTCGGAAATTGCTGATAGGTTCTACTGAACTGGTTTTGATACTTACTAGATTTATTTAATATTACATTTTTAACTCAATAAAACTTTTCAGGATTTACATTTATTAGACATGGTCTATCAACATGGCAGTTTTAAATGTTGAGTCTATCGAAATATTATAAATACTTCGATGGTGGATTCGAACATGGGCGCCGGCAGATTTTATTGTCAGGGGGCTATAAATTATAATTATATAAACTTATTTGCATCCTTATAATTATAATAAAAACAAGATAACACGTTCGGACAATTACGTCGCGTTTTTTCATAAAAAAATTGTAATAAAAAAAGTGCATCCTCTCGCACTCTCCTCCCGGCGCCCATGGTATTTTAATTGTAATACATTACAATTATAATTGTCGCAAGTAAAAATTTGGGAGCACCTACTAAAGAAATGGAAAAACTAATAATAGAATCATTTTCAAGCATTACGCCCAATGACTGGAAAAAATATACAGACCATGTAATTCATGTTGAAAATGAATACAAGAAAAGAGACAATATACTTGAGGATGAACTAAATCAGTTTATCATTAATGTAAGAGATGATGGTGATAGTGATGATGAAAGTGATGATGACATGGACGATTTTTTTACTGGCATTGAATTCCTCGAATCAGACTTCGATTACGATTCGTAATTTTTGTATAATATTTCTATATTAAATATATTTTTATTAAAAAAAACCTTTATTATTATTGAAGTAGTCTGGTTTAAATCCCTATGTTTTCTTATAAGGAAACCTCGATAGCAGGAAACATAGAATTATATATATCGTCACGACATGAATCCCCAAGGGCGTGTCAGGAATTAACAGATCATCAGAGGTGACATTAATGCATAGATTTAGGATTAATGCATAGAATTATGAAAACTAAACAACTAGCATACGTAATTAATTAGAGTAATTACAATCAAAATGTTAATGAATACTTTATTATTATTAATTTCCTATGTGTATGCACCCAGTCTTACAATCATAAAAACGTCTCTAGACATTTTTTTGCTTTACAATTTCCTGTTATTCCTTAAGCTAAAAAGTAAGTATCAAATACGTTTATTCCTAGTAAATCCGGGGATACCCAACCTAAATTTTTTAAATTTGCCGCCGTTTTTCACTCTCAGCTTTCATTAGACAGACTATACCAACATTAGGTCGCCATTTTGAATTTTGTGAACAAGTTCTTTCCTGTTTGGATTGCGTTCGAAGTGATACGTATTCTTTCGTTTATGTATTTGTTTAGTTTTTTGTTATTATTAATCCGTTACTGTTAGTTTTTTTTATTCTTTCGTTTATGTATTTGTTTAGTTTTTTGTTATTATTAATCCGTTACTGTTAGTTTTTATTATTCTTTCGTTTATGTATTTGTTTAGTTTTTTGTTATTATTAATCCGTTACTGTTAGTTTTTTTTATTCTTTCGTTTATGTATTTGTTTAGTTTTTTGTTATTATTAATCCGTTACTGTTAGTTTTTTTTATTCTTTCGTTTATGTATTTGTTTAGTTTTTTGTTATTATTAATCCGTTACTGTTAGTTTTTTTTGTTGATTTTACTGTTGTTGTAAGTACAATAATACAATATATAGTTTTGTCATAAATACGGCTGATTCGGACTCTTCCGACGAATCATCTTCGTCCAATACAGATATTAGAATTAGAATAGGGAGTTTAAAATTTGTATATAATTTATTCAAATAAAAATGTTTTGAACCCCTGAAAGTGCGTTTACATTTTTTAAGGTGGCTCCGTCGGAATAATTAGCAACTCGATTCGTGGTAGTTGAAATTTCGAACAAAACCATATTAAAATAAAGTTCTTATCAGCTCGCACTGCAACATGGCTGTTACGTCAGTCGCTGCGGCTGACGAGTTCGAAAATAGTGTGTTTTTAATTTATTTTATCCAAAATAAAATTAATTTCCAAGAACTGAGAAAATCAAATCATTTTATATTATTTTGTCTAGAAGTTTATAAATTTTAATACTGTTTCGATAAAAACTGCAGCAGTTATGTTGTTACAAGTGAACAAAAAACCGAGAAATAAGGGTAAACTAAGAATTTTCTTTCTTCATTTCTGTATGTTATAAATAATGAAATTCAGGAAAAACCACATCACTATTTGTATCATGGAGATTACTATGTATTTTTCTTCTGTTGAAAAATGCTATGGTTACCGTATAAAATGGTTACAAAGTTACTTAGTTCAAGGTCGTTGGCGTTGGTAGAAACCTTAAATCGTCTCGTTGGCCTTACTTTAGAGAGGTTTGCAACTGGGCTTAGATACATGTTGCCCAAAAATACAACAAAAGGTGTCGACAGAGACTCGAACGGTGGAGCGTGAAATTAGTTCTGTAGGCTTTCACTTTCGTCACAACTGATTTGTTTGTCACCGTTAGTCTCTGATTTCATTGCATAAGCTATTGGTTTCAAAATCCATGGGCTATTCTTTATATTGACAAACAGTAACCAAGGTGTCGCCATAGAGATTTATTTCATTTTGGTAGAACTCCAAAAATTTAGCAAAAGTAACGGGGACGACGTATTTTAACGTAACGCTTGAAGTACTGTGATGAGGCTCACGCTTTATCGCATTGGGATTTAAAAATGGTCAGTGCAAAGAGGGTGTCCGAGTGTTGACTGCTTCAATGAAAGTCCAAACTACGAAATTCCTTCGTGGATATCAACGTGTAACAGAAAGGTGTAACCATATTTAAAGAGCTCATTCAGTCAATGGTATAGAACAACTATATTTCCAGATTAAAAATCCATAGGTAGGTTATGCTCAAAACTAGGTTAGTAAAACAAACGGAACGTACAAAATTGATTATTTAAATAACTCAATGGATCGAAAATTGTGGATGGACAATCCATTCGGTCCGCTGTCATCTTCAGGATGCCGTTGCCACTGCCCCGTAGTCTGAGTAGCATAGAGGCAGTTTTCTTGTGCATTATGACGTAGAAATAATTTGTACGCGCCTCCACGAACATGCCAGATGCACTGCAGAATCGCAGCAGCCGCAACAGCATCCTTAAAGTGTTGTTATACTGCACATGCAGGACGTTGCAGGCTCGTTGTGTGTACTTAACCCACAGGCGTTATATGTCGTTACGATATGTTTTTGTGTGTATTTAGCAATAGTAAAAAAAAACATCAGTGAACCTTAGTCTTGCCCTGCACTGTATTAGCGATCTTCTCCCACCGGTCGCCAGCGCCTCCTTTAGGGTACTTGGCTAGAGCGATCTCCAGCGCCTTCTGCTGGCTCTGGGACCAGTTGGCGGCTGCGCTAAGAGCGGTAGAGTCTTCATTCTTGCGAGTCTTTACCTGCGAAACGTTGAGTATTGACGAGCGCACCAGCTTTTTACACACACAAACACGTTTTTATAACACTTGTTTGAAGTAGTAAACAATTAAATTAAAATATAGGGAAATATATTGGTATTATTGGGTATATATACTAGACTGTATACACGATGGAAACACGATTTGATAAAGTTGGCTCCATAGAACAAAATCGCAAAGTTACCTCGTTTCGAAAAATTTTTTTTACTTTATCCCTACTTTTTTATATAAATAAGTAATTTGATATGATGATTCACTTACTAAAATAAAGATTATAGATAACTGAAGAGGTTTATACACGAGTTTTTTATTTAAGAACAATATGATGAAAATAACAACGAAAAACATTGAAAAAGTGCAAGTTTGGTTATTTTCTTTACTCTTTACACGTAAAGAAAAAGACAGAGACAAAGGCAAACGCTCGGTGCGCCCTTAACACAGACCACTAAGCCATTATACGTCGTAAGGAGAACAAACCTTTTTCACCAACACATCAGTGAAATTGCACTAATATACAAATGTCATTCACCACTATCTCATCTCTATTTCTTTGTTTAGTATTCTCCCCGCATTATCCAGCAATAGCTCGACAGACGGAAAAAAATCTCACTTGTCTGTCGATTTATTTTCGGACATATTTGTGTGGGTATAGCCAGTGGTTCAATATTCTGAACAAAGATAAAAGTATAATAGTAAATTTACATTTCATAAGACCTTCCCGAGTTAGCTCTATATCGCTAAGTATAAAACCTGGGACTAAAGGAACTTAGCATAGACATCGATGGTTATATTGCTGCCGCTTAACCCTTTCAGACCGGAATCATTCTCTTCGTCCAGCAAAAGAAGCGGTACCGAGATTGAACTAATGAGACATGTCATGCGAATCAAACTATCATGAATAACGTATAGTAATGTGAACACGTTCTTGGAGAAGGTAGTGCTTGAGATGAATACCTTTTTAAGTGGTTCAGACGGCGGCGGCTCAGTCGCCTCTTGCTCCGGCACCTTGTAGCAGTTGTCTTTCATCTTGGCCGCCATGTGGGTCACCTGCGAGGTAACTAGAGTTTTACACTATCGGCTAACAAAACAGCTATAACGCGTCTACACTGATTTGTACAAAAAGGAATAACTATATCTAAGTATAAGGCGCATTTAGTAATTGAACTTGCTTATTCCATACCATAGCATGGACGTATATAAAGGGGCGAGGGGATTGGGGTATTATTTTAAGTTCATCATATATTGTATAGTATAAGTTTTATGTTGAAAAAAAAGACATGATCTTGCTAAGTTTCTTGCCTTAATTAATTCTTCTTAGCAAGACTAATCGAATGGGCGGAGGTAGGCATGTATTTATATATGTAACCTTATTAGTATGTAGTATATAGGATGGGATTTGGTCGGACGCCTAGATTCGTGCTGGGGGCTCGGTTGGTGATCATTGAACCTTGTTCCTGTCCCTGGCCGGGTCTCCGGTGTGGGTTCGGGCGGTTGATTAGATTTCACCTTGTATAATATATATTTTATCTATAATTTTAATGATAGATCAGCGACTATCCTGGTTCCCACAAATTGAAATACTGAGTGCTCGAGTAAGAAGGTTAATTTGGATCTTTAAAATGCTTAGACATATAGCTACCCCTTTACTACTCAATAAAATATACATAGCCCTCGTCCAATCTGTACTTAATTATTGCATACCTGTTTGGGGAGGAGCTGCAAAATCTAAATTTATTGAATTAGAAAGAGCCCAAAGAGCACTGCTAAAGGTTATGTATTTTAAGCCCTATAGATACCCAACAGATAATTTATATTCTTTTTGGGAGCTATTGTCCGTAAGAAAATTATATATTGCAAATACAGTCCTAAAAAAGCATAAAATTTCTAATTTAGACCCACAATTTTCAAATAAGAGAAAAAGAGACAACATAATTAAACTTCCATTTTACAAAACTACTTTTGCGCGCAGACAATATAACTATCAGTCAGCTTATATGTACAATCAAATAAGCAGAATTCTAGATATATGTACAAAAAATAATTTTGAATGCAAAAAGCAAACAACTTTATTATTAAAAACAAAGAGCTACGAAGAGGCTGAAAACCTAATTTACCAAATTACTTAGAAAGAAACTAAACTAGTATGTAGATAAATAAATATAGAGCATACAAATAAACATACGCATACACCCTCCCTCACCTTCACACACACACCCTCACCCTCTCACACACCCTCTCACACACACACATGTACCCTCTCACACACACATGCACCCCCTCATATTTAGCTACTTACATAATATGGACGCATGCAGGATGTTATCTTTCTTTTATTATATACATATCTCTTTTGTGTTCGTATTATTACTTTAATTGTGTTCTTATTATTACTTTAATTAATTTTTGTAAATTTTAAAATTTTAAGCAAATTTTTGAAACTGTTTTGTAAAACCAAAGCTGTGGACTGAAGGAGCGGAGTCTTCTGATACAGGTATTTTTACTTAAAAGAAGGCTCCAGCTGTAATTGTAATTATGTAAATATTTGGTTAACACAATAAACATTTTTGATTTTTGATTTTGATTTTGAATCGTATATACAAGGTGACTTTTTGATCATCGTCCAAATTCATACTGGTGGCTTAGTAAGTGATCAGTATCATGGATCAATAACAATTTTGGTGAAATTCGTAACATGAAATTTCGACTCCCCATAGTGATTTACTCGGGACTGGGAGTGAATTTCTATGGGAAGCCGAAATTTCATTTTAGGAATTTCACAAAAATTGTTATTGATCCAAGATACTGATCACTTATCAAGCCTCCAGTATGAATTTGGACGGTGATCAAAAAGTCACCTTGTATATTGCTACATAAATTAAATAAACCTTTAATCTAGTTCATGTACATTTATTATTTTATTACATATATATTTTTTTTATAAGATTAAATTTTGACTTCTGAAACGTGTATTTTATATACCTACTTTGCAAAATAAACTATTTGAATTTGAATTTGTTGAAAATCAGTAAAACCCTCTAATATTTCTAATATTTTGTGACAGGATCTAATAGCTCCCTCTACTGCCAAAATAGTATGTTAATATTAAAATTGTCTCAGTGAACTCCCTCCATGCGAACAATGTGTACGCCCTTGTCCTATAGTTAATTACTAATGAACAAATACATGTGAACGAATGTCAAATCCAAAGAAGAATAATTTTTATTGACATTTATTTTACATTAACTTTCTGTGACGTCACACGTCGACCTTTCAAGTAAAGTAGTCAAATGACGGTATCAGTATAGATAACGCGAGAGTTGAGGTGAAATGTGAGAGCATCTCCTCCCGCCACCCACACGCCTGCAGTGCAGTGCTGTGCTTATCATCTTTAGCAAGTTTGTCGACCGTGACAGTTTAGCCAACTAGACAATTCTAAACTGCCTCTTCTTTTATAGAATTAAAATGCCTCTTCTTTGATTTAAAAACGGGCCAAGTGCAAGTCGAACTCGCGCACGAAGGGTTCCGTACCATTATTTATAAAAACGGCAAAAAAACATGTCTGTTGTATGGGAGCCGCCTTAAATATTTATTTTATTCTGTTTGTTGTTATAGCGGCAACAGAAATACATCACCTGTGAAATTTTCAACTGTCTAACTATCACGGTTCATGAGATACAGCCTGGTGACAGACAATGGAAAACGCGAAATAATTTTGTTTTCTTTGTCTAAGAAATAAATATGTGATTAATTATGATTTTTTTTATCACTATTTTAGACAGGATGTTAATTTTCATGCAATACTTTTTGTTTTAGTGTCATTTTTCGACATAAAAATAACTTATTATGTCGGAGCGATAGCGCATTCATCAGGTCTGCATTCAACTTGCGCGTTATGTCACATAATTTGCTAAGGAAATGCCCCGTCTCACGCGTACGAGCCTTGGTACCTCTCTTTCTTTTCTACCTACAAATTTTGTGTATGACATTTTATTCATAGGAGCGCTCATACCGAGCGCTCCGCGCTTCCGTTCGCACCAGACGACGGCCCGTCTATACCTATTAACTAATTACCTAGCGGTTTGTATTACATAATATTATTGTTCTATAATTTATGCTCTGCGTATTAAAGTACCCAGTGTAAGTAAAGTGAATTTTATGTGGGAGTTCACCGCTCCAACGCTCCTTAATACGAACCGCCACTAGTTATGTGTAATTGCGTATGATGTTTTGCATGGCTACAGCGGTGCCATCCGGGTACTTCTTCATTAATCTCACTAGTTCAGATAACTACACCCACCTCCGGCACCGGCCGCAGCATGGCTTCAGCGATCCTCTCCCATCGCTCCGGGGTGCCACCCGGGTAATTCTTCACTAATCTCACTAGTTCAGATAACTACACCCACCTCCGGCACCGGCCGCAGCATGGCTTCAGCGATCCTCTCCCATCGCTCCGGGGTGCCACCCGGGTAATTCTTCACTAATCTCACTAGTTCAGATAACTACACCCACCTCCGGCACCGGCCGCAGCATGGCTTCAGCGATCCTCTCCCATCGCTCCGGGGTGCCACCCGGGTACTTCTTCACTAATCTCACTAGTTCAGCGAGATCGTCGTCCGTCCACAAGCCGCCAGATATCACAGGGGCGCTCTGAAACAAATAAACAAGTTTCAATGTGGAAGTCTTTTTCCTATTTATGTCAGGAGTTTAAAATAAAAATAACATATTTATTGTATTACATATTTTGTCATAGCCTAGAAAACTGTTTTATTTCCCGGATTTCCAGGTGAATGATTGAAGCCTCCTCAAGAGGCATAAAGTCTAATGCAACCACGAATTACTCTATAAATACGACTGGGCAGTTTTACTTCAGCTGGTTGTAGATTTCGGCCGTGGCTTGTCAAAACTATCATGATGAAACCATGCCGCCAAGCGACTCGTGTTCCGGAATGACGTCATGAGTGGCCATACCGTAAGAGTCGTTATAATCAGTTGCGTAGTATCAGTCAGTCGTCTGTGTCCGACTTCCGTAGATTTTGCTAAAGTGCCTCGAGAGACTGATAATTTATTTTTCAATGCATGTGCTCGTAAAGGCCCACTTTTTATGCATCAAAACCGAACAAAAAGTCGATTATTTTGCCCTAGGGCTTTATTATTTTTTTTTTTTTTTATTTAATTACAATGGTTGGCTAACCTGCAGCCTTTCCTGTGTACCATAGATGTTATACTTTTTTTTTCCACTGTTTAACGGCTCTGGATACAGTCCTTTTGAGCCAATTATAATTTAAAGTTCACAAGATTATATTTGTTTTCATTTCCTCACACTATGCATTGAAAAACGTAGTATGATACACGGGCGTAAAAGCAATAAATTACTCGGGTACGTTTAAAACACTCGCTACGCTCGTGTTTTAAATCGTCCTCGTAATTTATTCCTTTTCGCCCTAGTAGCATAAACTACTATTATAAAGGCAACTCACAGGCTTATTGGTGACAGTGACCGGCTGGTCGACGTCGGGCTCGTCGGCCGCGTCGAGCAGACAGTCCCGCTCCTGCGGCACGAAGCCCCTGCGCCGCCGCGCCGCACCCCCCGCCGCGCGCCGCGCCTCCCGCATCGCCTCCGCCGCCGCCGCCTCGCGCGCCGCTCGCGCCAACTCTTCTTCCTCCCTGATACACGATTACATGATAGGGCGCATATAAAGTCTGATTAAGCACCACATTTTACATCAATCACAACAGAACTCTATGACATTTTTTTTTAGTTTAAAATACCGCGCTCTGATTGTTACAACCACCAAGAAACACGCGCTCACGAAAAACTGAGTTTTTATTTAATAACTCCCTTTTAGATGAAATTATTAAAACATTCTAAGACTCACGGGGTCGTTTGTTCACTTATTTTTAATAAAAATTTCAAGGTTGCATGATTTAAGGAAGGCCCTTTAGAACTTGAAAAAGATTAAATTTAGAGGTAAGTAACTTCGTCATTTTTTTCTATCGAGTGAATTTAAGGCTTTTGCATTAATGATCAGACATACCCATCGGAAGTATAGTCTTCTATCTATATTACCAAGTTACGCAATGTGAAATGGTCATTTGAAGTTGTGCATTTGACATTATACGGACCCAACTTTCTATAATATCCTACATTTATACACACACATACATACATACACGCACGTACGTTATACATTCTACTTATTCTCATTATTTTCTTTGCATGCTACCTATAAATCTAGAATTATGAAAATATAAATAATATCAAATAATTAACCAATAAAGATATAAATAAATACTAGTAAATAATAAACTCAACTGATGCCGGGTCTAGGTCGGACCCGAAATATATCTTGGGATTTCCTTGTATTTGTTTATCTTATTTATCAGTATATTTATATTTTTTTAAAAAACAGTAAATAATAAAGCAATTTCTTAAAAACGTTTTATTTAAAACATATAATACTATAGGTATTTGTATTTTTAATTCAAGTTTTAATTGATTTTTATTAGTGAAACCAGCTTTTGCCCGCTTAATAGTTAAAGCTATTAGGTGTTGCATAGATTTTTCATTTTCATACAAAACCGTCTGTTATTTATGGGTCTTCAGATTTGTTACGAAATTACAAGTCTTATGATAAGATACAATTAAAATGCCATAAGAAAAACAGAGTTTTTAAGCATGCAATGTTAAACAAAGAAATGTTATTGATAATTAATGTTTAAGCTAGCTTTGATTTATACAGGGAACACTGATAGGTGCCAACTAAATTCTCACCTCTTTTTCTGCCTGATTGCTTCTTCTTTCTGTTCTTTTAATTTCCTTTTAAAATCAACGATAGCATACGGTATAGCAGTAATTGACCACCAAATAAACCGCGGTATTTGGAAGGGTAGAGTGTCCTTGACACTAGGTTTAGGAAGCTGCTCCAGGATCTCTGCTAATCCTGTGTCAAATCCAGATTTCTTTTGTTTCCTACTGACTCTACTATTCAGTATTTGTTCCTGTGAGGAAAACAGACAAGTTAATACATATTTTATATTTACTTACTAGTATTAATAGATATTTATATATACTTCAATGTAATGTTCATCATCTGGAGGGGATGTCACAGGTGTTTGAAGTGTCAACTTGAGATTTTTATTTATTTTTTATTTATTTAGTTTTACCCTACAGTACTTTTTTATTCAACAAGTCGTAAGTATTACAAATACTGGTCAGAGTACGCCAACCCAAATACCTAATTGTATTAGGTTTTACAATTACTAATTTGTAATTAGTAAAAACTAATAATTCATTAATTATTAATAATAATAAATTCTATTTGTAATAGAAAATTACATTTCTAATTTATAGGAAATGTAATTTCTGAAAAACTTATTGGTGCCTACTCAACTCAGTGTTAGTAATCTATCACAAATTATCTGTTAATCAAATACGGTATTAATATTCAGACCTAATGAACTGCCCCTTCTTTTATACAAAATAAAAAATAAACATCCTTACAGCAGTGTATCTCTTCTCAGCGTATGCTGCCCAACCAACGGCATATTGACTGAAGGTAATGATTACAAATAAGATGATGGATCCCTCTGCCAGACCCATCTTCCTGACATGCCGGTAGTAGTATACCGCTGAACGCCAGTTTGGTAAACCATTCTTGAGAACCTCATTGTATCTAGATGGAACATAGCAAAACAAATAAAGAATAACACTTACACAGAAAGACTATTATCAATTTTGATCTAAGGATGATCTTAACACACTTTAGAAGTACACAAAAGCTGTACCCCACAGCAGTGGCGTGCACAGAACTTTTTTCCGGAAAAGCAATCAGAAGGTCAAGTACGACAATAAAAAGAAAATGAAAAAATTTAAATAACACTTTGAAAAAAAAAAGTTTGTATGACGCCGGTGTAGGCACTGTCATTTGGACATTTTCATACAAACTTTTTTTTTCAAAGTGATATTTAAATTTTTTCATATTTTTTTTATTGTGGTACTTGACCTTCTGATTGCTTTTCCGGAAAAAAGTTCTGTGCACGCCACTGCCCCACAGGTTTGCCATTTGTTTCAAAGGTGATTATTTGATAGTACTATGTTACCATTTTATAACACTACATAGACTGATCATCAAAATCTTTTGATATAGGGTGCTTCTATATAATGGATTATTTAACTGGACTTACTTCTCTCTTTTCCCGGGATCTTTGAGTATGTTGTGCACAGACACCAAGTTTCTGAACTGAACATCAGCATCTGGTGCATCGTTCTTGTCCGGATGCAGCTTCAAAGTTAGCTTTTTAAATGCAGACTTTATTTCTGATGCAAGTGCATCCTGAAAAGCGTAAATTTCATATAAATTATAAGATAAAAAAGGCTTGATCTTAACCTATTCTTAACATTGTGATAAATTACAACAAAGACTAAATATTTTAGTTTTATCAACGCCAGTCACGGTCTAATTAACGTTGATAATACTTTTTAAGCTGAGATAACAAAATTAACACAAATTACCTGAGGAACTCCTATTAGTTCATAGAAATTCTGGTTAACTTCTTCGACAACATCGAACACCTCTAGATCGTCGTCGTCCCACGCCGCTACGCTACAAACTATAGATATGAATACAAATGCCAAGAAACGCATTTTTCTAAGCTATTTTAATGTAACATTTCATAAAAAATTCGGCATTTTAATTGTAATTCTACTATTCTTCAGAGAGCCCACGTAGATTTGACATTTCTCTTACAATGAAATGAATCAAATGAATGACAGACCAGACAGCTCATGACAGCTGCCACTGCCAGCTGGGCTGAGATGCCAACTTCTAAAATCCTTTTATTTTACTGTAGCAACAAAAATGAGATCTCGTACTTGACGACATCTACAGTGTAGTGTCGAGTAGCAGTACTGTCACGGAACACTAGTACTGTGCAAAACAAAAGAGCCATTCATTACTGCGAACCTGTATTCAATAACTGCTGCGAACTACGCCGCGCGAGCGAGGCAAGGCAATTTAATTTTATTTTTCAATTTTAAAGTTTTTTTAAATTTGTCAGTTCCAGACCTAATATTTTTGAAATCTGTGCGTTCAAATATAAAATATAAGTTCAAAATAAAATAAAACCGATGTTTTTTTTTCCTGGACAGTCAAGAAGTGGGAACCCTAGCTGCGCCAACGAGTCCTGCGTTCCGAAATAGAATTATATCGCTAAAATCGATTACGAAAGTATGAAATGAATGGCTTATGATCCATTGTAATTCTATTACGGACCGCAGGGGAGTCCGATATCTTCATAAACCGAATTTCAGTTTGTTCTTCCTCGCTTTTGAATCGGTCCAAATTATTTTGTCACATATGTCACCCATTTTTATTTTTTTGTCAAAGGGGTTTACGCGCCTTTATAAGAATCAGGATGAAGCGCGCGGAATTTAGGAATTGGGAGTATAGAATAGAATAATTTTTATTTGGTACAAAAATAAAAACACTTTACATAATTAAACTTAAAATTAACACAGGATGTACCAAAAAGGTCGCCGCTCAGCTTAATGCCGTGACAGATCCATCACAGCGCTGATTTTCAGTGGCTACCTAGCACTTAAACTAAATTTATAACAAATGCGTACTATACTTATATACTAAATACAAATAATTGAACAAAAGTCAAAGAAACTTAATTATTGCACAACATTTTTATACAATCGTTATTTAACTTTGAGCGATGATCTTATGCACTTATAGACTTGAATAAAATTCGTAACATTTACTTCGTCTTTTGAATATAAATTAAAACTGTGAGTGTGAGTCAGTCTCATGGGTCCCGGCAAGATTATTATCAGGGGGGCATCTATCTATACAGATATAATCATATTATAATTATATAACAGAAATCCATCGATCAGCCCGTATTCGTCCACTGCTGGACATAGGCCTCCCCAATATTACGCCACTCTTGGCGGTCCTCAGTCATCCTCATCCAGCCGCCACCCGCAACGTCCTTCAGATCGCCAGTCCAGCGGGTACGAGGGTGGCCTTCGCTGCGCTTTGCTGTACGTGGTCTTACGGCCCCAACGGTTATTACGTCGCCGACAAATATGGCCAGTCCACTGCCACTTCAGCTAACTGATTCGGCAGGCTATGTCGGTCACCTTCGATCTCTGACAGATATCTTGGTTACGTATTTTATCCATCAAAGATATCCCAAGCATAGCCCGCTCCATACGGATCAAGCTTTTGGTAAGAGACCACGTCTCAGCGCCGTAAGTCATCACTGGAAGGACGCACGGGTTATATACTATAGCCTTTAAGCACTGCGGTATTGGCGACGTAAATATGTGACGCAACTTCTCGAATGCTGCCCACCCCAAGCATATTCTTCTGTTGTTTTTACACAGCTGGACTGCTTGACCCAGGTAAACATATTTTTGAACAACTTCGATGCTGACATTGTCGACATTGACATGACAGTTGAACATGACCTTAGTCTTAATTCATCTGCAGGCCCACTCGTCTGGAAGAATCACTTAGGCTGCGCATCATTTCCTCCAGTTCTTGTTGCGATTCCGCCATTATGACGATGTCATCGGCAAAGCGAAGGTGTGAAATGTACTCTCCGTTCACATTTATGCCTCGGCCGTGCCAGTCCAGTGTTTCAAAGACGTCCTCCAGCGCAGCGCGGCGGTAAACAGTTTTGGGGAAATAACATACCCCTGTCTCACGCCGCGCTCTGTACTTGGACGAATACAGAAATATACTTCTCAATTATAGGAACAATTAATACAAAATAATACATTCGGGTATTTACGCCATGTTCTTTTATTAACTGAATAAAGAAATTATAAATTTTTGTTTTTTTATGTTTGTGTTTTTCTCTCCAAGACAGGGCATTGCACCCCCTTCCCGGCGCCCGTGATCAGTCTTTCCAGTAAATTCCGTAAAATTTACGGAACTTCACCTCGGTCTCGCCCCGTTATCGTTAGTACCATAACCAGGAGAAAATGCAACTCGAGGAGGGTGAAGCGCATTCTTTCGAAGTGCCGAGATATTTCCGGCGAGTTATATAAGTCAGGATTGAAAGTCTGAGGTTAGGATGCTATAAAGTCCCGGCACCGTTCTAGAGGCATGATCTTGAATGTTTGGGTCCATCCGTACAAAATTGTATGCGCAGATCCTTACTACTTTGCTGCTCATGCATTTAGAACCGTGCCGGGATGTAACTATGTGTGATCATTAGTCTATGGTATGATTGATGGACAATTTACTATACACTTATGATATGATTCCTGTGTCCGTCCGTCTCCCTGTCTATCTCCCTGAGTGACGGATAAAGCTATCACTACGAAATTTTGAAATTTGACGCTTACAACCGGCGAATGAAAAAAAACATGGAAGACGCATTTCTAACAAAGTGTATTTCAAAAATGGCACCAGAGACTGAAAAGGTCAAAAGGCTGGTGATTGGTTCGTACTGTTGTCATGCGACACTAGGCCAGTCGTGATTGGTCGACTCAAAGACACAGTGAACGCTATTGAAGCTGTCGTCGCCATACAAAATTGTGTTCAAGACTCTTTATCGTGCGATCATTTCTCAGCTCTAATCGGGTGGGTCTCATTATTTCCACTTTCCATTGGAATGAAAATTCTGATACTGCCAGATTTATGCAAATACGTCTCACAATAGCCATTGGCGTGAAAAACATCGAATGGAAATAGTGATACATGTAGTATCAGAATAACCGTCAATGGTTATTCTCAATGGAAATAAACCCACCCCTCTAATCAGACAACGAATGTCTTCAACTAATTTTTCGTAAAATTGTTGGTTGAAAATAATAAATAAAGACGATATTTTTGATGGTCGTACATAAAGTATTGTGTGCAACTGAACATAATTAGACATTGGGACCTCGTGCAAAATTAATACGAAACAAACAACACTCGTGTCTCAAGGTCTCAAATTATGTTACAGTGGCACAAAATACTATTGTAGAAGATACAGCATGTATTTATAGGTGATGTTCAATCAAATCACTTGCTACGCAAAATTAGTATTTATTTATTTTTATTTATTTAGTTTATTCAGGAAATTAACAGCGATATATTTACTCTAAACAATATTTCAAAACCCCTAAGGCCAATAACCAATACCCCAACTGTTAAAAATAATAATCAATACTTAACTAATTCGGTATTCTGAATTCAGACTACTCGTATATTTTTACATAATATAAATATATTATATTTTACACAATATTTTTTTACGGTTATACTGTTTTATTAATGTATTATTAATGTATATTTGCCCGCGGCCTCGCTCGCGTGGAAGTTAGTGTCTTTCAAGTATCGTCAGTTTTCGGCTTAGCGACTATTTTATCAACACCCCTCTATATGTTGACCAGGATCAGTCACTACCTACGGTGATAATAAAGAAAACCACATCCAACTCAGTTAAGTGGTTCTCGAGTTAAATCGGAACATAATATGCATACACAAAGACAAACAGAAAGAAAGACAGACAAAAATTGTAAAAAATTTAGTTTTTGCCTCAGTAGTAAGCTAATAATCCATTTCACAAAAATATTCAATTCGTAAATTCACAGAAATATTCAATGTACAGACACGACTTTTTACTTTTTAGGGTTCCGTAGTACCTAAAAGGTACCTTTATGGTGAGACTCCGTTGTCCGTCCGTCAGTCGGTCAGTCCGCCCGTATGTCACAGCCTCATAACTTTAGCACCGTTAAAGATAACGACATGAAATTTGGCACAAAAATAGCATTAATTTGCCCACATAGTAAGGTCTAAAAATTTTTTTTGAAATTGATCAAAATATTTTCAAAACAAAAGTAAGAAAAATAAAAAATATTATCCTAAAAATACAATATGGTATACAATATGTAGATATTAAAAAGTTGATCGTAAAAATATATACTTTAACTCTATTTACTAGCACTGGTTTCGAGAAATCATTAAAAACAACAAAAATAATGTATGTTCCCCCTTTATCTCCGAAACTGGTAGACCGAAAAATATGAAAAAACCGGCAAGTAAGAAGGAGCTCATTACAGGAAAACTAAAGCAATTTAAAAAAAGTTGATAAAAAGTTAAATATTTTATAAAAATACAATATACCCGTATTAGGTATATCAAATTGTAGGTATTAAAAAGTTAATTGTAAAAATATATAGTTTGGTTATATTTAATTGCATCTATTTCGAGAAATCCTAGAAAAACCATGAAAATATGTATGTCCCCCAAAACCGTGGTAATATGTGTTTACGTAAAGATTACAGGAAAAATAAAGAAAAAAATTACAAAATTAAATCTATCACCCACAATACGGAACCCTAGGCACGCGAGTCTGACTCGCATTTGGCCGGTTTTTTTATTATTAGTATTGATTACAGTAAATTGTACCTAACTCTAACGCATGCACATGAAGTGGATAGCGCGCGCGTGCTACGCGCGTAGCACGCGGCATAGTGTGTAGCAACGTTGTAGTTGTAGGACAATATATTTATCTGTGGAGAAAGTGAGGCCGCGCCACTCTGGCTACGTCGTAGCCAAAGTGGCGCCATGAACTATCAATCTATGACCACAATATAAATTTGTCGCAGTCTCTGTATGATATAAAACGTCACATAAAAAACTCTTATATTTATTAAATTATTATGAGACCCTATTTTTCCTACATAAACTTGTTTCCTCCCAAACGTCCCTAAATTTATGGCTCCATAAAAACCGGCCTATAAATTCCACCTAGTCAGCCACAGGCTATCATAAAAAATTCTGCCGCAGAAATACCCACCTGAATCGGTAATATGCTCGCAACGTGCCTTAGAAACGAGCCCCGAACTTCGTCTACGACCAACCCCAAGGTAACACCAGGCTTCTTGAGACATAGTAAAAATGTATGTGGTTCGAGCACTGTCTGCCCTACTGCTGCAGATTTATACTTCGCTCTTACGTCAGTGTTCTGAATATTTCGACCAATTTTATTGACCTCTAAGGACAGGGGTAGGTACCCTGCCTAGCCTGGGGTCGCTACGACATAGAGGTAGAAGGGAGGATCGTCTTAAACTGGTGGACTTTACTGTGGTGTGTGCAATCAGTCAGTTTTCCCTCGACCGGCGAGGAAGCGTGTACGAAAATGGAGTAATTTGTATATATTTTTGATTCGATGAGCTGAAGTATCTGTGATGTGTGTATTTAGGCATAAACTTTAATGTAAGACTGACCTCAGGATGTGCCAGAAGCCAGTTGCTAAAGCCATGACTTTAGCGTCACTTTTTTTCACTATAATAGGACTGTGTATTGTATGGCCAGCCATGGTAAATATTTTACTTATTTATTCAATATCTTGGTATTATTATTTCATTTTCGTTGCCTTAAATGCAAGAGCGAGCTTTTTTTAAAGCGTTTGGTGCCCCCGAAAATTAAAGGTGTCAACTATTGAATTAGGTAGTACAGAAAATCTATTTTTAGGATCATTGTTTTTTTTTTATGAAACATACTGAAAGTATCTATTATAGTATGTGTACCAATTTTTGGTAAATGATAAATTATAGATGGGAAAGTTAATTCTGAATTTATACATTAAATCATTATAAACACATTAAAATGTCTTTTACTTTTTTCATAATACATACTTAAATATATAATTTTTGTAAGCAGTAAAATTATGTGTTTCCCAATAAAATTGCTCAGCATGATTGATTTATATACATTTTATTGTAGCATGTACTACTCGCACATTTATTTTAATATCTGCCAGAAATAGTTCGCACGAAAGAGGTAGGTTAGGGATTTTCTTTTCACATATTGCCTGTGCCTATTTGACAGGACGATCGATCGGCTGGAAACATGCGCGCTGAACCTCCCGCCAATTTCATAATATTTGCCGCGGTTTCCCGCCCAAACAACGTTTGTCACAATACAAATATTTTCATCTCTCACAAGTGGGTCACCGCGGCAAAAGTAGATAGAATGCAATTTATTGATTGAAATATTCGATACCTACCATATTCTTCCATACTAAGGGCCTGTTTCACCACTTCCAGATAAGTGATATCCAGAAGATAAGTTTAAAAATGGAACACATTTTGTATGCGTTATATGTCACATATAACTATCTGGCACTTATCTGGAAGTGGTGAAACAGGCCGTAATTCAAATTATTTTATGCGACTGTTCAAAAAGGTTTTGAATAAAAGCTTCGACTCGCTAATAAAGTGAGTCTGGTGCTACATGCCGTAATAAAATAACTAAACAAATACGATAAAACAAACATATAGTTACGAAATAAATTTCCCAGTGTTACTGATTAATTATCCCTGGAACAGTGAACACTCGTACACCCTCGTTTCTGCAACGATTTTAATTATGAATTATTACATCGTGGTAATCCGGTATAATTTTATCGAAGCAGAGCGGGCCATAAGAAAAGTGCTAACACAGAGTTACAGAGATAATTTGGGCAAGTTGAGTCGTATTCGAGCACAAACGGTTCTGTAGCACCCCACAATATGGGTATAGAACCCTAAAAATACTGTGGTAAGTAACAACAATCAGTGCCGGTTTTAGCATTAATGGCGCCCTGGGCGAGAATTCTACGGCGCCCCCTATCTGTTTCCTAAATTATTCATGTGCAAAAGAGGAAAAAAAAAAAACATGGGAAAGATTATTTCAATCTTCAATCATGACCAATTATTGTAACATAATTTAACAAAATTGTACCGCGCCATCCCGTGATCCATACTGACGAGGGGGTGCTGGCGCCCCTTGATGTCTGGCGCCCTGGGCGGTCGCCCAACCACGCCCTACCCTAACGCCGCCACTGACAACAATATAGATGCCATAGCAACATTAAAAGCGTCAAAAACAAACCGCTAAAATGGTAGCGCCTGGCAAACAATTCACGGCTCCCGCTCAGGAGGAACCTGCTCTTGACCGCTTTATTTTTCCTGTAATCTTTACATAATCACCTCTTACCATGGTTTTTTTTTTCATATTTTTTGGTCCTCTTGTTTCGGAGATAAGGGAGGGGAACATGATAGTGTTAAATAATACTACTTTTTCGAGGTTTTGTTGAATGGTCCCCAAAAACTTGGAAATTATTTACGCTTATTAGGCCTACCATGAGTTAAGACTTTAATACTCGCTAGCGACTATGAAATATATATATATATATATATTTATAGCACACTGTGCGTAAAATGACCTATAAAATGACCTTGTGCTATAAAAAATTCTATATATATATATATATATATATGTATATAATATTGTATAACGCCCCTAGAAGTTAACGAGAGAAACCAGAAATTTAAATTTTCAAAAACAGCTACCGTGAGAGAAAATAAGAAATTTCGATTGGTTAAACTAATATAAGATTAGATAGAGACATGGTAAAAATAGTATTTACATTACATTGTAGCTGTTTTTAAATAGAGACAAGATACATATGTATATCTGAGTGGAGTAGACAACATGGACTTAAAGTGAATCCAATTAAAACACGAGTACTCATTGTAGGTAGCCCTCACATGTCTTTAAAATTGATTGGCATTTACTACCGCAAATCATTTTTTACGGTACTCAAGTTTCCTATAGTAATAAGGTAAAAAACCTTGGAATCATTATTGATGGGTGTCTTTCTTGGTGTCCACAACTTGATGATGTTAGCCGAAAAATGTTTGCCTCCGCATTCTCTTTAAAAAGGCTTCGAAACTTCTTACCAACTGCTACGAAGGTTGCGCTTGCACAATATCTCCTACCTATTTTAGATTATGCTGACTGTTGTTATCTTGATCTTACTCAAGAACAACTAAATAAACTTAAGGCGCTACGGAAAAAAAATCGACACTTTAAGAACTTGCATATCTACTTCAGTAAATAATGTATTATTTTGATAAGATAGTCTATTATTTTTGGATTCTTTTTCTAGGGATCTGTTAAAACAGAAACGCAATTGGAGAAATTCGGCTTGATAGAAATATTTATTGAAGTGAGGTCTTTTTCGACACCAATTCTCCTGGTTTGGCAATTTAGAGTGACATAATATGGACTGCAATTATATTTTATTAGATGGGTTTTAACGGTATCTAGGACCTGCCCCCCTATTCTGTATCTTTAGTTGCCAACTAAACTAGGTTTCTATCATCAAAAACATAGCTAAAAACTGAACTTTCAACATTGCCTTTAGTGGGTATTGAACTATTTACGAACTGTGTCGTCACTTCAAGTGCGAACATATCCTTAGACAATCGGTATACGATAGTATATCTATGTTTTTGATGATAGACACCAAGTCTAGATGGCAACTAAAGATACATAATAGGCCCATCTGGTTAAACGAAATTTTGTTAGCAACTTTGGTACATTTTATATTAATAAAAAATCGACTTTTTGCTACTTTTCCACGAATCCGTCCCTCTCGCACTGAGGATTTTTTCGCATATGGAGTAACAGGGACGCTAAAACTTTTACATATCGCCTTAAGCGTCTTCAGAATGTTTCTATTAGGTTTATATTTGTATTACGCAAATATGACCATGTCTCACGATATCGTTCTCAGCTGGAGTGGCTCGATCCCTATCCATCTTCGTCGGAATTCTCATATTCTCTTTCTTCTTTACTCTGTTTTGTTCATCCCGTTCACTCCTTCTTACTTGAAAGATCGCTTTGTTTTTCTTCGTTTTAAAAACGACCATAGTCTAAGGTCATCTGAAAATCTTCATTTAGCATTTCCAGTTCATACTACTTGTTTTTATGGTAACTCGCTTACTGTAGAAGCTGTACGTCTATGGAATGCCCTTCCTCTTGCAATAATAATATAATAATATAACCTTTATTGCGAGCATCTAGGCCCATATCACAAAATTACAAATAAACAAACAAACATACACTTTTAAAAGGTTAACAATTGTGTCGATTCGGCGCAACACGACTTAACTTATTTGACAGGAATAAACTTAATTTGAGCGTTCTGTCTTTTTCTTTCCGTAATGAAAAGACAAAGACAGAATGATCAAAATAAGGTTAGTTCTATCAAATAAGTTGTGTAGCGCCGAATCAACAATAAAATAAACACAACTTAATAAACTTACAAAATAAAACATGTAAAACACGAATACAGAAATCAATATGTACTATTACTATTTATATGTACATGAACCCAGTGTTTTATAGCATGGCTGTCCAGTCTATTGGCTAAAGTATTCAAAACAGAGTTAGAACTACCGCGCACTCTACAGAGCATCGACGCGCATCTCTTACGGATGATGGTAAAGAAACAATCTGTGTGCGCATCAGCGAACATTCCTTTGGCACTGCATGCGCGCGGCAGCCCAAACAATGCTCTGAATGCGTTGTTATACAGAACACCAAAGGCATTATACGATTTCTTTGTATATTTAGTCCATAAAGTGCAGTATGCTCGGAATAGTGTCAATTTGACCTCCGCTGTGCAGCGACTAAATCTGCGCGCTATCATATTGGCCCTGACTGATAATGCCCTTCGCTCCCTTTCAATCTCCTTCTTTACAAGTTTTCAAAACTCTGGTTAAACAACATTATCTTTTACCTTGATCAAATTGTTTCTTTATTATTCTTGTTATTATTTTTTTTTTATTTCTACTTGTTCCTTTTATATTTACACTGATTTATTTTTGTTTATTTATTATTTATGAATAGGTATAGGTATCTTTAAATATATACATATATATGTATGATTGTATCTATTTATTCTGTACACCGCCTCTACACGTTGTTTTCTTTCTTTTAAGAGTTCCTCCATGCAAAGGTTGTCTGGAATAGATTGCTTTTTAGTGATAAGATCGCCAATTGTACCCTACTTCTAGTTTTTAAATTGTCTATTTACTTTGTTTTTGGTGTGCAATAAAGAATATTGTATTGTAGTGTAAATATTTTTACATAATAATAAGTTTCTTTTAAATATTAAGTTTCTTTGTTTATTTTATGCAGGTAGCGATGGTTTAAAATGTGCGCTCACCCCCCCCCTCCCCCCCCCCCCCCCCCCCGCAGAAAATACGGAGCTCATTTCCGTTGAGAAAGTGCAGCCAATTTACTACACGAGGCAACGCAAACATGGCCTCCCTTGAAATGAATGGGGCTTTAGCCTAGCTTATAAATATACAGTTGAGAAGCCTCTCAGGCTTTTGCATCGTAAGTAAAAAAAAAGTTCAAGTTTTAAAATTTTGAATCTGTTAGAATTATTTCGTTTTTCAAACGTTTTTGTCTGCTCTTTGGAATAACTAGATCAAATTAGGAATTTTAATTTCAATAATAAATTGTTCTGTGCAAACTGATGAAATGAATATGAATATATGTCTGTATTTACAGAAAATTACAATGTTGCAAAACAAAACTTAGACTTAACCTTAGTATATAAAACTTCGGAACATTGGTGTTGATTCCGTGTAGGGCGACCTAACCTTTTTGACAGGAATAAACTTAATTTAACCGTTCTGTCTGTCCTTGTCTCTCGATACAGAAAGAAAAAGACGCTTAAAGTAAGTTTAGTCCTGTCAAATAAGTTAAAGGGAAAAAATATAATGACCACCAAAATGAACTTTTATATCCCATACATTTCGACCAAAAATAATATAGTGAACACCAAAATTAGTAAATGCCAGTAAAAAATGGGTGCACGACGAGGAGGAGCGTGTTAGGTTGACATGTAAGATAAAATAAGGAGCCGAGCGAAGCGGAGCGGAGCGAGGTGACGTCGTTAGTTTTCACAAAAATATGATCTGTCCGGAAGAATCAATTCGGCAATTTAAAACATTAAAAATAGGGTTAAAAATTTGGTGATCATTTACTAATTTTGGTGTTCATTTACTAATTTTAATGGTGGTCATTTATTCATGTTCAGTTAAACACAAGCCTAAGTTAAACAGTGCTACACCGAATCGACATCATTATTTAACGAATTGTAAAGAATTGAACTTGGTCAGCAGTTTTGATAACGAGCGAAAAATGTAAAGTTCGATCATCAATCACATCAAACTTCTAAGAAGAGTTTAGATTGCTCTCGCAGAATCTAGAAATCTACTTTTGCCTATCATCAACTACGCTGATTGGTAGTGATGAGCTGCTTGGTAAACTTGAACGTTTACAAAATCTGGGAATCCTAGGTTTATCTATGGACTAAGAAAATTTGATCACATATCTCAGTACTATGAACAATTAACACGGCTAGTGCGTTACAAGATCAAATGGTTCTCGTACGAGTTTTCGATTCATTACGGAAGTGTAATCGTATGTCTATCCCGTTCGGGCTAGTGAATTTTCTCTAGGTTCTTTTTTTGTGAGAGTGAGATGCCTTATCCCACCATTTCTAAGTACTGTAAATGTAATATTTCTGTCAATGAAAACGTAGAGATCTTATAGGCCTCGTAGCGACCAGATAGTAAAAATTTGCATAGACTCATTGGATCTCGTAAAATCTCGTAAGAAGCCTGTTCATAAATCAATTAGTGTTGTGTCAGATTTTGAAGAGTGCAACTGTTTTTGCTTGCTATCATGGAAAAATTACCGGAAAAGGTCACATAGAATTTTATAATGATCATTCTCCAATTGTGATGATAATGATATGCCGAATAATTGCAATCATTATCAAAGTACCCTCACTTACCTAGTACCAGCGGCAACATTTCCAATGATTCAGCATTATTGTCATCTCGTACAAGATTATCTAGATTCACGGGCTAAAATATCAAAATTTTAGAGCTTACAGTATTCCCAGCACCAAAATAGTAAACTAAACCCAGCAATAAAAGTTCGTGCTAAACGTGTTTTAACGAAAAGCATTGATTTTTTTAACATTGATTTGTATGTGTACCAAAAATAAATGATCCATTTATTCCTCCTCGACAATGCATTTTTCTTCCGATATACCATCACTATTGTTTTTATCTATAGTTAGAAACATGTGCGTTACGCGATCTAAAACGTTTCGTAATTTTCTTACTTTCAGTGCATTACGGGATCCTAAAGGGCTCGTAATTTTGTTTTTGCACTTTTTTTCCATTTTTTCTTTAATCTTCGGGTGAACTTACATACAAAATAACATATCTATCATCTACCGATACATACAAAAAAAAACTAATTTTGAGCTATATTCATAAAAATATTTCGATTTTAAAGTGACAGTCCGTACGACATCTAAAGAATCTCATCCAGTCATTAGGAGAAGACAATAACGAGTTCTTTTAGACCTCGTGACGCAGCAGTAATAGGTATCATACATTTGGCTAAGCAGTGAACGTGTTAAAATGGCTTCCCGTTAAACAGCATCAGTACGTTCATATCCTCTGTTGCCTTTTCAACATTTTAAAGAGTCCCACTTCTCCTCCATACAACCGCGATCGTTATCTTCGTTGGAGACAAGCAAGTCAGGTCTCACACGGTCTCATAACACCGGGGCGCATTGAAACTCTTTCACTGTAAAGTCCATCAAATTAGGGAAGTCCCTTCCTCACGCTACCAGGAATAGTCCCTTTTTGGTGTATTCAAAAGAAAAATAAAACAGCAATATCTTAGACAACCTATCCTGTAGTATGTATTATGAATAAGTATTATATGTATTTATTAACTGAATATGGATTCTTTCAGTTTGTTTATTATTTATTTATACTATGTAGGCATGTGAATTTCATGTAGTTTATTATTTATTTTTAACTTGTATGTTACTAGTTGTAGTTGATGTATGTTACTATTTGTAGTTACTACTAATTTAACATCGTTTGAGTATTAATATTCTGTATAAGTATTATTGTCATCCAAGATTATTGCACCTTATTTAGGGCCTGTTTCACCACTTCCAGATAAGTGATATCCAGAAGATAAGTTTAAAAATGGAACACATTTTGTATGCGTTATATGTCACATATAACTATCTGGCACTTATCTGGAAGTGGTGAAACAGGCCCTTAATAAAATAAATATAACTTAATGACTTCTGGTCTTTTATGTATATGTATATATAAATACTTAATAAATAAACAATTATGATAAGAAAATTAAGTGCATATATTTCGAGCCCTATCTCGAGCTGGACATCAGTCACAATGAAGTACTTATAAAAAAAAACAGTAAAAAAATAATAAGTAGGTACTTACCAAAATCTAACCTATAGATAAATCTAACTTTTTATTTTTTTACTTGTTTTATATTCTTCATTGTGACTGATGCCGGGCTCGGCATAGGGCCCGAAACATATTTCACATAGTTTTCTTATCATAGATGTTTATTTATTAAATATTTTATATACATAAATCAATGATTTAGATCAAACCGTTCATAAATATATTATATTAAACTTTTACGAGCCTTTGAAAACTACTATTATTAAAACAATAAAAAAAAAAATTTTTTTTTTTTTTAAAGTAAAAAAAAAATTATAACTCGATACATTTCGGCCCTCGGTATGGGGCCGTCATCAGTCGAATCGAATTCGACTGATGACGGCCCCATACCGAGGACCGAAATGTATCCATTTAGATCAAACATCATATATCTTTATCACCCTTGGTTTGCTGGAAGAAATCTCATTATTGAGATAAGCACGCCATTGTACATGACTTTTATCATGTGTATTAATATCAAGTTTTCTTTACAATAAAATAAACTTCATAGAGAATGACAGAAAGAAACTAACGCGAGTCGATTTGACACGTTGTAGTGTAAAGCATTGCAATTATTTGCAACTCCTTCAAGTCAACCTCTTTAGCTGTCTTTTAGGAGAGTACAGTGCCACAATCTTATTTGTCCAGGTGACGACTGCTGCGGCGTCACCTGTGGAGAATTTGGTAAGGCATTTATTTACCAGGTAAATACACGTAGTGATGTTGGAATGTGCTTCACACAGTACGAGCATAACTTACTTTAAACGGCAAGATAAGTAAAAATTAAAACTAAAAATAAAAAATATTTTTTAAATCTACATAATGATTTTGCAAAACTGTTTAATTTATTGTTTTATATGAAACTTGAATTTTAAATAAGTTTATATTTAAAAGCCTTTGTAAAAAAGACATGTAGACACCGAGAGCTATACCGATTAACTGCTGAGCAGTTCAGCTTAAAAATTGTAAAAAAAAATGTATTGTCTTTTGGAAAATAAAACTACCTATCTACCTATCTATCTATCTACTCGAAATATGTGGACAAATATGAAAGTTATCTATTTGTTTTCCGTAAATTCAAAAATGTCTGTTTACATTATTATAAGTGATTTATAGAAGCCGAGAGATATCAGAAATATACTTGTATGTATTAAGACTTTACATATGAAATTGCTGTTTTCTATAGAGAATTTGAATGAAACTCAATTTTCAGTACTAACATATTTGTATTTTTTATTTATTTCTTTTTTTAATGTAACATTAATTAAATTTTTGTAAAGTGTCAGCTGTAAAAAATTATTATAAATATTATCATGGAAATGGATGGCATTTAAGACGAACTGTTTATGAAGATATAATTTTTATAATCAAACTGAAAATAAAAACAAAATTTATGACGTAGATGTAAACCGAGAAATCTAAATAATTGAAATAGCTATTGAATTAAAGGAATTATGAACTCATGAATCTGCAAGAAAATGTCGGTTATTTCATAGGTACAGACTTATTATTATGCAAATAACTACAAAAACTTGCAAAAGATGTGTCAAAAATATACCATGAATAATCTAAAACTTAAATAACAAATTTATAACTAAAGTAACTAATTCAAAATTAAAATTAAATATAATGAATATTTATACTTGTTTTACTTGTAGGTATGTACATCTGGATGAATAAAATGAAATTCAAAATTTCCACAGTTTCCTATCAAAAATTAAAATCTCTGCCACTAACTTTGAGGCAACGGACCACGTGACGTCCTGGAAGTAACTGCGCGATTCGAGTAGAACCTGTGAAGTGGCAGTTCCTGCAGAAGATAAAGAAAACGTCTCATGCGTTCCACATCTAGGAAAAACAGCTGCTTCACAGGTTCGACTCGAACCGTTCAAGAGTCAAACATCGTACCGACACGGCGCGGCGGCGTCGCGTCGCGCCGTTGAATCGCGCGGCGTAGTAACGGCACGGCGCGCGACGACGTAACGTGGCATGACGCCGTTACGTTTCACGGATGTAGCCTCGCTCTAAGTATTAGTGGTTTTTTTGTGTGTGTTTTTGTTAGATATGTCCACATATTTAGACTTTACAGTAACCGGTCCATATTTGGCTTCAGTTCCACCGTTGTTCACCTGAACAGTTAAGATATTGGTCCTGTAAGGAGGTGTTTGTCATGTGAGTGCTAACCTAACGCTGACGACGTCAGTCGCTTCCGCTTTCCGTGCGATGAGCTCTTGGAGTGCTATTTATTTTATTTATTTATTTTATATATTATTTACATTTATACTACACAATCTTGACAGGCTAACCTAATGCGATTGGTAACAAATTATATTTAAAGCAGTTTTTGTGAACTCCGTCAAAGAACAACTAAACAAATCGGTACCAGTAAGGTTGTCGATTCTGTTGAAAAGATGGAGTGCCTTTACAACAGGTGACTCTTTAAGAACATTAGTACTTTAAGAACATAACACAAAACAACTTGTGATTTCTCGCACGACGATAGTTATCCGGCACAAACAGCTTCAAGGACGCTAGCAACCGCGGATTGAACAATATACCTCGCAAAACTTTAAAAAGATAAATTTATTGTTTGCTCGCTGTGATTCCTAAAGCCGAAATTAAATCAAATCAAATAATTTATTCATGCACCGTTCATATTCATTTCATTTCATTTCATCTTTGCTTTGTACTTAACGTTAAACGTCAGTAGCTTAGCACAAAGTGCATAACTTAACTTTGTTTTTCTTGTTTAGAAATTTAAAATTGAAAAGCTTTTTGATCCGTGCCATTTGACGCCAATAGTTCAGTAATGGTGAGGTTTATAAAGCAAGAGTTTGAAATTGTATCCACAATTAGTCATGATCTTCTCAAAACCAACTTAAAATGCTGTTTTAACTTTGTTTAGACCCGATCATGACTAATTGTGCATTAAATTTCAAAGTCATGCTTTATAAACCTCACTAATACTGAATTATTGGTGTTAACTGCCACATTATGCCAAAATGCTTTAAATTTTTAACTTCTGAACAAGAAATGCAAATATAAGTTATTTATGCACTTTGTGCTTAATCTTAAGAGGCTACGCGAATTTTATATTTGTCACTGTCACTCCAAGCTAAAAATCGCGCAGCGCGAGATGGGCGGATTCAGGGCAAAAGGAAAAAAAAAAGTTGATTTTAAATTTTTTATAAAAAAAACTAAAATAGCTAGCAAAATTTCAAATATCAAATCTCTATATATTATTAAAACACACATAATAAAATATATTTGAGTTCTGTATATGGTTCCTATTCGCCAAACGAGGAGAAAAAGTGTGTTTGAAGACCTCATTTCAAGAATTATTTCTATCGAGGAAAATTTATCCAAACGGTACATGTTTTCCAATTTCAAAACCCTAGATTATATAGTCAAAATGCATATACCAGAAACAAGTCAGAAACTGATTATAATTTTCCATGTATTTCATGAAATACACAGAAAAGAAACACCCGTATTTTTTCGAAGTTTGTAAGTTCGGAAGTACGAACGTAGCGGATCTCCAAAAGCGGGAAGCTATGGGATCGTACCGCTTGCTACATCGTAGCATAAAGTGGAGGGTTCGTAGCACTTGCTACACCGTAGCGCGCGTAGCATTAAGTGTCTTTATAAGCGTTGTGTCGAGACATATACCAGAAAGACGTCTATTGTTCAACATCTTGCGTACAAATAATTCTGTCAACAATCGAAACGGGATACTGCAATCCTATTGGCTCTTCCAATCTGACGTATAGCGCCACAAACTTATCTTTCCCGAAGACGAAGACTCTAACGCATAGGATATAGAGGCCATTTTGGTTCGGCCTACCGAAACATATAATTTTGGAGTGGCGAATTGTATCTGCTGGTTCAGTCAGATGTGTTGACAGAAATCGGTCACCTATTATGAGGAGTCTGTAGGCGTATTCGTCTATGTGTCGAGATGATTACCTACTTCGTATACCATTGTCGAATAAACCTTATCGGATTTGAATGCGGTTTTCACTGCTATATTAGCGGTTCAAATAGAACAGATTCAAAAACTTAAAATTCATATTTGTGATGTTTAATAGTTATTATATGAGTTTTAACCGACTTGAACGCTACTTATTTACGTAACTAGTCGTAATAGTAGTTCCTAGAACTAATGCGAGAATTGTTAACTACAAACCAGTTCATGTTAAGAGATTTAGAACCAATTTGGGACACCACAGTTTGATGCCCAGCTTAAGTCGCGAACACAATAATTTGTTTCATTCAACAAGAATGGACAATGGCATTTCGTTACAGTTGAGCCACTGAGTGATGGCCGCCTATGACGTTTAAATGCCTACAAAGTATCGTAATTATTTATAAGCAAGTGTGAATTAAAAAATGTAATACTTTATTGTTGATAGTGATGTACTACTTGTTTCGGTTATTATTTTTCGATTTGAATGTTGCTTTATTGTGCAATAGAATTCGTATAAAAGTTTTTTTTTTAAAAGTTTCTCATTTTTTATAGGTCGTGTTAGAGGTTGCCAAGTTACGCAATAATATTTAATTAAAAACAAAACAGTGACGAAGTTAAACTAAACGAAAATAAATGATAGTAAAATACTTTTTTCGATTTAGATATTTAAACATCTCTTGGGGGCCCCGGAGCACTACACCCCATCCCTCCGATAGCTACGCCACTGGTTTTGGCACATTTTCCTTTTGTATCACTATGTTGAATGTTGAATGATGTGTCTAATGTTGAGTAAACTCACACTTGATTTTTATTTTTAACCGAAATTTGAATTGTACCTCATCACTAAATGCAGCTGTCATAAGTGCCATCACTCAGTGGCCCTACTTTAGGTAAATTCAAAAATTTCTTGTACTCCACGAAGGAGTCCACATTAAATTATTAATTAAATAAAATTTAAGCATAGTTTTATTAAGCTAGATAGTAGTCGTTGTATCGACTATCGAGCGATACTGTCATTATATGGTAACAAGCTGTGTTTGCCTGTAATTGGGCTACATCTCAAACCCTTTTATTATGTCCTTAGATAAGTTGCTAGTTAAGTTATAAGTTACTATTGGCAAACCAATAAATAAATAATTATATTAAGTTTTCATAATAACAGTAAACCATCACGTAAATTTTGCGACGTTTGTAAAAAGTTGTGCCGACTCATATTCTGACCCCTAATCGAGATAAACCTAATGTAATAATGAATATCATACTCGCAGTTTTCAGCTATTCGTCATTGATTAAACGCGGTTTCAAGCAATCTGGGGATCTAAAAAGGCTGAATTGGGTGAATCATAAAATGATTTGAAAGTAGGATACAGTCAGAGTTTTTTCACGCGTGCAAAAGAGACGGCATTAAAACAAAATCATAATGTAATTCACGTAAAACGTTTTTTTAGAGGACCTGATGTCGCAAGCAGTGGGGTTTCCAATATTGGATCAGTGCACAAAGATAGATCCAATGACACCTAATGATACCCAATGACACGCAAATATATTTCTTTTCTTATCTTATCTTATCTCATCTTGTCTGAAATTATCTTGTACAATGTCTTGTACCTTGTGTTTCTTTTCTTGTGTTATCTTATATTATATATTATCCCAAATTTCGCCTCCTCGGCAGACCAACGTGGTGCCGTGTCCCGACGGGCGGCTGTGCCCGCTGCGGTGGCGGTGCTGCGAGCACGGCTGCTGCGCGCCCACCACGCAGCCGGCGCGGTTCATTGGTACCAATAAAGTCTACTTCGCGCCTGAGTGGTACAACAATCTGTAAGTACCGGCGGCGGACATACGTAACGGGTTATGTCCACACTCCGAACGGAGGCTAGATATTATATCAAATATAGTAGGTATGTTGTATACATTAACAATTGTTTGTTCATTAATTTTCTTATTTTTTTATGTATATTTGTTTTATAAGTTTTATTTTTAATTGTTCCTTTTTCATTGTGTAAATATTATGTTATTGTTATATTATATGTCTACCAATAACTTTATTATCTATATGTTAACAATAGTTAATATTTTACTATATGTAATGTACTTAACAGTACTCGCACTAAATAATATTCACTGGTACCCCAAGTTACTAGCTTAGCTAAGTTTGGGGTCCCCTGGTTAATCAGTATTTTATAAGCTATGTGCAGATAGATGTGTATACTAAATGTATTTTTGTTAATTTTGTATTTGATTTTATTTGTAATTAGATTTTTTTTTTTGCAATAGACTATTATTTATTTATTTATGTAAAGTTGCATAACTTGCTTTTAAACTCTGGAAAATGACTACACAATTAATTGTATGAAACTGTATTTGATTATGTGAAATTATAGATTTTTACAACTTTGTTTCCGGTAAGAAATTAAGTGACGGTTTGAGGTTTGTAACTACACGGACGCCATTTACATATGTTAATAATGATTAAAATAATGTGGAAGTTAAGAAGAAGAAAATCCTCATAAACATGGCTACACGGTCAGTCGCTTAGCGCAAAGTGTATAACTGAAGTTTGTTTTTCTTGTTAAGGAATAAAAAATTGAAAAGCATTTTGGTCTGTGGCATTTGACGCCAATAGTTCAGTATTATTGAAGTTTATAAATCAAGAGATTGAAATTTTATACATAATTAGTCATGATCTTCTCAAAACCAACTTAAAATGCTGTTTTATCGATGTTTCGTTGAGATCAAGACTTTAATGTACATGAAATTTGAAACTCTTGCTTTATAAACCTCACTAATACTGCACTATTGGCGTCAATTGCCACATACCTAAAGGTTTTTCAATTTTTAACTTCTAAACAAGAACAACAATGTTATGTTATGCACTTTGCACAAAACGACTGACCTTAAACGTTACTTTTCTTCACAGGCCTTTGTTCTTCTCGGTCGCGTTCCTAACCGTGATCTGCGGCTGCGCAGTGTGGTTCTGCTGCCGCAACCATCGGCAATGTTCGTGCATGTTCGCTTGCTGCGTTCGGCGGCCCACTTCCAACCACGACTCGGCAGGTTCCTGCTACCCGCCGCCCCACTACAGCCGCTGCGGCTCCTTCCACCAAGCGCCGCCGCCATATTCCGAAGTGATACTCTTTGCAACTACCTTCATGTTGTAGGAGTCTTTTTATTTTGTTCGTTTGCTTTTTATTCTTTTTTTTATATATAGCTGTGAGCTATATACACCTACCTTTATCATCAATCACACTCAAACCGTGTTGGTTTAAGTGATGTGAATTATGTTTAATTAAATTAATGTAATAATGTGCTAAATAAAAAAAATAAAATAAAAAAAAATTAACGTTTTGTCGGCACTTAATGAAATGTAACAATGATGCTGTAGAGGCAATTATATTGTGGAGAGGCGGTAGCTAAGAAGGGGTAATCTTGAGATCCAGGTTCGATCCCCAGTCCAGCATGCATCAATGAGTTTTTCGGAATTTACGTATGTGCATAGTATTTTTTCTTACTTACCACTAGCTGAACGGTAAAGGAAAACATCGTAAGGAAACCTGCATGCCCTAGAAAACGTGTATTTGTGCCCGAAGTACGGCGATAGGGCTCACCACCCATCACGTTGCGATGTAATAATAACCCGAAACACGGGTGTACCAACTATGGACTGTCACTTGCATTTCACAGTTCACACTCGGAACACCTCTGGCACCCCCTCGGGGATTCATATCGTGATGATATATATATTTTTATATTCTGTAAATATCTGCAGGTGACGTCAAAACCCGATCTGTACCCCCTGGTGATCACGTGTGCAGAAGGAGACAATAAAGGTGGAGGCAATTATCTTATGGTTCATTACTTCAGAAACTACGTGTTCCGAGCTCCAGGTAAGTATGACCACACGCTTATAATACTTTTTGAAGTGGATATTTCTTTCTTCGCATCTCGTATGGGGGGGCATGTGTTTAAGTTTTTTTTTTTATTATTCAAGATAACTTTAAATCCATATTTTAATTAAAAACGCGACGCGTTTAGTGAAAGAAAGAAAGAAATTTATTTGGGGACAAAAAAAATACATGGAAAAGCAACATATAGGTACATAATAACTATTAACTTAAAACTAGTACTTATAATTAACATATTAATCACAATAGTCTAAGATTAGGATGAAACTATCCCATGCATTCAACGTCACCAAATTGGCCATAACTCAGCATGGTGCCTTGACGCAATAATACATACTTATACAAACATAATGTATGCATACTACGCCACAACGCTGGTATTCTGTTACAGCCAGGTTGGGAGTGATATGCGATTGCGGACACAAAAGTTTGGTTTGCCATAGGTAGTGCCACTACGCACAAGTAGTGGGGGGGTTTGAGCCGAATTTCGCCCAATCTCACGCAGAGGAGAGTGGGGGTCAACGACGACTCCCTTGGTGCAGCCAAGTTGGTGTCATGATTTTGTCATGAAGGTTACCAACCCATGACCGAAGTGTACCACTAGTTAAAGTGAAAAGTTTTCTCAGTTAGTTGTGCCTTATTTCTAACAGTCCAGAATGCACCAGGTGTATTTGTATTAATTAGTGGTTGCATCTCAGTCTAAGCCACTCCGAGGTGCGTTCATTAAAGAACCCTAGGCTGGATAGGAACACTGGGGTTGTAACGCTGAGTTTTTGAACGGGTTTCGTCGTGTAGTGACACTCCATTTCACTCCAATCGTCATTCTTGCATTATATTTAGTACCTAGGTACAAATGTGTTGTTGACAGGTTTTCCTGTGTACAAAATTTAAAGCAAAAATGTCAAATTAAAATAGTTTATTTTGCAAAGTAGATATATAATACACTTTTTACACGTAAAATTTAATCTAATAAAAATATATGTAATAAAATAATAGATGTACTTGGACTAGATTAAAGGTTTATTTAATTTATGTAGCAATATACGATTAAAATGATAGATAAAATATAAGGTGAAATCCAATCAACCGTCCGAACCCATACTGGAGACCCGGCCAGGGACCAGGTCCGGCACTCCCAAAAAGATTCGGTCGATCATTTATAGTGTGGTAGAGATAGATATACGACCGAGCGATATTCGATCGAATTTTGTCACTTCGGAGTAGGCCCAGTATTCAGGAACAAGGTTCAATGATCACCAACCGAGCCCCCAGCATGAATCCAGCGGCCGACCAAATCACATCCTATATACTACATTCATATATAAATACATGCCTACCTCCGCCCATTCGATTAGTCTTGACTTGATTAATCATTGTCAACTGACGTTTGTACCTTGCGAACCTTGCTCAGAGTTGATGTTGAAACAGTAGACACCAGTGTAACGACACTGTCAGTTTTGAACGGTCGGTGTCGAGACACGAGTTGATTTTTGAACGGGTTAGTGTTGCAACAAAGGCATCCGTCATGCCCCCCCCCCCCCCCTCTAGGCCTAGGTCAACCATTTTTCTTAAGTTAAAATTACACATATATTTACTAAAAGAACTGAACCTTTCGCTCGATGGCGCATTCGTTCGATCTTTTGTGAGAGTGATTTGCGAAATTAATAACGTGTGGAAACTGAATTTCATGCGAATCGGACGAATTTTCGCTAGTATCAAACTTTGACAGCTGTCAAATGCCAAAAAATTTCTTCTGTCAGAATGTACAATTCGACAAGTAATACCGCTCATTACAGTCCAAACAAGAGTCCAAAATTTTGAGAAATGTCGTGAGATACCCGGTGGGACGAAGTTTTTGTTTATTTGAATTTTGGAGCCTGTGACACCCCCTGGCTCGCAGGCTGGATGTGTGATGATGATGCCCTTGTGTTGCAAACCGGGTATGAAACTCAATCCGGTGTTAGTTTATGACCGACTATGGGGGTCATCCTTTCTTGCACCCCAAATCTTGAGAGTTCTAGTCGTTTTAAACTAAGTAGCATGTGCGATTGTGGTATTCTTTTCTATAATAAGATTAAATGTTTACATTTTCTGCACGTGAGGTGTAATTAGATTAGATTAGTATGACCTAAGTACGGTTTACTCAGTTAACAGAGCTTGTAGACAGCGGTCGCGTTTACCTAAAAATACTATAAATTTCGTCTAAATAAATAGAATGTTAGAACAAGTCAAGACAGCTTTGAAAAAACGCGAGGGTGCCGTAAAATTAGCAAAATTAAACATCACCTCGGTTTGTTTTAAACTATTTATATTGCGAATGTTATTTTTATACGACAGTTAATATTATGTTTTATGTGTATCTTTAAAATTTCAGGCTCTTTGTCAGCGACGAGTACTGCAGAATCTCTCAACTCCAGTTTCATATGCAACGCAGCAAATGAGGTAACTATCTTAATATTAGATAAAACCGTTTAAAACACGCGCGAATAACCCCCCCTCCCCCCCGAAATAATAAATGTCCACTATAAAATTCAAACAGCTTTTAACTTTAAAATAAATTGATATTTTTCTGTATATGGAGTTTTTGAAAAACAATGTTAGCTACGCCTATACTATATGCCTAAGGAACTGCCCGACTCCAGGTAAAAAACCATATCTAACAGTAAAAGACAGTAAAAGAATTTTGAAAGTCGGTTTAGTAATTCCTACATACCTATATGTACAAACAAAGAAATGTTACCTCTTGATTTTCGGTTTTTTATTAATATAAAATGTACTAAAGTTGCTATCAAAATTTCGTTTAATCAGGTCCCAAATACTGTTAAAAACCATCTAATAAAATATAATTGCAGTCCATATGTCATTTTAAACTCTCAAACCAGTAGAATTGGTGTCGAAAAAGACCTCATTCCAATAAATATTTCTATCGAGCCGAATTTCTCCCTGTTTAACAGATCCCTAGAAAAAGGTTCCAAAAATAATAAACTATTTTATCAAAATAATACATTATTTACCGAAGTAGATGTATATATGCAAGTTCTAAAAGTGTCGATTTTTTTCCGTAGCACTTGAAAATAAAATAATTTGCCTTTATAATACCTACTTCCTCCCATCCAAAATGTACGAGCTACGCTCTTGCTGATGACGCTCGGTACAGTAACTGACACTCTTCTCATTTGATTTGATCTCTCCAATCTCTTAGCTAGTACAACACCACAACAATGGTGACAATTTCCTTAACCAGCTCAAAGTAAAATTACTTTGAGCTGGTTAAAATGTCTAGCCCTCCCTCTTTTCCCCTCTACGTTTCTTTTTATGAATTTTTTCATGAGTTTGTCATGTCATGCATGTCATCTCATAAGCCGTATCTTTCCTCTTTCATTGTCTATGGTTTTGAGCAGACTTCTGTTTTCCTTTACCATTATCAATTCTTCGTTAATAGCATTCTTTATGTACAGCTTTTCATTCTCCAGTACCACATCTCAAGTGCTTCTAACGCATGTCTACTCGGTCCAAACTTCAAATGACTTATTTATTTATTTAACACAGATTTATGTATGCACCACCATCTTACTTGGAGACCCCCTCGAAGTAATTCGGGGGAGAGTAAGAGGACAGCTCACAGGCAAAAATTCAGGAGGCCCACCATGCCTGGGACTGATGGATGGCGGTATATCCATCCCTAATAGCCGGGCCTTTTATGGAACAGGCTGGTAATGGGCAGCGGCGTCACTGGTGCGAGGGTTCCGGCACCGCGCTCACCAACCCGCCTGCCCAGCGTGTGTGAGTATGGGCAATTCTTCCAGGATGACCGCCGGGAGTGGCAAAGTCCTGGAAAGGCTTATGTCCAGCAGTGGACTAACTAGGCTTATGGATGGATGTTTGTGTACATGTACACCTTAGATGTAAACAATATTATTTTTCAATGCATGTGCTCGTAAAGGCCCACTTTTTATGCATCAAAACAGAACAGAAAGTCGATTATTTTGCCCTAGGGCTTTATTTTTTTTTTTTTTTATTTGTTTGCAATGGTTGGCTAACCTGCAGCCTTTCCTGTGTACCATACATGTTATACTTTTTTTTTCCACTGTTTAACGGCTCTGGATACAATCCTTTTGAGCCAATCGTAATTTAAAGTTCACAAGATTATATTTGTTTTCATTTCCTCACACTATGCATTGAAACTATTGTAGTCCTCTCCGTGTTATGCCCATAGGGTCATACAAATATTATAAGACCATTTACAACATTAATAAACAATAAAAGTTTAATAACAATATTACAAAAAAAAAATGTACTCCACGAATAAAAGTCTGCCAGTACACTAAACCGGTCCAATCCTTTGTTCATTTTCCAGGCAAATTCGATCATCCCGCCTCCATACTCGTGCTCGAGCACCTACGACGAGTGGCGCGGCGTGGGGTGCGGGGGGTCACTGCTACGTTCCCTGTCCTCGCTGACGGAGCCCCGCTCTCCGCGCGGCCCACCCCACTCCCCGCGCAGCCCGCCCCGCTCCCAGCGCGGCCCGCCCCGGTCCCGCACCGCACCGCCCGCTCCTCCCGCACCTTCGTTCCGCCCCTTCGACATGTCACCTGAAGATGCCTTCCAGGAGACACTCATCACCTCGCCAGTCCAGCCCATGGTAAACGACTTTACATAGTTTTTCTCTAACATACTTTACCCACTGAACAGTCGGAGGCTTGTACATCCGTACTTAACCGACAATTATTTGTTCCTTAAGTGACTAGATAGTACTCTGGACTACCCCATACTTCGTGCACAACTTTTTTTAAGGTTTACTTCAGTATTATCTTTTATCATATGGAGTGAGTATTTACACGTATGGATGCAAGCATGACAGTAGGCTTCCTGTTGGCTGTTCTTATTGCAGCGTCAAAGCTGTTAATAGGCATTGCAATTAGTAATGGCCCATAGATATAATATATACAGGATGTCCAGTAAGTAGTGCTTCAAACGAGAACCATAGATAGCTGCGACCATGCCCTGTCAGAATAACCCAACACAGGTCTAACGAATGTCGTATGGTTTATGTAATTTCTAGTATTTGCTACCCTTAGTTATTTTTAAATTTCATTTTTAAAACAGAGGCAAATTTCGCTTTTTTTATTCTTAGTATTTTTTTAACAAGTTTTCCTATTGGGTTATTCTGACAGGGCATGGTCGCAGCTATCTATGGTTTTCGTTTGAAGCGCTACTTACTGGACACCCTGTATGTATATACCTTATAGTCGAACATACATAAATAATATTAACAATACCCAGCCTATTTTAGAGATGTTCCTTTTTATTGCCGAAGGAAAACTATCCCTTCCGGCCAAAAGTTAAAACTGACAGCAAACACTCGAAGCCTGAAAGACTGAAAAAGTCTCTCTGATGTCAGTAGCTCTACTTCTATGCGAAAGTTTCCTCAATACGTACCTTTTCTAAGATATCGATATTTTTTTGTGAGGATGTCTCCCTCACGGACATATACATCAAAGTCACAAGGGTCGACATTCTGATTTACTTAATGTACTTATTAATTATTAAAAAAAAAAAACTCTTTTTCAGGACTCAGCATACGACCTCGAGTTAGATCTGATCGATTATGATCGTTTGTGTGGATTAGGTCCACGATTAGTTCCTTCACCTCCCGTGCAACAGCGGTCACCAACAAACGACGACACGAATGTCTTCGAACACGACTTCGAACGTCTCCGTCACCTCTACTCATGCAAGTGTCCGTCCCCCGACACAATAGCGTGTGAGTCACCTCCCCAGCCTACGAGCCCAACGCAAACCTCACGGGATTCAACGCTAAGAAGACCCAGTGATGAAAAGCGCCACAAGCGTCCAGAAACTATAAAGAAAAACCCAAAAGCAAGAAAGACGAGCTTATACATGCCGCTATCTTCAGCGTATCCAGTTAAACCATCTAGGATTTCTCCTAGCGCGAGAATGTCATCCCGGTCAGCACCGGCCACGCCATGTGGTTCTCTTGTTCCGAATCTTTTAGCTTTAACCCAACGAGTATCTGCTTCTCGCCACGGGTCAAAGTCCTCGAAACTCGAGGAAGAAAATGACCTTCTTCTATCTGATGAGTACAGCACCCGTCTTGACCATAAGTTTTGAGATGGACAAACTGAAACAGTCGTTGAGCTTTATAATATTTTTTATACCCATGACTCCTTCAGATGCCGTCTCTTCTATTGCAAAAGTATTTTTACATAACGTGTTTAAAGACTTAACAAATTATAATCTTATTACGTAGATCAACAAAATGGCCTTATTTGCGGAACCCCCAGATATTATAGTCATTAGTTTCACATCTCAGTTTTGTGACTCTTAACCATGCTCAGTCTAATTTCTAAGGAAAATAGTGCAATTATGCCAATAAGTAGTTAGTTTGAATGTTATTTATTCAAATATTGCATTTAATGTAAGGTGAGAGCTTGTTGGACCATTGTTCACATGCCTTCTTTTATGAAAATAAATTAAACAAATAAGCATAATTTTCTTTTATTTAATTGACACAAAACCAAAAGGTGGTGCGGACCAGAATGGTTTCTCTCATGGCTGTTTCAACAACTTCAAGGAGATGTTTGGTAACACAACAAAATTCTGGCTGCTACCTGTGTTACCAGCTTAGGTGATGGTTGCGAGTTGCAAGTTCCGAGCATCCGGTGCAACGCGGACATCAGCTACAGACAGTTCACGAACGTGCCGGAGCTCCAGAGTTATGAGCCTTTGGAAACGAAGCGCTCAAGGTCAGCATCAGACAATGACGACACTTAGCGCAGGCAAGCTCAAGTGCAGCTTTAGCGCCAATTTTCGGAGGCCTGTGGGAGGTTATATTGGGAATTTGTTGTCATGAGATTATTTACGTTTGTTTGATAAAGACTGGGCTCAAACAATCTTTTATGAAGATAGTTTGCAAAATTTCTTTTTATTTTTAGTTTTGGTTGTAAATTTTTTTCTTCCATTATATTAGATCTCAAAGACATTACCCGATTTTGACATAACCCGTGACTTTGTATGGTTGTATGTATGTATGGTAATCTCTAGATAATCCAGAGTTTTAGTTGAATCCATTAAAATTTTAATTTGTAAACTTCTTGTCATAAGTTTTTACTAAAGACTTAACTTTTTCTGTCCTATCTGGGAGTACTTCTCGTGCAATTTTAAAATTGTGTTTTCAGATGCACTAATTTGACCCAAATCTTGCATAAAAAGATTGCAAAAGAACTTTTTTCGAAAAGAAATCACAAAACATTAACAGCCAAAAAAAAACCAAGTCACTAAAAACTTGAATCGAATATTTTGTTGTGTTCTCCAAAATATGTCCCTGAGTGCAGTTGGTTAGGAAACCAGTTTTATGAATGTAGGTATTTTATTTGACTTTTTTAATACAATGATGTTAAGTATTTTGAATTGCCAGTTTATGCTCATTGTTTGATTTAAATATTTTATCATCACAACACAAGTATTTTCTCTATTCTAAGCTTTAAAACTCGCTTCTTCGAGTATAGAACTACAAAACCTATGTATTTTAGCTCCACACGGTATGAAAATGCAATTAACGGATATTGATGAATAATCGTAGGGTGGAGCTATAATAGGTAGTAGAGCTGATGCCGAGCTTGACTGTGGAGATACGCACCATCATACTCGCAAAACCCCCCGAAGTTATTCGGAGGAGAGTAAGAGAACACAGCTCTCAAACAGGCACAAACCAGGTGGCCCACCATGCCTAGGACCGACTGATGGCGATATTTCCATCTCCACTTGCCGGCCCTTACAGACTGGTGATGGGCATCAGCGGCGTCACTGTACGAGGGTTTCGGTACCGCACTCACCAATACGCTTGCCTGAAATTTCAAAATGAGCGCTTTTCTTGTTGTTTTTTACTTGGTTCTTAACTTTCCTCCACACTGTCATGTCACTGTCCATGTCACCATAGATAAAAGCTGTGTTACTACAAAAGGGTGTTTAAGCGATGTTTAACTTTTGACAGTGTTTAAATCTGTTTTTGTCACTTTTTTACAATATGAAAGAAAAGGTGACAACAACAGATTTAAACACTGTCTAAAGTTAAACACCGTTTTGTAGTAACACAGCTTTTATCTATGGTGACATGGACAGTGACATCTGGAGGAAAGTTAAGAACTAAGTAAAAAACAACAAGAAAAGCGCTCATTTTGAAATTTCAGGCAAGCGTATTGGTGAGTGCGGTTCGTAGCAATCAATGTCAATGTGGTTTTTGGTTTGTTTGGAATCTGCGCAAATTTTGTCTTTGATTATGTTGCTGAAGTAGAGCACTAATGCCTTAGCTGAAGTATACGACAGTGCCATCTAGGAATCTTATGTAACACTAAATTTGACACAAGGAAAAACGCTCATTCCGATCTACGATTAAAAACAAATACTTCTGACATGCATGGATTCAAACCCCAAAACCTGACTTTAACATCTCGTTGGCTCACTACTCGTATTACAAAGTTCTATGTAAAAAAAAATTGGAACAACACAAGGTTCTATGTGTCATTCATTAGCTATTGTCACATAGAACCTTGTATTATCCTTATTTTTTTTACACAGAACCTTATAATACTGAGCCAACGATCTAGTGGATAGGTCACTCAATAGAGTAAGTACGAATATTAGTACGGAGGTCACTAACTTAAAATCTTATTTTTGATGTGTGAACTGCCACTTACACAGCTCATAGAAAATTACTCTGAGTAGGTAGTTTTGCAAGTAATACCGAAAAGCAAACACTCTAAGACATTTTTTACAATGCTACAGTATGACTGAGCGAATTAGTCTTGGCCACCTTGGTGGGGCCATTCTGACAAGGTTTATCACAATGTTTAAAAAAGTAAGATTTTACTTTAGGCGCTTTTGGCAAACCTTATATACCTGTGCTGTGTGAAAGTGCGTTCTAATCGAATCGAAAATTTGGTACAAATGTCTGGAATTCCTGCTGCTTTTGGGGGGGCATGCCTGGATACAGGAGCCCCCCTTTATCCGCCAATGGCCATGGACGTGGGAACCAGGAGGGGGTATTATTTTTGGCCACTCTAGTTGCCGAAACTTTCAAGTGGCTAGCTAGCTTACAATGACCATGGGGTTCAAATTCAAGTCAGCAGATTTTATTTTTTGTTTTATTTTTTATCGAAGTTACAAAATGTTCGAAATTGTTTCACCAAAAAGTTAAAATAGGTGCAACGGTACTAAAGCAAAATCTTTGCTCTAAAGTACACACACACACACACACAGAGCTTGAATATGAATTTCAAGAGGCACTTCTTACTGTACAATGTGAAATTTAATCAACCGCCCGAATGGAGACTCGGTGAGTGATCAGGAACAAAGTTCAATTATCCTTTTTATAGTAATAAAAAAAAACCTTTTCGAACTGGACTAGTTCAAATACAATTTCTGTTATGGGAGCAAAAAAATGTTTTTTCAAATTTCACGTGAAGGGTCACTAAACATTGTTCCTGACCACTAAGTGAAGTGAGGTTGTTGAAATGTCACCTTGTATAATACATAACATTACAAAAAATATAAAATAGCACATAAGTACATACCCAATCCAATCCAGCTTGTACTGTACCTAACTCAAAAGTATTCCTGGGTGAGCAAATAAAGAAACTGTACTCGCTACCCGGCCGGGGATCACGTATAGCCACCTAAGGCTAAACTGACCGTCCCAAATAACACCAACCTCCAATATAATATTATAAGTACATTATAATACGTACCTACCTACCTAGTTAATTGAAAAGCTTGGGTAAAGTTGTAACTTGATTTAATGTTATATATTATAATAGCTTCCATAGTTCGGAAGTATTCGGAACAAAACGGAGCAAATGTCAAAAAACCCGAACTCTCTTAAATCCTAAAAGCGAGGTTATAATTTTTGTTTACATACAAAAAACAAATCCGGCACCGTGGACACATACGTGAATATAAAAATTGACTCAGAAATGAGTCTGCCAACAGATTTTGGCCCCGATTCCGGGGGCAGAGTAAAGGTACCACCAAATCTTGACCATCTAATCCTAATCGATGTTCACATCTTATTCTACGATTTTCTAACGGGTTTTGATGTTTTCCAGGGTTTAGTGATAGTAAAGCCGATCGTGTACGGAAATGTAGCTCGTTACTTCGGCAAGAAGCGTGAAGAAGACGGTCACACACATCAATGGACGGTCTACGTGAAGCCTTATGCCAACGAGGACATGTCAGGCTTCGTCAAGAAGGTGCACTTTAAACTGCATGAGAGCTATTCCAACCCCAACAGGATAATGACTAAACCCCCCTACGAGCTGACGGAGACGGGGTGGGGGGAGTTTGAGATTGTCATCAAAATTTACTTTCATGATCCTAATGAAAGGCCTGTTAGTATTAAATCTATACCTATTCAATTAATAACCTGCAATTTATAAGTACCAGGAACTTGTGTAATTGCATTTCTGTACCTCAGACCATATAAAAATTCAAGACGTAGCGCTGTCACCGTTGAAGTGAGGCCGGTTTCGTAAACATGTGTGCACTTATTGAGTGTTGACACGCGCAGTAAAAACTGAGACAGAGACACTTGTATGAGTTTCAGGACATGAACGAACACAAACCTGTCTCACTTTTGGCCTGCTTCACCTGTTACATGAAGTAAACTAAGTACATACCCAATCCACTAAGTCTTTATTTTTTATTTGGTCTGTACAGTAATGGGACCTCACTCCTTCATGCCTTGTACAGTCAAGATCATGTCAAGGTCTTGTAGTACTACATTAGCCCTTATAGTGAAGGATAAAAGATACATACTAAGTCCAATGTGTACATTGACATTGACTGTACATTACAACAACCATGATAGTGTTGAAAGTTTTCCAGAATTATTTGTGCGATCACAGTTGTCAATATCTTGATGATTTATTTTTATTTTAACGCTATTTATATAAAACATTTATTTCCAGGTGACTCTCTATCACATTCTAAAGCTGTTCCAGTCTCCAGTGACAGAGGGAGCCCCCCCAGTGATCGGCCGAGCACTGGTCAGTGAGGGTTACGAGGAGATTGTCTTCCAAGAGCCGACACAGCTGATGCAGCACCTCCTTACTAACGTGAAGCCAATGACTACAGGTGTATGGAAACATGAGACTGATTGTGAGTAATACTTTGTACATTTGTTTATTATTCTCACTTTTAAGGCGACTATCCTTGTGAAAATGTGAAATTTGTAATTTTTTTATGTTGAATACATTGCATCCTATCGATTTGGGAAATTTAAACTCTGCATACACATACCTTGATCCTTAATCTTAAGGGTCATTTCCGGCGTTTTTACACATTTATCATTTTATAGCTGTACGCTTCACACCTAACTACAAAAACATGAAAAAAAAGTTATTTTTTTTTCGCCCACATCTAGATAAAATGCAGAACTAATCACATAAGCATATGTGGTTTATAAAAATGAAGAATGCCATCTGAATATTTTTTCTTCAATTAATTATTTTTATTTACTTATTTAATTTTTTTTTTATATAAATTTTTATTTATTCAAAATTACATTTTAAATTCCCATATTTTGAAAATAGTTTTGAAATTAATTTCCAATTAATTGGAATATTGGCACTACTTAGGAGCTTTAAGTGTAACAAATTCGAGTCACAAAAAGTAGTAGAAACAAAATATTTGCCAAAAACATGGGTGTTAGTGATTTAGTGCATTTTACAATTTTCCATCCAATTTCACAGTGCTAGTCGCCTTAAGCAAATACCCAACAGCTGTTTTTGTGTTGCTTTTAACTTGAGAACGATAGAAATGAAATGAAATAGATTTACGAATTTAATGTGCTTTTTACTACCTATATTATCTACAGAGATTCTTAAGAAAGTTAAAATACTACAGGAAGCGGACCAGTAATGATAGCTAAGACAAGAGCCTCGCTTACTACCGCGTAGTTCGGTGCCTCAGTCACTACCGCGTAATTCGGTGCCTCTCTCACTACCGCATAATTCGGTGCCTCACTCACTGTAACCGCTGGCTACAGGAATGCAGGGCTGATGGGATTTGACACGGGAGAATTGTGGGTGCACTGACCTTGCTTTGGAATGTTGTGGACGAGCCGACGAATGCGATGACGGGCTGAGCCTTCTTGTTGGGCTGATGGAGCTGGCGTTTTGGTCAGGAATGTGCAGAATGTCTTGTTGTAACGTGAACACTACACTTTCACAACCTAAAGGGTAGGTACACGATATTGTTTGGGCTGGCGGTGCGAATGTATGCACACACGTATCGTTAGGTCGACGGTTGCGGCGAAACAGCCGGCTGCGCGAGCGCGCAGACGTGCGCCTCGGGAGGCGTCTCGAGCCGAACAGACCGAGCGAGCGGCGCTCAGCGCGCGACTCGATTCTGTCGCGAGTTACTTTCTGCGCATGCGCTGAAATGCGCATACCGTCACGCTGTGGCGTGAACATCCTGGGGGGGCCGGGACTGCGACTCCTCTTGAGCTGAATCCAACGGCAGCCTGGCTATCTTGAACACAGGTCGTCGCAGATTTCCATGGGCTGTGTCCAGATCCACAACTTGGATCACTCCATCCTTGCCAGGCATTGTGCGGAGAATTCTCCCCAACTTCCATTGGAGCGGAGGCAGGTCATCCTCTTTGATGAGGACCAGTTCACCCACTTGAGGAGGGGAAAAATGGGAGAGCTATTTGGAGCGGGTTTGCAGTGTATGGAGGTAGGATCTGGACCAGAGAGTCCAAAAGCGCTGAGAGAGCGCTTGAATGAGTTGAAACCGTTTAAGAGCAGATATGGGTCTGTCGTCAAAAGACTGCTCAGGTAGAGCGGTGAGCGGACGACCAATAATGAAATGTCCGGCCGTGAGAGGTTCAAAGTCCGTAGGGTCGGATGAAATTGGGCAGAGAATTCCTCAAAAGTGAGGTGCTGTTCACCTATCACGCGATAAAGTAGTTGCTTGGTGGATTTTACGTTTATTTCGTGCAGAGCGCCGAACCAAGGCCCTTTAGGCGGGTTCAGTAACCAAGTTATGTGCTGATTCGCGAGCTTGTGAGTGATTGCATCATTGTTTGACCTGAGGAAGTTCTGAACTTCAATTGACCATGTACGTCTGCTATTTTAAGTGAGACGGTTGGCAACAAAATTGGTGTGTTAGTGACGTTCACTACACGTTGTGCGGAGTTACAAGAATTCTCTGTTGGAGTTGAAGTCATTGAGTGAAAATGAACTGAGTGTGTATGTGATGAGTGTGTGTGTGATGAGTGTGCTGAGTGCGCTGAGTGCTGGTTTCATTGAGTGAAAATGAGCTGAATGTGTATGTGATGAGTGAATGTGTGAGTGAAAATGAGCTGAGTGTGTATGTGCTGATTGAATGTGTGATGAGTGTGACTATATGTGAAAATGAGTTATTAAAACTTGAGCGCTACCAACTCCAACGTGCGGATAGCTTGTAACTTGCGCGGGCCGAAGTAACAAAGGTTATGTTCAAACGGAACACGGAAAATAAACCCGACAGAGAGAAAAAAAAAAAAATTTTTTTTTTTTAAAAACAACCTGTATATGAGCTGAACCAACGTGGAACACCCTATATGTGTACCATTAACAATAAGATCAGAGATGAGAAGAGGATCAATACACGTTAGCTCTTGCTTACACGAACGCACATTTACAACAAAACAAATTCTATTAATAGAACAAGATACGTACCTACTTCGTTGGGTGTGTAAACAAACAAAGAATGTATTTACCTGGCCGAAATCGGATCCAACTGAGCGGACAATCCAATGATGCAAATCAAGCTTTGGTAACGTAATAATACGTAAACGTAAACGTACGTAACGTAATAACTTATGTATACGTGAGTTTTACGTATGTGCGTAACTTACGTAAATGCACGAAATAAAGAAATATTAATAAAGAAATATAGTGGACTGTATATAAACAATTGGGCTGAATGGACATAATTATATTATCTGAGCTAAATAATAATAATAAACGGGATGAAAATGAGTTTATTCTGTGCCGGGGGCGGGAGGGGCCGGTTCTATACCGATAAATGGAATGTTCTAGGCGGCGGCGGTTCTAATTACCTACCCGCAATAGGTATTCGAGACCACAAAATATTTTGTTTGCCGGGAAAGGGGGCAAAATATGTAACCGGGTGAAAATGGACTGTAGTAAATAGAGTGGGGCTGGTTCTAACGGTTCGAAGGGCCAAAATTTTTCTTGGATTGAAAATGGACTGTATTAAATAGAGGGGGGCTGGTTCTAACGGTTCGAAGGGCCAAAATATTCCGTAAACGGTCTCGAAGGATCAAAATTTTTCTTGGATGGATAAAAATGTTTTACTACCGGCTCGAAGTGACCAAAAATGTAACCGCTGGCTACAGGAATGCAGGGCTGATGGGATTTGACACGGGAGAATTGTGGGTGCACTGACCTTGCTTTGGAATGTTGTGGACGAGCCGACGAATGCGATGACGGGCTGAGCCTTCTTGTTGGGCTGATGGAGCTGGCGTTTTGGTCAGGAATGTGCAGAATGTCTTGTTGTAACGTGAACACTACACTTTCACAACCTAAAGGGTAGGTACACGATATTGTTTGGGCTGGCGGCGCGAATGTATGCACACACGTATCGTTAGGTCGACGGTTGCGGCGAAACAGCCGGCTGCGCGAGCGCGCAGACGTGCGCCTCGGGAGGCGTCTCGAGCCGAACAGACCGAGCGAGCGGCGCTCAGCGCGCGACTCGATTCTGTCGCGAGTTACTTTCTGCGTATGCGCTGAAATGCGCATACCGTCACGCTGTGGCGTGAACACTCACTACCGCATAATTCGATGCCCCACTCACTACCGCGTAATTCGGCGCCTCACTCACTACCGCATAATTCGGTGCCTCACTCACTACCGCATAATTCGGTGCCTCACTCACTACCGCGTAATTCAGTGCCTCACTCACTACCGCGTAATTCGGTGCCTCACTCACTACCGCATAATTCGGTGCCTCACTCACTACTACCGCATAATTTGGTGCCTCACTCACTACCGCATAATTCGGTGCCTCATTCACTACCGCGTAATTCGGTGCCTCACTCACTACCGCATAATTCGGTGCCTCACTCACTACCGCGTAATTCGGTGGCGTTCGTTTTCGTATGGGTTTTCGTTTTGACGCTTGAGGCCCAGGGCTGCCCCAAATTAATCGTCGGGCAAAGCCGACATCTCTTCAATCGATGAATTCATCACGAAATTTAAACGTTGGTAGTGAAGTTCATGGATGATGTTCATTACGATAACCTCTGGACTTACGCGGTAGACCCGCAGTTCTAGTGGAGCCATGGGGAAAACACTGTGTTATAGTTTATATAATATACACAGGGTGGAAAAAATTTAAGGGCCCTGGAGGGGAACTACCTTAAATCCTTTAGTTAGCTCATTTTACTGAAAGGAAACATTCCCTTATTTTTTAAAAGAAACAAAACTGCATTCAGAGATATTCTGAAATTCGCTTGTCTCACCCGGGAATCGAACCAACTAAAAATTTAAAAAAAACCCTCGCTATTTTATCATACGAATCGGTAGGATTATTGTTCAGAATAAAATTTGTCTAATAAACATTTGGTCTTACACTCATCTGTTGTACGAGATACTCATGAAATTAAATATTTATTACAAGTTCTTTGTTAACAATACCTAGTACTGTTCACTTGTAACAAGTAAATGACACGTTATAATTTTCTTATCTCTCTTACATCCAAAGACATCGTATGAAGTACAAGCTTGCTAATGTTATTTATCTTAAGTACCTTGTTGAATACTTCAATAAGAAAATCGTTAAATGGTAATAATAAATGTATGCAGAGCATAATTACTTCTTGCACTAGGCGTACTGACGAAAAGTTTAAAAAAGGAACGTATTTTTTTTGCAACGCGAAGCAACAACTTTGAAGTTCGATCCATAACTTTCAACATTTTTAAAATCGATAAAAGTATTCGTTCGAAATTCAAATTTTGTTTTGTTTTGCTTTCATTCCGTGCTGTCATTGTGTAATAATGGCGTATAATTATTACTTTACAAGTGAACAGTACTAGGTTTTATTAATAAAGAACTTGTAATAAATATTCAATTTCATGGGTATCTCGTACAACAGATGAGTGTAAGACTTTAGTTTAGTAGACAAATTTTATCCTGAATAATAATCCTACCGATTCGTATAATAAAATAGCGAAGATTTATTTTTTAAATTTTTAGTTGGTTCAGTTCCCGGGCGAGTCAAGCAAATTTTAGAAGATCTTTGAATGCAGTTTTGTTTCTTTTAAAAAAGAAAAGGAATGTTTCCTTTCAGTAAAATGAGCTAACTAAAGGATTTAAGGTAGTTCCCCTCCAGGGCCCTTTCATTTTTTCCACCCTGTATATATACATACCTTTTATTGCTGTTGTATGCATATTTCATATTTATATAATATTTTTATTTCACTGATGACGACTCCACTGAAGGGGTTGATGATTATGTATTGTACATAAATGTATCATAATAATGTTTATTTTTGTTTTATACTTCAAAAGTACATTAATTTATAAATAACAAGCCACACATTTCACAAATAACTTTTTTTTTCAGTTGAAGATAAGAAAGTGAAGACCTTAGAGAAGATAGTTGCGTCGAAGACAAAAGTACGTAACGAGATCACGGAACTAAAGGACAAACTGAAACTGGCCAAAGACACCATCGCCAAGTTCAAGGACGAAATAGCCAAAGTACAGAACAGTACTGTAGCTAACTTGTTGACTGTTTAAGATAAATATCATTATGTATGCAAATATTTCAAAAGTAAAGAACACAGTGATAGTTGGACGCCTTCAGAACCCGGTGCAGGACGACACCAACTCCAATGCGAAGCGAGACGTATCGCGACAATAAAGCGCATATTTGGCTGGCTGATCTAAACAAGCGCCTCACGCTTTGCCCCACGCCGTTCGAACCAGAGCTGTCATATGGACCAAATAAAAAGTCCGTAAAAGACCGAAAACGTATAAAAAGTCCTAAATCATCAAATAGGACTTTTTCAACCGAAAGCGAGTCCGCGGACCACGGACCGATCGGACTTTTTCGGGCTTCGGGTTAGTCCGTTCAGTCCGTTGGTCCGTTGCTGGTCCGTTGTGTGTAAAGAAATGATTATGGATGGTTTTATGCAAGTATAGCATGACAAAATAATGTTATTCGAAGGATGTGATGACGAGTTGACGACTAAGAATCGAAATATATGTTTTGCAGGTAGGTATGTATTCATTCATATTTTCGTCATATTGTCCATACTTAATTTTTTTTTTGGCTATATACATATAAAGCTACAAAACGGTAACTCACTGACTGACTGACTGACATGGTTGTTTAGTTTGAAGGAGTCTTTTGACATGGTAGTAATGTATGAAAACAATGTCAGTTGTCTAATACTGAGTGGGGAAAAACCTTGACATTTGACATTTTTTGACATTTGACATGGTTTTTTGACATTTTAGTGAGACGTGTCGTTGTATGGGAGTTTTGAAAAATTTTTCGAGTGTGTAACGAGCGAGCGTACGTAAATAACGTAAATTTTTTTCAAAAAAGTGTCAAAATCCTTGTCGGTTGTCAAAAAGTGTCAAATTTAACAATTAATTCGTAATCACCGACCCTACTTGCCCCTTGATACCGAGTTTCAAGCGAATCGGAGCACTTTTTTGGACCTGTCAAAAAAATTTCAAAACCTGTCAAATGTCAAATTTTTTTATGCGGTCGGGAAGCCCTTGGCAAACCGATCACTAAAGTCGAAACCGCAACTCGCTAGGACTTACGGTTCGGGAGATATAGCCGATCAAAGTTTTGGCAAAAATATTTTCTTTTTTCGACTTTTTTTTTTTTTTTTCATTTTCAGTTAGAGCTCGTCGAGCCCTTTTCTTAGAGTACCATGAACATGGGTCTAGCTTCAGCCGTTTGGGAGATACGGGCCGTTAAAGTTTTGACACTGTGGGGGACTAGATCTCGGCGAGACCTTTTCTTAGACACCCATCAACATGGGTCTAACTCAAGCCGTCTAGGAGATACGGGCGGTTAAAGTTTTGACATTAAAAAAAAAATAAACTTTTTTGGCACCCTATGGTCCGACCCCTAGGGATGTACCACCTTCCGTTCCGAAGATATGGCCAAAACAATTTTTTTTCCAGCATATAATCGCTTCTATGAAAAGCAAATAAGGTCTTTGCCATTAGACTTATTGTGCTGGACGGAAATTAAAAAAAAGTTGCTAGGGTATGCCATCCTCTTAATCGAAGTTTTCAGGTATTTCAATATTATTCAATAAAATACACGACATTTTTTCGACTATTTATCAAATTGTAGCGCAGCATTTATTGCATAACTCTATTGAAGTAATCTAACGGACTGTTTCGGACCAACTCGGACCGGACCGGCTTTTTACCGAAATAGGGCTAGTCCGTTCGGTCCGCTGGAGTTTAGGGCTCACCATAAAAGTCCATCGGACCAGGTCCGAGTCCTATTTGAACGGACCAACTTAGGGCTTATATTTGGTCCATGTGACAGCTCTGGTTCGAACTGTGCTGAGCGAGTCTCGCCGTTTGCGTTGGAAATAATAATTATTTCCGAATACCTTAATTGTGCCTCGATTACTTGTTATTTTTTTATTCTGTTTTAATGAATTAGAATATTGATGATACTTCCAAGTGGTAGTTTTAAAAGAAGTAAGAAGTTCTTAAGAACCCGCTCCGAATCGTACTTCATACATATCTAAAAACCATAATAACTCGCGAAAGTGGAAAAATTCAATTTAATACATTTTAGGCTTTCATTTAGATGGTCAATATGAAGTGGTGTATGTCCCTGATTTTTTCACAAACATCGCGTTAAAGACCAGAAAAATATTCAAAACAATGGGTTTTCGCCATAAAATCGAGTAATTCGCGTCGCCATTATGTTAACGCACGCGTTTAAAAACAATGGAATAGATTTTAGGTGCCAGGGCTTATCGAAACTTTTGAAATATTTGTATGTATGTATACTATGTTGACTTTTGATCGGTGAACTCATGTTTTAAATATGACTTTAATGGTTGAAGAGTAAATAAAATTAATAGGAATGAAAGTGACTATAGTTCAATACTTTTTTTAACAAAAATTAACTAATTTTAAAATGAATATTAGTCATATACGTCATCATTGTTACATAACTGTGAAGTGCCTTAGGTAACAATTATGTTATTGTAAATTTATTTATTATGTAACAAAAAAAAAATGTTTTGTGCCCATCCATGAGTATTGAAAGGTGGTTCCTTTACCGATTGAAAGTCATCGGGGAGGTGTAGGTTTAATTTGTAAATAAAGCGTATTTGTAATTAAAAAAAAAATTGTTATTTGTTTTGTATCTTCTAACAAAGCATCATTCGACTCAAGAATACAACTTCTGTAGGAGTCCCAAACATTACCTACACATTATCAAAGCTTGGTACACAATATCAGTGAGCAAAAACCGCAAAGTCTGACCGAGATCTCGGTATCGGCCATTCTCGGTTTATATTTAAAACTCAGCCTCGGCGAAACATTAGATATGGTAGTCAATTTGTGCTCAAAAAGGCGTCTAGCTGGAAAGTTTTGTGGTACTAAATCCGAATCCGAGGTTTGCTAACAAAAATTCGCGACGGAACATTAAAAAAATGATATTTTCTGGCAGAATTTTGCTTAAAACTCGGAAACTATTACTTTTTCGTAAATAACTTTATACAAAATGAAAGTTCATAAAATTTCCAACGAATTTTATTACTTGGGTTTTTTTCTCCGACTAACCCTTCGGCCTTTAGCGCTTTCTTTTCTCCGCGTGACCCGCTTGCTCGTTTACCTTCCTTTAGCATAAAAAAATCCTGCCATTTAACTATGTTGTTAAAGCAATAAAAATACATAAAGTAAGTAGGTATAAACACTCTCTCGCTCTTTTCAATGAGCATGGAATATGGAAAGGAACAAAATCCAGCTTGTACAAGGCTTAGCACAAACTAAACAGATGGGCTTGATCGATACAAAATATGTAATCGACGGAGGATTTTTTGTAACACTGGGGTCAAATGGCACCACGGCCAGAGATATTCAAAAATTTGCAGCAATTATGTATTTTATGTCAAGTCAAACTACAAATCAAACGCCGTTGTCATTTTCGATGACTACCCTAACCTCAGAACATTGTTATACAACGATTGAGAAGAGCGCAAAGAAAACAATCATTTACAGAATAAATTTTGCTCACTGTCTCGCAGGAGAGTTTTCTTTCAAACTCCATAAACAAGAGCCGGTTGATATCGATGCTAATGGAAAAGTTTGAGAATGCACAAATTGAATCATAGCAAGCTACGGAGGTTGCTGATATTCTAATTATCACAACAGCTCTTATGCTGGCCCCGTCAAAAGTATATGTGAAAATGAAAATCCTTTATTGAAAAACAAATGTTTTAGCAGTTCCTGACTCCCAAGCTAGAATACTCTTTTCAATGAGTAGCGAGACTTCTTTTGTACAGTTATATTGTACCAGTAGGTACATTTTGCAACTTATAACTTAGTTAAAATATTACTTAATTAACAATAATCATACCAGTCGAACAAAATGGGCCCTGACGACGACGCTGACGATAGAAAAACCCGAGACCTATGCCAGGCCCCGCCACCTTCAATGAACCTCAGCCATCACGCCCTAAACGACAGCGATTCGTATAATTTTTCGGCGGCAGAGTAAGAAACCGCCGAACATTAGGATTCGATTTTTATTATTATTATCATATCTCGGAACTATGTAGTCCCGGACCTTTGGGAGACATGCGTGGGGCCGAAGCCAGCGCGTAGAGGCCCTTTAGACAAGTTAATCCAAATGTGATGTGACACCAACCGACGAATATCCCTGCACGCACTGTAGGAGTACACCCAAGGACAATCCCCGGTTTGTGTAGGACTATTGTAAGGAATGTAAAGAAGGAAATCAGACTAACGCGTTGAGGTGCTAGTGGACTGGATATCTGGGACTATGGAAGGAACTATATTATTATATAACTTTATTATATGATAATAATGTAAAATAAAAATACCTAACGTATACTTTTTAAAATTTCTCGTTGTAATTTCAACTTTTTTGTAACTGAAGTGGTAAATTTTGGAAGTCATTAAATAACTTGAACATTAGGTAATTTTTGAAAAAATTACTTGTACAATAACGGTCTAAATGAGGTACATCTAATTGACAGCCTTTAAGAGACCTGCGGAGCAATCCTAGTTCATACAAACGAAGTACCAAAACCATTTGTAAATCATAGATATTTTCAAGGTAGTGTGTGAAATAACCTATGGCTATGGAATAAAATTTTATGAACTTTCATTTTTATTTACGAATAGTTTATATAAATAGTATCCGAATTTTAAACAAAATTCTGCCCGAAAATGAAATGTTTACCTTTTATTCAGCAAACCAAAAAACATATTTCTAATTTGCGGCTTCTCGCTTGCTTTTAAGATTACATTGTTTAATTTTCATCACTAGTTGCATAAGTATTTCTTAGGAAAATAAATGGTTTTCTATGTTATTTTATCGATTTTCTTAATACTTTGTGTTGTCTCAGAATTTATTTTATTCTCGATCTCGGCTTGGACCAAAAATCTCTAGAGACTATGAATTTTTTGTCACTTTTAAGATTTCTGCCGATCTACATACCGTGTGTAGTGGGGGTACAAAAATATAATGTTATTTCTCTAACGATGACTTATTCGATAGCTATTGATTGTTACACAAAGTGCTTTTTGTCGTCAACAAATTCGAAGGTCAAGTTACGTATATAAAAAACATTGAGTTGTCTATTTGTAAATTTATTGAAATTCGGTGCCAACTGCTCCGCTCCTTTACGTAAAAATTCGGAAGGTTCGCGAACAGTCTTTCTGCTACGTCGTAGTAAGCGCCACAACTCCGTTGTAGACCCTCTACGCCGTAGTGTACCCTCTACGTCGTAGTATACACGTCTACGAGTTTATAAATTGTATTGTAATGGCATTGGATATTTTTAGTCATATTAAGTAATAACGAAGTTTTACTATCGATCTATAAATTGTAGTGCGTTTTACTTGTATGTATCATATAAAACTACGGACGGGCATTATTATTGACTCGTTTTCATGTTCTTACAAAGAACTAATTGCATACTACTGGCCCGATCAACGCAGCAATTTTTAGGGTTCCTTAGAACTTAAAAGGTGATTATAGTCACTCTCCGTTGTCCGTATGTGCCTTATATAACTTTTGCACCGTTAAAGATTATAACGTGTCATTTACTTGTTACAAGTGAACAGTACTAGGTATTGTTAATAAAGAACTTGTAATAAATATTAAATTTCATGGGTATCTCGAACAACAGATAAATGTAAGACTACTTAAATGTTTATTAGACAAATTTTATCCTGAACAATAATCCTACCGATTCGTATGATAAAATAACGATGGTTTATTTTTTTAATTTTTGGTTGGTTCGATTCCCGGGTGAGACAAGCGAATTTCAGAAGATCTCTGAATGCGGTTTTGTTTCTTTTAAAAAATAAAAGAATGTTTCCTTTCAGTAAAATGAGCTAACTAAAGGATTTAAGGTAGTTTCCCTCCAGGGCCCTTGAATTTTTTCCAGCCTATATATTAATTTAATTATACTCTTAAATTGTTCAAAAACTTATTTAATACAAGATCATTGACTCGTAGCGTAGGTACTACAAAGCAGATTGTAAAAATATATAATTGTTTATAATTAATTGTACAGATTTAGAGTAATCTTTGTGAAGCATCGAAAAATTGCTCCTCCTTATCTCCGAAACAAATGGACTGAAACATATGAAAAAAAGCCAGGCTGTTTAATACCATGTGTAAACCGGACGAGTAGGTCCGGATATAAATGGGTCAAGCAGAGCCCGGCCGGCTATCGACAGGTCGCGTGACGTCACAGTAACACGGGCCACGGCTGTGCGACTGATGGACAGGCATCGCATGTTATTGTCTGAAATTACGGATGATTTATTTTATGTATTTTAATGATTACATATAAAAAAAACCGGCCAAGTGCGAGTCAGATTCGCGTACCTAGGGTTCTGTATTGTGGATTATAAATTTAATTTTGTAATTTTTTTTCCGTGAATTTCTCAACCGCTTTGTTTTTTCTGTAATCTTTACGTAAACACATATTACCATGATTATTTTCATATTTTTCGGTCCACCAGTTTTGGAGATAAGGGGGGGACATACATTTTTTATGGTTTTTCAAGGATTTCTCGAAATAGATGCAATTAAATATAACCAAATTATATATATTTTACAATCAACTTTTTAATAATTTGATAACCATATTGTATTTTTATAAAATATTTTTTTATTTATTTCTCAACTTTTTTAAATCGCTATAGTTTTTCCTGTAATTGGCTAGCTACGATCTATAATCGACAGTTTTTTCATATATTTCGGTGTACCAGTTTCCGAGATAAGGGGTGGGGGGGAGAGACTTACATATTTTGTGGTTTTTTAAAGACTTCTCGACACCAGTGCCATGAAATGAAGTAAAAGTATGTATTTTTACAATAAAGTTTTTAATATCTACAATTTAATACCCATCTTGTATTTTTAGGATAATATTTTAATTTTTCTCACTTTTGTTTTGGAAATATTTTGAACAATTTCAAATTTTTCATATATTTTTTTACACCATGATATGTGAACAAATTAATGCTATTTTTCTGCCAAATTTCATGTCTTTATCTTTAACGATGCTAAAGTTATGAGGCTGTGACATACGGACGGATACCATATCACCATAAAAGGTATATAAAAACTTAATGACGAGTGTTCTTTTTCTCATTTTTCGTGAAATTGTCTTTGATGGTCGTAGATAAAGTATTGAGTGCAACTGAACATAATTGGACATTGGGACACTCGTGCAAAACTATTACGAAACTCACTTTGTTCGTTTCGTAAACAAGCACTCCTGTCCCAATGTGTCATATTATGTTACAGTTGCACAAAATACTATTGTTTCGTCAACTGGCGTCAACAATTGTGAAGTAATTTTCAGCATCTGCTACAGCGCGGCGTAGCGTAGCTCAGTTTTAAGTTGCTATGCCGCCGCCATCATAGTAAGAAAATTGCATTGTGCGTATTGTTTAAGGGGCTGCACAGTGCTGAAATTCAGTCTTACTCTAAAGCTTTTGTTTTTTAACTGTCTATCCTGCTCTAATCAGATGCCGCGCACGCAAAACTTCAGTTATTTTGAAATCGTGGCTACATTAGGACATTAAGTATAATTTCTTAATCTCTTAAGTCCATCCATAAAAGCAATGAGAAAGCTACTCGAGGTATGTGAGAAATACGCACAAGACCATAACATGGTTTACAACGCTGAGAAGTCCGAGTACATTGTGTTTCAATCACCTAACACACCTACCACAAATCTAACTCTAAGATTAAATGGTAACATTTTGAGGCAAGTAGATGAAGTACGCTATCTTGGCCACATCATAAATACCATACTGTCCGACGAAGCAGACATCGAACGCCAACGACGAGCGATAACAGTGCGAGCCAATATGCTTGCGAGACGCTTCCAACGATGCACCAAAGAAGTGAAGAAGCAGCTGTTCCTCACATTCTGTACGAGCGTCTACACCGTGGAGCTTTGGTGCTCGCACACGGTGGAGGCGATGCGGCGGATGCGCGTGCAATATAACAACGCGTGGCGCGCGCTGTTTCGACTCCCGTACCACTGCAGTGCGAGCGGAATGTTCTGTGAGGGCGGCGCGCCGGGTTGGAGCGCACTCTTGCGTCAGCGTTCTGCGGGGACGCGCGTTTTGATATGTGCATCTAAGAACGCCATTATTGGTGCAGTGAGAGAATGGCAAGCAAGCCCGCTCCATAAACTATGGCGAAAGTACCACACAAGCTTTGCTTCTTAATTTGTAAAAAAAATAATTGTTGTTCGTGTTTTTGTTCGTGTTTAAATCTAATCTAATCTTATATTATTTAATTGAATGTTATTCCTCTAATCTTAACTTCTAATTTAATTGTAATTTTGGACTTTTGTCTGGTAAATAAAGAATTTATTTTATTTTTATTATTTATTATTTTTTAAAGATGGTTTTTTCTAGTAAGTATCTGCGTGTATTGGTTTCGTTTCAATCGGTTTTGAAATATGGAAACTGAATCACTTTATTCATAAAATTCATGCTTTTTTTAAAGTATTACAATTAAAGATTGAAGGTATGTTTATTTATAAAATGAATTAATAATTGTCTTGAGTCAAAAAATACGCCATACTTTTTTCAAATTTTTACCATCTACATTGACGGAAGTGAATCTAATGCAAAACTGATGTTTAGCATTATGGAGCCCCTTAAACCAATTAAAGTTCATTTCACTGACGTAGCGAGTATAAAAGTATCGGGACCCTCCTTAGTTCTGTATAGAATTTCGCGAAGGGAGTTTTGTTTTTCACGTGTGATTTGTTGTTGTCTTAGATAATAATTCTGACTTAGGTGGACATTCTTTAGCTAGTAGGTTTTCCCGCCATGATGCCACACACTTGTTTTTTTTAACCTACTTTTGGGAGACAGGACTCCATGAGTGATTTATAAATGAACATGAAGATATTGTCAATGAACCCCCGCAAAAGTGTTCCCAAGTGTTCACTGTGAAATGCAAGTCAACAAAAAAAAAAACAGTAGCAATAACTACAAAGACCAGAAAGAAAATATACCTTTCTAACTTTGGGCTCTACTTTTGTATGAAATAATATGTGATGATGGTATTTTTTCCGGAAACTGACAACATACTTTCAGAAAGTTTAGTTTATCATTCAATGGGTTATTTAAATAAGAAAGTTTTCTAAAAGTTTTGTGAAGTAATTTTGTTAAAGAGACAACTTATGACGGGTCTTGAGTTCTGACCATAGTATGAAATTCACAAGGATTCAAATAATTATATAAATATAACTATGACAGAAATAAATTTTTATGTTTGAACACTTGGCAATCCAGGTCTCAACACAACTCGTGAATTTACCGATGTGCTTTCCCATACTGCAATACCCACTTTATATCTCCTTGTTAATTTATATCTTCTTGCGATGGATCAATCGCCAAGTATTCAAACATAGAAATTTATTTCTATCATAGTTTCGATAAGAGAAATGTGTATTCTTCACTACCCGATACTGTAACAGGTGACGGTTGGGCATAATGGTCTTTGACTAGCTTTGAATACACTAGCGTCCTTTAGGCGCCAAGTGGCTCACTATAAAGTGGGTATCTATAAATATCATTGCAGTATGGGAAAGCACATCGGTAAATTCACGAGTTGTGTTGAGACCTGGATAGCTCAGAGGTTAGAGCAATCGCCCGGCAAGCGAGAGGTCCCGGGTTCGATTCCCGGTTCAGAGCTCCTCACATCCAGATTTACTTTTCTTTCTGTGTTTCTATACTGCAATGATATAATGTTAATTTATATAAATATAATATAATATTTTAAATTTACACGGTCATTATAAACATTATTAGGAGTACGGGACTCGCCGTGTTTTGATCAAAGTGTTCTGAGGTTTGGATGCAGTCATCCCGCGACCATGGCAGATGAAATTCTGCCGAAAATTCGGGAAAATATAAAAAACAAACACGGTAAGTCCCGTACTCCTAATAATATATAATACATATTTTCCGAAAAGATATTTGTTCGCAATTGTTAATTTTCATATTAACTTGTTCAGCAGCCGAAGCGTAAGGTCTTCTAGATAACGAAATTGTGTAACATATCAGCTTTGTAACAGAGGCTTCGTATAGGCGTGAAGAAAATTTATTTGTTTTTAATGCTAATGAGTGTGCGATTACATGGTATCAGGGTGCTTTGCATTCAAGGCTGAGGGGGAAAGCGCAGGCTGCCAGGAACTTGTTGACAAAACTCGAGCAAGGCTGTTTTATCGTAATTTGAACTCAAGTGTACCTGTGTACCCTGCAATTATTTTCTCATTACCTACCTTATGTTCTCGTACATAAGTCGAATTATTTCTTTTCAAAGGGTTGGAAGTGAAATTATTTTGTTATAAAAAAACACACTCTTTATTAAATCACTACAATTAAAATTCGAGTGACACAACACTTGAAACTTTGAGCAACGTGAATATCTCTTCCGTATAATTTATTAAACAATAACTTATTAAACAAAAATAGAGTTAACTCTTTATTCTTAAGACACTCCTTATCACTTAAAACTTTTTTCCATAATCTTTGAATATGGTCCTTTATAAAACCGCATGCCTTACTGCTAAATCTTTAAAACTATTTTAAAACCAACTGTTTTCTTTCTTCATTTTGTCTCTATGTCGTCCCTTCATGTCCAAGCATTGGAATATCTCTGACAACTTGTTCAGCTTCTGTGTGGGACTTTCAGGCAGGTTCTCTAACCTGCACAAGGTCTGATCCTCCTCGTTCAGACAGAACCTCAAAGTTTCTCTCTCCCTGAGACAAAGCAACTTCCCAGTCTCGGGCAGTGATGAGAGCTTCGCTACTTGTAGTGCGGCCTTTTTAAACCTCGTCTTCGGTGACACCTTTTCTCCTGACTGTAGTTTTCTGTTTAATTTGTTTTCCGAATTTAGAATAATAGTGGGTGACCTATTCGATATTGAGTCATTCTTCTGTAGCAGTGAAGCAGAGACAAACACGGGCTCTATGACGTCATACGTGTTCTCACGGATCAGCTGCTGAGGCTTCTTCTCTTCCGAAGAGTCGAGGGAACTCTTCCGCTTGAAGTTGCGGATCCCCAACGGCGTCAATGTTTTCACATCGTGAAGTTTAATAGGTCTGTCATCAACGGTGGCCGGCCGGAATGTCTGCGTTTTATTCAAATCAAAAACGATGACTTTGGGATGCTGGTCGGTCCTGGTTTTCCCGATGGCTGGCAGCGGACTGAATGGTGAGAGGCCCGGCTTGGTGGGTATTTCGTTTTCGAGCATCCTCGACTGTGCTGTTTTGTTTTTCCTGGTCCGCAGTTTCCGAGGTGCGTAGATGGTAGTGAGGGCGCGCGCTTTGTGCGGGTCGAGGGGAGTGAGCGGGCCGGGCAGCATGGGGCAAGGGCGTGCGGAGGCGCGCGTGGCCGCCCGCCGACAGCCTGCGCTGACCTTGGGCGGCGAGCTGCCGCCCGCGCCCTGCGCAGCACTGTACACCCGCGGCCCGCGGTCCCCCTGCGGCCAGCGACCACGTAGCTCGCCGCCCCGCTGCATCGACGCTCTTGCGTGACCAAATTATGTTTATCGCTTTATCTCCGACTCATAAATAATTATGCTGGTAACTATTTACTTAATTGCGTAGTAATGCTGTAATAATTTTGTTTTTATATTTCATATAAATATAATACCTTGATCAAAGAAGACATAAACAAAAAATGACATCGGAATATCGATTGATTTTATTTTTATTTTTTCTCTTATCAGCCAGTCTTGTTTTATTTATATTACTTACAAACTAATTTTTCCTATTTGAAAACACGTGTCTGCGTATCTGCATCATTTTACTGCATTGACGTTGAAAGACAACCGATTGAAATCGAACCATATATCCTGGCGACACCCTCGCATCGACAGCGTGAGTCGTGGGGGAGGGGTGTCGGGTGGACACCCGAGTGTAATGACCATCATTATTACGTACCGATAGCGGACATCGATCGCTCTTTGACCTTCACAACTCATAGAGTTATTGGACGGGCTGTTGTCATCGCCCTTTGGATACATTATAATATTTCATATTTTTTTTTTTTGGGTTTTACCGGCTCTGGATTCGAGTCCTTTTGCCGAAACTTAATTTATTTTCCACGTCAAAATTCAAATTCAAAATTCAAAAAGTTTATTTTGCAAAGTAGGTATATATAATACACGTTTCACAAGTCAAATTTTAATCTTATAAAAATATATGTAATAAAATAATAAATGTACATGAACTACTTAGATTAAATGTTTTTTTTAATTTATGTAGCAATATATATACGATTAAAATTATAGGTAAAATATTATTATACAAGATGAAATCCAATCAACCGCCCGAACCCATACCGGAGACCCGGCCAGGGACCAGGAACAGGTTCAATGATCACCAACCGAGCCCCCAGCACGAATCCAGGCAGCCGACCAAATCCCATCTTATATACTACATAGTAATAGGTTACATATATAAATACATGCCTACCTCCGCCCATTCGATTAGTCTTGCTAAGAAGAACGGGCAAGAAACTTGGCAAGATCATGTCTTTTTTTTTTAACATAAACTTATACTATACATCAAATTACTTATATCTACTTTAACCAAGGGATAAGAAAATACAAGACAGCAGGAATTCAGGTTAATGAAAAAAGAAAAACATATATATCTTTGCCTACCTGTCTCATATAGTCTATTTCCTTTTACAGTCTGTAATTAATTAATGTTAACTCTTAAGAGGAATCAAAAGTTAGGAAATTATATTAATTAATTAAATTATTACCTACTTTCATTAAAATCAGTATCACTATAACACCATGCTTCACCATCATCCAAATATTCATTTATTTTATAATATGCCTTTTTCAGTAGGCCCTGCTTAATATACTGTTTAAACTTATTCTCTGACAAAGTAAGGACCTCCTTTGGAAGTTTATTGTAAAATCTTATACCATGTCCTACGAAAGAGGTACTCACTTTGGCGAGTCTGATTTTTGGAAAAGCCAGTTTATACTTATTTCTGGTTTCCTTACAATGTTGCTCACCAAGCCTTGGGAGAGACTCAACATTTTTTCTGACATATCTAAGGACTTGGTAAATATATTCACAAGGAACAGTTAATATATTAATTTCTTTGAACTTTTCTCTTAATGAATCCCGGTGCTTCATATTATAAATAGCCCGAATTGCTCTCTTCTGCAAAACAAAGACTGCGTCTGTATCCGCGGCTCTACCCCATAACAGCATGCCGTATGACAAAATGCTGTGAAAGTAACTAAAATAGACTAGTCTAGCAGTATCTACATCAGTAATTTGCCTTATGCGTCTAACAGCGTATGCGGCCGAACTAAGTCTACCACATAGGGCTTCTATGTGGGGACCCCACTGAAGACGAGAGTCTACCGTAATGCCCAAAAACTTAGTTTCGTTAACTAACTCCAGCTTGGACCCCTGCAAAAGCAAATTACAATCCACTTGAATTACATTTGGTAACGTGAATTTTATACATTTCGTCTTTTTTGCGTTTAAAACTAAATTATTTACAGTAAACCAATCAAGCACTAGTGATAAAGTTGTATTCGCGTCGTCAAGGATATCTTTACGTCTATTAACTTTAAAAATAAGTGACGTGTCGTCTGCGAATAGTACTATCTTAGTTAAGTCTTTAATTAAATAGGGAAGGTCATTTATGTAAATTAAAAACAGCAAGGGCCCCAATATGGAACCCTGCGGGACACCCATTTTAACTAATGCTCCACATGATTTTACCCCGTTAATGTCTACCTTTTGAATACGATCACTAAGATACGACTTCATTAACGCCAAAGATTTGCCCCTCACTCCGTAGTGATCTAATTTACATAAGAGTGTTTCATGATTAACGCAATCGAAGGCTTTCGAGAGGTCACAAAATACACCAAATGCATCCTGCTTTTCTTCCCAAGCATCAAAAATATGCTTAACTAAAGCAACTCCTGCATCTGTGGTTGACCTCCCTCTAGTGAATCCATACTGTTCACAGTGAAGCAATTTATTTAAATTAAAATGAAATAACAATTGATTAAAAACAATTTTTTCAAAAACCTTACTCAAAACCGGTAAAACTGACACAGGTCTATAGTTTGATGGGTCACCGTTGTCGCCTGATTTAAAAAGGGGGATCAATTTACTAAACTTCATTAAGTCAGGAAAGACACCATCATCTACACATTTATTAAAAATTAATGCCAAATAAGGAGCTATTAAATCAATAACAGAACTTATAACTTTCACAGATAAGCCCCATAAGTCCTCGGTTTTTTTCAAGTTAAGCGATTTAAATGCTTTAATTACAGTTAATGAATTAATATGTTTAAAAGCAAATACAGAAAGACACTGCGGTACGTTATCTATTAAAAGATCCTGCGCAAGCCCAGGGCTTGAATTTAAATCTTTAGTTGTTAAGGAAGGAATTTCAGTAAAGAATTGTTCAAAGGCATTCGCAACCTCTTTATCTCCCGTAACGACTTCATTGTTAATACTTAACTTAAGCTCGTTATCACGTTTCTTACTTTTCCCAGTTTCAGTATTTATGATGTTCCATACGTTGTATGTATTGTACATGTCATGTTATCTAAGTACATATATTTCAATACCGTTAGAGCCATAGATAGAGCCTACTCTCTGTCTCTGTTTACATTTTACGTCATTGTTTTTACATTACAATAAAATTACTTTGAGAAAGATAAGATATTAATAACGTAATTGCCATAAAAAAAAAAAAAAAAAAAAAAAAGATGTTAATAAGTTTTTGATAGTGATAAGTGTCACAAAATTTCGAGATTTTCTATGTTTTTTGGCAACATGAAAGATCTGCCATTTTTAAAAGTCAAATGTGAAAAAATGAAAATTTTTCCTAGAGACACCACGATAATTTCACGGCATAAAATTAATAACAAATATAAACCCTATGTGACAAGTTTTGTCACAAAATTTCAAGTTTGTCCAAATCGATTTAATATATTTTTTGGCAACATAACTTTAAAAAATAAACTTTTAACAAAAAAATTGTAACCGACTTCAATAGTAACAGCAGTTATTCACTAAAAAGTTAATAAGTAATAATTCTATAAAGACCGATGGTACCGAAGCAACACTTTTGCCGACTTATTTCTTCCTGAAACATAATGTTATCTAGAAGTCGGCGCTCTTATATTGGTTTTTATGTTGCTATATCGTAGAAAATACGCCGACTTCTAGATAACATATTGTTTCAGGAAGAAATTTTGTGACAAGACGTGTCTATGTATACCCTAAGCAAGTCATGTAGCCGAATTTCCTTGGTCTTCTCGTGGATCCAGAAGCACAGTTCAACTGTACAGGCGAAACTGGGCATGCAAACCCTAGTGCCTATGGCCACCATATAATATGGCGACCAATCGATCAATTGATTGCTACGAGTATGAACATCACATACGTTCAACCACTTTAGACTTCACCCATAATGTGTATGTAGCCTGTGGGAACTAAGCAACTTGCTCGAACTTGACCTTCCATTACCGTAATTGGTTCCACCTGTCTAATTGGATACATCATATCATTGTTAAAGAAACCAAGATTTTATGTTTTGTGCAGTAAATCCTTCTAATTACATAAATTTTGAATACCAAAAACAACCACAGAAAATAATAACAACATTAGAACGAAAACATTTGAAATGGCTCGACCTCGCGACCTCGAAAAATCGCTTGTTTTTTAATTTTTTTATTCACAACAAAATAGTACAAGTTATTAAGTATTAAATGGATCACAAAAACCCCTCAGGATTTATCCATGACCCATGAGATTACTCTTAGACACAATTTATATTATAACTTATTATTATAACTTAAAAAATATTTCTTTAGTATTGCTCTTCTCTTTACTGGGTTAACTTCTATGTAATTTGAGACTTCATTTGGCAAATCATTTAAACATTTTGATAACATGTATTCCGAAGTTCGCATTCCATAAATGTTGTTATATCTAGGTAGGACATAAGTAGATAAGTAAGACAATGGACGTAAATGCTTATGTCGAGTATTCTTTTTTAAATTTACGATATTGTCATATTCTTCACAAACAAACACGAGCCTGATTTTGTTGAACACGTCAACATTAAACTCGAACCAAAAATTTCAAACCGAAAACCTATCGTTTGAGAGTAAAATCAAATAAATCTGCCGAGAACTTAGAAAATGGCAACAATTTTCAATATTGACGAAACCCCGTCAGCGCCAAAGTCTGCCTACGATTCCATGTCTACCGGTAGTCCTACCGGGGTATTATTTTGCTACGAAACATGGGCATCGAATTTTCTTTTCAATGTCCAATGTTAGCTTGCTATCTTTTGGTTTTCAGAATCTTCATTGACCCCAGAGATATGTTGTTGATTGACCCTTATATAATTGAATACTACACGGATTTTCAGATTAAACAAAAAGGTCAATACTTGAACACATACGTTGCTCCTTGACTCCAGTTGTATTTGGACTACGGCGTAGCGGATCTATAGAGAAGGAAAACAGTGGAATCGTAGCACTTGCTTCGTCATAGCTAAAGGTGGATGCGATTGTGTCAATTCGAATAAGTACGTGGGTAATTTTTTTGCCCCATGGACCAACAAGCCGAATGTGCACCTAAATAATAAATTAAAAATAAATTTCAGTCTAATTATTATTAGAGTGCATTACCAACTAGAAATCAATCAGAAACAAATTTCAAGGCACAAATATTTTTGAAAAAGTTCCTCGGGGCAGGATTTGAACCTGCGACCTCCTGCTTACATGACAGGCGCGCTACCGACTGCGCTACCGAGGTTCGTATCTAGAACGACGAATTTTTCCACCATATCTGTACACCGAATTTTTGTAACTACTTGATATACCAGCTTGTAATGCACATACTTAACGCTCACGAGGGCGTTATGTTATTTCATGCCTTGCTCATTCCGAACAGAAGGCGCTGTCGTTGCTACAATACCTGTTGCATCAGACAGTTAAGAAATTCACAGTTCTCTAATGAGAATTAGTTAATACTAAGATTATATGTTTTTATTTCGAAATCCATCGCTTTGAATACTCTAATAATTATTAGAGTGCATTACCAGCTAGAAATCAATCAGAAACAAGTTTAAAAGCAACAAATATTTTTGTAAATAGTACATTACGATACGAGAGCGATGAAACGTTTTCTGACGAGTGTGAGTTTCTCGCCTTCGGCTCGTGCCGCAATCACACGAGTCGAGAAAAAGTTTCTCGCACGAGTATCGTATAATTTTTTATAGTACAAGTGCGTAAAGTGGTCATTTTACGCACGCTGTGCTATAAAAATATATAATAATAAAAACATATAATCTAAATTTCAGTCAATATGTAAGCTGGAAAAGTTTTACACTACCTTATTCAACCTTTACGAAATACCCTCATCTTTATCAAAACAACAATTAAGTTTACTAAGTCTGCTCTTACAAATCAATACACAAGAGCATATGAAAAAAATATAAGACGAAAATTATCCATTATTCAATTGATACCTGTCCCCATACTTACTATTTATTTGGGTCAAGCACATTATAGGTGCACCTACCTATAGTATACATCAAACTCATCAAAGCAAACATGAATACAGGGGAACCCGTGTCGAACTGTGATTGCTGTGGACAAAGAACTACAATTATTATTTCGTTGTCTGACACAGACCACTATTGGCTGATGTAGAGTATACAGTGTAGTCTGTAGACAAAGGCTTTTGTTAACGTAACTGATTGTTGTTTACGTTATGCAATGTTATTTAATGGACAGACTCACAAATCACATAAAAATACATATATATATATATATATATATATATATCGTTAAGACATACATATATACCCGAGGAGATTGTCAGAGTTGACTTTAACTGAAGACTGTCACTAGAACATTCAACACTCACCATGCTTCTGACACAATTTGTTATCATTTACGGTGTTACTACAAAACGGTGTTTAACTTTAGACAGTTTTAAATCTGTTGTTGGCGCCTTTTCTGTCATATTGTAAAAGAGTGACAGCAACAGATTTAAACACTGTCTAAAGTACACGGTTTTGCAGTAACACCGCTAATGTTTACACTGTTGATTGTTATCATCTACATTGACGGAACTGAATCCATTGCTAAACTGCATTGTGGAGCCAGCCCCTTATCCTTTCAACGAAATAATAAAACCTGAATTACTAAATGTTGCCTCTTTCTAAACCATTATTTTCTCTTTCTAAACCATTAATTTCTCTTTCTAAACCATTATTTTCTGTTTGAGAACTTAGTGTTGTCATTTCTCGGAAAACTGCGAAGGTTTCACCTTTGCCCAATTAACGATGATTCACTGTTATCGTCCTTCTTTAATCTACAGTATGGAAATATTAAGTTGTTTATAAGCCAGCCCTTGACCTTCGAAGGTGACCTTGAATTTCAGACAAATTATGAATGAATAACCTTCGTTTTTGGGGAAGTAGGTAAAGTTTCGTGGCCAAAGCACTTAATTGTAGCATGAAATTTCTACGTTGACTTTTATTGTCTTAAATGTTATTAACTAATTAATTGAAATGTGTGTTGACTTAAATGAAATATTAAAAACCAAATGACCGTGAGTTTTGCTGAGATTTTGTAGGGTTATTATAGTAGAGTCTTTGTGTTTTTAGGGTTCCGTTGTACCTAAAAGGTACAAAAATAACCTTTATGGTGAGACTCCGTTATCCACCCGTCCATCCGTCTGTATCTCACACCCTCATGACTTTAGCACCGTTAGAGATAAAAGCTTGAAATTTGGCACAAAAATAGCATTAATTTGTTTACATAAAAAAGTATAAAAGAAATTCAAAATTTGAAATTGTCAAAATAAAAATAAACACCTTAAAAATACAATATGGGTAACAAATTGTAGATATTAAAGAGCAGTGGCGTGCACAGAACTTTTTACTGGAAAAGCAAGCAATTGGTCAAGAATAACAATAAAAAAATGTGAAAAAATTTAAATATCACTTTGAAAAAAAAAAGTTTGTATTGGAAATTTTCACTTTAGGGTAGACATTGTCTACCCTGGTGTCATACAATTTTTTTTTTCAAAGTGATATTTAAATTTTTTCATATTTTTTTTATTGTTATTCTTGACCAATTAATTGCTTGCTTTTCCAGCAAAAAGTTCTGTGCACGCCACTGTTAAAGAGCTGATTGTAAGAATATTTGCCATTTATATTTACTATACGTAGAATCGCGTTGTTATAATGTAATATTATAACATCGGATAAACAATATAAGTTTTTTTGTTTTGCTACTTTTGATGTTGTAATTGCCTTAAAGTTGTAGAATAACTACTGTATTTTTCAAACTCTAGGACCTACACTTTTAGCTACATTCCCCTACATATACTTATGTATATCAATGTATAGCTGGGTATATCTGTACTATTAGTTTACAATAAATTCAGCTGCCCTTACCTGCCCCCCTAAAGAAATTGAAATTTTAAAACATAAAAGAACAAAACTCAAGTTCTATGTACATTGTACGGGCAACCTTCCGTACATTCTGCTAAGTTGCGACCTAGTTATGTCCAGCGTGTACGTGATGTTATTACTTCACTTTATACATTTTATTTATTTATCAACTGAGTACTTACTTAGCTACCGTAGAGATCACAACTAGAGAAAACTAACTACCAGTCTGTTTCCACTTTCTACACCACTCCACTTCACCTCTATGCTCAAGTTAGCTCAGACGCCGCGCCGGAATCTAAAACTTTATGAGAACCTGGTTTATATAAAGTCTGTCAATGAGTTCGTTAGAATTTATGTTTAGTGTTTGTATCCTTATTGATGATGGCGTAGGAAAACACTTTGAGGAAAACCCACCGGGACATTTCTTGAGGCCCTCAGAGACTAAAAGAGATATTCGTTTGGAATTTACGCGGCTCATCTCTAAAATCAAACGCCGTTCGGTCACAAAATAAAAGCAGATATCGACAATCTGGTTAAAAAGAAACAAGTTCAATCCTCACATTAATCTGTATCTTGTAATTTTTAAACAAATAAATAATTTCAATTCATTTGTTATGCTGCAATGTGGCCCTCCGACAAACGTGGACAAAATTTTTGGCCTTCGAGCTAAAAAAGGTTGAAGACCTCTGATTTAAATCGTCTGTGTTTTACAACGTGTAACAGAAAGGTGTTACCATATTTGAAGAGCTTATTCAGAACAACTTTTACTGTGGAACAAACACTGTATCTCGAAAAAAAAATTTTACTGTTTCATAGAAAAATGCAATATGCCAAATATAATATAATATAGAAGGACGTATGCAGACCAAATTGGAGACATACTGAAAAAGGGCAATGTCAAAAGTACCCGGAGTAAAAAGGCTTTTATGACTAGATTAATGGATGCGAAAAGGCAAAAGAGGTTTGTCAGGATCGTCGCAGATGGATATCTGTAGTCTCTGCCTACCCCTCAGAAGACAGGCGTGAGTACATGTAGATTTTTTATTGTTCCAGTGACACCTCGACGATATTAGGTGGTAATTACGATAATTGCTGTTTTCTATAGAAAATTTTAAGGAAACTCAATTTTCAGCACTAACGTTTTTGCATCTTTTTTAGGAATGACAAATCTAAATTATGTCATATCTGATGTGTATGAATGAGAGAACAATATTAATAAACAACATTAATTCAATTTTTAAAAAGTGTCAGCTGTAAAAAATTATTACGAATCTTATCATGGAAATGGATGGCATTTAGGACGAACAGTTTTGAAGATTTAATTTTTATAATCAAACTGAACATAAAAATGAAATTTAATACGTAGATGTAAAACCTTGAAATCAACTTTCAAACAAAAAACAAATAATTGAAAATAGCTATTGAATTACAGGAATTATGAACTCATGAATATGTGCGAAAATTTCGGCAATTTCATAGGTATTATTATTATTATTATTATGTAAGTAGGTACACTTTTCAGTTGGCATTTGAAAGGCATTCATGGGGCCGAAGCCAACATTTAAGAGGCCTTTGGTACCATTTAATCTAAATGTGAGATGGCTGCATCCATGGAGGCCTCTCCCTCGATGTATCATTGAGATACACTAACGGACAGTCCCCCACAGTTGCCAAACTATTGCCAGGAAGGAAGCGACTTGGAGTGGGCTATGAGGATGGGATGCTAAATGGGCCGGATAACAGGGCTATGAAGTGAGATAACGGACATCTGCCTCGAAAATCTCTCACAAACTTAAATATGGCAGATGGTGACTTGCTGCTTAATAACTATCCGACAGGATAGCCGTTATGGGCCCCCTATCTAGCCACCATAGGGTGGCCAGGGGGCAACACTATGTAAGTAGCTAAGGTTGTCGAGAGGTGAGTCTGCGGGGCGCAAGATCCTTCTACAGTCAAGTGCCCCAGGCGTTATGACATTTTACACTTCCAACCTGGAGCATAGGCAGGGGGTGTGTTGCTGTGTGTATGTGTGTGTGTAAATGTGTGATAGTGTCCCCTGGAGGTAGGGTCCGTGGTGTCGCCACTCACCATCGGCCCGCCACAAGCCGCCCTGCGGTGACTGATTGCACTGGACGTACAGGACATACCAGAGGGCGATGGGGTCGTCACATCCCTACGCCTTTATTATTATTATTATTATATGTATATGACGATGACATGTATGTTGTTACACTGCAAGCTCAAGGATTTCTTGAGAGAAAAGTTCGAAGGGATGTATAGTATTAAGGCGAATGGATACGCTCACTGCAATTTGGGCCTGTCTTTGAACGGCTGCTCCTCCCACACGGGTGGTCCAAAAACATTCATAAAAATATATGATAGGCATTATAGAGTCAAAAATAAATTTTAAGTTTCATAAACTGTTTTTCTATTGTAAGTTTTGACAAAAAAATCGAAAGTCATCGAAAGTTAACACAAGAATTCTCTTACTCCTTCTATTTTAATTATTATTTCACCAAATTATAGGAAATTTCTAGATCTAAAAAATTTAAGTTCAAATTTTCATGGCGTCCATGTGAAAAGTATTATTTTCTCCTATTTTGCGCTAGCCGGAGACGCAGTGGTTGTCGTAACAGCCACTTTTCAAGGCACGCTGAAATGCCTTGCTGAAACGCTGAAATTATTTCAATGGAATTTGTACCGACACACATCGAGTTGCTTATTTAGCGTGGTCATACGCCTTAAAAAATTAAAATTATTTAAACAGTTACGAAAGCACGAAATAATTTTATAGCACTCGAGAGGTTCAAGGTTACGCGCCAATTCCGCTCAGGCGGTTATAGGAAGCAGAGCAATGACCATTTTAGTGAAACATGTCGGCACAAAGACGGCCAAGAGCACTATGCAGGAACTACGCGGTGCAACCGATACTAAAACTATAATTTAATATCAAGTCATGCATATGATAGATAACATAATTTTATCACACGACGGGGAACCCGCCAAGACACTCGTGTTATGTATTACGTCATACAAACTTCGTCGGTCGTAGATAAATATATTTCAATGTCAGCCACGTCACAGCGCAGGCGTTTAGTACGCACAACCAACAATGACTTGTATTCCAAACAACATAGAGTTCACCAACATTTATATTGCTTGATAAGTTAAATTTTTTATTTATTCTGTGGTTATTTAGTATCGTCTCGGTTTCCTGCTCTTCGCACGTGATTTTCTTTTCACGTACATAGTAAATTGTTTCATTCATTATCCAATGTGGAAGAAATGTGGAAACTGCACTCGCGAGAAGTTCTTTAACTAAAAATTTCCTCCAATCACAGTGTTTGAGACTAGTTTTGAGGTTATAGTGTGGCTAACTTCACTCAACTGGATCTTGTGTGTGGTATCTAGTAATCTTTTTCGAAGTATTTTGTTACAGCAGCCGGCGCGACGGTGATATTACTCTAGCTACAAAATTTTATTTAAATTATGACGTATTAAAATTAAACTGTCAAGTTGTGTAAGAAATAACTGTCATAATAAACGCTACAACAAAGCGGTGACTTCTTAATCTCAATAAAGTAAGTTTTTACATGCATATTTAACCTTTAGTTTAAATAAAACTCTTGAATTAAATCATGTCCTAAAGAAGTCAGAGTGGTATCAGCTGATAAACCACTTTGTTCCGTATTTATTATATTATAATTTATTCATACAAGAGACGAGGAGAATGTGACAGTTACAAATTAGAATTCAAATATTCATTACAACTAAATATACACAGAAGTGTTACATTTTTAAAATAACTTATTAACTTAGTTACCCTTATCGGGCACAGCAATATTTACACTAAGGTTAGAGCAGAGGCATTTTTTACATTTTACATGTATAGTTTTATAATTTAATTATTTTTTACTTGCTTGTATTTCACAGTATCTTAACGTCTACTAATCTTTTACAAACAATTCCGCTTAGAAAATAATAATACGAGATAAGAAAGCCATATCACATTTGATTTAATCTGACAGAAAACTTTCCACTGTGTAGTACTTCTCTACTAAATATTGCTTTAATGTTTTAATGTTTTAATAAATACGTATTCTTTTTGTTTAGTATTTATATTAGCTGGTAATTTATTAAATATTTAATTGCCATATATAGGGGCTACAATTTTACATTTTTGTTCTTGATTGGGGCAAATATAAATTATCTTTGTGTCGGGTATTAAATGGATGGTATCTTTGATTTCTAAAAATAGATTTATATTTTTAAAAACAAATATACTAATGTCAAAAATATATACAGGGTGTGATGGTAAAGTTGCGGAAGCCGAAAACTGGCGATAGTACTCGTCCAAACGAATAACTTTCGGTGAAAAAAAATTGAGATATCAAGAAAAATAAACTCTTGTTTCATATATTTTGGTCGGGTCTAATACTCAACTATTGGCGTCAATTGCCACAGACCAAAATGCTTTTCAATTTTTTATTTCTTTACAAGAAAACCAAAGATAATTCAGGCCGTTCGCATTATTCAGTTTGTTTGGTACATTTGCCTACATTCAGAAACTAGTCGTTAAAATATATTTGCAACTTTTTCTGGGTTGTCTATGACTTGGTCTTCTATATTTTATTTTTTATATTCTCGGTTTTATTTCTCTAGCTTTTTCGTTGATAATTTTCTACATTATTTTTGTTTTATTGTCTACGTTTTATTATATACGTCTCATGTTGTGTAATCTTTATGACTTTTTTATTGTCTTTTTAAATACCTATTTTAAAGAAGTTTTATTATTATATTTATACAACGTGACTTTTTGATCACCGTCCAAATTCATAGTGGTGGCTTGGTAAGTGATCAGTATCATTGATTAATAACAATTTTTGTAAAATTCGTAAAATGAAATTTCGACTTCCCATAGTGATTCATTCGGAACTGGAAATGAATTTGTATGGGAAGCCGAAATTCCATTTTACGAATTTCACAAAAATTGTTATTGATCCAAGATACTGATCACTTATCAAGCCTCCAGTATGAATTTGGACGATGATCAAAAATTCACCTTGTATAGTATATATTATTTTTGTTTCATCTAGCATTGTTTTGAAAACATGATTTATTTAAGCCGTTGATAGCCAGGTCCTATTTCGTAAATTTTAAATTTTTATCAATTGCATCAGCATAATGTTTATCTAAATCTTTTAGTACTACCAAATGAAAGGCTTCGTAGTTTGATTTATTATCTCTATTTTCTACTATTATATCATACAAAAAGACATCGATGTTATAATCACACCAATTTTTTTTTCTTTTCTTGTAAGTTTGCTTAAAACTTTACTCATTTCTTCATATTACATTATCTTTGTGGTGATATGCACCCGAAGCACGATGACACGCAACTTCGTTTGTCACGCGTTTTATCGCGCGTAATCGAATCGACCTATCATTTATAGCGGTTATTTTGGTCGATATGCGCGATAAAACGGGTGAAAAACGAATTCGCGCGTCATTGTGCTACGGGGCTGGTCTGTATAAACTTATCAAAATTATTTCGAGCTTGGGTATTTCTATTGCACATAATTCTATCTTAAATTCTATTGACATTTCTATTAATTATATCTCTTCTTTCCATGTATTCAATATGGTATTTTATTATAATACAAACCCTTTATAGTTTTTCCGACAAAATGAGGATGCAATCTTATACTCTGATAAGTTAATTAAATCTGGAGGCACGGCAGGTGACCCCGCCAAGACGAGCCGAAGGAAGCAGATCTCTATGTACCTTTTCTCGAAGCGTTTAGTCGTATTTTGGATAAAATGTAGTCAGCAGATTAATTTTTATTTGATTTAGAGAAAAACGGTAATTTTCATTTGTCTAGCTTGAATCTATGTTGGATTTTATTAATACGTCGATTTCGTCACGGACGTATATATATTATCAAAACCTCTAGGGTACTTTTTGAAGTCCTAGAAAGCTGAATTAGGGTATGCAGGTTAGGATTAGCACTCAAACAACAAAAAAAAAACAGTAACTTTCACCGTCCAACTCCTCATAAAGGGAGGTCTGGTTCTGTATGTATAACTATGTATATTCTAAACTCCTAAAATTCCTAGAAATCTGAAATTTGGTATGCAGACTAGGATTTGCACACAAACAAAGAAAAACTTGAAAAATCTGTAAGTTTTACCCTCTAACCCCTCAGAAAGGGGAGTGCAGCTTTGTATATAATATTTCCTTACAAAAAGAAATGAAATCCCACCAAAAACATTTCATGTAAAGTAGGTTGCCCAGACTCATAAGCTCATAACGGTTTTAGTTTTAAAATGTTTACAGATCAAACTCTCCAAGGCCTACATCTATAAACCCTAACTCTACAAACTCTACATCTTGTTCAAAAATTATGACTTTGGCGTTGTCTGGGGACTTTGCCTTTTCATGGAACTATTACATGACACAACATTAAAGACCGTGAATTAATTTCTTACCATAATGGGAGTGTCTGACTGACGGCCGCAAACGGCCAAGCCAATTCCCTAGATGTAGGATTTGTAGAGTTAGGGCTTGTAGATATAGGCCTTGTAGAGTTTGGGGCTTGACTCTACATGAGATCTGATAACTTTTTAACAGTGAAAGTGTTATGAGCTTATGAGTCTTTGCAACACACTTTACATGAAATGTTTTTGGTGGGATTTATATATTCTTGGGTGCACCACAGTTCTGATATTGATAAAATATGATATTGAGAATCTGATAAAAAAATAAGTGTGTCTTATTCCCTATACTTTGAATATTTTTAAACATGGCCTGAAATCTTTTAACTACTTAAATGTATTTTCTGAAGATTATGTGAAGTTATTTGTTGGGTGTCCGGGGATAGTTGTAATAAATTATCTACTTATATCTTTATTTACTACAGGTCTAGTGCTCTAAATTTGGTCACCTTCAGCATCAAGGGTGCAATTTTCTATAGGACGAATCTCTTTGCCATGAATAAATAGCTTACTGCATCTATTGTCGCGTGCTTTATTTTAATTTATTACATACTTTTAATTTATTACATACTTGCAGTGTTACTCTGTCATATAAAGCTGAGATAGATAATCCTTCTTTTTTTTAATATCTACAATTTTCTAAAATATGTTTGGTCATTATTTTATTGACCAGCTCTATTACCAAGGGTATACGGTTTCCTCTCTTTCTTATGCGTTTTACTTTATCTATATATCCGTTAATATCAATATTCCAGATATCTGCAAATATATTATTTACCGAATTAACAGTGTTAGTGACAGTGCATTAAGTATTTCTATTTGGATGGTATCTCGGATATCCTGGAAAATATAATTATGTTCTTATATTCTCTAGTTTTTGGTTGATGAGCTGGCTAAATTTATCATAATATGATATGTATTCCCCATTTAACAAGGTGACGGACATTTTTTCATTCCCCAGGGCAACAGTGTTAGTACGTTCGTTATCAATGTTATTGCTGGCTTTGTTTCTTATCGTGACGTTTGCATACGACATTATAGTTCTTTATGTAATATCGTAAAACGTTTCGTCAGCATACATTACTTCATACTAATGATAACGTTAAGCTAAGTTATATTAGTGTTGGAATAGATCCATTTGTAAACACGATAGCTGGTATTTTATCGTTCTTCTTTACTTTTTGAGATGTGGTGTTTCCTTAAGCATCTGTATTACTTGATTGTCAGTATTACTTGATTTTCAGATCGTATAAACCTAAGTCAATTTTTTGAATAATTTATTGGGAGTGCAAAATAGTAATACCTAGTCATTTAAATTGTCTCTGCTATAGTTTCCAAAACTACTATCATATAATTTATTTTATACATGTCTCCCAGAGGAGTAGGCAAAGAGAGACCACAAATTTCCATCTGGTACGACCCTGACACACCTCTTTCGCTTCTTCCACATCAATCAATCTAGTCATACAAGCTCTTCCCTTCTCCAGTATGTGTCGAGCTTTACCTTCAACTATTTAATGAATGACTTCTTATTTTTAGGCTATTACCTCAATAAGTAGTTCAAAAAGGAAGCAATGGACTTCATAGTGGGCGGTGTGGCGGGCGCGGGTGCCACGATCTTCACAAATCCCATGGACGTGGTGAAGACGCGCCTGCAGTTGCAAGGCGAGTTGCGCGCGCGCACAGCGGCTGGCGCGCGGTACGGCGGTATGCTGCACGCGCTCTACGTCATCGGTAAGACGGACGGGCTGCTGGCGCTCCAGAGTGGACTTACGCCGGCCATGCTGCTTGGGTTCATGATGAATTCTGTCAGGTTAGTTTTTTTAAGAGGTTTTTTACACAAGGTTCTCTTGCCAGCTCTTGTATGGAGACCCTTCAGATTGTGACTGAAGCATGAAACTTAGTACAGGTGTAACCTAGGTCAAAATGAGCAGCTTAAGGCCTGCCTCCATCAGTTACAGTATTCGGGTGGGGGGGGGGGGGGGGCATGGTGTCGGAGTTCGCTCCTGCCACTCCGTAAACAAAAAATGCTAACTCGTCGTGATTTCACACAAGGGCGTATTTGGTATCATTTTCGTATAAATTAAGGATGAGGAATTCATATCAGAGACTTTCGTAATAAGTTTTGCTAAAAACAAAATGTTTTTGTAATTTTATTGATAGTTAGTAATATTATTTTTCTGTTTGAATAAGTATAACTTTAAAATTTGTAAGTTATCATAAAAATTCAAAATATTGAGCTTTATCCTGATTGGCCTTCAAGGCAGTATTACCGTACGACGCACTCGAGGTTCTCGAGTGTTTTGCTCATTTTTCCTGAAATTGTTACCTAATTGAAAATATTGTAAATTTAGACGATATTTTTGATGGTCGTAAACAAGGTATTGTGTGCAACTGAACATAATTAGACATTAGGACACTCGTGCAAAACAAAAGGACAAAACACTTCGTTTGTTTCACAAACAAGCACTCGTGTCATGATGTCTCAAATTATGTTACTGTTGCACAAAATACTATTATTTGCTTGGGGCCTTTATAATATAGTTTGAAGTATAACTTGAGCCAATTTGGATTACTGTTCGTGGTGTGCTGATTGATACCAACTGGACTATCGAAGAAACCCGCTTAGGTATTCCCATCTCCTTTTACTGAAACCTATTCGGCACCTACTGAACATATTATGAGCAGATGAACATAATCTAGCATTTCGTCTTAATTTATTTATATCTTATGCCTAGTTACTATTACGATGATCATACTTTTTGACAATTTGACATTGTGACGCTCGGACTTTTTGACAACTGGACATTATGACACTTGGGCCATCTGACCTTGGGACATTATAAATTTATAACATTTGGACTTTTTTATAATGGACATTACGACACCAGCAGCCGTATCAGAGTGTTTAATCGCGCGCAATGCGACTTAGTTGAATCACAAGTGCGAGGAGAGTGACACGATGTTTTTGCGACAAAACGGTACGTCACGCTCCTTGCACTTGTGATTCAACTAGTGGCGTCGCGCGTGATTAAACACTATGCTACAATCCCAGGACTTTCTAACAATTGGACATACATATATGCCCCTAATATAACTAAGGTATTCTTGTTTATAAATACAATGAATTTATATGTAGATACTTATAAAACAAATGATGCCAGAAAAAATCCGAAACACTTGGCGGCGCGGCGCCGAGGTCAAAGGACGCGGTACACTGAAAGGTGAAAAACCCTGGTTAAAATATCAAAAATTCCTACTTTGACATTAGAGTTTTATATTATTTTTATTCTACACTAAAATAAATACGTGCAAAAGTTGAGCTTTTCCTTAAAAAATATGACTACATTTATAAGTTTGTTTCGTATTTCAAAAACACAAAATGCTATTTTAATTTTGCGGTTGATTTCATGTGCGGTTGAAAGTGTAATTAAGAATTGACCAATTTTGATGTATTTTTGTTTAGATGATACGAGTAGTTGTTTAGATGATACGAGTAGTTGTTTAGATGATACGAGTAGTTGTTTAGATGATACGAGTAGTTGTTTCGTTTTCGATGCGGACTGACCCTGTTAATTTTTCTTTTATTTCAAATGTTTTCCTGTCACATGGCATGTTAGAATAAACAGATGCATATATTGTTTGCTCCAGCCTTCTGTAAAAAGAGAAAACTTGACAATTTTATTATAATAATAATACATTGAGGGAGAGGCCTCCATGGATGCAGCCATCTCACATTTAGATTAAATGGTACCAAAGGCCTCTTCAATGTTGGCTTCGGCCCCATGAATGCCTTTCAAATGACCGGGTCCCTAAGGGCCCGTGACTGAAAAATGTACGTACATAATAATAATAATATCTTTATTGCAACAAACATTTACATATTTTTACATGATCTCTAGTCCCTACACTAGGATTCCCTTTATGCTGTAGGTAACTAGCCTCTAACGCTCAGTACATTTTATAATAAGTTTAGTTCAATAAAATAGAATTTAGATAATTGAGATACTTTTTAGAAATAGATTTTTCAATAAAAATAAAAACAAAAACAAGACACTTATGTACACTTTCGAACTTATCTAAGAAACAACTTATTCTATTATATAATTGTGGTGTATGTGTGTGTGGTGGGTGTGTGAGGGTTTATTATTGTGAAATACGCTTGTATACTTAATACTTAATATTCAACCAACCAAAACGACTAAACGATTAAACTACCTTCACCAACAAACTGCATTCAAAAAGACTAGGTGTAGCCGGCCGGAAGGAGAAGACCTACCTCGCCACGAAGCGCGCTAAACCCATTTGAGAGAGAATGCCGATCCTTGTAGTCTAGGCTTGGTACCATCCTCCCCGGTGGGTCATCCCCGTTACCGGGGGTGAGTCCACATATAATTCTTGTGACAGGATGTACCTTTCCCATTTCCAACAATATTTATATACAGGCGAAGACTTATTCTTCGATCCATGGTCTGTCCGCGTAGATTGCGGTGGTATTGTATAGATAGTAATATGTAATAGTCCAGCCCTTTTTAGGGTATTCAATAACAAGGAACCCTTATAGTTTCGCCATGTCTCTGTCTGTCTGTCTGTCCGCTGTTTTTTTTCTCTTCTACCCCTTAGTGTGGGGTGTCGTTGGATAGGTAATTTAAAAATATTGGGGGCGTGAGAAGACCATTTTTCGATCCAGGGTTCTGTTTGTGAAATATTAAGCTTAAAAGTGTTAATTTTTGTTAGAGTCAAGTGTCCCCCCCCCCCCAGTAGCGTGCACAGAACTTTTTTCCGGAAAAGCAATCAGAAGGTCAAGTACGACAATAAAAAAAAAATGAAAAAATTTAAATAACACTTTGAAAAAAAAAAGTTTGTATGAAAATTTTCACTCTAGGAAAGGCAGTGCCTACCCTGGCGTCATACAAACTTTTTTTTTTCAAAGTGTTATTAAAATTTTTTCATATTTTTTTATTGTCGTACTTGACCTTCTGATTGCTTTTCCGGAAAAAAGTTCTGTGCACGCCACTGCCCCCCCCCCCCCCTGCCAGCGAAACGGTTTTATTAGGAGACGTGAAAAAAATCACGTTAGTATATACATAACGGAATTAAAAGGAAAACTATCACAGCTAAGTAGGCTTTACAAGTTAACGAGTACAGATCGCGCTAAACTTTTGGTCCCCTCTAAACGCGGGGTGATTCGCATCAGCACGAACAAAATGTTTGGGCCGTTCTTGGGAAGAGCAACTTCCGAGCGTACTAGAAATTTGGCGCGATCTTTATTAGTCGACAAACTTATAAAATGTACTTGAGAAGAGGTCCGACATTGTGCAGGACAATTACGGAACCTTACACTGCGCGTGGCCCGACACGCACTTGACCGGTTTTTTTAACAACTACAAACAATGTGTTACTGCATAGCTGTTTGCACTGGCATCGTACTAACTCTAAACCAGCTCGCGCAGCAACATGTACGTGTAAACATAATTTATATTTTGGCAGTAACTTATTTTGTGAATTATTAGTGTCAGAAAAAGGAAATGAATACCATTTTTTTCCAAATATCACTTTACTGTCCATTGCTCCGTGTTCAAGGTTATATTTTAGACTGTTCTCATCAATATTCACTTGACGTGACAAACTATGGACATTACAGTTTACCAAACAATAAACGCTCTCGTTTTTACTCATTTGACATAAAAATAACCAGAATATATTAGTAAGTATATATTAGCTTTGACGTTCACATATTATATAGGTAGTCAGAGACTATTCAGTATTCACCGTATATACAAGGTGAATTTGTGAACATCGTCCAAATTCATACTTAAGCCTTGGTAAGTGATCAGCATCATGAACCAATAACGACTTTTGTAAAAATTCATAAAATTAAATTTCTACTTCCCATAGTGATTCACTCAGGATTGGGAGTGAATTACTATGGGAAGTAGAAATTTCATTATACAAATGTCACAGAAATTGTTATCGATTCATGATGCTGATCACATACCATGGCTCCAGTATGAATTTGGACGATGATCAAAAAGTCACCTTGTATATATGTATACATCAGGTGACTTTTTGATCATCGTCCAAATTCATACTGGACGCTTGGTAAGTGATCAGCATCATGACATGAATCGATAACAATGACTGTGAAATTCGTACAATGAAATTTCGACTTCCCATAGTAATTTACTCCCAGTCCTGAGTGAATTACTATCGGGAGTCGAAATTTCATTTTATGAATTTTACAAAAATTGTTATTGATTCATGACGCTGATCACTTACCGAGGCTCAAGTATGAATTTGGACGATGTTCACAAATTCACCTTGTACATATACAAGGTGACTTTTCGATCATCGTCCAAATTCATACTGGAGGCTTGGTAAGTGATCAGCATCATGAATCGATAACAACTTTTGTGAAATTCGTATAATGAAATTTCGACTTCCCATAGTAATTCACTCCCAGTCCTGAATGAATCACTATGGCGAGTCAAAATTTCATTTTATGAATTTCACAAAAATCGTTATTGGTCAATGATGCTGAACACTTACCAAGGCTCAAGTATGAATTTGGACGATGTTCACAAATTCACCTTGTATATATATATATATTTATAATATATTTTATAATATATTTGGTTGTTTTTGGAACTGCAATGTGATATATTTGTCCGCTTTTTGGAATAGATCAATTTAAGAATGTAATTTTAATAATACAGTTTTTCGTGCTTTTAAAACTATTTTATTAGTATTTTAGTATTTACAGGAAGTGACGTCATCGTACAATGTTGAATGGTCGGATCCTTATCAAACTTTAGGATGCGTTCAAGAAAAATAAATTGCCCGTGGAAATGTGTATAATGACGTCACTGAAGAGTCAAATGAAAGACATCGCTTTTTTCATTTCATAAAGTGTATCTACAAATTATAAACTATTCAGTTCATTTGTTTATCTTTTGGTACATTACTAGATAGATATTTCTATCTTATATATATGCCACTTAGATATAGATATGTCACTTAGATAATATGTCATTCATCATACATTAATATACACTTAGATATAACTTTAAAATAGTAAATAAAAGATACAATAAAAATTACAAACTTATCCAAGATAGCATTAAAACATAATCTGTGTTACTACAAAACGGTGTTTAACTTTAGACAGTGTTTAAATCTGTTGCTGTCACTTTTTTACGATATGAAATAAAAGGCGACAACAACAGATTAAACACTGTCTAAAGTTAAACACCGTTTTGTAGTAACACAGAATACCTTTAACCTTTAACTCGTGCGTTCCAGATCAGTATGTTCACTTGAGTTACAATCGTGAGCAGACAAACAGCTTCACTCTAAGAGGCTTCCGTTCCTTGACAAAAGCCTATTTCCAACCCGTTATCCTATTTCCAGATTAGGCTTGTACCACACATCGGAGACGCAAGGATGGACGAAGGGCAGAGACGGAGACATCAGCATCCCTAAAGCGATGTTATGTTCGAGCGTGTGCGGAGCAGCGAGCGGCATCTTTGCCAATCCAGCTTCAGTAGTGAAGACCAGGATACAGTCTGCCGCTCATCCCAGCATCGCTGTGGGCCGGCAGCATAGATATAAAGGTGAATATTGCCTAGCCTGGTAGCTTGTTGGCCACAACTCTCTCGGCAAGGAAATACAAACATACAAGGTAAAATTTAATCAACCGCCCGAATTAATACTGGAAACTCGGTTAGTGATCAGGAAGAAGGTTAAATGATCTTTTTTTTTTTCAAAATCATAAATGATAATTTTTTGTTTCCATACGAACTGGACTAGTTCAAATACAATTCCTAATAAGGAAGGAAGCATATTTTTTTTCGCATTTCACCTGATGGGTCATTAAACATTGTTCCTGATCACTAACCTAGTATCCAGTATGAATTCGGGCGGTTGACTAAATTTCACCTTATATGTACCTACATATATTGTATATAAAGTTAAATAATATTAGTTGGCGAAACTCAAAACATAGGTAGTACTAGTCTATATGAACAACTGTTCGTATGGGAGCTAAGCGAAATTCGCAACTTTTTTTTCTCTTCCTCTCATACAAATTGCCCCGATCAGCTGACTGGTCCAGAATTTCGCTTAGCTCCCATACAAACAATTGTTCATATAGACTAGTACTACCTATGTTTTGAGTTTCGCCAACTATGTAATATTATTTAAGCTTATATACTCACGTTCCATCAGTCTTCCAGACACAGTCTTGACACAATTCTAGCGTTTTCAAAATGTATCAATTGGGTCATACGATTACAAGCTAAACTATTGCCAATTGCTTTCTGAGAAAGGTACATGTCATGTGTCGTAATGTCAAATATTACTTGTTCCTGTACCTAGGCACATTAGACGCGTTTGTCACAATCTACCGCGTCGAAGGAATGCGAGGCCTCTTCGCCGGTGTAAACGCCACCTGTTCCCGGCTCGCTATTGGCAGCGCCGCGCAGCTTACCACCTTCTCTACGTAAGTAACACATAAAGAACTATATCCTCTCTACGTAAGCGACACATCCAAAACGATGTATCCTGTCTTCGTAAGTGACACATCAAGGACGATATCTTATTATACAACGTGTAACAGAAAGGTGTAACCATATTTGAAGAGCTTATTCAGTCAATGGAATAGAACAACTTTTACTATTGGGTCAACCCTGAAATCTCAAAAAAAAATCTGCCCTTCCATACATTTCTGCCGAGCGGCATTGCATTTTCCTATGAAGCGAGTATTTTTTTTTTTGATATACAATATTTGTTCCATGGTAAAAGTTGTTCTATATCATTGACTGAATAAGCTCTTTAAATATGGTTACACCTATCTGTTACACTTGTAAGTAACATATCTATAACGATATCTTCTCTACGTAAATGACACAACCATCATGAAATCCTGTCCGCTAAGCGACACATCCAGAGCGATATTTTGTCTACGTAAGTTACACATCCAAAAACATATCTTGTCTACGTAAGTGACACATTCAGAACGATTTCTTCTCTACGTAAGTGACACAACCAAAACTATATATTCTCTCCATAATTGACATATCCAGAACGATAACTGGTTATTTTTGGAAGAATTCACGAAAACTACTCACAAGTAATATGCAGTAACTTTGCAAAGTTTAAACCTTATACAGGACATCTTTACGCAAATGTCAACAACGCACTGGTGTGTGTGAGATTCATGAAATATTAATGATATTCCTATTAATTTCTTTTATAATAGTAACATCAAAACTGTTGAAAGAACTACTACTAACTTCTACCTAGAAATGAATATCTCCTCATGACCCACTAGACCATAGATTTAGAATCTATGACCTAGACTATCCTTAATTTATTATACAATGTGTAACAAAAAGGCGTGGAAGTATTGGAAGAGGTCATTCAGTCAATTTGTATACTAGAAAAATCAGCCCTAACATTTCGGCCGACTAGGTATTGCACTATTCTATGAAACAGCAGATTTCTTTTTTCGCGATTTCACTGTTGTCTCCATAGAGTTGAAGACAATCTGTTGTTAACATTTACTGAATAAGCTTTTCAATACGACCATACTATTATAAGTTTAAAAAAATGCAACTTCCCCTGAACACCCAAAAGATCCAACTAATAATGCCAGATGTGTCCTGTTCAGAATGATAAAAAACTGTGAGCTGTATTTTTAACTTGCCTTAAGTTACTCTTGAGTTTTCTAAAACAAAATGCAACTTTTAGATCCCTAACAGCCAAAGGCTCTTCTCCATCTCAGCCAGTTTTAGGTATTCTTGCTCAGATAACTAATAATTACAACTTTTAGTAAGTTTGACTTGCCTGAAGTTACTTCGTTCTAATTTTCTCCAACTCTCATACTTTAATAAACTATGAAAACTCCAAGGTTTTGTTGTGTACCCGTATGTATGTATGTATTGGTTTCTAACATGATCAGTAGCCTAAGCATGAAAACATCTTCGTATCGTTGAGTTTGAAACTAAACTTAGGTTGCCATACGTAGCTGTTAGTTCCGCTACTGTCCGCTTGGAGCGGTTTCCCAGATTCCATACGATTTTGATGTAGTTTCAAACGCAACTATACGGAGATGTTTTTATGCTCAGGCTACAGGTCTAAACCTAAGTCACAAATGCCCTCATAATAAATTATAATGAAAAAGAAAGTTAAGATATTATAAATAATGCAATTAATAAGTTTTAATTTATTTCCGATTTAGCTCAAAGCAAGTATTGCTGTCACACGGCATTTGTGAGCACTCACCTCTCGGATTGGCGTTCTTGGCGAGCGCCCTTAGTGGCGTCGCAGTGGCTCTGGCCGCATGCCCTTTCGATGTGGTCACCATACGCCTTTATAACCAGGGTAATAAGATCTCTTTTCCAATCACTTGCAGCGTCAAAGAGTACCTCCGAAAGCACGGCATTTGCGAATCACCGGTTATGCTGTCGTTTTTGGCCAGTCTTGCATGTGGAGCGTTGGCTGCTGTTATCGAAAACCCATTGGATGTTGTAAATACCAGACTGTATAACCAGGGTAACCGGAGAAACACTTTTATATCGGTGTCTTGTGTAAAAGTTATTGCTTCTTTCATTTTGCTTGGGGCTTTTAAGTTGTAATTCAAATAGTGTGTTGTGTATGCTGCTGTTTTAGGAAATTACTTTTTCCTTATTCATTTGAAATTCTTTAAAAGCGTATTCAGTTGCCACGCTGTTCATTTCATCAACACTACACTGGATCTTTACACATCCCTAGTCCTCACAAGCATCGCTTTCATTCGTCAGCAGTTCATTACAAGATCATCTGAGGCAAGCACGTATCCAGGGAGGGGGGGGGATAGTCGGGATTTATCCTCTTCCCCGAAATGTAAGGAACAGGAAAAATTTTAATTTGTCGACATGATTGGGACAAAAACATTAGCGAAACTTTAATGAAAGCGGAGTACAGTCTGTGGTGAGTGGAAGAATTTACCTATCGAAGCGAAACCAGCACGCAGCATTGGCGCCAGACCTTGATACTATGATATACTTAATGCAAAGGCTGCCAGCGGGCACAGAAAACTTAATGTTTCAGCTATTTATTTCACATTCGTTTTTAGGGTTCCATACCCAAAAGGTAACCAACGGGACCCTATTACTAAGACTACGCTGTCCGTCTGTTTATTCGTCTGTCACCAGGCTGTATCTCATGAACCGTGATAGCTAGACAGTTGAAATTTTCACAGATGATGTATTTCTGTTGCCGCTATAACAACAAATACTAAAAAAAGAATAAAATAAATATTTAAGGGGGCTTCCATACAACAGACATGTTTTTTTTGCCGTTTTTATAGCTAATGGTACGGAAACCTTCGTGCGCGAGTCCGACTCGCACTTGGCCGGTTTTTTAATAAATTTCCCCCCGCGAACCAAAAGTCTGGATACGTGCTTGAACTGAGAAGTGTCATTTCAAAAGGGCTTATTTCTAATTTATGAAAAATCACTGTTTTCATGCCAATCGATTGTTTATTCCGCAATATTTTTCAATGATATGCCCTAAGAAAAATGCTTTATTCCTTTAAAAAAAGTAGCGGGTTTTGTCGGAGATACAACCGTTAATTATTTAAGTGGATACTTCTTGCCATGTCATGTGGTATTATGCTTTGGGTCAGCATTAATTTTTAGTCTCGGATATGCCCCTTGCATGATCTCTGTCAAAATGATTACCACTTAAATATAGTGATCATTCGTTTGCAGGCATCTTTAGGATTTATTGATTGATAATTGGGGTCCATTGCTAAAAACTGAAATATACTAGGATTACATCGAAGTTTTCTTGAAGTTCTTAGCTAGAGTTTGAGGTTAAAAACACGCAAACACAGCTTAACGATCTAGTAATTATTTAGGTTAGTCCGTCTGAGTTGACTGCCTCTGTGGCCGTGTAGTTCACCTATGCTAACTCACAGGTTCAAATCCTGCGCAGTGCACATTAATTTGTGTTCGATATGCGTGCTTCGGAAGGCACGTCAAGCTGTTGGTCGAAGTACGGTGATAGGGCTCACCACCTATCACGTTTGGGCATTTTGTTCTTTATTCTTTATTATTTATTGTACACAGATACAATATATATAATCGTTTAGAATAAAAAGCATGTACAGAGGCGAGCTTATCTCTGAAAATAAATTTCTTCCAGCAAACCCCTTAGTGGAAGAGGACACTATAATAATAAAAATAAGTAATACATGTACTATAAATAAAGTCATAAAATAATTGAATATATAACAAAATATTATTATACAAATAACATAACAATACATAATTTTAAATGAACTGGACTATATTATATATATATATATATGGCTACCATCAGATATATACTTCTATAGATTAAAACGAATATCACTTACCTACTTTAAGACAGAGGTAGTGCTCTTTTAGCTTTAACTTAAAACGACTAATAGTGGGACAGTCACGAATACCGTGCGGCAATGAATTCCAGAGTTCAATTAAGAGCAGTTTCGCAGCCGGATTGTGAAAAACCCGCCTTTTTCTAATTAAACTAAACAGAACAATTAAATTCAAAATTCACTCAATAGTTATTCAACAAAACCTTATTACCTATGTATTGTGTATGTTACCATCGCAAAGTTTCCATTGATTTCCGTAAATTAGATTTTCAAATTTTTTTATTTTCTTATTTCTGTTTCTAGAATTTCATACCTTTAATTTATCATTCGTCAAAAAAAAAGAAAATTTCTTTTCACTAAAGAAGTCCCCTGTCAAAATACTCTTATTGTCAAGTACTAAATACGAAAATGCCTTAACCTGCTGTATTCTTTCCTGAAGTCGATCACGGAAGTGACGTACAAGTTCTGAATTGGTCCCTCATACGAGGCGCGAATATAGAAGTATCCACTTCAAAAGACACATTCCTAACACAACAAAATGCTTAAGTGAAAATAAGACCATTGTCAATGTGTGTTTCTGCTTTCTTGAAAAATCTTCTATTTATCTTTTTGATATGACACGCTGCATCTGATTGCAAGTAGAACCCCATAGAGAACGTCTCTGTTCCAGGATCAGCCGTCACGCAAGGAGGACTGCTCTACAACGGTGTGATCGACTGCATTACCAAGATCTACCGCACTGAAGGTCTACATGGCATGTACAAGGGCGTTGGGCCGCTGTACCTAAGGATAGCACCACACACCACTCTCTCGCTTATTATATGGGATATGCTGAATAATATACTAAAGAAAGATAGTTAAACTGTTATAGTTTTATTTCCTATTTGGTTAGAAAACGTTTGTATAAATCAAAGATCACATAAGAACAATAATGACATCCTACTTGGACACAACATGAGTAAATATATTACTTACAAGGGCAACGGAGAAATGGAGGTGAGAAGTGGATCTCCCAATCCAAGTCCAAAGAGCTGCAATCCGAGCTAATGTCTATGTCCTCTTCACAAGAACAACTATTGGCTTCGTCCTCTACTTCTTCAACGCCTTCAGAACATATGCAGTCAGGGTTGTTGGGATCAATAAAAGGTAGTTCGCCAATCGCTTGCTTGTACGCTTTCAGGCAGGTATCTTCACAAACTTCAGGGTGATAAGGATCTGACCATACTTGCTTGATTGTCTGCCGGATGAGACGCTTCTGAATTCTCTCCCGCTTTTTTATCTTCGCCTCTTTATTCGCGCTGGCGATCTTGTATACGAGAGGATCATAATTTTCTTGATTGTTACCAGTGACTTGCATTTCTATACGATACTCCCCGTCTTTCTTGCTTATCAATAGTGTTGGTTTCTCTTCAATTACCTTTTTAGTCTTCTTCTGTGGTTTTGACTTATCCACGTGTGTTATTTGTAATTTTGCTTTGTTTAGTTTTTGCAGGAGTCTTTTTGATATGGCACCAGGCCTCCAACCTTTCGCAATTGCCTAAAAATATTAAAAATTGATTAATATAAATCTAATAGAGAAACATGAAAAAATAAAATAACACTAACTCACTTGTGTCCTGAATTAAAGAAACTGAAATAAAATCACTTACGATAAAAACAATTCCTTGAAAAAAGTCTTACGTAACTAAAATTGAACTTTAATAAGTTAATACTTTTCTTACAGTTACAATAAATACGATGACAGGTGAACACGAGATACATACAATTAACTATTTGCACAGGACTAAATATATAAAATCCAAACAGTAACAAACATGGACACACAAAAATTAATAAACTATTCAGGGCTTTGCGTTTCAGCTTCATCTCCATATAATTGAAATAGCCTTTTTCTAAGCTGCTGCTTCATCAATTCAGACCCAATAAATGAGTGCAAGCAGGGTACGTGGAACGAGCTCAGTCTGATGCCTTGCTCTTCTAAATATTGCTGTCTCTCTTCATGCTTCCAGTTCTTGCTGCTATGTAGCGTAAAATATGTTTTATTCCCTAGATCATCTACTGCAATGATCCCTTTATCCGAAGGCATTGAATGGTGGCACTTTTCCCTCTCTTCAAAATAAGCCTTGATATCCGGTTGCCTTTCTTTGGCATTTTTAGGAGCCCGAGGCACAAATGATTTGGTATTTGCGAATGTAATACCTTGAGCAAACATTTGACTTAAAGTTTTCATCAGCAATTTCTTATCATTTCCGTGACCAGTAATTCCCATTGTGGTTAGCTGCCGTGGTGATGCATCACCAAAACAACTAAAATTGCCATTTGTATTGTCGTCTTGTTTAGTTGTTGATTTATTTTTTTGAGTATTTTCATTTTTGTCTCCCCCGGCCTGTGTCCGTTCAAGAACCTTCACCTTCACAACAGGTTGTACAACATTCACTGCCGGTTCTACAACCTTAACCGCTGGTTGTTGTGGGGTGCGAGTAACATGTTTCTTCATATGTGGATCATTTCTTTTGCTTCTCGTATAATATTGCCAAATACCTTTTTCATTGACGTAGCCATCCACACCGACAGTCAGCCAATCTCCTTTGTCAGTTTGAAACTTTCCATTTACTATGTCCACTTTCTCTTTGCCCGGCATCATAAACGACATCGGAGCCCATTTTCCATCGGGTCCTATGATACCTTCCTGATTAATTTTCAACCATTTCTGTCCTGGTCCCCAAAATCCTCCCAAATCACTGCATTGCGTCTTGCCGTCGGGGCCTTTAAAGAATCTCGGTACTGCTTCACCAAAGCTATCAAACATTTTAACTCGGTAATCTAAATAACTGTACTGAGTTTCATGGTCGACCTTCTGAACTTTTTTTCTCTCATATTTTGCGTCGTATTTAGCTACAGGGGGCGTAAATTCCAGCAGCCATTCACCAGATTCGGTTTCTGAACCGAGCTTAGACAATTTTTCATCTTCAGAGCATGAACAGGAGTCTTCATCTTGGTTAAACCCAGGGAAAAAGCATGGACATTTAGGATCTTCAGCGTTAGGCAAGAGCTCTAAAGCATCTTGATAAGTTTTAAGACATATTTCCTTGCACATGTTTTTGAATGAGCTTTGGATGAAGTTTCGCGCATCTCTCTCGAAGCGTCTTCGTTCACGTGCCTTCTTTCTTTGTCTTACACGGTTTTCCTCTTCTGTTCTTCCTACAGTGTATATCAGCGGTGGTTTTTCTTCGTAAGGATATTGGTTCAGCGCTCTTGGCTTGATAAACTTCTTCATGGTCTCCATAGTGATCTCGTACTGGCCATCTTTCTGATGAACTACTAAAAGAGGTTTCGGAATGTTTTTAATCTTCTTAGTTGCATCTTCCAGCATTTTTCTTTTTTTCTTATTGAACCCATGGTCCGTGTGTTTGGCTGCCTTGAGCAGTTTCACTACTTGTTTATTAGCAGCACCTGGTTTCCACTTAGGACGGTACTAAAAAAATAACAAAATAAAATAATTTGTGCATCTAGTATTATTTTCACACAAATACTACGTTTAATATAAATTATTTTACCTCTAAGCCTGGTATATTATCTGCAGTCCACAGCCAGCCCATGTTCTCGGGTACCGGAGAAGAGGTCAAAGCGCATTGGCTGTGTCCAATATGAGGTGCTGGAAAAATAATACTATCAACACCTAACTTAAAAACGGAGAGCCAGATAAAAGTTAAACCCCAAGTGCGTACGAATACCTGTATATCCATAATTATTGTATTTGAGTTTGTTTTTTTCGACATTCTGTGACATCTTAGGCTTAACTATTTTTGGCTTCTTTTTACTTGATTTCTTGGGCTTCGTTTTGTTGGTAGACTTAGGGGCTTCATTGACATTTTTCTTTGATGTCTTCCCTATATGCTTTTTTATGCTGATAATAGTTTCTGAAGACTTTTTGAAGTTTGATTCGTCTTTTACTTTTTTTATCTGTGCTTCTGTTAGTCTTGTTGATTCTAGTGACATTCCTAAAGGAGTTGCTTTTGATACATCTTGTCTATTGTTGAGTTTACTGTATGTTGTTGTCTTTTTAGCCAAGTCGAAAAAACATTCACAGGTGCATTCACAAGGTTTCTCTCCCATAGTCAACTTGGCTTTCATCGTCCCCATCAGTTCTTCAACTTGCGTTGCGGTGGAACCTGCGCAACATTCTGTTCCCAGATTTGTATAATCTATTAGATATCTTTCATCTTGTATTGGAAGTTTACCCTTACTGGCTTCACAAGGAGGTTCTAAACATTTTCCAGAACATGGTACTGGTACTAATGCCTGATCTTTCCTTGTGTTCGGAGACTCTTGTTTTGTTGATGTCATATATCCAACATAAAACATCTGTTTCGGTATTGGGTGATCAGTATTACCGTAGATGTAATCACTAAATGAGTATTTTTTCTGTATCTTAGATAATGATCTCGTTTCAGTGGTAGCAATCTCAATACGTGTATTGTTGATGACATTGGTTTCACTCGAACTAATTTCCATTTTGTTACTATAGGCATTGGTTTTAGATTGATTTTTTCCAGAATCAACTAATATTGATTCTTGTTTACTATTATCATATGTATTCCTTATAAAATCAATACCGTTTTGAAATTGAATTGCTTCGTCTTCTTCGGGCTTAACTTCATCCAATTGCTTACTAATACTATTTTTTATGTGATCTAATCTCACACTAATTTTTAAAGTTGCTATGAGTTCTGTTGAATCCTTGTTAAAAACGGTACATTTTTCAACATTTAAGATGGGGTGTATTTCCAGTCCATCGTACAATGCAATCAAATAATCTAAATACTTTCGACTCCACGGTACTTGTGTTGAGCCTAACAGATGTGAGGGACAGTTTTTGTTCCAAAGTAATATCTCTAAAGGATTATTTTTCATATGCTCATAAAGATAAAGAACATTAGCTGTGAACGATACAGACCTACCACTCTGTACATTTACTTGTGTGCTTTTTTCGTCTTGATCACCTCGGCTCTTTATTAATTTACATTTTGTTTTAGGTTTGTATTTTTGTTTATTTTTCACATTAGAATACTTTAATTTTAGCTCAAACATATCGGCACATATACTCTCTATTAAAAATTCTTTGTTCTTACCAAAACTCATTAAATCGTCAATAATTATTTCAAGCGTAAAGCTGAATTCAGGCATTATTATAATAAGTGTATACAGGCAATAAGTGTATTGTTATTGTTTTATATGTAAAATATTAATTATACAAATTTAGATTTGCCTTTTTACTGCATACATTTTATCAAAAATATTTGAATTTTAACTTGCAATTTTAACTTTAGCCGAAATGAAATGTCAAATTTAATAAGTTTTTATTTCTAGCTGGTTACGTTTACCTAATGCCAATGCCACGAATGTGCCAGCTAACAATAACAAAAAAGTATCCCAATTTAGAAAGAAAACTTTATTTCGACAAATAAAACACAACATACAAAATAAACCATAACAATAAATCTGCACGTGAAAAAAATATTAAAAGCATGTTTTGATTCTAGAAAGTTGAAAAGAAAATTATAAGCATTTATCTGGCACTTCAAAAGTGTGGTTTGGTATTCTATTTGGCACGTGAAAAAGCATGTTTTGATTCTAGAAAGTTGAAAAGAAAATTATAGGCATTTACCTGGGACTTCAAAAGTGTGTTTTGGTTTTATGAAGTGGCAAACTAAACGGTGACACTTTCTTCCCCGACGTGTTAGAAGCTCTATTTGTTTTCGTTGACAGTTTATACTCCGCAAGAGCTCCATACATCTGCGGGTCATTCATGACTTCACGATACTTGGCCAGCCTTACAAGGTCTAGGCGCAGTGTGGCTTCACTTAGTGGCCTGTAGATCTTAGAAGATGAATATACAGGACTGCTTGAATGGCTCATCGCTACCCGCGAAGGGTATCGTTTATAACTATTAGGTATCATGACATTCGCTACGGTAACTGTCTTTTTTCCTCTACTAACTGGAACGTTATTGGTTGTAACATGTTTTTTATCAAACTCCTTTGCCTTTTGCTCATCGAATTTAATTCTAGCAGCTATTTTTACATCTTTACCATCCCTGGCACTATCCTGCTTTGCGGGTGTTGCAGATTTGGATTTTTTTGTTTGATCTATTTCGGGTTTCGGAATAGCTGGTCGAGCTCTTCCCGCATAGCAGCACCACTTGCCATCTTTATCTATGTACCCATCGATGCCTATTCTCCACTGTCGGCCATTGCTGTCCGTGAAGCAGCCCTCCTCAGCTGTATACTTCAGTTTATCTGGTCCGGTAAAGGTACTAGGAACCCACCGGTTGTCGGGTCCTATATATCCGTCTTTGTTGATCTCGAGCCATACGTGGTTAGGATCCCAGAAGCCACCTAGGTCACTGCATTGCTGTTTCCCATCCGGGCCCTTGAAGTACCTCGGGACCTCCTTACCTTGACTGTCCAGTAGTTTAACTTTGTAGTCTAAGTAGTTGTACTGACTTTCGCTATCGGCTACTGCTGGTGGGTGTTTAGCCTTCACGTTCCACTTGGCGGCGGGTGGAGAGAACTCTACTATCCAGCTGTCGTTGTCGGTGTCGCTGCTGGAAAAGTGATCTTCATCAGAACAGGAACATGACTGTATGGAAGACGTCTCGACATGGTCGTTGGTTTCACAAGGACATTGAGGATCATTTGGGTCTGTTCGCGGCAAGACCCCTATCGCTTGGTTGTATGCTTTTAAGCAGATCTCTTGACATCTATCTCTGAAAGCAGATTGCACTGTTTTGGCTTTTCTCCTTGTCTCTCTACGTTCTTTTCTTTCTCTGTCTCTCTTACGCCTGTGTGTTTCAGCTTCTGTTTTGCCAATGGTGTATATCAAAGGCTGTTTCTCTTCGTAAGGGTATTGAAAGAGCAGGCGTTCCTTGGAAAATTTCTTCAAGACCTCCATCTGGACGGAATAATCACCATTATGTTTCTTCACTACAAGCGTCGGTTTCATTTCTAACTTCTTCTTCTTCTGCATCATAGCTCTCTTTTTCTTTGCTATGACGTCAAGCCCCTCTTTTCCGAGTCTGTATCTTCGCAGCAGCTTTTTGCCAATCGCACCAGGTGCCCATTTCGGTCGAGGCTGAAGAACATTCAGGTAAATTTTATTACTTATCCCACAGGTCATGCATGACAAATACAGTTCGGGCTGCAACAGAAGGCGCGCCTGATATTAACTTTAATAAGTTAATAAGTAGCTAATGCTAAGAATTAGAATGTTTATTGCGCAGGTGACAGCTATGACTTCACGCACGCCATTTGTATTGGCCCAAAATGTATTTTAGAAGTTAAATAAATAAAATATTTATTTAATTATTTAATAGACTTTATTTTTAAAAAACCAAAACGATACAATTTCGTATTTCTTGTGTTTCCTGGTTCCACGTAAAAGCTGAATTTCACTGCAAATTAAAATATATTGTTATTTTTGGTTATGTTATCAAATCATTCACAGAAAGTAAAAAATTATAAAAATTAAATACTACCTAAACAATTAAGCCGATTCTGAAGGCTTTAATTTTAGTTTTAGTGCTGTCATCAAACATTTCAAAAGTAAAGATAAGCCCTTACGGTACTATGACAGCACCACAATGTTTCCACCTTTAAATGGGTGACGCTCACACGTTTAGAATCAGTGCTCATCTCAACACAGTGATAGTTGGACGCCTTAAATGCACTTAAAGTTAATCATTTTAACAACTTTATTAGTCTGATCAGTTTTCTGACCCTAGGGAGACAGATTGCGCACTCATAAGTGTGCGCGCGTCGGCATTTTGTTTACGCACGCATTCAACAATACAATAGATTTTAGGTGCCAGGGCTCATCTAAACTTTTGAAATCTTTGGCTGTCATAACAAAATTTTGTTTATTGCAAAATGGTCTTAACATACTTTGGAATTTTTTTTTTTTTTGGCAACATAAAAGCTAAAACTAAAGCCTTCAGAATCAGCTACATTATTTATCTACCACTGTTAAGTGGACAAGGTGTATCAAAAACATACAAAAACAAAGTAATGTTTTAATGATTATTAAATTTTTTATTAACTTTTATTATAACAGCTTTTGAATGATAAACCTTGTATATGTATATACATATTCGTATACATATTTTGGATGTAGCATATGACATTCGTAGTAAACACACAAACAAAATTGTACAAAATTAAGAAAATAAATATAGCAACTTACCAATCCGAAAATAATAGAACAAAATTCACACTGAAAAATTTTAAATAACTCACAAATCGTATTCATGACCATTCAGTATTTTATTATTAAAACTCGCGTGAGCTGACATACTAAATTATTATTCGTGTGATTATTGTTGACTAGATGCCAACAGTTTCACCGATACAATTTCGGCATTATCAAGGCGTGTGTCGTTCTTAGGACGACGACGCGACGCGGCGTTCACCGTCGTTGTCAAACGGGCACTGGCAACTGGCTGCGCGCGCGGCTCGGGCGCTGAGCGTCGGCTGCGTCGATGGGATGGTGGATGCACTTGATTATTTTAATTGTTCGTTATTAAGGGTGGTTATTAAAACGGTGAAACGGTTGGCATATAGTCAACAACAATCACACGTGAGTGTTAAAGCCGCAAGTGATAATAATTAATGCTGTATTAATTTGGTTCTTTAGGAGTACTTATTTAAATTTAATGAAAATGTAGTATGAAATAAATAATACACCTCGGTAATATCTTAGGAAATACGACTTATTTGTAACCATAACGCGTATAGATACACGCACGGGTAGAGAATGAAGTCGAATGCGAGCGATTGCAACATGATACTGCAAATTGTAGCTGGTTACGTAGATGGACAAAAGACAAAAGCAATAAAATAATACTAGTACGCATATATGTCTATTCAAATATTATAATAATATAAAAACAATATAAAGAAAAACAAAAATATAAAAAAATATATATAAATAGAGTAAATGCGTACTCCATCCATCCATCAGCTTAGTTTGTCCACTGTTGGGCATAAGCCTTTCCAGGACTTTGCCACTGCCGGCGGTCATCCTGGAAGAATTGCCTATACTCACACACGCTGGGCAAGCGGGTTGGTGAGCGTGGTGCCGGAACCCTCGCACCAGTGACGCCGCTGCCCGTCACCAGTCTGTTCCATATAAGGCCCGACTATTAGGGATGGATATACCGCCATCCATTGGTCATGCCTGGGTGGGCCTCCTGGTTTTTGCCTGTGAACTGTCCTCTTACTCTCCCCGAATTACTTCGAGGCGGTCTCCAAGTAAGATGGGGTACCTCCACAGTCGAGCCCGACATCAGCTCCACCACCTATTTATGGTGATAGTTATATATTTTTTAATTGGTGCGAAAAACTGGAGGGAAAAAAAGGTTAATGTAAACCTGCTAAAACGATGACAATTATTATTGTTAGCCAGTTTGGAATAATTGAAAACCGAATATTGATGAAGTTCGTTGTTTATTTCGGTCTACTGTACCCGGGTATATATTATTTCCTTACTACTTTATTGTTGTCAAAACGAGAGCTTTCGAGCTGTTACGGGGCGTAGTATTAAATAAAGTACATCCTTACTACGTCAGTTAAGGGTCTCTGTATAAGGTCAGATGCACAATTTCAAATGACCATTTCACATTGTGTAACATGTCAATCGGTTTAATAAAAATTATAAAGATAGTAGACTATATGGCTGATCTAAACATTTTAGAAAAAATGCAAAAGCTTTAAGATCGCTTGATGGAAAAAAATTAAGAAGTTACCTCTAAAATTCATGTTTTTCGAGTGTTAAAGGGCCTTCCTTAAATTACACAGCCTTGAAATTTGTATATAAAATAAGTGAACAATAATTCCGTGTGAACATTTTAGAAAATTTTAATAATTCCATCTAGAAGCCGACTTATTAAATAAAAACGCAGTTTTTCGTGAGCGCGTGTTTCTTGGTGGTCGTAACAGCCACGGTTAGCCGCTATTTTAAACGAATAGAAAACGTTATAGAGTTCAGTGCTGATTGATGCAAAATGAGGTGCTCAATTTGACTTTATATGCAGCCTTAAACCGGGTGCTTTCTACCTGCTACGCAGTAGTATAAATACATTCGTGCCTGTATTGATGACATCATTTCTAGCCAATCACGCGTACCTTTGAAAGCGATAGCGATAGATGTTGAAGTCAAACAATAAGGCTCCGGGTGCTTTCTACGGGCTTTCGCTTCGACGAAGTATCAAATAGGTTCGTTCATACTACATAGGAGTAGTTAAAACGGATGCTTTCTAGCTGCTACGTAGTACTATTAGATAGATTCGTCGTAGTAGCCAAACTGGGTGGTTTCTAGCTGCTACGCAGTACTATTAGATAGATTCGTCGTAGCAGCCAAACTGGGTGGTTTCTAGCTGCTACGTAGTACTATTAGATAGATTCGTCGTAGCAGCCAAACTGGGTGGTTTCTAGCTGCTACGCAGTACTATTAGATAGATTCGTCGTAGCAGCCAAACTGGGTGGTTTCTAGCTGCTACGTAGTACTATTAGATAGATTCGTCATAGCAGCCAAACTGGGTGGTTTCTAGCTGCTACGTAGTACTATTAGATAGATTCGTCATAGCAGCCAAACTGGGTTGTTTCTAGCTGCTACGTAGTACTATTAGATAGATTCGTCGTAGTAGCCAAACTGGGTGGTTTCTAGCTGCTACGCAGTACTATTAGATAGATTCGTCGTAGCAGCCAAACTGGGTGGTTTCTAGCTGCTACGTAGTACTATTAGATAGATTCGTCGTAGCAGCCAAACTGGGTGGTTTCTAGCTGCTACGCAGTACTATTAGATAGATTCGTCGTAGCAGCCAAACTGGGTGGTTTCTAGCTGCTACGTAGTACTATTAGATAGATTCGTCGTAGCAGCCAAACTGGGTGGTTTCTAGCTGCTACGTAGTACTATTAGATAGATTCGTCATAGCAGCCAAACTGGGTGGTTTCTAGCTGCTACGTAGTACTATTAGATAGATTCGTCGTAGTAGCCAAACTGGGTGGTTTCTAGCTGCTACGTAGTACTATTAGATAGATTCGTCGTAGTAGCCAAACTGGGTGGTTTCTAGCTGCTACGCAGTACTATTAGATAGATTCGTCGTAGCAGCCAAACTGGGTGGTTTCTAGCTGCTACGTAGTACTATTAGATAGATTCGTCATAGCAGCCAAACTGGGTTGTTTCTAGCTGCTACGTAGTACTATTAGATAGATTCGTCGTAGTAGCCAAACTGGGTGGTTTCTAGCTGCTACGTAGTACTATTAGATAGATTCGTCGTAGTAGCCAAACTGGGTGGTTTCTAGCTGCTACGCAGTACTATTAGATAGATTCGTCGTAGCAGCCAAACTGGGTGGTTTCTAGCTGCTACGTAGTACTATTAGATAGATTCGTCGTAGCAGCCAAACTGGGTGGTTTCTAGCTGCTACGTAGTACTATTAGATAGATTCGTCGTAGCAGCCAAACTGGGTGGTTTCTAGCTGCTACGCAGTACTATTAGATAGATTCGTCGTAGCAGCCAAACTGGGTGGTTTCTAGCTGCTACGTAGTACTATTAGATAGATTCGTCGTAGCAGCCAAACTGGGTGGTTTCTAGCTGCTACGTAGTACTATTAGATAGATTCGTCCTAGCAGCCAAACTGGGTGGTTTCTAGCTGCTACGCAGTACTATTAGATAGATTCGTCGTAGCAGCCAAACTGGGTGGTTTCTAGCTGTTACGCAGTACTATTAGATAGATTCGTCGTAGCAGCCAAACTGGGTGGTTTCTAGCTGCTACGTAGTACTATTAGATAGATTCGTCGTAGCAGCCAAACTGGGTGGTTTCTAGCTGCTACGTAGTACTATTAGATAGATTCGTCATAGCAGCCAAACTGGGTTGTTTCTAGCTGCTACGTAGTACTATTAGATAGATTCGTCATAGCAGCCAAACTGGGTGGTTTCTAGCTGCTACGTAGTACTATTAGATAGATTCGTCGTAGCAGCCAAACTGGGTGGTTTCTAGCTGCTACGTAGTACTATTAGATAGATTCGTCGTAGCAGCCAAACTGGGTGGTTTCTAGCTGCTACGTAGTACTATTAGATAGATTCGTCGTAGCAGCCAAACTGGGTGGTTTCTAGCTGCTACGTAGTACTATTAGATAGATTCGTCATAGCAGCCAAACTGGGTGGTTTCTAGCTGCTACGTAGTACTATTAGATAGATTCGTCGTAGCAGCCAAACTGGGTGGTTTCTAGCTGCTACGTAGTACTATTAGATAGATTCGTCGTAGCAGCCAAACTGGGTGGTTTCTAGCTGCTACGTAGTACTATTAGATAGATTCGTCGTAGCAGCCAAACTGGGTGGTTTCTAGCTGCTACGTAGTACTATTAGATAGATTCGTCGTAGCAGCCAAACTGGGTGGTTTCTAGCTGCTACGTAGTACTATTAGATAGATTCGTCATAGCAGCCAAACTGGGTGGTTTCTAGCTGCTACGTAGTACTATTAGATAGATTCGTCGTAGTAGCCAAACTGGGTTGTTTCTAGCTGCTACGTAGTACTATTAGATAGATTCGTCGTAGTAGCCAAACTGAGTGGTTTCTGGCTGCTACGCAGTACTATTATATAGATTCGTCGTAGTAGCCAAACTGGGTGGTTTCTGGCTGCTACGCAGTACTATTAGATAGATTCGTCGTAGCAGCCAAACTGGGTGGTTTCTAGCTGCTACGTAGTACTATTAGATAGATTCGTCGTAGCAGCCAAACTGGGTGGTTTCTAGCTGCTACGCAGTACTATTAGATAGATTCGTCGTAGCAGCCAAACTGGGTGGTTTCTAGCTGCTACGTAGTACTATTAGATAGATTCGTCGTAGCAGCCAAACTGGGTGGTTTCTAGCTGCTACGTAGTACTATTAGATAGATTCGTCATAGCAGCCAAACTGGGTTGTTTCTAGCTGCTACGCAGTACTATTATATAGATTCGTCGTAGTAGCCAAACTGGGTGGTTTCTAGCTGCTACGTAGTACTATTAGATAGATTCGTCATAGCAGCCAAACTGGGTGGTTTCTAGCTGCTACGTAGTACTATTAGATAGATTCGTCGTAGTAGCCAAACTGGGTGGTTTCTGGCTGCTACGCAGTACTATTATATAGATTCGTCGTAGTAGCCAAACTGGGTGGTTTCTGGCTGCTACGTAGTACTATTAGATCGATTCGTCGTAGCAGCCAAACTGGGTGGTTTCTAGCTGCTACGTAGTACTATTAGATAGATTCGTCATAGCAGCCAAACTGGGTGGTTTCTAGCTGCTACATAGTACTATTAGATAGATTCGTCGTAGCAGCCAAACTGGGTGGTTTCTAGCTGCTTCGTAGTACTATTAGATAGATTCGTCATAGCAGCCAAACTGGGTGGTTTCTAGCTGCTACGTAGTACTATTAGATAGATTCGTCATAGCAGCCAAACTGGGTGGTTTCTAGCTGCTACGTAGTACTATTAGATAGATTCGTCATAGCAGCCAAACTGGGTGGTTTCTAGCTGCTACGTAGTACTATTAGATAGATTCGTCATAGCAGCCAAACTGGGTGGTTTCTAGCTGCTACGTAGTACTATTAGATAGATTCGTCGTAGTAGCCAAACTGAGTGGTTTCTGGCTGCTACGCAGTACTATTATATAGATTCTTCGTAGTAGCCAAACTGGGTGGTTTCTAGCTGCTACGTAGTACTATTAGATAGATTCGTCATAGCAGCCAAACTGGGTGGTTTCTAGCTGCTACGTAGTACTATTAGATAGATTCGTCATAGCAGCCAAACTGGGTGGTTTCTAGCTGCTACGTAGTACTATTAGATAGATTCGTCATAGCAGCCAAACTGGGTGGTTTCTAGCTGCTACGTAGTACTATTAGATAGATTCGTCGTAGTAGCCAAACTGAGTGGTTTCTGGCTGCTACGCAGTACTATTATATAGATTCTTCGTAGTAGCCAAACTGGGTGGTTTCTAGCTGCTACGTAGTACTATTAGATAGATTCGTCATAGCAGCCAAACTGGATGGTTTCTAGCTGCTACGTAGTACTATTAGATAGATTCGTCATAGCAGCCAAACTGGGTGGTTTCTAGCTGCTACGTAGTACTATTAGATAGATTCGTCATAGCAGCCAAACTGGGTGGTTTCTAGCTGCTACGTAGTACTATTAGATAGATTCGTCGTAGTAGCCAAACTGGGTGGTTTCTAGCTGCTACGTAGTACTATTAGATAGATTCGTCGTAGTAGCCAAACTGGGTGGTTTCTAGCTGCTACGTAGTACTATTAGATAGATTCGTCGTAGCAGCCAAACTGGGTGGTTTCTAGCTGCTACGTAGTACTATTAGATAGATTCGTCATAGCAGCCAAACTGGGTGGTTTCTAGCTGCTACGTAGTACTATTAGATAGATTCGTCATAGCAGCCAAACTGGGTGGTTTCTAGCTGCTACGTAGTACTATTAGATAGATTCGTCATAGCAGCCAAACTGGGTGGTTTCTAGCTGCTACGTAGTACTATTAGATAGATTCGTCGTAGTAGCCAAACTGGGTGGTTTCTGGCTGCTACGCAGTACTATTATATAGATTCGTCGTAGTAGCCAAACTGGGTGGTTTCTGGCTGCTACGCAGTACTATTATATAGATTCGTCGTAGTAGCCAAACTGGGTGGTTTCTGGCTGCTACGCAGTACTATTATATAGATTCGTCGTAGTAGCCAAACTGGGTGGTTTCTGGCTGCTACGCAGTACTATTATATAGATTCGTCATAGCAGCCAAACTGGGTGGTTTCTAGCTGCTACGTAGTACTATTAGATAGATTCGTCGTAGTAGCCAAACTGGGTGGTTTCTGGCTGCTACGCAGTACTATTATATAGATTCGTCGTAGTAGCCAAACTGGGTGGTTTCTGGCTGCTACGCAGTACTATTATATAGATTCGTCGTAGTAGCCAAACTGGGTGGTTTCTAGCTGCTACGTAGTACTATTAGATAGATTCGTCATAGCAGCCAAACTGGGTGGTTTCTAGCTGCTACGTAGTACTATTAGATAGATTCGTCGTAGTAGCCAAACTGGGTGGTTTCTGGCTGCTACGCAGTACTATTATATAGATTCGTCGTAGTAGCCAAACTGGGTGGTTTCTGGCTGCTACGTAGTACTATTAGATCGATTCGTCGTAGCAGCCAAACTGGGTGGTTTCTAGCTGCTACGTAGTACTATTAGATAGATTCGTCATAGCAGCCAAACTGGGTGGTTTCTAGCTGCTACGTAGTACTATTAGATAGATTCGTCATAGCAGCCAAACTGGGTGGTTTCTAGCTGCTACGTAGTACTATTAGATCGATTCGTCGTAGCAGCCAAACTGGGTGGTTTCTAGCTGCTACGTAGTACTATTAGATAGATTCGTCATAGCAGCCAAACTGGGTGGTTTCTAGCTGCTACGTAGTACTATTAGATAGATTCGTCGTAGTAGCCAAACTGGGTGGTTTCTGGCTGCTACGCAGTACTATTATATAGATTCGTCGTAGTAGCCAAACTGGGTGGTTTCTGGCTGCTACGCAGTACTATTATATAGATTCGTCGTAGTAGCCAAACTGGGTGGTTTCTGGCTGCTACGCAGTACTATTATATAGATTCGTCGTAGTAGCCAAACTGGGTGGTTTCTGGCTGCTACGCAGTACTATTAGATAGATTCGTCGTAGCAGCCAAACTGGGTGGTTTCTGGCTGCTACGCAGTACTATTATATAGATTCGTCGTAGCAGCCAAACTGGGTGGTTTCTAGCTGCTACGCAGTACTATTAAATTGATTCTTCGTAGTAGCCAAACTGGGTGGTTTCTAGCTGCAACGCCGTAGTATACAAAGTGTAACAGAAAGGTGTGGTCATATTCGAAAAGCTTATTCAGTCAATGGTATAGAACAACTTTTGCTATTTTGCTATAGAGCCAACCCTGAAATCTCGAAAAAAAAACTGCCCTTCTCTATACATTTTGGCCATTTTTCTAGAATTTTTTTTTGAGATTGTAGGGTTAGCACCATTGTGAAAGTTATAGATTTATGATACCCATATATCCTTCATCTATGTCCTAAAGGTATATTAATTTAAGTAATATTTATTTATGGGCGTTCTAATAATGAACAGAGCCATCTGTTGATTTTTTTATGTAAGTACATCATTTTTACCAAAGTTTCACGTCTATAGGCCTTCATCGCCAGGAGTTATTATTTGCTATGTAACTTCTAATTTCCAATAGTAGATAAGTAAACTCCAAAAATCTTTAAATGATGATAATTTTTTCCGACACCTGATTTTATTAAAACAAAGCCTATATCTATGTATTCTAATCAAAATCAAGCTCTATCCACCTGTGAAAACTACATGAAAATCCGTACACCAGTTTCGGAGATGTGCGCGAACAAAAAGACGGACAGACAGAAAATAATTCTAAAAATATCTGATTTGTGTTCTATTACTCTTATTTTAGTCACCACCGTTCTATTTTTATTACTTTCCTTAAATGTTGAGACGCACCGGGTTCAACTCTTTTATTATAATTAATTAATTATTAATAATTAAGAATAATAATAGTATATTTATTAGTAATTGAACTAATATGAATTAGTATGTATGTTTGTCCGATGATAACTCGAGTATCAATAATCGGAACGTCATGAAATTTGGTAGGCAAGTAAATGACATAAAACATGAACTAAATCGGTCAAGGGATTGCCTAGAAATGGGGTTGTAATATAAGAGGGATCTGCGAGTTCACAGTTAGGGGTGAACTACTATTATAAGCCAGTTTACAAAATTAAACTTAAACAAACTATGAGTAAAATCTACTTCAGGCAAATCAAACCAACAAGATGTCTAAACTGTATGACAATCTGAATTTTAACAACCCCCGAAACTCTAACTACCCGAAATAAATACCTACCTCGGTGTCTATGGGCTATTGGGACAAGATCAATGTTTCACAGACTAGAAGAACGGTCTGTTATCTGGGAAAATTATATTTCCAACAACCACATTAAAAGGCATCGAAATAATTATTTCGATGATTAAAAGGATTAAAAAAGCAGAGAACGAAATATCAAGTTTCTAAGTCAACTGGAAGTGCCCTATAGGTTTTCATGGTGAGCAAATTTGTACAAAATTGATTATGTAAAGTGCAATAACTTTTTTTTGCGTTGAATTAGAAGCCTGATTTGGAGGCATTGAAACTGATTTCAATTTAATATCCCATACGGGGCCCGAGCACATGGGTATTGACAATCAGACAGACAGACAGACGGACAACAAAGTAATTTTATAAGGGTTCCGTTTTTTTTTCTTTTTTAGTTACGGAACCCTAAAAATTAAGCAGCAAAGGTTTCGCGAGTTTAGTTAATATCTTGCACTCTTTACCTTCATAGCTAGGATATCTTTAGCCTTCCAATTCCAGCCCATGTCGGGGGGCACGGGGGGGTAGATATACTGCTTGTATTTATCTCCTTTGTCTTTCCTTTTCGTTGTAGATACTGGCGGTGCCTTAGGTTTGCGGCGTGGAGGGGCTGCTATTTTGAACACAAGAGTTAAAAATACTTAGTTAAAAATTTACTGAAATTTACTTATTTTTTTGTGAAATTGACCTATTTTTTGTGTACAGTTGACACTGATAACACCGTTGACACCACCATGGAGAAACAAGTTGTCAAGAAGACTTTTCTATCAATTGATAAAAAATGCAAAAACGTGCCTGACTTGGGTTTCCCCTTCTTATGCTGCTTCTTGGTCTTTTTATCAACTAGCTCGTAGCTCATAGCTGGCTTCGGTTGGGTTTTAACAGACTGCTCTTTTTTCGTAGTTTTCTTAGATCGAGTGCTTCGGAGGCTTGCTTTGTCTTGTCTGTCTTCGTTCTGTTCTGGCCACGGACTTATAACCTTTATTGTATTTTTGTCATAGAGCTTGTGGTAGACGGGGCACGGATAAGGTCGAGCGTATTCTGGAAGGTCGTGGATGTCTTCTCCCAAACACTCGTAGCCCTCGCACACGGCGCAGTAAGTCGTCTTCTTTGAAAAGTTGTAATCGCAGACGCAATCACACATGCACGAGTCTGGATCCTTCATGTTTTTTCCGGCTTCTAATCCCTCCACTATGAAGTCTTTCACTCTTTCCGCAGCGTCACAGGATTTGACGCAGCATTGGTTGCGAATGTCGTCCATCTTAAGCTCGACATCATCATCTGCGAGGCTTACAGTGTCTTCTAAAGGAGGGCATTCCGGGGACTTACAGGTCTCACGTACGGGAATATTTTTTACGTCGGTTAAGCAAGTGGTCTTTGAGCATGAGATCGCATTCTCCTCAGCGGCATGCGAAGGGCAGTCTTTGCCACAGAACTCATATTTAGAAGTTGACCAGGACGAGCTGGATGCTGTTTTCGGTGTTGATGCGGGACTTGCTTCGTGAGATTTTGCGTCAAAATCATACTGTACAGTAAAGTAGTTGACATTGTAGACTGGTGGGGTTTTCGGTGGAGAAGGCACACCACTCCGATCGGGTTCGAGGTTACTAGTAAATTTTGTATCGATTTTTTCGTCATCTGTGAATGGACAAGCGATAGCATTGCAGCCTGTTGGGTCATCATCGCCTTCACAATCATTGCTGCACACAGACAGGCAGGAATCCTTCTTGCACAGTATTTCTTGCATTTGTTTTATACAGGCGCATTGAGTAGATAATCCCTCTTTAGTGCTACCATGTTTGAATATACCTTCGCGACGAAGAAACTGCTGAATCCTTTCGGCTAATGTACAGTCTGTACTCCCGCAAGGACCGATAATTTCATTGATATCAACTTCCTGGTTATCTTCCTTTATGAGGCTGGTAATATAAGTTCTCAGCTGTCTCGCAACTTTGCAGTCTGTCCTGCCGCATAAACCTCTTATGTTAGCTATGTCAAACGTGCGACAAGTGTCAGATTTATTTAGGTCCTCAGCGCAGATGGGACAAGGTTCACTTTGCACGGCGTTTCGGAACCGTTCTGCCAGTTCACCTTCTGGCCAATCTATTTCTTTGCAATAACATAACTTGTCCATATCAGTGGCTCTGACTCGTGGCCGTATCGTGGGTCTTGGAGTTAACATCCTCATATTATCATTGCAAGACTGAATGATGTCCCTCACGTAATCGATAATAGAATCAATAGTCGGTTGGTACTCAGGTGACTTGGTTCGGTTGTCTGGTGCCTTGTCAGCTTTATTCAAGCAGCAGCCTTCTCCCTCGTGCAGGAAGTTCAAGCTCACGGGAGGCGCATTTTTGTAGTCGGCAAATACGTCAACCGGTTTGTCGTGTACGAAGTTGTTACAGACTACGTCAGCCTTTTCCACTACAGGAGGTGCTATATTCTTCGTGGTACACATATATGACGTCGTTTTAGAGTTCAAGCCTGTGTAGAGATATTTCGTTGCAGTCAAATCTTCTGTTAAGCATCTGAAAGATGTAGTGACCTTATCCTTCAAATACGATAGTTTTATTTGTAGTCCAATTTTCGCTATTAACTTGGCGGTGCCTTCTTCGAAGACGTTGTATTCTTCATCTACAATCACTGGTGGTGGGTCCTCGCAGTTGTAAACCTTCTCTAAGAACTTAATGTAAACTGGATCCCAGGTAATGACGGCAGAGCCAATGCAGGATAAGTACTCTTCCTTACTCCAAAGAGATATCTCCAAAGGTGATTTCTTCATTGTTTGGATGAGAAATTCTGGTGTGCTGGTGAACAGGACCGATTGTCCAGCTCGAATGGTGGGTTCTGGAGGAGGTGGTGGTTCTGCCCCTTTCTTTCCTTTCTTTTTCTTCCCCTTTTTTGCTTTCGGTTTTTTCTTCTTTTTTCCTTTCTTCCCGACGGGTTCCGGCGGAAGTGGTGGTGGCTCAGGAATAATTATATTCATGTGTTTGGGATCTTTCAATTCGATTGAAAATAAGTTAGCAAATTCACTTCTTACGACAAAATGACGAGTTTCCGTAAAGCTCTTGACGTGCCCGACTACTACTTCAAATAAAAACATTCCTGACTCCACAGCCATGCTTCAAGTGGATATTTTATTATTAAATGTGCTTGGTGGGTGTACTAAGTTATTGTAACTTGCAATTTAACTTTAATTAGAAAAAAACCTAAATAGTGTGAATAAAATGACAATTTAAATTTCTACATTATTATATAACTCATTTATGTTGTCAAATGGTACGAATAATTTAAGTAGGTAGGTATAGGTGCCATTTATTTATGCAGCCAAATTCATACCGGAGGCCTGGTAAGTGAATCAGTAACACTTTCCACTAATTACGCAAAATAAATTGTTGACCTCCCATAGTAATTGACACGGGGCTGCGCAATTTACGAATTATTATTATTATTTACAATTAAAACCAACATTACAATAAAAGTTATAAAAAAATAAAGATGTTCAAACAGTTATGTTATGTACTTAAATAATAATAATGAGTTATTTCTTTAATCATGAACCAGTGCCGGTCCGAGAGAGGAACCACAGGGGTCTTGACATGGGGCCAGGGGGCTAATTAACTACTAAAGTCTAAGTTGTTCATGAAAAAAGTGTGGTTTTTTGTGTTGGTTCTACATCAAACTTTGTTAATACGATAACATTCGATAAGTGTAACTAGAATAAACATTTGTTGCTGCGAGTCGGCCTGGCTGTTTAGTCAGTCAGACCGAATTTAGGGGCGCATTCGGGGGTAGTTTTTATCCCATCGAGTACCAATGATGAAATCCTCTTTAAGCCTGGATTTTTCTATAAAAGGTGAAGTCAACTGCTTATTTTCTTAATTTTTTAGGGCTCCGTAGTCAACAACAAGGAACCCTTATAGTTTCGCCATGTCCGTCTGTCTGTCTGTCTGTCTGCGGCTTAGCTTAGAGACTATTAGTATTAGAAAGCTGTAATTTGGCATGGGTATACATATTTATCACGTCGATAAAGTGGTACACTAAAATTTTGAAAAAGAATTTTTTTTTAGGCTACCTCCCCTACACGTAAAGTGGGGATGATTTTTTTTTTTTTTCAAGAGGCAGGTGAGAAGACAATTTTTCGATCCAGGGTTCCGTTTGCGAAATATTAAGCTTAAAAGTGTTCATTTTTGTTAGTGTCAACACTAACTTAAAAGACGTCCATAGCGTGTAAAAGAGATGTCCTACCTACCTTGCAAGAGAGAAAGAGATGCACAACGAAGCACCGCTATGTCAATGTTTTTTCGAGTAAGAGCCCATAGCGTTCCGCTTGCTTGGGTATGATTGCGGATTTCATAATAATATTTAAATAATACGTAAGTAAATTGATAAATAGTGATTGGTTTAGACATGGTTTCTTGTGCAGAGTGTAATTGTGATGTGACAAGGAGAAATAACCCAAATAGTTACACATTTCACAGGTAAATATGATTTTGTCATTAGAATGTTTTGAACCACATTTTGCCCATTTTCTCGTATTAATCGGCCCAAAAAAAAGTTTTTACAATAACGTATTGATTTTCTTTGTTGTATTTAGTATTTATATGCAGGATTGTCCAAAATATGAAGGTAATGTAATAGTAATGTGCGTTTATTTTTTAGTATCATTTTCTCTACTACATTGTTTATCTTGTACATTCTAAATCTATGCTTGCAAGTGATTTCCTTGAAACGTCAATGTAAATTAACCTCAAATGAAATTCAAGGGCGAGTAACCGAAACAGCTGTTTGTAGTCGCTAGGAAAGGAAAATCATTAAGAAGCTATGCGAATTTTATTTTTGTCTCCCCAAGCGAAAACACGCTCAGTGCGAGAGGGGCGGATTCAGGGCGAAAGCAAAAAATGATAGTTTTATAATTTTTATAAAAAAACTAAAATAGCTAGCAAAATTTCAAATATGAAATCTCTAGATATTGTTGAAACACACCTAATAAAATATGTTTGATTTCTCTATATGGTTCCTATTCGTCAAACGAGGAGAAATTGTGTGTTTGAAGACCTTATTTCAACAACTATTTTTATCGAGGAAAATTTATCCAAACATGTTTTCCAATTCCAAAACCCTAGATTATATAGTCAAAATGCAAATACTAGAAATTTGTTAAAATTCTCCGTGTATTTCATGAAATACACAGAAAAGAAACAGCCGTACTTTTTTCGCATATCGCCTTAAGTGGTGAATTTTAACGGTAGGTACCCAGGCCGTAGAATTCGCGCGATATTCACATTCCCCGGACGCGTTCCAAAACACTTCGTGCACTCCGTTAGATACACTCGCTCGGATTCACTAGTGCCACCGATATCTAAACGCTCTTTATGGTGAAATTATTGTAGTGAAAAGCTCGTTTTGAAATGGAACCTAGAAACAAGATGAAATGTTTGATTGGACAAAATTTTAGACGGCGTGTTTTGAATTTCTTCTAACCTGTTATACATCAAGATAAATTTTAAATTTAGTAATAGGTGTGACTAACTTGATTAGACCCAAGTTCTACTGTTTACTGACAAAACCCCGTGACATTCTTCTTGAAATTTTAAATGAAACAGGATATAATTATGTATGTAGTGGTTTTTATTTTAATAAGAGGAAATTGTCTTGCCACGATCGACTAGACAATTAGCCGCCATCGAACGGTCAATCGCGATCGACCGGTTGGCTACACCTGATTGTAATTTATTTGCCAGATTACTTTTATTCATTTGAAAAACCAGCCAAGAACTAGTTGGGCTCGGTACCGAGCGTAACTGTAGGCTGCAAACTGCAGAGATAGGCCGAACGACAGTGCATGCTGCCCGACCGCAACGACACTGCACATTAGTTATGTCTTATCATATCAACCAGGGACAAGTGAGAATTTTTCCGCCACCGCCACGCCAGAATGTTGCGGGGAAATGCAGGGATTAGAGCATAATCAAACGAACATAAATAACTTAATCATGTGATCTCCGGCAGCTGTCCCAATTGCCGGCTCCGGTACCCATCCCAAGTGCCGGAACCGGCATCTGAGGCACTTCCAAGAAAAAAATATTAAGATTTAATTACCACCTTACCTTAGTGCCATAAAATTGGGTTTTCACTGGGAGGGTTTTCAAATGCATTTTTGGTTAGAATAATGTTAATTGTCATGATTGTAACAGTTTCACACGAAGATTATCGTAAAAGCATACCTAGAAAATCTTTGTATCTTTGTAAGTTCGCTTTTAACCTCCATTATAAATTTTATATTATTTTAATGTATCGTAGACTCCAGGACCAAGACAAACCAAACATGGTTTCATGGTACTGAATAATGTTAAAATATTGTACTTGTAACTGAAAATAAATAAATAAATTTTGCTCTAAGCTCTTCAAATATATTTTTTAGCACTGCATTACTATGTGGCCTAATCGGAAAATGATAAAACACACCATCAGCTGATGAAAGTGAAGCAAAATGTCATCTTGACATGCGACTGAAAAAGTTACGAAACGAAATGACGGAATTTTTTTTTCATGGAATTCGGAGTATTCAGCAGTTCCAAGGACTCCAAAATTACCACATCGAGACAAATATAAAATTTGGAAGATGATTCTTTGATAATTTTCACAATATCATATCAGACTGTAAGTTTTCACTGTTATTTACTATGGTTTTATCAGTAGACGTAGATGCAGATAATTCTTGTTTACTTTCGCAAAATATGACCGAAACGTGCTATAATAATATATGTGTTTCGTAATACTTACTTAGTTGAACGGAACAAAGATATTATTAAGGCTTTCGTTACAAATTTGTAGGTTATAATTATAATAGCGATAATTGGATTTTACCAGATAGAAGGTAAGTAACTTATACAATAATAGGTAGTTGATCGAGTTTAGTATCTATCTATAACAATAACGAGAAAATAAGTGTTAACAAAATATTAAAGTACACACCAATAATATTAAGATTGTTACATACAGATGAGATATCAGAAATTTCTATTCAAGTATCTCGGATGTGGATGTTTTTCGAATCAATGTGCTCAGTATGATCTCTTGAATACAAGATGACAAGCGCACAGTCTGCGGGGGTAGAAACTCTGGTTCATTCCCAGATGCCCCCTTCAAGCAAGGCTCAGGTGGTTACTTTCTGGAGCCTGTTACCCATGCGCAGACACATTCCCTCCCTCTCTCGCCCAGTGTCCTTTTTTGTTTTATGCGATTCTATTGCCACAATTTTTTTTTTAACATTAAACAAATACTTACCTACCACCGGCATTTACAAAAAAACTAGAAATAATTTATATAGAAAGTCATAACTTGAAAGGAAAAATCTTGGAGGAGGCAACTGATACTTGATACCATGGTATTTTTAAAAGAAAAAAACTTTTTTGTCATACTGCCATCTTTATGATGTCAGAGTATCTACCCCCACCACAGTCTGTGCTCTTGTCATCTTGTATATTTTGTATTCAGGAGATCATACTGAACTACTTGTTGATGGCAAATACACCCACATCTGAGATGACTTGTGCCGAATTCATATTGAAGCGGCTTTTTGAGATTCGCCAACCTTCTAAGACTACATGTCATGCTTAAAATAAAAAAAAAGTTATTAGTCTTTGAAGCATAAATAAAATCTGTAAAATTTTGGTACTTTGTTACTTTTACTATGCTGCCCTTAAAATTAATCAAAAAGATTCTTACCAATATCTTGCAATAATCTCTCAAGCGCCACGAGTGCTACTTTCGGAATTTGCATACACGCTCGGGCATATTTCCAAAAACGCCAGACCAGATAATAATTAGTTGTTTATGATAATTTTCAAAAATTACCAGTATCTATAGTTAAATAAAATATAAATAAGTGTATGTGAACATGTCCACATAAAATGTGTGCTATATTACGTATATTTTGGCATTTATAGTGAAGTGTGTTACTAACAACTAATGTGCAAGCTTATTGTTGTGTTAAGAGTGTGTGTGTGTGTGTGGTGATCAAAATATCAGAGACTTATATATCCCTAGTGCAATGGACTTTATCATCGGAGGATTGGCTGGTGTCGGAGCTGGATTCTTCAGCAATCCTTTTGATGTAATAAAGACACGCATGCAACTGCAGGGTGAACTGCAGAAGAAAGGGCAACATGCAGTCTACTACAAGAACATACCACACGCTATGTATACTATCGTCAAACATGACGGGATCTCTGCTCTTCAGAAGGGATTAGCACCAGCCCTCTGTTTCCAGCTGGTTGTTAACGGGGTAAGGTAAGAAGATTCTAGTCACTCCTAAATTTATGTTTTTATTTAAATAAATAGATTTTTTAATAATCTATTACTCCTAAGTATAACCGTATATCACTTAAATGTCTGTATTTCAGATTAGGCGTCTACCAGAAAGCAGATGACCTTGGTTTACTCCGGGATGAAAATCACAACACAAAACTTGGAAACAGTTTAGTAGTCGGCGCCTTTGCTGGCATGCTGGGGGCCATGTTTGGCAGTCCGTTACAGCTGGTGAAGACTCAGTTAATGTCATACTCCTCAGAGAAGATTGCAGTGGGCACACAGCATGGCCACAAAGGACTGGTGTTAGCTGTGACGAAGATCTACGACAAGAATGGCTTGCGAGGTCTTTGGAGAGGAGCTCACGGGATGATGTTCCGAAATTCCATTGGATCCGCATCTCAAATTGCTGCTTATGCTGTGTAAGTTATCTTGCTTATACCACTTGGCTTCCTATACAATTCTTGCTCCTAAATGGCTTTATGTACATTAAAATGGCTCAATTAATGTTTGCAGATGCAAGGAGTGGATGAACGATAACAATTACTTTCAGCAATCGAAGTACTTGTCAGCATTCGTCGCCAGCAACATCGGAGCCATTGTCAAGACCTTTACTCTCACTCCTATGGATGTGATCATGACGCGGCTATATAATCAAGGTTAATATAACAAACACATTTGATATGAGGTTGTTGTTTACTCAAAAAATAGGCTGAAAACTAAGTTGAAATCATTTCTAAATACAGTCATGCAAAACTCCCATAGGTACTGTAAAAAGGTTATTGCAACAGCAAAAGCAGTTTTATAGGTACCTAAATTGTTAATCCGATGTTGTAATATTACATTATAACACCGCGATTTACGCTGCGATTGGCCCAATTTATTATAAAACTGTTAGAGAGCCAATCAACAACAGAGACGAGAAATAAATCCCGACCTTAGTTCTTAAGCCGCGCCCCCTTTATCCTGATTGGCCTTCAAGGTAGCATTACCGTACGAGGTTCATGAATAAGTGTTCTTCCTCTCATTTTTCGTTAAATTGTTAGTTGAAAATATTATAAATAAAGACGATATTTTTGATGGTCGTACATAAAGTATTGTGTGCAACTGAACATTGGGACACTCGTGCAAACCTATAACGAAACTCACTTCGTTCGTTTCGTAAACAATCACTCGTGTCCCAATGTCTCAAATTATATTACATTATTAATTATATAATATCAAATAATATCAAAAATAACCAACATAATTTTTAGAGAAACCTACTTTGTTATTTTTTAGAAAATAGTTTAAAACTAAAATTGTTTACCAGTGTCACTTTTACTCTTTATTTTTTTATTATTATACCTAAATTATATGTCACAAATTTTTTTACATTCGACTGATGACGGCCCCATACCGAGGGCCGAAATATATCGAGTAATAATAATTTTTTTAATTGTTTTAATAACAGTATTAATAAAAAGCTCATAAAGGTTAAATATAATATATTTATAAATTATATTACAGTACTAGTTGCCACAAAATACCACCATTATGTCACCAATATCTAATTATTTGATATTACTTTCTGTTTGCAGCTGTCGACGCTAAAGGAAACGGCGTTCTGTACACAGGAATCGTGGACTGCGCCAAAAAGATTAGTAAATCTGAGGGTATGACGGCCTTCTTCAAGGGTTTAGGTCCTTCCTACTTCAGGCAAGCGCCCCACACCATACTTCTTCTGGTATTCTGGGACATGCTTAAGGATCTACAGAAAGAATGGATTCACTAGGAGATAAATGTACCCAGTGTTGTGCAAAGAGTGTAGGCTTGAGTTGGGTATCGCGCCCCCTTATCAACACTCCGACCGTTTGTTTAGCAACGGTATTCAGCACGTCTAGTTTTATCTAATGTTTCCTGTATAGTTTTCGGGGCCGGCCACACAAAGCCACGTTCCGCGCTCACTGTAACCTAACCTATGCGACACGGCTTGGATCTTTACAAACACAGACCGCGGGCTCTACCGCGTAATTCTCATTTGTATCAACTTCAAGCAAATGCATGCGAAATTCAACGCGTGCAAAAGAGATGGCATGTTAGGCGGGCGTCGTCGCACGCACGTCAAATTTCAATCTCAAGTTGATGTTGATGAAAATGAGAATTACGCGGTAGACCCGCGCGGCTGTCAAAGTGAACGTTCCGATTGTTTGGAACGCAGAACAAAAAATTTTAAAAATATATATTTGTAAGCATGTAAAATAATGTATAGTATTTAACAAACAAGGCCATAGCATAATTGTACAAAAAAATCACGAATTATTTTTAACAATAATATTTATTCAAAAGATATAGCATAATCAGTCTTCCTTTGCTATGCTTAGACAAAACAAAAGGGTTGACACTGTACCCGGCTTCCCGCGCGTGGATCTACAGATACAGACCCATGAAACTGTATTTATTCGCTTCGTCTCGCTCGCGCTACTGTCGAAGCTCATCGCTCTATATATTTTGCTCGTAGGCGCTCTTTCAAAATAGGTCAATTTTTCAGATAAGAACGTACCGTATCTTCCTCTTTGTTATATCATTATTACTTAGTCTATGGTTATATCAATGTTGCTATGTCTGAAGAAAAGAAATACATTAAAAAGGATTGTCATCTAGGAACAACTTGTAGGCAATATTTTTATCGCTCATGTACTTTAAAAGAAAAAAAAAACAATACATGTTCTAATGAAAAAAATAAACGTGTAATAGGTAGTGGTAAAATTTACTTCTTGGTACAGTAGTATGACATAAATAATGCACTTCGGTAATATTCGCATATCTTCGGAAAAACGATTCATTTGCAATTAATGGAAACATGTCTAAAATCAATGCAAAATTATTGAACGTACAAATGTTGCCAAAGTGGATTATTTGTAAATGGCCGAAGTTTATGCCCGTGGTTTGCTTTGTTAAGGTGCTTCAGTGTTTTCAATCTCTTAATTAAGAATTGATACCAATCCTTAAAAAACCCACAGTATTATTGTAAAGCTAGCTATCCTGGGAGCATTTCTAACAAAGTATTTCTGATCGAAATATGTGTCCAAATACCAATATGGTAAAGGAACTTTAGTAGAAATAATTTTAATACTATCCACGTCAATGGGTTATGTATAAGATTTAAGAAATTAGTACAATTTTTACAACATATACGTAGTTATTAGTAAATAATTTAATTTATTTAGAAATCGTTTTACATTTATTTATATACATAAAAATACAGGTTAATAACTAAGGATGTAACGATACACAATTTTGCCGAAAGGATACCGATTATTGTAGTACAGAATCGGCGATACCGATACTAATATAGTAGATGATAAATCAAATAAATAATTATGTATGTACCTCGGGCGTTTGTATGTCTTTATTATGCATAAAACTTACCTATATTTAACAGAGAGTCAACCTTGAGAATTGTAAAAATAAATGAATCAAAATGTCTAATCAAAATTCAAAGAAAACATTGACTGTGAATTTAATTAATTAAGAAAGTCATTATCATTATACACAAAGTCGGTAATTAAAGTTTACTTGAGTTTTTTCAAATTATTTGCAGATAATCTGCCACGCAAATCATTTTTTGAGGCCTGCACGCGCGCTTTGTCTTTTCGCGCGCTTTTCGAACTGTTTGATATCGGTTATATATAATCGGCCTGTCGATTATATCGGCCGATATATTGGTATCGGAATCGGAATCGTTACATCCCTATTAATAACCATTTAAATGGTGATTCTTAAAAATTCACAACTAACAATATGTAGATGCTATTATTTCCAAACCATTTAATAATTTTTTGCATCTTCAATGCAACCAGTGGCGGATCCAGAAACATATTTGGGGGGAGGGCTGAGGGGAGGTTTTATAGAGCATATCCTGTAATAATAAAATACGTGTAAGTGAATTTAAGACTGTAGTACAACATAAGTAGGAAATTGTCATAATATACTAGTATAAAAGAAATGTGTATGTCATATAACGTTTAGAGTATATTAGTTTAGTTTTATAATTTATAATTATTATTAAATATTAGTCTTTTTATTAAATATTTTTAAAGGGCTCTCCACCACCATCTGTACAAAGTTTAATGCGTTTAAACTAATTTTCGAAACAGTTTTTCCAGTCACCTCTTCTACAGCCTTCTCGAACACTGTTAGTGCATCTTACGGCGATGAAAACTGTATCCCTTTGAGTTGATTTTTTATAAAGTTACACGGTGCTAAATCAAGGCTGTAAAGAAGGTGACCCAAAAGTTTAACCAGTGTGCTGTCCCAGGAAGTTCCTCGTTTTGAGCGCTCAGTGCGCTGGCGCGTTGTCATGGTGAAGCAGTAGCCCACGGAGCTCCGTGTTCGGTCACTTGTTGCTCACAGTAGTAAACACTTCTTGCAAGCGTTAAGGCGATATGTGAAAAAAATACGGGTGTTTCTTTTCTGTGTATTTCATGAAATACACGGAAAATTTTAATACATTTCTGGTATATGCATTTTGACTATATAATCTAGGGTTTTGAAATTGAAAAACATGTTTGGATGAATTTTCCTCGATAGAAATAATTGTTGAAATGAGGTCTTCAAACACACTTTTTCTCCTCTTTTGACGAATAGAAACCATATACAGAACTCAAACATATTTTATTAGGTGTGTTTTAACAATATCTAGAGATTTGATATTTGAAATTTTGCTAGCTATTTTAGTTTTTTTAATAAAAACATAAAATCAAAATTTTTCCCTTTTGCCCTCAATCCGCCCCTCTCGCACTGCGTGATTTTTCGCTTGGAGTGACAGTGACAAAAATCAAATTCGCATACCCTCTTAAGTAGTATACCATTCGGCATTGATGCTATTTTAATTTCTTGAAGAAATTGATAACAAATACCCCGTCAAAGTAACATAAAACTAGCGATCAAAATCTTCCTTGCGCTTCTCGATCGCTTCACATTAGGCTTTGCTTCGTTTTAAAACAGCCAAACTGTCGACTGGCGCTTCGTATCTGTAATAATTTCGTAAGCACGACGACCCTGCTTCAAATTTAGCAGTCATGTCATGGCACCATTCCCGAATTCCTGCTTCTGAGCAGCGGTGATGCCATGAGGTTGTGCGGCACCCAGCGCGAAACTATTCACGCGAAATGCTCGTGTAGAATCTCGTGAACATTTCCCGATCCAATCTGCAATACGTGAATCTCTTCAAACGTAATTCGCCTATTTTCTTGAATTACATTTTGCAGTACTAGCACATTTTCTTCCGTAACAGCCGTCAAAGGGCGACCACTTCTTTCCCCATCCCTCAAAGTTAGTCGATCGCGTTCAAATTCGTTATACCAGCGGTACACACTTGCCCGAGAAGGTTTTTATTCATAAATGCCCCCCGTACCCCTTGGATCCACTACTCAAATCTTTAATTTACTGGACTGTAGTCTCTACTAAAATCACATGTATGGTGACATAAATTCGCCGTAAAACTTGAAAAACCAATAACATCTAATGTAAACTAAAATCATAAGTAAACTAAATTTAATGTTTTTGAATATTTATAATATAAATACTAATATTATTAAGCACATAATATGTACTTGGGTACTAGTTATATAAATTGAATAAACGCATTTAGTTATTCAAATTAACATAATTATTTATATATTTATAATAACTTATACATAAAATTACTTTGATATTGTTGTTGATGCTCTAATGTTGAGTATACAATACTTATTTCAAATAATGTAAAGCTTGTCGCTAGTATTTTATTGTTGTATTGTTTATATTAATGTTGTCTTGTTTTACTTTATTTTACAAATTGGGACAATAAATAAAACATTTTTAGAGTGTCTAAATGCCTTGTTTCATTGAATAACTAAAACCTAATAGCATATTTGTACACTATCGATATACTTACAGTGCTCCCAAAGTAATAATGCGCATACAAATCTTCGCCACTGTTCGGCAAAGTTCGTATTTCCTTACACTTTCTATACAAACAATAAGGTCACGTGGTACGTCCACTTACTTTGGGAGCACTGTATATCTTATGTAATAAAAGCCGAGGCTTTTTCTTGAACTTGACTCGTGTGGCGTGTCATGGCCCCGTAGAATAATGTTTAATGACGCGCGACGCGAGTTAGTTGAATCACAGGTGCGAGGAGCGTGGCATACTGTTTAATCGCAAAAACATCGTGTCACGCTCCTCGCACTTGTGATTCAACTAAGTCGCGTCGCGCGCGATTAAACATTATACTACGAAGCCTGAACATATTATTCCTATAGCGTTTGACACGGCCCGTATTACCAAATAAATATTTGATAACCACCACCACCAGTTTCATCGAAGGCGCTTCCGCAATGATATTAAGCCTTAAATGCATGAAATTTAATTTTTGTATGAAATTGAAAACAGTGATAGAAAAATACAAAAATATATGAAAAAATAATAAACAATGTTTTTTGTTTGAAAGGCGTTTTTTACAAATAAAAACAAAAAAACACAAATTTTATTTGCCAAAAAATTTAATTTTTCAATTTTATTTGTGTTTTTTTTTTTTTTTAGGTTCTTGTAAAGCTGAACTCTTTTTGACTTTAATATTAACTTCTTGAAAATATATGCAAGCAGAATATTTATTAGTTTTTTTTCCCAAAAGCTCTCTTTAACAATTTTGCCGCCTAAATGCGAGAAAATACCAAAAAAAAAACGAAAAAATATGAATTAAGTTATTTAATTCTTAAATAAAAATAAAAAAAAGCGTTTTAGGTCATAATTAGAATTAATATATAAGTAACATAATTATATAACTATAATTTTTAACATAAAATTATGTAAATAATAAATTAAAAAACCTTTGTGCCGTTTTTGACCCAAGATGCATTTAAGGTAGTTTACTTTATGCTTGAATGGGTGTCCGACACGAATGAAATCACTTGCAAACACTAACTTTCAAATCTTTCAACATATTTTAGAAACCAGACTAGAAAGTCAAAATGGCGACAAAATCAAACCCAAATGGCATCGTCCGAGACGTCACAGATTTCGCAATGGGTGGCACCTCGGCAATGTTCGCAACTCTATTCACGAACCCGATCGAAGTGGTCAAAACCCGGCTCCAGTTGCAAGGAGAGTTGGTGTCGAAGGGGCAGCACGCTGTGCACTACAGGAATGTACCTCACGGCCTGATCGTCATAGCCAGGACTGAGGGAATCGTTGCTTTGCAAAGAGGACTCACTGCTATGCTTGGCTTCCAATTCTTTCTCAATACTTTTAGGTAAGCACTACAATATTCAAAATTCAAATTCGAATAGTTTATTTTGCAAAGTAGGTATATATAATACACTTTTTACACGTCAAATTTAATCTAATAAAAATATATGTAATAAAATAATAAATGTACATGAACTAGATTAAAGGTTTATTTAATTGATGTAGCAATATAAATACGATTAAAATCATAGGTAAAATATATATTATACAAGGTGAAATCCAATCAACCGCCCGAACCCATACCGGAGACCCGGCCAGGGACCAGGAACAAGGTTCAATGATCACCAAACGATATACCTATTACCTGCTGTGGCATAATATGTAATGTAATGAAATGACACATCATCCTGCTAATCTGAAAGGACTAGATTCAATTCCTGGCTAGATCTATAAAAATTACCCGATTCTGCCTACTCTATTCATAATTGTAATAATAAGCATATAATGAGGTTAAAAAACTACTTGAAATGTAATAGATAGGTATATTAAGATACATCACACTCACACACCCTCTCATACACACATACACACACTCTTAATTTCAAACTTTTGTACAAATTTTATATTTTATATATCATAAGCTCAACTTAAATGTAGATGGCCCTATGGAAGAGTAGGTCCTCCTAACACAGATGTCCTTTTGAACATCTAATAGGAGGCCCTGGCTACTAAACATATCAACAATAAATCCTTTGTTGTGCAATAAGTAATTTTCAATTTTCATTTTCAAGCATATTGTTTTATCCTAATGATAATTTGTTTTCCAAATGTGTCATCGAGTATTTTCCAAAGTTTTGCGACAATAGTGAAGCCACAGCTGAATCTGCACAATCGGCTAAATTATCTTTGCATCCATAGTACATTAATTTGCTTCTGATGTCAACCAATAATTAAATTATCTTTGCATCCATAGAACAATAATTTGCTTCTTATGTCACCCAATAATTAAATTATCTTTGCACCCATAGCACAATAACTTGCTTCTGATGTCAACCAATAATTAAATTATCTTTGCATCCATAGAACAATAATTTGCTTCTTATGTCACCCAATAATTAAATTATCTTTGCATCCTTAGCACAATAATTTGCTTCGGATGTCACCCAATAATTAAATTATCTTTCCATCCGTAGCACAATAATTTGCTTCAGATGTCGCTCAATAATTTAATTATCTTTGCATCCATAGCACAAGAATTTGCTTCTGATGTCACCCAATAATTAAAGTTTCCGTGAAATAACTCATTCATTAACCAACTATTCCGATTCAAACCATGCTGTTGCAGACTAACTTTCTGACTGCAGATTTCCTGAACACAGCACCATCATACTCGTATATAAAAATTCTTTCACAGTATCAGCAATCCGCCTGTGGAACAGTCTTCCTCTGGACATCCGACAATCTCTCACCATCAGTCTAACAACACTATCTACGGCTACAGAATCAGTCACCAGCACCTCACCTATAATTTTCACTTTGTCCCCTGAGTCATCCTTCTCGTAACTACCGATATATTGTTGTATATTTATTTATGTACAGTATACAGTGTGTCCCTCGTACAAGTGCACATCCGAAAGTGAATGAAACTAGATCTAAATATATCGATAAAAAAAAAGTTTTTTTTTTTTAATTTTATATTTTTATATTGAAAAAATACTCCACCTGGGTATCTTTGTATGGGACGAGAGCGCAGTGCCTTTGGTTAACCGCTCGTAGAAAATATTGTATTTATGATAGAACATTGTATTTTTTTTTTGTTAGAAAGATAATGGAATATGCAATGATAAATAGGAATAAAAGTATAGTGAAACGGGAAAATATTTTGAAAAAATTGACTATTACTGAAAAAAAATACGGAAAAATTCAAGAAATAATCTTTTAGGATATTATTTTTATGATAATGGTAGTTGTGTATGTTTTGTTTTTGATTTGATATGCAACGTCTATTCTTAAGGATTATAGGAGTTTTATTTCATTGCATTACTCGCGATAGATCAAAAGTTATGACATATTTTATACATAGTCTCCATGGTAGGCAAAAAAAATTTTAAAACGTAAATTTATAAAACAAAGATTTTCTAAAAAAAAAAAAACATTTTTTTGTCGATAAAATAAGGTCTAGTTTCACCCCTTTTCAGATGTGCACTTGTACGAGGGACACACTGTATAGGTATACACTAATATGTACATTATATGTATGTATATTTTTGTATTTATATTTGTTTATGTAGATATTATGTTATATTATTATGAAGACATTATTAAAAGTTAATATTTATACATTAATTAATTCATTAACTTATTTGGCACTACCCTTGTAATCTCCACATCACTAAAGGTTAACTGGTAGAGAATGCTAATTAGCATTAAGTTCGCCTTTGTGCATTGCAATAAAGAATTTACATACATACATACTAACAAACCCTAAACATTGGTATCTATTTTTCAGATTAGGCGTGTACCGCATCTGCGAACGTCGCGGCCTCACCACGGACTCGGAAGGGCGCACGGCGCTCGTAGGGGGCGCCACTGCGGCGGGAGTTGGCGGCGCCCTGGGCTCGATCGCAGGCACTCCTTTCTACCTCGTAAAGGCCAGGCTACAAGCGCAAGCGACTCAGGCGATAGCAGTTGGACATCAGCATAAGCATTCCGGGACTTATAGCGCGTTGAAAGATATTTACAAAAGGGAGGGAGTCAAAGGTCAGTCAGATTATTTTCCTATTTGTCAAAAAACGTCAGTAGCTTAACGCAAAGTGCATAACTTAACTTTGTTTTTCTTGTTTAGAAATTTAAAATTGAAAAGCATTTTGGTATGTGGCATTTGACGCCAATAGTTCAGTATTAGTGAGGTTTATAAAGCATGACTTTGAAATTTAATGCACAATTAGTCATGATCTTGTCCAAACAAAGTTAAAACAGCATTTTAAGTCGGTCTTGAGATGATCATCACTAATTGTGTAAACAATTTCAAACATAAACCTCTCTAATTCTGAAATATTGGCTTTAAATGCCACATATCTATACCAAAATGCTTTTCAATTTCTAAACAAGAAAAACAAAGTTTAGTTATGCGCTTTGCGCTAAGCAACTGACGCTTAACCTTAAAGCCAAGCCTCGATGTCTTTAGCTAACCGTCCACCTCATAACTGAAGAACGGCTGGGTCCGGTTATGCTACGATTTTCAAAAGGACAATGCCACAAAAAAACCCAGGCCCGGCGCAAACGATATGTATGTCATATTTTTTCTAAAAATGTGGTAAGTAAATTTGTATGCGTCAAATTATCAAAATCGGTGGCTAAGTGTACAATATTGCTATTTGTTTCAAGTAGGGGCAACTTTTTTTAATCATGGTTTCACCATAGACGAACAACACTATCTAAAATAGCAAACGTTATATTTTTTCAAAACATGTGGTAGGTAAATCTGTATATGTGAAATTATCAAAATCGATGGGTAAGTGTACGATATTGCTATTTGTTTCAAGTAGGGGCAACATTTTTAATTATGTTTTTACTATCAAAAATCGCACCCTTGTATAAATGCGATAGTGAATTTGATAATGCCTCATATACATTATATCACTTACCACATTTTTAGAAAAAATGTGACATACATAACTTTTGCGCCGGGCCTGGGTTTTTTCTCCATACATTTGTAGCATTCTCCTTTGCGTCTGTAAAATAAAGCGTAGGCCACATCTATATCGATAATCCTGTATTGTGCTGCAATATGAGCATCTTTATAAAGAAGAAGAAAACAATCTAGAAACCATCATATTATATGAGAGACGAATAAAGCTTGTATAGTTCACAGACTTGGCCAATAAGTCAAATAAGCATTTCTTTTACACAAATGCCAAGGGTGTTTGTGCACTCACTCGTATTAGTGATTTGTTACAAACAACTTAAACACGGATCCGAAATTCAGCCAGGAAAAAAACACATAAAAACATTAATACGAATCGAACACGAGAGCGTATACAAACGCCCTAACTCAAGAATTCAATCACCAACAATTCTAAAGTTAAATGCGATAGACACGCCCTCTATTTTTGTGAGCAACACCAGGAAATATTTCTGATCTTGGCAGGTTTATTCCGTGGTGTGACGCCGCAAGTCCCGCGCGGCATGGTAGGCAGCAGCAGCCAGATGGTCAGCTTCGGGTACGCCAAGGACTGGTTGAGCGAGCACGGCTGGTTCAAGCAGTCGCCGCTACTGCTGTCCTTCATGGGGGCCAATCTTGGGGGGCTAGTGATGACGCTGTGCTTGAACCCCTTCGACGTGGCCGCGACTAGATTGTCCAATCAACGTGAGCTACTTTATTTAGCTTTCACCCGAGACTTTGTTTGTCCAGCAAGACTCCCAAGTCTAAACAATTACTTATCATTGACGTTATCCAACTATTTAAAACCAAAGCTTTTTCTGGCAAACCTAAGGCATAAAAAAATGAAGTGCCTTTCAGTAAATTCATTTTTAATATGTCTCTAAATCAAAGATGTTGATATTTATTATTAGAGTGCATTACAAAATAGAAATCAATCAGAAACAAATTTAAAAGCACAAATATTTTTGTAAAAATTCCTCGGGCCAGGATTTGAACCTGCGACCTCCTGCTTACATGACAGGCGCGCTACCGAGGTTCGTATCTGGAACGATTAATTTTTCCACCATATCTGTACACCGATTTTTTGTAACTAAATGTTATATCAGCTTGTAATGCACATACTAAACGCTCACGAGGGCTTTATGTGATTTCACACCTTGCTCATTCTGAACAGAAGGCGCTGTCGTCGCTACAATACCTGTTGCATCAGACATTAAGAAATACGCAGTTCTCGTTAACTAAGATTATATGTTTTTATTGCGAAATCCATCGCTTTGAAAACTGTAATTATTATTAGAGTGCATTACAAACAAGAAATCAATCAGAAACAAATTTATGAGCACAAATATTTTTGAAAAAATTCTCGTTAACTTAATTAATTATATGTTTTTATTGCGAAATCCATCGCTTTGAAAACTGTAATTATTATTAGAGTGCATTACAAACAAGAAATCAATCAGAAACAAATTTATGAGCACAAATATTTTTGAAAAAATTCCTCTGGCCAGGATTTAAACCTGCGACCTCCTGCTTACATGACAGGCGCGCTAACGACTGCGCTACTGAGGTTCGTATCTGGAACGACGAATTTTTCCACCATATCTGTACTCCGTTTTTTTTAATATTTTGATATATTTTCTAGTCTCAGGCAGTATTATAAATATCTCGTGCACACTCGGCCACACGCTTCGGTATATTTGTAAGATCATGATCCTCACACGGGCGATACACCTTAATGTGTCGGCTAATGTACAACGTGCTAATAACGGACAGAAATGCACTTCCTTCACTATAATGGTACACTTTTGACAGAACCCTGACAATGAAAAAAATTATGTAACAGTTCCGTGGCTGACTGACAACGAGCAGCCCACAGGAACAACCTACCGCTAAAGATAGAGACTTAAGGGTGCACCGAGCGTTCTCTTTTGTCTCTGTCTTTTTCTTAACGTGTAAAGAGTAAAGATAATAACCAAACTTTTGCACTATTTCAACGTTTTTCGTTGTTATTTTCATTATATTGTTCTTAAATAAAAACCATCGCGTATAAACGCTCCAGCTATATATGAACTTTATTTTAGTAAATTAATCATAATATCTAATTACTTATTTATATAAAAAAGTAGGGAAATAGAGGAAAAAATAACTTGAGAAGAGGTAACTTTGCGAATTTATTATATCGAGCTAACTGTATCAAATCGTGTTTCCATCGTGTATACAGTCTAGTATATATACCCAATAGTACCAATATATTTCCCTATATTTTAATTTAATTGTTTACTACTTCAAACAAGGGTTATAAAAATGTGTTTGACTGTGTAAGAAGCTCGGTGCGCTCTTAAGGCGAAATCGGTCCTGCTCCAACGCTTTCATTTTACACTTGACTATCCTGCTCAGTGGAAGCGGGCCGCTCAGAAATCTCGCCTTTTCAAAGTGTTTTTATTAATAATTTTGGATTGAGAAGGATGTTTTTAATATGACGGCCGTTTTATTTCTCACTAGCGCACGCCCCGCGGCGTTGCTCGCATGAATCCCGTTTCTCCCGACGCCGAGGGAATTTCCGGCCTTATTCCTTGTCTTATTATTACATTGTAAAGGAAACCTCTGTGCAAAATTTCAACTTTCTAGGTCCAAGGGTTTGGGCTGGGCGTTGATGAGTCCGTGAATGAATGAGTGAGTCAGGTCTTCTCTTTTTGTATATTCTCTTTTGTTCTCTTCTTCTCTTTTTATCTATTTCGTACCACGTTTATTTTGGTATAAGTTGTATTGTCCAAAACCTAATCATCATATATATAAAAAGAGAAGTCCTGACTGACTCAGTCATTCACTGACTCATCAACGCACAGCCCAAACCCTTGGACCTAGAAAGCTGAAATTTTGCAAAGAGCTTCCTTTGTAATGTAGAAAAGGAATAAGAAAGGATTTTTCAAAATTCCACATCTAAGGGGGTGAAACGGGGGTCCAGAGTTTGTATGGAGAAACAAGATTAGTTAGACTATTTTATTCGAGACTTCACAGGAGTACTCCTATCCATAAATGAGTAAACAAGTGTTTCAGGTTTTTTCAGAATTCAACCCCTAAAAGGGGGAAATGGGGTGACAAAGTTTACCTGGAGATCAAATAATTGCACCAAAAACACTTCAAACCAGTTGTAAATACGTTCTATAAAAAGTACTACACAAAACTAAATTAACGCGGGTGAAGCTGCGGGCAAAAGCTAGTATCAAATCAAATGATGTTTACATCATAGTTTAGGTCTATCTTTGCGATTTTATTGGATGCAGGGAAATGCAAGTAATCGCTTATAGAATTTTATCATCGCAATTTTACCGTTTAAAATGAGTTTGAAAAGAAACAAATCGGGAAAACCCCGCCTTAAAGGGTGTAGAACTGCACCAAGAAAGGGTTTTTCGAAATTCCCCTTATAAATGGTGAACAGGGTGTAAATTACAGCATCGAAAATGCATTCCCAACAGGTACAACGGGCTGTAAATCCAAAATCCAAATCGCGGGCGTCCTTTAGTACCTAATTTATATGTCACAGAAAAGCGCGAGCATAAAACTTGTCTTGCTAACTTTGCAGCGGTGGACGCACGCAACAAAGGCGCCCTTTACACCGGTATGATCGACTGCTTTCTCAAGACCTTGAGGTCGGAAGGTGTCGCCGGACTGTACAAGGGTGTCGGAGCGAACTACATGAGGCTAGGACCACACACCGTCCTACTGCTGGTCTGCTGGGACCAACTCAAGATACTAGAAGAGCACCGCAGGGGCTGATCATTTTGTACAAGGGAATTTCGTCTTGGGTGATTTCAGTAATCATTATTAATTAGTTTGTAAGGAAATGTTATTTTTGATATTTTTATATTTATAACAAGAATGTTAATTGTTATTCTCAACAAGGAAAGTTTCCTGTTGATCCTTGATGATGTCGTGAGGCGAAACCGGTTGGAGTTACCATGTAGTGAAGTTATATTGTACAACAGTAAATGTGTTTTTATCAAGATGTTGATGACGTTTCACTAAGTGCCCACAATCGCAAGCAGTAACTAATTGTTATTGTTTGAACATTTATTTTTCCCGGCGCCGTATTTATTTTACTTCGCCATTGCCCGCTCTGAAGGAGCCACTTCGCATCTTGACTTTCATTATCTCTAAAAAAATAGTATAACAATAGATCGCAGTCCAGCGGGCCTATTATGCATCTTTAGTTGCCAACTGTACTGGGTGCCTATCATCAAAAACATAGACATACTATCGAATTCCGATTGTCTAAGGATATGTTCACACTTGAAGTGACGACACAGTTCGTAAATAGTTCAATACCCACTAAAGGTAATTTTGTGAGTTCAGTTTTTATCTATGTTTTTGATGATAGGCACCCAGTCCAGTTGGCAACCAAAGATACATAATAGAGCGGGATCGTGGCTCAGATCCTTCATATTTTAGTCGGTAACCTTCACAAAACACATGTCCTGTAATGTAACCTTACTTAATCAATATCGTGAATACAACCTGCCCTGTGACGAAAGTTACCGACAAAATCTTATAATGTGTCAAAAAAATACTATTGGCTGGGTGGAAGGAGCGTTTTATCAACTGTTATTATATTTTTAGTTGTACGTGCCTTAATTTTGGCATGTTCAGTTCAACTTTTAATTCATTACTCCATCCATCCATCAGCCTAGTTCGTCCACTACTGGACATAAGCCTTCCCAGGACTTTGCCACTCCCGGCGGTCATCCTGGAAGAATTGCCCATACTCACACACGCTGGGCAGGCGGGTTGGTGAGCGCGATGCCGGAACCCTCGCATCAGTGACGCCGCTGCCCGTCACCAGTCTGTTCCATATAAGGCCCGGCTATTAGGGATGGATATACCGCCATCCATCGGTCCCAGGCATGGTGGGCCTCCTGGTTTTTTGCCACTTAACCGGTTTCAGGAATTTTACAATAAACCTGCGGCAAGTACCTACAACACGTAAATTTTAATCAGGATGTATGAAAATGAAAAACTGTTTTCAATGCAAGTGCTCGTAAAGGCCCACTTTTTATGCATCAAAACCGAACAGAAAGTCGATTATTTTGCCCTAGGGCTTTTATTATTATTTTTTTTTATTTATTTACAATGGTTGGCTAACCTGCAGTTTTTCCTGTGTACCATAACTGTTATACTTTTTTTTCCACTGTTTAACGGCTCTGGATACAGTCCTTTATTTCCTGACACTATGCATTGAAAAACGTAGTATGATACACGGGCGTAAGAGCAATAAATTACTCGGTTACGTCCTCGTAATATATTCCTTTGCGCCCTAGAACCATAAACTACTATTATTCAATAAACAAAATTATATTAATGGCCTTCTTTTAAGCATAAAAATGCCTGTTTCAGAAGACCCTGCTCCTTTAAATGTATATTAAAGTATTAATAAATGTATATTAAAAACCTAAAGTGTGTATACCTTACATTGTGTAGTTAGTTAGTTGTTTAGTAACTCGAATTTATGGCATGGTATTTATCACGCCATGAAAAAAAGTCGAACGATTATTATTATGAGTGTACAAATACTGCCAGAATAGCCGCCCTTGACGGCTATTCGGGCACGTGCGGAAAAATTACTAAGGCAGATTTCGGGTGATTTGAAAAGGGATTTTCTACGTACATCATTATTTTGATTGAAAGCCTATAGTTGTGAGCATTCCTTATATTCCATAGTTTTCATTTGATGACGCTTAGTCACTCCACCTTTACATCGCATGGCATTTATCATACTGTAAAGTATAGCAGATGTTTATTTACATTGTACACAGAACGATTCTCGAACGAACTCGCAATAGAATGAAGTATAATGCCAGAATAGCCAGAACATCCCTGCGGTCCGTAATAGAATTACAATAGATCATAAGCCATTCACTTCATACTTTCGTAATCGATTTTAGCGATATAATTCTATTTCGGAACGCAGGGCAGATAAGATGCTAAGGCCGTCCGCTGCGTTAAGCGGGTGCACGACGCGGGCGCCCGCACGGCGTGCTGTTTCTTGTAATCTTCATAGATCAGCGCTGCGTGAGGCGGGTCGCCCGTCGCAGGGTTCTCTATGAAAACAGCACGCCGCGCGGACACCCGCGACGGGCGCACGCTTAACGCAGCGGACGACGGCCTAAGAGATGAATACTTTCATTCATTTTCAGTAACTATCTACCCTACGTTCCGAAATAGAATTACATCGCTAAAAGCCATGAGTGAATTTAAGTGTGAGCGATGACTGGTCCGTTATTTATAAGCTAGTTAACGATGTGAAAGCCAGCTCATGATTCGGACCGCGTTATTTGTCTTTATTATTAAAAATTTCAAATGATGCAACGAAAATCATTTTTGACATTCCATTCCGTTCAACGCTCACATTCGCCTAACCTCCGACGCGTGAGCCACAAAAGTCATGCGAATGAATGAACTCAATTGCTTCACTCATGCCCTGCGGTCCGAAATACCCTGCGTTCTGTAATAGAATTATATCGCTAGAATCGATTACGAAAGTATGAAGTGAATGGCTTATGATTCATTTTAATTCTATTTCGGACCGCAGGGAATAAAATTACAATGGATCATAAGCCATTCACTTCATACTTTCGTAATCGATTTTAGCGATGTAATTCTATTTCGGACCGCAGGGATGGCTTATTTGACATTCACCTCATTCATTCGTAATCGATTTTAGCGATGTAATTCTATTTCGGAACGCAGCGCTAGAGATAGCAAAATAAACACATCTGCTTGCTACTGAACTGTATAACAGAATGAGAATAATTTGAGCATGTAAATTGAGCAAAGATTAGGTATCTGTTCGACAATCAAGATGTAACACAAAAAAACACATCAACTACACCATGTAACGGAAAATGTAGTCGAGTTTTGAAGAGACCACTCAGTCAATGGTATAGAACAACTATAAACTGTGGGGCCAAACCTGATATCGCGAAAAAAAACAGTCGTTTAATAGAAAGAGAAACTATGCAGAAATGTGTAGAAGGGCTTTTTTAGGGTTCCGTAGTACCTAAAAGTACAAAATAACCTTTATGGTGAGACTCAGTTGTCTGTCCATCCGTCCGTATGTCACAGCTTCATTACTTTAGCACCGTTAAAGATAAAGACATTAAATTTGGCACCAAAATAGCATTAATTTGCCCACAAAAAACGGTATAAAAAAGTTATGAAAAATTTTAAATTGTTCAAAATATTTCTAAAACAAAAAAGTGAGGAAAATAAAAAATATTATCCCAAAAATACAATATGGGTATCAAATTGTAGATAATAAAATGCTGATTCTAAATATATATATACTTTTACCACATTTACTGGCACTGGTTTAGAAAAATCTTGAAAAAACACAAAAATATGTATGTCCCCCCCCCCTTATCTCCGAAACTGGTAGACCGAAAAATAGAAAAAAAAGGTCGATTACAGATCATAACAGGCCAATTACAGGAAAACTAATGAGAAATATAAAAAAAGTAAAATAAGTGAAAAAAAATATTTTATGAAAATACAATATGGGTAATTGTAGTTATTAAAAAAGCTGATTGTAAAAATATATAGTTTGGCCATATTTAATTGCATCTCTTTCGAGAAATCCTTGAAAAACCATAAAGAAAAATTATGTCCCCTTATCTCCAAAAATGGTGGACCCAAAAATATGAAAAAAATCATGGTAATATATACAGTGGTGGTCATATAATTAAAGACACCTCCTAATTGACCACAAAAATCTTAGTTATGGTACTAGCATTTGCTTAAATAGGTATTTAGATGTAGAGTAATTGGTATTAAACCATACGTGACATTGTATTCTCAAAATATGGGACAAAAAAATAGATGTGTTCGTTAGTAGTTTAGCCACTGCGCACTCTGGGAAAGTAACACAAACTTTTTTAACTTACTTGTAGCTGGCCAGCTAATTAAAGACAATAAAAGCTGTTTCTGAATTTAAAAAAAGAAAAAAGAACTTAATTCTCTTTTTCTTTGTTTTGCCACGTATTTTCATAAAACGTCGATATTACTGAAAAAACTTAACTTTTTTCATTAAAATTAATACGTTTTATACCAATTAATATGGGAAAAACCAAGAGTTGCGATTCGACCACTAGGAAGATTATTTTGAACTTTTGTACCAAAGGCTGGTCGTACAGAAAAATAGAAAACCACTTGAACTGTTCTAAGGACATGGTTATGAATGCTATAACACATACCAAGAAGTTTAACACGACCGTAAACGTACCTAGAAAACCGAGACCAAGGAAAACTACTGTGCGGGAAGACTCTAAGATGGTGTTGTTGGCAAAAAAAGATCCGTTCAAGGGATCAGAACTAATACGTTCGGAGTTGTTTGGTGCAGGAGGGTCGAAGGATGTGTCTGCAAGAACAATTAGACGGAGACTATGTGAGGCAAACTTGTACGGAAGAGTGTCTCGAAAGGTGCCACTTTTGAAAAAGCAAAATGTTAAGGCAAGATTAGCGTTTGCTAAAAAATATGAACACTGGACTGAACGAGAGTGGAAACAAGTGCTCTTTTCTGATGAAACAATAATTAATATGATTAATTCTGATGGAAAACAATTTGTTAGACGCCCCCCAAACAAAGAAATGGATCCAAAGTATACCAAGAAAGTAGTCAAACATGGGGGTGGAAATATCAAAGTGTGGGGCTGCTTTTCAGGACTTGGTGTAGGACCTGTCAGGAAAATAGAAGGCAACATGGATAAATTCCAGTACAAGAATATTTTAGAACAAGCCATGCTGCCCTACGCCGAGCAAAATTTACCGGTCATTTGGACTTTCCAACAGGATAATGATCCGAAAAACACTGCAAAAATAGTAAAAGACTTCTTAAGGGACCAGTCCGTGACAGTTTTGGATTGGCCCCTGTACAGCCCGGATTAAAATCCCATAGAAAATTTGTGGTACCAGGTGAAGAAGACAGTGGCGACAAAGCGGACATCGAACGTCGATCAACTTTACACAGCCTTTACAGAAGCATGGGAGCAAATTCCGGTAGGAGCTTGTACAAAATTGATCGCTTCCATGCCCAAGAGATGTCGTGCTGTAATTTCTGCCAAAGGACATGCGACCAAACATTGATACGTACCGGAATATTTTATAAATTTGTTGGGAATTTTGTGTTATAAAGATAACTTCAATAACAACAATATTTTTTTTATTTCTTCTAAGCAAATGTAGTGTCTTTAATTATATGGACATATCTTTGTTACGTTTATACTGCTTGCAATTAGGATAAACCGAATAAAAGATTAGGAACAGACAAATTTAGTTGATAATATTTCGTTTTAACACTAAACAATACCTACACTAATATTTTTAAATTGTGTAGCAAGTTCCAATGGTAGTCTGATAAAAAATATAGAGAGGAATAGCTTAGTTATTTTAATATACTTTAAGTGTCTCTAATTATGTGACCACCACTGTATGTGTTTACGTAAAGATTACAGTAAAAATAGAGCGGTTCACGAAAAAATTGCAAAATTAAATTTATCACCCACAATACGGAACCCTAGGTACGCGAGTCTGATTCGCACTTGGCCGATTTTTGTTTTATGCCATTGACAAAATAAGATCTACTACACCTCTCTGTTACACATTTGTATATGTAATTAAAACTAAAATAAAAAACTAAATAAATTACATATCACCATTTTGATATTATAAGCTCAAGTTGTATTTATTATTTCATATCATATACCTATTTTATTAATCCAAAACCAGTTGAACTTAGCTAAAAACAAACCAAACATGAGTTATACAAAAAATTCTTTGCGTAAATTGCAAAACTAAAAAAAAAAATTAAGTACCTATTGCACTGAGTATAAATGACTGGGATAATACAACCAACAGAAAGACTAGCTACAAACACTGACCACGAAGTTGTCAAAACATCCTTCGTTTAGTTTAAAAATTACACAAATACATAGATACTACTAGTTTTTGCCCGCGACTCCGCCCGCGCTTATTTCGTTTGCATTTTCCCGGGATAAAAAGTAGCCTATGTCACTGTCACTCTCCTTCAATAGCATTTTGTTTCTTTTAAAACGTGGCTCCATACTCTTAAAGGTGAATGGCAGGTCTAGTACTGCAGCTTGATCCAGTGTTATTCACATGAATTCGTTATTTTCAATCACAGACATTGATCTAAATCAAGGGTCTTCAACCCGCAGCCCTCGGGGCGCACGCGGCCCGCCGGGACATTTCTTGCGGCCCTCAGAGATTAAAAGAGATATTCGTTTGGAATTTACGCGCCTCATCTCTTAAATCAAACGCCGTTCGGTCACAAAATAAAAGCAGATATCGACAATCTGGCCCTCCGACAGACGTGGACCAAATTTTTGGCCCTCGAGCTAATAAAGGTTGAAGACCCCTGATCTAAATAGACGACGCAAGTGCATTAAACTCTATGAAAACCAAGCGTGTCAATGAAAACGGTTGACAGTTTTTTGAATTTTAGAAGGAATTGTAATACATAAAAGTCAAAGTTGTAGGAGTCAATATCTGTGAAGGAAGAGCACTGCTGTCTCTTTTGGTGCGCTTTTTTGGCACGCGAAGTACATACACTCGTGTCATCTATTTAGATTTATATCTGTGTGTTCAATTAATTAAATCAAGATAAAAGGATTCTTCCGAAATAAAAGCTGTGTCAAAACCATAAACGTCCAAAAGTATGGAAAAACGAAACATTTGTTTTTTTGTGATATGCTCTGTACAAAGTTACAAATCTTGTGCAAATTTAGACAGCTTAACTGCGTGTGAACTAATACAAAGTAAGTACACTTACCCTGCGGTCCGTAATAGAATTACAATGGATCATAAGCCATTCACTTCATACTTTCGTAATCGATTTTAGCGATATAATTCTATTTCGGAACGCAGGGTTAATTAAACACAAATCAGAAGTCCAAAGACAATTTGACAGCTCAAAATAAATAAATTTATAAAATGGTAAGATGGCAGTCATTCGTAAATTCAAAACCGTTTGTTGGATACATTTTTCCGAAAATATTAACTTTAAAAATGAGCGTTTTTCTCGTTGTTTTTTTTCTTTGTTCTTAGGTTTCCTTCAGATGACGCTGTCCATGTCACCATAGATAAAATGTGTTTCGTAGCAATCAATGTCAAAGTTTGTTTGGAATCGGTGTAATTTTGTCTTTGATTCTGTTGCTAAAGAATACGACAGTGCCATCTAGGAATCTTATTTAACACTAAATTTGATATAAGGAAAAACGCTCATTAAACCGGACTTTTAAATAATCATGCAATTTTTCCAAGATACAATTTTGTGCGCTTTGTATAATACGCGTACATTTATTTCTTGAACATGTCGTTAAAACGAAAAAGTTGCGGGCCGCCACCTGCCATGATCGATTTTATTTATAATACAATTTGCACACTACGACATAAGACACAGTTTTGTTCATCATATTTTTACATTTCAGCTCGGATAATGTTCGTTTCATCTATTAGAGAAAAACAGTACAAAAAATGTCATAAGACTTGGTGTCACAGCCAATGATCCTTCCTCTTATATTATTAAATTTAAATTTATTTATACAAATTATACTTTTGGTCGCAACGTTAACAACACAGGGCATTGAAACACCTTGGCGTCGCCCTCTTGGTAAAGCGAGGATTTTATGCTCTGTGTTTAATAACTAATGTAACATAAATACAGTGTGTCCCTCGGACAAGTGCACATCCGAAAGTGGGTGAAACTACAGTAGAGCCACTGAGTGATGGCGCCTATGACGTTTAAATGCCTACGAAGTATCGTAATTATTTATAAGCAAGTGTGAATAAAAAAATGTAATACTTCATTGTTGATAGTGATGTACTACTTGTTTCGGTTATTATTTTTCGATTTGAATGTTGCTTTATCGTGCAATAGAATTCGTATAGAAACAAAATATATTTTTTTTTTTATAATGTTTCTCATTTTTTATAGGTCGTGTTTGAGGTCGCCAAGTTACGCAATAATATTTAATTAAAAACAAAACAATGACGAAGTTAAACTAAACGAAAAAAGATGATAGTAAAATATTTTTTTCGAATTAGATATTTAAACATCTCTTGGGGGCCCCGGGGCACTACACCGCATAGACCTCTGATAGCTACGCCACTGGTTTTGGCACATTTTCCTTTTGTATCATTATGTTGAATGTTGAATGACGTGTCTAATGTTGAGTAAACTCACACTTGATTTTTATTTTTAAGCGAAATTTGAAATGTACCTCATCACTATGCAGCTGTCATAAGTGCCATCACTCAGTGGCCCTACCTTAGATCTAAATATATCGACAAAAAAAAATTAAAAAGAATTTTTGAATTTTTTTTTAATCTTGAAAAAATACTCCACCTGGGTATCTTTGTATGGGACGCAGTGCCTTTGGTTAACCGCTCGTAGAAAATATTGTATTTATGATAGAACGTTGTATTTTTTTGTTAGAAAGATAATAGAATAGGCAATGATAAATAAGAATAAAAGTATAGTAAAACGGGGACATTATTTTGAAAAAATTTACTATTACTGAAAAAAAAGACGGAAAATTTAAAGAAATAATCTTTTAGGATATTATTTTTATGGTAATGGTAGTTGATTATGCTTTGTTTTTGATTTGGTCTGCAACGTCTATTCTTAAGGATTATAACAGTTTTATTTAATTGCATTACTCGCGATAGATCAAAATTTATGACATATTTTATACATAGTCTAGATGGTAGGCAAAAAAAATTTTAAAACGTAAATTAATAAAACAAATATTTTCTAAAAAAAAAAAAAACAAGCATTTTTTTGTCTATAAAATAAGGTCTAGTTTCACCCCTTTTCAGATGTGCACTTGTACGAGGGACACACTGTATATTTGATAGAATTCGACGGACGGTTGAACTCTTAAAATTAGCTAGCTTGCACCAATAGAAGTTTTAAAACGAGAGTGCTAAGTCGACAGCGGTAAGGTACACAATGTCATACACCGTCACCGTCTGGAGTGTCTCTTCTTTGTGGTCGCGACTGGAAGCCTTGACTTAAGAGCTGAGCTACTTGACTCGGCGTCTTGCCTTTTGTTTCGGGGAAGTATATTCTGAAAAAAAAAGTAGCAATCCTTTATTCCTTTTTTTTAAATTAAATACACTATATAACAGCTTTTAATTTTTTTTTTATATAAATATACTGATAAATAGGATTTGCTGTCAGAAATCTCTGTGTAGAGATAAGCTCGCCAATGTGCATCTTTCTTTCACTGTTACTTTGTTTATGTTTATATTTCTGAATGTGTACAATAAAGGATAAAGGAATATAAGGAAATCTCAAGATATATTTCGGGTCCGATCTGGACCCGGCAATCAATTCAACTGATGCCGGGTCCAGATCGGACCCGAAATCTTGAGATTTCCTTGAAAAAGTACTATTAGTATCAGTACAGATTTAGGCATACAACTCACTTCTGAAAGACGAACAGCGCCCCAGTAATGGCGGCGAACAGCAGGAAGCAGTAGGGTCCGATGGTCCTCCGCAGCGTCGGGAATGACATGCCGATGAGGAAGTTACCGCCCCAGTTGGCGAGCGAGCCCCACGCCATGCCGGCGGGCCGGGGACCCACCTCGAAGATCTCTGGGGGGATAAGATTTATCGTGAGGGGTTAAGGTGATATACCGTGCTAGCAAAGGTCCCCGTTACTCCAGGCAGAAAGACCCGCAGTGCGAAAGGGACGGAATCGGGGAAAATTGTCAAAAAGTCGGTTTTAAATTAATGCAAAATTAACTAAAATAGCTAGAATAAATTCCATAACCAGTCATTTAGGTGTAGTTAAAACCCATCTAAATAAATGTTTTTCAAGCCTGTATGCTATCCTAATTTGTCAGAATATCAAAAAAAGTGTAAATTTAGACCTGATTTCAATAATTATTTCTATCGAATGAAATTCCTCCTATCGCGTTTCTGATAGACCAAAATTGTTATACTAATTTATTTTACTTGGAACTTCATTAAAAGAGCAGATAAATAACTTCAAAAAGTGTCAATGTTCACGGTATAGCCCCTTAAGGTTCAAAGTTGTAGAGTAAAGTGGCTCTTCAACTAGCCTGGAGCGGTTAGCATTATTTGAAATCCTGCATATTCAATTCAATTTAATTTATTTATATTTACGATTGTTACGCAGTGTACACCATAAAGCAACAAAGGTGGTTTTCGTACAACATTATATTATTTATGTAAGTTGACTATGATGAATATAGACAAAGTCAGACTAGAGACTCAGTGACAAGAGACGGCACGCAGTGTAAGATTTTGAAAATTCAAAAACAAATTTTTGTTAGAAACATACATGTTCAAATTCTTTTTTCCAAAATAGGTCATTCGCCTCATCCATTTATTTGTCTGTATAAATCAGTTATTTGATTCACAAAAAGATTTCAAAATGGTCTTGTAAGACAGGCCGTCGAATTTGTCTGCATATATTTTTACATATTACAACAATCCTTTTTTTTTTAAAGCCTGAGGTGCGATTGTGTAAGGAAATAGTCATGAAATCGTCTATCGCTATTGCTTTAAAGGTAACGTGATAGGCTAGAAATGACGTGACTCATCACTTCTAGCCAATCATGCGTACTTTTGAAAGCAATAGCGATTGATGTTGAAGTTAGACAATAAGGCATCTGTTTAGGGATTACCCTTTGATTTTCTAACGGACCAACCATAGACCATAGATGGAACGTGACCCGCATTCGACTTACAGGCCTTACCTTTAGCTGGCGAGCATTGCACTTGGTCGAATTTTAAAACTGAACAATCAACTCGTGCCGATTCGGTTTAACTTATTTTAGAGGACTTAACTTAATTTAAACGTTGTCTTTTTCTTACTGTATTGAAAAGACAAAAATAAGGTTAGTCCTGTCAAATAATTTAAGTCGTGTCACACCGAATACGACTCATGTAGCTTTCTTTAAAATTGTATCGACACATATTACACATTAACATCAAATTTTAACCAACTCTGTAGTACCCTTTAAAATTGTATTTACATATATTACACATAAACATCGAATTTAAAAACTAAACAAATGTAGTAGCTTATTTTAAAATTGTATTTACATATATGACACATAAACATATAATTTAAAGTTTGTAAAGATTTATTGAAATGTAGTTTAGTATTTCTAGGTAAAAAAGATAATTTAATTTTACGTTTAAAAATAATAAAAAAAGTACCTGAAGCAATAAAGTAGGGTATAGGACCGAGACCGAACCCGTAGACGAGAACATAGCTCAGCACCGCCACTATGCACACGGTGGGCATCCATGAGACCACGTTCTGTGATAAGAAAACAAACGGACAAATAATTATATAGGTAGTGCTTCTTTAATTATTATATTAATAAGTGTAATATGTGCTGTGACCAATAAAAAAAATATTTGAATCAGAATACAGGGTGTTAAACCTTTTTCCTTAAAACGGGGTGTTCTACCCATTATTATGAACAACTGTTTCTATGGGCCCAAACCTGTAATCGCAAAAAGAAAATCGGTTATTTCATACATTTTGGTCGAGTAGGTATTTAACTTTTCTATGGAACATGTAACAGGTGATTTTTGTCACGATTTCAGGGTTGGCCCCATAGTAAAAGTTGTTTATATTGATTAGCAGAATACTCTGTTTAAAGGAAAAAGGTTATCAAATTAACACCCAGTACAAAAAGCTGATCACATATCGTCACGACATATCCCCGAGGAGGTTGTCTGATTCTGAGTGTGCGCTGTCACTAAAACAGTCATAACTCGTACACTCTTTTCGCCAACGATTTAAACGTTTCAACGTGTTACCCCTATCGCCGTACTTCGGGCATGTGGGTTTACAAAGACAAAGGAAACAAGGGAGATTTGCCTTAGATCGTGTTTAGATGTCTCTGCGATCTTTCCACTTATTTCACTAACGCAAACACAAAAAGTATAAGTACGGTACACGTACTGACCCACATTTGTTTTCTCACGCACACATGCAGAAAAAGGGCGGCGTATCAACCTGTAGAAACACACATATACAAAACAACACATCACTTCTCTATTGACATTGTCTCGCATAAAGCTTATTTTAGGCCAAATACGTTCGCAAGCACCACGCCCCTTCCATATCTGCCTTGTTTTCTTTATTATCTATGGTTATCCTTCACCGTCCAGCAAGTGGTAAGTAAGCAAATACTATGTACGTCAATTCAAAGAAACTCGTTGGGCCTCAAAATTGAGAGTCCGGCCGCCTGAGCTATCAGTCTAAAATACGTCAGTTGTGGGCAAGTGTGAAGTTAGATGTCAGCTGCGCAGTTCTCCCCGCGCACTCACAACAATTCCCCGAAAATGCGCAACTTCAACGCCATCTATAACCATAGTCACACAGCGCCGTCGTGCACATGTTCACACTATGCCACCGGCGACTACTTATGATGATGGTGATGTTGAGGTGGGACGCGTGCTGAGCTCAGACGGATGGTCGGCTCTCCTAAATCGGTGCTATATATTGGAGCTTGGAGCTTTGGTATTGGTGCAGAGGCATTCCTTCGGTATATCTGAGTAATTAAATGCCACAGTTTCTGAATTACTAAGCGATACTAAGGTGACGAATCAGCCAATGATAGTGGCACCATCGGCGCTGCACCGTTCCCACGTTCACACTATGTCACCGCTAACTACTCACCATGCACAGTAGCGCGGCACACAGCAGCGCCAACAGCAGCGCGGCGCTGCACACGGAGCCGAGTAGCAGCGGCCGCCTGCCAACCCGCGGTAGTAGCACCACCATCAGCGCCGCCGTGCACACGTTCACACTGCCGCACGCGATCGTCGCGTACTGAGCCTGCTGCTCCGAGAGACCCGCCGACTTGAAGATCGTTTGCGAGTAGTAGAACACCTGGAATCGGAAACGTAAACTGTTACGATTATTTTAAAGTAGAGCTGTAAAATCTACTCTGGAAAGAATAGTAGATTTTTTGCCAAATTGTATTATTTTTATTTAGTCTACAGCTCCTACGAAAGACATATATATGCAAGACAGCTTTGATCTGCGCTCCTTTAGCACTAAAAGCATAGTCGAGCTCTCTCCAAATACATATATATCTATGTAATAGGTACTTACAGCGTTAATCCCGCTAGTCTGCTGGCCGGCCTGCATGCTGCAAGCCAGCAGTAGAGGCAGCATCAACCTGCGCTCCTTCACCACAGATATCATGGTCCAACTCTCTCCAGAGACAGCGGCCGCCGCTTCAGCAGTCACTTCCTCGCGGAGGAGGTCGATCTCGTCAGTAAGGACAGAGGGGGACACTCCGCGAAGGCGGGATAGCTCTGGCGATATAATAATATATTTTTATCTACTCCCATACTGCAATAAGGCAATTGTAACATCAAAAGCAGTTTTATAAGTACCTATAATATTACATTATAACACCGCGATTCTGCGCTGCGATTCGCCCAATATATTATAAAACCTCTAGAGACCCAATCAACAGAGACGAGAAATAAGTCCCAACCTTATTTCTTAAGCCACGCCCCCTATGTCCTGATTGGCATTCAAGCCGCATTACCGAAACGATGCACCCGAGGTTCATGAACGAATGTTCTTATTTTTCGTGAAATTGTGAGTTGAAAATATTATAAATAAAGATGATATTTTTAATGGTCGTAGACAAAGTATTGTGTGTAACTAAACATAATTAGACATTGGGAATGTCTGCCAGAATAGCTGCCTGAGATCAATCAGAAGCGAGAAGAGTAAAAGGGCTTGGCTAAAGTAATTTCATTTGCATTTTCCCGGGATAAAAAGTAGCCTATGTCACTCTCCGGCCCATAAACTATCTCTATGCAAAAAAAAACACGTCAATCCGTTGCTTCGTTGCTGCGTGAAAAAAGGACAAACCAACAAACTTTCGCATTTAACTCGAAAGGCAAGTTGATCCGTATAAATATGAATATAACAACTTACAGTAGGTCAAATATAAAAGCAAATTTTTAATAAAAAAAACCCTTACCTTTCGACGCGAATTCTTCATTTCTTCTAATTACAAAAAGGAACTTGGGACTTTCGGGCAAAATAAATAAAACTGGTAAACAAATAATGACTAGAATCGCGTAGACGGATAGTAGGTACGGCCAGTCGTCGGCGCCACCTGAAACAATGTGATATCAACTTTAGCGCACCGTATTAAGGACTAAATCAGTGGTTCTTAACCTTTTAGTGATGAGGGACCATTTGATAAAATGTCTGTCTTGCCACGGACCACCAACTGTTTGGAGGTAACATACAGTAAATGTAAATGAACAAAGGGTTGTTCTAGCTAACAATTTTAACAAAAACACACATATTATCGTTCAAACTCAACAGTATTTTAATTTTTAATGAAAATTTTACATTTCTAAAGAGATAAGATGGTAAATTATTTTAATGCAAATTGTGACTAAACTAGAGCCACTGAGTGATAGCACTTATGACAGCTGCATTTAGTGATGAGGTACATTTCAAATTTCGGTTAAAAATAAAAATCTAGTGTGAGTTTACTCAACATTAGACACGTCATTCAACATTCAACATAATGATACAAATGGAAAATGTGCCAAAACCAGCTATCGGAGGGCTATGCGGTGTAGTGCCCCGGGGCCCCCAAGAGATGTTTAAATATATAAATCGAAAAAAGTATTTTACTATCATTTATTTTCGTTTAGTTTAACTTCGTCATTGTTTTGTTTTTAATTAAATATTATTGCGTAACTTGGCGACCTCAAACACAACCTATAAAAAATTAGAAACTTTAAAAAAAAAAACTTTGTTTCTATACGAATTCTATTGCACAATAAAGCAACATTCAAATCGAAAAATAATAACCCAAACAAGTAGTACACCACTATCAACAATGAAGTATTACATTTTTTAATTCACACTTGCTTATAAATAATTACGATACTTTGTAGGCATTTAAACGTCATAGGCGCCATCACTCAGTGGCTCTACTGTACATGCTCTTTAATTACTTCTGAATCCTTGGTTTAGTGCTATTCAAAGCCAAGCGCATGTCAGCACTGGCATCTAACCAATTTCGGTGCTGGTTTTTAATTATCAGTAGCGCTGAGAACCCCTGCTCGCATAGATATGTCGATGAAAACAAAGTTAGGACACGTATATCAATTACTCGAATCTTTGGCAAAGAAATTTCGTTGTGGCAAATTGTGTTTAGACTCTAAAATATGCCAGGTTAAACCCATATAACTATTTCTTGGCCAGTTAAAGAATATCATAAATGACAGTGGGCAAACTTGTATGGGAGTTGGTCAAGATTAAGCCACCAAGATTAAGATGTATGTTAGATAAAAGGACATAATATAGACCTCAAGCAAGCAGAACCCCATCAAAATAAAAATAATATAAAATGTATTTGTTAAGATTTTTATATTTGCAAAAACTTTCGTTCGGCACGAGAGGTTGTAAAACATAATTAGTCATATCTCGAAATCTCTCAGATATATATTGATGTGGTTCTGCTTGCTTGAGGACTACATTATGTCCTTTGATTTAAAATATGTCTTGATCTTGGCGGCGCTTGGACCGAATTTGCCCACTGTCATTTCATTAAATATTTTTAAAAATGTATTATTTGACAGCCTACGTAATTCGGAAAGCACGCTATGTGTCTATGTTTGTGCCCAAAGTACGGCGATAGGACTCGCCATCCACCCTGGGACGTAATAATCGTCAGTAAAGCGTGGGTGTATGAGTGTGATCTTTGACTTGTATTTTGGAAACACCTTTGACATCTCCTCGGGGATTCAAACCGTGCCGCTGTATTGAGTGTGCCAAAATAGTAGGTTTTTTTTTTTTATTTGTCTTTCCAAATAAGAAATGACCGATAGTAAGTATACGCAGTGCCGTGCTTAGGGTTTCAGAATAGGGCAAGCCCGACATACACAAGAAATATCCAAGTTAGGTGTAGGTTTTGGCGAAAAAACTCTTTTTTCTGAGCAAAAGTCAAAGATTTTACCTTTTCCTCGACGATTAACACCTTAACACACTTTAAGTTCTCAGAAGGGACAACTTCCACCGTTGTTTTTTGTCACAAAATCTGGGGGCACGACAGTGCCCCCCGCCAAGACGATCCTTTTTTCACAAAATGTTGCACTAATAAACCGACTTTCCACTAGCTCAAACAAATTAATATGAAATGAAGTTCCATCGTATCATCGTATTGCTGATCGAATGATGAATATTACTTCATTCTATTTCAAAGCCAGGCTTAAGAGGTTCAGAGCGGTTTCACAGCCGCATTGTGAAAAACCCGCCTTTCAAAAATTCAAAATTGACTACATAGTTATTCAACAAAACCTTATAAGTCTTATGTTTTGTGTATGCTGCCATCGCAAAGTTTCCATGGGTTTCTGTAAATTTAGAATTTCAAACATTTTGAATTTAAAAACATCATAATACATTTTTTTCGAATTACGGCATTTTCGTATTTACTCCTTGACAACAAGAACTTTGACAGCCAAACTAGTCAAAACTAGGGACTTCTTTCGTGAAATAACTTAAATCGCTAAATGCGAAGGTTTTTATAGGTAGGAAAGAGAGATATACGTGCCCTCACGAGGCCCAGTTTCAATGAACGCGTGCGAGTGAGATGACCAGTGTCTCAGTAGTTGCATTTATATACATTGTTTGTTGCGAAAGTACACATCTGGCGTCTGGATGTTTACATAGAATTTGAATTTGAACAATCATAGCGTTGTTTTAGTTAACGAAAATGTTTAAATTGTTGGACAACATTTAAATTTGATATTCTTGATCGCTATGGAACGGGCTGTGCTTGGGATATCTCTGATGGATAAAATCCGAAACGAAGATATCCGTCAGAGATCGAAGGTGACCGACATAGCCTGCCGAATCAGTAAGTTGAAGTGGCAGTGGACTGGCCATATCTGTCGCCGACGTGATAACCGTTGGGGCCGTAAGGCATTGGAATGGAGACCACGTACATCAAAGCGCATCGTAGGCCGCCCTCGTGCTCGCTGGACTGACGATCTGAAGGACGTTACGGGTGGCGGCTGGATGAGGATGACTGAGTGTCCGCCAAGAGTGGCGTAATATGGGGGAGGCCTATGTCCAGCAGTGGATGAATACGGGCTGATGGATGAGGATGGATTCTTGATCGAGCATTTTATTAGGCAAGCCGGGCTTGTATGAAGGTACCGCCACTGCCCATATGGTCCTTACCCAGTATAGAGTTGAGTCCCATAACCTGTCCCACCAGTACGCCGACGTTGACCCCCATTGGACACGCGACACCCATCGCTCCGGACAGATGAAGCGGGGCCAGCTCCGTCAAGTACATGGGTACTATGCTTGTCGTTAGACCTGAAGAAAATACATGTAGCTGTCATTGGAAGATTCATATTTTGCGTATTATTATAAAGAAGTTAACAATATGATATTAAATTAACTCTAAACATTGATGTATCGAAATAAAACAGTTTTATTGGGTCTCCTTTGCATAACGCCTTCGATTCAATAGGCTAACTACGCACACACATACAAATGTGCGACGTGCATGGCGCACACTGACGCCCGCAACGTATAATGCATTTCTTCCGGTGAACGAAAACAGTTCACTGATTTCTTCTAAATCGAACTATGTTCGCAGATCCAAATTATTCAAATGCGTTCAAATTTGTTTAGCTAGTTTAACTTAAGGGGGTATTTCGTCAAAATCGACACTTTTTGAAGTGATTTATCTGCTGTTCTAAACAAGTCCCAAGTTAAATAAATTTGTGTAACTATTTTGGGACTTTTTTCTAGATTTTGGTCTATCAGAAACGCGATTGGAGAAATTTCACTCGATAGAAATAATTATTGAAATGAGGTCTAAATTTACACTTTTATTGATATTCTGACAAATTAAGATAGCATACAGACTTCAAAAATATTTATTTAGATGGGTTTTAACAATACCTAAATTAAAGGTTATGGAAATTTTCATAGCTAAAGTAGTTGATTTTGTATTAATTTAAAACCGACTTTTCATATTTTTTCCCTGATTCCGTCCCTCTCGCACTGCGGGTTTTCCGCCTGGAGTAACGGGGACTTTTGCACGGACGATATATCACCTTAAGATGTTTCTAACTTGCCAGCAGCTAGACCGAGTTGCAAGGATCCTTGACCAAACAAACTAGAGATGAAGATGTTTGTAACTTGCCAGCAGCTAGACCGAGTTGCAAGGATCCTTGACTTAACAGACTAGAGGTTAAGATGTTTGTAACTTGCCAGCAGCTAGACCGAGTTGCAAGGATCCTTGACTTAACAGACTAGATATGAAGATGTTTGTAACTTGCCAGCAGCTAGACCGACGAGCAGCCTCCCTGCAATGAGCATCTCGACAGAGTTGGCATCGCGGCAGAACAGGAAGCAGACTGCTCCAGCCAGGAATAGCACGCTCGTCACGATTATTGCATACTTCCTGCAAAAAACATTCAAAATTGTATAGTACATATTTATTTAAGTAGAACTTACTTTTAAAATGTACTTCACAAAACGTACGTCAGACGTACACATAAGATCGTGTCAGGATCGCCACGCCATTCAATAATGGTACAAAATATATAAATTACAAGCTTTTACTGACGCTTTCACTCGCGTGGATAAGAATTTTCACACAGGAATAAGATATTTTCCCTGGGTAAAAAGTAGCCTATGCCATTTCCCGACCCTTCGTCTGTCTCTGTGCAAAAGATTACGTCGATGTTTGTATGCTACGTGAAAGAAGAACAAACAAACAAAAAAGACACTTTCACATTTATAATATTTAAGGGGATTGTATCGGTTGAAATGGAGGAGTCGATTAAATTAAAAAAACCGGCCAAGTGCGAGTTAGACTTGCGTACGAAGGGTTCCGTACCATTATCTATAAAAACGTAAAAATATCACGTTTCATGTATGGGAGCCCCCTTAAATATTTATTTTATTCTGTTTTTAGTATTTGCTGTTACAGCGGCAACAGAAATACATCATATTATGTGAAAATTTCAACTGTATAACTATCACGGTTCATGAGATACAGCCTAGTGACAGACGGACAGCGGAGTCTTAGTAATAGGGTCCCGTTGGTTACCCTGTGGGTACGGAACCCTAAAAACACACTTTTAGATTTATAATATTTAAAGGGATTGTATCGGTTGAAATGGAGGAGTCGATTATAGTAGTTTATGCTACAAGGGCGCAAAGGAATAAATTACGAGGACGATTTAAAACACGAGCGTAGCGAGTGTTTTAAACGTAACCGAGTAATTTATTGCTTTTACGCCCGTGTATCATACTACATTTTTCAATGCATAGTGTGAGGAAATGAAAACAAATATAATCTTGTGAATTTTAAATTATAATTGGCTCAAAAGGACTGTATCCAGAGCCGTTGAACAGTGGAAAAAAAGTATAACGTCTATGGTACACAGGAAAGGCTGCAGGTTAGCCAACCATTGTAAATAAATTTAAAAAAATTGTAATAATAAAGCCCTAGGGCAAAATAATCGACTTTCTGTTCGGTTTTGATGCATAAAAAGTGGGCCTTTACGAGCACTTGCATTGAAAAATAAAAACTGGACATGGTCATTGTAGAGTAACTTTTAACATGTAAATACAAACTGGTGACTCGTTAAGCCCTAGACGTATCGGTTACCGCAGAGGCGGCGGTTACTGCGGAGGGGCCGGCCGCCCTCTAGAATGAAGAAGCCAGCCTCCTAGTACGTAGCGATCATATCGGTTCTCATATACAAACGACACAATGCGGCACGACGCGCGATACACCGCGTCCGCGGTTACCGCCTAGTGCCTAGGACAAGATTCAATAACTCGGGAGGTTTTAGAGGAGTAAATTGAGTAGTCCAACAATGCATCCACTTGTACCGATGATCATTTCGATTTAGTGCTAAAGTGGGTGGTCTTGTAGCAGCTGACCACGCTCGTTGCAGAACACATACCTTCCAAGCTTATTAGCGCAGACAGCGCCGAGGATGGAGCCAGTGCATCCGCCCACAATGAATATGGAGACGACGAAGGACCACAGCACACCGAGCCAGGTCTCGTCCAGCGTCACATCGTAGCGGCTGATCACGCTGGCGTTGCAGAACGATTTTATCACCTGGAAATTTTGAATTCCCTTTAGGGTATGAAAGTATACACGATACTGATACGATTACGATAAAAAAAAGTATACCTTAAATTTTTACCAAAAATTATATTGTTTTCCTAAGATCCAGCTACGAACTCTTATCAATGCAGTTCATTCACCTCGTAGTGCGGTAACGACCAATCACATTGAGTAATTATGTTCTGTGCTACTGACGCTATCAGAGGTCAACGACCAGCGAGAGTGTCCACCGGATTAGAGTATTTCAAGCTTAACAAATCGTGTTATTATGTGGTACTGCTACATAAAAAAAATTGCCGCTATTTTTTTGAAACACTGTATGATTCATACTAACATACCCTAGAAGGATTCTTGCCTTTGCTTTTACACCCTGTATACAACATATTCTTAATATCACTAAAATTAAACTAGATTAAGAAAATAGGCTTAAGTTTGTCATTTTAATGATAACTCTAATTTATTTATGATAATATCATTCCGTATTAGACTGACGACGACCGAAGCGAGTCGAAATATAATATCGAAAATTTTGTTTATTTAAACCATAATTCATAAAAGCATATGTATAAAATCAAAAAAACTAAACTAGTGTCCAATACCAAATTTAATATTCAAACAATTCGGAATATTTCTTAATTATGTAAAACTAGCTGTTGCCTGTGACTTCGTCCGCGTGGAAGAAGATAATGTGGTCACAGTGTAATCCCTTGGGAATCCCGCAGTAAAAAGTATCCCAGTTTTTAAGTTGTGTACGCGCCGCGTTACTTAATTTGATATTTATTACTTTACATTTAATAAGTGCACACACACTATCACACAAATCACTCATACAACGAAAAACTATTCATTTTTACTATATTCCTATACCCATCGTTCTCTTCGCTGAATAAAGAAAAAGGACGCAAGAAGCGACAACTACGCCACCACGTGAGAAACAAGAACTAATCTTTTTCCGAAAAAAAACCGAATTGCCGGGTAGCGCGAGCGCTCTAAATAAAATCAATTAAATATTCAAAATAACTATATAGACTCAAATAAAAATACCTATCCTGCGTTCATTCAAGGAATGCATTGTGTTGTGTGAAAATCTAACTTTTTAAGTGCTTTGTGGTGTGCTGACCCCAACTGGACTATCGAAGCATCGAAGGATACTCGCTAAGGTACTCCCATCTCCTTTTACCAAAAACCTATTCGGCACCCACAAGTTGGATAATGAGTTATCGAACAGTGATCTCCCTTCCTTCTTTCTTCGTAATCCATGTCTCATTGCTATGGATCGTACAGTGGTAACCAAACCCGTTCAGTATGATGCATGAAATACCGACAAAATATCATCAATGTACAGACAGACACAGCTCTTTTCTTTTACAGTTTCTAATAAGTATTAAAAATATATCTGTATCTGAGTATCTGTAGATAGCACAATATTTATTTTTCAATGCAAGTGCTCGTAAAGGTATGCATCAAAACCGAACAGAAAGTCGATTATTTTGCCCTAGAGTTTTATTATTATTATTATGTTTTTTATTTATTTACGAATAGTTGGCTAACCTGCAACCTTTCTTGTGTACCATAAATGTTATACTTTTTTTCCACTGTTTAACGGCTCTGGATACAGTACTTTTGAGCCAATCATTAACTTGCAAAATTGTAACAAGTTGTGCCCTTTGTACCGAGCGACTTACCGAGCGAGCGGCGACACTTAAGGCACTAAACGTACCAACTTATATATTTAGGGATTTAAATAGATTTGTGCTTCTTGGAAGTGAGGTAAACGGTTCGATAAAAACTCAATTTTGACATTTAAATCTAAACCCGATCTCGGCTAAGTAGTATAAGAGGGAATGCTGTTGTTCAACCCACGCTTAAGAGCGGTTTCGCAGCCGGATTGTGAAAAACCCGCCTTACTCTAATTAAACGAAACAGAACACTTAAATTCAAAATTCACTCAATAGTCAACAAAACCTTATAACCTATGTATTGTGTATGCTGCCATCGCAAAGTTTCCATTGGTCTCTGTAAAATAGAATTTCAAAAATTTTGAATTTAAAAAGGTTTGAAATTCTAATTTACAGAAACCAACGGAAACTTTGCGAATGCTGTATACACAAATATTACATAGGTAATAAGGTTTTGTTGAATAACTATTGAGTGAATTTTGAATTTAAGTATTCTGTTTCGATTAATTAGAAAAAGGCGAGTTTTTCACAATCCGGCTGCGATACAATCCTGGAATTGGAAACATGTCTGTTACGCACGAGGCGTAGTATGTATATTTAGCTGACCCTATGTATCACATTAAATATGTCAGTAGCTACTTTCTTATTAGCACTCTATACATTTTATTTAGATTTATATTTTACTTCATTATTGTATGTTAATTTAATTTAAGCGTGACTCATTATATTGTGTATACTTTATACCTAGTAATAAGTAAGTGTTTTGGACTAGCTTATTTTGTTTCTTAATAAATTAATCAGTTCTATGTCTAGAGGTGACATGAGATAAGTGCAGATCCTAAAATCAGCGTTGTTATAACGTTACTTTTGGAAAAATTCGCATAAAGTAACGTTTACATATCAATAGTACTTTGTTTCGATATAGCATTACGTTATTATTAACGAAACGAATTAATCAAAACGCTACAAAAAACACTAGTTTTTATTTTTATTTTAACATTATTAAGGTCTGGCTGAGTGTTCTGCTGGATTGATAACTCTGCGGGAGTATTGACGACCCCGATGTTGTACCCGATCGGCAGCGACAGACCGAGGGTGGTCGCGAGTCCCGCCAGCATCAGGTGGAGCGATCAGCCACCGGCGTGCTGTCCGCTCCGGTTTAACTGCTGCTGCTCGCGCGACACCTTGAGAGTATTACCTCTGCGGGAGTATTGACGACCCCGATGTTGTACCCGACCGGCAGCGACAGACCGAGGGTGGTCGCGAGTCCCGCCAGCATCAGGTGGAGCGACCAGCCGCCGGCGTGCTGTCCGCTCCGGTTTAACTGCTGCTGCTCGCGCGACACCTTGAGAGTATTACCTCTGCGGGAGTATTGACGACCCCGATGTTGTACCCGATCGGCAGCGACAGACCGAGGGTGGTCGCGAGTCCCGCCAGCATCAGGTGGAGCGATCAGCCACCGGCGTGCTGTCCGCTCCGGTTTAACTGCTGCTGCTCGCGCGACACCTTGAGAGTATTACCTCTGCGGGAGTATTGACGACCCCGATGTTGTACCCGACCGGCAGCGACAGACCGAGGGTGGTCGCGAGTCCCGCCAGCATCAGGTGGAGCGATCAGCCACCGGCGTGCTGTCCGCTCCGGTTTAACTGCTGCTGCTCGCGCGACACCTTGAGAGTATTACCTCTGCGGGAGTATTGACGACCCCGATGTTGTACCCGACCGGCAGCGACAGACCGAGGGTGGTCGCGAGTCCCGCCAGCATCAGGTGGAGCGACCAGCCGCCGGCGTGCTGCCCGCTCCGGGTTAGCTGCTGCTGCTCCGGCGACAACTGGAGAAACGAGGGGAATGGGGTCATTAGTGGTCGATTATTCCATCATCAACAACATTCAGCCCACATTCATCCACTGTTGGGTACAGAGGCTGCTTCTTCACGCCATTTTCGTCGGTCTCTCGCCAGCGTCACCCATTGTCCACCAACAGCCTTGACTATTTCGTCTCGCCATCGGGACATTCTTCCAATTTGTAATAACTTACAAAATAATCATAATGCTCAAAATACAACGTTTAGCTAAAAACAATGTGTACAAATAGCTAATTATATGCAAAAACAAACAGGTATACTCTTAGCTAAAAGTTGTTTATTAGGTGTTATAATAATTTCTTAAGCCTTCCTTTGTTACAAATCCGAAGACATTGAAAAATAACCGGCCAAGTGCGTGTCGGGCTACGCGCAGTGTAGGGTTCCGTAGTTGCCCTACATAATATGCGGACTTCTTCTCCAAGTACATTTTATAAGTTTGTCGACAGATCGCGCCAAACTTTTAGTACGCTCGGAAGTTGCTCTTCCCAAGAACAGCCCATACATTTTGTTCCTGCCGATGCGAATTGCCCCGTGTTTAGAGGGGACTAAAAGTTTGGCGCGATCTGTACTCGTTAACTTGTAAAGCCTACTTAGCTGTGATAGTTTTCCTTTTAATTTCGTTATGTATATTACTACCGTGATTTTTTTCACGTCTCCAAAACCGTTTCGCTGGCAGGGGGGGACACTTGACTCTAACAAAAATTAACACTTTTAAGCTTAATATTTCGCAAACGGAACCATGGATCAAAAAATGGTCTTCTCACACCCCCAATATTTTTAAATTACCTATCCAACGACACCCTACACTAGGGGATAGACGAGAATAAAAAAAATCATCCCCACTTTACGTGTAGGGGAGTAACCAAAAAAAGAATATTTTTTTTAATTTTACTGTACCACTTTATCGGCGTGATAAATATGCCCATGCCAAATTACAGCTTTCTAGTACTAGTCCCTAAGCTAAGTCGCGGACAGACAGACGGACATGGCGAAACTACAAGGGTTCCTTGTTGCTGACTACGGAACCCTAAAAAACATTCTCACCCCGCGTCTTATCTGAGGTGTCAGGTCAACTAAACAGTGAAATATTCGCACACACATTGTTAAATTTTTACAACTTAACATGACATGGGCTTTGCCCTTCCTCGCAGTGTGTCTTTCGTACCGATTGCAAGTGGTTAGTAAAAACATTACAATATTAATTAAGGTGATAGATATTACCCGAATCAATAGACCTTGGGAAAGAAATGGCCACCCGCTCTAGCTTTATGTCAGCACAGATTAAACGCACACCTGACAATATACACATTGACTGCTATTATTGTGTGAACATAGGTAGACAGAGATAGTGTGAGAGGTGGATACTTATACTCTATTTTAATATGGCAAATAATGTTTGTAAACAACTTTATAACCTAAAAGTGATGAGATATATGTTCAACTGCAATTTTTGCTGCACAATTAAGGGCCTTAGTATCGCCAAATGGGTACTTTCTAAAGCCTACTCCTCGTTTATGGCCAAAAATATTGAAAAAATGTGTAATGAATTATCAACTTTAAGACAACATATGCAACATTTTTCTTTTTCATATCACCAAAACTTCTATATGAAAAGAAATTTCTACCGAATGATGTTTTTTTGGTTTAAATTCCCTACTGCTCCAAAGCGACTGGGTCGATTTAATCCATTTATGCTTTGAGCAATAGATAAACTTGATAGCTATAAACATAACATAGGATCATTCGATCGAACAATCACGTCCATGTGAAAAGTATAATTTTCTCCTATTTCGCCTTCTCAAGGACGCAGCGAGCGTTGTAACAGCCACTACGCATTGCGCGTTGATATAAACGTTATTTCAATGTCGTTTCCGTCGATATTCGTACCGACAAACGTCGAACTGCTAATTTGGCGACGGTAATCACCTTAAACATATTAATGTACGTGAGTTCACTTTTATTAGTTTAAACCAAAATGTATAGGTATAAAAATGCTTTCTTACATCATATTTCATCACTTAGGATACAAAGTTGCTTACAAACATTATTTGCGCTATTAAAATAGAGTATAGAACGGTCGCCATGTTTATTCCCAAGGTCCATTGATTCCGCTTATAACATAAAGGGACAACTCACAAATAGCTTAAGGAAAATCTTCTTCATATCAATCCGATAGCCGAAAACGAAACCGTTATTCACACAAAATCAAAACAATAAACACACAGAGTCTATGATGCATTAGTAAGAACACTACAATCGCCACTTCGACGAGCAGAGCGTAAATAAAGCAGTCATCGTATCAGCGAGCGATGGAAGCACGCTGCAGAAGACAAATACTGGCCAAAACCAGTCGCAGAACCACCCGTCCAGTACGAAATAGGTTAGGACGATCGAGGCGAAACCGTGGCCGCCGATAGCTGATTCAACGTTAAGGAACAGTACATTTTAAAGAGATATTTTTATTTGCACATCAAAAATACTATTTTGCACACTAAATTTGCCATCAGAAATCTTCAGCGCCGTAGCGAGCCGGTTTAGGTTAGGTTAGAAGATAAGGTATGGCGCCTTCGTGGTTATTTTTTTTATGACAACAAAAGAATCCTATAAGAGCACAGTTGGAATTTTAGTGTGCAAGTCAGTATTTTTTTTATGTGCTGTTAGATTTTTTGATAGAACACTGTTAGTTACATTTAAGTATTTTGTATTGTGCGTTTAAATATATGCCTATTTAAAACACCGTGCTTGAGCTAGTTCGAATTCGGGTTAGAACTATTAGATTTTGGCCTGCGTCAGAGCATTTTAAAGACCTCTTAACGAGTTTCAAGGTTAATTGTACCAGGCATATTATTATTGCATTTATTATGCATTAAAATTATACGCAATGATTTGATTCGAATGACAAATAGAACTGCAAATTCATATCATGCAGCTTCATGGGGTGTATCCTAAATATCCGCTTATGTATCCGACATTGTTCGTGCTAGGGATGGTTGGATACAACAAGTTGGAGGTTCGACGGGACCTCACTTTGGCTTCGTACCTGTTTAAGATATGGCGTGGAATAGAGTGTAATCCCGTTTTATTAAAGAAATGTAAGTTAAGGGTGCCCAAAGGTTTCCTAAGGGTGCGAAGTGGCCGACTGTTTGATGTAGGAAGCAGTAGGACAAACCTTCACCAGAAGGCTCCCCTGACGCGAGCGCTACAACTGCTCAACAGGATCCACGATCACACAGACATATTTCTCTGTTCTCTGAGTGAATTCACAAGAACAGCGTTGTATATTATTTGTTATGTATAAATTTTTTATTGTTGCTTGTATTATGTGTTTGTAGTTTAGGGTGAAAATTGTAAATATGTACTACGTCTATTGTTTTTATGCCATAGTAATTTTGTTTCCTTATATGTTAGCTGCACTATCGCATTGGCCTAGCTGTTAAGATAGTGTAATGTAGTTAATAAATAAATAAATAAAAATAAAAAAAATCTACAAACCGCACATTTATAAAGTGTGCGGATACAAACAGGCGGTACAAATAGATTTCCTTGTTGATTTATCTCTAACCATTTTTAACTAGACTTACTAGCAGAATGTTAAATCAATAATAATTTTGACACCTGTAACTAATTTTAAACAAGCAAATCAATATAAGCGCGAAAGAAACAACAGCTCCATAAATTATCATGCAATCAAAGATTTATGAGATGACTTCGACCATAAAATGCATATGTATGTATTAATCTGATAGCCGTATTCCTGCTAACTGATAATTTTATCGCTGAACTAAGCCGGCACTCTGTTGTGTGTTAAGATAGTATTTTTAGGCATATACAAGGTATAAGCGAAAAAGATTTTATAAACAATTAAAATGCCGGTTTTGTGCAAAACCCGAACGTCGCATAGCTTGTTATTTATATTATCTGTGTTTATTACTATCATAATTCATCAGTTAGTAGGAAAACGTTAATTGACTCATGTAACATAGTATACGAAAGAAAAGAACTGCAAGCAAAGTGGTGGCTGCAAACAACATTCCAATCCAATCCAATCCATCAGCCTAGTTCGTCCACTGCTGAGCATAAGCTTTTCCAGGACTTTGCCACTCCCGGCGGTCATCCTGGCAGAATTGCCCATACTCACACACGCTGGGCATGCGGGTTGGTGAGCGCGGTGCCGGAACCCTCGCACCGGTGACGCCGCTGCCCGTCACCAGTCTGTTCCATATAAGGGCCGTCCATTAGGGATGGATATACCGCCATCCATCGGTCCCAGGCGTGGTGGGCCTCCTGGTTTTTTGCCTGTGAGCTGTCCTCTTGCTCTCCCCAAATTACTTCGAGGCAGTGGCGTGCACAGAACTTTTTTCCGGAAAAGCAATCAGAAGGTCAAGTACGACAATAAAAAAAATATGAAAAAATTTAAATAACACTTTGAAAAAAAAAAGTTTGTATGAAAGTTCTCACTCCAGGAAAGGCAGTGCCTACCCTGGCGTCATACAAACTTTTTTTTTCAAAGTGTTATTTAAATTTTTTCATATTTTTTTTATTGTCGTACTTGACCTTCTGATTGCTTTTCAGGAAAAAAGTTCTGTGCACGCCACTGCTTCAAGGGGGTCTCCAAGATGGTGGTACCTCCACAGTCGAGCAAACAACATTATTTATTTTTATTATAATTTTTATTATAAAATATTTATAAAAACATAAATAATAAAAGCCATAATATGAATGGCTATTTAAAGACGAAAGTAGAAATTGCTGCAACGATAAGAGCTCTCAAATGATTGATTAACCGCTATAATGAGGTACACGTGCTTACACAACGTATACTCTGTTATAGTTACAGTAAATAAAATATTACTAATTAATAAATATTACTTAATTAAATAATCAATTATTAATTAAGCATATCAATATATTGTGGACCATATCTGGGTCAAGAAATAAGGTATAGTACTACTATACAACATCATTGGGGTCAAGTTAGTGCATTTGTTTACTACCAATAACATTAGACAAACACGTTATTGAATGAACGTACAATAGACAATGATAAAAGCAACGCATTGATATAATTATCCGGTAAAGATTCTAAAAGGACGTGTTGTGTGTGAAGTGTCCAAAAATAAAGTTTGTCGTTTGTACATCGTACATTATTTACGGCTTCAGTTTTAATCAGATATGATCTACGAGCTGATCTATTATGGTGTCAATTCGGCGCAACACGACTTAACTTATTTGACAAGACTAACCTTATTTTAAGCGTCCTGTCTTTGTATTTTCGACAAAGAAAGAAAAAGGCAGAACACTTAAATTAAGTTTAGTCCTGTCAAATAAGTTAAACCGTGCTACACCGAAACATAGATAAATAAAGGAAGGATAGATTGCTATCTCCTTGTACTGTTCGCAATACTAGAAAAAACGTTGCTAGATGGCGTTACTTGTCTCGCTGGAAATAAAATTTGTCTGAAATCGGCGAAATATAGCATTTTACTGTTCTGGTTCATCATATTTATTTATTTTATGAATAAAAACACGAAATTTTCATAACATCGCATCAGAAAATAGTGAATTCTTAATCAGGTGTTTTTACATTTTTTTCATTAAACTTTCGGTGGTAAGCTGGCAATCTCACTAAGCGTGCAGATGGTTATTCTGGATTCCGGTAGATGGCGCACAGCGATCAATTAAACAAAATATGTGCATTAAAATACGCTTTATTTACCTAACACACACTACTCATACATACCGGTATATAACTTTACTCTTTGAATCAACTGTCATGCACGGTTGAGCGATTTATCCTCAGATTTATCGTATGCCATGTGTCGCGTATTGTCGTATTCTAGCAAATTTTTGTTTTTGTGGGTGCAGTATAGTTGCTACACACACACACACACACACATCGAATTTCGTTTCATCAACTGTTCGATAGATGGCACTAGGTATGTCACAATTTATCTAGTATAGTAGCGACATCAAAAATAATAAGTCGAACTACTAGGTACCGGCGAAAATAATAAGTTTTACGCGGGCTTTGTTCTAATGTATGGAGTGAGCAATCTATCCTTCCTTTATTTATCTATGACCGAATTGACACAATTGTTTCTTAAATTAAAAGCACTTGTACAGTAGTTTCACTATTTATTTATGCTTTTCTCCCAACCGGTTTCGGATTTTACACAATTTTCAAGGGAGGATGTTAACATCCTGTTCTTAAGAATTTAAATACATTTTATAGATTTTAGGAACAGGTTTTAATTCAAGATCTGTTTCAAGTTTTGCCAACAATCGCAAGTATAAATCCTATCTTTGAATCGGTCGCCAACTAGTTGCCAACCACCAAAAACATATATTTAAAAAAAAAACTGACTTTCAAAATTGCCTTCAGTGGGTATATTGAACTATTTACGACCTGTGACGTCACTTCAAGTGCGAACGTATCCTTGAAAAATCGGAATTCGATAGTATATCTATGCTTTTGAGTTGGCAAACGATTTGACATAAAATAATCAAGGCGCTGAATAAAAATTCGCTACATATTTGACTACGCCTAATGGTTTTCCATACCTTTTCCAAGGCCCTAGTGTGATGCTAAGTCTTCAAACCAAATAGCTCAATCGGTACAACGACCCTTGATTTATGCCCCGCACGGACAGACAGACGAGCCCCACTAGATACCAGACCTACCAGTTACAGGCGCGTGAAGACAGCTTTCTAGACAAGGGGGAGCGCCTGGTCACTAAGGATTTTTTGTTTTGAAAATTGAAAGTCGGTTAATTAAGTTTTGTCAAAATTCAAATTTGAGAACGTCGAACAATAAAATTCACCCTTTTTAGGGTTCCGTACCCAAATGGTAACCAACGGGATCCTATTACTAAGACTCCGCTGTCCGTCTGTCTGTCCGTCTGTCACCAGGCTGTATCTCATGAACCGTGATAGTTAGACACTTGAAATGTTCACAGGTGATGTATTTCTGTTGCCGCTATAACAACAAATACTAAACAACAGAATAAAATAAATATTTAAGGGGGCTCCCATACAACAGACATGTTTTTTTGCCGTTTTTATAGATAATGTAAACCATGGAAATAATCGTGCGCGAGTCCGACTCGCACTTGGCCGGTTTTTTCGTTTGGGGTAAAACGAAAAATTATCTTTCACACATCAAGGTTAATGTCTTTGTGAACTTTTAAAAGAGCCAACCCCGTCAATCGCTCTTCTCCCATTCGACCTCTATGCTATGTTTTGAGTCAACGCAGGTGAGAGAAACTCCTCTGGTGTGGAGACACTCATTGGCATAGTTGCCAAAATTTTGAAAAAGGGGCGAATGGCCGAGAACACTTGTCTGCACTGCATCCAGAGATGATGAGGCAATATCAATTCCTTTGTCCGTGAGTACTCCCCCCACTTCACACACAATAGTTAAATAGCTCAATACAGAGGTAGCAGGAGCACCTAGAAATTCCTTATATTTTTTATACCATATTAATCCTTATGTTTTCCACCGGATCGGCCATATTCAAACTTTGCACAAGCACATAAATTATGAAAAAATTATGAGATGGATGATAGGCAGTCATACTTAGTAAGACATGAAAATGAAATGAAAGCTATTTCTCTTGTTACATTTTGATTATTTTTCACATTAGAGTATTTTTTTCGGAACATGTGAAGGTACTTTAGGTGGTATCATGAGTCATGTCCTCCCTGGGCACGCGCCTGCCCTGTCACTATGAAGCCTTAACTAACCTCCAATTGGCTCCAATTACAAGAAAAATACAGTTTTGCAAATCGGGGTGGCACAAAAGGATGGAAAATAAAATGGATTCAACAGATTAAGATCAGGAAGTACAATATTCGTAGTAACAAAGAAATTTTAGTAACAAAAAGGATACACAGCAGCGAGACGGAAGGAGAGAACATGGTTAGGCCGGACATGAAGGTGATGAACTCAAGCAGTATTAGAGCGATGGATGCGCCGAAACCAGCTACCAACCTGCAACCATGCAATTACTTACCGTTACCATTACTATGTTACCATTACTATGTTACCGTCAAAAACATAGCTTAGGAGCAGTAGGGACTTCAAGCCAAAAAACACCATTCGGTTGAATATAATACATATGAAATTGCCGAAATTTTCTTACAGATTCATGAGTTCATAATTCCTGTAATTCAATAGCTATTTCAATTATTTGTTTTTAGTTTGAAAGTTGATTTCAAGGTTTTACATTTACGTATTAAATTTTGTGTTTATGTTCAGTTTGGTAATGGTATCGATTCGGCATAACACGTCTTAACTTATTTTGACAGGACTAACCTTATTTTAAGCGTCCTGTCTTTTTCTTTCTTTATAGAAAAGACAAGGACAGAACGCTTAAACTTAGTTTAGTCCTGTCAAATAAGTTAAAATGTGCTTCACCGAATCGGTACCAATGAAAAATTTATCTTCAAAAACAGTGGAAACATTTTGGTGCTGTCATAGTACGGCAAGGGCTTATCTTTACTTTTGAAACCACCTTAATCACTGTTCTCTGAACGAGTTCGCAAGGGATGCTATGTGGGTCTTATGTTACTGAAAAATGTATGTATAAGTTGTTATTTACGTTGTGTTGTTTATGTTAAATTGAGTTCGTTGACTTCTAACTCTATTGTATTAGGATTATTACCTGTAATAATAGCTGTAATGTGTAAATAAATAAATCAATGTTTATAGAAGAACGGAAAAGATTCTAAGGCTCAAACGTTTAAATGTAAGCACACATAATAGCTGAATTTTATAGAGAAAACAAATCTATTTATTTATTTATTTAGTTTTATTAGGGACATCAACAGCAATACATAAAACTTAATACAACATTAACAAAAAATACAAGAAATAAAGCCAATAACAGATATCCACAAAAGTACATTAACGAAAGTACATAGAACTATTTAACTAGACACTAAATATATAATTGTAAAAGACAGACAAATTAGCTAATAATTAGCACTGTTATTATTTTTACATGAATACTAAAATAAGTGCATAAAAGTGTGCGTGTGTGAGAGGTGTGTAATGAAATGAATGTAAGTGAAAGTACTTATGAATGTAATTGAGTAAAGTGTATTAGAGCTACTAAGAATCAGGAAAATTAAATTTATATAAAACTCGTTTTTTGAATCTGAATCTATTGCAATCAAATGGATCAACAGAGTGAAATTTTGAATTGTACTCTTTTACCAAACGTATAAGTGTATAACAATTAAAAACATTAAAAATTAGACCGACCTTCTTTACTTTACGTGGTGAAGGGGCCATATCCAACACAAAAACACACTTTATCCGGTGAACGAAACGTCGTTGACTTTATGGCTATAAATGCCTTCTGAGACTAAATACTAACTGAAGCAATGAAATTGTAAATCGTAATAGTTAAATACCTATCACTGGCGTAGCCAGGTAGGGGCAGGGGTGGGCACGCCCCCCCCCCCCCGAAAAAACCCGGTGCCTCTTCCAGAATAATCCACCAAATATATTTAAGTTTCAACATAAGCATAAGCATGCAAGTATAAGCATGAGAGGCGTCGTTACGAGCAAACCGCCATACAAACGCTGTCACCACATTGTGGGGTGTCTATGCAATGTTATTATAATATTTTAGGCTGAGTCCATTAACATTGTCTAGATCTATGTTTAGGACGAACTGAAAATCGTGAAATTTGAGTAATATCTTAACAACAAACCCCTAAGATACGTAAATTTAACGGTTTTTTACCAAAAGTGTAGCCGAATGTACTTTTATTGTTTTAGATAAATTCGAAAAATTAATACGAGTTAAACATCAAAATTAATAATACCCAAAACCAATGTTTCTCCTGGCCCCGCCCACAACTGAGTTTAGGAAATTAATTTCATATTTATGATTTTCGGTTCCAATGGAAATTTAATTTTAATAAACAATAATTTTGAACAAAACCAAATTTATGTCAGGCTGGCCCCTACTACCCCCCCCCCCCCCCCCATAACAAAATCCTAGCTACGCCAATGTACCTATTCTGTAGTAAATTTATTTAAACGACATTTATTATGCTCACCTTGACCGCTACTCTGTACCACGAACCATAAAATGAGATAAGAACAGAAAGAAGGCATTCATATTCATTTGACTAAGTGCGAGTCGGACTCGCGCACACAGGGTTCCGTACCACCACACAATACTGGTACGGAACCCTAACAACATCATGGTATATAACAACCATACAGATGGCGGTTGAAGCTAGAAGAATTATACAAATAAAACCGCATTTTTATAAAACTTGAACGCTAAAATAAAACTTTTATTTTCTTCTATATTTCAGTCAAACTAACCAATTTAATATAAAAATGTGGGTATGGACACCTAATAATGCTTGCTTTGTACTAAACATGACTTTTTCTGTATTCGGTTTTTTTCCGTGGAGACGAAAATTGCAACATTGTAGGGTTCAGTGACTTCTAGCACTTTTATTTGCTAATTTTATTAATATGATTTTAGAAGCATTAAAAAATGTCTGAAAGTAGTTTTGATAAAGTTATCAGTTGTAGAGCAAATGTTATGATGTGATGCAATTTTAAAAAATTCGCCGTAAAGTGGCATTATGCATCTTTGAAACTTCGTTTATATGTTGCCTAGTATCATTAATAGTAGTTTATGCTACAAGGGCGCAAAGGAATAAATTACGAGGACGATTTAAAACACGAGCGTAGCGAGTGTTTTAAACGTAACCGAGTAATTTATTGCTCTTACGCCCGTTTTTCAATGCATAGTGTGAGGAAATAAAACAAATATAATTTTGTGAACTTTAAATTGTATTTGGCTCAAAGGGACTGTATCCAGAGCCGTTAAACAGTAGAAAAAAAAATATGACATTTATGGTACACAGGAAAGGCTGCAGGTTAGCCAACCATTGTAAATAAATTTAAAAAAATTATAATAATAAAGCCCTAGGGCAAAATAATCGACTTTTTGTTCGGTTTTGATGCATAAAAAGTGGGCCTTTACGAGCACATGCATTGAAAAATCATTAATGATTGTTTGAATTGTTAGTTTTAAGTTTTTTTTTGCCAAAACAGGCAATAAAAAAAACGCTAGAAGTTAATAAAACTACAATGTAATTCTCGTCTCCACAGAAAAAAACCGAGTACAGAAAATGTCAAGTTTACAACAAAGGAAGCAATTTTTTTATTCAGTTGGTTAGTTTGAATGAAATAGAGAAGAAATTAAAAGTTTTCTTTTTGCTTTGAAATTTTATAAAAATGCAGTTTTACCGTTTAACTTCAACTGCCTCGGTATTTATTTATAGTATTTACTTAAAAAAATATGGAAAAACCATCATACAATTTTTTAATCGTCTTCTCCTTAAGCATATTTTCCGCACTGGCCCGAGACGAAAATACGAAAAAGTAAAAAATCGAACCACTATATCGTTGTAATAAAACGAAATTTTTTCATAACAAATATTGATAAATTACGAAAAATGTTTATATTCAGTCGCTAACCGCACAGAAACCATAAAATAAGTGATATCGCTTTTGGTTGATAGCAAATTTATCAAGGATTATTCCGTTTCTACACACTTGTCATGTATCGCGTGCGGTTTTCTTTAAAAATGTAAAGTATACATTTTTAGGGGCCCGTTATCCCTGACATTGAGCACCTCATTATGCATCAAGTAGAACTGAACTCTATGATCTTTTATTATAGTTTACAATAGCGTGCTCTGAGCCGTGGCTGTTACAACCGAAACATCGCGCGCTCTTAAAAAACACATTTTTCGCTCAAAAAACATTTTTACGGTGAAATTTTTCAGGAAACTATCCACAAGAGTACTTACTAAACTACATTTTACTTATTTTTCTGTAATTTTACGACGATTTGGTAATGTCAATTTTATATAAAACGAAAAAAACATGAAAAATCAACCAAATTTCGGATTTATTTTCGATGAAACAAAGTATAACGTATCGCGTTTTGAACCTTAGATATACAAGGTGAATTTGTGAACATCGTCCAAATTCATACCTGAGCCTTGGTAAGTGATCAGCATCATGAACCAATAACGATTTTTGTAAAATTCATAAAATGAAATTTCGACTCTCCATAGTGATTCGCTCAAGACTGGGAGTGAATTACTATGGGAAGTCGAAATTTCATTATACGAATTTCACAGAAATTGTTATCGATTCATGATGCTGATCACTTACCAAGCCTCCAGTATAAATTTGGACGATGATGGAAAAGTCACCTTGTATATGTTTTTCAGACATAAAATATCACAATTTCATGGTTTAAGAGACAAAATTGGGATAGGCCCCCCTTAACGGGATCGGGACGGTTGTCGGTGTGCGCGGGCGGATCCTTTTCGGACTAAAATTGTTGTTTATTTATTGACGTCAGAAAAACTTACTACTGAAAATAAAGTTAATTTGATAACAAGTTTCCAACAAAAAGAATGTTCTACCCATTAATATGAACAACCTTTACTATGGGGCCAACCTTGAGATCACGAAGAAATAATCAGCTGTTCCATAGATTGCCTTACCTTAAGTTAACTACCTACTTGACCAAAATGTATGAAACAGCTGATTTTGTTTTTGCGATTTGAGGGTTGACCCCATAGTAAAAATTGTTCGTATTAATGGTTAGAACACCCCATTTTAAGGAAAATGTTTATCATCTCAACACCCTGTATAAGAAACTTGGGCAGAGTGGGGTGTTACTAGTTTACCGCGTCAATGATAACAGTTATAGTCTGATTTAATTACGAAATCAATTGACAATTCAATTGAATATCTATTGTCAATGGCTGTATAGGCGCGTAGCAGTACGATTCGTACTTATGATATTATTAAAATTGTTTATCTTTGCAGGATTAATTAAGTATATATATTTAAAGATTATATTAAAAACTTAGAAAATTTAGGATGTTGCTGTAGGTATTATTTAGGTATTTGCAATTATTTAATTTAAAAGGGTCATTACAAACTTAGAATTAAAAGTTTAGATTTTATCTGACATAAAATAAGCGTATTTTGTTGTTATTCATTTATTAGAAAGATTGCATACATGGAAATTAGGAAAACAGAAAATTGTGAAATACTCTTTCAATATAGTATTAGAGGGACTTGAGTATGTTTACATCAAATGGTATTATTTATCTTGACCTAAAATAGAAATATTAGAAATTTATTTAGTATGCTTTTCGGTTTAATTAAGTTTCTTTTCATATTATGAGAAATACAAAATTAGAATTCAAAAGTTGGCAGCTACCTTATCATAATAACATACCCGATCAACATTCAAAAGATTAGAAAAATTCGTACCCGTAATTTTAAGAAAACATAATTTCTATGATCATGGCATATAAACAAAGGCGCGGGGTGCAGCGCGGGGTCGGGGCGGACTCCACGCCACGTGCCAATCAGCGACGGATGGAGTTTGCTCGCACGCTATTCACAAAGCGGCGAGGCGACGTGTGAGTAGATGGCGATCCGTCAAGATGAATGAAAAGTGCGTTATTTGTGGGAGGGAATCATTCGTCATCTAAATATTTCTTTTGCCGCCAAAAAATGTTTTCTGCTGCAAAAGAAATATTTAATAGGATATTCAATAGGTAAGGAATGAAAGTACATGATCAGATTTACACCCTCCTGTTTTAAGGCGGCCGAACTTTGGTACCTAATTAAAATAATGCCTCTAAAATGCCTTTGAAAATTTCACCTTAAAAGAAATTTCTTTTTTATTCAATTTCTACTTTAATATTCATAAGAATCTGTATATATATATATATATATAATAAAACGGTTAAAAAAAACCTTAAAAGAAAGAAATAAGGTACCCACTAAGAAACCCGTTAGCAAAAATTTATTATATTTTGCCTTATTTCGGCTAAGGGCCGACATTGTATTGTTATAAAATTTTTAACAAAAAAATAGTAACCGACTTCAATAGTTACAGCAGTCATTCACTAAAAAGTTAATAATAATTCTATAAAGACCGATGGTACCGAAGCAACACTTTTGCCGACTTCTTTCTTCCTGAAACAATATGTTATCTAGAAGTCGGCGCTATCGTCGTACGTACGCGTCTATGTGTGCGTGCGCCTGTTTTCGCTAGTTATTCGGAGTAAAAATTCTATAAGTGGTTATTTTGTGACCGAACATGTTTTTTTTGCCGTTTTTATAGATAATGGTACCTATCTACACGTCGCGTTGCGTCGTGAAAAGATTTTCACTGCCATCATGGATCAAATGATGAAATTAGGGTTCCTTTTGATTTTAAATAATGATACTTTTTGTTTCATAGTGATGATCCTGATGTTAGGGTTATGCTTTTGACATAATGATGTACCACTAGGGATGCACCATAAAAAAATTGTTTTGGCCTTATCTTTAGAACGGAAAGTAGTACCGACACCCTTTAGGATTGTACCATAGGCGGTCAAAAAAAAATATATTTTTAATGCCAAAACTTTAACGGCCTGTATCTTCTAAACGGCTGGGGTTAAACCCACGTTAATAGGTGTCTAAGAAAAGGTCTCGCCGAAATCTACCCCTCCCAAGTGTCAAAACTTTGACGGCCTGTATCTTCTAAACGGTAAGAGTTAGACCCATGTTGATGGGTGTCTAAGAAAAGGTCTCGCCGAGATCTACCCCTCCCAAGTGTCAAAACTTCAAAGGCTCGTATCTCCTAAATGGCTGAAGCTAGACCCATATTGATGGTACTCTAATAAAAGGGCTTCACGAGATCTACCTAATGGTAAAATAAAAAATAAAAAAAGTCGTAAAAAAATAAAAAATAAAATTTTGCAAATTTTGATCGGCCAATATCTCCCGAAAAGCTGGTGCTAGAGAAAACGGGTTTCGACTGTTGTAAATGGCTTGGCAGGGGCTACGTGCCTTTTCTTAGACACTCATCAACATGGATCTAACTTGTACCGTTTAGGAGATACAGGCCGTCAAAGTTTTGACACTTGGGAGGAGTAGATCTCGGCGAGACCTTTTCTTAGACACCCATCAACATGGGCATAGTAAAACCAGAACAGTAGATTAACTCACGCCCCGTACGAGACTTCAATACCTACTGTGTCAGGGTTGTTCCTTCTTTTATTTTCGTACCTAGCTAATACAAATCAATATTTAAATACATATATTATACATATACTACGTAGGTATGTATTATGTTTGTAAATATTAAATTCATTTACATTGGGCCTTCAACTCGATGGCAGCAGCAGCGACAGCCGGTACGAATAGCGATACGTTAAATGAACGTGTTACCAACTTATCTGTTGCCGTAGGCCAAACTAAAATGACTTCTATATTCATTAGTAACAGTCTTCGTTGCCGCGAGTCGCCGAAATAGATAAGTTTGTGGTGCGGAACTGTTCACAAGGCGGCCCCCTTTGGTGGCACGTTTGATCTACAAAGACGCCGCCGCGCCGCTGCGCCGCGCCGTAGAGACCCGAATTGACCTTTATGTAGACCGGGAGCTAAGTACCGTATTTTAACCTTATATGAGGTAGACATTAATAAAAAGCACATTTATTTAAAGAAGACTTCTTTAATTTAAAATGCTTACAATTTATAATATGAAGCACGATATTTTGAAACATTATCTGTCAAATCCTCACGTGATATTAATTGTAGCCATTGTAAGCGCCTGAAAACAACAAAATAAAAATTATGACAAATCAACTGACATTTTGAAGCCGATTATGACAAATGAGCTATCAATCGACGACGTAGTGAAACATTCAAACATACATACATTCATATCATACATAATAAACGTATAGACCTTATAACTCATAAAGAAATCTTACTTGCTTATATTAAATAAAGTAAGAAAACTTGAAAATAATCAATTATAAAATTAAAGATAAGCTCCTGAATTTACCTTAAAAACATGGGCATCGTCAAAAGGGGGAAGGGGGCAGCTGTCCCCCCCTAGAGATTTGAAAAACTTTGAGATTTTTATAATAAAGTAACCGAAAAATTCGCGAGAAACCCAAGAACATTATGTTTATAAGACAATTATTTTGTTTCTTGTAATGAACAATTAAAAACTTTACATTTGTTTATTTTACCTACAATTCATGTCATCTTGCCCTCCTGGCAACGCCTTTGCTTAAAAATCTTTGTGATTGTTGACTAAATTAATCAGTTCAATTCATTTAAGTACATAATAAAATTTAAGTATCTAATCGAACATTGGCTCCTAGTCTATAATTAAAAAATCTTTGCGATTTCAACCATATCAGCTCTACATTTAAAAACACTTTGACTAACTGACAATCATAGCACAGTTATGATCATAGGTACCTATGTTAAATGTGAACAAAGAAAGTACGGTTTACATCTCTCATAATTATTTATATGTACCATAAATTGTGTACTCACCTTTCTTGTTGAGTTGGTATTGAGAAGAACGATAATTCTGGATTTGAGGAATTATTATTGAGGCATCCGAAGACAGAACAATATGTACGACAGCGTGCTGTCGACATACTCGTATTTGAAGTGATCGGTGCCGCGCTGGCGCGCTTGTTCGAAAGACTTGACTGAGCGCGACCGGGGCGTAACCCCGACTAGCACCGGCCTTGCATACCGAGATATTGCTGTTGTGTGCGTACTGTAGTTCGTGCGTACTAGCACGCACACATATTAGCCGCGCGATGTACCTTTGGTTGAAGATAAACTACTTTTCTGGTTTTACTATGACATGGGTTTAACCCCAGCCGTTTAGAAGATACAGGCCGTTAAAGTTTTGACATTTAAAAAAAAATGTATTTTTGACCCGCTTTGGTACAACCCTAAAGGGTGTAGGTACTACATTCCGTTCCAAAGATAAGGCCAAAACAACATTTTTATTGTGCATCCCTAGTGGTACATCACTATATCAAAAGCATAACCCTAACATCAGTTATATCACGATCAAACAAAAAGTATCAATATGGGTCTAATCCCAGCCGTTTAGAAGATACAGGCCGTTAAAGTTTTGACATTTAAAAAAAAAATATTTTTGACCCGCTTTGGTACAACCCTAAAGGGTGTAGGTACTACATTCCGTTCCAAAGATAAGGCCAAAACAACATTTTTATTGTGCATCCCTAGTGGTACATCACTATATCAAAAGCATAACCCTAACATCAGTTATATCACGATCAAACAAAAAGTATCAACATGGGTCTAATCCCAGCCGTTTAGAAGATACAGGCCGTTAAAGTTTTGACATTTAAAAAAAATATACAAGGTGAATTTATGAACATCGTCCAAATTCATACTGGAGCCTTGGTAAGTGATCAGCATCATGAACCAATAACGATTTTAGTAAAATTCATAAAATGAAATTTCGAGTCCCCATAGTGATTCACTCAGGACTCTGAGTGAATTACTATGGGAAGTCGAAATTTCTTTATACGAATTTCACAAAAATTGTTATCGATTCAGGATGCTGATCACTTACCAAGCCTACAGTATGAATTTGGAAGATGATCAAAAAGTCACCTTGTATATATTTTTGACCCCCTATGGTACAACCCTAAAGGGTGTATGTACTACCTTCCGTTCCAAAGAGAAAAAAAAATTTATGGTACATCCCTAGTGGATGTACAGTGCAGACCGCATCAAGTAAGACACATTGGACTTTGTACCTATCTTATATTCTTCTCTGTAGGGGCTAATTTCGTACTGCAAGTGTATAGCTTGATGTGGTCTCCACTGTACATTCACAAGTCCGACTTTTGAAATGATCGTTTATAACTCTGCACCCAATGCAAAGTTCATCGGCTGCGGCGATGTAAGTCTGATGCACTGTCATGGCGGCCGCTACCGTTCCGAGTCTTTACACTGAAGTTCGGTGACAAACAAAAAAAAATATATTCTAAGAAATATGATCGCTGATTTTTTCAATAGTTATGAGAAAAGTGTTTTTTTTTAATGAAGTTACTTCGAAATAATTTTTATATCCATATAAAATTTAAGAATATTGGAAGTTATTGTTTTGTGCTACAATCGGAACAAAGTTTTATGAATGAAACGTATTTGTACACCTATCATAAACTTCTATGTGGTTGTAGATCTCACCAATACACTCAAAAATCTTGTGAGTTTTGAATACTTTTGATATTTTAATTGCGTAATAATTAAACAATTTTTCAATTAATATTATTGCATATGGGGAAACTAGATTGTTCGTTGATTTTTTAAGCTTTATTTGAGAAGTCTGTTTTGTTGTAATTAAGGTATGTATGCAATTATAAAATCGTATGAAATTGTGTTGGTTTTACCACCTTAAGGTATTGATTATCTCAGAAACTAAGCATTTTAGAGCTTTTAATTTTTACCAAAGGACAAATTACCTATCGCAAATGAATGTTAAAAGGACACTTGACAATCCCTAAAAAAAAATCGGGCAAGGACCTTACACGTTTTTTGCATACTTTGTCATAGTAGAAATGAACTTTAACATTTTATTTGCTGATCTCGCGCTCTCCGCTCACCACGGCTACAAAGTAGTACAAAGCGAGCCGACCAGCTCACGACACCGTCACACGGCCTAGCGTCCCCGCCCCCGCGCTTCACCCCGCGCGTTTTTTGTATACCATGATAATCGAAATCATGTTTTCTTAAAACTCCATGTGCGATTTTTTCTAATGTTTTGAATGATGATCGGGTATGTTATTACGATGAAGTAGCTGCCAACTTCTGCATTCTAATTTTATATTACTCACAACATGAAAAGAAACTTAATTAAATCGAAAAGCATGCTAAATGAATTTCTAAACTTTCTATAATAGGTCAAGATAAATAATAACATATGATGTAAATAAACATAAGTCCTTCTAATATTATATTGAAAGACTTTTCCACAATTTTCAGTTTACCTATGTTCCATGTATGCTATCTTTCTAATAAATGAATAATAACAAGATACGCATGTCTTATGTCAGATACAATCCAAACTTTTAATTCTAATTTTGTAATGACACTTTAGATTCAATAATTGCAAATACCTAATTAATACCTAAAGCAACGTTGTAAGATTTCTAACTTTCTTAACAAAGCTTCAAATATGCATAACCTATCCACTGTCCGAAAACTAAGGATTTTAATAATACCATAACTTACGTCGAAATTAAAACGTCCGGCTATCGGTCTAGTACTAATTTGTTAGCATGAGATTTGTAAGAGGAAACCTTATACAAAAGGAAAAGTATGAACCAATTTGTTGTGTATACTGAAAATGGCGGCTCAAAGTATGATTATAAAATGCTTCTTTCTAAGAAGCCTCTTTTTCCTGGCTACGGTAACTTCTCAGAGCGTCATTTTGCCACTTTTTTTTTTAATTTTAACGGCTCTGGATTCTTGTCCTTTTGAGCCCGTCATTTTGCCACTAATTAACAGTGATGCCAGATCGGGGGGGAATACCCCAAATTTGGTTTTATTTTTATAGGTATGGGAGGACAATTAGGGGGATTTTTGGAGGAAAGAATTTGAGAATAAGGTATACATTGCCAGAAGTATGTTTTAATTTTAAACCAAGTTCAACCATGTTTAACAGATTTAACTCACGAGAAAATGTACGGAACTACAGATGACGCTGATCCGTAATGAAAGCTATTGCTAAAATAGCATATAATTATTTGATTAATAAATAAATATTTTGTTCTTCAAAACCTATTTTGGGGATTCTGGGTAAGATTTGGGGAGTACCTGAGTCGGTCATCTGGCAACACTTTTACTCTGTCAAAAGCAAACGAAGTAAAGCCATCACGGTATAACATAAAAATTTAAAAAAATCTAAAAATGTTGCTTTTAAAATACCTGAAACAAACAGGCAACTACGTAAAACGGCACAAGACAACACATTAAACATATATTAAACATTATTAATTTGAATAAACTTGAAATTAAGTTGAAACAGAACAATTAAATTCAAAATTTGCTCAATAGTAATTCAAACAAAACTTTATTACCTACGTATTCTGTAAACTTTTATCGCAAAATTTCCATTGGTACGAGGGTGAATCCAAAAGTTCTAAGCCCGACCTACAAAGAGGTATCAAATCTTTGTAAATCTACCGTCATTTGTTAGTATGTTTTTTCGTGATTGATTGTGTGAAGTTGAAGTTCGATACTGCAAGCTATTATTTTTTTGTGATATTTTGTTTAACGCAGTCTGACGGGATTTTTCACAATGGAGAAAATTTAACACCGTGCTGTGATTAAGTACCTCAATAAAAAAGGTCTTTCACCTAAAGAGATTCATGAAGATATGGAAACAACATTAGGGGAATCTGCTCCATCGTATTCCACTGTCAAAAAGTGGGTAGCTGAATTTAAACGCGGTCGGGAGACCAATGGAGATGACCCAAGGAGCGGAAGGCCTTCAACGTCTACCACTAAAGAAAACACTGACAAAATTTGTGATCTCATCCTAGGACACCGACGATTGACTATTAGTAGGATACCTCAGATCACAGGCATCAGTTATGGCCGAGTGCAAAACATTATAACTGTAGAATTGGGGTTCCGTAAGGTTTCTGCTCGCTGGGTCCCAAGATTGCTTTCAGCTGACCAAAAACGAGTTCGATTCACAATTTCGCGTGACTGTTTGGAACTTTTTGAGGCAGATGCTGAGGATTTTATGTCTCGTTTTGTTACCATGGATGAAAGCTGGGTTCATCACCATACTCCTGAAACAAAACAGCAATCCAAACGGAAAAGATCTGGCTCACCCACGCCGAAAAAGGCCAAGTGCGTTTTGTCAGCCAACAAAGTCATGGCATCTGTTTTTTGGGATTCGAAGGGAGTTATTTTATTGGATTATTTACCTAAAGGTGAAACTATAAATTCACGCTATTATTGTAACCTATTACGAAAACTTCGCGAAGAAATAAAAGAAAAACGGCCGGGGATGTTGCGTAAGAGAGTTTTGTTTCTTCAAGACAATGCACGAGTTCACACTTCGGTTGAAACGATGGCTGTGATCCATGAATGTGGTTACGAGTTGCTGCCTCACCCACCTTATTGGCCGGATTTAGCCCCCTCTGACTATCATCTCTTTCCAAATTTAAAAAAACACTTGGTGGGATCAAAATATTCGACTAGAGAAGAAGTGATAGTCGCAGTTAATGACTATTTTGACGACCTTCCGGAATATTTTTTTTTCGAGGGTATAAACTGGTTGCAGGTCAGGTGGAAGAAGTGTGTTGATCTAGATGGAGACTATGTCGAAAAATAAAAATAATTTTGAACCCACTTTTCTTTCATTTTCACGGTCGGGCTTAGAACTTTTGGATTCACCCTCGTATCTGTAAATTAGAACTTTGAAATTCTAATGCTAACTTAGCGATAGCAGCATACACAATACATATTGTAATAAGGTTTTGTTGAATAACTATTGAGCAAACTTTGAATTTAAGTGTTCTATTTCGATTAATTAATAAAAGGCGGGTTTTTTACAATACGGATATTGAAAAATATAATCCAAAGATCCCTCCTCCAAACCACAGTCGCACAGAGGCGAGAACGACCGAACAGGACATGAGGACAGTCGTGACTCCTTTGACAAATTTGCCATATTTATAAGACCACGGAATTTGAGAATAAAAATAATTGAAGCAATCCCATTCACCCTGCCACTCAATCGAAAGTTTTTTGGGCGCAATAGACATAAGTTCCTGACAAAAGTTCTGTAGCCTAATCATGAAAACATCTCCGTATATTTGCGTTTCAGACTACTGAATCTGGAAAACCGCACCAAGCGGACAGTAGCGGAACTAACAGCAACCTAAGTTTAGTTTCAAACGCAACGATACGGAGATGTTTTCATGCTTAGGCTACTGGTAGAAGATGTCATCCCCTACTGAAATAGCATCCTCAGCTTACCGATCAGCCTCCTCATTACCACCAATACCAGGATAGGAATTAATGTTGAAACAAAACAGAAGTACACATATAATAAGTAATATAGGATTACGTACACAATTCTTGAAAGGATTTTGACGAATCGAATATACTCTATTGTGGAGGCACGTCTTCACGTCTGCCGCATTCTAGTTAGATATGAATAATCACGTCTCTTTAAGTATAAATAAGGAATCATCTTTCATAAAATATACATTACATACTTAACCATCAAACTGTTACTAACAATTTATTTTGTATAAAATCGCCCCCAAATTGTGACAGCAAGTGCTACACGTCTGCCGCATCTATTGCACTTAATTTGTGTCAGAAAATATTATTGAATTGACAATAAGATTGTCAGCAATATGAACTAACGCACTCAGGGTAGCAAGACACTCTCCTGAGAAAACCGTAGCTTGGGAGGTAACTTATGTAATCTTTTATACCGTGTTCAAATAAAAAAAATAGTGAACCTACACAGCCATTTTCCGCCAGCTTAGAGTTGTCAGTAAAAAACAAATTCCAGGCAGGCCACTTAGAATGTACGGCCTCATTTAAAATGCCATTGAAATTTGGGGTACCTATCCTTGTGGGTACCTAAGCCTTTAAATCAAATTCAATCTTTTTTTTTGTACTTAGATCACGCTGAAAGTTTCTAGATTCTAGGCACGGTTTTTGAGATGCGAGCAAAAGTAATGGGGGAAAAAAATCCCAATAAAGAAGTCATTTATAGGGACTGTTTGGAGGAAAGAAGGGGGCGCGACGGGAGGGCAGGCGCCGCGCGGCTGTGATTGGTTTGTCTGTTTCCCGCTATGTTACCGCACGTCTCCGGGCCTTTGGGTACAGTCACGCACACAAATATTTTTAGTAGAGCGTATTAATTTCTGTTTGTGACCTGCAATTTAGTTACCAAGATGCCGAAAGGAAACAAAGTTTTTACTAGACAGGTAAGGAAAATGGTATACGACGTGCACTATTTCATGAAAACGGAGACTGGAAATAGTTGAAGGTGAATTTTTTTTTTTGTATTCTGCAATGACGGTCCTGACCACTTACCGAGTCCACAGTATGAATTTGGCTATATAAATAAAAGTCACTTTATAGAGGTAAAGTTTTAGTATACCGTTTGGTAAGCAGTTAAACTATAGCCCTATTTCATTCGTGTACGTAATACTAATATTAATCATTTGAGACATATAACACTTTCTCATATTTTACATATTCATTATCCACTAGGATTATGTCTCTATACACAAACAACTTGCCAAATCCATTTACACGATTATCAGTAGATATTGTAGGTATGTTTATTCATAAAATCCGGCTAAGCAATTACGTGCACGAGTGTAATTGCTTAGCGACACTGTTGTGTCGCTTGAAAACCAAAAGACAGTGTCCTAATTTGCCAAAAAAGGAGCAACCATTTTCTTACCAATGCTTCGACTTTTCTTAACTTTCGTCGGCAAGTCTTCAAAAGGAAAGACCCATTCTGCCGACTGGGCTTTTTCTTTCCGGTTCAAAGCAGTTCTCCCAGGTTTCGTCATATCTGTCACGTTTTTATAGACAGCCAATGACTGTCCTCCATTAAACTTATTTATCATTAATTTATGACACCACACGACACGCAGTCGTTTCTGGTCTTCCGTTCAATCATGCGGTATACATCGAGTACAAAGCTTCCGAACCTTCAGATGCACATGCAAAATGTTTTGCACTTGGTTCATTCCAATGCCTAATACAGTTCGAATTTGCTGACAAGTAATTTTTTGTCAGTTTCAATCAGTTGTCGTACGGTGTCAAGATGAGATGATCAAGTTCACGTCTAAATTCTCCGAACCACGAATACACAGAGCTGCGACATGGGGCTTCATCACCAAATGCCAATTGAAGTCTCTGACAACTCTCTTGTTGGCCATGGTACATGTTGTTGACTTAAGCCACATCGAAAATCGTAAAAAATCATTGAGAGAAAATTTTCGACACACAATTTTCTAAAGGACGCCACAATGAAAAAACAATTGAGTCTCGCAAATTAAAAAGTAACATGTTCCCAGAGAGTTCCATTTTCAAATTCCGTAATTGCTTTTTTATTTATTTTATATCAAGTGGCCAGTGGTGGCCAGTACCAAAAACTTTCAGTATGCCCCACGTAATATAGGTAGTACATAATATACACTTATTACATGTTCATAAAAATGTAAGAAAAACAATAGATCTATGTCTAATAGTTTTATATAATGAATAATAGGGGAAATACATAAACAAATAGTTAGGCTTACTTAAACTTAACAAAAAAGCATAAGTCATTAGAATTGCCACAGAAGTGAAAACTTTACTACTACCATAGCATTTAAAGAAGTTTATCTACTTCCATACTGCAACAAGATGATTACAACATAAAAGGCAGTTTTATAGTACCTACATTGTTTGACAGATGTTATAATATTACATTATAACATTGCAATTCTGCGGTGGGATATCTTCACAGTATTTGTAATTATTGTAATTATTTGCTACATACTGATAGGTTAAGTAACAACTTACTGATAAATAGTGAGTAATTTATGTAAAGACAATACTTTTAAGACACATTAAATTGGAATAACTACAATCAATCAATTGACTACAATCAAGTTGTGGTGTCGTTTAGTCACAAAATTTAAAGAATTTTGTCTCTAACATTTGTAAAACTTCTTATATAACATGGAAAAAAAAAATTCTACTTGATAAAATTACTTAGTGAAAAAAAAGTTCGCGCAAAAAAAAGTGGTTTGCAGTGGAATGTGATGTATTAACGATACTGAATCACCTCTTAAATAACTTTCCATTTAAATTGAAAGATCTTATATACATAAATTCCTACGAGCCTGTATTATAGTGAAATGTAACATTTAATTCAGGGGACATTTTTCATCGCATTACGCACCATTTTTTGTTTTCATGGGCTATACTGGGTGTTAAGATGAAGTTGTGGATGCCGGAAACTGATTATAGTACTCGTCCATACAAACAACTTTTACTATAGAGCCAACCCTCGAATCGTGAAAAAAAATCTGCTTTTTCATAGAAAAGTTACTAAGCTACCCAACCAAAATGTATGAAACAACAGATTTTTTTTGTCTATTTCTTAATTATTTTTCAGTTGTTTGTATGTATGAGTACTATCGCCAGTTTTTTGCTTCCGTAACTTCATGTTAAGAGGCTATGCAAATTTTATTTTTATCACTGTCACTCCAAGCGAAAAATCGCGCAGTGCGAGAGGGGCGGATTCAGGGCAAAAAGGAAACAAGTTGGTTTTATATTTTTATTAAAAAAACTAAAATAGCTAGCAAAATTTCAAATATGAAATCTCTAGATATTGTTAAAACACACCTAATAAAATATGTTTGAGTTCTGTATATGGTTCCTATTCGTCAAACGAGGAAAAAAAGTGTGTTTGAAGACCTCATTTCAACAATTATTTCTATCGAGGAAAATTTATCCAAACATGTTTTCCAATTTCAAAACCCTAGATTATATAGTCAAAATGCATATACCAGAAATTTATTATAATTTTCCGTGTATTTCATGAAATACACAGAAAAGAAACACCCGGATTTTTTTCGCATATCGCCTTAACAATGTAGAATTCTTCAGAATGACAAAGCCAATTAATTACAGTATTAATGATACATAAACAAAAAGTTATCCTTTGCTGCGTAAATGAACCGTCTTTACAAAACAATTTTATTAGTAAATATATTCCATCTCAGTGTTATCTCTTTCACTTTTACAAAAGTAAACTTTAAGTTTTCCCGGGCGTATTGGAAACTGGAACGCTACCTTAGTAGATATTTTTGAAATCATAACAAAACAAAACAAAACATGCGACAAATGAAAATATAATAAAAGGTATGATAAAATCCTAAAGAAACCCCTATGATTTCATTCATACTAAAAATCGGATGTTCTCATGCTAAAGCCAACTCGAACATTTTTGCTTGAATCGTGCCCCCTTATTGACACTCTGACTAACAGATATATATATATTTCTGTGCTCTGAGCCATAATAGGTCCCTGCATCAAACGGCATAATAATGAAAAGGAGGACTGAAAACCAGGGATTTCTCAACAACAAAGTTATGACTTAAAATTATCAAATAATTTGCAAATTTAAAAAATTTCAGCTATATTATCATAGTAACCTTCGAATAGGCTTCAAAATATTCAAATAGGTACTTACCGGTCGTGGTAAAGTTGGAAGTAGCTTCGGTGGTGTTGACTTGGCAAACAAAGTTTCACGCTCGTTTGGCTCCCCCATAACAACGTGATCATCACGCATAGGTGACCGATTAGAGTCAGGAATCGTGCAGGAATAAGAGTATCAGCTCCTCTCATGCCTTTCCGGTAAAATTCATAAAATAATCAGACAAACTTTCTTCTCGAGCAAGCAACGGTAAATGAATGAAAATAAATAAAGAAATCATGAATGAAATGAAAGAATGAAATGTCAAATGTTTTGTTTTTTTTATAAGTCTTTCGGTCGTGGATGCAAGTCCTTTTGAGCCATACGTAAAATGTATTCGACAGTGCTGCCAACTCTAAAATTTAAATATTCGGTACATTTTCAGAAATTAAGTCAGTAATATATTTAAAATACGGTAATATTACCTTGTTTTCAAAGCAGAAAAATAAAGGTCAGAAATAAATTAAAATGCATATTATATTCTGAATCAGACAGTAGAATCAACAAAATTTCAAGCTTTTCATCTAATTTTAAAAGCTAAAATGAAAGTAGGTAAGGCTAAGGGATTCGTATTTTACCTTTTGCCAAATTTTGGATTTTCAAAAAAATTAGTTTTTTATTCTTGTATTTTTTAACAAAATATTGTGAGCATAATGACTCTCGTAACTATGTTTGTTACTATTTTTGTTTTCATTTATTATTTATTTCTAGGCAAAAGTACTGTAGCTCATCAGCTCATCAAAAAAAAATATTGAAACTTTTTCGTAAATTCATATAATTTCAATATGTATAATCCTAATAAAAATATAACCTTACTATCTTCATGGATTTTTATTATCTTACTTAATACAAAATGAAAACATGTGAATTAGGCACGCAATACTTTTAATCATTATTCATAGTTCATAGATCATATTCATTATTCTAGATACAGAAAGCGGCGGCAGCTCAGGTGGTATAATGCTAGCCTCTCAATCTTGAGACTCAGGTTCAACCCCCGCCTAGTACCACTTGCTGAACGGCAAAGGAAAACATTGTGAGGAAACCTGCATACCCTAAAAAAGCGTGTATTTGTGCCCGAAGAACGGTGATTGGGCTCAAATGACATCACAACATAAATAAGTCACGTTGGGAGTTATTGTCGGTAAAACGTGGGTGTGCTGAAAGTAGACTGTGACTTGCGTTTAACAGTTCACACTCGGGACCACCTCTGACACCCTCTCAGGGATTTATGTCGTGACGACATATTTATACATACATATATACATATGTATATGTATAATGATATGTATTTTACTTTTTGTACTCGATGGTTGCTGATGGTTGCTCGATGGGAATATTGAAATCAGACTACATTGCGTTTCTCTGTGAAAACAAAAGATTTGTTAACAATATGTTCCTTCAACATTTAATTAATTACATTATCTTATAAACAGAAGTATGTAACAACATATAAAGCCCTTATTTCAGGTCTTGTAATTTTCTAAAGAAAGTTACTTTACAATCATCATACATAACCTATACCTCATATTTCCTCAAAATATCACAACTGTCTGCCGTGACATGGCAAATTCAAAATTAAGAAAAGCGACGACACTAATCATAGAGGAAAAAGGCCATATAGGTAATGGAGTAGTGGTTTTCTTTACACATACAACGTGTAAAAGAAAGGTGTAACCATATTTGAAGAGCTTATTCAGTCAATGGTATAGAACAACTTTTACTATGGAACATAACCTGTACCACGAAAATTTTTTTTTACTGTTTCATAGAAAAATGCAATGCTGAAATCACGAGGAAAATCAATGACCGACAAGGAAAGCGAAGGTTATGTCCTTCACGGTGTAATCCTCACTTTCGAAAACTTCATTTAAATAAATTTTGACTGTGCTAAAAAAAAGTCCAGAAATAGTCATAAATAGTCCAAGGTAAAAAAAATAGTGCTATGATAATTCCGTAGTTATAGGTATAAGTTGGTGTGGATTATGGTGTGAAGCAAACGGCGGCGCGTAGAACCGACTTGGTTTGAATTCCAAAAAATAGTCCAGATGCCATGCCAAATCTCAAGAATTCAAGGATTCCAAAGTTATAAAGGTTCTTGGTGATGATTAAACCAGTGGCAGTTTTCCGGGGGAGGCATTATAGGCAGATCGTCACCTAAATAAAACCCGAGTACTTACTATGCATACTACTACTTACTTACATCGTAATAAACAAATTTGGCGTACGGTACAATAATTTTCAATAAAAAAAAATTAACTATAGTATAAAAACTAATCCAAAATAGAATATCACGCGAGCATCGATGCACTAGGGAGCCCTTTTTACTACAACGCGCGCGGCACGCCGTCCGTTCATAACGCGCAATTTGCTTGTTTGCATGTGAGGCGCAAAGTTTGAAATTCTGTTTTGCGCCTCTGAAACAATAAGTAACGAGAGGTTTTACAAAGTTAACGGGACGAATTACGAGAATCTTATTTCCTTATGATAGAGTCGCTTCTTGAGAAATTCGGTTGAAAATAGCCTTGGTACAAGAGACTTTATTTCGGAGCTTCGCAAGCGAAGAAGATATTTGTTGCATTGGGTAGAGTGAGACGACATGCGTTACCGGAGCGAACGACTCAATCCGAATGGCAACGAAGCGCTGCCACCGCTTGCCTCTACGCGGCGGCTGGCTTCAATCAAATCAATCAGTCGGTCGATAAAATCAGTCGAGCGAGTCTGTGACACGGGTTACACTTGACGCGTTAGCGTTCTTAGATCAGTCTCGCTTGCGGCAGATCGTGCGTAATTTGCGTTATGTATCCAAAATTTGATATTGTGGCTTTGTTACTAATAACTCCTTTTGTATTGCGTAATGAAGCTGAAAAATCCGATATAATTAAAACGTGTTTTCGTCCTTGTCCTGAGTTAAATGATTTATATAAAAATCTGACTCGCACTTGGCCTTTTTTTTCCTTTTGGAACCTCAGTCGGTTTTGAGGGCCAAAGCCACCACTGGATTAAACCGTGAAGGTTTTACATTTTCCGATTTCTGCAAAACGCTTAGGTTTTTCAGTTTGAAATTGGTGTCAAAAAATAGTCCAGAAATAGTCTGCCCAAATGATACCAATTTTGACCTGGTTAACTATGTAGAAGTATTTTAAAATACCATGTAAACTTCTACATACTACGGAATGGTCCCGAGTAATCCCGGTCCTGAAAGTCCCGGGATATCCTGAGATTTAGCGTAGATTAAAGAACGGGGAACACATAACCTCGTCCCGTAGCGTTTGCATTCAAATATTCGAAAAAGAAAATCGAATGATGCGCGTCAAAGTTGGCCCAATTTGCGCATCAGGCATCAATGCGATTTATTTATTACCAACATAACAAATGCAAACACTGCATCAAACTGCACGAACCACTTCTGTCCATGAGCTGATGCCACTTCATGCGACTGAAGCAATTTCCATTTCACAGCTTTCATTTGTGGAAAAAAAAACGGAAGATTTTAGCAAGTTTTAATTTAAGTGAGAACAATGTAGTTTACGTGTGAAAATGGAGCCAGTTTTACGGCTGTAATTGCCAAAATTATATAATATGCTGTAGGTATACAAACATTCCTAATACAACTGAAGAAATTCGCGTCAAAATTGTTCCAATTTGTTTCTATGCATGACGCGCGTCGATGCTCTTTGACAAAACGGACCAAACAAATCGCGTCAACAAACTGATATGCGCAATTCGGTACGAAGCCTCAGTGAACTGATTGAACGTGAATGCTCTATTCTGCCAATATTTTTGTGATTATTTTTGTCAATTTTACAAAGATTATTGCTCTATAAATGAAGCTGCTTAAACCCAGCTGGGTTAACCACGATGGTTAGTATCTTTGTGAGTAGCTTCTGAATAAATTCCAAACAAAAGTACGTACCAACACAACCGTGATTTTCCAGATAAACCAATATTCTCTGTGGATATCCACCCGGCGGGAAAGCGCTTCGCTACCGGCGGCCAGGGCGGGGACTCCGGCCGAGTGGTCGTGTGGAACCTCAACCCTGTGCTCCATGAAGCTGTTGAAATGGACCCTAATGTGCCTAAGATGTTGTGTCAGATGGATAACCATTTAGGTAAGAACCTGCCTTTTTGCCGCGGCTTCGTTTGCTCTACCCTCGGTCCGTTTTCCCGGCCAGTTTCAAACAGTTAAAACTGCTGTATAATCAATTCCATAATTTATAAGGTGTTACAGACGGACAGATGTTTTATAAAGATAACCTGTGTTCAATATGTGGCCACCAACATGATTTTATTTATATCTGTACAAAACTAAACCATTTGAAAAAGCCTTTGTCTCTAATGTAGCCTTTTTGAAGTAGAATTCTTATTCTAGCATGTGTGAACTGTGTGCGATGGAGCAACAACGGGCGCTACTTGGCTTCTGGAGGAGATGACCGGCTGGTGATGGTGTGGGCACTCAGTGGATCGGCTGCCGGCGCTGCGCTGAAGACTGAGACATGGAGGTGCATGTCTACTTTGAGGGGACATGCAGGTAAATACAGTCACAGCTACACATTGAGGAAGATGAATATTCTTGAAAAAAAAAGAAAATGCTGTCGGTATACCTTCGTTGTATGTTGCGTCATGTGTCCTATGCTGATAAACCGAATATAAATACCGTTGTCCAAGAGGGTTTTCTCTATGTATAAGATTGTGTTTGGAGACTATGATATGATCATGCACCAGCGGTTTTCCACATGCTTCCTGTAAATCCTCTGGAATTTAGTCTAAGCTGTTCAAAATGATACTACCAATCATCCTAAGATTGACATTTTAGACGCGTACATAACTTTTTTGTTTCTCTTTTTTCTTGTATGGGGAACACCTCTGAAAAGTTATTAAGAATTGAACTTCTAATTTCATATTCGGTTTTCTGGCATAGGATACGCGAAGTGACATACAACGGAAGACTGGCATTTTTTGATTTTTCGATTGGCAAGATTTTAAGCTCTTTAGTATTATATACAGGCCAAACTATGAGGGTTCGAAAATACGTCTAAACGCTTCGAGAAAAGGTACGTAGTGCCCTGCTTGCTTTGGCTAGTCTTGGCAGGGGCACTGCTGTTGTTTTATCTTTTTTATATTCTAAAATAAAGAAATGGGTTGCCATCAAAGTTGTCAGTTTTAGACTGTTTTTGTTAAGGGGTGCATCTCTAAAACTGAATTTGGAATTGGATATAATTGGATATAATAATTTGGAATTTGGAATTTCTGTATTACATCTACTCTATTTAAACAACAAATACTATTTACTGAAATTTAATTATGAAAGGAGTAATTTAGTGACCAACTTGAGTTTTGTTTTATACATTTTGTAGGTTTATGAATGAAAAAGAACTAAAAAGTTTAGTTTGTAATTTTTGTTACAATTTTATTCAGATCTACTGTTAGAATGCTACGAAAACATCAGGGTGCTTAGGTTAGGTTATGTTACTCACACTTGACTAGTTGTTTATTTGTTTTTTTAAAGTTGAACCTGAGCCATTTGATGTCATTGTTTTTTTGGATCATGTACTTGAAATAAGTGTATCTTCCAGGTGATGTCCTTGACCTGGCGTGGTCTCCCCTGGACAAGTGGCTTGCCAGCTGCAGTGTGGACAATACCATCATTATCTGGAATGCTGAGAAATTCCCTGAGATGGTGTGTGTACTAAACGGACACACAGGATTGGTCAAAGGTGTTGCTTGGGATCCAGTGAGTACACTATATTTGTGTCTGTTATCTGGTTCAAATAACTATACTTCATCACTACATAGTATAAAACAAAGTCGCTTCCCGCTGTCTGTCCCTATGTATGCTTAGATTTTTAAAACTACGCAGCGGATTTCGATGCAGTTTTTTTTAATAGATAGAGTGATTCAAGAGAAAGGTTTATATGTATAATACATGCCCGTGCGAAGCCGGGGGTTGCTACTGTTTTAATAAAATGTTCCTAATTTATTGAAAAAGGCTTTGCGGAAGTCCATCATGAATCTGTGGATATATTAATAATTTGCAATATTCCGCTAAATACTCTTACCATGCTATTCAAAATGCAGACTCAAGCACCACCTAGTTCAAAATGTACCTAGTTCGCTATTTGCTTACTAATTAAGCACATGTAACGCCCCCTAGGCGTTAATATGTGCATTGTTGGGGGTTAGTCATACAAGCAGTGATCATTTTGCATGAAACGGTATCCAGTCTGTAGTGAGTGAAGTAGATATAACTCGCCTTGAAGGCATGGGTGTGAGTCCTACCTGAACATAATCATTTTCGTAAATTCTGTTTTCTATTTCATTTTCTTATTATTATTAATGAACTTTAATAAAATGATACTAGTATTGGGTCAGCAATTTAATCAATACAATACATACATTTTTATTTTGACAAAGGCAACCAATGGTAGCGATTCGGTGAAGCACATCTTAACTTATTTGACAGGACTAAACTTAATTTAAGCGTTCTGTCCTTGTCTTTTCGATAAAGAAAGAAAAGGACAGGATGCTTAAAATAAGGTTAGTCCTGTCAAATAAGTTAAGACATGTTATGCCGAATCGATACCAACGTCGACTATTCTGCCAGTGTCACGTAATTAATAGATGGCAAACGTACTGACGCCAGCATGACAGGCTACATTTTGGCAGTTCATATTTCGGCGTCATAGCCATTATAATTGTTTACAAATAGGGAGCTTGAACTGCAGACGACTGTACATAGGTTATCGCATGAAAAAGGTCTAAAAAGGCTGATCTTGTAAAAGCTGAAACAAACAACATAATGGTGCCGATTCGGTGTAACATGACTTTACTTATTTGAGGAAACTAACCTTATTTAAAAGAAAGAAAAAGACAGACTGCTTAAATTAAGTTTAGTCCTGTCAATGTTTCTGAATTGACAATAAAGCCGATTCTGTAGGCTATAATTTTAGTTTTGGTGCTGTCAAAATTTGATTTTTTCCAAAGTAATTTAGCTTTTGTTCTTAACACTTAAAGATGATTTTGCAATGAAGAAAATTTAGTTTCGACAGCTCTAAAACTAAAGTTAAAGCCTTTAGAATCAGCTTTACTATTATGTTTCTAATTTAGTATAGAAACTATAAGTAGATAATAAAGCCGATTCTGAAGGTTTTAATTTTAGTTTTAGTGCTGTCAAAACTAAATTTTCTTCGATACAAAATAGTCCTTAAGACTCAGGATTAGAAACTAAATTTCTTTGGAGAATTTTAAGCTTTGACAGCACTAAAACTAAAATTAAAGCCTTCAGAATTGGCTTTATTAACAATATTTGTACTTATTAATGGGTATTACTTCATGAAAAATATTGCCTGATTTCCAGGTGGGCAAGTATTTAGCATCTCAATCAGATGACAAATCACTGAGAGTGTGGAAGACGGCGGACTGGGCGCAGGAGTCGATAATAACTGAACCTTTTGAAGAGTGTGGAGGTAAGCAGCAGAGGCGAACTTCCATTCAAGCTCGGAAACCGAGACAATGACGTTTGAATTGTCACGCGTTATGGGACAAAATAGTCAATAATAAGCCTTTTATCATATTATAGAAAACAGAGCAAGTAGCGTAGACTTGTGAAAGTAAGGGTTTTGCCTAGCAGTCTACATAAAATTTGACTGACGACGACCACAAGTTGGTCGAAATATATCTCGATAATAATTAATACTTTTTTTTTATATTTATAATGTGTTTAAAATTATTGAAAGCTAAAAAAAGTCTACATAAAAAATGTACAGAACCAATTTTATAAAACTAGCCAGAAAAATTCTATGTCTAGTCTATAAATAATATAGAAAATGTGACATTTAACTATACATCCAAATTCATACTGGAGGCTTGGTAAGTGATCAGTATCACGGATCGATAACACTTTTTGTTAATTTCGCAAAATCAAATGTTGACCTCTCATTGATTCGCGGCTGGGCTTGCGTTTATAAGGAACAAGAAAAACATATTTTACAAATTCCACTAAAATGGTCATCAAGCCTTGACATTGAGCACTTACCGAATCTTCAATATTAATTTTGCTGTATAAATTGATGTCACTTGTATAAGGTAATAATAATTCCCAAGCGTGCAGTATCTATGACGCATGCTGTCCATTAGTTCTGTTATTTAGGTAGCGTTCCGAAACCAAACCCCCATCATCGAGCAATTCTAATCGGATGAGCAATACGTTTTGGAACCGGTCATAATGGAACAGTCTTCGGACTAACTTTGGTGAGATTCGGAACGGACATAGAGTAATATGTCAAAAGAAAAGTTTGGCGGGAAGACGAAAATGTTTAAATGATGGATGAGATTTTATCTACGATATTTTTTATTTTTCGCTTAAAACAAGTTATTGGCGGAACTAATGTTCGGAGACACGTTTAAAGAAGCCAGATAAAATGGTTTTGAATAGAATTGAGAAAAGCTTGCTCTTAATCAAGTTTCAGACTTGTAGGAGATAACAAAAAACAAATTCAAATAAAAATGTCGTTCTAGGCGAGAAAATAGGAATAGTTCTCATCTGTGGATTGAGATGTGTTCAAACGTTTAACACTCTTCAGTTCATGTTTTGTAATTTTTGATATCCATGTAAACGTATAAAAATCATACGTCAAGAATCATGCTTTTGACAGGAGCAATATATTCCCGGCGATTTTCGCAGAGCAAAATATTGGTCGTGTCAGTAGAAAAAGTTGCTCGGGTTTGATCGTTCCAAAACGATCTCATTTGTGGTTTTGGAACCAGCATTGAGCTACTTTTATCTGACAGATAGTAATATCTTCTACTTCATCAGACAACCTAAGGTGTTTCGGAACGCTACCTTAATATTAGACAGATGTAGTAGAAATGTTTGACGTTTGTGATCCAGGCACAACGCACGTCCTGCGATTGTCGTGGTCGCCGGACGGACAGTACGTAGTGTCCGCGCACGCGATGAACGGCGGCGGGCCCACCGCGCAGGTGGTGGAGCGGGACGGCTGGCGCTGCGACAAGGACTTTGTTGGACACCGCAAGGCGGTCACTTGTGCGGTAAGTTTTCTTTTGTGTCCACGAATAATACAATTTTCTATTAATTTTGTGGTAAATCATGTTTTGGACAATGAAAATATAGCATACTATTGTATTGCTGAATTCGTTTCTGCGAGAATTACTGACAAAATCTATGGAAATAATCGGCCAAGTGCGAGTCGGACTCGCGCACGAAGTGTTCCGTACGATTATCTATAAAAACGCCAAATAATACATGTCTGTTGTATGGGAGCCCCCTTAAATATCTATTTTATTCTGTTTTTTAGTATTTATTGTTATAGCGGTAACAGAAATACATCATCTGTGAAAATTTCAACTGTCTAACTATCACGGTTCATGAGATACAGCCTGGTGACAGACGGACAGCGGAGTCTTAGTAATAGGGTCCCGTTGGTTACCCTTTGGGTACGGAAGCCTAAAAATAACCTGTATAATAAATAGAACATTTTAAATTCTCAAACAGTACAACGAAACTTCTTGAAACGCACTTCATTTAAAGGTCCGTATAAGGTCAAATTGAGCACCCTATTTTTCATCAATAAGAACTGGGGATCTATAAAGGCCGACTTGGGTGAATTATAAAATGATTTGAAAGTAGGATGGAGTCAGAGTTTTATCACGCGTGCAAAAGAGACGGCATTAGAACGGAATCATAACATGATTCATCCAAAGCTGCCTTTTTAGAGGACCTGAACTCTGACGTTTCCTTTTAGTTTAAAACAGCGCGCCCTGAGCCGTGGCTGTTACAACCACCAAGAAACACGCGTTCACGAAAAATTGTGTATTTATTTAATAACCCTGCTTCTAGATGAAATTATTAAAATATCCTAAGATGTTTTAGACAGGGTTATTTGTCAGTTATTTTTATTACAAACCAGACTGTATAATTTAAGTAAAGCTCTTTAACACTCGAAAAACATGAAATTTCAAGGTAACTTCGTAATTTTTTCTATCGGGCGAACTTAAAGCTTTTGCGTTTTTTCCAAGATTCCAAGATGCCCTATAGTCTACTGTCTATTGGTATCCACCCATCAGCCTAGTTCATCCACTGCTGGACATAAGCCTTTCCAGGACTTTGCCACTCCCGGCGGTCATCCTGGAGGAATTGCCCATACCCACACACGCTGGGCAGGCGGGTTGGTGAGCGCGGTGCCGGAACCCTCGCACCAGTGACGCCGCTACCCGTCACCAGTCTGTTCCATATAAGGCCCGTGTATTAGGGATGGATATACCGCCATCCATCGGTCCCAGGCATGGTGGGCCTCCTGGTTTTTTGCCTGTGAGCTGTCCTCTTACTCTCCCCCGAATTACTTCGAGGGGGTCTCCAAGTAAGATGGTGGTACCTCCACAGTACAGCCCGGCATCAGCTCTACCACCTATACATTGGTATAGACAATAATAATTGAAATGTATAGCGTAATATAATTATCTGTAAAGCTATATTAAATAATAAATTTATTTATTTATTTTATTTAACCTATTGACTAAGTTACACAATGGGAAATGGTAATTAAAAGTTGTGCATCTAACCTTATACGGATCCTTAAACATACCCAACCATCAAACTTTATACCAGCAAGTTGTGGCCTTAATAAAAATTTATATTTCAAAATTAGGAATTTGAGTTTGATATACTGAACTAAATCACATTCTAATTATTATTAGAGTGCATTACAAACTTGAAATCAATCAGAAACAAATTTAAAAGCACAAATATTTTGAAAAAAATCCTCGGGCCAGGTTTGAACCTGCGACGTCCTGCTTACATAACAAACGCGCTACCGACTGCGCTACCGTTTCGATTGATTTCAAGTTTGTAATGCACTCTAATAATAATTAGATTATCCAAAGCGATGGATTTCGCAATAAAAACATAATCTTAGTTACATTCGATAAGAAACATGTGTTTAATCGGTTATTATTAGGGATGCAACGATACCGATGCCGATAATCGTAAACCGCAGGTTATCGTTATTTTTGACGATCATCGGTATCGTAAAACGTGTTACGATTTATAACGATTCTTAAAAAAACTAGTTTGATGTAATTTTTTTCGTGAAAAGGAATGCAAGACAGCATGGATGTTTGCGCTGGCAACACTAATGTCAGCCATCTTTCATATTTTTGACGTTTGACACTGACATTGACAACAATTAATTTGTGATATTTGCACCCAATGCAGAGATGGATACAACAAACTATTCAAGCTATTGGAAAAAAAATTCAGTATTTCCGAATTTGAAAAAATTGGCTCATAAATATTTGTCCATCAAACCAGCTACCGTAGATTCAGAAAGATTGTTTTCTACAGCTGGTTTGATCCATACGGATATACGAAATAGACTAAAACCTGATAATTTAAAAATGTTATGTTTTCTAAACAAGAATTTAAAAGAAGTTGAATTTAATTATGTTACATAAAGGTGGTAAATGGTCTAAAATTTAAATCAATGTTGATTTTACTCAATTGTCTTGATTTATTAGATGTAAATAAAAAAATCGTAATGCATTCGTTATCGCATTCGTTATCGTATCCGCTATTACGATGTATTCGTCATTCGTATCGGTATCGTAATAGACATATCGTTGCATCCCTAGTTATTATATATCTTATCTATCCCAAAAACTTGTCACAACAAGGGTGAGAACTCAGCAATTAGATAATATAATATTTGTTCTACCGTGTACAGAGGTTTAACAGCAACATCCTGGTGAAGGAGGGCAAGAAGTGTTGCTGCGCCGCGGTCGGGTCACGTGACCGCGCGCTCTCCATCTGGCTGACGTCACTGAAGCGGCCGCTCGTCGTCGTGCACGACCTCTTCACCGACAGCGTCCTCGACATATCCTGGAGCTCCGACGGTATACATACAGTTTCAGTTCAGTTTACTTACTGATTAGGGTTGCCAAATATTTTTTGATCCTGTAAGAGCCAAATGCTAAGGCAAAAAAAACGGGATTTGAAATTTTTCCCCGGGACAAATGAAAAACATGTATTTTACGTTCTTATTTTTATGTGCTTTTATTGCTAGTTATATTTTAAAGAAGGTCGTTAAGTTTTTATATATATTTTTGTTTGATTTCTCATATTTTATCAAATCCGGGGTACATTTGTTGCGCATGTCAGTCCATTTTAATGCCATCAGCGAAAAAATCCTCTCTACAATGCAATTGGAGCAAGGGATACTGAAGATAAACGATATAATTAGAAAAATGGTAAGGACTTCATTCCTGGAAAATCTTCTATTATTTTCTTCCAATTCTGAATTGCTCCTATACTTTGGTCATCAAACAACGTTGCAATTTCCAGGTTTTTTTTTTAATAATTTTGAATGTATTGAAATAATTCAGTCATTCGCGACGCGGTGCCTAATATTAATCGAGTAATGTTGATATACGGGACATAGTCTGTCCCGGCGGGACGTTTAAAATTATGCCTGAAATACGGGACGTCTGGCAACCCTATATGATACTCACGCATAGAACAACTAGCCCCTGTTGGCGGAATTTATTTCGAACAAACCAAGTGTCATTGCACCTCTATTGGGGTAGTTTCTCTATGTACTCACGCTTGGAAGGTTAGGTGGATCGATGATAGAACAATGTGGCGTTCCCTTGGTTATATTGGCTGATGGATTGGATACTATATTGACGTACTTCTTTCACTTCTACTATACCGGGTGTGAATGGATAGGTGTCTTTAGAATTTAACCACATAATCTATTGGTCATATTGAAAGGTTCTTCCTAACAAACGTACTCATATACAAGGTGTAACAGAAAGGTGTGACCATATTTGAAGAGATTATTCAGTCAATGGTATAGAACAACTTTTACTATGGAGCCAGCACTGAAATCTCAAAAAAAAATCTGCCCTTCCATACATTTCGGCCGACCGGCATTGCATTTTTCTGTGAAACAGTTAATTTTTTTTTTTACGAGATACGGTGTTTTTTTCATAGTAAAAGTTGTTCAATACCACTGACTGAATAAGCTCTTCAAATATGGTTACACCTTTCTGTTAAACATTGTATATGAGGAAATAAAAACATATATTGTAGAATGAATACTTTATTTATGCAATATAGATAGGTACATTATATAAACTTACTAAGTGTAAATTTTAATGTAACGTTAGGTAACTATCCCTAACTTCGCCACCGTCGTCTTGCTAAGAAGAGGGACAACAAACTTGGCCAAATTATGTTTTGTTTTTTCTTTTCGTTCTTTACTTTTTAACATTTTGATTACAAAGTTTTAATAAAGAGATGGAAAGTACCAGACAAAAGTTTAATAAAATATTGTTCAAATGAAAACAAAATTAAGAAAAGATCATATCTATGTCCTCTTGCCCTATGTCGCTCATTTTATATGAAAAGAGCTAAATATCTTTCTAATTATTGTATTTTATCGTAATAACGTGTGTAATTCTTTTTTATTAATTATCCCGTTTTGTGTTTTAGTATAATTGTTTTTTATTTATACTACTATGACAGAAATAAATTTCTATGTTTGAACACTTGGCGACTTATCCACCGCAAGGAGATATAAATTAACATTATATCATTGCAGTATAGAAACGCAGAAAGAAAAGTAAATCTGGATGTGAGGAGCTCTGAACCGGGAATCGAACGGTAAATTCACGAGTTGTGTTGAGACCTGGATAGCTCAGAGGTTAGAGCAATCGCCCGGCAAGCGAGAGGTCCCAGGTCCGAATCCCGGTTCAGAGCTCCTCACATCCAGATTTACTTTTCTTTCTGCGTTTCTATACTGCAATGATATAATGTTAATTTTTTATTTACATTAAAAATAATAAAAGTGTATACTGGATGTTAAGATGAAGTTGCACGAGCAATTATTCGTGAAAAACAATTGAGGAATCGAGAAAAAGAACATTATTATTTTTGATACACAGGCAGCTAAAAGCTGATTTTGTGTATATCACTGCACTTTAGTTTTCATAAAATTGTCAAGTTTATTTTTGAATGAGTTCAATGTGGATGCACTGATTACAGCTTCTGGTAGACTATTCCACCCACTAACTACACGGTTATATTATACAATTATTTATATTTCTTGTAAACTCTTTCAGGCCTGAACCTACTAGCGTGCAGTTCGGACGGATCCGTCGCGTGTATACAATTCACAAACAAAGAAATCGGAACACCACTCACTATCGAAGAAAAGGTAATAAAATACTTGAATGTCTGAGGACCAAAAAGGCAATTTTGACGTATTTTACGCTATTTTCAGTATTATTTTTCGGCCCTATCACGTTAAAAATCGCCGGTGAAAAGAGTACACTCGGAACTGCCTGCGACACCCCCTCGAGTATATAGGGTGTTTGATTTAAGTGATTTTAAAATTTTTTGACTGAATTTACTATTATTCAAAGTCTTGTGGTTTCAGAGATGTAGACATTTTTCAGTTTTGTCTACTTAAAATTGGATTTTTAATTTTATTGGCTAAAATTGGCTAAAAATCATATTTTTATATCAAAATTGTTTATTAGTACCAATGTTTATTAGTATCAATTAACCAAAAAAAATAGATAAACGTGTTCAAAGAGAAGTTAAAATAAACATAAATCTAAATACAGTACGAAGAAACAGATACTCTAATTTCTGAAATTATTATTATTAGCCAAAAATAGTGTTTTATTATTTTTCAATTGCAGTTACCTAATTTTATGTACACAAAACTGAAAAACTTCTTTATCTCTAAAACTACATAACTTTGCATAATAGTAAATTCAGTCAGGAATGATCAAAATCACTTGCTATATCATCCCTCAAAATATTTACATCGATGTTCCAGACACCCTGTATATGTCGTGATATTATGTGTGTTTGTGTGTCTATTTTTCTAATTTAAGACCATTTATAGGCTAGATAGACGGGACTTTTTTTTATTTATCTTGGTACCTCAAGCAGCGCGTCTACCACGTAATTCTGATTTTCATCAACATCAACTTGAGATTGAAATTTGTCGTGCGTGCGACGACGCCCGCCTAACATGCCATCTCTTTTGCACGCACGTCAAATTTCAATCTCAAGTTGATGTTGATGAAAATCAGAATTACGCGGTAGACCCGCAGTGCCTGAGAGAAAGGACCTTGACACGCGTACAGACAGGCAGACTGACAACAAAGTAATTCTATATGGGTTCCTTTATTCTATCTTGAGCTACGGAACCCTAAAAATATCCTCGGTAGTCTCTCCACAAACGAACGATTTCTCCCAGTCGTTCATAACTATAAGCCGGTCAATATCTGTAGATCCATTCTCAATGAATTTGGATCTAATGAGAAAAAATGTCTCACTTGAACCATCCACGTACTTTTCACTGAATACATTAGCCAGATCCTCGGTTTTAGTGAGACTTTGATAAATGTGAACCGTGGTGATATTCCAGAACGCATTCTACGAGAAGATCTACGGCAAATGTCTGACGAACGAGTCCCCGGGCGCGCTGGCTGGCTCCAGTCTGCTGCTCGAGTGTCCGGAGATCCTCCTCGCCAGGGAGAAGACGGAGGCTGGTAGGGAGGACTCGCAGCCCGCCAAGGTTACACCGGTGAGTTCACTTTGAGGTTATGTTGCTCGAAGTAGCGCCATCGAGTGATGGCACCTATGACATGGGGTTCATTTAAAATTTCGGTTAAAAATAACAATCAAGTGCGAGTTTACTCAACATTAGACACGTCATACAACATTCAACATAATAATACAAAAGGCAAATGTGCCAAATCATTTTACATTTTTTCAGCTAGATTACAAAAATTATATAGTTTGGAAAAAGATGGAGCCGTACGATTAAAGAGAGTGGAACCTTTTATTTTATTGATTGCGATTGAGTTACTAACACTCCCGTTGAGTCCTAACACTCCCCGTTGAGTTGCCTTAAATTGTCGACCTCGTCAGTTTAAAAAAAATGAGAGAATGGTGTCGATTCGGCATAACACGACTTAAATTATTTGGCAACTAACCTTATTTTAAGCGTCCTGTCTTTTTCTTTCTTTATCGAAAACACAAGGATAGAACGCTTAAATTAAGTTTAGTCCTGTCAAATAAGTTAAGATGTGCTACACCAACTTGACATAAATAAGTCTTTGTTTCGATAACAAGTCTATTGCAAAATAACGGCAACATGAAAATCTAATAATCAACCGAAACGAGTAGTACATCACTATCAACAATGAAGTATTACATTGTTTTAGTGACCCTTACTTATAAATAATTACGAAACTTGGTAGGCATTTAAAAGTCATAGGTACCATCACTCGATGGCGCTACTTGTAGTCCCCGGATGCGCTGGCCGACTCCAGTCTACTCGATTTATTTTAGAAGTTCCACCTCGTGAGATAACTGCTCCAGAGTCGTTTTGCAGTATCTTGGATCCGTTTTTTCGCATAAGTCGTTGACTCCGTTGAGATAACCTTCAATTCGACGGACACCGTCCCTGTAGTTAGTTAAGTTGTAGTACATAAGTAATGTCCAATCATCATGTATCAGCTGCAGTTTTCCCATTCTGTCGTAGTTAATAGGGCGCTCAGGTTCGAAGTTAGTAATCTGAGCACTGGATTTAATTATTGAGCTTCGTGATCCGGTTATAAATGTAAACATTGCTAGTAGTATGGCCAACATTGTAGAAAAAGTTTTTTTGCTCGTTATCTTTCGTCTGGTACATGTAGTAGTTTGTTTGTTGAGTAGTTTTTTCTCGCTGTGTCGTTTTTGATCCACAATCTAGGTCGTCGTGCGCTTCTGGTTTGGAGTCCACGGGAAGGGGCACCAGTTTGACAATTGGCCGTTTGATCACGCCAGTTTGAGTTTTCACCGTTGTAACTCGAACGTAGCCATCTATCCCGGGATGAAGTTCCAATACTCGCCCCATGGCCCATTTTCCAGGTGGCAAGTTGTTGTCTTTGATCAGCACAATATCATCTTTCTGTGTGTTTTTTATCGCCTTATTCCATTTGCTTCGAACTTGTAGTTGAGTAAGGTATTCATTGGACCAGCTTTTCCAAAATTCAGCTTTTCCAAAATTGTTGTAGCATTATGTTCTGTTTGTTGCCATCTTCTCCGTAAAGTTAAGTTTCTTACATCATTGTAGTCGGATAATGGCAGCGTCATTGTTGGACTTCCAGTAAGGAAGTGACCGGGTGTCAAATAATTGTAGAACTCTTCCGGATCTTCAGTAATAGGGCAGAGTGGTCTTGAGTTCATGCAGGCTTCTATCTTTGCTAGTAGTGTGGTCAAGTCTTCGAACGTGAGCTTTTGCTCTCCCAACACTCGCTTCAGATGATGTTTCATTGTACTTGACGGCAGCTTCCCAAAGCCTACCTCCACCATTAGGCCAGACGGAGGCGTTGAAGTGCCACTCCACTTCCATATTTGCAATTTCAGTGAACAATTCAGGAGTTAGTAATTGCTTGAACTCTTCAAACTCTATTCGCAGCATCTTTGAGGCGTCAATAAAATTCGATCCACAGTCAGAGTACATATGTTTGGCGTGCCGCGCCTTGCACACATTCTTTGAAATGCAGCGATGAAAGTTTCTGTAGATAGGTCAGATGCTAGTTCAATATGCACCGCCTTTGTAGCCATGCACACGAAAATAGCGATGTAGGCTTTCGATGTCTTCACGCCTCTTCCCTTATTTAACTTGACATTCAAATTTCCCGTGTAATCGACTCCGGTATGAGTGAAAGGTCGGGAAGGGGTGGTTCTTAGCTGCGGCAGATCACCCATTAATTGACTGTGCTTTGTCGCTTTGAATCGCTCACATGTTACACAGCGACGAAGTTGAGCCTTAACAACTCTGTTCCCTCCAACAATTCGGTATCGCTGTCGGATGTGTGATAGTGTCAGTCGCCGTCCTCCATGTAGAGTGGATAGATGTGCTTGATGTATCGTTAGTTGAGTGAGTCTCCCACTTCGAGACAAGATAATAGGATTTTTCATCTCGGATGGCAGGCTGGAGTTTTTCAGTCGTCCACCGACTATGATAATTCCCTTCTTATCCAGATAAGGGTTCAATTTGTAGACGCTGCTTTGCTTAGTTAAAGTTTAGTTTTTTATAAGTTGCTTGAATTCACGCGGAAACTCAATTAGTTGTACAGTTTTGATGATTAGCTCATTCGCTGCAGTTAGTTCGCTTGTCGTAAGGTAGTTGGTGTCAGATTTCTTTTTGTCGCGTGAGTTTGCGATAAACCGATGTATCCAAGTTGTAACTCTCGTAACGCGACTCAATGAACTGTATTTGTTTAACAATTCAATTATAAAGTCTTTGTTTTGATTGATAGTTAGGGCTGTCACAATTTCTTTCGAACTCTCAATATTTGTAGTGTACAAACATTCCAAGTTGCTGGGTTCCTCTTGTCTCCCAATGTTTTGCAGAAATTCTGGACCTTGCCACCAAAGATTGAAGTTTGTTAGTTTGCTTCGATACAGCCCTCTGGATGCGCAGTCAGCTGGATTAAGTTCTGATTTGACATAGTTCCATTGGTCAGCAGGGATGACCAGCTTGATTTTTGTGACTCTATTGGCCACATATCTTTCCCATCTTGATGTTTCTCCTTGTAGCCATGCTAGGACTACTTGAGAGTCACACCATGCTTGTATCGAGGTGTTGTATGAAGTGAAAGCTTTCTTTGCTTTATCCATGAGTTGCGACAGAAGTAAAGCTCCGCAGAGTTCAAGACGTGGTAAACTAATTTTCTGTGCTAGACTGGCAACCCTAGTTTTGCCGGCGAGTAAAGTTAGTCTCGGCTGGTTGTTGTAGTCTAGTACGCGAGTGTATATTACGCAAGCATAAGCTTTTTCGCTTCCGTCGCAGAAACCAAGGAGTTCTATATGTTGTTTTCCCCCGATCCACCTGTTAAGTTTGATGTTTTTTACATCAGGAAGTTCCGTTTTCAGTTTCAGCCATTGTTGTTTAGTGTCGCTCGGTAGTTCTTCATCTCATCCAAGTTTACTCATCCATACTTGCTGGAATAATAGTTTTGCTGTGATGTTCACTGGAGACAACCATCCTAACGGATCATAAAGTTTTGAGATTCCCGATAGTAAAAACCTCTTGGTAAGTTTGTCTGTAGAATTTTCATCAAGATTCCAGTTAAACGTGAATGTGTCGGTAACAGGGTTCCAACCCAGTCCAAAAGTTTTCATAGATTCTTCATGTTTGAAGTCAAAGACGTTTTGTTTTGAAATCTGATGTTCTGTTAAGTCTTTTAATAGTGTCGGGTGGTTACTCGCCCATTTTCGCAAGTTCATGCCGCCTCCTTTTAGTAGATTAATGAGTGACATTTGTAGATGTTTCGCTTTTTCAATTGAATTTGCGCCGCTGACGAGGTCATCAACGTAAAAATCGTTTTGAAGTACTTCAGCAGCTGTTGTACGAGGGGCATGCCAAAAGAAATTAGATACTCAAAAATTATAAAATTTATTCTTTATTCCAAGTATCGATCTTTTCGAAGTATTCACCCTGAGCACGTATATACTTTTCTATACGTCTGAACTAATTGGAAAATACCAATGACCACTCTTCTTTAGACACCTCAGAAATCTCGAAAATATAGGCAGACAGTGCATCTTCTTTGCTTTCAAACTTCTTCCCCTTTATTTTTTCTTTGATTTTTGGAAACAGGTAAAATCACAAGGTGCTAGGTCAGGGGAATATGGTGAGTGAGGGAGGATTGACGCATTTTTTGAGTCGAAAAAGTCAAGTGTTTTGGCAGACGTGTGCGACGCCGCATTTTCGTGGTGCCTGAGAAGGCGTCGGATTCCTGACTTCGGTCGCTTGTCACACCAAGCTGATATTACTGTTGGAGCACAAACTGTCACATACCATTCGGAGTTCATCGTTCTTTGATTCTCTAGCACTACAGTAGCAATATGATCCGTTTTGCTGAAAAACGAGGCGACCATTTGTTTCTGTGTGCTTCGTGCACGGCGACATTTCGTTGGAGTTGGCTCATCTTCAAAGCACCATACAGTCGAATGTCACTTTGTTTCGGGATCATAGTTATAAAGCCATGTTTCATCACCAGTCAGCATATCATACACATTTTTTTTCTCGCCACCGTCGAATTTATCTATCATGAATAGGCACCAATCCAACCGACGGTCTTTCTGCTCATCGGTAAGTTTGTGCGGCACCCATCTCAAACAACATTTACGGAGAGAAAGGTGGTCGTGAATTATGGTTTGCATTGCTGCTGATCCAATTCCCTGTTCTCGCTCCAGCTCTACATACATAATTCGTTGGTTTTCGCGAATAAGTTTTTTGACTGCACAAACGTTTTCTTCTGTGACCGCGGTTGGCAGCCGACCTGTCTTCGCTTCATCTTTGAGACATCCCCGTCCTCTTTTAAATTCAGCAAACCAATTAAATACTGTTGTTCGTGAGCAACCAGACTCACCAAAAGTAGTAGCCAAAAGTTCAAAACATTCTTGAGGCTTAAAACTTTTTTATAGTCATAATAAATCATAGCGCGACAATCACTTCGACTGAGCTCCATTGCTGCAAGCGAATTCCTGCCAGATTCTCGGAAAAATTATGCTCATCCAAATGAAAAAAAAAGAAATGATGTGCGTTCTATTTTCAGATATACCAACAAACAACCAGCCTATAAGATGATGTATAACTTGCCAGTGTCAATCAAAGGAGTAAATAGTATCTAACTTCTTTTGGCATGCCCCTCGTACTGTTTTTCAGCGCTGGATATTTGTCACCGTCGTCTAGCGCCAGTTGCCTTAGTGTTCTCATTGCTAGCCACGGTGCGCATTTTGTGCCGTAAGTTACTGTACATAGTTGATATTCTCGTAGTGACTCTGTCGGAGTGTTTCGCCAAATATTTTTTCAATACATGTGCTCGTAAAGGCCCACTTTTTATGCATCAAAACCGAACAAAGAGTCGATTATTTTGCCCTAGGGCTTTATTATTATTATTATTTTTTTATTTAGTTACAATGGTTGGCTAACCTAAAGACTTTCCTGTGTACCATAGATGTTATACTTTTTTTTCCACTGTTTAACGGCTCTGGATACAGTCCTTTTGAGCCAATTATAATTTAAAGTTCACAAGATTATATTTGTTTTCATTTCCTCACACTATGCATTGAAAAACGTAGTATGATACACGGGCGTAAAAGCAATAAATTACTCGGTTACGTTTAAAACACTCGCTACGCTCGTGTTTTAAATCGTCCTCGTAATTTATTCCTTTGCGCCCTTGTACCATTAACTACTATTTTGTAGCGATTGTTGATTTTCTGATATCCATATGCCATATGATCTTTTCTATGTCGGCAGTGAAGGCATATTTATAGGACCTCCATTTCAAAATAAGGGCTTGAATGCCTTGTTGTAGATTTGGACCCTTTTTTAATACGGAATTTAACCAGCTGCCAGTTGTAGTTTTTTGCGTTCCATTGTACACAACTCGTAATTTTGTTGTGGTTGAGCTCTGCCTTAAGACCCCGTGATGAGGCAGATAGCATTCAACAGAGCACGTGGCAGGAGATGATAGCTTCATATGGCCGATCAAGATCATGAAATGGTTAATTCTACGATATGGCTACGACATATTAAAACAATATGCCTAAAAATAGGAGTCAAGTACCAAACGGTGATGAAAAGAAAATTCATGTAAAATAGGTATAAAAAAACCGGCCAAGCGCGAGTCAGACTCGCGTACCTAGGGTGCCGTATTGTGGATGATAAATTTAATTTTGTTATTTTTTTTTCATGAATTTGTTCAACCACTTTATTTTTTCTGTAATTTGTACGTGAACACATATTACCATGATTTTTTTCATAATTTTTGGTCCACCAGTTTTGGAGATAAGGGGGGACAGACAGTTTTTATGGTTTTTCAAGGTGTATAGGAGCCAGTAGCTTAGGCACCTAGAAACCTCAGTTAAGGTATTATATTTATATAAAAGTAAACAGAGTTCAGTTTGGCGTCTCTTTCTCTATGTGTGTCGGTGTCGGCGGTTAGTTTCGTACTACTTTTAAAAACGGTAAAATATAAAATAAATTTTTGTGGCTAAGTAAATAAAGTAGGCTGCACCGCAAGCAAAACAATGTGCGGTTATGAAACCGTACACTAGCTATTTTAGTTTTTTTAATAAAAATATAAAACTAACTTTTCCCCTTTTGCCCTGAATCCGCCCCTCTCGCACTGCGCGATTTTTCGCTAGGAGTGACAGTGACAAAAATAAAATTCGCATAGCCTCTTATGCCAGACTAGATTATGTTTAATTTCAAAAATTATATAATTAGAGGGTAAATTGAAAAAAGCGGTCGCGTTTTATTTCGTTTGTATTTTGTTTTTTTGCAAAATTAAATTTCGAGGGTAGTGTTACATTATTTACAGTAATAGTCATCACTCTGTAAAATTTTCTTTTCATGTATCATTGTTTCTTGTGATTTTGAAATATGAATTTTCGGGATATTAGTAGCTTCTTTTCAATCAGATTCCAACAACCGAAACTCAAATTAGTATCCATGCAGACGAAGCCGGCGACAACTCCGACGTCATCGTCGGGCGCGATCCCGATGACGTCACCGGTGACGCCGGTGCGGCCCATGGACCGGCAGATCGAGACGAGGACGTCAGACGGGAAGCGACGCATCACGCCGGTCTTCATACCGCTCACTGCTGCCATCGACCCCAAGTAAGATTTATACGACCGAAGCATAGACGAATACAGCCCACATAGACTCCTCATAACAGGCGACCGATTCCTCTCAACACATCTGACTTGATCTGACTGAACGAGCAGATACAATTCGCCACTCAAAAATGATCTGTTTCGGTAGGCCAAACCAAAATGAAGGGTAAGCGGGAAGAAAGGTCATTGTCAGTTTTTTCACAAATTGAGTTAATAGCGCCATTTTTAAAATATCTAGAGAACAATGATTGACCAAAAATAAAACTAGAAAAAATAAAACAGACCACAGAACATTAGCTTTTAAAAATATACCGGACTCAAGAAGCTTAAAAACCGAACTTAAAAAAGGTCATAATTAGAGCAAAAGCAAAAAAAAAAAAATTGTCTATGAATATGGAGCTATGGGCTGATAGTAAAGTTTGCTTTTGAAGAAGAAAAAACGGTGATTACAATAATTAACTGCGACAACAATAATTGCCCACTAAGAGTTCTTAAATAATAACGTCAGCAAGTTTTTTCTACTTATTTCAAAACTACCTTTTGTTGACTATGATCCCTCTTCCCGCTTACCCTTTAAATGGCTTCTATATTCATTATGAGAGAGTCTTCGTCCTCGGGAAAGATAAGTTTGTTGCGTTATAAGTATGATGGAATGACCTTGGAAGAGCCAATAGGATTGCAGTATCCCGTTCTTCATGCCTCGGCTTGTTGACAGAATTTTTTTGTACGCAAGATATTGAACAATAGACGTCTTTCTGGGCTGTATTGTCTATGGACCGAAGTCACTTTTTATGAAGTAATTTCATATCTAAGGGAAATTACGTCATAAAAAAATTTTTTTTTCTTTATTTTTATTTATTTGTTTCATGGAAAAGAGACAGAAGTAAATTACACATAGACACATATTAAAGTATAAATTAAAGGTTAATTAAATTTACTTCCTCGAAGCTTTCCTTAAATTCATTATCTTTGTAGGAACTAATTGGTGACATTTCTGAATAAAATAATATATTTAAAATAAAATAATGAAGTAATAATAATCAACCTTGAATTAATCTTGAATAAATAACGATAGTAATTCCGGTCTCATTAAAAGTATTGGTGATTTTTTTCAGCGGCTAGTCAGTTTTAAAAGTAGTCGTCCACATATTTGATCTCAAACTATAAATAACATCGTCGATGGTGCTGTAACGACTGAAGTTCCTTCATTCATACAGAAATATATAAATTACTTTGTACTGCTTTTATTCGTTATTTTATACCAGTAACTCCATCTATGATCTGAACTTCGGCAATTTAGAATTAGACCCAACCTATTTTAAATAAGTGGGCGTAGCCAAATATTAATAATTTAAATTATATTTCGTTCGTATGCCTTCATGTTTGAGTTTAAGTTTGTACAACATTGAATACACTTCTAACTTTATGGAAAGAAATGTCACGTAGATTCCAGAAACAATTTAATAACAGCCTAAACTAATGTAAAGAAACAAGGACGTATTAGCGACCTTATTTCACAGCATCACAAGGGTGAAGCTTCAGGGCATGGAAACGCTTTCATCTATATTTTACTTAGCAATTGGCGCCAGTATGATTTTTTTTAGAGTTCCCATGCAATAAAACAAACATAAGTTTGGCCCTAGAGAATGTGTCAAATTTTATGATGTTGAAACCATGTTCGTATTTTTTGTGAAACTTGTAAAATCTTGGAAGGAGCCACAGATCTACAAATGTCGGAGAGGTGGTGTGTTTTTATTAATAAAATTTGTTTAAAAACTTGAATTATAAAAAGTGTGTCATTTCATGTTCGGAGGCTAGCTCTGATGTTATGATAATAGTTAAATGACTAAGAACACGAACATATAAAATAAAACGTATTCTACCTCATGTTCTTTCAATTAATCGATTTCATGAAATTCAAAAAGGTCCAAAATAATTTGCATCATGAATATGATTAAAATAGCAGTAATTGTAGTAGTAAATTATTCAGCATTCTATATTTAAATGTTTATTTCCTTATTTTCTATAGATTTGAATGGCACCTCTAAAGTTATTGTAGATCTATGTTTCACGAGTTGAAAAAGAGATTAGTTTTAATGTGTTTCACGCTCTTGACTGTTTTTGTTGAGTTTTAGCTAAACAGGCATCAAGTAGTGTTTGACAACTAATTAATTTACGAAATAATGTGTCTGGAAGGAAGGCGGAGCTTAAAACTATGCAAAATTTAGGAAAAACCATAGGTGGGGACAAAGAAAGAGTGGACAGTTGGGTGACGGGACGCTTGGAAACAGGTCGATCTGGGAAACACGTCGCGTACAGTCTGTTTTCTTAGATTAAAATAAACACCTCTAGGTCATAGGTCACCTGAAGTCTAGGTCTTTGACTAGTACGGGCGAAGCGGAACGTCTATAAGAAATCGCGTCGAAGTGTCGTCTTTGTTTGTGTTATAAAGTTTTAGCGTCGGTTCTGAAGTAATTTATATTAGCGACGTGCACGGTTGCAATTCAGAGCTCTGAAATTAAGTGTCGGGAGTGAAGTAAATAATATATTTTCAGTGTTAAACACGAACGCGATTTAGCTTTATATTTCAATTATTAGTTTCACAATTTATTTATGTAAAGAATAATATAGATATGTCCCTCATTCCTATCCAAAATTTAGGACCTTTAGAATTTCTACGTCTAGCTGTGCTGCTTTATATTCGATTTACAAAAAGTCTGTGAGAAATTCGAGATTTTATAGGTACTGCGAGCTACGAGTGTCACACCACCATTTTATTTCTCTCCCTCTCACTTATCCACTTCTACAGGATTTTAGGTACAGGTACAGGAAGGAGATTTCTGCATAAAATTTCTCACATGACTTTTCTCAATTTCCATTTTTAGGTCTTCATAATTTAGATTTTTGTTGTGAATGATATATGAATATTTAGTTCTTATGTTAGGAACCCTTTCTGGTTTAGGGGCGGGGTCTTTGTGGACTGTGGTCTCTGGAGACGTCCGGGTGTTCACATGGCTGTTAACTCTGATGGGAAGCCTTGCCCAGTGCTTGTGTCGGAACCAGAGTTGGTGAATTCTGCTTCAGGGGCTCCTTAGGTTGCACCTGCAATATCCCGTCCACAGGTCAAGCTTAGAAATTTAGAAATTGACTTGATCAAGTCGTAGGTGTGATGAATGAATGCTTTGGAGGCAGTTTTGTGAGGTTTTGTATGTCTGTGTAAATTTCTAGGGACACTTAGGTTATAAGGTATAGTCTAGGTTGTTTCGCAGGAATTTGTTCGGAAGCGGTGTCATTTTGTGTGACAACGTGGGGGTAATTATTTGGTTGGTCAGGGAGATTACCGTCTAATTTTGTAGGGCCCCCACTTCATTCTGGACTCATCTGGGTCTAGAATCCCCTCAAATATCAAACATCTAGCTAAATCACCTTAGCGCTTGCAGCTGCCGATCGTCGAGTATCTACGGTTCATCAATCCCTTTTTCTAACCCAAACAACTGCAATATCATATTTTACACACACACACACATTTTACTATATTATACGATAATTACAAAATCATTTATCTAATTAAAAATATAATGTCGCGCGTAACATACGAAGTAATGAAATTGTTATTTGTTAAACGTCTCACGGAGTGTCGAATCAAAAGTGGTTTTACATAGTGATTTAGTCATAATGTGTTTCGTTTTCCCTTGGATTTTCAATGGCAATAATAGCCTTGAAATATAGCTGAGTTCCAGAATACAGCTAAGTCGTATCATTTAACCAATAACTAGTACATTAGCTTTTCTCGATTACTTTATTTTCCTTTGTTGAATTATGATATACATTGTTTTGAGCATAACCGTTTTGTAACATAACGTAGTGTCCTAATCTACTAGACGATCACACAAATAAATCACGGCCAATGATTTTATTTGTAATTAATAAATCGATGTACTCCTCAAGTATGTCATAATAATGTAGGAGACGTAGAGAGGTATATACATTACTATAACCTCATTCTACGGATGGTATCGCTTCCAGCGGTCATCTTTTAATTATTAAATAGATACATACTAAGTACTGTACGTACATATGACTGTACATAACACATATGTATATACATCTATAAGCAGGGTATTTATTTATTCTCTCTTACAGACAAATATTCCAAGAACATTTTTGTTACAGATAGTACTCGTGACCAGGATCACAATTGTTTCCTTACAGGAGTACATTACTATCCACCCAGAATTATTTCTTTACAGTGCTATCAGAGGTGTTTTCAAAACTTGTACACCGTCTTTTCACTGGAGTTTTTCCCAACGTGATTGTGGTGATTCTTTCTAGATTTTTTTGCGGCTCACAACGCGATACCTTGTACATCGCTCGATCGAAAAAAAAAAAGTAACTTGGTCGATATGTCATGTTTTTTTCGTTTTATATATTATTGACATTACCAAATCGTAGGAAAATTACAGGAAATTAAGGGAAATGTAATTTAGTAAGTACTTTTGCGGATAGTTTTATGAAAATTTCACCGTATTAAGAGCGCGCGATGTTACGGTTGTCGTAACAGCTACGGCTCAAAGCGCGCTATTTTAAACTATAATAAAAGATCATAGACTTCAGTTCTACTTGATGCAAAATGAGGTGCTCAATGCTGTAGGTCCATTTGTGCCCGAAGAACGTTTCACTATCGTTTACCATTTGGGACCTAATAATCTTCATGTTGTAACTAGAGTATGCACCCCGTTCCAAAACAAGGTATTATCCGGTTCCTAATTTAGTTATGATCTTTAATCGTCATTTTTTTCCATATTTTTCGGTCTACCCAGTTTCGGAGATAAGAGGGGGACATTCATATTTTTGTGGTTTTTTAAACATTTCTCGAAACCAGTGCCAGTAAAAGTATACATTTTTACAATCAGATTTTTAATATCCACAATTTGATACCCATATTGCATTTTTAGGATAATACATTTTATTTTTCTCACTTTTGTTTTGGAATTATTCCTAATTTAGGAACCGGGTAATACTTGGCTGTTTTGGAACCGGGGCATGCTCTAGTCGTAACGATATGTTTTTAGGGTTCCGTAGTACCTAAAAGGTACAAAAGGAACCTTTATGGTGAGACTCCGTTGTCCGTCAGCCTCATAATTTTAGCACCGTTACAGATAAAGACATGAGATTGGACACAAAAATAGCATTAATCTGCCCACATACCACGGCGAAAAAAAAATATAAAAAATTTGAAATTGTTCAAAATATTTCCAAAACAAAAGTGAGAAAAATAAAAAATTTTAACCTAAAAATGCAATATTGGTATCAAATTGTGGATATTAAAAAGCTGATTGTAAAAATGTATACTTTTACTGTATTTATTGGCACTGGTTTCGAGAAATCTTTAAAAAACCACAAAAATGTCCCCCCTCTTATCTCCAAAACTGGTAGACCGAAAAATATGGAAAAAAATTTGATTATAGATCATACCTGGCCAATTAAGGGCACACTATAGTGATTAAAAAAAAAGTTGAGCACTAATGAGAAATATAAAAAAAGAAGTAAAATAAATTAAAAAAAATATTATATTTGTAGATTTGTACATTATGTAATTTGATTACGCAAGCTATGCGTCTCATCTTGCTGCCGCCCAAACTATCGGAGAAGTTAGTTGTGTTGCTATTAGCTTTCGTGTGACATATGTGTCGCGCATACCTACCTGTAATTATTTACGAAAAAGGAATACAAACACCAAGTTTTACCTACACAAAGACTTTTTTTCATTTCACTTCATAATATATATTGGCACTAAAGTGAATATCATAAAGACAATAAAATAAAGACTACCAAATAATAAAATACAATATGGGTATTAAATTGTAGGTATTAAAAAGTTGATTGTTAAAATATATAGTTTGGCTATATTTAATTGCATCTATTTCGAGAAATCCTTGAAAACCCATAATAAATGTATGCCCCCTTATCTCCAAAACTTTTGGACCGAAAAATGTGAAAAAAATCATGGTAATATGTGTTTACGTAAAGATTACAGAAATAATAAAGCGGTTGAGAAATTCGCGAAAAAAAAACACAAAATTAAATTTATCATCCACATTACGGTACCCTAGGTACGCGAGTCTCACTTGCACTTGGCCGGTTTTTAGGGTTCCGTACCCAAAGGGTAACCAACGGGACCCTATTACTAAGACTGCGCTGTCCGTCTGTATTTCTGTTGGCGCTATACCAACAAATACTAAAAATCAGAATAAAATAAATATTTAAGGGGGCTCCCATACAACCCTCGTGGTTTTTTTGCCGTTTTTATAGATAATGGTACGGAACTCTTCGTGCGCGAGTCCGACTCGCACTTGGCCGTTTTTTAATTTAATTTGTTGTGTACCTTGTAATCCGCAGCGAGTCCTTGGGCTCTGCGCCGCTCGGCTCAGAGAACTGCTTCAGCACGTCTTCACAGAGCAAGTCTCGCATCCGCGTGGAGCGGCGAGATGACATCGTGATACATCCCAACGTGAGCAACCACGCCACGCCGCTGCCGCCCAAACTATCAGAGAAGTTAGTTGTATTACTATTAGTTAATTTATCAGACTGGATAGCCGATAGAGCTCTACAGGTGGTAGAGCTGACGCCGGGCTCGACTGTGGAAGTACCACCATCTTACTTGGAGACCCCCTCGAAGTAATTCGGGGGAGAGTAAGAGGACAGCTCACAGGCAAAAAACCAGGTGGCACACCATGCCTGGGACCGATGGATGGCGGTATATCCATCCCTAATAGCCGGGCCTTATATGGAACAGACTGCTGACGGGCAGCGGTGTCACTGGTGCGAGGGTTCCGGCACCGCGCTCACCAACCCGCCTGCCTAGCGTGTGCGAGTATGGACAATTCTTCCAGGATGACCGCCGGGAGTGGCAAAGTCCTGGAAAGGCTTGTGTCCAGCAGAGGACGAACTAGGCTGATAGATGGATGGATGATAGCCAACAAATCAGAAAAGATACATGCATGTGAACACGTCACAAGCCGATCTCGAGACTGTGAGGCTGTGACATTTATGAACTGACACGTCGATAAATAGAATTTCCATTTAAGCAGGACTGTATTTACAAACGGTATTGAGTATTTATTACGTGCTGGTATATCAATAAGAAATGATATTCTATTTCGCATTGGATAAGCACTGGAAAAAATTACTAAGTCCATTATAAAATTTCCAAAAGAACAATTCACATTATATCTTCAATCAGTAACCTTATTTGGCCCGCAGCGGGCTGGACGCGCGACTGCGCAAGCGCACCGCGTCGTCGCTCCCCGGCCCCCGCGCGGAGGAGGTGGCGGGCAAGCGTCGCGCGCCCGCCGCCGCGCCGCCCCCGCTAGCCGCCGCGCCGCTCCCCGCGCCCGCGCTCGGCACGGCCGGGCCCATCGTGCGGATGGCCGGCTCGCATCGAGTGCAGGTAGCCATCTTAGCCACCCTAGGCCATTCAGTGCCAGCCGCTTTTTTTAGGAACTTTTCAGCTAGATAGCACTCGCTGCTCGCGCCGGTCGCGGGTTGCCTCTAATACCTGGCCGCCCTAGGCGCGGGCCTGATCGGTATTATATAATTTTTTGTGGACTCGTTGTTCAAAAGTCCCGATCATAAATCCAAAGGTGCTTCGGTAGGCACATTAAGCTGTGAGTCCATATTTGTGCCCGAAGTTCGGCGATAGAGCTCACCTTAATTGTCGGTGAAACGTGGGTGTACGAATGTGGATTGTGACTTGCATTTCACAGTCCTTACTCGGAAACATCTCTGACACACCCTTCGGGGATTCATGTTGTGCAGATGTATTTTAATTTTTTGACATTTTGGGTTGACGAACAGGTGGTAGAGCTGATGCCGGGCTCGACTGTGGAGGTACCACGATCTTACTTGGAAACCCCTTTGAAGTAATTCGGGGGAGAGTAAGAGGACTGCTTACAGGCAAAAAACCAGGAGGCCCACCATGCCTGGGACCTATGGATGGCGGTATATCCATCCCTAATAGCCGGGCCGTATATGGAACAGACTGGTGCGAGGGTTCCGGCACCGCGCTCACCAACCCGCCTGCCCAGCGTGTGTGAGTATGGGCAATTCTTCCAGGATGACCGCCGGCAGTGGCAAAGTCCTGGAAAGGCTTATGTCCAGCAGTGGACGAACTAAGCTGATGGATGGGTTGACAAAATTAAAATATATGGTCTCTCTTTGACTTTAGATCTAGATAGGGGAAACTACGGCCCGTAGACGGCCCGCGGCCATCAAACAAAAATCAAGTGAAGTTTTCGTATTGTTAGAAATTTCACAGCTAACTTGAAAGTTTCATTTGATTGCAATTTGCAATTTCTTCCTTATTTCAATAGTTATTTTGTAATATTGCACAATAAATTAGTGTTTCAAAAAATACATACTAATATTTTTATTTCAGTAAATAATATAGCCAAAAATGCAACAACTTGGCCCGCCATATATTTCGTTAGTAAATATTGGCACGCGAAGGAAAAAGTTTCCCCATCCCTGCTCTAGCTTTTATTTTGCTGTCGTCAAGTTGCTTTAAGGGCCCAGGGATTGAACGAATGGGGCTGATGGAGCTTGTAGAAATCAAAATATTTTCCACTAAATCGGTATCGGACTTCAATATTATATCCAGTACCAAACCTGTATTTAGTTCCGATTACTAAACTACTGTCAATTGGAAACGTTTTTCTTCTTAAATTATTATTGCATACGGCTTGAACACTCACGTGTGATTGTTGTTGACTATATGTCAGCAGTTTCACCGATTCAATTTCGGCATTTTCAAGGCGAGTATCGTTTTTAGGACGACGACGTGGCGTTCACCGTCGTCAAACGGGCACTGGCAGCCGCCGATCGGCGAGCTGCACGCATTGCTCGTGCGCTAAGCGTTGGCTGCATCGTCGAAGGAGGTGGGATGGTGGATGCACTAGATTATTTTAATTGTTCCAATTGTTTAGAGTGGTCGTGGCCGTCTGTTCAGACGCAGTTTGTTGCTGAGTGACCCGCCCCGTCATGCGCCGCCACTCGTCTCTAACAGTCGCTCTTATTGTGCACTCGTGCAAGTGGTTGTTCATAGCAGCTTTGATTCGGTCCGCCCATCTCATCGGTGCTCTACCGCGTGCTCTGGTGCCTTCAATTCTTCCCTGCACAACTTGTCGCTCAATGTATTCACTACGCCGAGATACGTGACCAAAAGTTAATGTGTATAAAACATTACAGGTGGTGAACAACACATGCAACACTCCGTACGGAACCCTCTCGCGGCTGCAACTACTGCCGAGCAACTCGCCCTCTAACGATCCCGTCTGGGAAACTTATCTAGGTATTTATTATATACCTATTATTGAGGTATTACACCAGGTACATGCATCGGCACGGTTCTAGAGGCACGAGTGAAAGTAGTGGGAATAGTTACGTACACTCGCAGACGTAATTGCTTAGCCGGACTTTATGTTAGGTTTGACTCAATGTAGATATATTACTTTGTTCTGTTCTGTTTTGAATAAGTTTCAATCCCAAAATAGCGCGGTTCAAGTTGTTTTGCAATTCACCGGTAGCTTCTGTTTTATTACCTCTTTTAAACGATAACTATTTCTACAGTGTCGTTTTCATGAAACAGTGCACGTCGTATACCATTTTCCTTGCATGTCTAGTCAAAACTTTGTTTCCTTTCGGAATCTTGTAAACTTTGCAGGTCACAAACACAGAAATTCATAAAATAATACACTCTGCTAAAAATATTAGTGTGCGCGACTGTACCCAAGGGCCCGGAGACGTGCGGCAACAGCGCGAAAAAGAGTGCGACTAACAAATAAATCACAGTCCGCGCGGCGCCCATTCTCCCGTCGCGCCCCCCTTCTGTCCTCCAAACAGTCCCAATAAATGACTGCGCATTCCCCCACTACTTTTGCTTGTGCCCGTGGCGATGCCTATATCTTAAACCTCATGATCCACTAATCAAACTGGAAAACTTTTCCAAACAATTATACATGCAGAAAAAAAATCATATCTCCTTACTTAGATTAAAAACTTACTGAGAATAGAATAGGGTTTTATTTGTTTTCCAAAATAATACAAACATTTTAAAATAAATCTGTTACATTTTAAAGTCAGGCGAAAACAAAATGGTCAAAGACTCGGCATGTAGATATTAAGCATGCAGATTAATAGCAGCCGATTTCCAGTCTAAGCCAAACATCGGTATAAAATAAGTTGGATCGCAGTTAAAAAAATAATAACATTAAATCACAATATGACGTATGTGCGTGTATAATTCTTTTTTATTTGCGCGTCGTTTTTTATTCGAGTAAAACGTTAGTTGCTTAGCGCAAAGTGCAAAACTCAACTTTGTTTTTCTTAGAATATTAGATTAAGTTAATAATAATATAATTAGATTAAGTTTTATTTTTGTAAGATATTTATGTAAATTAAGACACGTTTATTTAAATTTTTTATTTTTGTAAAATTTGGATATGGAAGAGCGGGGTAATCTGGCACAGGTATTTTTATGTACTTAAAAGGATGCCCCATCAACTATGTAAGTGAAAAAAATAAACAAATTTTCATTTTTCATAAACCTCACTAATACTCAACTATTGGCGTCAACTGCCACTATATCAAAATCATTTTAAATTTTTTACTTCTAAACAAGAAATACATACAAAGTTAAGTTATGCACTTTGTGCTAAGCGACTGACGTTTAACCTTAATTTGAAAACGCCTTTACTCTGGGAACTTTTATTGACAAGACCTATGTAAGAACATGCATCGGTGCACGGGTAGTCGACTGCTCGTTTATCACTGTGACTGGAAACGTGTCATTTATGGTTCTTATTATTTCAAAGCTTTTTGATTAAAGCAACAAACTAAATTTAATTTTATAGGAATTGTCCAGGACTGGACTCTTTTACTTTGACAGCCTGCGGTGTGGGTTTGGTCGGGAACTTTATGGTGAAACACTGGATGTACCTTTAAACTTTAATTTAATTTCACAATACAAATATCCCGACAAAATACGTGCGATCGACACGAAAAAACCATTTGACAGTCCCGCGGAAACAGAAGTTCAACTCAAACATAGACAAAACCATAGAGTAATTTATGGAGTAACAATACTGATTGACCGATCTATGATTATTTAACACATTTGGGTTGAAATCTGAAACTAAACATTTTGATAGGTATATTAAACTTTTTTTAATATATTTATTATGATCGGTTGACCACAGGAATTGTGATGAGAACCCACTATTACATGAAATGTTTGTACACCGCAGGTTCTAGCGTGAACTGCATCGCGTGCGACCCCAAGTACGTGTGTGTGGCGTGCGAGGACGGGTCGCTGCACGCGTGGCGCGTCGCCAGGAACACAGCCACCAGGCTGCTGCCACCTATAGGTTACTAGTTTATACGTTTTATTGTCAGGTCTAGAGTTTCCATCATAACTTGACCCTTGCCTATAGGTTGTCAACTTCATGCTTACCGCGCCTACGGGGTACAGGGGTTGGCGGGTACGAGGTAGCACGTGACTTAGTGTGCAGGGCCGTGCGCAAGGCATTCCAAGTACATTGACAATTTTAAAATATCATAGAGTCTACAAAAGAGATCCATTATACATCGGTTTATACTACCCTTATCTATGGAGCGACCTCCCCGGCGACTGGCCATCCGCCTTGGTCCGCCCCACGCGTCGTGCTCGCTCACCCTCCCGCCGCACCATCCGCATCCCCTCCGAGACCCGAGACCCCGCCCGTGGGTGCGGTAGGCACGAAGTTGACAAGGTTTAGTACTGGCGCAATAATCCATTTAATAAAGTTGCACTTGATACCTTAGCCTGGTTATTTAAATCTTGAAATACTAAACCACAATCAAAATGCAATATTTAATTTTGATGTTTTGGCTTCTCTCTATATCGTGTAAAGAAAAATTTACACGTTCAGTCTGAAATTAACTTCGATAGGTCGCTATCGAAAAAAGCGGCAAACTGGTGAACACCCGTCCGGAATTCGGGATATTATTTTTGATACTTAAGGTGGATGGTTCAAGGCAGATTTCATACAAACCTGTGGAAACCAATAACGACGACAGAATTACTATAATTTCGTTTTGTTAAAGTTCAATTAATTTTACACCCGCGAATAATCTGTTGTTTTTACAGAAAAAAATATTTTCAATCAAATTTAGCAAATTAAAACTTTCGTAATCCAATGTATGAAAGTTTTAAACAGCAAAATTTAGATTGTAAAAACATTATGTTTGTAAAAAAACTGATTATTCGCGAGTTTAAAATTAATTGAAGATGTAGAAAAAAGTAACAGAACGAAATTATAATACCATATACTAAGTATTACTACGTATAGACCGACAACTCCCATACATCAAGGCGTAGCAAATTTTTTACCCGCCCTTCCGACACTAGGTGTCGCCAAGTGTTGCAAATAAGCATAATTTGTTTAATTGGCTGCAAGTAAACTCTCATGGTTACCAAGTAAACATGTGGCTGTAATAGTTTTGCTTAGAAAAACTAGATGGCGCTAAGTTGGCAACATAAACAGTGAATATTTCAGCGCCATCTACTATCGAAGTGGGAATTATTTTTATTTTACGCTGTGCCACTAGCGTCACCAATCGGTCTTTTTTAGCATCGTGTTCGTTACAGGATTTAGCAACGCCATCTAGATTTAGTTAGAATTTTACACCTTTTTTTGTGGCTACAAACTGATGTATACGTGGTAATACTTATGTCGTTATTGTTGGTTCCCAAAAATTTGTATGAAATTTGCCTTGGACCATACACCTTAATAAAAAAAACTCAGTATCTCCTTTCGACAGCAAAACTGTACCAGATTTGTATGGCGGAGGGAGATTTGGGTGTCGTGTCTCCCCGAAATAAAGTTGACAAAAAAATCTAAAATGGTTTTATTGTCTTAAAAACATATCACAGTAAAATAAAACCGTCAACCTGTTCAAAACTTAAGTAAAAAAAAAAACTTAAGCAACAAAATAAAAGCATTTCTGAAAGATTTATCTCCCCCGAAAACGAATTCTAGCTACGGGCCTGAAATGTATACGACTTTAGTAAGCGTTTAATCTTCGATCATCATCGATCGAAGCGTTTAATACTAAAAGTTGTAAATAAAACTTCCAGCCCTGCTATCTAGAGCCGCGAAGCTGACCCTGGCCTCGGAGCAGCTGGCCGTAGTGACCACTGCCGCCGACCTCGCCATCTGGGACCTCGCGCAGGGCACCTGCGTCATCAGGCCGCTCTCCTTCAGGAACTTACTGTCGCACGGAGGTTAGTTTCCATCTTATAATGTTACTTGATTGTCGTTTTGTTTGAAATTCTAAAAACTTATATTTTTCATTGTATTGTAATTTATGTGTTTAATATTATGTTGTTGATGTTTATTGCACTATTGCATTGGCTTAGCTGTTTAGATAGTGTAATGTAGTAAATGAATAAATAAAAAATAATAAAAAAATATTTACAGTATAATCATTAGACCACGTGGTAAAATTTTCTAATCACGTCTTGATTAGAAAGAAAGAAAGAAAACCTTTATTTGTTGCTACACAAACAGAGAAAATAAAAAAAACAAAGAAAACAGCAATAATAATGAAACATTTAGAAGAAATAACGATTGTAGCAACAAAAAGGTCCTTGGCTCAACATAATGCCGCAAGTTCCATGAACTTACGACGCTGATTTTCAGCCAAGGGGTAATTACACGGTGTAACCCGGCAACGGGTTGTGTCAGAGATACAATAGTAAATATCTGTCGCCTCGTTATTCAATCGCAGAGGAAGGAATTAATTATCTTAGTAATATGTCAGTGATGGCAGCGCATTTGTTTATGCGTTCATTTCAATTATTTTATTATTCCGTTCAAATAAGCATTTACTTATTGTAACTAATTACGTAAATGAAGAATTAAAAAACATTCATCTATAACCAGAAATCAAGTTATTCCTTGTTGAAAAAGTTCGTACCGGAAATGACGTACAAATTCTGAACATGCCCCTCTATACGAGATGCGAACAAAGAAGTACCCACTTCAAAAAATAAACTGACTGACTGATGTATCAACGCCTAGACCAAACGACTGGACCTAGTAACATACAATTTGGACTGTAGGTTCTGTTTCATTATCGCGAGTATGTTATTTTCTGAAAGTTGTTTTGTATGATCATTTAAAGGATCTATATAAATGGTATAAACTAAGTTTTTATTATTTTGTTGTTAATTTTCAGTGACAGTAACGAACTGCACCCTCCTGGAGGACGGCAACCCGATGATCACACTCAGCAATAGCAAGAGTTACATCTACAGCAAGAAACTATATTCCTGGTCAGTTGAGATAACATACCATTCTTTTTGTGTCTCTGTTCCACTGCTACGAAAATGCACGAAATATGTTATTTCTGTCATTAATTCATATACAAGTCTTTTGTTCGAGGCTCTGTGCTACAAAAGATACCGTACTTAGCGCAATAATTCAACCTCAAAATATAGCGCTCTTAGCGCAATAATTCAACCCCAAAAGATAGCGCCCTTAGCGCAATAATTCAACCTCAAAAGATAGCGCCCTTAGCGCAATAATTTAACCTCAAAAGATAGCGCCCTTAGCGCAATAATTCAACCTCAAAAGATAGCGCCCTTAGCGCAATAATTCAACCTCAAAAGATAGCGCCCTTAGTGCAATAATTTAACCACTAAAGATAGCGCCCTTAGTGCAATAATTGAACCACAAAAGATAGCGCCCTTAGCGCAATAATTCAACCTCAAAAGATAGCGCCCTTAGCGCAATAATTCAACCTCAAAAGATAGCGCCCTTAGCGCAATAATTCAGCCATAAAAGATAGCGCCCTTAGTGCAATAATTTAACCACAAAAGATAGCCCCCTTAGTGCAATAATTTAACCACAAAAGATAGCGCCCTTAGTGCAATAATTTAACCACAAAAGATAGCGTCCTTAGCGCAATAATTCAACCTCAAAAGATGGCGCCTTTAGCGCAATAATTCAACCACAAAAGATAGCGCCCTTAGCGCAATAATTCAACCACAAAATCTTTCATAAAAACTTTCCTATATATTAGTACAAATTATTAGTTTTAAAATCCGTTCAGCAGTTCCAAAGTTAAAAGCAAATACATACACAAACTAACGTGATCACTGCTCAGCTCGCGTTTATTATAACATGATGTTACATAGTCTTGAATCTTCTTCAAAAAACGTTGAACATAAACTTGCATTTTGAATCCGTTATTGTTTAATTCTGTTGAGTTCTCGCTAAAACATTAGATAGTGGGCAAATTGACTCGAATACATTTTACGGGGTAACCAGCTACCACTTGTTTTACTCGGATTGGAACATGTGAGGTTTTGGACAGTTTGAGTTCTTACCACGGCTAGAAAACCCATCCCAGAGTCTTTGAACGTCTCTTTGTGAAGCTAGCTGCATTCCTAGAAAAAGTAGCATATACAACGTGTAACAGAAAGGTGTAAGCATATTTGAAGAGCTTATTCAGTCAATGGTATAGAACAACTTTCAATATGGAGACAACCCTGAAATCTCAAAAAAAAATCTGCCCTTCCATACATTTCGGCCGAGCGGTATTGCATTTTCCTATGAAGCGAGTAATGTTTTTTTTTCAATATACAGGATTTGTGCCATAGTAAAAGTTGTTCTAAACCATTGACTGGATAAGTTCTTCAAATATGGTTACACCTTTCTGTTACACGTTGTATAATAATCGTTGGTGATTCGTGGCTATACGAGTGTAGACTTGCATTTCGCAAGGCATACTCAGTAACAGCTCTGAAAACCTCTCGGGGATTCATGTCCATGTCCTGAGCTTATCGTAAAGTATGAAATCGAAAATCTTTCATCAAAAGTTAAAAATAACAGGTGCGACAACGTGCGATGCGAAGCGGAGCGTGTTATGTTTACAAGTAAATAAATTTGCAGAGCCAAGCGAAGCGAGCCGACCTCCCTAGTTTCAACAGAAATATGATATGCCCAGGCAGATCATGATGTGCCCAATTCTACGATGTGAAGATATCGACACTGTCACAGTGTCGATATCTTCACATCGTAGAATGATGATGACATACCCTACGGTCCGAAATAGAATTACAATGGATCATAAGTCATTCACTTCATACTTTCGTAATCGATTTTAGCGATGTAATTCTATTTCGGAACGCAGGGACAGTGTCACTGTGTATATAGGATGCTCTGAACTAGGGTTCGAAAATAAATGGTCTCCGAGTTACGAAGGTTTTTAAGATATTTTTCAAACTTTCAGACTGGTAACGAAAAACAAATTATTCAAAAATAATGATTCCTCTCTCGGCACTTATTTGTTATTTTTCTGATTAATGATAAATGAGTGATCATTTATAAAAAATACACATGCTCAGAATTCCCAGAAGTAAAAGGTCTTAAGTGGAAAGAAAACCATTTTTATTTTGTAATTTTTTTAAATATCGATGTGTTTAACTTGAAAAAAAAATGTCATTTTGGACCCCTAGTTGATACGCATTATTTGTTGGAAATGATCTCTAGTATAACCCCTTTCAAGGAATAGATCGAATTTCAAAGCACCCTGTATATAATATCCGTGTAATGAAACGTTCCAGGGTGATCTGGGCGGACACGTCAGACCCGGTGTGGCGCGCGTGTCGCGGAGCGGCAGCGTGCCGTCCCCCGCCCGCCGCCGCCGCCGCCGCGCTCTACCCTCACGTCAAGCACACCGGACATGCGCACGCGCACCACGCCAGCGCATACAACAGGGGGTGAGATTCTTGTGACCTGCCCCTCTATTCTGTATCTTTAGTTGCCAACTGGACTAGGTGCCTATCATCAAAAACATAGCTAAAAAAGGAACTTTCAAAATCGCTATTAGTGGGTATTGAACTATTTACGAACTGTGTCGTCACTTCAAGTGCGAACATATCCTTAGACAATCGGAATTCGATAGTATATCTATGTTTTTTATGATAGGCACCCAGTTCAAATGGCAACTAAAGATACATAATAGGCCCTCTGGTTGGGGTTACTACGGCTACTAACTTGCAATCTTCTCGATGACGTCATATTTACAATATTACAAATCGCGCAATTTAACTTTACCGGTCCGAAGTTAGGCTCTCCTCTCCCTCGAGTAGCTGCGCAGATAGAGTTTTTAGGACGAGAAAAAGAAAGAGAGAGCTTCAGGCTGGACGAGATACGGCGTGATCTGTAATTTGGTGTATCAAATAACGCATATTTTTACGCATTGACACGACTCAAACAAACATAGGCATGCAATTTCTTTTTTTTTTTTCGACTAAAACTTCCTAATGGTCCTTTTTTTAAAGTTCGCCTGTAGCATATCTCAACATACCGAAACACAAGTAAAATATATAAAAAAATGTGGACGACACATTTTGAAAATAACGTAAATATGGACTTTGGGCGCAAAGCGGCTTATCCCATATTTCGGAGTAAGGATGAATACAAGCAAACTGCATTGTGTTCAAAGTTAATTTTAAGTCGTTCGTTGTTACCGACTTCCGTAGATTTTATAGCTAAGTCAGAAACTGTATAACGCCTCACCTGCTTGACTCTCCTACTTTTTGATTCTCATCTACACTCCATAGGGCGCAGTATTGGCCAAGCATAATTTTGTAATGTGTAACTATGGGCCATTCCTGAATTTTTGATTTAATTTGATAAGCCCTTTGTTTATAACAAACAAAATAACATACATGTCAATTACATACACTTAAAGATATTGGTTGTTTTTCCAAACCACTCTTCAATTGTAATTTTGTAATGTGTAACTATGGGCTCTGCCTGGAATAAATATTTTTATTTGATTCGATTCGATAAGCCCTTGGTTTATAACAAACAAAATAACATACATGTCAATTACATACACTTATTTGTTTTTTGTTCAGTTTACATTACTATACAACGTGTAACAGAAAGGTGTAACCATATTTGAAGAGCTTATTCAGTCAATGGTTTAGTCAACTTTTACTATGGAGACAACACTGTATCTCGAAAAAAAATTTACCTATTTCATAGAAAAATGCAATGCCGCTCTGCCGAAATGTATGGAAGGGCAGATATTTTTTTTGAGGTTTCAGCGTTGTCTCCATAGTAAAAGTTGTTCTATACCATTGACTTAATAAGCTCTTCAAATATGGTTACACCTTTCTGTTACACGTTGTATAGTTATGTAAAAACACTTTATTACAATTATTTCCAAATATATTTCGACTTCTTGTCGGCATCAGTGGAACTTAATAAAATATTTATATAATATACTAAAATGTCATAAAGACATTTTCAAGTAAACGTAGACGTTTTGTCAGCAGCAACTACAGTAGCGGCGCGACACGCAGCTGGCTGGAGTCGCAGGTCGCGTCCTGTCTACACCTGCGACTGTCGCGCGACTACCGGCACTGGGCCATGGCGCTGGTCACTCATATCATTAACAACGGTAAGTCATTACAGACAGATAAGACTATCGTTACCGGGTGTAAATTATATCTGATAAAGCTAGTAAGCTAGTAAGCTTTAAGCTAGTTATTAGGTTAAATGGTTATGCATGTAAATTTGTTTAAATATTATTATTTATTGACTTTCTAATTCTTGCTGTAATAGTACATTACGATACGAGAGCGATGAAACGTTTTCTGACGAGTGTGAGTTGCAATCACACGAGTCGAGAAAAAGTTTCTCGCACGAGTTTCGTATAATTTTTTATAGCACAAGTGCGGAAAATGCCGACTTTACGCACGCGCAGCGTGCGTAAAGTGGTAATTTTACGCACGGTGTGCTATAAATAATATTATGTCTGCTTTGTGTTTATAATTTAATGATGAATGTTGATTATAAATTGAACCAACCTTCTACCTATACCATACACCCTTAGAAAATTATTCTAAGCATACACCTATGTAAAAAATATAAACTTTCAAAACAATGACCTATACCTATAACAATCCATACATACCATACTTGTGTTTTTTACCCCATTCTGTCCTTCAAGGAAACGGGGCTGTTATTCCTTTCTACAGGCGTAAAATCCTATCTAGGATAACAGCGTACATTTAATTTTGTTATTAATACTTTACGTGAATCTTAGATTTTAAGCTTAAATTCTTGTAACTTGTACTGTACTCCCTTCTTGCGAAATAAATTAATATTCTATTCTTAATATTCTAATATATTCTGATTACAAGGTTTTGATATTCGAGTTAAATAAAATTAAGCTGACCTGTTTTGCTTTCTACTGCAAAAGAATTAGATCTTATTTTTACTTAAACAAAAACGACCCCGTGCGCTCGGTAAAGCGCACGCAGCGAGCTCTAACAACTTCTATGAATCACGATGTGAACCGCCCGGCGCGTGACACCGAAGATGCTTAGTACAAATGTATGGCGTTTTTAGGATAGATTCGTGCGCCGCACGGAGCCGGAAATTGCCGAGAGAATACGAAAGACTCTCGCTTGGGCGACGTTTGGCTCTCGGATGCATGACCCGAGGCCTTTTGACATACGCACTAGTACGCACTTGTCATTGTTACTTTTCACGCGCGCTTGCGGTGTTATTTTGATTAATTTGTGCGTGATTAATTACTTGTTAATCTAACAAAATAGTGAATATTAAATAAAATTACTTGAAAATATTTACTAAACCCATGAAGTGCACCACCGGTTCTCTGACGCACTGGTTGTGAACGCCTGTAACTGGTCCGCATATCAGTATTTTGATTTTTTTAATAATTTGTTGTGCGTAATATGTGTACTGTTGGTGTTCCATTTTAAATAAATAAATAAATCTAATAAAACCACATACTCTACCGAATTTTTCTAAAGAAAATTCAAGTTTACACGTAGTTTTTTATGAAAATCAATTGCGTTTAAAAAGCAAGAAAACAATAGTAAAATTATTAGTTCAATATCTGCGAAAATTTGCGAAGTTATTGACAAGAAAAGTGAGTTTAACGGCATGGATCGCCATGTCATCGTACACAAAAGTGATAAATATCGCTGCTCATAACTCCGTAAATAATAGGAATTTTACATAAATTCAAAAAGTGTAGTGCTGTTCATTAAATTGGTATACATTTATTTATTCCGAACCCCAACCCGTAACAGTATGATAAATAGATTATATGTTTTTTTTTAAAGAAGACAACCATACATTTACATCCGGTGCTACATATACTACTGAACCCTGATTTAACTTAAAATTTACCGATTTTGGCCGTAACGCGGTCGCCATAAGGGAATCGTTTCTACTCAACGTATTACGTATCCTTTTACACGCAGGCACAGAAGAGCAACTGCGTGCAATACTGGACGACATGCTGGGACCGAGTCACTGCACCTCCACGCCCAAGACGTGGCAGTCTACTGTGCTGGTGAGTCGTCACACAATATTACACAGTCAGACCGCCCCTGTGGTTAACTGGTTCGAACGTCTCAAAGCAATTTTTTACGCGCCCTTACGACACTAGGTGTCGCCAAGTGTTGCAAATAAGCATAATTTGTTTAATTCGCTGCAAATAAACTCATGGTTACCAAATAAACATGTGGCTATAATAGTTTTGCTTAGAAAAACTAGATGGCGCTAAGTTGACAACACTAACAGTGAATATTTCAGCGCCATCTATTATCGAAGTAGGAATTATTTTTATGTTACGTGACATCGCTGTGCGTCACCAATCAGTCTTTTTTAGCATCGTGTTCGTTAGTGGATTTAGCAACGCCATCTAGATTACGTTAGAATTTTACACCTTTTTTGTGGCTACAAACTGATGTATAGGAACTGCTAGTCTATTAATACTCAGTCTATGCTACCACTAACCCGTGGAGGCATGTAGGTGGTATAGCTGATATCGAGCTCGACTGTGGAGGCACCACATCTTGCTCGCAAACCTCCTCGAAGTTATTCGGGGGAGAGTAAGAGGACAGCATTCAAACAGGCACAACAAAATGATGATTAATGGCAAAACAGACTGGTGATGGGCCGCGGCGTCACTAGTGCGAGGGTGTTAAACGGTACCCTATTTTATTTATTATGCCTCTGCTGTCTGTCTACCCGTCTGTCACAGGGGTCTACTGCTTCAGCTATGTCCAGTTGAAATTTTCACAGAAAAAGTGTAAATTCAAAGCAAATTAAAATTTGTTTCAGCTCTATATTGTTGACGATAATACACACAAGTTTCAAATTTGTTAAAGTAAAACAATAAATAATAAAAAATTGGGTTCCGTACTCAGAGGATACCGAATTGTGTCAGGCGCTACCATTTAGCGCCTTGTTTTTTCTCGCTTTCATGTCATTTATTTATTTATTTAAGGTAAACAAACAGCTATTCTATTATACAATAAGAGTGATAAAGTAAAAGTTACAAAGTTTTCACCTATAAGTAAAATTATAGTTGCTTCAACATCTGCGCGAGTCTGACTCGCACTTGGCCAAAGTGAGCGAAGCGAACGAAGTTATCCGAGTCTACTTGAACATTCCGGCGTTTATATGTACTATGTGTTTATGAATGTTTGTCCGACGATAACTGGAGTATCGGAACGTCATGATATTTAGTAGGCGAGTAAATGAGACAAAAATAATTTTTAATTTCGAACATTAGCCGAATCGGTCAAGATCGAATCGCGAGTTCACAGTTCGGGGCGAACTACTAGTAGTTTAAATAAATGAAATGTCTGTGTAGGGCATCAAGAAGCACGAGCTATTAGAAGAGATGCTGTCAATAATTGTCCGTCAGCTGCGGTGGCAGCGGCTCTACACAGAGTACTCCGACCAGCTGAAGGATGTCAAGTCCACTCACACCAACGGGATGGTCAACGGACATTGATCGCATTTACACACACACACAACGGGTCAACTAAAATCTCGCTTCGTCGTCGACGTACCGAAAATACGTCATCTTTAACTGTATTCACAACCGCCAATTATATTTTTCTTTGATTTATCATTTACACCTAATCTGTAAAGTATCTTTGTGTTTTCACTCGAATGTTGCTTGCGCCTGCAGTGTCGACAAAGATAGCGATCGCTATTTTACCGATTTCGGTCGTTAAATTGTAATTTAAAGATTTTGTATAGTATCTACCGTCACACTATCGACAGAAATCGGAAGAGAATTTGATACGCTTCCGATTGAAGTCGATAGTTTTGATGGTAGACGCTAAAAATAATAGATTTTTATCACTTTTTCTCGCTATGTTTGTCGAGACTGCAGGCTCTGGTGTCATTGTTATTACGAGCAATAAGTGCCGCCTATGTACACCATGTTTGACTGTTGTATAAAGCAAATAGTAACATAAACATTAGCTCTCATTGAAGAGTAAAGTTTGAACCCATATTGTCCAAGGGGTCGATAACGACCCCATATTACGGCAATTTCAAATTCAAACATTTAATAAACTTGAAATTAAAAAAATATTGTAGCAAGAATAGTGCTGGGTATATATATGGGCTTAAGGTTAAACGTCAGTCGCTTAGGGAGAAGTGCATGACTTAACTTTGTTTTTCTTGTTTAGAAGTTAAAAATTGAAAAACATTTTGGTATGTAGCAGTTGACGCTGATAGTTCAGTATTAGTGAGGTTTATAAAGCAAGAGTTTGAAATTTAATGCACAATTGCAACAACGTTAAAACAACATTTTAAGTTGGTTTTTCAGGAGATCATGACTAATTGTGCATTAAATTTCAAACTCATGCTTTTTCTTCAAAATTTCAAACCTCACTAACTATTGGCGTCAAATGCCACATACCAAAAATGATTTCCAAATTTTAAATGAGCGTTTTTCCTTTTGTCAAATTTAGTGTTAAATAAGATTCCTAGATGGCACTGTCGTGTTCCTTAGCAACAGAATCAAAGACAAAATTTGCACAGATTCCAAACAAACGAAAAACCACTTTGAAATTGATTGTCACACATTTTATCTATGGAGACAGCGCCATCTGGAGGAAAACTAAGAACTAAGAAAAAAAAAACAACGAGAAAAACGCTCATTACTAAACAAGAAAAACAAAGTTAAGTCGCGCTAAGCTATTGACGTTTAATCCTAATGTATCGTATTGAACAACGGATAGCGCCATTGACGTAAAAAAGTGCTCAAAAGTGTCCAAACCAAAAGAGTGTCAAAACCATTGAAAACAACCTTTTCAAATGGGGCTTCTCAAATAACGGGAGCTGCGATTGCGGAGCCACCCAGCAAACCATGGCTCACGTCACGTCATGTCCATCGTGCCCGACCACCTGCACGATGACCGATCTTTTTGAGGCCAACGACAGAGCCATAAAAGTGGCCTCTTTCTGGTCCGGAAAGGTTTAAAATAATAATAATTTGATGCCATCGACACGCTAAGAAGAAGATTGAAAACTAAAAAAGCGTGTCAATCGCACGTCAATCAAAACTGAGCCATGCAGCAATGACATACGATTCAAATTAAATTGTTTTGTTTCTTAATATTTTGGCACTTCACTAAGGACACTTTTTTCGTAAATCTTGTACTAGACACGAGGTCCATGGTTTGTATGTCAATGGATAGCGCGCAATCTTATGAGTGTAAAATACAGTAAATTTTGTAAAGCCTCACTTGGCTATATCGTAAGTGTACGGTACGCTTAGTACATACTGAAAGAAAAAACGTAGGCTTAAGACATCCTACAGCATATAGTCCAATCAATATATGAATGTTTGTATGGAGAAGGTTGAATTAAATGTACACTGCGTGACAATTGGGAATAAAAAAGTAAACTAACTGAATAATTAAAATTCAAAAGAATCCCTAGTAATTATTTTTAAATTTACCACATTGTAGCCGATTCTGAAGGCTTTAATTTTAGTTTTAGTGCTGTCAAAACTAAATTTTCATCATTGCAAAATAGTTCATAAGTGTTAAGAACAGAAGCTAAATTACTTTGGAAAAATTTAAGTCTTGACAGCACTAAAACTAAAATTAAAGCCTTCAGAATCGGCTTTATTAACTAGACCATGGCTAAGCATAATATTTATAAGATCAGTGGTCTAATTATTTTGAATGAAAAAAAATGTTTGGTGCCTTGAAATGAAAAATATGTTCTTCCGGGAGCGGCGTGTCAATAATATGAAAATACTATACTAATTTTGAGGTCATTTTACTGGTGTATCTTTAATTCGACCTCAATGAAAGATTTCATTTACTGGACTAGTAAAATGTTTCACTGCCTGGCCCGGTAGCTTAGTGTTTAATCGCGCGCGACGCCACTTAGTTGAATCACAGGTGCGAGAAGAGTGACACGATGTTTAATCGCAAAAAGATCGCGCGATTAAACATTATGCTACGAGTGCTGGTATTATTACCGAGTATTTGTATGACGAAATGTGTCGAAAGAATGTTAGGTGCCAAATTATGAATATGGGCAATACGTACTGTATATATCACTGCCTTTATAGAATGTTAAACCTACAACTGTGTTAGTGTTTATTGTGCTCTATTTTAAAGAGCAAGAATTTGTGATCTTTTTACTTTTTAGATTTGTGTAAGACTGAGTTTTGTAGCTATTACAGAGTCAAGAACTGATAGATATTAGTAATGCGCGTACAAATCTTCGCCACTAAAACGAGCCGAATCATATATTGTAAGAGAGTGGGTGGTATTTGGAAATTATATTATTAAAATTATTAAATTTGCAGCAGCGGTAGTTCAGGGGTAGAACGCTGGCCTCTCAGTGTTGAGATCTAGGTTCGAATCTGGTCGAGCATGCACCAATAGGAATTTATGTGCATAGCATTTGTTCTTACTTACCACTTGCTGAACGGTGAAGGAAAACATCCTAAGGAAAACTGCATGTCCTAAAAAGCGTGTATTTGTGCCCGAAGTACGGCGATAGGGCTCACCACCCATCACGTTGGGACGTAATAATCGTCGGTGAAACACGGGTGTACCTAGTGTGAACTGTGACTTGCATTTCACAGTTCACACACGGAACAACTCTAACACCCTTCAGGATTCATGTCGTGACGATATATACAAGGTGTAACCATATTTGAAGAGCTTATTTAGTCAATGGTATATAACAACTTTTACTATGGAGCCAACCCTGAAATCTCGAAAAAAAATCTGCTCTTCCATACATTTCAGCCGAGCGTCATTGCATTTTTCTATGAAACGGTTAATTTTAATTTTTTTTTTTTCGATATACAAGGTTTGTTCCATAGTAAAAGTTGTTCTATATCATTGACTGAATAAGCTCTTCAAATATAGTTACACCTTTATGTTAAACGTTGTATATTTAGAAAAAGGTATTTATAGAACATGTGCAAAAAAATTGTAACTTTAAGCAATTATGTACCATTTTGGATGTCTATAGGCGACCGGAAGTGAACAATCTGTCATTGACTGTATAGAAAGCGGAATTAAAATACAACGTACAATAGTACAACGAAGATTCTTATGCGCATTATTTAAATGGTCTTAGTCGAGTCGATAGACCTTGGGAATAGAAATGGCGACCAATATATCCACCTCTCACTTACACACTATCTCCATCTACGTTCATACTCTTTGTAACTTCTTTCTTGACATTTTTAACCGACTTCAAGAAGGAGGCGGTTCTCAATTCGACTGTATATTTTTTTTTTGGCGTTGTTACTCCATAACTCAGTCATTTCTGAACCGATTTGAACAATTCTTTTTTTTAATTATTATTTTGGACATTGTAAATATTATCGAATTGTACAATTAAAATGTTGAATATGACAACGATGCATGCTATAGGTACTAAATATTTGTACGCCTTCATTGGCAGATTTTTGAGGACTCATGATCAACCTCAATGTAACACCCAATTAATTGACCAAAAATTGAACAAATAAACGCTGATTGGATTTGATTTGGAATTACATCGAACATGGAATTACAAACAGCATTAAAACAATTGGTCAATTCAATATTTATATGGTGGAACGCTCAAATCCCTTACTGCGACGTGAATATGTCAGTTGTGCGTTTGGTCTATGCTGACTATTGCTGACAGTACAGCAAGAGCGGGCGGCCGTTTCTATTCCCAAGGTTTATTGACTGTTGGTTATACTACTATAGCTGGGTTTGTGATTTTGGGGCTATTGGTAATTTTATACTATGAAAATCTGCCACCTAAGTTCTCGAAAAAAAATGTAATATTGCGAAATATTACGAGTATAATTTCCTATCAGGATTTCTGTATTTTATTAACACATACTATGTTTACCGTCTTCGTGATTTAAATAATTTATAGAAATAATAATAAATGATTTAATTATCTGTTGTTTTAATTATTTAAACCTTTCACAACTATTGGTACTAAAATGTACCAGAGAATGTTTGAACTAGCCATTGATCGGTATGGTTTTCGCCCAGATTTTCACACTTTTGTCAGGCTCCAACACTGAAAGCAGGATAACGTATACAATTTTCAACGCGTGCGACGGAGATGGCATTAGAACAATTAGATGGCATTTCATGTAATTTAAATTTGCATAAATAAGAGATTTTAATGTCGTTAAAACCTATTAATCAATAAATAACTTTATTTCGGAAAATACATATATATTTATTTCAAAAAAGAATTATACTATTGTCAAAAATTTAAAAGCCAGGCCCCCCATAGGAAAAAGTTGCCCATCCCTAGTCTAGTCGGTGTTCATTCATCCATCCATTCATCAGCCTGTATTCGTCCACTGCTGCCTTTCTAAGATTCTTCCGTCCTTCTAAGAAGTCTTCCGTCCTCATCCAATCGCTACCTGCAGCGTCCTTCAGGCCGTTGGACCAGCGGACACAGGTCGGTCTAGCTACACTTTGCTGTACGTGGTCTCTATTGTGACGCCTTTCGGTCCCAACATCCATCATGTTGGCGACAATATTGCCTTCCCATTTCAACTTGTTGATTCGGCAAGCTAAGTCGGTCACTTTCGATATCCCAACCAAGCATAGCTCGTTGAGCGACCTTTAAATCGGCGTGACTAGAATTGGTAGCTAGGGGGTCTGCGCTCGGCTCCAACTCATGATGCCATCAACAAGTATCTGTGATCGTAATTAGATAAAGAGAACCCTCTATGCAACGAATTCACATACAAAACAAATGACGCCTTACATTAGAAAAAGCATTTTTTTCTTCAATGTTACCCGATTTCTGGTGGGGGCGTATTACAATATTAGGGCTACACCTTAAGAGGATCTAGTGTTAACTGGGCTAAGGGCTTGACCTGCGTCATTGCGCACTAAAATCAAGAATGTGATCATAGCAGATTTTAGCGTGATTAGTTGTCTAATGTTGTATTGGATGACTCTGATGAGGTAATCTGTGGAGGTTAACTCTGGTATTCCCGCGGAAAATGGCGTGATCTTAACTGTCAAGCAAGAGTCATAGAAAATATAAATAAAGAAGATTAAAATATAACTAGGAGTTTTAATACAATAATAAGCAGGTGTAGCCCAAGCATGATATCATTACACTAGCTGTCTGTGTTATGGCAATATTAAAGTTGAATATTTGTTTTTTTATTATACCATTACCGACATATGAAAAATCCTTTGAAGTATTGAACTTAGACGAAACAAAAGGGAAGACACTGTACGCGGCTTCCTGCGCGCAGACCTACAAACACAGGCCAATGGACCTGTATTTACTCGCTTCGTCTAACTCGTCACTTTATCCAGAGGTAAATTTTTCGAGTTGACGATATAAGAACGCGCCTCATCTTCCTCTTTATTAACAATGTTATTGTATGCTACCGCTTAGAGGTACAGTACTACAAGGATTTTATGGGCGCGTGGATTGATTGTGTCCAAAATCGGAACTAACGTCGCTACCATACTCCTTGTTTCACAGCTGCGCCCGTCACTGCCATCCACGCACCATCAGATCCTTGTAGCTCTTGTAAACAAATAAACACCCCGTTTATGTCATGTGAGGGTTCGATTATTTTGGCACCCTCAGGATGACAAGTGGTTAATATTTTGATATCATCTACCTGATTTATGGAGAGGAGGGAGGAACGCCTTGTGTCATTTTTTCTTGCCGGAGGTGCGCGGTTTTATTTTACCGAATTTTAAAAAACGTATGGAAATAACCTCATAATGTAAGATATTGATTTATGGGGGGAGGAGGAACCCCCTGTGCCACTTTTTATTGCCGGAGGCACGTGGTTTTTTTTTTTTTTTAATCTTATGAAAATATAACTTTAAAATATAAGGCACAGATATTGATTTTGTTTTCACAGTTATTTAAGTTGATTTTGCAGAGTCGATCTTTAAACCATTTGAACCTACCAGTACAGATGTCGATTTTGGACCATTTGAACCTATCAGTACAGAAGTTCCTTTTTTGAAACAAATTCACTTCTGCATCGGCTCCGACGCTTCAGGATCATCAGCCACTTCGCCCTTGCGTAACAAAGTGCAGGCAACCGTACGAGCCATAGTGGGTGAGGCTGGTCGCCGTAGGTGACCAGCAAGCCGAAGCTGCGGAGGTGAGCATTATTACACTTTATTACCGCGGGCGGGGGCTGCCCTCCCTCCGCGCCTCCGGCTTTTTATATACACTATGGGTAGTAACCACAAGACTGTTTACCTATAGAGTCGGGGTGCGCTGAGTCGGTTTTTGAATATTATTTACCTATCAGTACAGAAGTCCATTTACGATGTACAAAACACGATTTTCAGTGCGTGTTCGAAAATTTACAAAACCGTGTCCGGTAATAAAAAATGTTACTGTGGATCACAGTTTTGGGCCCTAGACCCAAATACATTGTTATATGCTCCAAGTTACGGTCGATGATATTAAAAGCCAACCCTGACACGTTTTGATTTAAAATACCGAGTATTGTAGGAATTTGAAAACAAAAGCAATGTTTGTTTTATATCACAATAATTTATTTTTACAAATGAGTTATTGATCACAACAGCTCTCACAATAAGTTTAGTTGCTCAACTAAATGTTAAAAGAACTTTCTAAAACATGAAAAAGTCGTTAAAATTATACAAACTGTAAAATGGAAATTCAAAAGTATGAACAATGTTTCATCTAAACACATGGACGCGGAAGCGACCAGTTGAGGTTAAAAAAGAATTTACAAAGAAATTAAGTCGCAAGTTTGAGCTCATCGTACCGATGCCAGTAATTTCTCTATCTACCCACAATACACAAACAGCCGTACCTAAGGATAAATTTTCATTTGTACATCAAACATGACAATAACTCGAATCACTGATATGGAATATATTTGCGACTACACAAAATTTTGGTCCCCATCGGGTGTAACAGGTTGACACGCCGGCAGACGACGCATACATACTCGGTTAAACGCATCTGAACACTTAGATCTAACATAAAACGTCACGTGGTGTGATCGACACATAACAATTTTATTATCTAGTAACATTAAGTATAAGCCTTCTTTCGACCCTACAATTAATAAATAAAAACTCAAAGTTATTAGTATTAATTATTTACATCTTTCGGGGGTCTTCATGGCTTCGATATACCGGGTTCGTCCCGGACGGTAAGGCACACTGCAAGCGAACCTTAACAGATTAATTCTTAGAACACATTTACATATCATGTAATCGTCTCTTACATTTCATTATGCTTTTTGTACCATCGCTGTAGAGGCGCGATTACTTCACGAACTCGACCTCAAAATCGTGTCGGCAACGAACGTTGCGGTCGAAAGTTGCAGGAGAAGAGTCCAATTTAAGTAGAATCACTGGCGAGACGAATCGACGAGTTCGCGTAATCGGGGCCCTACCAATAAAAATATACAACTCGTATAACTCTAGAGAACTTAACTACGTATGTACATCACTACGCTTCTGTGCCGCGACCGCCCTTAAAGTAGAAATATATCTCGTGGCACAACAGGATATTAGGGACTTTACCAAGCGGAAAACGGAGAGTAAATTGCAAGGAAACATGCTAAATCAACTTTTGGAAATACGATGGACACATTTGAGCAGTCTTCCATATGTATCGAGCTGCTATAGCTATTGCCTTCACAATTATTCTCCGTCTTCAGCGTATTCTGTTAAAAAATAACTCCACAACATACTCATCGTTCCCACAAACTTAGTACATTCCAATGGCACACGGCAAGACGGCACATCCATCCCATGGAAACCGTATTTGGAGGTAATAAACAAAGTTACACCTCCTTTAAAATTTCTCGACTTGAAAGAGACATTTGTGTTACTACAGCGATATTGACCAGCCAAATCAATATTTTGTCAATACTTTCATTAGAAGTATATATACCAAGGGAGGTATTACGAAATTACATCTTTTTCCGTTAAATGGACGTATTTAAACTACACAGTCAACGTATCACAAAGAAATAACCCACGCAAAAAAAATCACCGTCTTACTAGAATTGCTTCTTATAAATTTTAGAGGCAAGTAATTTTTTTTCGTTTACGCCGTTAATTCGTTGTGATTCGCAGAGTGTGTGGTTTTGTTACGTGTCCATTTACAGAGGGAAAAAAAATGAATTGTCTGATAATATAAATCAGTAAAACCCCCTTTAATCGTTGCTAAATTAGCAGAACTGGATGAGAAAGCAATGCTAAATCAGCAACGTCTAATAGCTTTCAGACTCACAATCGCCATAGTTAGGGAAGCTAAGTGGCTTTATTTAGTGTAGCTAATTCAGCATCGTCTAAAGGGCCTTTAAAGTATCTTGACATCATGAGTCCCTACAGAGCGGCAGTATGTAGCAGCACAGTCCCCGGCCGCGGGGGCGCGGGGGGTGCTAGCAGAGAACGGCGCGGTCCGGGGTCAGGGAGGCGGCGGGGGGCGGGGCGCACGGACACGCGTCCGTGTGCGCGGGCGCATGGTGCGTGTGTGCGTGCCGCGACGGCTTCTCGTAGTCTGGCTGGAACTTCTTGCAGAGCGCCAGCACGGATGGCGGGTGAGACTTGCGGAGCACCTAGACGGAATACATGAGTTACAGAATAGTTTTACAAATATAAATAAACACACGGACATAAAGCATGGCGTAATAAAGCGATGAAGGTATAGCGCCTTGGGAAGAAGTTGACCGCAATAAACAGAAGAGCGCAAAGCTATCTGCTTGTGACGCAAATATAATTGTCCCAAAAAAATACAATAAGAAACTCTAAAGACCACAAAGTAATTCCAAATAAGCACTGACCTATCGATTACCTCACAAACCTAGCACTATGTTAAAGATCTCCTGCAACAACATGTCGGGAAGGGAAGAACTACATGCAAACTCCTTCGTAATGACATGACTACGCACATACATGTTATCGAAATAGGTCTCTACCATGTAGCTACTAGATGGTAGACCTGATGCCGGGCTTGGACTGTGGAGGTACATTTTACTCGCAAACACCCCGAAGATATTTGGGGGAGAGAAAGAGGACAGATCTTAAGCAGTTTTAGTTTTTAGGGAAACTTACAGCTGATCTTAACTAAAACACTTACGTCTAAGTATAATTGTACATAATTTCAGCCAATGACAAGTTTCAACCAACTAATCTATTTTTGAGTAAACAAAGTATTGCAGTGACAAAAGGTTACGTAAGTACAAAATTTACATTTACATTTATATTAAAATAAATTAGGCCGCCCACCATGCCTGGGACCGATTGATGACGAATTTTGGAAAGGTCTATCTTCAGCAGTGGACGAACAAGGCTGATGGATGAATGGATGTAGCTATGTACCCTCCCGACTCACCTTAGGCGTGGAGGGCGCGTCGGGGAAGGGGGGAGAGTGCTCCCTCGCATGCGGGTGCTTGAGGGACTTCTCCCGCTCCTCCTGGTCCTCGTGCCCGCTGTGTGGAGGGGGGGTCCCCGGCCGGCTATCTGGAACATCGGGGCAAACATTCAACTAACATACAGAATCGTTGGTCGTGGTGTATAATTTACTTATTGTACGGGTTCTGTACAACGTAACACAAATACGCGTTTAAGATTTCTGTTGTTTTAATGAACTGTATAAATCCATTTGTACACGCGACCACGCCTACGGTATACTTTTTTGTACCTTATGCGGCCGTAGTAAGAACTGCCGTGGCGTGAGGACTGTTTGTTATACTACAAAGCCAGAAGTTTTCAATGTTGTCTGAAAGGACCTGAGTTTTCCATTCGAACGCAGAAGCAAAGATCATCGAACGAAAATAACGTTAAATAAAAAGTAACTAACCTTTTCCATCGTCATGTGTGCCATTAGTTCCATTGCAGCCATTCGTACCATTATGACCGTTCACCACACCATTGGTCCCATTTACTACACCGTTAGTCCCGTTCACGCCGTTCGGTGTGCCATTGATGCCGTTTGGCACGTCGTTGGTGACGTCATCGTCATCAGCCTCGTCCTGCGAGTCAGCCTCGGCCTCGTGACTCTGAAAGCCGACGCCGACGATAACGGCGGGGATGTCAGACTCGTCTTTTAGCCAGGGGTGCTCCAGGCACTCTTCCACTGTAAGACGGCCCCTGGAAACAGAAATTGTATAGATTTAGTGAAATATTTACTTTTTCTCGTTTTCTGAAGGTTAAATATTCTTGTATTTTGTATTTCGAGAATCACTGATGACCAAAAGTTGAAATCAGCTAAAGGCAGTCATCATAAAACTTGAAACCCTGAACGCTTTCGAGAGCTAGAAAAATGCCGCCAATCGCTCATTATCTTCAGGGCTATAATAAAACAAGTAGAAGACATTACTGCTGGGCAAACTTCCTCATAAGTTTAACCTATACACTCATAAAAGCCACGTAGATAGCACAGAACTGTTTCCCCGCCAGCTCAAAATCAGCCATAAGTTCAGGAGTCCCTAGGAGGCAAAACTTACTTAGGATCCACAACGAGTGTGTCCCTGATGAAGTTGATGGCGCATTGGCTGACCCCCCGGAACAGGTCCCTGGGGAAGGAGAGCTGGCACTGCGCTATGTTCAGGTACGTTTCCTGCTTGGTGTCTCCCGCGAAGGGCGAGTACCCGCTCAGGAGGACGTAGGCCAGTACGCCCACTGACCAGATGTCTGCCGCTAGGGTCAGAGGCTCGTATGAGAGGATTTCTGGTGCTGTGGACGGGAGAGTTCTGGTTATGAAGTGGAAATTACTTGTTCTGGAAATATGCCACTTACGATGGCCAGACTTTTTATGAAACATTTTCAAACAGCCGATTTCATTGAAAATGTTTATTATAAACTCAGGGTCTTATTGTAATTCTGTATCTAAAACATGCCAAATTTTAATTCAATTGGCCTGACCGTTTTTGAGACAGCCAGACACCTACGCTATATACAATACAATACAATACAAATACAAATAACTTTATTTACCAAAAGAAACAACACTAAATTACATGCACAAATATTCAAAACATAAATCTTAATAAATACTACATAGTGTTAAGTATAAATAACAGCGGACCCCACACTAAGTCAAACTTGTCCGGTGGGACCCAGGAATGATTGCCAGGTACGAGTCGTATGATCATGATATTAAACAAACAAGCAATTAAAAATTTTGGGCAAATATGAAAAGTACTTAGCTGGTTTACAAAATAATTAGTTAAAAAATAATATCTAAATAACTTTTCGATTAGAGAAATTATATATATATATATATACGAAAACACAAAAAAATATAATTATAGGTGAGTAGTAAAATATATTTCGACCACTAATTGTGGTCGGCATCAGTTACACAATTTAAATAAAACTTAAAAATTAATAATTATAAATTATAGATACTTATGATACTGAATATTTTATTTTTGTCTATATAAATATATTTTACTACTCACCTATAATTATATTTTTTTGTGTTTTCGTATATATATATATATATAATTTCTCTAATCGAAAAGACAAGAAAAGTCTATTATCATTCTATGTTATCTAAATAACTTATTATTCTAAGATTTTATAAAATATAAGAATTAAAAAAAACACAAAATATTTATATCACTAACTTAATTTAAATTTAATTTTATTAAGGCTAAACTGCGATACAGTTTTCAGCAAGGCTTCTGTTTGGTCATAATCTAGGGTTAGTAACCAATTGTTTAAGATACTTTTTGCTTTTTTGGTAGTCAAAGTTTTAATAGCATTATTATGTTTACATGCAGTGTTATATACAAAAGGAAACTTTATGTATGGGTTTACTATTTTAAGTAACCTTGAAAATTAGCAAAACTATTTTATTTATCGTATGGCAGATGTTAAAATTTATTTTTATTACACATAATAAACATTTATTCAAATCAATGAATTGTCGAGTCTTTGCAGGTATTCGACCACTGCTGGAGTCAGAGTTTTGAAGTCCTCCATAGGGCCATTATAAGAATACAGTGGACAGTCGGATATTATGTGTCTCACTGTTTGCTCAGGACACCCACAAGGGCAGGCAGCAGTCTCACTCCAGCCCCACTTATGCCTCATGTAGCCACACTTGCCGTGGCCGGTGCGGATGCGGTTGAGTCGGCTCCACACACAACGCTGTTGGTCGAAACCAGGCGGTGGATCACGTGGATTGAGGGTGAACAAAGCAGGGTCATAGTTGGTCGTTGACCATTCCTCTTCCCATTGTGTGTCCACATTCCATGATCGGTTGTTGTTGTGGAACATTAAGGCTGGGGGATTACGCGACTTCAGCCGTGTTGATGTAAAGTCCGTCAGGTATTCACGGATAGGAAGTGCTGGGCAGTCTGTGATCTTATTAAGTTCTCTTCGCAAATGGCCCTGCCTTCTTAAGTGCGGTGGTGCAATATGGCTCAACGCAGGCAACCACTGCTTTGGCGTAGATTTTATGCAGCCCGATATGGTTTTCATGGTCTGGTTTAGCTGTACGTCAACTTTTTGGGTGTGTGCAAAACTATAGAAAACTAGCTCAAACGCGCGTTCACCAAATCACTCACCGACATAGTCCCTAGTGCCGAGGATCTCTCTGACGTGCGCTCCCGGCTGTATAGCGCGACTGATGCCGAAGTCGCAGATGAGCAGCTCCTCCCCGCCAGCGGAGAGCAGCAGGTTCTGCGGCTTGATGTCGAGGTGCGCGAGTCGTCGCTCGTGCAGGTGTGCCAGACCCTCCAGCACGTGGCGCAGGGCTCGCCGCGCCGCGCCTTCAGAGAGCCGCTCCTCCTCGTCCAGCAGGCGTTGCAGCTCGCCACCGGCGCACAGCTCCAGGACTATTGCCACTTCCGAACGAGTCTCGTATACCTGGAAGCGGAGGGACGTTTTGCTATAAGTTCTGTGTCCAAACACCTGATGAAAGCAGTAGGTATACTCTGGTACGCAGGTTAAGGGAACCAATGGTGCCCTTTAACCTGCTGGGATGAAGCTTAGCACGATTCAAGTACATGTCTATAGGTAATATTTAAGGGTGCATATTTAAGGGTCAGATTGAGCACCTCATTATGCATCAATCAGAACTGAACTCTATGACGTTTCCTTTTAGTTTAAAATACCGCGCTCTCAGCCACCGCGCTCTTACGACCACCAAGAAACACGCGCTTACGAAAAACTGCGTTTTTATTAAATAACTCGGCTTCTAGATGAAATTATAAAATATCTTACAATGTTCAGACCCAAGAGGGGTTATTGGTCACTTATTTTTTATACAAATTTCAAGGTTGTATAATTTAAGGAAGGCTCTTTATCCCTCGAAATACATAAACTTTAGAGGTACCTCGATATTTTTTCTGTCGAACGAACTTAAAGCTTTTGCGTTTTTTCTAAGCAGTGTACTATCTATATTATTTTTATTAAACCGTTTGACCAAGTTACCCTTGAAAAGTAGTGCTCTACCTCAGGGTTTGCAATGGGGGGGTAGAAAAAAAATCTAGTCCAAAAAGGTATGTGATTGCTACAGCCGTGTCCAACGGCACCCTCATTTTTGTTCTCGGATGACTTCTTCCAGACATACAGGCTGGCATTAAAAAAAAAACCATATTAAAAGTAATGCAAAAAAACAAGCCAGCTGCGGAGCACCACTTCTTAAACGTAACCTAAAGTTAAACTTAGAATCGTGCTAAGCCCCATCCCAGCAGAATATTGCAAGGTTGTCTTACCCTCTTACTATTCTTTTAATACAAGATTTTAGTTTATACAATCACATGAAAAAAACTGATACGGTGTATCTGCTGCTCTCTTCTTATGACTCCCAAGAGCAACATACTGACCGGAAACTTAACTGCACATCTTTTTGTCCTCCAGCAGATATTAAACTCGCGAATTTGTAGTTTGAGCGCAGACTCCTGGACAAAGGCGGTCTTCGAGCGAGCAGAACTTTGGGTTATTTTTACGAGTAACTATCTTAAGAGACAGTACAAAATGAACCTGCCCATCTTCTAATAAAAACAGTGTGTCACCTCGTGCAGCCTGACGACGCGCTCGCTGCCCGAGCACAGCGCCAGCACAGCCACTTCGTGCTGAATCTCTCGCGTGGTGTCCGCAGCGCGCCGCCGCTTTCGGATGAACTTGGCTGCATACTCCTCGCCCGACACTAGGTGTCGGATCTTGCGGACTGACGCGAACTTGCCCCTGGAACAAACATAATGAGCAATTAGTTAAAGGATCTAAGGGCGGCTTGCACCAGCATTTAAATCTAGATTTAGCATGTAAGCCAAGTTTAATTTGACAGACATGTATTGACTGACAGAACGTAAACTCGATTTAGCGACTAAATCTAGATTTATAATTTTGGTGCAAGCCGCCCTATAGGTCTAACAATTTACGATCTGGAATTCCAAATTACTGGTTCCGCGGTGGAATAATGGGCTCGAAAGCAGATGATGGCACAAAGGCAAACGTAACGGCCATTCCGAGCAACATTGTTGCTTCATACTAAACGGATGCCGCAATGATGTCGACGAAACTAGACAAATTTGTACATAATTGGCTAATTTAATTTAGTTAGCATCATAGAAGACAAATTCTGTAGCAGTAAAGCTTTCAGAAAGGGCCATTAGGCGGCGTTAGTCGGTGTAATTAATCGCGTTTACAATATATGACGCGCCGGGAAATGCGGCGCCCGCGCACAAATACTTACACTACAGGCAATGCCCTACAGCTCTGATGGAGCACGTACAACGATAAAATATGAGGAATTCCGATCCGAGCTTAAAATGCTAATAAGATTGCAATCACGCAGAAAGCACTCTCAACGCATCACCAAGCACACTTTCTGTTTCTCTAACATGTATTAGTATTTCAATTCATACATTAAAGTACCATTCGGGGTATCCTGTCCACCGCTACATCGCTACATACATTTCTAGCGCGGCATAAATCTCCAGTTTCGTTGCGCGCGCACCTAGCAATTAGTCGGGTGGCGTCGGCGCCGGCGGCGGCTCCCCGTGGGCTCTTAAACGAACTGTCAACACGCCCGTTTTAACGCAAATACACACGCACTACATCACGTCTCAGGACATCGGAATTTAGCTCATACTCTCCGGCGGGATTAGGAAAACATGGAAACAAATCCATAATTTACAGCATACCAGAGAACTTGCAGAAAAAGAGCTTTCTAGCCGTGCGGTCCGAAATAGAATTACATCGATAAAAGCTATGAATGAATTAAAGTGTGAGCGATGACTGGTCCGTAATTTGTGAGCTAGCAAACGATGTGAAAGATAGCTTATGATTCGGACCGCATTAAAAAAGATATATCTTAACCATAACCTCTTACCACAGAATACAATACGATTATTTTAATTTATTTTGTCAAAGTGCCGTGATTCGTAATGGAACAAGAAGAGTTTGTAGCACTGTTCTTCAACGTAGACTCAGATAGTGACAAAAAAAATATTTAAATATGAATTCTTCCTTTTCGACGAAGAGTTCCACACGACTTTTCATTTGTTTCTCTCATGACCGAAAAAAATATATACCATGGCTTAGAATAATAACGCCTAGAATGATAGTTCCCTTCAACCGATCTCTCCAAAGTGAGGCAAAAAGATGATTCATGTGGGCGTAAGCATCATGTAGCTACGTTTGCTGACACGCACACAAGCGCATAAACAATGTTGCTAGTGGAGTATGCATTTTCCTTAAAGTAGGGAAATTGGAACTGTTACTTAACGACTCGGAATTATTATTTCTTGGTATACATTACACAGCATAGTTTATTATAGTGTTGAAATCAGTATACATTATATGCCCATATAAGCACGAACTAATATATAACGGTATTTACATTATTTAACATATATTATATAGAATTACAAAACAGTGACTAGAAGGAGTAGTCTGATACGGTAGTGATGTATGTATGAAATTTCAAGTGTATAATACTGAGCGGGAATCTTCGGAACTATGGAGCAATTCTATAAACTTAAAATGTCTCAGGTGGGGTGAATAAAAAACCATAATGAGTAACTACGTTTCTCTTATATTTGAAAAAAATAAAACGAGCTTTGCCGCGTAGTGGTCGCCACAACAACCTAATGGCCTTGGAACTCTACCTGTTTTCTAAACAATTGTCGCTTAGATGACACCATTTGCGAAATGTTATCTTTTTTAGATTCATAAAAGAATCAAATTTTTTAATACCGTTCAACAACAAGCCGCGCTAATTAGAAATTAAAACAACGTAAAATAGATAACATAAGCAAACATTTAACAAAAATATTTAGTACACAAAACCCGAAAAAATGTGATTTATTGAAATGATGAACCTTGGTCCTGACCACTTACCGAAAGTGACCTTGTATATTAGTACTAATTTGGGCAATATTTTTTTTCCTTTTACTGGCAACATTTTAATACAATGGCGTCTACCAAGATTACGTACGATTATTTCTGTTTAAGTTTATGTTTTACGTTAAATTATAATGTGAATTGCAGTACTGAGAGGTGGAATGTGATGTTACAGTGTTTATTATGTTTTTCCGTTGTATTGTGACACCCATTGACCGCACAAACTATCATTTTCAATTTAATTTCCGAGAGTTGTTAGTACTAAAGGCTGACCTTGAGAACTGACCAGGCCGGCCGGCGAACCAGGCCTATATGGCCTGGTTTTACTCGCTTCACTTATTGTGCGCGGACTTGGTTTCTAGGCGTTATTATTCTAAGTACCATGGTTTACTTGATCTGAATTGCTTAAATAATGGAGCGAAAACAATTTTTGACATTCCATTCCGTTCATCGCTCACATCGCCTCACCTCCGTCGCATGAGCCACGAAAGTCATACGAATGAATGAACGCATTTGCTTCACTCATAGATTATTAGACATTCACCTCATTCATTCGTAATCGATTTTAGCGAAATAATTCTATTTCGGAATGCAGGGTAGGTATACCTTTCACTTCGTTCGTGCTAATTTCCAGAGATTGATTTACCAATAGCAACGGTAAAGAGCAACGAAAACGCCTCTAATATTTCAATGCTGGTCCTAAAGTTTACTCTTTACATGGATAATTGGCTTTTACAGTTAAATGCCACCCGCCAGAGCCGGGTAGATAGATTAGATTACAAAACCGCCCACAAAGGTGAAGTTGTCGGTTCGTCTCGTCGAGAACACAAATTAATCTAAGGAGCAGGGAGGTCATCGGAGGGCACGAGGGCACGCCGCTGAGGGCGCCCGACTGCCCTACTGTTTCAACCGCATTGGAGGTACTGCGGGTTAGTACCCTTAGTGGCCCAGGGAATTTATTATGCACCCATTTATTTTCAATCTGGTGTTATCTTTCTTTAACCGTAATCTCAATCAGTTTCTGCTTAGTCAGACCGTTTTTCGGTCATGGCGACCATTTCCACTCCTAATCGATACGGCGCTGGTGTGGTGCGCACGAAGATGGCTAATGCAGCCAATCTTCCTAGTAAGGGTGTACACTGAGCGCACGTGAGCATACCGTCTTCATAATTAAAGTGAAATATAGGAACTTTTTAAGATTGCCGAACCTCATTCTATTCTATTCTATTCATTGGTACACCTACCGCAAATAATTCAAACCGCTGATAATGTGATCTTTGCGCGAGAATCACCCTAACTGACAGAACAGTACCTATCCTAATTTTGTTTGTTTTAAGGCGATATGCGAAAAAAATACGGGTGTTTCTTTTCTGTGTATTTCATGAAATACACGGAAAATTATAATCAGTTTCTGGTATATGCATTTTGATTATTATAATCTAGGGATTTTATTTTGGAAAACATGTTTGGATAAACTTTCCTCGATAGAAATAATTGTTGAAATGAGGTCTTCAAACACACTTTTTCTCCTCGTTTAACGAGTATCAGCCATGTACATAACTCAAACAAATTTTATTAGAAGGGTTTCAACAATATTAAAATTTTTGATTTTGGAAATTTTCCTAGCTAATTTAGTTTTTAATAAAAATATACTACCAACTTTTTTCCCTTTTGCCCTGAATCCACCCCTCTCGCACTGCGCGATTTTTCGCTTGGAGTGACAGTGACAAAAATAAAATTCGCATAGGCTCTTAAACATTCGGATAGTTGGTCAGTGAGCCGAGAGTATTCAATAGGTCATTGGCGATTTAGTTGGCAATAAACCCCATTCTAAATGGCAAATGCGAATTTACTAGACGTTTTTAGAGGCACTTAGATTCTGCTTTTGCATTCATTCGTATTTACAAGTTTGCAATAAACTGAAGTTAATATTATTTCTATTGATTCTCCTTTATTTTAGCCTATAAACATAATTCGTGAGCACTAAAACCATTCGATAACCACCCAGATCGTGGTATGCCCTCAAGATTGAATGATCATGTGTGTACGTACTCGTAGAATAGATAAAACCATTCGTCATAACACTAGTACAAGGAAAAAGCTATTTTCACACAAATCCAACCAATTTTCCTCGAATCAAAAACAATTTACAGCTAAATGATTGTGTCAAGGGACAGGAATTGGGGCCAATGTCAGACCAAATCAATAGCCGAGAAACGCCAGTGGTTATACACAGTATGTACTAAGGGATGTTACAGCACCATGCATAGGGCAGACGATCGATAGGCCCTTCGTCCTACTTCTAAGTAGGGCACGCCCGGGTTGGGCTGATTCGATCTTCTACATCCAGTTACATTTGCAAGTGCAAATCTTATTGAAACAAACAACCTCCTTGTGAGGTGAAACGAAAAGAGGTGATTAACCTAGGCCGCGTACATTTTATTAATAATGTATGTTCCACAAAATAAATACATAGGTCTGACATTGAACAAGTTAAATATAGCGCTCGTTTATCATGTAAAACTGCATTATTTCACACTCGAATGATATTAAGATACGTCTGTTTCATACATAATCGATTACAAAGCCAGTGTAACAAGCATGTGTAGCTATTAATCACACATATGTCATCAGACCAGTTACTTAGAATAGTTGCTCGAGCAGAAAACCTACAAGAAAAACATATAGAGCGAATCGGACATTCGAAATGCTCTTCCACGTATGTAATTCAACGTTGATTTATTTATTAATGTAAAAGTTGTTTCGTTTGATAACAGTTTTCCCTCTAACTAAATTTTACAACAAAGGTATAAAAATAAACTGCTTAATTTTTGGCCTTTTTCATACAAAGTGAACTGATCAAATATGTGAAATAAGACTGTAAAAAATTAAGTAAGTAATTCGTTTTAAAAAAGAACATACGTGGACGTAAGTTTATCATTTTGTTGGTGAGTAAAAAGGTTACCAAGTAAAGATCCTATATTATTTTCCTTTGATATTTATGTCATAAACATGATTTCTAACTCTAATTTAATTTACTGTTGCATTTAAATTAGTATCCAATTAAAATCATACAAATTAAAAGAGTGATAGACGTACTACAAAAAATAAAATGCAACTAGGTGAACATTCTCTGAAAACAGACCCCCCCCCACCAGCAGCTATTGACCGCCCTCAGGGTCAGGGGGTCTCGGCCCGCGGCCACCGCCAACTTGACCCGGTGAGATACGTCGGCTCCCACCAGCCTCGTCCGTCAGGTAACGGGACCGATTGTTTACTCAATCACCGGTAAACGATTTACACGAGAAATTATTCGAGAGTAAGTGGATTCGTGGCCTGTGAAACTTCGAGAATTTAAGGGTCCTTATAATGTCAACTGCGCAACTTCAAATGACCATTTCACATTGCGTAGTTGGTTAATCGGTTTAATAAAAATAATATACATAGTAGACTTATACAGTGTGAGTCTCGCTTAAGTGCACAATACACATATGAATTTTGATAAAACTAAAACTAATTTCATCGACAAAAAAATATATACAACGTGTACCAGAAAGGTTTAACCGTATTTGAAGAGCTTATTCAGTCAATGGTATAGAACAACTTTTACTACGGAGCCAACCCTGAAATCTTTAAAAAAATCTGCCCTTCCATACATTTCGGCCGAGCGGCATTGCATTTTTCTATGTCTATTACAACAATATTTTTTTTTAGATTTTTAATTTTATTTTTTTGTCGATAATATTGGGTCCAGTTTTACCAAAATTCATATGTGCACTTAAGCCAGACTCACACTGTATTCATACTTGTGATAAGCATGGCTAACAAAAACGTATCAGCTATGCGAGCACGTACGCGTCGATTAGACAAATTTGACAGATATAATCGATAAATTCTAAACGATAACCCTTGTTGCAATGAAATAAGAGTTACATTTTTATTTATCAAATCGATTTAGAGTCGATAGCTAGTTCATGCTAGTACCCCTGCTTAGATAGACAAAAATAAGAAGTTCAAGTTACCTACCACTAAATCTTGTGTTTTTCACGTTTTAAAGAGCTTTCCTCAAATCATAGAACTTTGAAATTTGTATTAAAAATAAAGTAAACAAATGACCCCATAATTATTTTAATAAGTGTAACTAGAAGCTAGTTATTAAATAACATCTCGTATTTGCGTGAGCGCTGGCATAGAACCGCTGGTTTCTATTCAGAACGCGCTATTTTGAACAAAAATAAATTGTCGTAGAGTTTAGTTCTGATTGAGGAGTTCAATCTGACATTATATGCACCCTTACAATCTTAAAATGCTTTCAAGGAACGAACTTAAAGATTTGAAGCCTGGGGCAGGTGATTTACATACCCCCTTTTCATTCAGAACAAGCAAATTGATGGCACACAATATTATACATGACATCATCAGCATCAGTCTAACATCTTAAAAAAATCATTATGTAGCTCGAACCCTACATTTTCAAATCAAAAGAGACAGCCATAATTCTGCTACAGCATGGCTCCAGACATTCACCTCAGCGATCAAGCCTTCAGAGTGCTCGGCTATAATAATTACTACAGCAAAAACATGCGCGCACGCATTCGAAGCGGAGTTTTTGGCGAAAAGCTTGCACCTGCCTCCGGCCTCGGCAGCTGGCGGCCGAGGGCCCTTAGCAACAGTGTTGTGACTGTCAGCACTCAGCCTCCAGGGCCCTCCTCGGGACGGGGCACAACCACAGTCGCCACTCGAGGTTTACTAGGTAATTAACATCTGCTTGTTTCCTGCTTGGCAAAGGCGGAAAACCGCGCAGTGCGAGAGGGACGGATTCCGGAAAAAATACCAAAATATCGGTTTAATCAAATCAATCAAATCATATTTATTTGCAACATAAACCAAACATGGTACACAAATAAGTTTACAAAATCATACACCAAATAATGACACAATCATAAAAATCTTACAACAAAATAATAATAAGGACAACTTTAAAAATCAATTAATATAATATAAAATAGCTATCAAAATTTCAAACCAGCATTATTTAGATATTGTTAAAATACATGTAATAAATATAAAGTATAAAGCTCTTGTCATTTCATTCATATTTGTCAAACTATGAGAAAAAGTGTCTATGAAGACCAATTTCAATAATTATTTCTATCGAGCGAACTTTCAGCAAACGCGTTCCTGTAACTAATAAAAACTAGAAAAAGGCTTCAAAATTCATGTAAATATGAATCTAACTAGTAGCTTTTTCTGATAAGCAGGTAAACAATATCAAAACGTGTCGATTTTAGCGAAATAGCCACTTAAGAGGCCCATTTACGCTAAGATTTTTCAACAGCTTAGGGGGCGTCCATAAATCACGTGACACTTTATTTGTAAATTTTGACCCCCCCACCCCCTGGTGATATTTTGGTGACATACTTATCGACCCCCCCTACCCCCTAAATGTCACGTGAATCAACAGAATCTTTTGTAACAGATGCTGATCCGGTGGAAATCCTTCGAGAATCGTTAGTTTTTCTGCCAGTTGGATGTCGTCGGGTTCAAAGTTTTTTGTTCAGTAGATCCTCGTTTCAATTCCTCAATTTTGTCAATACCTACATCAATACTATTCATGGGGGGCACCGATAAATAGACCCTTCCCATTTAATTGAATATTTCTTTCGGAAATAAATTAGTTTAGTTCCTAAACGTCTGTGTAAATATAAAATTTAAACTGTCAAAGTGAATTTTACATTTTTGATAAGGTTTATGAACTGTTCGTTTTCACCCGAGTGGTTGTGGAACGGGTGACAGTTAATTTTTACCTTTACCCCGGCGTTTAGGAACGCTACCTAGGTAGTAGGTACCCAAATCCAAAATCATTAAATGTAAACTGTCACGTGATCTTTTTTTTTATCCCCCACGCTCCCCTTCGTTTCACCTTAGTGACACTCAACGACTAACCCTCCTCCAATTCGAGTCACGTGATTTATGGACGTCCTCTTATTTTTTTCATAAGTATTATTTAGCGACATCTACGTCTCTATGCAGCCCAAAAAGTAAAATTTTATGAAACAACAGCTGTCAGGATATCGTGAATATTACCTCGTTTTTACGCAAAGTTCAGCAAGTTGTATAACTTTTATCTATACTGGAAATAAAAAGAGAGAAATACAGAAGACTAAGTTTATACACTTTTCTATAAATAAACAGTTACCGTTACATGGAAAACAGTTTTTACCTGAAACCATTTCACAAATTTGGCTCTTTTTGAATATCTCACCATCTTGCACCTCTTGATTAGAGATGGGTCGGAGTGCGGTGTGGGGGGAAGGGAAACGTATATAAAGATGTGTGCAAAATTTCATTGAGATCGAAGCCATCAGGACGTCAGAAACACCTAAACTATTTACCTACATGGACGCTGAGCCGGATGGCTTATCAAAATTTTGTCTCTTTTCTGATTCATTTTAAACCATGAAATTGTGATATTTTGTCTGAAAAAAATATATTTCTTAGATGAATTTTTTCTGAATTTTTGCGGTTCAAAACGCAATACGTTATTCTTTGCTCGATCGAAAAAACTCCGAAACTTGGTCGATTTTTCATGTTTTTTTCGTTTTATAAAAAATTTACATTACCAAATCGTAGGAAAATTACAAGATACTAAGAAAAATGTAATTTAATAAGGACAGTTTTCTGGTAATTTACTGTAAAATGTTTTTTGAGCGATAAACGTGTGTTTTAAGAGCGCGCGATGTTTCGGTTGTAACAGCCACGGCTCAGAGCGCGCTATTTTAAACTATAATAAAAGATCATAGAGTTCAGTTTTACTTGATGCAAAATGAGGTGCTCTATGTCAGGGATAACGGGCCCTTAAGGCGATTACCATCGCCAAATTAGCAGCTCGATATTTGTCTGTACGAATATCAACGGAAACGACATTGAAATAACGTTTATATCAGCGCGCAATGCATAGTGGCTGTTACGACGCTCGCTGCGTCCTTGATAGGGCGAAATAGGAGAAAATTATACTTTTCACATGGACGTGATTGTTCGATTGAATAATCATATGTTATGTTTATAGCTATTAAGTTTATCTATTTATCAAAGTAACATTATATCATTGCAGTATAGAAACGCAGAAATAAAAGTAAATCTGGATGTGAGGAGCTCTGAACCGGGAATCGAACCCGGGACCTCTCGCTTGCCGCCAATCTCGAGCAATCGCCCGGCAAGCGAGAGGTCCCGGGTTCGATTCCCGGTTCAGAGCTCCTCACATCCAGATTTACTTTTATTTCTGCGTTTCTATACTGCAATGATATAATGTTAATTTATATCTCCTTGCGATGGATAAATCGCCAAGTGTTCAAACATAGAAATTTATTTCTGTCATAGTTATTTATCAAAGCATAAATGAATTCAATCAGCCAAGCCACTTAAGAGCAGTAGGAAATTTAAGCCAAAAAACAACATTCAGTAAAAAAAAAATCATGTAGAAGTTTTGGTGGTATGAAAAAGAAAAATGTTGCATATGTTGTCTAAGAGTTGATTATTCATAATACATTTTTTCATTATTTTTGGTTTGACCATAAACAAGGAGTAGGCTTTAGAAAGTACCCATTTGGCAATAGTAAGGCCCTTAAGTGGTTAAACCTATTTGTGACGGAAGTACGACAATAGAGCTCACCATCCGTCACTTTGGGACGTAATAATCGTCGGTGAAAGGTCGACTTGCATTTCACAGTCCACCCTCGGAAACGCCTCTGACACCCCCACGAGGATTCATCACGTGACTATGTATGTTTTACGCCAGTCTTTTGTGAGTCCGACCCTATCTCCGCTTCTATAAAACCTGAATTAGTAATTTTACAAATAAAGGCTTAGCTGGAGGGCTGAGTAAGGGACAAACAAAGCTTTCTTTGCTATAAAGTCATCTGCCGTCCTCATTTCCCTCTTTTGTATTCCAAGAGAAGGCTTTTCACGAGACTACAAAGACTAACCGACTAGGGCTGTCACTCATATTACGAACGTGGACAACTTAGGGCTTTCTCTTGCGTCCTCAAAAGATAATTTTACTCGCTTTTATTAAGTGTCACTCTCACCTCGTAGTCAATTAATTTATAAACATTATTTGAAAATTGTTTTTGTTGATAAGTTACAAGCAAATGTTTACAAAACGAATCAAAATTTTACAAAATGTCGTCGTTGTATCAGAAAACGCACAAATAAAAGATAAAAAGATATAAAGGAAGAGGATATTCCTTATAAGGAAGGAAGAATATTATAAGAGAATATGCTGTACAGCATCATTTATCTAAGGAATATCCTCTTCCTTTATATTTCTCTTTATTGATCGCTCCTGGTATGGAGCACATAAGTTTGTGTAATTAATTTAATTTAATTTTCTTTCTTTCTTTGTGTTAACGCTGCTGTTAATTTCACATGTCTTAAATTATTAGTTCTTGAAATGCAAACTAGATGGCGATGATCGTTGTTACATCGCGATATAGCTTTCTTTATTCCATTTTTGTAAGTGTTAAATGATAAGTTGAACTAATAAATACTCTAGCACCTTGAGCTGTTGTTTCATTGCAAACCAGGTCTCTAGCTCTGCTTGTAGTACTTTCGGTACTCTTGTACATGGTCCTTCGAGTTGGAAGAGCGGCAACAGGGTGACCGTACACAAGTGCCACTCTTTGCGCTAGACCAGGATAGTGGATCGCTATCCAGCGCCTTCAGCCGCAGATCACCTGAGCGGGGAGCACCCCCTCGGTGACCCAAGAAGACCACTGCACGGGCCAGCTTCGGATCGGGGGGAGCACCCCCTCGGACATCCAGCAGACTCCGTGAGGGCAGCTTCGTGGTGAAGAACAACTCCCAGACGTGTGTGTGATATCGTCAATCGTGAGTGAAGCAAAAGTTGTGAGTACATTTTCGACCTTATTACTAAGACAACATTAACTTTGAAAAATTTCAAGATAGTGCATGGAAAGTGATTAAATAGACTTAGAATGATTTCCTGTTAGATAGACTTAGAATAATTTCTCTAAAAACGTTCCGACGGGGAACCTATGCCCGAATTTTTCGCAAGTGTTAAAGTTTCAAACACTTAGTAAAATTTTATTCATCTCGACTGGACTTGGTGTTTTTTACGGAACTTGTATGTTTTCATATTAAGAATTACATTTTGAACTAGATCTTTTAAAATGGCTGATAATAATTTAAAAGTCCAAGAAGATCTTGCTGAAAAGATCAGTAATGGTAAAATTAACTTTAAAAAATCACCAAAGGAACGCATAACTTTATCATATGTCGAAACTAGATTGGAGACTTTGGAAACTCAGTGGACCGACTTCACAAGTACTCACCGTAAAATTGTTTTTGAAATGGAAAGAGAAGATTTCAAAGAGACGGAGTACTCGACTAATAATGTTTACGATGAAACTGAAGAAGTGTACATTGGCTACAAATCCTTATTAAAGGACGTTCTGGCAAAATTAAAGTTAAAATCTGGTGATACTGAGGTTCCACAAGACTCTAAAACAAACAAGGCATGTTTTGTGAAATTGCCTGAAATAATTTTACCTCAATTTTCGGGCAAATATTCTGAATGGCTTAACTATAAGGACTTATTCAAATCGTTAATACACAATAATGGGTCGCTTGAAGATGTGCAAAGACTTCATTACTTGAAGAGCTCACTCACTGGGGAGGCTGAAACTCTCGTGAAATCCATAGCCATTACAGCAGATAATTACAAAATTTGCTGGGATAGGCTTATGGCTAGGTATGATAATAAAAGATCAATGGCAAACTCCATCATTAGACGTTTAATGACTCAGAAACCTGCGACGCAAGAATCTGCTACTGCTATTCGCCAATTGTTGGACACAACTACTGAGTGCTTGCAATCTCTGCAAAATGTAGGAGTTAATGTTAGTTCATGGGATTTGATGCTCATTTACGTCATCAGTCAGAAACTGGACCCTGAGTCCAGAGCTAAATGGGAAGCCAAAATCTGCGAGTCGAGCGAGGAACTACCAAAATACAAGCAGTTAGAGGTGTTTCTCGAGACCAGATTTAGGTCGTTGGAATACAAAATGTCTGAAAAAAGTCAGCCAATTGCAACCAACACAACAAAACCTTCACATGCAGCCACGACGGTAATTATTGCATGCTCGTTTTGCTCCGAGAAGCATAAATTGCACAATTGCAAAGGGTTCGCCAAAGAAAGCATAGAAGCAAGGCGACAGTTTGTACAAACGCAACGTCTGTGCTTCAACTGTTTGAGTCCCGAACACTCGGTGTATATGTGTACAGTGTCAACCAATTGTCGTTTGTGTAAAAAACGACACCACACATTATTACATCCCAAGACACCACAAGTAGGTAATCCCGGTCCTGAATTTGAAAAGGTTGTTGCTGTCGTAACCGAAACAACATCGCCTTTAAAGGAATCCGAAGTTGAATCCGAAGAAGAGGAGACGCCGGAAGTTCTCACAAGTTGTTTTTCAACATCTAGTGGTACCGTTTTATTGGCTACTGCTTTAGTTAATGCAAGAGCACAAACTGATGGCAGTTCAGCTACCGTCTTGAGATCTCTGGTGGATCAAGGATCTCAAGCGTCTTTTGTCACTGAGGCTGCGGCTCAATTGCTGGGTCTTAGAAGAATCAAGGAATCTGTTATGGTTTCTGGAGTAGGAGGCTCTAGATCTCTCAAATCCAAATCGTCAGTAAACATACGATTAACCTCACGTAGTGATCCATCCTTCTCATTAAACGTTAAAGCACACGTTTTAGAGAGGCTCACAACTTTGTTGCCAAGTAACAAAGTGTCCATTGACATTTCCCAAATGAAAACACTTTCATCCCTGAAATTAGCGGACCCATCTTTCCATCACCCGGGTGGAATAGATTTGCTTTTGGGTGCTGAAGTGTATTCAAAAATAATCATGGAAGGTTTAGTTCAAGGAGATGGTGGAAATATCATCGCACAAAATACAAAATTCGGTTGGGTTTTGTCGGGTGTAGTTCAAAATTCCATCTCAAATAGTGAAGATAGTAAAAATATTAATTGCCACAATGTCACCATCAACGAAGATAATAATGACGCATTACTCAAACGTTTCTGGGAGTTGGAATCGGAACCTTCACTACCCAACAAAATCATGAATCAGGAAGAAATGGCATGCGAAGAGTTATTTGCCGCCACTACCACTAGAGATGAATCTGGAAGATATATAGTCAAGCTCCCGTTCAAGGACGAGAATCCTGCTTCGAAGTATGGTGGATCCCAAAACATTGCTCGAAAGCGCTTCCTCATGCTAGAAAAACGCTTGTTGACTAATCCGATGCTCAAAATTGAATACTCAAAGGTGATCAATGAGTATCTCGCAATGGGTCATATGGAACAATGTGCCGATAAAGACAAAGATGCAGTGTATTTACCTCACCATGCAGTTGTTCGCGAAGACAAAGACACTACTAAAACACGTATTGTGTTTGACGCCTCGTGTAAAGGTACAAATGGAGCTTCCTTGAACAGCGATCTCATGGTAGGCCCTACACTGCAACCCGAACTGCGACACTTAGTGATGAGGTGGCGTTGCTATCCCATCTCACTAGTCGCTGACATCGTCAAGATGTACCGGCAAGTGAAAGTGGCTGATGAAGATGCTGATAATCAGCGTATATTGTGGCGTGAGAATCCAAACGAGCAATTACAGCATTTTCGACTATTGCGCCTCACGTTTGGAACTTCTTCGGCTCCCTATCTGGCTGTTCGTGCTTTACAACAGGTTGCACATGATGAAGGTGCAAATTTCCCCGAAGCAGCACACAGAGTTCTCACCGATTTTTACGTCGATGACTTAATGACTGGCTGTCATTCAGTGGGAGAGGGAACTCAAGTCTACGAGCAAATGACTGAGTTGCTGAACCGAGCAGGATTCCCTCTTCAGAAATGGTCAAGTAACGACAAGGAGCTAAATAAAATAAAACAGGTCTCAATTCCACGATTAGAACTCTGTGGTGCCAGCCTTCTCTCCAAACTTCTAAATGAAGTCGGCCACATTTTGAAAGTTTCGAAGCAAAACATTCACGCTTGGTCAGATTCAACCATAGTACTGGCATGGCTAAGTAGTCACCCCAGCAGGTGGAAGACGTTCGTTGCAAATCGTGTCTCGGATATTCTCACTACTATGGATGGAAATCAATGGTCACATGTCTCTAGCGAAGACAATCCAGCTGACTGCGCGTCCAGAGGACTGCAGCCCACCGAATGTGTCCAAAATCAGTTGTGGAAACATGGTCCTAAATGGTTACATAACCTCAGAATTGAATACAGCAAGGAAAATGTAAAGGATACTCACATGGAAGAAAGAAAAGCAAAAACGACATGTCACATAGCGACAAAGGACGAGTCTCATGATGGCGAAGAGCTCTTGTCACGATATTCTTCTTTGCGAAAACTTACCCGTGTCGTATCCTTCTGCCGTCGAGTCCTGCTCTGGAAAAAATCTGAAAAGGAAAAAACTAATGGATTAGATAATAGATTAACAGTAAGAGAGATAAACGACTCTTTACTCACCTGCATAAAAATATGCCAGAAAACACATTTCCAAGAAGAAATCGAAGTTTTGCAGTCATCTGGGACGATCAGCAAAAAAAGCAAGATCAGCTCGTTGAATCCCTATCTCGATAAACATGAGATCATGAGAGTGAGTGGACGCTTACAAAACGCTTCTCTTGAGGAGCACATGAAGCATCCTATCATAATCCCTCACAAATCATACTTCACGCATTTGTTGATTGATGAAGCGCATCAACGAACCATGCACGGAGGACCTCAGTTAATGCTCAATTACTTACGGTCTAGGTATTGGGTGATAGGAGCTAAGGGCGCGGTTCGTCAGTTCGTCCGTAAGTGTACAACTTGTGTGCGTCACTCAAACCAAACCAATCAACAAATGATGGGACAGCTACCAGCAGCACGAGTAACGGCCCATCGACCCTTCTACAGGACTGGAGTAGATTATGCCGGTCCAATCAACGTCAGAACCACCAAGGGTCGAGGCCATCGCTCCACGAAAGGATATATTTGCATATTCATCTGCATGGCCACTAAGGCCATACATCTAGAAATGGTCAGTGACATGACTTCTGAAGCTTTTCTGGCCGCTTTCAAGCGGTTCGTAGCCAGACGAGGTCATGTTGCTGAAATGTGGAGCGACAACGGCACGACCTTTGTGGGCGCTGCTCGTCAATTGAATGAATTGTTCGATGTGGAAAGCTCGACTGTCGCCGTTGAAATTGCTGACTGGTTGACGTCGAATGGAACTGCTTGGCACTTCATCCCTCCCCATTCTCCAAATTTTGGAGGACTGTGGGAAGCGGCAGTGAAGTCTACCAAGTTCCATCTAGTGAGAGTCATCAGGACAAGCACACTGACGTTCGAGGAAATGACTACGACACTCGCTCAGATTGAGGCATGCCTTAACTCAAGACCGATGTCTCAGTTATCCAGTGATCCAAATGATCCTTGTCCACTGACACCAGGTCATTTTCTTGTTAGCGAGCCATTAGTGCTTGTTCCAGAACTAAATTATGAGGCATCAAACATCAGCAGCCTGAAGCGTTGGCACTTAATTCAAAGGCTGACACAAGACTTCTGGCGCCGATGGTCTGAAGAGTACCTTACACAGCTTCAGCACAGGTACAAGTGGACAGACAAAATCCCTGACCTTGGAGTCGGAGATGTAGTTCTCGTCAAGGAAGACGGACTACCCCCAGCGCGATGGCTCTACGGTATAATCGTTGATAAGCACCCTGGACTAGACGGCCTCACTCGGGTAGTCAGCCTTAAGTGTAGGGGACACATCATCAAGCGCCCTATTTCTAAACTAATATTATTGCCCAAGTAGTCATTAAGTTCAAACTTTTATGTGTGAAAGTAGCACTGATTTGTTTTTAGTTACATTATGTGATTGTTTTTCGTTTTTATGTTTTCAATGATATACTGTACGGCTGGTTTTTAAACCTTCGGCTATCCTTAGTTTGAGTTTAAGATTTTCTTATATACGTTTAGAGTAACACATTTTATTTTAGGGTTTCCTCTTATTACATAATGTACTCTTATGTGACTCTTATTACATATTATTGTTAACAATCGTTCTGGCAATAATTCTTTTTAGTTTTAATGGACTTCGTCCATAGCGGGCGGTATGTTAACGCTGCTGTTAATTTCACATGTCTTAAATTATTAGTTCTTGAAATGCAAACTAGATGGCGATGATCGTTGTTACATCGCGATATAGCTTTCTTTATTCCATTTTTGTAAGTGTTAAATGATAAGTTGAACTAATAAATACTCTAGCACCTTGAGCTGTTGTTTCATTGCAAACCAGGTCTCTAGCTCTGCTTGTAGTACTTTCGGTACTCTTGTACACTTTGTTACTAACCAATTATTAATAAGTCTTACTAACATGCTATGGGTCCAAGCCAAGTTGTCCAAAATAAAAGTTTTTTTTTTTTAAAGATTTTGTACCTACTTTCAGAAACACAACAAAAGTGAGATATAGTAACAGTTAAATTAAAACCTTTTAAAGTGTCAACCCTAGTGTACATACAGCTTCAAAGGGAAGACGACAACACTAATAGTGTGAAAACCGTGCAGAAGGTACATAATAAACTATCGGGGAAAATTGCACAGACCCACTTTTCGCCGTTATTGACATTTAATATAAGAGTGAAAACGAGGGTTCCATACCATTGCATGTTTTAGAAATTGTTTGTATATTTATTAATTGACGTAGTACACTGTATGAAATTAACCGCAAATATAAGTTTATCTCGTAAAACTTCGTAACTTTCAAGGAAGCGCGAGATCCCTGAACCTCAGGTTACCCTTAACTTATAACAACGTCTCACTGTAAATGTAATCTCTGTAACAATTTATGGTTTGATAAAGTGTTTAAAAAAAAAGAATCTCGTAATAATTCTAAACGAAATTTCAAATTTATAATTTTTTGGATTTATTCCTTCACTTGTGGCAAATAATAAAAAGTTAGATCACGGAGAAGTATCCTATACGTTTTGATGATCAGTCAGTGAAATATAATGAAATTAAATATATTTATTTATGTAATATAGGTAGGTATATCAGATACATTTATTACAGGTCGGTTTTAATGTATAGGTTCAACGCTAAATTACGTTTTCCATGATTTTACAGATCTTTCCGATGTTTTTTCTCGATGATTATGATACTTGTGACAAATCTGAAAAATACTTTTAATATGCTAAATTGCCCTAACGCGAGAGCATGTTTGGCGCAACCGACCCTTAAGCTCGGTTAACTTTATTTTATTACAGCACAATATGATGCTGTAGCCTTAGTATTCGATATTACCTTAGACCAGCGTTTCTTAACCTTTTTTGTCCACAGACCCCAAATCAAGCACAATTTTAAGGACACCCTTAATAAAAAAGCAGCAATAAATTTCGGACCATTTATTTTAGTTCCACAAATTACAGAAAAATATACTTTTTCATATAAAAAACGTTAATGAGAAGGTTGGTGCTGCTTTTTTGCAACTAAATTAGTGATATTTGGGTTTATATTAATACTGAGTTGTAGTCTCAAATCGAATTCCACTTTTAATTAAGTGGTGACATTTATTTATGATTGTTAAATGGTCCATAGATTAGGCTGCGGACCCCCATACATGTACTCGGGGACCACAGGTTAAGAAACGCTGCCTTAGACCATCAAAGGATATTAATTTCAACTAGATACACCAAGCTGTATATTAGAAAAAAAAAATTGAAAATTTTTGAAATTCTAATTTACAGAAAACAATGTAAATTTTGCGATTGCAAATGTATATGTTTTGTTTAATAACTATTGAGTGAATTTTGAATTTAAGTGTTCTGTTTAGATTAATTAGAAAAAATATTATTACATACGGCTTGAACACTCACGTGTGATTGTTGTATATGCCAACCGTTTCTCCGATACAATTTCGGCAGTATCAAGGCGAGTGTCGTTCTTAGGAGAGGACGACGCGGCGTTCACCGTCGTTGTCAAACGGGCACTGGCAGCCGCCGATCGTGACTAATCGTGAGTGTTCAAGCCGTATGTGATAATATTTTAGTATGTCAGCTCACGCGAGTTTTAATAATATTATTTAGAAAAAGGCGGATTTTTCACAATCCGGTTGCGAAACCGCTCGTAACACGGACAGACAGTCAGACACCAAGGAGCTCCATTTATTTTATCGTTCGCCGGAACTTTCCTCGCTAGTACCTACGTGACAGTCAGTGTTGGTAGCAGATGGAGGTCATAATCTGTTCACATCGCTCTCCTCCCCTCAACAATGAGTAATCCTTAGAAAGCCGGACCTGGGTTTATTGGTGGTATCATTTCATCTCCAGAGAGTGTAGGATTCGATTGAACGAAGTGTTAGAAATGTAGAGGTATGATAAAGTCGATTCAATGAAGCTTTTATAGGTGTTAATCAAAATTTGAACCGTACTCGTAGGTACCGGGTGTAAATCTACCGATATCTTCAAACAGAACCACATACTCTACTACCATAAATACGTCAAATATCTTTAATTTTATCGTGTATATATTTATTATTTTTGATATACTCGTAAATAAATTATTATAATTGCATTATTAGCGTCTCCAGAGGATCTCAGTGCAAAATGCACATCATGATGATTATTGTCGTTATATAGAGTATATTATATAGTATGTATCTGTCGTGGCCATATCGTAGAATTTACCATTTCATGATCTGGTTGGCCATATCGTATTTCTGTTAAAATTGGGAGGGTCGCCTCGCTCCGCTCCGCTTCGCTCGGCTCTCCAAATGTATTTACATGTAAACCTAACACGCTCCTCCTCGCTCCGCTTCGCTTCGCTCGTCGTCGCACCTATTTTTTACTTTTTGTGAAAGATTTTTGATTTCATACTTTACGGTCTGCCCAACCAGATCATGAAATGGTCAATTCTACGATATGGTCACGACATATCTATATGAAATCTCAAAAAAAAATCTCCCCTCCCATACATTTCGGCCGAGCGGCATTGCATTTTTCTATGAAACAGTAAAATATTTTTTTCGAGATACAAGTTTTGTTCCATAGTAAAAGTTGTTATATAACATTGACTGAATAAGCTCTTCAAATATGGCTACACCTTTCTGTTACACGTTGTATATAGTAGTTTTGAATATATAGTATGTAATCAATACTTTTTATGGCATTTCGCGCAAATTTCTTACTAATAAATGGACCTTCACAAAAAAAAAAAAAAATTATCCCATTTTTGTAAATGCGCAAACATGCTTCAAAGTCTGTTATGGTGTCGGTTAACATTTTTTTAAATTACACATATTTACGGCCAAAAAGCCGTAAAAAAAGGTCAGGTCAGTTTTCGTGACATTTGATGCACTGATTGCAAAAAAAAACAATTAAATGTCTTTTCATGTTCATGACTAAATTGATGGATATGGAAGAGGCGATAGAGGTGTGTCTGGATCGTGGCAGATGGAAATCTGTAGTTTTTCTTTGCCTACCCCTCTGGGAGACAGGCGTGAGTATATGACGTTCAAGTTCATGTAACGAGGCTTCGGTATGTAATTGAATGTAGTAATTCTTGTTGTAATAAACGTGCGTTTTTGTTATTTGATGAATTATGCTGTTACATGTTTTAATGTAATCAAATCATTCACTAATAGAACACCAAATAAAAATAAAATACCGGCCAAGTGCGAGTCAGACTCGCGTACCTAGGGTTCCGTATTGTGGATGATAAATTTATGATAATTTTGACTTTTTTTTGTGTTACCATTATTTTTTTTTTACATTTTTGTTTCACCAGTTTTGGAGATAAGGGGTTTTTATGGTTTTTCAAGGATTTCCCGAAATAGATGCAATTAAATATAGCCAAACTATATATTTTTACAATCAGCTTTTTAATACCTAAGATTTGATACCCATGTTTTTGTTTTGTTTTTATCCAATTTTTGACATATTGATGTTTTTATAAAATATTTTTTCATTTATTTTACTTCTTTTTTAATATTTTTCATTTGTACTATTTTTTTTTAATCGCTATCGTTTTCCTGTAATTGGCCAGTTATGATCTATAATCGAAATTTTTTTTTATATTTTTTGGTATACCAGTTTCGGAGATAAGGGGGGGACATACATATTTTTGTGGTTTTTTTAACCCAGTGCCAGTAAATATAGTAAAAGTATATATTTTTACAATCAGCTTTTTAACATCGACAATTTGATACACATATTGTATATTTAGGATAATATTTTTTATTTTTCTCACTTTTGTTTTAGAAATATTTTGAACAATTTCAAAATTTTCATATATTTTTAAACCGTAATATGTGAGCAAATTAATGCTTTTTTTTGCCAAATTTCATGTCTTTATCTTTAACGGGCTTTAACTTTTTATGAGGCTGTGACATACGGACAGACGGACGGACGGACAACGGAGTCTCACCATAAAGGTTCCTTTTGTATCTTTTAGGTACGGATCCCTAAAAATGTGAGGTCTAGTCAAAAATAACAAGAATGCCCATTTGTTACAATATGCGGTACAAGGCACATACGAGAACTGAGTTTAATAAACAAGCGAGCCAGCGCGCAACGCATTGATAAAACGATCATTTTTTCAAATGAATCGCTCATAAAGCCAGTTTCACAACATTATAAATTACAATCACCCGATGATAAATCCCTGCATCATCTGGCGCATTCACTTTCCGCCGGACGCAATCATAGCGTAATAAATGCAGCTCGGGTGCAGTGCAAGTGCAGTCCATTTGTTCAAAGCTGCGTTGTGCATAATAAAGCGATTTGTGGGCGGGTGCTGCGCTTGCGCAACGCGTCATTAGCGTCTGCGTGCACTTCTCACGACGCGCAACGCGCTCTGGCGCAACGGGGACGCCGAAAGCGAAACACCCTACCGCCTGCCGTCGTCGTTGCCCGTCATGTTGCGTTGCGCAATCACGGTCGACGACCTACAAGCGAAATGCCGTCCTTGGCAGTGAATCGACGCGTCCGTCACGCCCGTAATTACTCATAAACACAGCTTGCACAACGCCTGCCCCTCCCCGCTACCCGCCTGGCCCCGGCTAGAGCTACTGTGTCATCGACTGACTGATGCCTATCGGAGCTGATGGCATCTCGAGCCTGCTATCGACGAATACTACACTAAGTAGCATCATCCATCAAACCATATGCTTATTGAGATAAAAATACAGAGGATGTTGCGGCTTAGCGTATGGTTGGAAGCGCATTCCAAGAGTTTAACCACCTGAAGGTATTTAGAATGTTGCTGCACCGGCCGGCACACCGGACAGGCGTAAAGCTTCCGGACTCCTGGCTCTGATGAGATGGGGACGTCTGGTGCTCTCCTGGACCATGTCGAATCCTAGTTCTACATCATACGGTCAAGTGCGAGTCGGGTTCGCGCACAGATACGGATACGTAACTCTAAAAACATTGTGGTACATAACAACAATATACTCGTAGATGCAGGCGACAAAAAACAAGGCGCTAAAAGGGTAGCACTTGTTGAGTATCGAACTCTAATTATTATGATGTATATCTGACCAAATTTGAAACATGTATTAACGAAACAAATAACGTTTAAAAAAATCTACATTTCACGAGTACAGGTTTTTTGTATGAAGACCCTGCTTCAGGATACCTTTTTTAAATCATTTGCCGTGGTCGGGCACATATTAACACGTGAAAATTTCAACTGGCTACCTATAACGACTGAAACTCTAGACCCCTGTAACAGATGGACAGACAGTGGAGGTTGTCCCATTTTGCACCCTTCGTGTACGGAATCCTAAAAAGGTGTTCGCAACGGTTAATACACGATGAATACTATTCGCATCCTTGTCTGCTGAAACAAATAGACAACTGAGTCAATCCGAAACATCTATGTCTCAGCTCTATGATTTTTTGTCTACCCTGTGATCCAGCAGAAGTCACAAGTTGAATACGATGACGCACTCTAGCTGGACTCCCGTTTTGGTCACAATTACAAACTAACTGTGCAACTACCTATCAATAAGGAGAGACAAAACGCGACGGCCTTGCCGGTACTTAATTACTATAAAAAGTGCGACAATAATACCCTTCAACGGCACGATCTAGCAACTAGACTTTATCCACGGTTCCACCCGCTTGGATCTGCACGCATTTTTATAATAAAATCAACGACGACACAGCCTAAAATCTTCTAATTATAAACGACGATGACACCTGACGAACTAAACTGTGGCAGCTAGATGAGGAGGACGGAGGACCGCCAAGAGTGGCAAAATCTTAAAAAGGCCCATGTCCAGCAGTAAACTAACATATGCTGATGGATGGATGAATCATAAACGTGACTATCTTCCTCGAGGAAGGAGCCCTCTAAACAGAACAGCATTCAAAATCTGGTCGGCAGAATTAAAAGCAAACAAACAAACAAACAGACAGCAGATTGCAAATTATAGGTACAGAGCAGATATTGTAAATAAACTCCACAGCAAAGATGACAGTACGTTTATTGAGGTTATTTTGAGGAGCAAACGTGAACAAATATGGCCGTTGTTTAACGGACGGACGGAAGTCGTAAAGTTTTACTACCGCTGAAGTTTGGACCCTTCGCTCGATTAATAGAAAGCTTTATAGCGCCCTATGCGGCGTTGTCCTCGAATGCAAATGATTATGCACTCTCACTTGGGGTCAGGAGTCAGGAGTGGGCCAGGCAGCGTGACTGTACAAACAGGACCCTCGTAAATGGGTCCAAGTATGGTACAAGTCAAGGGGTGCTTATGACAAGCCCATAATCAAATTTTAAATTAAATTACGGACAATCGCATTGTGTGTCAAACTAAATGAGTTACACACCCGGCTGAAGCAGTTTTCGGGGATGAAATTTCGGGAAGTTTGCTTGCTAACCAGGCGTATGACCACGCTAAATAAGCAACTCGATGTGTGTCGGTACAAATATCAACGCAAACGACATTGAAATAACGTTCATTTCAGCGTGCCTTGAAAAGTGGCTGTTACGACCACCACTGCGTCTCCGGCTAGCGCAAAATAGTAGAAAATAATACTTTTCACATGGACGCCATGAACGAAAAAAAAATGTTGAACTTGAATTTTTTAGATCTAAAAATTTCCTATAATTTGGTGAAATAATAATTAAAATCGCTTTAGGCGTTTGGAAGGAGTAAGAGAATTCTTGTGTTAATCACGTGAAACTTTCGATGACTTTCGATTTTTTTGTCAAAACTTACAATAAAAAAACAGTTTATGAAACTTCAAATTTATTTTTGACTCTATAATGCCTATCATATATTTTTATGAAAGTTTTTGGACCACCCGTGTGGGAGGAGTAGGCATTCAAAGACAGGTCCAAATTGCAGTTGGCGTATCCATTCGCCTTAAACACGAAAATCTATAGTATATTTCTGATATTTCAGTATAGTGTTGCATATCGCATAGAAGTATTCTCACGGGTTGCCCAATATCAGATACGACTCCCGGATGGCAGGCGCATTTTACGCAACCAGGCAAATTGATGGTGTGCCACGACGATAAATCACTCGAGTTCTTCTGTTCTACACGAGGAGCCTTATCTCGACCATCTAGGTGCGTCTGCGCAATGTGATAAACTCCAATACGATTCGAGAACAGACACGGAAGTATTTGATGGAGTATTTGAGGATAAAGGCAACAACTGCCTGGACAAACACGTTCATATTCGAAGGGATTTCGATTTTCTCTCGACCCTTGTGATGTTTTTACACTCCTAGTTACGTATTGCTAACTACAGTGAAATAATTATTCTTTAGTTTTTGTAATTGGACTTGCAAATTCATGCATGGTTCCTTCTTTTACTTTTTAAATTAAAATTCACTTTTACTACCTAAATTGTTTTTTTTTCCGCTCCCATCATCTTTTCGACACAAGGTCTCTCGAAAAATCTAAACCAGTGATTCTCCAAAATGTATATCATAATTTCAATCAATTTCGAATTGCTCTGTTATTAATATAAATATTGATATATATAGTGTTTTTTTGTAAATTATAGACATTAAATTAATATAAGCAAGATATATTTCGAGTCCTTTTGGACTCGGCATCAGTTGCATTGACAATAGACATGACATTATAAATATAAAAGACATTTTTTTTTTGCTTTTTTTTATGTATATTAATGTTGTTTGTTAAGGCCTGGTCCAAAGTGGACACCAAGGCACCAAGCGACCAGATGAATGAAGATTCCCACGTGCGAAGCTGAATATCTGTGAGTGCTGGGTGAAGGTGAAGTAGTTGTTTTTGAGGATGATTTCTGCTAATTTAACAATGAAGAGTGTGGATGGTTGATGAGGTGGAGGGCGGTTATTTAAGTGAATACGTAAAGTGGTAAGACCAGCATCATGTGGGATATTTGTGTACAATGAAATCGCATCTATGGCGACAAGAAGGAGTGGTTCGTGATGATGCAGTTGAAGGGAGTGAATGATGTCTAGGAAATGGTTGGAATCTTTTATGTGAGATGGAAGATTTTTAACTAATGGTTGAAGGATGGAAATTCGTTCCGTTGGTGCATCGTGCGACGCCACAATTGGTCGGCCTGGGTTGTTTGTATTTTTGGGAGCATATAGAATCTGTTATTAATAGTTACTTATTATAATTCGTTGTTCAATGGACATTTAGATAATACATTTCCTTCTTGGTTATTAGAAAAGGAAATTGTTTTACTTTTACATACAAGAATACGTAATAAACCGCGTTAGGACTATCAGAATTGCAACTTGACAAACTTGAATAATGCACTAGTGCTTGTTTCACGGAATTTTAATACAATTCCCAACTAGTTCCGCTTTATTGGCATTGTCAAGAGTTTAGTACTTAGGGAAAATTTACAAAGTAATGAAAGATATTGTACATAAAAGTTTTGTGAATCCTCAGTTTCGCAAGCTTTTATTTTATACTAGAGAGTCACAACTAAAAAAGGGTGGAGACTGGAGACCTCAAAGCAGAAATGAGCAAGGTTGTATTTTTTATTAACGCAGACCTTCCGTTTTTACTGTACAACATTGAGAAATGGCACCAGGGGTAAATGTGCCACAGTTTGAGAACCGCCGCTCTAAAGATTGAGTTACATTTAATCTAATCTAATTTTAACGCGATGCCGTAACTGCGTTGTAACAAACTACTACGAGTACTCTTAGTCACACGATTGCTTAAATGAAATAGATTTATTAACCATGACGCCCCGCGCCGACCGACCGGCTTAGGAACAACTAAATTATAATATTACATACACACATTGCAAAATGTTATTTCAAGCTTGAGCTATGACCACGATAACATGTTTTAAGAAATCATTCATAATCATAATCAGTCGTGCCAATAAGAAGCGTTTTGCGGCCAAAGCATGCATTTCTGTCAGAATACAGTCAGAAATGCATGCTACTTATTAAAGCAGATTGTGAAGGCTTTAATTTTAGTGCTGTCAAAACTTAAATTTTTCCAAAGTAATTTAGCTTCTGTTCTTAACACCTAAGGACTATTTTGCAGGCAAGAAATTTTAGTTTTGACAACAATAAAGCTAAAATTAAAGCCTTCAGAATCGGCTACATTATCTGCTTTAAATCTCAGTACATTTAGTTTACTTTTTATATAATTTATGTAGTCCGTTATATATATTTATAAGTACTATTATTTTCAAAATTTTAATTTTATTATTATTGTTCTCTCAATCTTTGATTGTAACCTTAGCTTTAGTTTGAATTTAAGTCTTATAATTAGGTTTTAATAAGTCAACTTTTCTAATAATCTTTTATTTTATATATATCTTAGTGTCACTTTGTTATCCACCTGTACGAACATTGTATATCATTAATATTGTAATCTGTTTACCGGCACCCATGGTACAGACTCTCCATGGTCTAGTCTGAGAGCCACTGGATACTGCTTCAAATTGTAAAACTGTTTATGTGAAATTAAACATTTTTCTTATTATTTTTTTTAGTATGCAACGCGGCTTGTGGCTTCCGATTATTCCATACTTCTGTATCTTCGGAACCCTTGGTAATGCTAGGATGACAGACACAGTGTACCATAACGTTGATTACGTAAATTACGTACGTTACTTGGTGTCAGAAACCATACTCCGAGCTGTAAATGATAATTAGCCACGAGCCCAGTGATTAGACAAACCGCAAGCGGACTGCGCAGGCGCCGAGCGTGGGCGACGCCACTTATGTCCAGAGCTAAGCTCTATGAGAAATAACATACAAACAAGCCATAAATCGAAATAAAACGTGTACGTTTCCTTGTGGTGTTTCTCCAACAAAAAAATAACAATCAAAAGGAGTATTATTTACAGAGTAATATAATCAATCGCACGTAATAGTATCAGCCCACGATTGGGAAAATGCCTGGTTCTCACGGCATCGTTTACATTTACACCTAAAATAGCATGAATCATCAGAATCAAGTCTTCGTACAAACCGCCAACGATTCTTACACTTGCGCAGTGACTGATGGATGTCAAAAGTACCTGAAAACAAACGAAACACATTAAAAAAATTGGAAAACTTCGCTATAACTTCTTGTTGTAAAGTTACAACGTTGTGCTATGGATCATTTCAATGTGAGTGCGTCAAAGTGGTGCCAACATGCAAATACGATTAATATAATTGATTATCACTGGCAATAAGGTTTATTAGTATATATTTAAAACTTAAATAACAAAAAAGTAACTTAATTTAAAACTAAATAATCCTAAAATAAAATAAAAGAAAAAACCCAACCTTATACGAAATAAAACATTATACTAAATTAATATAATTTAAATTCCAGATATTAAGAGGATTTATCGTCAAAATCGAAACATTTTGAAGTTATTTATCTGCTATCCAAACGAAGTCCCAAGTTAAATAAATTAGTATAACAATTTTGGGACCTTTTCTAGATTTTGGACTATCAGAAACGCGATTGGAGGAATTTCACTCGATAGAAATAATTATTGAGCTGTGGTCTAAATTTACACTTTTTTTGATATTATGACAAATTGGGATAGTATACAGATTTCAAAAATATTTATTTAGATGGATTTTAACAATACCAAAATTACTGGTTATGTAAATTTTCAAAGATATTTTAGTTAATTTTGTATTAATTTAAAACCGACTTTTTGTCAATTTTCCCCAATTTCGTCCCTCTCGCACTGCGTGTCTTTCCGCCTGGAGTAACGGGGACCTTTGCACGGTCGATATATCACCTTGAAATTCTTCGTTCGATTGCATTAAAGTGGAAGGTTTCGCGCAGGCAATGAGCAAATGCGTGAGAAACGGACATATTTGACTAAATTACCGCCAGAAAATGTTCTTTTGCATGTGCACAGAGCACGCATAACATAACCATTAAATTATTTTTAGAAATTACCTTTTAAATTTGCGCCGTGGGGTTTCTTAATTAAGCACCTGCTTACCTTGCATTTATAATCTAAAATTGTATCATAATTAGCTTTTTTAACCAGCAGCACTCTCGTAAAAGATTTCTATACCATATAATCACGCCTGCCTCCCAGAGGTGTAGGCAGACTACAGATTTCCATCTGCTACGATCCTGACACACCTCTTTCGCCTCTTCAACAACCATCAATCTAGTCATACAATCTCTTCTATTCCGGGTACTTTTGACATTAACTTTCTTCTGTATTTATTATATAAACGCATACAATGTACGTACAATGTGCATATTATGTACGTAGATTAAGAAAGAAAGAAAATGAAATTTATTCGTCACACACAAAAACACGGAAAATTCTTTCAATAAAAATAACTTAAAAAACTAAAGTTTACATAAAAACAATTATATAATATACTACAAAATGTGACGAAAAGTCGCAAACTCAGCATCTGCTGTGAGCTGTGGAGCAGCAACACAGCGCTGGTTTTCGGCCTGTCCCTGTACATGCACTAAACGTAAACATAAAACTTTTCTTTTGCAGGTAGCTAGTACACCATCATCAATAAATAAATATAAATCTAAAAATACAACTAAATTGGGCAATTATTTAATTTCATTTAAAATTTAACTAAACTCATAAAATTTATGGATTATAATGTTAAAGGTTTTCTATTAAGCGGCTCCTAATACTAAGTGAGATTTTGTAAATCAAAGTAAATTTTCTTTACGTGTATTTTAAAGTTCTTAGTTTTCATCTCTCCATGCAATGGTGGAGATTCGTTTACAAGTACAGTAGGGACTCGCTAATTCGGACCCTCGCTTATCCGGTGACCCCTGTAATCCGGACGGGCGAGCGGGGCTTCTTCGGGTTGTCTGTTTTGTTTGTCTCACTTATCGTGTTTCGATAATTAATTAAATAAACTTAAGGTTAAGGGGCTATACCGTGAAAATTGACACTTTTTGAAGTTATTTATCTGCTCTTTTAATGAAGTTCCAAGTAAAATAAATTAGTATAACAATTTTGGGACCTTTTACTAGATTTTGGTTTATCAGAAACGCGATAGGAGGAATTTCATTCGATAGAAATAATTATTGAAATCAGGTCTAAATTTACACTTTTTTTGATATTCCGACAAATTAGAATAGCATACAGACTTGAAAAATATTTATTTTGATGGGTTTTAACTACACCTAAATTACTGGTTACGGAATTTTTTGTAGCTATTTTAGTTAATTTTGAATTAATTTAAAACCGACTTTTTGACAATTTTCCCCGATTCCGTCCCTGTCGCACTGCGGGTCTTTCTGCCTGGAGTAACGGGGACCTTTGCTAGCACGGTATATCACCTTAACCATGTATTTTAATACCATTAAAATATTGCAGACCACAATCCGCACGCCTCGGTAATCCGCCAAGGGCCTTTTTTTTGCCTATACGGATTAGCGAGGCCCTACTGAAGATTCGTTCTTAGAACAATCGGTAATGAATAAATAACTACTACACACATAATAAGACTGATCTAATTCTGCAATAAAGTAAATACAATATGATAATCCCATTTAATAGTCAATAACGTATTGTATAATGTCGTTATAATGGATAATTTACCTGCGAATACATATTCAATGGAACATTAAGTATCGCGGAAACAGACGGATAAGTTGTTTAAATTTCAATTAGACGATGCACGTCGATTAACGGAGTATCCACGGGTGAACAAGTTGGCGTATTTGTTCATTGATCCGGTCCGACATAGAATGTTATCAATGTTTTCATTAATAAATTGTAACATCATTAGGAACAAAAGCTATTGTTATCGTTAATAAAGTGGATTCACATGTCAAGCAAAATAATTTTAAAATCATCACCAGTTTAAGAAGGCTGAATCGATTTTCAAATGTATTATTTCAAGATTTTTTTTTTATTATTTAATCTTTTAGCTAATCAAAGCTGCATATTATTGTCATGATCTGCTTTCTTAGAAAGAAATAGCGCTCGTCGTGATCAGGAAACACCAGAAATGTGATGGACGTCAATATCTCGTCACCACTAGACTAGACACAAGAAAAAGCACACACGGAATTTGAATACAATTCTTACAAACCACGACGAATAATCTGCTCTAATTGTAGTAAGTCGTGGATAAAATATAAGGTGACTTCCAATGATAAAGCCAAATTCATACTGAAGACTCGGTAAGTGGTTAGGACCAAGGTTCCATTTCCCAAACTGCAAAATACTAAAAATATTATTTTTGTGCCCCTATTATACTTATACTTGTTTAAAAAAAACCTAGAATTATTTTAAGCATAGGAAGAGTAAGCCTTAATTTTATTTTACATTTTTCACAGAAAGGATCATTGAACCTTGTTACTGATCGCTTACAAAGTCTCCAGTATGAATTTGGCTACATTAATCAAAATCATACACACGCTACGCTACAAGCGTTTGCATGTTTGCGTTAACAAATACTTCACACAAGCAAAGCAGATTAGTCGTAGATTCCAAGAACTATAGGTGAGCCCTAGCCAGTCAGCTTGTCCTCCCGTGGGTCGTTCCACGAGCGCATCGATTGAAGACACATAATAGACAGTTTTATTCTCGGGTTACTCATCTAATGGCGCGGCGATTAGCTGCCGACGACTATGTACACAAAACAATGGCATTATGACAATGGTGCGGACTTCTGTCTACCATAGAATAGAATATAATAGAATTTATTTCGCAAGAGAGTACAGTACAAGTTTCAATCATTTATAAGCTTAAAACATAAAGTACTAATAACAGATGTACGCTGTTATCCTAGATAGGATTTTACGACTGTAGTAAGGAATAACAGCCCCGTTTCCTTGGAGGACAGAATGGGGTAAAAAAACATAATATACTTAGTTAATCGGCTTAACAACATTAACTAGTTATATGTAAAAGAGTGAGAAAAAGCTATGTAAATATAGGTATAAAATTTAAGATGATAAGTATAGATATATATATATATATATATGTGTGTGGCACGCATTCGAGATTGTATGGGTTTGAAAGAGAGATTTAGGAGGTTGTCTGTTTTTAAAAATATCCACATGTTATGTATAAGTTTTCAGTTTCATCATATAACCAATTATTAATAAGTCTTACTAACATGCTATGGATCTAACTTGTCCTAAATAAAAGTTTTATTAATTTTTTTATTTTGCGCAAAAAAACGCAAAAGTTTGCTCGATAGAAAAAAAATTACAAAGTTAACTCTAAATTTCGTGTTTTTCGAATGTGACCAATAACCCCATCTATTCGTCTTAGAATATTTTAATAACTTCATCTAGAAGCCGTTTTTCGTGAACGCGTGTTTCTAGGTGGTCGTAACAGCCGCGGCTGAGAGCGCGCTATTTTAAACTAAAAGGAAACGTTGTAGAGTTCAGTTCTGATTGATGCAAAATGAGGTGCTCAAGCTGATTTTATATGCACCCTTAAGAGGCTAATTGAAAATTGCGATTAAGGTCTAGCCTAATTCAGAAGCTTTGCTAGTAATAAATTTGAAAAAAATATATGGTAAACTACAGAACATCTGCAACGTGGTGACCAAATTTGTATTTTTAATTTTTGAACTTTAACTAAACAAATACCAAAACAAGGTCCCATTTAAAAACAATTTAAAATTAAAATCTAATTAAATTAATTAACGGCCAGTTGCAAAAAGGGTTTATAAGTTTAATGAAACTTTAAAATGAATGCTGTCACTTTCTTTGTCAAGAACAATGTAAGGATGGCATCTACTTTAAAGGTTCATTAACCTTAAAAACCCTTTCTGCAACTGGCTGTAAGTGTGCAAAGGAATAAATTGAAACTTGGTCAAATTGAAGATATTATAACAACAAACGAGTTCCCCGTTATATTTCTGAATTATTTATAATATTATTTTAATTAAAATTATATTATTTCCTCCTATTTTGCGCCATCCACGATCGCGCGGTCGTCACAACAGCCACATTGCAATGAGTGCTGATATGGACTTTATTTCTTTGTTATTTCTGTCGATTTTTGCATCGAGCTGCTGCTGCTAGTTCTAAATAGCAAACCTTTCCATAATAGTTTTTGTTTATAAAAAAATAAACCTACACTAAACTACACGGCTAAGTACGATTTTCTTTGTTTTTTTTTTGTAATTCGACAATTTCTGTATTAAATGCAAATAGTAAACATATTTGTAAATTCAAATGTAGTTTACATTGACGTCAAGATCTTGATTGTTCTTGAATTTCTCCATAAAAGAAAATATCTCGAAATCACTGTTTCGCGCGAGACCTTCTTGAAAAGCCCTACATTTCTTTTATATAGAAACAATATGATCCCAATTTTATCAATGTGTACCCGTCTCACAACCTCAATTAAATCAATAACGGTATAATGAATGACATACCGTTTTCACTTGAGAAAGAATTTGAAAATTTCACGATTATAGCCACCTTAAAAGAACACAAACTCAAACTCGAACGTTTATTGCAAACCAAGTGAAAAAAAATTATGGAAAAAAAAAATAAGGATCTTACAACTTAGTTGCCTTTTACTAGGTACAGCAAATAGGGAGGGTATACTTATATAATTGCACTTAAAAATAGAGGAACTTTAAACAATTATAGAATTAAATGAGACTTGAGGATAATTCATGATTTATATAAAAACGGCTCACCGCAATACGTGTTATGATCGGGAAAGCGGACCAGTTTCAGCCAGCAGATTTTAGACTCAGTGCGAGGCGTAACGTCGTCGAGTAAACGTCTTCACTCGCCCAGATGAAGGCAGTCTAAATCTGCTGAAACTGGTCGGCTTTCCCGATCATAACACGTATTGAGGTGAGCCGTTTTTATATAATTCATGAACTTTAAACATTTTACATTACATCTTACCTTATCTTACCTAATCTTATTTATTTTTTAATTAGTTAAGTATTCATTAATTGAATATGGGCATTTTTGTATTAAATATTTTTTAAGTTTGCTACTGTAGCTGGTTAATTTATGTTAAATTTTTACATTTTCTGGCAACTTATTGAATATTTTTACTGCCATATACAATATGGACTGCAGTTAAGCATTTTAAATCTTGATTTGGGTAAATATAGTTCATTTTTGTTACGAGTGTTAATATTATGCGTGTCTTTTATTTGTAAAAATATTTCACGGTTTGTAAATACGAACATGCATTTGTCGTGAATATATGTATCAGTGGATGGATCAGTCCAATAGTTGCATTAACTCAATGTCAGGGGTGGGCTGCGGAAGCGTTGAAAACTATTAATAACGATCAGCCCACGGTGCTTGATAGTCTTTGATGGGCCGACACAGAATCTTTGAATAGACAAACTAATGCATGTTCCTGTTAGCGACACCTCACAGTATATATAGGAACAGTTTAAATTCATAATGGATGAATTTGTAGCAGAGAACCAAGACCAAGCCATAGTCACACAGTTAGAGGTGAGAAAACTATACATAGACCAAGCCATAGTCACTTAGTTAAAGGTGAGAAAACTATACATAGACCAAGCCATAGTTACTTAGTTAAAGGTGAGAAAACTATACATAGACCAAGCTATAGTCACTTAGTTAAAGGTATCCAAACACAAAGAAATGAAAAAAATAACTAGTGCTTCTTAAAGCCCTTCAGAAAAAACAGAAATGTTCATGTATAAGCAGCAATAAAAACTCTACATCATTCCACAATAAGAATTTATCAGATAAATGCTTATGTGACAAGAGCGTAGGCGCATAAGATTTACTATCTCAAGTACGAACAAAGATACGAGTCCAATCACTTGGCCAGAGACGGTCACAACTAGAATTACAGGTTAGTACTTTCAAGGACGAAGCCGGATCCACTTCTTCCTACCTTGTGTGATGGATCGTTCACAGGAAACTGAGGGAGGCGCATTTATTACATCTTCATTATGCAGAACATGACTTTAAAAATGTTACAGATAATCTTCAAGAACTCTCTAGCGTTGCATAGAACTTAATAATAAGATTGTTTCCATAGATACGAGAGATAACAAAGAAGACACAGTATAGTATAGTCAGGTGACTCAATGAACTCAGAAAAAGCGGAAACATTAAACAAAGATGCTAATTAAACGCAAGCGCACCGCTAATTGAGTAATGTAAAGGCGTACACAACAATACAGTGGATTCAAATAAGAAACAATATAAAACGCGTCAGACTCCTCAATTAAGATCAACTGCATTTGTAACAACTCGTATCGGAGCGACAAATTAAACTTTGAAAGATCTGCTAAAACGTTACAAATGTTCACTAGATTTCCCGGTACCCTATGCAAATACAGGTGAATTCACACGAAAGAAGCACAATGTCTACGCTATCCATGCTCATCTGAAGACTTCAAAGAAAGCAGTATCAATGCCATCGACCCACATACGTTTGAGAAACGACTGTCCTAATCTCTCTCCTCAAGAATCCGCAGAAATATTCAATGATAATGTTCTTCTTACTGTCGGTTTTTGCTACAACGCAGGTTTTCGTGCAGTAATGTGCACAAAAAATAAATTAATGGAACTAATCAGTGGACAACTTTTTGGCTCCTCGCAGTCAAACAGAGAATGAAACGTGCTTGATCATGAATATTAATTTGATTTAAGATTGTTCTGGACTGGAGCGTTGACTAAACTGAACAATATGAAAGAAAAAGTGCGGCAAGAAAGTTGAGCCGTCGAGCAACAAAGGCCGGCGTGTCGGAGCTATTCGCGTCACTCTCCCACGGCGGTTATTTATTTACCCAAAACACAGTTCTCGGGTCACTCTCGTTAGCGCACAACTGGTCCGCGCACAAAGAGATGCGCAAGAGTCGTGCAGCTACTTTCTCTCGATAACCTTTCCCGGGCGGAGAATGCGCGCGCCGATCTCGTATCGGCTGACCTCACGAGCGGCCGCCTTCGTTCAGCCGCTGCTGCAGCAACCACCATATGAGGAGGTGCTTTCTATTTGACTCTGGAGTGACCTACACCTTCGTACATCAGTTCCGTACTCCATGTGGCATCGATTGCGTGATCGTTATCCGAGATGTCTGTCGATACAGTTGACGGAAAGAGCGCAAGGTCGCGCATTGTTCGCTGAGAAGCACTGGCACGGGCGCACCTATTGTTGTTTTGCTACACACAAGCTGTCTTGGTTTATTATGGTTTTTATAATCGAAGTGATCGATCGAGGCCAGATATGTATTGTGTTCGCTGAAGCTAATAGAATAACGTGAAGTAGCAAATCAATCAATCAACATCTCATTCGTCTGGCAAAGCAACAAGTCGAAAAAACTTAAACCAGTGATGTCATTCAACACTTTGCCATACGAAGACACCATACAACTAAACGCTATACATGAAAGTTCCATAGATACGCAATGAATCAATTAAGGAAACGCTTTTCCTCTGCCGTCTAGATCCCTGGCGCACCCTACACTTTGACGAGTTGCCTATAGGGTGTAATTACCGTGCGAACACTCTACCACACCTCCAAGCATGTCTACAGTCTAGACAGACATACCACAGAGCCTGCACGCACCTACACTTGGTTAGACAATCTAAGATTTTACTTCTGACTTTTGATATCGATGTTGATCGCTGCGAGAGGGGCTATGGACCAGTAAACATCATAATTTTCCTTTCGTATCGCAGACAACCGATAGCGATCAGCAATTAACGTTTTGTCAACGAGCAATTAAGCCTCGGGCAATCACTGTGGTTCTGCAGGATTAATTACTGCAACTATTGTGTCCGAGACACACCGGCACGACTGGTCGCTGTTATAGTGTATGACAGCGAAATTGTCAAGGTCACAGGCTTACGGAGCTCATAAAATTATCGCTGACACTGCATGATGAATGCTTCCCCGTTAACCGATAATTGCTTAATCGCAAATCTATAGATCATTCGCAGTGTCACCGCAGTAATTATGTAGCAGGCTGTTGGCGCTACATGGTAGTTATTGCAAATGCAGATCTCAGCAGTTACCTTAGTATCTAATGGTTACAGATAATGGCTCGCTATAAATCGTTGTAGAGGTTGACGCACCGCGAGGGAGGCCCAATGAATGAATGATAGCGGCGGAAGTGGATATTACAATAAGGATGCGCCCGCGCATCGACTGGGTTTCTGCGTCATTCGCAAACGGGTATAATCTAAGATGACTTAGAATCTCAATTTCTACAATTTGCTCAGAACCATTAGCATGCGCATATACAATCCTATCAATAAAATATTAAACAAATGTAAACTGCAGAAGGAAAATACAAGGGTTGTTAAATTACCGGCAGCAGTATAAAAGTACATTTGTATGCTTGATATGGTTGCGTCGGTAGATCGTTGCGATTTACACAAGCTTCAAGGAGCATCTTCTGACAGTCAGTCGCAAGGCAGCGGAACGTAAGACGGTCCATATAGACTTTGCAACGGTAACCCCGAGTTTCCGCATTGTCCTTCCAGAGAGCGACACGAAAGCAGCATTAGCGACCCTTTGTCTGCGTTTGCGCAAGCAACGCACACGCTAACTGTAAACGGACGTGATACCTCGGAGCGCGACATTTCGTATTCCGCCCACCGCAGCGCTGCGCCGCCCGACATCAAAGATGTGTCGTAAATTAAGCGCTTATCTCCCCAAAGCTCCGGAATAACGGCATCACTATTGTAATGAAGAAGACATTGACCCGCGGCGTGCATAATGCCTTCTATAAGTAGTCGATCCCCGCCCGTGACCTGCCCCAACAAATATAGGTCACTGCCAGCGCTGGATGGCAGATTTTACGATATAATGGGGACTTGCGAACCACCTATTGGCAAAATTTCAAGATCCATATAGTGGCGTCTGTAGTAAGTCTGACAAAAGTTCGCTGAAGTCGTATAAATTGTGATTCATACAGACGTCTTCAGAACAGAATGGCAAACATTGTTGTTTGTCGGGATGAATGCACCATTTGAATTGTTACGTTAATGAATCCGCTTGTCAGTCAGGAACGAAGGAGTTTTAATTAATTGCGCCTGTCAATGTCACCAAATAAACTGCACCTGACGACAAATATTTTACAGATTTTATAAGCCCAGGTTCCGAATTTCTTATGCTAATAATCCTCACCTGTCGGCAAAGGTGTCAAGTGCTTTAAAGCCTCAGAATGCAGCTTTCCCTTGAAGTTTAAACCAGAATTCCAACGACAGAAAGTCGCATTTCGGTCGCCAGATTTCTGAACCGGGAGGATGCTGTGTAATTTTAAATTTAGAACAACGGAAACGGCGAGACCGACAACGGTGGCTGCGGCGGGCGGTTGCGACTTGATGCGTTTTTGTTTATTCTTCGACCGGCCTTCGCATGAATGAGATGCCGAGCCCGCGGTCAATGTACGCCCGACATGGCTCCGACCGCTTTAATTTGAGTGGTGGACACATAATAATCGATTTATTACTCATTAAGCCCCGAAAACAAAATGTATTCTGTCTGCGCTGTCAGATTATCAAGCAGCATTCCGTAGATGTTTGGCTCGCTGATCAGATGGCGTTCCTCAAACGCTCGCGCTAATGATTTTGGTTCGTCGAACTGCGCCAGAATAAACATGGCCGTCGTCGTGAGGGCTCGTAGTTCGGATATGGAAAGTGAAAGCGTGTGATCTGGTGCTGGTGACAAATCCCCGGGCACGTGCCACGTGGACACTCGGTGTAACATGATCGCTAGGAATGCGCGACGCAGGAAGCCATTCAAAGTATTCGGGCGAAGATCACGCCCGAAGACACACAGGGGTGACGTGTGCCTACAAACAAGTCTCCCTCTAATTCCTTAACTCTTTGATTTCCATACAAACACAATACGTAAATCGTTCGCATTATTGGCATGTTTATGATTTGTAGTTAAATCCGAAGATACGTATTTGAAAATCTCGGCAACAAATCAATATCAGATTTAGAAGCGAGAGACCGACCACACGCGATTTAGTGGCACTTCTGAAACATTCCGAGAATATTGAATTTAATCTCGGGAGATATTTTTACAGGTTGTCAAGCCGGCGTGTATTCGATTTTCTACTTAAGGTGAATAGCTACTGTAATTCTTTAGCTAAGTATTAAAGCTAATGCAGCACCTTGCTGATCATTAAAATGGTGTATTTTATTGGACATTTTAGCTATTAAGAAGCGAAGGCCCATTAGGTGTTTAATTTTATTCTAAACGCACTTCCACAAACTAAGCTTATTTTATCTCGATCTGACGTGAAATTAGCCATTGTTTGTGTTTTGCTAAAATGTTTTATTTATTGATGCATCGAACAAAGAAAAGTAAATAAATCATACAGAGACTGCAACGATTTAAGAAGAATGTTATTGTACATTCTTTAATTAACTTTGTAGCGACACGCATCTGGAATAAGTATCTCAAAGATATTTCAGACAAGCACGACAATGCAACCTTTCAAATTAACACCAACGATTTCCTCATGTTTTGAATCAACAATGCTAAATAGCTATATACAATCATGTATAAAAGAATGCAAAATCAAGTGAAAGAATTTGATTAAAATATTAGTATTAGTACTTACAAAGCAAAAAGAACAGAAAAGTGTTGAAAATAATACTTAACATTAAAATAATTAATAAATAAATAAAACCTTAACAAGCGGTGGTAGTTCATGGGGAGAACGCCTCTCAATCTTGAGATCCAAGTTCGATCCCCAGTCGAGAGTTTATCGGAATTTATGGGCATACTTACAAAACATCGTAAAGAAACCTGCATGCCATAAAAAGCGTGTATTTGTACACGAAGAACGGCGATAGGGTTCACCGCCCAGCACGTTGGGACGTAATAAACCTCGGTGAAACGCGGGTGTACAGAATGTGTACTGTGACTTGCATTTAACAGTTCACACTCGGAAAAACTCTGACACCCCCTCGGGGATTCATGTCGTGACGATATATCTATATAAAACCTTAATATGGGATAGTTAGTTGTGTCCATCTAACCCATATAATACTATATACATGTTGATAGTATCGCTGCTGAAAAGGTGATTAGCCTGTATCTCAGCCAGTGGCGTGCACAGAACTTTTTGCTAGAGAAGCAAGCAATTGTTCAAGAATAACAATAAAAAAAATATGAAAAAATTTAAATACCACTTTGAACAAAAAAGTTTGTATAGCAAATTTTCACTCTAGGGTAGACATTGTCTACCCTGGCGTCATACAATATTTTTTTTCAGTGATATTTAAATTTTTTCATATTTTTTTTATTGTTGTTCTTGACCAATTGCTTGCTTTTCCAGCAAAAAGTTCTGTGCACGCCACTGATCTCAGCATACAACGCCTTTATTTTATTCCCATTAGCTTGGACGTATTGTTCGTCCATGCCACAGATATCTATGGTCCATGCCATTAGTTAACTTTCATGATTTTCACACATTTTTACGCAATTAAGACCCGAATCATACACCCAAAATAACCCATTAGGTTCTTTATACGAGGGTGAATCCAAAAGTTCTAAGCCCGACCGTGAAAATGAAAGAAAAGTGGGTTCAAAATTATTTTTATTTTTCGACATAGTCTCCATCTAGATCAACACACATCTTCCACCTGACCTGCAACTTGTTTATACCCTCGAAAAAAAATGATTCCGGAAGGTCGTCAAAATAGTCATTAACTGCGACTATCACTTCTTCTCTAGTCGAATATTTAGATCCCCCAAGTGTTTTTTTAAATTTGGAAAGAGATGATAGTCAGAGGGGGCTAAATCCGGCGAATAAGGTGGGTGGGGCAGCAACTCGTAACCATATGCATGGATCACAGCCATCGTTTCAACCGAAGTGTGAACTCATGCATTGTCTTGATGAAAAAAAACTCTCTTACGCAACATCCCCGGCCGTTTTTCTTTTATTTCTTCGCGAAGTTTTCGTAATAGGTTACAATAATAGCGTGAATTTATAGTTTCACCATTAGGTAAATAATCCAATTAAATAACTCCATTCGAATCCCAAAAAACAGATGCCATGACTTTGTTGGCTGACAAAACGCACTTGGTCTTTTTCGGCGTGTGAGCCAGATCTTTTCCACTGTTTGGATTGCTGTTTTGTTTCAGGAGTATGGTGATAAACCCAGCTTTCATCCATGGTAACAAAACGAGACATAAAATCCTCAGCATCTGCCTCAAAAAGTTCCAAACAGTCACGCGAAATTGTGAATCGAACTCGTTTTTGGTCAGCTGAAAGCAATCTTGGGACCCAGCGAGCAGAAACCTTAAGGAACCCCAATTCTACAGTTATAATGTTTTGCACTCGGCCATAACTGATGCCTGTGATCTCAGCTATCCTACTAATGGTCAATCGTCGGTCTCCTAGGATGAGATCACAAATTGTGTCAGTGTTTTCTTTAGTGGTAGACGTTGAAGGCCTTCCACTCCTTGGGTCATCTTCAATGGTCTCCCGACCGCGTTTAAATTCAGCTACCCACTTTTTGACAGCGGAATACGATGGAGCAGATTCCCCTAATGTTGTTTCCATATCTTCATGAATCTCTTTAGGTGAAAGACCTTTTTTATTGAGGTACTTAATCACAGCACGGTGTTAAATTTTCTCCATTGTGAAAAATCCCGTCAGACTGCATTAAACAAAATATCACAAAAAAATAATAGCTTGCAGTATCGAACTTCAACTTCACACAATCAATCACGAAAAAACATACTAACAAATGACGGTAGATTTACAAAGATTTGATACCTCTTTGTAGGTCGGGCTTAGAACTTTTGGATTCACCCTCGTACATCATAGTTTTAATGTGATTTCAAGAAGCTTTTTAGAAATATTTGAACAATATTAAAACATTATTAATTATTACATAAAAATCAATTCGTAACATAGTTTTGTTAATGCTTTAATTAATTGGTTGAACAACAATAATAAATTGGTACAAATTTAAATTATGATCAATTTGACCGTGACATTTTAATTGAACATTCGTCGCGCATTGTTCAGAAGTTCCGAGCTACTGGAACAATGCATTATTTATTAATTATAATTATATTTTTAAACGTCACTATTGTTTTGTTTGGAATGTTATGCTTATTTAATAACTTCATGTTTAGACACGAAACCTACATATACGTTGTAAACACGATGGTTCAAAAATGCACGTAGACATTAATGATGCGCCTATATTATACTTGTTAAGGCGATGTGTAAAAGTTTTAGCGTCCCTGTTACTCCATATGCGAAAAAACCCTCAGTGCAAGAGGGACGGATTCGTGGAAAAGTAGCAAAAAGTCGGTATTTTATTGATATAAAATGTACTAAAGTTGCTATCAAAATTCGTTTAACCAGTGGGCCTATTATGTATCTTTAGTTGCCATTTGAACTGGGTGCCTATCATCAAAAACATAGATATACTATCGAATTCCGATTGTCTAAGGATATGTTCGCACTTGAAGTGACGGCACAGTTCGTAAATAGTTCAATACCCACTAAAAGCAATTTTGAAAGTTCCGTTTTTAGCTATGTTTTTGATCATAGGCACCTACTCCAGTTGGCAACTAAAGATACAGAATAAAGGGGCAGGTCCTAGATATCGTTAAAACTCATCTAATAAAATATAATTGCAGTCCATATGTCATTCTAAATTGTCAAACCAGGAGAATTGGTGCCGAAAAAGACCTCACTTCAATAAATATTTCTATCGAACCGAATTTCTCCAATCGCGTTTCTGTTTTAACAGATCCCTAGAAAAAGAATCCAAAAATAATATATATTTTTTTTCAAAATAATACATTATTTACTGAAGTAGATATGCACGTTCTTAAAGTGTCGATTTTTTTTTCGTAGCGCCTTAACGGGACACCTGACGCTAGAACATATCAGGTTTTCATGGGTTTATTGGAAGAAACTACCTAGGACTCTCCTCATGTTGAAGAAAATATATTTGATTTATCGATCTTTTATCTAGGGTTTCCACCTATAAACAATGTATTAAGATTTATACTTTTGTCAAAAAAAAAATGTTTTCCCACCCTCTTTTTTTTGGTTTTCAAACGTTTGTTTCAAAAATGCGGTTAAGAGATCAATTTGATTTTTTTTTATAAAATAGGCAATAGAAATATGAAGGGATGTTACCTAAGTCCAATATTTTTTTTCCCTACAAAATATTTCAGTATTAGCTAAAACCACACTAATTTGTTGTTTCGCTGCGTGATCACTAGTATTACGCGTCCAAGAACAAGAGGCCAAAGAGCCAACAAATAATCGCCTCTATGAAAAGCAAATAAGGTCTTTGCCATTAGACTTATTGTGCTGGACGGGAAATAAAAAAAGTTGCTAGGGTATGCCATCCTCTTAAAATAGTCTTTAAATCACTTACAAGGTTATCAAGAACATCATGGCACTAACCTGCAACAAAAAAGTAACACTAGTAAGTATCTATTTGAAAATGAGACAAAAAAGAGACCGTTAACTTGTTGTGAGTTGAAAAAACAAGCAAGAACGATCGACATAACAATAATAACGACAGCTCTGTGTTATGGAGAACCATAACTAGTATTAAAGATTCATAAAAGTGTAATTTTTCCAACAAACAAAAAGTTGTTGCATCCATGTCTGATATATGATATACAGGATGCTTGGTAATTCGACATATTCCTTGAAAGAGGTTAAACTACTTATGCTAGAGATCATTTCCAATGAATTAAGATAGTCCTATCAACTAGGTGTCGAAAATGAATGGTCTCCTAATTACGAAGGTTTTTGTATTATTTTTCAAACTTTCAGACTAATAACCAAAAATAAATAATGTTAAAATAACTATTCCTCTCTCAGCACTTACTTATTATATTTCTGGTCAATGACAGATGAGTGATCATTTATAAAAAAAAAAATGTGCCCTGAATTCCCACAATCTCAGAATCAAAAGGTCTTAAGTGGAAATAAAACCTTTGTTATTTTGTCATTTTTGAAATATCGACGTGTTTCACTTGAAAATAAAATTATCATTTTCGACCCCTAGTTGATAGGCATTATTTGTTGGAAATAATCCCTAGTATAACCCCTTTAAAGGAATAGGTCGAATTACCAAGCACCCTGTAGAGGTAGAATTAGAAACCAGCAAATAACTAGATATATCCTTAGGAACAGCGTGAAATGATTATGATGTCGCAACTGACGAGCATACAGGTTCAGTTTTTTCCCCGGCAGCACCCTAAAAGGCAGCATTAAATCAAAATCAAGTGGGAAGCAATAGTCATGCGTACATGTCGCAACACCGGAGCGGGGAGGGGGGACGTGGGCGGCGGTCACTACACCGCGCGAGCTCGAAGGTGCCTGCGCCTACGCACCCGAAATCACAACCTGCGACTGTACAGAGAGGTGAATAGCAAAATTGAATTATATCTAATTCCTCATACTTAGAATACCAAAGCTCTGAAAGTAACATTAGAAGTTTGAGTTGTGTTATCGATTACAAGTTTTGTGGTCAGTAATGGTAGAACAAAACTTGTGGTTTCATCACACGATGGCCTGACGAAATTAATGCTAAGTGAAGTGCCGACAGCTCGTATTTATACAATTTATGGTTATTACGCATGTAATGATTGTGTTCTTGTAAAGTTTGTCTGTCATCGAATTGACCAGTCATCATCGTTTATTGATGCTTCATAGATAGAGCGTAATGATAATCATGTGTCTCAATACATTTCGCAATTTATTTATTTATTTACATCTGTGCTTCATTGAAGTGTTGTTGACCCAACATTTACGAGTAGCGATATTTTAGGAACACTTTACTGTTTTATACTGTACTACTCGGAAAAAGTATTTGTTTAATATACCATTTGCAGGTACAGTGGAGACCGCATCAAGTAAGACACATTGGACTTTGTACCTATCTTATATTCTTCTTTGTAGGGGCTAAAGTCGTACTGTAAGTGTATACCTCTTGATGTGGTCTCCACTGTACTAAGTACGCAAAAAATAGATCTTTGGTCAGAGCTTGTGATCTTTATAACAAAGACTTTATTGATCTCGACATATTGCATCTTTCGCTGGATCAGTTTAGAGGTAAATTATTTAATACTTTTAAAAACAATTGTTAGTTTTAATTTTATTAATTTTGTATTTTTGACATATATGTTTATCAACTTTTATTTGCCGGTAGTTTATGTAGCTTGTCGTGTGTGTTTTTAATAATTAGTATCTTGTGTTGTTGTTAAAAAAAAAAGTGTATTAATAAATTTTAGTACTAAGATTTTTGTGGAAACGATTTTGGTTTTATATTTTATTTATTTTTAATTGTAATTATGTTATAAGAAAACTTTATGTTTCCCAATAAATAAATAAATAAATATATTTGCCAGTAAATTCAAACATTATTATTGTAAAGTCAATCCACTAGCGAATACCAAAGCCACTGGTTCACATTAAGCAGACCAACTTAGATTACAAACACACCCAAGCAAGACCTCTAGACGCGACACCCTAAATACATAAATTTACTTTCATGTAGTGCAACGACAACGTTATAGTTGTACCTACTCGGTCTTATTGCAGTAGGGAATGCGCCGGGCACGTCTAGACGAGACGCGACGAAGGCAGACGGCACGGATGTAGGTATTTATTTTGTTTTATTTGCGACCTTAAGTTCAACGATGCGCCGCCAGTACCTTTCAGTGAAGTGACTCTTCTACGAGTATAATTCAAACTTAGATCGATTATTTGATTAAATATTTGATCTTTCACTTTGGAAGATTACAAATACAAATCATTTATTGGTAAATAAACATTATTGTTCACAGTATAGTGGGTAGTTTATCAAACTGGCACATAAAGAGGTTATTAAAACACGAGTGTGAGTTTTTTAATAGTATACACGAGTGTTTTAATACCTAGTTATGTGTAGTTTCATACACTACTTTATCTACACTCAGGCAATAGGTTACCAACCTATTTTCCAATCCATAAGATCTTGGTAACGATTGTCGTAAGATTTTCCTTGATTTTGCTGGTTTATTTTTGTTGCTCAGTATATCTATATGCTGTCAGACATTTTTGCCCAAAATAAAACTTTTAACAAACAAAAAAGCAATAAATAGTCCACAGCGCATGGGCTTGGTCATATATAACAAAGCAAGCCACAGTGAGCATCCAATTATAGAAAAACCGGCCAAGTGCGAGTCGGACTCGCGCGCGCAGGGTTCCGTACCATTATCTATAAAAATGGCCAAAAAAAACATGTCTGTTGTATGGGAGCCCCCTTAAATATTTATTTTTATTCTGTTTTTTAGTATTTGTTGTTAAAGCAACAACAGAAATACATCATCTGTGAAAATTTCAACAGTTTAACTATCACGGTTTATGAGATACATAATAGGGTCCCGTTGGTTACCCTTTGGGTACGGAACCCTAAAAACTAAACATTTACAACACATATCAAGTAAGACTTATGCACTACAAGCTAGCATAACTTAAAAGATTATAAAAAAAAAGAAATGTAAATCTTTAACTATAAAACTATACATAAATTAATAGATATTTAGGTACAATAAACTTAATAGATATGCTCTGACAAAGATTTTATTAGGTGCAATTTGTATTTTCTAAATTAACATGAAAACAAATCAAAAGCCTGAGGATCTTTCACAAAAAGTTCGTTATGCTCTCTACACATTCTGTAATTCATTAATGAATGAATGAATTTATAATAATATTATAAAACATCCAAGTGCCGATAAAAAATATTCACCTTGTACCTAGTATAGAAACAAAGCGTTAAAGTTGAATTATGAGTTGTCGCTGACTAAATATAATTAAACCGACTGTCAAGATGCAATAAGTCAAATGGTTAACTAGGTACGCAATACTGCCTGCACGCATCTCGATATTCCCGATATAGCCTTCGCTAGTAAATTGATCTTAGATATGACGGCGAATCCTAAACACAAATTACTTGCAAAACCATTAATCGTACGAGTCTCATAAATGGTTAAGCTAAGATAAATTAGACAAGAGTTATTGGCTAATAAACGAAAATAGCTCAAAGTAAGATGCTATTAAGGCGATTACCATCGCCAAATTAGCAGCTCAATATTTGTCACTACAAATATCAACGGAAACGACATTGAAATAACGTTCATATCAGCGCGCAATGCATAGTGGCTGTTACGACGCTCGCTGCGTCCTTGATAGGGCAAAATAGGAGAAAATTATACTTTTCACTTGGACGTGATTACTCGATTGAATAATCTTATGTTATGTTTATAGCTATAAAGTTTATATATTTATCAAAGCATAGATGAATTCAATCGGCCAAGCCACTCAGGAGCAGTAGGGAATTTGAGGTCAAAAAACAACATTCAGTAAAAAAAAAAATCATGTAGAAGTTTTGGTGGTATGAAAAAGAAAAATGTTGCATATGTTGTCTAAGGGTTGATTATTCATAATACATTTTTTCATTATTTTTGGTTTGGCCATAAACGAGGAGTAGGCTTTAGAAAGTACCCATTTGGCAATAGTAAGGCCCTTAAAGTGGCACCATGTTAATTACTCAAATACCTCAGCTAAAGCTTAATACCATCAGATTCGGATGATCGTATAGATAAACACATCATGCTAATTTATCGCGAGCTTAGACAAGTAGAAGATGTACCAGTGCGCGGCGCGGCGCAGGAGTCGCTATGTACTCAACATCGTTCGCCAACTGATTTACAGGCAGCCCCTTGCGCAGGCGCATCCACTCAATTAGCAACCATTGTACACTCATTGAATGCGATGCTTCATAGTTAAGCTTATTGGCCGCTTCCACACATGTATTACTAAACCACTCGCGATATTTACATCCAAAGATAGAGATGTCTCTATTTAGAAAATGCAACATCGACGCAGATGGAAATGAAATTTCCGAGCAATGAGTCGGCCGGGTGACATTACCGCCTTGTATTTATTTTATCAGCTGAACCAATATGTGGGTTTGTTTGTCGTTATACTGAATGAGCCGTCCATTCATCTGTAGGTATGTTCGGGACAGGTCTGGAGCTGAACAAGCTCATTCATGCCGGTCATTGAGACTGCCCACACGGCCGCTTGACCCGTGCGCAGCCACCACTCTCCGTCTCTCACTAGTCACTATTCACTTGCTTGTTGGCGAAGCACAAAATTTTGCTATATTGAACCGGTAACCTAAAACTGCGGCACCATAATTGGAGTGACAGCAATTTTTACTTAAGTAGAACATCGGGTCATGGGAAAGTCAAATAGACGAAATAATGGAGAACAATGATCAGTGTTCACGAATCGTGGACAAAGAATGTGGCGAGCTATTGCGAGCCAATCACTGGAGATATTTATTTAGCCTTATCTCTGTAATTACTCGACTTCTGGGTTTGAAAGGGTCCGAAATGATCATGAGAACTCGATTATAATCGGGCGTCTGTAGATACGTACTCTGCTTGTCGTTGAATGGTGCTCCATTTTGACAGTTTATAGCTTTGTTCTAAAGGTTACTCTAAAGGTTAAAGTCGGTACTCCAATGGTCATTAAAATCATATCACCGTCTCATTGTGAGGCGAGCGAGTCAATCATCTATGCAGCTCGTGCTGCCCTGCAGGCGGTGCTCGCTTTCAAATGAGCGTTTCCGGATGCATTTCGTGGAGGAATACTGATCAACCCCCAAGGGACGGTTGCGTCACGCAGCTGGCTGGTAATCTGTGAATGGTTACTTTATATAACGAACCCTATAGGAGTCTTACGATATCACGATGCCTCTTCATAGATTTAATTTGTAAAATTTCTATGGTTAGGTAAGTTTTGAGAGAGCCAATATTTTATATTATTATTATGGAATTAAATGAGACTTGAGGATAATTCATGATTTATATAAAAACGGCTCACCTCAATACGTGTGACGCGTAACGTCGTCGCTAAACGTCTTTACTCGCCCAGTCTGCGAAGGCAGTCTAAATCTGCTGAAACTGGCCGGCTTTCCCGATCATAACACGTATTGAGGTGAGCCGTTTTTATATAAATCATTATTATTATGGTCTGATCTATCGGACACGGTTTAAAAATAAAACATCCTTCACACGGGTTGCGAAACCAATATTCGTAATTGATATGTATCAACCGCAGGTCATCAACCCCAACATCGAAACCAGGAAACCATCAAACAATGCGTAAACAAAATGAAGCGTGATGCATCGGTCCAGAGATTTTTACCGAACATGCACTGTCACGGACAAGACGCAACCTTGCACCCAATAACGTTTGTCACTTTTACAGCAATCAAGGATGTTGATGCCATAGTAATCATGAAAATAAGCCTTAAGTGGGTAGTTCTGTTACTTACAAAGCTATTGTTCTCTTTGAATCGAGATTAAATGCCCAATTGACACTGGAGAAACAAAACAATTTAACTTGTACTAACAATGCACTGACTTTATGGGCACTGCAACAATATGGCATGTATATCATGCAAACAGTTTTCTTTACCTATTCGTTAAATATCTTCGGAATTTTCATGACCCAGGACGGTGATTCTGGCACGTACGGAAAAATTGCGAAAGCAGATTTCATGTGATATTAAAACAGGTTTTCTAAGAATGTGTATCCATTTTGTCCATTAAATACCTAAAGAGTGTATTCCTTACATTTTGTAGTCTTTATTGGACAAGGTTTAAGTCATTTAACTTTATATCGCATGGTATTTATCACACAATAAACAAAACTCGAATTATTGATATTGCTTGTGAAAAATAATGCCAGAATAGCCACCCTGGTAATAACAACATCATTAACCACAATTATTGTTTGTGGTATGTTTCTGCATCGAAAAAGCAATTACATCACCTTGACAAAAAGACGGTCCACCTTAACCTTGCGTCTCGATTCTCTACTGTGACGTAATCAATCCTCTGCCACCACAAATGGAGCTGGTAGTTGGTACCGGCCGCCACGCGTGAGTTGCCATCTTTCCTGGCCTTTCGTAATCCGTCGTGTGACCGCTCTTGAACTTTCCTTTGCGTGACAGTTGACCGTCTTATGATGGATTGACAACTTTGTTCGATATTCAAAAGAAAATTCAGGGTTAATTTTTTTAAACAATTTTGTTTTCTGATTATTCGACTTCAACCTTGCGTTTCAAAAGATTCCAGTAGCGCAGGAAGTCATTAATTTAAATGTTAATTCCAAAATTATATGATGGGCTAGGAACCTACGAAGACGGCAATTAAATAACCATGGAACGATATTGATACCGGTAGTATAAAATCTATAAGTAGATTTTATTTAATAAATCCCACGGTTATTAAAAAGTAAGTAATACAAAAGAATTTTAATTCTATTCAACATAGCTACATAAATCGCGATCGATACAGATAATAGTGAGCTGTACTGACATAAACATGGCTGTGTCGACATTGACAGTAGATACAGTTGCGCGTGCGACGGCGACGCCACTGCTGTCAATGGCGACGCATAACATTGGCGGAGAATGCAATAGTCGACTCCTTATACAACATTTAATTATAGAAATGTTATAGGTCAGGAAAAAACGAGCGCAGAAAACTTGACATTAATTTCTTCAAATTAAATTCAGTGGATTCAAAAGAATACAGTAGTTGCCTAATGCAATGTAATCATTGAGTATGAATTCACTGACAAACCGTTATAGTAATTGCAAAGTTCGCAACAGACCAGCACCAGCGCACGCGTCACTTCACTCCGAGATTGCGCACTGTGCGTATGACAAATAAATAATTAATGACACGTGCCGTTTCGAAACCGGGTACATACACATGACTATTTTAACCTAACCTTACATACCTGTCCTATTGCAGAGTTTTGCATACAATTTACTGATGTTTGCCATTACAAGCGTCATTTTCTATGACCTCTGATTTTAGTTGTTGCCTTTTAAAAAGCTTCTGATCGGGCTTATCATTATTTTCTCGTCAAAATCAGGTTAACGGGACACCTGACGCTAGAACATCAACAACAGGTTTTCAAGGGTTCATTGGAAGAAACTAGGTCTCTCCTCATATTGAAGAAAATATATTTGGTTTATCGATCTTTAAACTAGGGATTCCACCTATAAACAATGTATTAAGATTTATACTTTTGTCAAAAAAAGAAATGTTTTCCACCCTCTTTTTTTTGGTTTTCAAACGTTCGTTTCAAAAATGCGGTTAAAAAATCAACTTGATTTTTTTTTATATAAATCGGCAATAGAAATATGAAGAGATTTTACCAAAATCCAATATTTGTTTCCCTACAAAATATTTCAGTATTAGCTAAAAACACACCAATTTGTTGTTTCGCTGCGTGATCACTAGTATTACGCGTCCAAGAAAAAGAGGCCAAAGAGTCAACATACATATAATCGCCTCTATGAAAAGCAAATAAAGTCTTTGCCATTAGACTTATTGTGCTGGACGGGTAATAAAAAAAGTTGCTAGGGTATGCCACCCTCTTAAACGGGTGAACTAATCAGAGAAAATTGCAGACGTACGACTAAAGCTTCTTATGGAAGTAATTGCTGCTAAGGGACAATTAGTTCGGCTCTATTACGACAAAAACGGGGATGACAAGTCTCTTAGCGCCCTACAGACCTACCTTCACGCATCTGAAGAACTTGTTAATTCGCAACAAGTGCTACTTTTGACAACGGCGTACCCTAGCAACTTTTTTTATTACCCGTCCAGCACAATAAGTCTAATGGCAAAGACCTTATTCGCTTTTCATAGAGGCGATTATATGTTGGCTCTCTGGCCTCTTGTTCTCGGACGCGTAATAATAGTGATCACGCGGCGAAACAACAAATAGGTGTGTTTTTAGCTAATACTGAAAAATTTTGTAGGGAAAAAAATATTGGATTTAGGTAACATCTCTTCATATTTCTATTGCCTATTTTATAAATAAAAAATCAAGTTGATCTCTTAACCGCGTTTTTGAAACGACCGTTTGAAAACAAAAAAAAAAGGGTGGAAAACGTTTTTTTTTTTGACAAAAGTATAAATCTTAAAACATTGTTTATAGGTGGAATCTCTGGATAAAAGATCGATAAATCAAATTATATTTTCTTCAATATGAGGAGAGACCTAGTTTCTTCCAATGAACCCTTGAAAACCTGGTGTTGTTGATGTTCTAGCGTCAGGTGTCCCGTTAAAGGAGTGAATGAAACTAAATACAATATCCGACGAAGTGATAGGTCTTGTAAAACTTGTAAAATTTTACCCATAGAAGATGTGTTAACATCTAATGGTGGACATCAATTTCAAACGGCGCGCCCAGTAATCTGTCTGCGGTCGTACGACAAATCGTCGGGATTTGAATTCATTACGACGAAGACGCGGGAGCTGGGCTGTTATAAAGCAATCAACAACGTGATGGGTTTTATGGCGCTAATAATGCTAGCTTCCAGACCTTGTGGGACCAACTGAGAATAAAATTTTCCATGTTTAGTACAGCTCTTAGCGTCATCCTACGTTGATTTATAGCTGTTATTGGATTAACGAAACGTTACGTACGATTGCTACTGGTCGCTTAATTGAATTTTGAAATTATTTTTCATCTAAAAACACTCAAATATGTAAAGAGGCAGCTATTTAAAGAAAACTAACGGCCCGATTAAATTAAATACGAAGTTAATACAACATCAAATAGATGTGTAAGTTAAGATAAAAATAAAGAATATTTAGATATCTCGAATATGGTAGGTATGCGACATATTTATACCCCTTTAGTGGGGCCATCGTGAGTCAGTTACTGTTAACAATAAAAAATAGGTGGGATTTTCAATAGATACCTATACAATATGCAAAAGTTCTATAGCTAAGAATGATATAAAAATTGATAAAGTAAAAAATAGCATACCCAAATATGATCTGAACTATTGTATAAGTATTACGAAATAATTCTCCTTTTAGATTGTTAAGCAAATCAACAACCAGGACGACGGGAGTTTGTGTCACATATCTGGAATGGGGTCACTCTATCAGGAATCTACACGATATTTAAATTTGTCTGGAATTTCAAAAATAATTGAAATGTAGGTACAAAAAGTAAATAGTTTAAGGATAAATTACATAAATCCTGAAATAACATGCAAATTAAACTTGTTTATTTCAGGATTTCCAATACCTACGTTGGACTGATTTAATCACTTTTTGTTGCAGACGCTATAATTTATAAAGACACAAACAAATATAAAAAAAATATTTATTTGGTTTAAAAAATACATTTGAGTTTAATAGGTAATATAACAAATAATAACAATAGTAGTAAGTGATCTATATAAATAAAATAACTAACTAATATGAGCTTAAGCATACTATCCTATTAACACTAATAAATTATTGTTGTGATCACTATCACCTGCGCTGGCCTGCAAGACCGTCCTGCAGAGTGATAGTTAATTAAATGCGATCCATATGGCATTTGGGTAAGATAGTTTAAATGAAGAAGTTATTTTTTCAAATTAACAATTAAAATTTAAATTTAAAAAGCATGCATTAATAACTAGTACAATAGTACTCGTAACATAAAAATACAATTCTGTTCGAGACTATTAGAAACATTGTAAAAGTCACGAATTTTGAGGAAACTCATCTATTAGACACAAACACCAAGTATTTAGTTAGCCTGCCCAGCCCAAAAATGTACCAGAACAAAAAAGAAATAGAGGCGCTTCCGGATGTTGATGTAACACGTGACAAGAATCGAGACGAACAAAATAAGAGCTCTGAGCCGTCACGGTGAGCATTATGATTGGCCACCGTGTAATTACAACAAGCGCAATGGCGATCGGAGCAACGTTGGCTCTTAGCAGAGTATTAATATTGCATGAGCGGCGCCGGCGCTGGCGCCACTGCTCCGGACGACGCGACTGTACCAAGAGGCTTGTACAAGTCAAGGAGGACTAGCGGTTAAGAGGTAAAGCAGAAGATATTGTTGAAATTGAAGTACTTTGTCCAGCTCAAACCACTGAAAAGGAAGAAATGTGTGCTTCTGAGCACGAAGAGCTTTTTGATTGAAAATTTTCAAGAATTTATGATTGAACTAAGACCGAACCAGCAAAAGCATGTGAATTTGTGAAACATGCAGGCAAATTAAAAGATGTTAAGTTTTAGATATATGTAACAAGTGAAACTGTCTGAGGGACACATTTCAAATTTGAAGTAAGACATAATTCAGTAGTCGGTAGAACATACAAACCGCTTCTATCTCATGGCTTGGCTTCAGTCTGAAATGGTATGAACGACATATCGATCGGCGCGCGCGCATATATCACGATCACTCTTCATATGTCATTAAGATGTTTACTTAAACATCGAAACCGATCGCGACTGACGTCACTTTGTAATTTATAGTATTCCAACATTCATGCTTTTTCTAGCTAAGTGATTGTTTCATGTATGGCTAAGTGCGGTATTGAAGTGTATTTGAATCGATCTCATAATGATTCAAGTACTAAAATGGTAAGCATGAGCAATGAAATCAAATCACACAGGTATAGTTAAGTATGTATATAAATTGTTGAATGATCTGTTAATTATATGATAATCAAAGGTAGCTCTGAGCTCGAAACTACCTACAATATAACTACAGAGATCCATTGCTTCATTAGTTATAGATTTCGGTAAATCGAGTGTAGGGCTATATCACGCAATACAACTGACCAATTAAACACGGTCTTCAAATAAATTTGGTAAATCACGAAGTGCAACGTTTCCTGCAACTCACGCTGGTACTGCGAGTCCGATTCTCTATCAGCGAGATCTAACATCAAACAGACACCGACTCTTATTGCTTTAAACAAGCGGTTATTTTTTGTATCTAAGTACCCGTAACGAGCCGGTCGTGAACCCCGAGTCTTAGGTTCACCAGGTTAACGACCTCGCAAATATGGTTCCGCTAAATTGAGACTAAATCTAACCTGAAAATACACCAACTGCATTATGATAGGCAGTGTGCGTGAAACCCCCAAAAAACATGTGCAACGGTAGTTTTTTTGTTCAAGCTAACGGGATGCCACACATGTCATTGAAAGTGTTGAGTGATGGGATTGTATAATGATGATACTGTTTTAATGAGGTAGAGATAGGGAGGAATATAGCGCGTTTCTATGATGGATGTGTCTATTTGTAGGTTCACTTACGAGATAGGAAATGCTTCTTTAGAACTTGATACCGCCACATCGAACCAAGAGGCTTTAATTTGATAATCAACAACTGTTGATTCAACTGTTCAGACGACAAATGCTCAAATGCAAAATACCCGCAATCATATAGCTCGATGTAGTAATGACCTTTCACGATGACATCAGTCTGGCTGGCCGTCAATCGTCACGGTTAACTGCGATCAACCTGGTACGATTGTATAATATTCGCATTTTTTTCCGGTAAAATTTACGATTCGTTCCAGGTAACCCTTGACCAATTGACGATTGATTTTTGATCGAACTGGTCGAAGCCTTTCTTAACCTAGACGGTTGCGTTTCTAGGACATTCGATGGTGCCATCCTTGATACTGCTTGGCGCCAGAGCAAAACATTTGTGTCTGCACGACATACTTGCAACATATTTTGCCAATCACGTCCTTTATGTAACAAAGATCAAGAGTTTCGTTTCGACCTTGATCTAGATACAATTTTTTCTATATCCATCCTTGCAACGTAATCAATCTATAACAGAATTCTGGATATTCATATTGGATATTATATATGACTCTTTCTGCTGAGAGCAAATTGACTTGCCTTTTGAAAAATTACGGCAGGTAATTAAAGAAAGAGGAAAATTATAATTTAAATTTTGTGGTTTTATTAAAATATACCATTCTATTTACACTCGGTATCTGGTTGTTGACAAGGCTAGCTTGTTTGGAGAGCATCCCGCTGGACGCACTCATGAATTCATCTTCTATTTGTCTTCTATTCTATTTGTTTAGATGATTCAATAGTTTCTATTAGTGTTATGACATTGTATAAACATTTTTAAAATCAGTAGTTATGGTGCCAATCCAGAGCCATCTGCCGAGAGTTGCTCATTTCTTGTACCGAGTTGTACCTCTATTCTATATGTTTAGATGATTCAATGGTTGCTATTAGTGTTAAGATATTGTATAAACATTTTTAAATCAGTAGTTTAGGGTATCTATCCAGAGCCGTCTACCGAGAGTTGCTCATTTCTTGTACTTCGGTTCTCGTAATTAACACGGCACCCCGACTTTAATAACGTAAATCCCATGAAGAAACTTTTCTTTTTTATTCTTAATCATCACGTTTAAAAATTTGAAGTTTATTGTACTATGACTTTTCGAGTCTAGGCATGTATGGTATCTATTAGAACCTGACAATTTATGACGTTGAATGTATGGCATGGCAAAAAGTTTAATGAAGTTGCAAAAAACCGTAAAGAAAGCGTGGATGAAAATAAAATAGGGAACTTGATCGATTTATTTTTATTTTTAGACAATATCTCTCACAATTTCACGTAAGAAAGTAGTCACCTTCTCGTTTTGTTTATACACAAGCAAGCAAAACTGATATCGAACAGTGTCAGTTCAAAGTCTGTGTGCGCCGGCGCAAGGCATGCGCAAGTTCATTGCCGTCGTCGTCGCGGGCGCACGCGATGCGTCGCGATAACCGAATCAGGGCGTGCGATGACGAAATTTCACCAACATAACATACCTACGACACTTTTATATAAGAAAACTTTTAGTCAAGTGGCTTAGAGTTGTATTTTAAGATTACCGTTACCGGGCGGATAAAAACACAAAATTTGATTATAGAATTAAATGAGACTTGAGGATAATTCATGATTTATATAAACGGCTCACCTCAATACGAGTTATGATCGGGATAGCCGACCAGTTTCAGCAGATTTAGACTGCCTTTATCTGGGCGAGTGAAGACGTTTACGCGAGGACGTCACACGTCAGTGTGAGGCGTAAAGTCGTCGCGTAAACGTCTTCACTCGCCCAGATGAAGGCAGTCTAAATCTGCTGAAACTGGTCGGCTATCCCGATCATAACTAGTATTGAGGTGAGCCGTTTATATAAATCACAAAATTTGATATGTATACCTTAATAGGGTATGAATAAAAGTTAGCCTGGGAGCCCACAGGAAATAAAATGTTTTCGTTATGAATTATTGTCTAACTTCAACATCTATCGCTATCGATATCTCTAGCCAAACACGAACATTTGAAAGTGATAGCGATCCATGTTGATTCAAATAATCGTGTCCGTCCGTCCGTCTGTCAGAAAGCACGTGTCCGTCTGCACACACAGATTGACTGCATCAAACACATAATTATAAAGTGGCAATTTATCGATAAAATCTTTATCGATAGAGATTATAGAGAATAATAGAGACATAAAACAAACACAATTTACTCAACTTATATGCAAAACTTTGTGCTTTTAAAGTCAAGATTGAGGAAAATTAATTGCGTAATTGCATGTGTCCATTTTATCACTTCATTAAAATACAGGATGTACATTGTTATATTATAATAGTTTAATATTATTTATGCACATGGGGATACATAAAGGAAAAGTCAATAACTTTAATAGGAAAATATGGTTGTTATTATTAAATAAAACTTGATGACAAAACCTGAGTCTTTATATACCACTTTTCTTTTTAGGGTTCCGTACCCAAAGGGTAACCAACGGGACCCTATTACTGAGACTCCGCTGTCCGTCTGTCAACAGGCTGTATCTCATGAACCGTGATAGTTAGACAGTTGATATTTTCACAGATGATGTATTTCTGTTGCCGCTATAACAACAAATACTAGAAAACAGAATAAAATAAATATTTAAGGGGGCTGCCATAAAACAGACATGTTTTTTTGCCGTTTTTATAGATACGGAACCCTTTTTTTCAATAATGTTTATCTTTTAATATAAATTATATATAGAATGTTGATTTGGTCAGCAACTTCCGACACAAAGTAGTAGAGCACACTCACGGCGTCTATTCCAAAAAACGGCATACAAAAAAAAAGAATGCCCTTTTTTATTAGGGTTCCGTACCCAAAGGGGTAATCGGAGCCCTATTAATGTCACTCCACTGTCCGTCTGTCTGTATGTCTCTAGAGACGGAATGAGATAGAAACCTGAAATTTTTATATGTTGTGTAAAATGTTGACTCAACAATTATGAATTTTAAATGTAATTAAGTTATTTTTCAGGGGTCTCATAAATGAAAATGGAGTCGAAAAAAAATTTTTTTCTAACCGTAGCATGTGGGGTGTCATTGTCTAGAGCTCATTAAGTACATTATAAATATATATATGTTTTTTTTTATCTTAAAAAATAAAGAAAAGGGGGGCTATCAAAGCTGCCATTTTTAGACCATTCTTGTTACGGGGTCTATCTCAAAGGCCAAAGCAGTTAGGAGTTTGAACTTTCTGTATATTACCATATGCCGTATTTAAACAACAAATACTAAAACGTTGATTTATAATGTCGTCGTTTTAGGGTTACGTGCCCGAATACTCAATCAACTTAATTTTGCAGTTTTTATGTGTCAAAGCATTACCTAAAATTAAATAAATATCTAGTTTGAAATAATTTGTTATATGTACGGAACACCAAAAGAGCAAGGCCCGACTCTCACTTGGCCGGTTTTATTTGTACTAAAATTCTCTTGATAGATGGCCACTGCAGCACGAAGTGCTAGTACCGACATACATGGGTGCCCCACCACCCCACTTTGCTGCCGCGCCTCTTCGCCAGTGCTGAGTCAATTACATCATTGTGTCTACCGCCCCCAAAATATCGTTACTAAATTTATGAAAAAAAAAAAGTTTTTTTTTTCATATTTTTTTCGTCATCAGTATCGTGAACGCAACCTAACGCTGTGACGGAAGTTGCTGACCAAATCACCACCCTGTATTAATTACTTTTAATATATCGTAGCAAGAATCGACAGTTCTTAGGACAATCTTAGTTTCATTGCCAGTTATCGTTGGACCTTGCTTCTGATTTGATTACTAAACAAATCTGCAGTAAGAACATTTAATCAAAGTCACCTTTTAAACAAGTAAGCTGCTACTTCAAGAGATTTTGGTGAAAGTCAAGTGACGGCTGAGGACTCTCAAGGACTTGGTGCAGAAAAGCCCTGTCCGGTTGAGATATTCGGAATAACCATCTAACTGTTTCATACTGTACTGCACGCTCCAAAATGGGGTCACACATTCCGTAGGTAAACGTTTCGGTGACCTATATCATCTCGAAACCGTTAATACGATTTGTAAAATACGACTTGAAAAATGACTCGAGGCCCACAGATCCACCCACAAGGCCATAAAAAGTCAACAAGAAATGCTCTCCTGTTAATAAAACTCACATCGATTCTTGAAGAAAAATATCCATAAAAGAGACCTCCCGCCGAGTCCGACAATATGGTCTTAGAAAATATTTTTATACAAAAAGGAATTCGAGAGTTTGACACGTTTATCGAATCACTAAAAATAAAGAAAATTAAGTTGAATATATGGGAAGTGATCATAATTTATTCATGGACACGTGCTCGATATATTTGAGAGCGAGACAGAATGTAATGGTCGATATAAATTTTGTTGGAAGGAAACACGAAGTAAGAGAAAGTTCCAAAATGGAAATCGATTGCACCGTATTGGGAGCGCCTTGCACGCCAGAAGTTTCATGTATGTACCCCCAGGTACATGCGCGTTGTCATGTTCTGTACTGAAAGTCCCGAACATGTAATGCAATCGCGTCCACCATGTTCCAGGGAAAAACATGGAACCCGCGCGCGTAATCCTTGCTTTAAGGCTTAAATAAGCGTGGATTTGGTAAAATTGCGTATATTTAGCTCGATTTGTAGGCCAAACTGGCTACTAGAAAATTCTGGGAAATATAATTATATGTACTTAAACATGTTTTTCTGACGAATTAAGCCTTTATAGATAATCGAAATTTTATATCTTTACTCAAATAAATATATATCTGTAGTGTAGGTACCTAATTTCATTCTGTACATTCAATTCGCTCGGACCCGGAATATGCGTTTGAAATGAATCTTTCACACAATAAAAGATCTCATTATTATCTACAAAAAAGCCTTACTACTTTATTTCTGTGTGTCCTAATGGAGCCACGATTTCAAAATAACTGAAGTTTTGCGTGCGCGATAGAGATAGCTGGATAGAGATTTAAAAAACAAACGCGTTAGAGCGGGACCGAATTTTAGCATAGTGCAGCCCCTTAAGGCGATTACCGTCGCCAAATTAGCAGCTCAAATATCGACGGAAACAACATTGAAATAACGTTCATATCAGCGCGCAATGCGAGTGACTGTTAAGACGCTCGCTGCGTCCTTGATAGGGTGAAATAGGAGAAAATAATACTTTTCACATGGACGTGATTGTTCGATAGAATAATCCTGTTATGTTTATAGCTATCAAGTTTATTTATTTATGAAAGTATAAATGAATTAAATCAACCAAACCACTTAGGAGCAGTAGGGAATTCAAGACAAAAAACACCATTCGATTGAAATTTTTTTTCATATAGAAGTTTTGGTGGTATGAAAAAGAAAAATGTTGTATATTTTGTCTTAGAGTTGATAATTCATAATACATTTTTTCAATATTTTTGGTTTGGCCATAAACGAGGAGTAGGCTTTAGAAAGTACCCATTTGGCAATACTAAGACCCTTAAGTCTCCGTTATCACATATACGAGTACTTCAAGCGACCTAGGATTTAAAATTTGCAGATTTAAAATACACAGGTGCTGCACCCTCAATGCCAAAGAAAACAAAATACGCCTTACTTTATTGGTGGAAAAGGGCAAAACATAAATCAAAGTAGGTATTTACATTTTGTAAAAGACACAAAAAGTGGACTCCTCCACCCTGGCCCATTGTCTTAATTGCAACAGGCAGACGTACAAAAAACCGACACGACTTTAAATTACAAGCAACAACAAAAAACAATAAATATAAAACAAATAAGACAATGGACTGAGGTTCCTGAGCTGTCTCAGTTATGTCGAGGAACGGCCTATTACATGCAGTAATAAAAAGGTTCCCACCTACGTGGCGGGGACAAAAAAGGGGTTGTTCGGGAATCGGCGCATATATCACTGCGGCGCTTCTCCTTCAGTCTGGGTTCAAGCGATAAGCTTCAAATGGATACCGTGATCGATTGACGTTCGTTTCTCAACTTCTTTCGTCAGTCTTTATAGTATGAGAGCTAGTGAAAATTAAAATGGATTAAGAGGCTATGCGAATTTTATTTTTAACACTGTCACTCTACGCGAAAAATCGCGCAGTGCGAGAGGGGCGGATTCAGGGCTAAAGGGAAAAAAGTTGGTTTTATATTTTTATTAAAAAAACTAAAAAAGCTAGCAAAATCAAATCTCTAGATATTGTTGAAACACGAGGCTGTGACATACGGATGGACAACGGAGTCTCACCATAAAGGTTCCTTTTGTAACTCTTAGGTACTACTAGGTACTACGGAACCCTAAAAATATGAAAAAATTTAAATATCACTTTGAAAGTCATCTTCGTATGAAAAATTATTATTTTTATGACGCCACGCCCCCGAGTAGACACTGTCTATAGACACACACAGTCCCTAGAGTGTACAAGACGATCGACAATTTAATTTACAACTACAAAAAATCTTATCTTCTTCGCCTACGTCGTAACGCTGTCGCCGATATCATGGATTCATCTGTCTGATGCGTATCCCGCTGCAAACATCGAGAGAGATACACTTAAAGGAGCATTTGTCATCCGGCGTCGGGCCACTCTTGTTGTATGATAATTTTGTCAGGACCAAAAGGGGACCGGTTGTCACAACCGAAACTTTGTGGGTGGAAGATAATCATTATCCCATTCTTAATGTCTATTTCTTTCCCACAGACTTCATAATCAGTGTCATTATTGGGAATGAAAAAGCCATTGTAGAAATTGTATGTGGTCTGTTTATATTGCTGACGTCGCGTAAGCATGCAGTTGAGTTTACATTGCATGCAATCACGGACTGCATAATAACAATAAGTCTTATAATAATCTCGCCAGCACAAGGCCAAGAAACAAAGAGATGTGTAGAAACCGTTACATCATGGCTTGCTATCCTGCGTCACAGAGGAAGCCTGCTCTATGTCCTGGGTCTACTTGTTGCTTGCGTGGTATTTCTAGCACTACTTCACATCGGCCTATTTGTGGTATTAATTTTGGGTCTACCAGAACCTCCCCATGAATTTGAAATTTCAGACCCACTTGGTTTGCCTCTTATTTCATTTGGCATTTGTCTACTAGTACTAGAATTTGACAAAATTTATACTTGCGATTGTCGGCACTTGGTGAAACTTGATGGTGATTTTACTCCTTGAAAATGGAGTAAAATCCGAAACCGGTTGGGAGTTAACATGTTAATAACGTGAAACTATAAGTACAAGTGTTTTTAATTAAAGATACTAGAATTTGCATAGCATGAGGTGCAGTTGCAGATGTTTCAGAGTGTTACTTACATGAAAAGATTTAAAGAACGTTAAGAACCTAAAAAATAGAGAAATGTTCCTTGATAATTGCATGCTGTTACTAAAAGTCAAATTAACGACCATTCATTCGGAACTGTCGGAATACATTTCTCTACAAAATTAAGCGAAACCAGTCTGAGGAGTTGATTGCGGATGATAATAATTGGCGAGCGAAATTCGTAAATTAGCGCCTAGCGTGCTCACGCGCAGTTCCTCAAGATCGTAATTCTGGGGAGAAGGGTTTCGCCGGACGATCATTTTCTGCCCGAGGCTCCAGGTCCCACGGCCGAGAGAGAGATAACAGGACTCGATGGTTACCGGCTGGCTGACGGTTTACGACTACAATAACCTCTGCAATCAATCCGATTCAGCATCCATTGAAAACGTGCTTGATAGATCTCGTTACTTTATCGAATTGACACTGACGGTTTTATGCCACGGAGGCTCAGCAAAGAATGCAGCTCTGTAGAACTAAGCCGCATATCTTCCTCCACATCTCCAGCGCTGACCCACTTAGATTAAAATGTTTGCCTGACGCCGTTTCATGGAAACCTCACACGTCTAGAGAAACAAAGGCGTCGAGAATTCCTCACAAGTTACTCACACGTCTAGCTCACAATCACAAAGGAACTGGGTAGATGGAGTGGTGTACAACTAATGGCAAAACCTCGCGCACAGTCGACTGCGCCATAACGGGTGGACGACCGCAGGGCCTGCGCCGCGTCGTGAGAACCCTACCTGCTTTGACAGACCGATGTAATTATTACTGTCATCGCTGCGATACATTTCTTTAGTATTATTAAATAATAGCAGACTGGTTAAAGGCATGAAGGTTAAAAACCCTAATAATAACAAAATTAAGAAAAGTAAAAAAGGTTATGCAATACTGACAGAATACGAGATGAAATATCGCTCTTCGAAATTCTTACAGCGACAACTTATTTTTCATCGGACAGGATGCATTGCACAAGCAAAGCGATGTCAAATCAATCCATATGATAAATACACAAGTCGTTTAGCGCAGTAATTACAATTACATACGTTGCGATCGACAGTCTGTCGAGTTTGTCGACGATCATTACCGTCCCATCCATTACCATCGTTCGCGATGCCATAATGCAACCAAACAATAATTTACATACCTCTCGGAGAGTCCTCTCCCATCAGCTAATTAACGATTGTTTATGGAAAATGTCTTCCAGAACATCTACCGTTACCGAATCGGACACGATCTTACAATGCAACGCAAATATAATACGTTCATTAAACTCTCTAGCCTGACCTTTAACACGTGAAACGTTATTTCGAATAGAATCTCCGATCAAAACAAAGGTTTGTACATCGAGCGCAAACGAATCGAAAGTCAAAACATGAAAATTGGACAGACTAAACAGCTGCTGCCTCTTTCATCTGTCATTCTGACGAGTTCGACACGAGCATTGCTTGTAACTGTGAGAACCACCTCAACTTTGGACACTTCACGATCCTTATTAACCCACAATAAAATCAATGCTGCGTTGAGACCGGAAGGGAACCGGTAACATGCATCTACATCGATCATAGATGTGACAACAGAGCTGTTTACATGTAGATTCTAGTGACCCTAATGAGGCTTAAGGCCTGTGGAAAAGTTCTTGCCATTGATCGGCGATTGACCATTCTCGGTAGGCCACTAATGCCTTGTGATTCTGATTTGGAGTATGTAGGTCAGCTAGACATTTTGTTAGTTGTATAATATATGTATAAGACTTTGGACAAGAGGCGTTTAGATAAGAGTGTTTGAAATGGCAGATTGATTTGTTATTCAGGTATAAGTAGGAAATGCTTTAGATTGCTAAAGCTTTTAATCTAAACAGCAAAGCTCTGCAATACCTGAGAACGGAAAGATGCATTTGCTCACATGCGTGGGCTTCTCAATTGGACTCTGCTCAAATAAACGCTGAGAAGACACTCTGTTTGCGCTTCCACAATGATCTGTCAAAACAGTTATGAGCTAAAATAAAACAGTGACAGTTATGAATAGCAATAAGCCCGCATCTCGGCATGAGTGGATGAATTACGAGACTTACAAGTATTAATGCGGTTAAATCTCAGGTAATATTTATGTTAACCAGTAACCATGGACGAAATACTAGAGGACTGACAACCGCCATACTTTGGAGCGTAATTCGATTTTTAGTTTCAAATTTGTAGCTAGATAGAGCTACTGGTTCAAAACAATCGAATTCAATCGGATTCACGGCTCAAGTGGAGATTATTTTCTTTCCTAGTAAAGGTAGGTTCGTAGTAGTTCCGCTTAATTTCGGAAAGATGGCGGTATAAGCGCGCGCGCCCTTTGGTTCGCGCTCAGCCGCTGCCTATTCTTTCAAAATTACTAAATGTAATCTATCTATTACTTTTGACAATCAAGATTTTGTTTAAATCAATTTGATTTCCTAAGAACAAACAACTTGTTCACCGCGACAGTGCCCGTTTTATCGTACCTCTCTTTCGGTAATCAAATACTTGAGAGTGAATGAAACTAACATCGCTCGCACGCGCCTACTCAATGGCGATAGGCATAGCTATATATACGAGAAATGGCGCGTACTGTTCGGAACATCTAAAAAGGTAATATAACACCTACCTTTGATTAATAATACTAGATCTGATCACACTGTCTTTGTTTATGAGGTCAGTTCCAATTGGATGTAATAACGATTGTATACAACTGACATTGAATGTTATTTTGACGAAATAACGTCTTAATTTGATTGAATGCATTTTTGCTACCTACAAACATCGCCGTTTTCGGATGGTTCCTGCCTGATGAACTTTTCTTAGCGACAAGCAAATAACCGTGTGTTTTTATAGTTGTTTATGAGAGGTCAGCAGTGCTTGTGTTTGTGCTAGAACTTTTGATTCAGAGTTAAGGGTCGGTTGCGCCAAACATGCTCTCGCGTTTGGACAATTTAACATATTAAAACAAAATATTTTTAACAAATAAAATTTGTGTAAGTACCTAGTTAAGAAGTTGAACTACATTAATTTTTCATATTTAACACAAGTATCACAATCATCGAAAAAAAAAATCGGAAAGATCACTAAAATCACGGAAAACGTAATTTGGCTTTGGACCTAGTATGATCAGTCTACTATTCTAACTACAAAATAAAATATTTTTTTATAGAGTAAAGAAATAAAAGTAGCATTTACAGATTTTTTTTATTTTGTATTTCCTTTTGTTATTTTAAAAAAAATACTCCAACATTCTATATTTTTCCTGTACAGAAAAATTACGCAAAAAGAATTTAAATGTTTGTGTATTTCTTTTTAAATAACGAAAAGAAAAAAAGGTACTTTGACATCTTTACGAAAAAAAAAAAATTTCAATTTGCAACAAAAAAAATATATTTTTTCTGTTTGCAACGCCAAATTACGTTTTTCGTGATTTTAGTGATTTTTCCGATTTTTTTTCTCGACGATTCTGATACTTGTGTCAAATCTGAAAATTTATAATGTAGTTCAACTTCTTAACTACTTACACAAATTTTATTTCTTCAAAATATTTTGTTTTAATATGTTAAATTTTTCAAACGCGAGAGCATGTTTGGCGCAACCGACCCTTAAGAGGATAGTTTCTGCAAAACCATAATTTTTTCTTCCTGGTTTGAAGCATCTAGCAATACTAGATAAAAAAGAAAACATATGTATTTCATTCGGGAATATAATACACACTTATATCGAAACAGAATCCTAAGAAGTCATTTGAATATTGAGAAATAAAGTGCCAAAGATGGCTCTAAAAAAAGTTTTCATGTCGAGGTTTAAATTTATTTAAGTAAAAACCCGTTCATATTATTTATGGATTAAATTCTGTATAAACTTTATTAAACTCTTAACGAGACAGATATTTGATAGCAACTTTTCTTTTTTTTTAAATAATAAAATTAGTGAAAAATGTTGTCATTTTGACTTTTTTCCAGAATCCGTCCCTCTAGCACTGCGGGTCTTTCCGCACGGAGTAACAGGGTAGTATGCAAGCGGAACATATCCTCGTAATTTCCGACCGTGTAAAATGAGTTACACAAAGTGCGCCTACTGTAAATGTAATAAAACACGTAGAGAAGTATCGAAGTTCCGATTTTTGTCAGAATTCAAAAACAGATGTTGGTAGTACTAAGTTCGACGCGGCTCAACCAATTTGGTAGTTCACTTTATTCCCGAAGTAATCCCATGTACCTCAACTGGGTGGAGATCACAGTTTTAAAAAACCGGTTAAGTGCAAGTCAGACTCGCGAATTTTGTCTTTTTTTTCGTGAATTTCTCATCCATTTTATTTTCCTGTAATCTTTACGTAAACAGATATTACCATGACTTTTGTCATATTTTCGGTCCACCAGTTTTGGAGATAAGGGGAGGGGAACATAATATTTTTATGGATTTTCAAGGATTTCTCGAAAAAGGTGCAATAATAGTAGTTTATGCTACTAGGGCGAAAAGGAATAAATCATGAGGACGATTTAAAACACGAGCGTAGCGAGTGTTTTAAACGTAACCGAGTAATGTATTGCTTTTACGCCCGTGTATCATACTACGTTTTTCAATGCATAGTGTGAGGCAATGAAAACAAATATAATCTTGTGAACTTTAAATTATACTTGGCTCAAAAAGACTGTATCCAGAGCCGTTAAACAGTGTAAAAAAAAGTATAACATCTATGGTGCACAGGAAAGTCTGCAGGTTAGCCAACCATTGTAAATAAATAAAAAAAATATAATAATAAAGCCCGAGGGCAAAATAATCGACTTTTTGTTCGGTTTTGACGCATAAAAAGTGGGCCTTTACGAGCACATGCATTGAAAAATGCTAAGTATACTACATATTTTTACAATAAGCATTTTAATACCTATATTTTGATACCCCGAGAAAGAGGCTAGTGATTCTGTCAAAGCGTCTATAAAATCATCCACTGTCACCCATGCCGGACGATAAGCGGTGCCGATTAAAAGGCGCGCATTGTTTACGTTCACCGAACGTAAACAATTTATTTCATATATTAGTATGAGTAAATATGGTACAAATAAATAAATGTTAAAAACAATGATATTCCATATCGTTGGTTAAAAATTATAACTTCTTTATGAGCAGTTTCGCAGCCAGACTGAAAAACCCGCCCTTTTCTAATTAATCAAAACAGAACACGTAAATTCAAAATTCACTCAATAGTTATGCAACAAAACCTTATTACCTATGTATTGTGTATGTTGCCATCGCAAAGTTTCCATTGGTTTCTATAAATTGGAACCTCGAAATTTTTTAAATTTTAAAATTCTGATTTACTTATGACTTCAAATATTCTGATTACAAATGGAAACTTTGCGATGGCAACATACTTATACAATACATGGTAATAAAGTTTTGTTGAATAACTATTGAGTGAATTTTGAATTTACGTGTTTAGTTTCGACTAATTAGAAAAGGGCGGGTTTTTCACAATCCGGCTGCGAAACCGCTCTTAGTAACCTATTTCGCTCTAGTACTGTAATTTTCAATTTGGAAGCCGTTCCAAAAGACATCCAGGAGATTAATTTTTACCCTGACAACAAGATAGCGTATGGTAAATGTATAAAGTGTGAAAGGGACAGACTCTTGTGAGGTAAATTTTAATTTTAATAAGTATATTAACTAGTTTTGGAACGTAACCTATGCTAGGTATTCTTTTATCTTATCTTTATCCCATTCTCTTTGCGCGCGCATTTATACCTGCGATGCGACACGTCACGTGCACATGCATTTGTATTGTGTTGTGTACTACACTTATGTGTGTGCGATGTTTCGCTCGTAAACAACATAAAATAGTAAAAGCGCCATCTCTGATTACTCGTGGATATTACTATGAATTATACTACGCCTTCTGCCTTAGTACCAAGCATCCATTGTTTGTACAGCTAGCGGGCGAGATAGTAGTGACATCTAGGAATAATACAGGATTTTGGCTTTCTAGCAGAGTACGTTTTTTTGTAGGGGGTTGTCAGTCTTCTCGTATTGTTCGTCTATGCAGTAACTTACAAGCTGTTAATTCAGTCACCACTGCGCAGTAAAGTAAACTTCGGTTTTTAGATTCTGCATCCGATCCGCAGCAGACGTATAAATTGGAGCTTTAGGTTGGTGAACTCAACATAGATAGCCTGCAGATAAAATTATGGAAACAAACACGAATGAAACTAGTTCTCGAATACCGATTTATTTAACGAAGCACTGACAAATTAATGGAATCGATTTGTTTATTTTAGAAAATAAGACAGATCAGACATTGGAGGCGGTCGTTAAATAAATGTTTTATCTTTTACATATAATAAGTAAGTAAAAAGAAGTTATGTTTCTTGATTTGAGGTCACTAGTAGATGCTGATACCGGTACAGCCAATAAACATACAAATACAGACTGACACGAAACTGTATATGATGCTGTAAATATCAGTTTAACGATTTCGCGATAGATTTTACCGAGAGCTAAATGTTCACAAAATGTGGTCCGGATAGTGATTAAAACTTGCGTAAGTTAGTGAGAAAGCGTTAATAAATAAATAAATAAAATCTTTATGTTTGTTTCGATAGATTTGCGTAATACTTTCGCAGATTTTTGCCTATTTAGACCTCATTTCTATGCAGATTGATTCAATTCTTTTTCCGTGTGAAATAAAACAAGATTATCATAGTTTTTAATAATGCTGTAATGTAATTAAAGGAACGTACACTAAAGTGACCCAAAAAGGGAAGAAGATCTAAACAAACACCATCACTACCTAGACAATATTACATCATATCCCTGTACCATGTTATTAACCTTAATAGCGATACTCTAAAATGCATTTCGAGATCGTTATACAATAGTCGGTAACAAAGTAACCATCGTACATCAATGTCGATGTCATATCATATTCGGGACACATTTTAACATAAATTTACATGCAATCGACAGGGAGCTTTTGGTAAATGCAATGGTAGGGAAAGCATGCAGCAATTTGCATTGGATTAACTTTCGAGTTATTGTCAAATTATGTTGCCTTGAAATTGATGAGGTAATGAATGTGTACTGAGATTTAAACGCGTGTAATAGTCGTAAATATTATAACGGGATCTCCGAATTTACGGACGGCCATACACAATCTTTTGCTTTATGAAAAAGGTCTGAAACCATTAGCCCATTTTCTTTTCCCACGACCAATTTTCAACAAAAGGTTGTTAATAGAGAAACCATTTATGACTTGAATTTCCATTTGAATGCCGAGTCTCCGTTTGAAGCTGCTAAGAGGTGTTACAAAGGTCTATTACCATTTGCCATTTCTATCTTGGTGGGAGGCCACTGGCTTCAAACATTTGCAATTTATCGGCCATAAAAGTAGATATTTTAAACAATAAAGCTGAAGTATGTCACAGGGGAAATCGGGACGCTGTTGCCACGATGGATGATGGAGAACGGAGGACCACAACAGACTGCGCGGCTCCGCTTTCACCTTGATTGGTTCGGCACCCGCCTTCCTCGAAGTACTTTATCAAACTGGACACTTTGGCTGATATTAATTTAAAGAAGTCGGTCATGTATGTAAGTTATGTGTGGGGCTAAAACTTGTAATTCTTGTTTCGAAGAAACGAAGCCAAGAAAACAAAGTAAGCTGTTCACTTCTTGTTTGTTATCGGAGAATAAAACTACAATACGCGTAAATACAACTGGCTTGTTGTTTTATATAAATATATATCTTGCACGACTTCTTGACAAATAAGAGTTGGTTATCTAGGACCGGATCCAGCATTCCAGTTTCCTGATAGGCATCGGTGGAAGGATAATTAATCTATAATTAGAGATTCGCGGACGTGCCAAGTTGTGGAAATGTTGACCGTTCGCAACATTGTTCGTCTGCTTTAATAACAACTCTGGCATACTAATCAAAGGTTCTAATTGTGGGGCGACTGACAGACGCTCATAATCGCATATATGTTGCCCTACAACACTACAAGTTTACAAGCCTCTACATTTGAATACGCCGACATCTTCACAACAACTGAAACGTATTTATTTGTCTGATTTAAGACTATTTAGGTATCAGTAGTCGCTGAACTGAACTGAACTAAACTAAACAGTCAAGAAAAATGCAAGACACGGGCGAAATTGCAGGAGTAACATCTGACGTCAATATAATGCTTAAATTACCAACGGATATAAAACATGCTACAAATGCATCTATTGAATAGTCCGATAATTATGCATTCATTACGCCTTAATAAACGTTAATAAAAGAGTCGGGCTATAAAGAAGCCAGTGTAATCACAACAATAACAAACAAATCACAACCTTGATTAAGAATAATGGTTTCTGTATACTGTAGAACATAAACCAGGAGAATAAGACGACTTGGAGAAACCCAAATGACTGTAATTAGATATGATTTTATTACAACTGGGTTGTCTAAACATCTTGGTTTATAAGCATGTGTTAAGGAATGTTGATTTGAATGGAGGATGAAAGAGCGACCGACATCATCGGCATGTAAATAGCAGAAACTTGCTTTCTGCATAATGATACTGCTACCGGTAAGCACTCTGTTAACGATTAGTGCAATATGATACTGGCACGTGGAACACTAAACATACATAAGTCAATAAGAGTTACTGGGAGTGATGACAATAAATTGTAAAGTAAAGAAAATACAAACACATGACTAAATTAGGTTTTGTGAATAAAAAACGACTATCATCGTGCAAAAATAGAAGGTCCACAATCCCTCTGACTTTAAAGAGCTTGTCAGACGTATGTAGATACTTGAAGGCGCCTGCATATACAATGCCCCATCCCATGTCCGATCAAGGGGCGTCCTGTACCCATTAGTATCTCATTGTTCGTGATTGTATGTAATTGTTAGGACCAGGCATTAGGCCCTATTGTTCTATCGGAGGAAGGAAAAGTGGCTATACACCTGTTGTATTTGGTTAGACGATGTTGGATATAGAATCATAGGTTAGGTCAAGGATGATTGAAGATTATGTCAGAGTTGGCAGTGGAAATTAAAGGATGCCCAAGGTTAATAATGTGCAGATGTGTTACGTGCAGATAAGGAAGGCGTAAGCAAAATTTAAAAGTGAATTACCGTCAAAATATTGTCGCTGAACAACTTTTAGTTCTTATTACCATTGCAAAACGGGTGAGATACACACAAAAAGGGAAATAAACAAAAAGTTCCGGTCGAGCACGCGACATTCGCTCCAAGCTTAACACTTCACAAGGCAATTAAATAGCAAAGTGATTCTCTGGGGACAGTTTTCAATTATAGAGTAAATGGACACTGTCTCGTCTCTTGGACGATAAGTTCGAGGTTACATTGCTAGCTCGTAGCAATGTCAAAAACAGTAGGACATTTAACTGGGGTAAGTAAGCGTCAAGATTTCCAGAAAATGCTCTAAGAGATTTAAAAATATCGGGTTTCACATTTTCACAATGATAGTCGCCTTAATGTATTTTGGTTTTTATCGGAAATTATTTCCTTAATTAAGGCGTTATATGCTGCGAAAGTGCTGCCACTTTAGAATAACATAATTTCTTATTTACTAGAATGAATTGAAAATCTAGAAATCGCATTGAACTATTTTTAAATTAACATAATACCATTGCAGTATAGAAACGCAAAAAGAAAAGTAAATTTGAATGTGAGGAGCTCTGAACCGGGATTCGAACTTCCAAACTATTTTTACATAGCAAAGTTTTCAGAAAAAAACGTCTTTTTATAGCTAGAATTTTAACTTTTGCAAAAAGTGGCTATTTTTAGCAAAAGTTGAAATTTTAGCTAGTCGAAGACGTCTATGAAAACTAATTTCTAGACATTTAATTGAGCAGAATTTCAATGATTATTCTGGTAGATAAGTAATGTTTTTTCTTCGAAAGTGGCAGCATTTTCGCAGCATAAAGCGCCTTAACTGAACTAGTTATACTTGCCCTTAGATATTGGTCTACAAAATGTCACTGTCACCATTGAATTCATTGGAAGGATTTATGTAAATGGATACTTACATAAAAACGAAATATACAATAAGAATTAGAGAAATGATACGATACGATATAGGAATATGTATAATAATAAATAGATGTAATAAATATAAACGTCATGCTTTTAACCCCCAGATGTCTCCCAGGATCAAGGTAAAGGACCATTGAAGGAAGTGAAGGTGTTAGTACAGGTGCCGATCAGGATGTGATACATTGACCCAGGGATTGAGTTCAGGAACCTTCGACTATTGGTTCTCGAATGAAGCAATATCGTGTTACACCTAAGTAAACATTATGTGTACTTATACAGAGGGCAAGAGTATATGAGGAATTCCGAGCAAAACGACGGAGGTGCCTTAGAATAAGACAATAATGGTAGGATGATGAAAAAAGAAAACTTATTTAGAAACTATTTTGGACTTGAAAAGAAATCACAAGAAAAATTTCGTTTTTTTTTTTTTTTCAATTTTGAGGGCGACTGCTTTGATTAATCAGCAAGTCTAACCCCCGGTTTCTGAAAGGCCAATCAAAGCTAACAGTAGATTAAAAAACTTTAACCGCAAAGAACGGTGAAAATAAAGCATATATGAAGTCTGAATAGTGATGAATCAATAATTAACTTAGTTAATTTTTGATTTCAATGTAAAATTCCCACTTTTTCTGGCTTAATCCGCAGATAATTATTTTTTAATCTACTGTTAACATTGATTGGCCTTTCAGAAACCGGGGGTAAAAGGTTAAGCAAGAAGTAGGTAGCAAGCAAATCAAAAAGCAGTCATGAGCAAAAAATCTAAAACCAATATTGCACAGCCCGTGTGGTCCATCTCAAAGAGATGTCCCGTTTCCGCGTACTGGTTAGTGGGTTTGGAGAAAAACCAACAAAGTGTGACCGCAACAGCTCGCAGGCGCGTCGTAAACCTGCGCAGGCGACGCCGCACGCCATATGGCGGAAGTGGCGAGCATTCTCAAACTAACATGCCCTCAGCAACGATTGGTACCAACCAATACGACTGGGCTACGAAAATAAGGTGTTACAGTACAGTAATGGTGGTAACGTTTCAAAGTCTGCTTCGAACTATCTACTAAATATTAAAAAGTTGTTTTACGACAAAATTTGCCCCACATAATATATAATTTTGGTTACCTTTGATAGAGATGGTTCTGATACAAAGAAGACACGGGAAAGAAGTAGTCAGTATAATAGTAGTTTATGGTACAAGGGCGCAAAGGAATAAATTACGAGGACGATTTAAAACACGAGCGTAGCGAGTGTTTTAAACGTAACCGAGTAATTTATTGCTCTTACGCCCGTGTATCATACTACGTTTTTCAATGCATAGTGTGAGGAAATGAAAACAAATATAATCTTGTGAACTTTAAATTATAATTGGCTCAAAAAGACTGTATCCAGAGCCGTTAAACAGTGTAAAAAAGAGTATAACATCTATGGTACACAGGAAAGTCTGCAGGTTAGCCAACCATTGTAAATAAATTAAAAAAAAAAAAATAATAATAATAAAGCCCTAGGGCAAAATAATCGACTTTTTGTTCAGTTTTGATGCATAAAAAGTGGGCCTTTACGAGCACATGCATTGAAAAAAAATTAATGTAAACTATATCGCAAAAGCTCAAGGGCTTTCCGAATAAAAAATGACTCGAGATACCCTGTTCCGTGTTCTTTTAAAACTGCCGAATCTAATCGACACAGAGCTATTAAGAACGCCCATGCGCGAATTAGACACGACAGAAGGGCCAATTACATACAATAATACACGCGGAAGACATTCGCAAATCTGCGTTGTTGGATAAATGGCGACATATTCGGTCAAAATGACGATGTCCTTCCTTTGTTAAATATTTGCGACAGTCGTGATTTTTTTTTTATTGGCTTGAACTTTTGAACCTCGAGAGCTTAGTTAACTTCCTGTATAATTGTAGCACTGTTCTGTTGTCTTTAGTGACTGTAAAGTTTTATAGACTTTAGGCGAGAATTGTTTAATTTCCGTTGCTTCCTATAGCGGGTTTGGTTGCAAAGTATCATGATACGCAATAGTAGGGAAGATAGAGAATTTCAAGCGAAGAAATATTGAAGAAAACTTCAATCAGAGTTTTGCAAAAAAGAACATCATGCCTTGGTAAAAAATATTTTTTATTAAATTAAATTTCATAACTAATTTAGTCAACGCCTTGAAATATTAGTATTTTATATAAAATTTATGTAAGGAGAATACCTTACAATAAAAATACTGACATCCAGAGATGTCTGCAGATGTTCCGATCAAGTTCTGAACCCGAACTAATTCGGCAAATCCAAATGCGAATTCGGATCGAATTAGAAATATCGGTTTGGTACCATAAATATAGGTACCATAAATTTTATACCGTGATAAATTGTGCAGATAATTCGAAGTATTTGCATGATTTATTTAGGTTATGAATGAATGATGGGGCCCACCGTACCATAAAATGATGTGGCACACGGTACATAAAAAAGATGGTTATATAATATAATAAAAGTTACATTTCCGATGATCGATTTCTTCTCATTATTTTTGCTTTTGTACTTCGGTCATTGGTCCCGCTCTTTATTACAACACGTGATCGGTTTGTAAAGAAATCGTAAGGTTACCAACCTTCGACGATGAAACGTCACCTGCGAATGGAAAATCCCTTTCGACTTGTACCAAGTACATAATATGAATAGGTATTATATAAGAATATATATATTTATATTGCTTTTATCAGCTTGTTTCTTTTATTTTTGATATATAATTATGTAGGTAAATATATATAAATGAGACACAATTATTATAAGATATCACAATAAAGTCCAAGATATATTTCGGGCCCCACTGGGCCCGGCGTCAGTTGGAGTAATAATGGTGGCAGGATGACAGATAATATTTACAAGATGACAATGACAAAAATAAGATAAAAAATAAAAAAAAGGAAAAAGTAGTTTTTTATATTATATAAGAACATAGTATTACGTTAGGGATTAGGTCCTGTAATGTTATAGAATCTTCTGGTACGAATACAGGGTTGGGGGGCAAATTATGCAATTGCCACCCCCAGTCATGACATGACCGAAGAAATGGGTGGAGGGGCAACGAAATACGAAATATTTAATAAGCAAAAAAATTATCACAAAATGACAATTACCAGCGCAGCGGGTCCCACACTAGGTAATTCTGTTACGTGGAAACCCAGATGAAACTTAACACAAATCACATTTAATAATTTTACTGGCTACTAGACTTAAAATAAACAAAAACTACAAAAATATGAGCAAATTTAACTAATACTAGAACTAAGTGTGCTATTGCCAACTGAAGATATTTCTCTATACTTATTATAGTTTTTTTAATTTTTTACGAGTTTTTTTTTGTATATTTTTTGTTTAGAGCGTATTTTCTGACATCGAACAAAAACTGCTCTCCTCCCCCCTCCTAAGTAAAATGCTGTATCCGCACATTATCAGGCTCGTATTGACGATGTATCGTGACCATTTGTCTCGACTGTCGAAAGTCTGTTGAAAGTTTTAACAAAAAGTGATAAATAGGAGCGACGACGAGCAAAGCGTTTTACTTTGAGGCTAGTGATTATAAATTCGGGATATGAGCGAAGCGGAGCGAGGCGACCCTTTGCAGTTTTAAAAGACATGGCCAATCAGATCACGATATGGCTACGACATGGCGAGAGATTAGATTGGCTTTGGATATGTACTCGTTTTGTACGTCGTATAATATGTACTTTAAAATAAATTATCTTACGTTATTTTATGTCCCTGTACTTTATACTTTTGAATACCAATAAATTACGTGAAAATACTTTATTTCAATCCTTACGTAAAATTAGACGTTAACAAAAAGACAGCCGTAAACAAATCCGAGGGAAAATGTATGACTTGTGCGCGTTGTGCATTTGTGTTTATGCAAAGAGCACAAACAATACAGTTTCACAAAAGGATTTGAGGATGTTAGTATGGAGCCTGGCCTTTCTAGTTCCTACCGTCCGCAGCTTTGATATTTTTTTCAAAAAATCATTGAACTCCTTTGAATAAAGGATACTTTTTTTTTAAAGGACCATACTTTTTATTTACCTTCCCTGAAATCAGATAAACTTTAATTATGACAGAAACAAATTTCTATGTTAGAACACTTAGCGATTTATCCATCGCAAGGAGATATAAATTAACATTATATCATTACAGTATAGAAACGCAGAAAGAAAAGTAAATCTGGATCTGGATAAATCCCGGTTCAGAGCTCCTCACATCCAGATTTACTTTTCTTTCTGCGTTTCTATACTACAATGATAATTGATATAATTAACCGATATACTTTATTCCTTCCAAAAAAAGTTGGCAACCCTACGTACGTGTATCGTACTCGATATGTATGTTTTCATCCTAATTATAGGTAAACCTGCTGTTTGTATTGTTATAGGTTTACTGTTTGTATGTATAGCATGAATATGTATAGATACAATCGTTCGACAGCAACACGTGAGTCACTGAGTCATGCGTTTATACAAACAATCGAGTAACAATCCACGGCCAACGATCTTTTAATTTGTATGGAATTTGCATGGAGCTCGTGTTCTTTTGTCACAAACTGCATGGTTTAGGAGTAATCAATATTCAGTGAGAATGACTCAACATCAATGTTAAATAGATGATATTTTACAAAAATTGTTAACTGCTAAGATGTAAATATTCAACATTTCTCTGAATTTATGATAGAAATATGATTTTTGCAACTATCGTCGTGGTTAGGGATCGTCCATTAATCACGTGAGGCTCGAAAGGGGGGAGGGGGTTCGGAAAAAATCACCAAATATCACTAGGGGGGAGGGCGGTGTGTAGTGAGATACCACGTGTATTTATTTTTTCTTTGAACGCGCAATGTTTAAACCGAAAAACGGTGCGTGACCTTGACTCGCCGTTGCTAAGCAATTAAAGATATATTTATAGATACAGTTAAAGATATAATTTAATTTAAAGATAATTTTCTGAATTTTTTAATATACTTTGAACCAAAAATATACACGTGATTTTGGGTGGGGGGAGGGGTAGTCTAAAACCTCATCACTTATCACAATGGAGGGGGGGGGGGGGGTTAAAAAGTTGCTAAAAAACATCCGCGATTAATGTACGGCCTTTCAACACAAAATATATTCAAGGTATTTTAACGGGTTTTTACCACAGTTTTATTTATTTTAGCGATAATTCGGCGAAACAGCATTCTCCATGATCGCCTTATACAACGATGTTCTCGTGAGTGGCGAGAAAAGCGATCTGTACACGCTGGGCCAGTCACTGGTCCAGCTAACTGTTCTAGGATGTACAGGGGTCTTTATAATTCCAAATAACTTTAACCGTGAAGACAGCTTCTAGCAAATTTTAACCTGTATCATTGAGGACTAAAAAATACAAGGGTTCCGCTTTTTCTTTTAAGAAACGGAACCCTAAAAAGGCGTAATAAATCTCCAGCATCCACCCCCCTTTGTCAGAGGTTCCAGACACGACGTAAATATTTAACATTTCCAACATTAACAACAAAGGGGAGACGGACCGACAGACAGACATTGTTTAGTTCCTTGTCTCTGTCAAGTAATAAATCAGGAGATAAACTTACGATTCGAAGATTTTGTACGTTCCATGGAACTGCGCATACGCACTGGATAACTCGTTTGAAGAACCTTACCTGAAAAACAAAACGAAACAATTTTACATTTCACAACCTCTTCAGTATTGTCGATTCAACATGTCAAATTAGCTGCACCGGAGTTTGGATCAAAGCAATAAATACAGGGTGTCCTGTAAGTACTGCTCAATAGCTGAAACCACGCCTTGTCAGAATAACCCACATCCATCCATCAGCCTAGTTCTTCCACTGCTGGACATAAGCCATTCCAGGACTTTGCCACTCCCGGCAGTCTGTTCCATATAAGGCCCGGCTATTAGGGATGGATGTACCGCCATCCATCGGTCCCAGGCATGATGGGCCTCCTGGTTTTTTGTCTGTGAGCTGTCCTCTTACTCTCCCCCGAATTACTTCGAGGGGGTCTCCAAGTAAGATGGTGGTACCTCCAGAGTCGAGCCCGGCATCAGCTCTACCACCTACCTACATACGTAGGTCCAAATACGTTTTTACACCACAGGCTTTTAAACGATGATTAACAAATTTTAATGGTCAAGTTTTATCTTTAAAATAATTTTTTCTTGGAATACTGTTGCCGTTTTTGAAAAATACGTTTCGTAGGTAAACTCATCAAAAATAATGATAGTGAAATTTGCTCCAGTTTTACAAATTATACTAAAAAAATAACTAAGCGTAGCAAGTACTAAAATTTCATAAAAGATATCATAAACCCTGCAATACGTTATTCTAACAGTTTATCCCTCCTATCTTTATCCTCTCTCTAATAATATTAATAATATTAGACAGATTATTAATATAAGACAGAGAAGGGATAAACCCGACAGCGTCAGAGAATTTTATGGTGAGCTATTTCTTCAGTGGTCCATAAAATCATCTAAATCGGTCGGTTTCAGGGAAAGTTAACTATTAGATACACGTCCATAATTCACAGACCGCCTCCGGGCTGAGAAATTGCACCAATACATTAAATATTAATTCCTTGTTTATTAGATTACGGATTTACTGGCAAAACTGCCGTTTTCACTTCGAAACATGAGTTGCTGGACGGAGAGGAAGACTAATAAGGAAGTGCTGAGAATTGTAGAGGAAGAAAAATGTTTGTTAACCCTTAACTACTTACCCCCTATTTTTGTATCGTTATATATCGTTTAATTAAAAACAATACAATACAATGCTACTTAAATAGTTGACTAACAATAAACACAAAACAAAAATCTCTTAAATTGTAAGTTCAATGTGAGGTAAAAACCCATCTCGCGACCTTTTTTTGATCACCTGCAGAGGATTCGCGCACGTATACACCTGACGAGTGCTTGCAAATTGTTACAAGGGATCGAAGAAAAGGTACATAGACGCACAGATATCTACGGCTTACGTTGGCCGAATAAATTGAAAAACAAAATCTGTTGCGGTCTCCGAGACCGGTGGTAGGTGGTTAAGGGTTAAAAACCATTGAAAACAGAAGCGGTAAGATGATAGGATACTTGATTTAACATGACGGTTTCTTGAAGCCTCAATGACGATTTCCTTAGATTCTAAGCCTAGACCAAAATATGTATTTTTATCTTGGTTACTTTTGTTATTGTTTTCTTTAAGATTTAATGTGTCTGTAAATATTTGTAGGTATTAAAGATTTGATAATGTACTAAATTACAAGTTTATTTAAATTAAACTAAAAAAAAATATTAGCCAGAACGCCGTCGTCATGTGGAAGGGTACCCAGAAGGCTGGCTGCGTTTCCTCTTTGTATGGCCAGACTTATTCTCTGGCCAAGATATGCGCCAGCCCTCGGGTCCCCATAGACGTCGACCAGCCGCGTAGTTAATTCCTTGAAAAGGATTTTTGCTTCTGGACCCCACGGCATGTAAATATTTTATGTAGATTATAGTTAGCTTTAATTGTACAGTGAATTAGATTAGTCTGTAATGCTACGAGTATGTGCAAGATTAAAAAAAAAAACAATAAATAAATTGAAAAGGTTGAGAGGAAAAGAGGAGCACCTAGACTAAAGGCTCTCACTCCATTACTTTACTCAAGTAACATTAACATAACATTAGTTATGTCATATCAAGAGATCAAATCATTAGCAGAAGAAAGATAAGAATAGCGGTTACTGCACCGAAAGAAATAGGACATGAGTAAGCTCTGCACTCTGTTGAAATAAGAAATGTCTCAAACCTTGAATTAATTGTTGAATCTGCGACTCGTCACAATTTAAAACGCTTCTAAGGAAAAATCAAATTTAATTTTATAGTTGATCAAGTTGTTGCGTCGGCGTTTACAATAAAGACGCAAAATATAAATAAACAAGACAACTATAATATCGCAAACATCTAAAAAGGGAGCGGCGACCGAAGGCCATTCTTCTGGTCACGATTAGAAAGACACAGTCTAAAGCCATACTCCGGCTAAACCGAACTGATATCTAGATTCCAAGGTCCTCCGTGACTTGGTAGTATTGCAACTACAAAGGTCAAAGGTTTCCGGAGCAAACCCAATCCAAGGAGAATTTAAATGTGCTCTGACAGTTTGACGTATGTCATAGACAATGTAACGCAAGCACGGGATTACGCAATTACGCATTTTGCAATTACGACTACGACTACCAGATCCAAAATTAAGCTGACAAAATTGCTGATTTTTCAAGAAATGCTTTAATAGTTTATTTCAATCATTAATTTTGTATGACAGAGAAATAAAACCTGGATTTGTTGGGGAAATTTCTGGTTAATTGTCAGGCAACCCTTTAATCTAGTTACGCAATGCGTATCCGCATCCACATCCGCGTATGCAGAATGCGCTTGGGCATTAAAGAACAGCCACCGAATGATTGATTTAAATGTGCATTAAAAGCGATTAGGCCAGTGATACAAATGTAAATAAATTTACTGTGAAAAATTTATTTAAAGGTGATAAATAAGGTATGAAGCACAATTAGACTTCCTACTATTGTAAATGAATTATGTATCTAGACAGATAAAAGAATCTCAGAGGTCAAGTTCGTACAAATTCGTCATTTCGCTGTGGGGTTCCAAATCCTATTAGCTTCGGAAATACGAGTACAACGACGATAAACATATTGGTACATACATTGCAAATAATACGCGATTGATGAAATAAAAACGGTGGTTTTTTTAAGATATAAATTTATTTATAGCGTCGTTATGACTATGCAGAAACGTCTTTCGAGTGTATACAGAGCTGAGAAGATGGATAAAAAAAGAAGAAGGATGGCAAAAGAAGGACAAAGTCAAACGCAGAATAGAAGATCTCGTATGACTCTATCTAAAGACATAGACGAAGCAAAAGAGATATCTCAGGATCGCAGCAGATGGAGATCTCTGCCTACCGTTGTAGGAATCAGGGGTGAGTAAACGTATGCTAGTAAAATAAAATCCTTCACGAAGCTTTGCAAAACTAGCAAGACAATACAGCATCAAACAAACAAACCAACCAGTAAACATCCAAACGAAGTCCAAGAGACCTGGCATACCGCGTATTTCTTTTCCTTCATTAAATAAATTAGCGCAATCTCATCGGTTTTCTAGTTTCTTTTAGTTTAACGTCGAGTCGAGATAACATAATCGGGGCCCGCGCCGGCGCAGGTGGGTTAATTAAATTTATCGTCAGCGGCCAGATCGGATGATAACATTGCGAGTTGCCAGCAGAGAAAAACAATGGCGCCGCCAGAGTTGCGGTGGGACCCCTTGGTACTAGGCTTGATTTTGTTGCTCTTCTAATGCTACGTGCGACTAATATCAGCGAGCGAAACAAGGTGGAAATTTTATTTTGGTATAGTTCAGGACTACATAATACCATCCAAATTCAACCACATTAAATAAAAGTAAAAATAAATTATACATAAATAACAAAAGGCTGATGAAATAGCTCACTAATTAATGATTTTGATTGTAAATCTACTAAAACAGTAAAACATTACATCTGGTAACTGCACCGAGCTTTCAACCGACGACACCGACAGGGTGGTATATGCAGTCGGCCTAACAATGTAACAAACACGTGCTACAAAACCTCGATAATTTGTCTCCGATTGGCCTACAAATTGCCTGTAAAAAATACAACCAGCCTTTTTATAGATCGCAAAACAACTTTTTAACCAAGATCGAGCCCAAGGTTCTCTTTAACTTTACCTCCGGGCTTCCAGGCGACTATGCTTGTGAAAATGTGAAATTTTACATTTTTGAATGTCGAATAAGTCGCATCCTGTCGATTAAGGAACTTTAAACTCTGCATACAATATATACCTTGATCCTTATCATACCATCTCCAGCATTCTTACAAATACGGGATAAAATGCAGAACTAATCCCATAAGCAGATGTGGTTTCTAAAAATGAATAGAACCATCTGATTGTTTTTTTAAATTTATTATTATTATTTATTTATTATAATTTTTTATATAATTTATAATTTATTTTAATATTATTGAGTTGCCATGTTGGAATAATTCCAAATTCCAATTTCAAAAATATTGGAATATTAAAAAGGAGCTTTGAGAGTAACGAATCACGGTCCCGGAGAGCTATAGAAACAAAATATTTGCAAAAAAAAACAGGTACTTTAGTGATTTTGGGCCACAGAAATGTTTAAGGCATTTTACGATTTTCCCGCCAATTTCACAGTGCTAGTTGCCTTAATCACTTTTGGACATCACTATTACGTAGTCCTTTTGAATTCATTAATCGATTATGATGAGTTAATCATGTTCGATTACGACATCATAATAAAGAAGAGACATAATCACGAATCACGATATGCTCATAACCGCACGATATGGTTAGGAAATATTCTCATCCATTAGAAAGAGCCTGTAATAAAAGAATAATCTATCGATCTGTTATTAATTAAACATTCCGACGGGATCTATGACCTCTGCTCAATCGCAATACCCAGCAAGATCTACTCCATACTGATAAAGAACAATCAACTTATAAAAAGCGTATATCGTGCCATGCAACTAAAGCTTGAGAAAATTTGCAACACATACCGTAATACACTTACTCGAATGCTGGAATGATGGGAAATCATTGTCAGATTCTTTAGCCGTCGTCCGCATTCCGAAATTATATTGTCAAGGAACACTTATTCCGCTACGGATGAGGAAAAATATGACTAGACTTGTTCTTAAGGCGAAATGCGAAAAAAATACGGGTGTTTCTTTTCTGTGTATTTCATGAAATAGACGGAAAATTTTAATAAATTTCTGGTGTATGCATTTTGACTATATAATCTAAGGTTTTGAAATTGGAAAACATGTTTGGATAAATTTTCCTCGATAGAAATAATTGTTGAATTGTCTTCAAACACACTTTTTCTCCCCGTTTGACGAATAGGAACCATATACAGAACTCAAACATATTTTATTAGGTATGTTTCGACAATATCTAGACATTTTATATTTGAAATTTTGCTAGCTATTTTAGTTTTTTTAATAAAAATATAAAACCAACTTTTTTCCCTTTTGCCCTGAATCCCCCCCTCTCGCACTACGCGATTTTTCGCTTGGAGTAACAGTGACAAAAATAAAATTCGCATAGCCTCTTAATACTTCTATGTAAAATGTACAAATCGCTGGAGAGTGAGAAAACGTAGGGTCTGCAATATTGAGGGTATTGAGACAAAGGAAAGTTTATCTTTGTATCTGAAACAGCAGCTATCCATTCTCAGCCGCTATCTAACAAAGCCTATAAATTAGATCAAAATGGAAGTCCCATTACAATCGGAATCTCTCGATTCATCTACAGCAGATTTAGATTCTGAAAGCGTTGCTGTTGGTGCGCGTGCGCAGCAGACACGACTGCGGCTGCGCAAGCGACGGCAAGCGTGCACAATCTGGAGCGTGCGAACCGCTGCAACCGCCTCCGCTTATGGTATAAGCTGATGAGCCTGGTATTCATAGCCCCGGCACTAATTAGTTCTTTCATGTAAATACGAACCTTGTTGGCACATCCTGAATGATGGGAACTAGGAACTGAAAGCCTAAAAAGGACGCAATCTTCTTAGATCTAGAGCTCATTGAGATATTATTACATAAGATGTAAATCTAGATTAGTGTGTTTATCTATACACATGAGCTTCTTTTAGATAGATACCAAAACAATCATGAAAGAGTAAAAGACAATATAAAATGTATTTAAAAAAGGCATCACGTTACTTCCAACCAACTAAAGCATCTCTGTATATTTGTTAACGTCATAAAAGAACAAGTAGTTTTGTAAATGCACACAATTACCTCAGCTGGTAACCAATTTTTTGTCCACATCAAAGACAGAATCTGTACTTAATTCAATTGGTCACCGTTTATGTTTCCTTAATTCATCGGTATAAAAACGAGGAATCCATCTGTTTTTGTCGACAATTTGTTTCGGTAATGGTTCATTAAAGAGTTTTAACCGTAGTATAACCAACAGATACAGAGATATCAACAATTATTCTTGAAAAATACTAAAATTTAATGATTATCATTAAAAATCGTCCACCGAAATATGCCTATAAAGAATTTCATAACAGCGGTATGCGTTTATTGTTTCATTTCCAGTATTCCAAACTCACAAATATAATACAAACCCTCTTTATTCCTAGATACACTGTGGCAATGTTCACGAAATAGTGATGTCGTACTGGCGAGCAGAAGGAAGTGACTGAAGAGATGTCATTAGCAGTGGTCATTAAGAGAAGCCTTAGAATTGCTCGAAGCAATTATTGTACCAGCAAGGCCAATGGGCCAATGGGCACTCGGTATTTGAGGAGTTCATTTCTTTATATTCTTGTACTTAGAGACCGAGGAGTCAATGTCGTTGGGAGCAAGGTCTGTGCGATCATTATTTTTGAGTTGGTAGAAAAAATGGTAATCGAGGTAAACACACGTCCTTTAAAGAGACCACGTGTTTGACAGAAATGTGTGTTATTGTTGTGTGTAATAGAAAATAGCATGGTCGGGGAATATTAAAAGGTATTATAAAAAAGAATATACTTTCGCTAGTATTCATTCGCTAGATAGACGCGATATTGTATTAATTGCTGAGGTTTATGGACTGCCCGACCAGACGGCATCAATTATACGAGTATAAATGACAGTTGTCATTAGAAAGAGGTAGATCGAGTCTCAACGCTACTTCCTATTCCAACCCTTTATTTAATTGTGCGCAAACGCATCCTCGGCTTGTAAATGTCGCACAAGAAGGAAGTTGGCACGTAAATAGCACATTTATGTACGCACAATTAAATGCCAAACAAGTACAATAAGAGAACGCAGGCAATGTTTACAAGCATATATTACCAAAGCAATGCCAGTAAAAGTTTAATTAAAAGCCTTAATCCTGTCAATGTGTCCAATAAATTTAAGGCGACCTTTAGAGAAACGTAACCTTAAACTTTACAATAGTAGAATATGTCCATATAAATTTTAATGGTTGTAAAACTGTTCAAGTTGAGGAGTTCTACGAAGCTTTGAAAAGGGAACCACTAGCGAGTCGAGTCGCAGTGCTGGCGGAATGCAGGAGAGACCGTCAAGCTCATTTCTTGTTGGTTCATTAGATGAGGTCCATTCTTAGCTGGTTGGTGTCATCGTCATTGAGTGTTGCAAAAATACACGCAAAATGGTATGTGCGTCTGCATTCCAACGTGGCGGCCAGTGACTGCTGACTGCGCTGAATACCTGCCACGGCCTACACACGGCCTGCATGGAGGCCCATGCGGTACGCTAACCTCTTTCCCCACTTGTGCTATGTTTTCCACCTCAAATGCGACATCGCGAAGGTCATCCCGTTCACACAGGGAGAAGGAAAGGAAGCTATAAAACTGGAGCTAAACAGATGCGGATGGTATAATAGTCCCTTACAGAGTAGTCCAATGATATTAAGCAATTGATCGAGGTGTATTTGAAATAATATTACTATGTTCTGGGATTTTACAACCACTGTTAACGTTATTACCTTACACGAGAACAAGAATGCCTTTACGGAGCTTGCGCTAGACGATGGCACGAGAGAAATTACTCCATCAACATGAAAATTCAATATTCCGTTGGCGAACTCAGGCAATTTCGTGCTGTGCATTATCGGCATGCATTACATTACACCTGAGATGACATTTCGCAGTTAACGTGAGTCGTGACTACGAAATGACAAGTCGTGGCATTCTCAGCTGATTTTTCACCTTTGCGAAAGGAGTCGTGATCGGTAACAATTGTCGTTTCCAGACAAGCGGCGATCTAATCGAAATAGGTCGGCCATTCGTTGACGGCTGCACCCTGCGCCCCGCGGTGCGTTTGCATAATCGAACGGTATTTATTGCACTGCACGGAAAATAAATGGATTAGCTTAGCTTTATAGAACGTATTCGTGTGCAGTATACACTTGAGATTTATACATTTGTCGGGATCGATTGTGCCGGTGGAAGCATGGTCGTCGGGCGTAGCCTCCACATCCATAATCCATCAGGGCGCTGAGTCCGGCTGTCAGCTCCGATCCGGTTGCCGTCTTCATTAACATCGGTGACTGCGGCCGCTTATTTTTAGCTTCGTTCAGCGCTATTACAGTTTTTTCCAACAGTGCTCCAGTCAGCGAGCATACCTTTGCAGTAATTTTATAGTTCTGAGTAAAATGTTAAGGTGGCATCCCATGCAGCCGCCATATTAAAGCTTTAGGTGTTTGTGACGTCTTGATGGCTTTGATCTCAATGTAACTTTGCACACACCTTTATATATGTTTCCCTTTCCCCCCACAAGCGGTGCAAGATGGCGAGACATTCAAAAAGAGCAGAATTTGTGAAATGGTTTCAGGTAAAAACTGTTTTCTATGAAACGGTAACTATTTAGTAATAGAAATAGAAAACTTAGTACTCTTTACATAAACGACGTCTGTATTTCTCTCTTTTTTTATTTTCAGTATAGACAAAAATTATACAACTTGCTAAACTTTGCGTAAAAACGAGGTAATATTCACGATACCGTGACAGATATTATGATGGCGTTTCATCAAATTTTGCTTTTTGGACTGGATAGAGACGTAGTTAGATGTCACTACACAATACTTATGAAAAAAAGTATGAAGAAAATAAGCGTTGACTTTATTCCGTTTTTACCTTTTGTATGAATCTTAAGAAAAATCCAGGCGTAAAGGGGCCTCTTAAGGGGAAGCGATGGTAAATGCTACTATACATTCGCTAATTATTCTCTTAAATAAACTCTATGGCGCCATTACGAAATATTTACGACGTGGAGGGGTATCACGCAGAAAATAGTTAATTGCGGAGAAGCGATATCTCGTCTCGATCTTCCACGAGCCGGGTGAGCTCACGTTCGCTGGCAGCTTCGAGACGTGAGAGGTTAAGTAATTCATCCGGGTGAATGTGGCAATTTACCATGTTGCCATGTTGCGGGAGACACAACAAAGGGGAGGCAGACGGGCGCTCTCGTTGCACAATACACCGCAACAACAATAACACGTGGCGCCGAGCCGGCCGCTGCGCCCGCGCACCCGGGATTTATATCGGCGCGACTGCCGGCTGCTATTGTTACATATGTTGTTGGAAGCGTCTACATGACCACTTCATCCAATTTCATAAACTCCAGCATTAATTATACCTCGACTGGAAATGCCATTAAAATTGCATGCAGTAATAAAATTAGATTAGCAATATTTCATTAAATGTCAAAAGCACAATCGCAGGCGCATATCGGCGACATTATTGGCTCGGTCGGTACGTTGAGAAACAATGAGTCTCGATTCGATACGGCCAGAGCGGAATATATTGCTTAACAGCCGTAGTGCATCAGATAAACGCCGTTGTCAATATGCCACGGCTCAATCGCTGCGCAAGAGTTCTCACAGGAGCTTTATAAGGGATAATACGAGTAAAAATGCGGGCAAAATGTAAAGTTGCCTTTATATGGCTTAAAGAGGGAGGGTCGTTGCTACACGAAGCTATTCGTATGAGTCAGCTACGCCATGAAGGAACCATTCACCTAGTAGCAGACACATTAAACATGAACGATGTTCATTCACCCCCATGGAAAATGGTTGCTAGACTTTTCTAGAAGCCAGCTAACATGGCAACACAACAATTGAAACAAAATGTACTTAAAACGAGTTAAGTTACGACATAAATTACCCCACAAATAAGTCGTGATTGTTAAAACATGGAATTAAAATAAGCTTGTAACGAAACAGCTATTAATTAAAGACGAAATAGCCTATTCAGACATTCCTTTGGAAAGTAAAAAACTCTACCAAGCATGTAGTTTCAATGGGAAATAGTTTACAATGTAAAGTTACCTCAGTCAATTTAAGTTTACAAGTTTTACAACGTATAGTTTTGTAAGAAATAATTAAATTTTCGTGTACGTATACACTTTAACTAAAAACAAAGTGATATTGCAGTCTTATAGTGGTAGTTCATGTTGCAAGAATATACCTAGTTGAACTTTAACTGTATATTAGTTGTAACAGCTCAAGGATTTTATGTTTAAAGTAAATGTACTGTTTTAGAGTTTCTGTACAGCTAAATTATGCAAAGAAAAGGTATCTTACGAGAAACAATTCTAAGGTGATTGCATGATTTGCATGATGCAGCCAAATTCATACTGGAGACTCGGTTAGTGGTCAGGACCAAGGTTCAATTACCTTTTGTGAAAAATACGAAAGTTATTATTTATAATATATATACTTGCTTAAGAACAACTCTGAGGTAATTAGAATAGAAAGCCTAAATTTCATTTTGCATTTTTCACAGAAAGGGTAATTGAATCTTGGTCCTGTATGTTTTTGTCATAGTGTTTTTGACGCGACCACTATTCGGCGGATAGGTAAACAAATAAATTGTCCAAGTCGTGTTAGAAACATATGTAATTTCCAATACAATGCGTGTGTGAATCTGGTGCAAGCAAGACAATGCGTTGATCAATGCGGCGCGAATCGCTGAACCACTGCGACCTTCCGCCAGCATCGGCGGAATGCCAAGTGTTTTCTATGCTTACGCACATCATATCTGGTAGAAATGTCGCAGGCAAATAGTAAAATTCCGCCGTTTACAAACGGCGTCGTCAGTTTCTAAGCGCTCGCTATTTTGCTGTTTGACGAATCTTCGTCAAATAGTAGAATTCGGCATTTTTTTATTTGCCTCGGCATAAAGTAATTGAGGATCACCTGGCTTCGCTCCGCTCCGCTTCGCTCGGCTCTCAATATGTACTTACATTTAAACCTAACCGCTCCTCGTTCCGCTCGTTCTCATTTTTCACTTTTTGATCAGACATTCGATTTCGGCTTTTTAGAAAATGACGAAGTAAATTTACAAACGCCGGGCATTTTACAAATTGCCGTACAAACTTCAAGTATGGCTATCCAAAAACTGGACCGAGTTTTTTTTTACTGTCTGGCAACCCCAATAACAATGTCACCGCACTAGTCATTTCCATAAAAGAAAATTTACCCCGTTTCTACAATTGGAGACACCCCGAATCCACCCCGTGGACACCGATGTCGCGAAATGCCGAATGCCGCCCTTGTCTCACGACAGAAAGTTTTCACACAACTGTTTGCGTTTTAAAAATTGCATAACATATTTATCGGCAGGCCAACAACCTAGGGCAGTGGTTCCCAAAGTTGTACGGGCTAATATAATAACCTACGACCCATCTAATACAAGATTATGTTTATTTTGCGAAATCCATCGCTATGAATACTCTAAATTTTATTAGAGTGCATTACAAACTAGAAAATATCAATCAGAAACAAAGCCAAAGACAAGAATATGAAAAAAATCCCCGGGCCAGGATTCGAACCTGCGACCTCTTGTTATCAAGACTTTTTTAAATTCTTGTCTTTGGATTTGTTTCTGATTGATATGTTCTACTTTGTAATGCACTCGGGACTCACCTCTAGAAAATTTAACCGTTACCAATATGAATAAAGGACTTTTCAAATAACAAACAAAGTTTTAAAATAATTTTTTATTACTTAATTAAATAAATAACTAAATCAAAAAAGTTATTTCAATGGGAAGGTGAAATTGTTTCCTATGTTTCGCCATTTGACATCAGCTTCAACTCAACAACAGGCAGAGCCCACTCAAAATTCGCACGCGACTAACGTGGGTCGCGACCTATAGTTTGGGAAACCCTGACTTAGGGTATAATGCGATTGTCCATCGTTGCGTCGTCACATAGGGCGAGCGCACGCGCAGCTGCTTCGCCAACTCACAAATGAGGAAGCTGAGGAACTGATTTGATATATATAACACGCTTCTGATTCCATGTTACATAGAATTTGTTTTTTACATTTTTCTTTTCTAATTTAATAATAAATAGTCATAGTTAGATATTATTTGGTTCCATTATCTACTTTTATCTATAGGTGTAGGTACTTATCATAAAATAACATCGTAACTTGGGCTTTTTCCATACAAAGAAAAAATAAGAATTTCTTGGGCCCTTAGACCCGTAAAAATAATTGAAAAAATAAACATAATTTTTGTTAGTCTGTCTATCGCTTAGACCATTAATATACTCACGATTCACATGAAATAGACTGAAGAGATTTTGATGGGGTTTTTACTGTGGTGTAGCGTAATGTCCTAGAAGTAATAAATATGTATATACAATAACTCCTATCTTTCTCCACCAGATAGAGCTACCTGTATCTAATTATTATTTGTATTATGATACCTCTTGCAATGTGTTAATTTTGTTCCTGGGGATTACAACTACATAGATAGCGCTCTGTACACCCCAAGTAACACGCAAGCTGCTTTATTCGCTTCTGTAAATCCTCTAGGTTGCAAAAGAAGGTTATAAAAGCGGTGAAATTTACTTAAAGACATAGAAGTGCGTAATCTAATGCTCTCAGCAATTTTTGCTGCTGCTTTTTTGCTTTGAGCTGCAGCAAAGGGTTAGTAAATGCTATTTTAGCGATTTACAACTCAAATAGGCAATAATGGAGTGCTTAGAAAATAAAAAGGAGTTACAAAAATCATTTCTACGTCTTGAACGGATAAAAAGGTGTAATCATAACGCCACTGTATGGCAGCCGTATATCCAATGTTATTAACTCCGATATAAGAACTAAGCACGTACAAATCAGTTTAAATACTCTCGTAGAGTTACGGAATGCTTAGATGGAGTCTATCAGAGTTTATGTTTTCCTAATTCAGTTAGAATTTGCCATTTCAGACCAGTGACACTAAAGCGATTTAAATCTCTATTAAACGAGTCATCGTAGCAAATATAAATTCAAGGTAGTTCTACGTTTGAAGTTTAATGACGTTTAAATCGCTCTAGTATTACTTTTTAAGCCCCTCAGTGGTTATAAATCGCTATAGTAACACTCTTGTATGGACGAAGGAGTAAAACGCTGCTTAATTTGTGCCCAAATGGACATACAGCGGAGGTATGGCGGGGATATATCCGGGTATAGAGCCAGTTCGTGTTGCTTCAATACTTAACGCTTTACTCTCTATGGCTCTTGTATTTCTTTTATTTTTAGTTGCGACCATCGACGACACGTAACGGATACAAGCTAGTCCATTATAGATAGTGTTCTGATACATATAAAACACATATTTCTGTACTTATCTATGTTTTGCCATCAAAATGCGTAGTTACTTTCATCCATCATGCAGAAAATCCCCACAAGCAACTCCGCACCGCACCCCACTCTATTAAAACAACCCCCTGTCTGTCTGCAAACATTAAACTACTAACAAGTACATGGAACAGCACAAAAAATAGTTTTTGATTACTCGAATGTAAAACAAGTAGTCGCGTGTCGGAATGCCACTACTCAAACCGAAGTGAGAGAGAAATCCAAAATGGATGATTGAATCAAGCAAGTAACTCAGTAACTGAGTGGAATCCATAAATTAAGAGCTCATCTACAGAACTATCTCGTTGCGAGTAAAGGCGTTAAATTTTAAAAGGCTCTGACAACAATAAAACGAACACGTCTCAGTCGATTTTTTAATTAAAGCTATAAATCAGGGTCTAAACGACCGGACCAAATGTAGAGAAGCAGAGAATTCAGAGAAGCTAGTGCGTCAATCAACCATTCGTGGTTCTCGTCAACGTTCGATGTTCCATTTGCTACTGTTTGTGTTGGACGTGTCTCTTGCCTTGATCAGTAAATCAATTTTGCCATCAATAAAATGTTGATTTCGTTTAACATTTCAATTTATTCACAAGTTTACCGTGTTACGTATAATTGAGTCTTTATTAAACTCTTTAAACTCTTTAACGTCGGATTTACGCAAGAAGTTTAAAATTTTAACATGCGATGGAGCTAGTGAATTGATTTTTTATTGTTATCATTTCTCTCGTATCGGTGTCGCCAAGACTATAAAGTGGACGTTACAGTTAGGAATCTGATATGAGAAGCCGACAGCGACCGCCTCAATCCAAGTAGCGACACGAGATTCGTTCTGCATTTTTTCTCCCGAGAAAAAAAGCCTTAATAGCGGACGAATTAAGTCGTAATGGTCTATAATCCCCCTGTTATTACCGCCATTCCACTAAACTCGATAATTCGCATCGTTTCGCCTTGCCGCCATTGAAGCTTGAAGCGTATTTGTGCTACATTGTTTTTTATCACATTAATGAAGATAGAATTCCACGCGTGATCACTTTGCATTACGAGTGACAAGAATTAGTTGTCATGTGAATAATATTCAATTACAGCCAACCTATAAACTACGTTTGCGTGACAACACCTTTAAAAGTAGATATAATTGTGCAAATTGATTTAAGGCGATTACCATCGCCAAATTAGCAGCTCGATATTTGTCACTACAAATATCAACGGAAACGACATTGAAATAACGTTCATATCAGCGCACAATGCATAGTGGCTGTTACGACGCTCGCTGCGTCCTTGATAGGGCGAAATAGGAGAAAATTATACTTTTCACTTGGACGTGATGACTCGATTGTATAATCTTAAGTTTTGTTTATAGCTATAATGTTTATCTATTTATCAAAGCATAGATGAATTCAATCGGCTAAGCCACTCAGGAGCAGTAGGGAATTTGAGGTCAAAAAACACCATTCAGTAAAAAAAAAATTCATGTAGAATTTTTGGTGGTATGAAACAGAAAAATGTTGCATGTTGTCTAAGAGTTGATTATTCATAATACATTTTTTCATTATTTTTGGTTTGGCCATAAACGAGGAGTAGGCTTTAGAAAGTACCCATTTGGCAATAGTAAGGCCCTTAAGGCTTGTTCTACGACGTCGCACACGTTGACGATTTAATCGTATACAAGAATCAATTTTCTTGGCCTTTGGCGTGGGCGGAGTGGCAATGTGGACATTATTATAACGCAATAAGCTTGCTTGGGTGACACAAAATCTACAAATGGTTACACCGAAGACCGTTAAAATAATATTTGAACTGTCAAATCTGTAACTCAAATCGCTTACCGTATAACAATGGCTTAGGAACGGAAACCTGACCCTTAAAAGCACTTCTAAAGCCCACACAGTTAAATAAACTGCAAGGCCAAAAATAAAATTTCTTTGCCCGGCGCAAACAAAGCGTATGTTTTTAGGGTCCCCTTGTGAATGGGTCGTCATTTCGTGGTGCGCATTTAACGCTCAATAATGTTTAAACAAACATGCTGCCCCACGTCGGGCGCCAACGCGCTGCGGATTATTCCTGCGCCACGTGCTACTGTAATCACCCTTAAAATACAAAGACATCGATGATCTATTATTATAAACCTTTATACATTCGCATTACAGGTCATATTCGTTTGTTGCAGTATTTGAAATGCCGTTAAGCACCACGCTCCAGACAATTGTCTGTGTTTACTATTCCCCGTGATTCCCATCTGACTAGTGTTGTCTCTCTTGAATGCACTGCAAAATCTGCAAATGAAAGGTTCCACTCAACACGATCGAACGTGATCGCTGATAAACTAAATATATCTGACAAGGCCTTGTCCCAAGTGGCCCCAACATGTTCGACCGTCAGTAGAGAGGTAGCAGCCCTAACGCATTGCAAGCGTCAAAGCCACGTGCCTAGACACGTTCTGAACTTTTGAAATGTAAATGCCACATGAACAGAAACAATTGCAAATAAATTATAAATAATAATGAGGAACGCACACAGCGCACATGCTTTACTTTATGCCAGACAAAGTATGTGGCTACAGAGAAATTTGGATATGTAGGAAATTATTCACGCTCTGACGCATCCAGAATCATAACAAACGGTTAAGGGGCTGCACTATGCTAAAATTCAGTCCTGCTCTAACGCGTTTGCTTTTTAAATCTCTATCCTGCTCTAATCAGATGCCGCGCACGCAAAACTTCAGTTATTTTGAAATCGTGGCTACATTACGACATTAACCATAATTTGTTTATGTAATAAAGATGGTTTTTTCTCGTTAGTATCTGCGTGTGTTGGTTTCGTTTCAATCAGTTTTGAAACACGGTTAACTGAATTGCTTTTTTCGTGAAATTCATGCTTTTTTAAAAGTAATATAATCAATAGAAGATTGAAAGTATGTTTATTTATAGAGTGTAATTAATAATTGCCTTGAGTCACAAAACACGCCATATTTTTTTTTAATTTTTACCATCTACATTGACGGAACTGAATCCAATATAAAACTGATGTTTAGCATTGTGGAGCCCCTTAAACAACGGGTCGGTCGTGTTTGTTTCGTATACGAAAAGGACCTCCTAAGCTAAAGAATTGAGGCAGCAATAATTTAAATCAAAGTGTACCACTTCATTGTGCTAACAAAGGCAATTGGAAAGCGCGGGCGCAGCATCTCGCGTCGAGATCTCCGTGTGCGGTGCGAACTCGACAAGTGGGCCGCCCGCCAATTGACACGAGGCCCGAGGAGCCAATACAACTGTGTCAAGAGACTTACAAACGTCTACCTACCCTCTCTTTCTCAGTGACATGATTTGACACATTTAGGCAGAATTGCTAAAATGCAAAATTTATCGTCGATTTCGAGTGAAGCGTTGTTTGAGAAACTTCCAATGCAAATAAGTGTAAATGTAGACTGTCAGATGAATACAACCGACCTTTTAAATAAAAGTACTTTCAATTCATTTAAATAATACAACCCGGAGACAATGTAGCGAGGACAGGAAGGACCATCGCTGCACATAATAGAGGACCATCGCCCATACAATTTTGGTCAATGTCCTTACGGGAAGCAATTAAAAACTGCGAGTGTCTGAACAATTCGATATAAAAACAACACTCGATGTTGGTTCCCACAGTTTGCTCTATTCTGTGTAGGAAGTTGCATTGCGGTCAAAAGGCGAAATTGTCTTTTGAAATGTGAGAAGCGAGAACTTTTTAGAGAAATGAAAGAGCTTCGGAACTGCCCACGAAACGCACCGTTACGCACTAAATATTTGACGACTTGTGACAGCTATAGTTGTGAGTAGGGTTGCCAGGTTTAGCTGGACATGTCCGTCGTGTACGGCCAAATATATACAAATCCAGCCGTCCGGCTTTTGGTCAATAATTATTACAATAGGTTATCAAAACTGGAAAGTTACACCTACTTAGATATGATTATATATTCACAAATGATCAGGCTGATTTTTGATTGTTTTACGTATATTTACTTTCAATGTAAGGAAGTTACAAACTACTTTAACAAGAAAAAATGTGGTTCACAATAACATATGTATAGGTATAATTAGGATTAGAGTAAGTCTCAAATTAATAACAGTGATAAATAAACAAACAAAAACACAAAAAATACATTTTTGGTCCATAACTGTGTGTCAGGTTTTTAGGGTTAAATGTCTGGCTAAATATGAATCCGAGTCCGGCTTTTCTTTATTTCCAACCCTAGCTGTGAGAGACTCTACAGGGTATTCTACAATTTATTGTATGTGCTTTATGAGCAGAAGGAGACGCTCTATCTATGCAATGCGTATTGTATTTTTAGGACTTCTTAAAATACAGTATGCATCAATGCTGAGCAATGCAATAGACAGAGCTGGTGCACCGAAGACGCCGAGTTATTCATTTCATATGCAGTGGCTGTATCTCGATTCTTTGTACGCACACTAATGGCCCACGTGTTCCGATATCACGTATCGGAACTATCCATCATGCAAAAATGCACTTTAAATATGTTCCTGTTAAGTAATAGATTCCTGCAGTCACAAGTGCCCCATTATTGAGATAAAAGTGTAACCTTCGAAGGGAGATTGGTCCGTAAGTAACACTAATGCGTTTTTGTATGCAGCCGCCATAAATATGACGTATCGCAAGACTTGCGTGTCTTATGCTGTAGTTTTCTTTATGGGGCCTAATGGATGCTACTCCTTTATTTTTAGATAGAAGCACAGATAATACAATAGGAATCAAACCTCGTTGGACGGTGAAAATTTTACGGTTTTATCCAAAGATTTCAAAAGCTTAGATGTACCCTGGCACCTAAATTCTATTGCATTGTTTTTGAATGTGTGCGTTAACGTAATACCGACGTACGCGCACGTATGAGTGCGCAATCTGTCTACCTACGGTCAGCAAACTGATCAGACTAATAAAGTTGTTAAAATGATTAACTTTAAGTGCACCAACTATCACTGTGTTCAGATGAGCACTGATTCCAAACGTGTGAGCGCCACCCATTTAAAGGTGAAAAATTTTGATGCTGTCATAGTAAGGTAAGGGCTTATCTTTACTTTTGAAATCTTTGTTTTTATCAGCGACATACAGCGTACAGTGGAGACCACATCAAGCTATACACTTGCAGTACGAAATTAGCCCCTACAGAGAAGAATATAAGATAGGTACAAAGTCCAGTGTGTCTTACTTGATGCGGTCTCCACTGTACAAGACGGGGCACTATGAGAAGAAATCTCGAAGCGATTTAAAGGCACCTGAAGGCGGTCTATAAGCATAAATCCTGTTCGACGGAGGGTTCCAAGGCCGAGAGATGTGGTTATTTTTAGCTCGTCCCGGGTGAAGGCCGAGCCGATCCCGGCGCTCGAAGGACGCCGCGTCCGGACGACTCCTGCCTGCGCCCGCGCAGACGACTACCAACTCGAATTTTAATGGGTTTCCCCGAATCGAGGACTCAAAGGATACCGCTTCGACAGCCCGAATATACAAGCCAGAAGTTTTATTTATTGGAGGACGAGCGAGCGGTATTTGTTTTTGGCTTGGAGAAATTGTTTGTAAGACGTTATTTGTACCAGTAATTGACGTAAGTGGCATCGAATAAATCAGAAGAAACGCTTCCTAACATGTCGGGTGACCTAAAAAGGGCAGAAATCTGCTCAGTTTTAAAGTCGATACTTCGGTCCCGCATTCTTGGAATATCGGCCATAAATCAACCGAGCCGAAACCAGATACGAACTGAAATTACATTGACAAAGAAAACCGGTCAAGTGCGAGTCAGACTCGCGTACCTAGGGTTCTGTAATTCGACAGTTTTGGGAATGTTGTCTCTTTGTTTTCGTGATCGACAGTTTTGGGAATTTTGTCGTTTTGTTATCTCAACCGCTAAAAGCATGCTGCAAATTCAACATTTTGGGAACTCAACATTTAGGAATTCAACTTTGTGAACCGGGAGGATTTTTTCTGTCATCTTTACGTAACACATATTACCATGATATTTCATATTTTTTGGTCCACCAGTTTTGGAAATAAGGACATACATTTTTTAATGGTTTATCGAGGGTTTCTCGAAATATATGCAGCTATACACATATTGTTATAATCAGCTTTTTAATACCTACAATTTGATACCAATATTGGATTTATGAAATTATTTTTATATTTTTATATTTCTCAGTTGTGTTCAACTTTTTTTAAATCACAATTTTTTCTGTTATTTGCTAGTTATGACCTTTAATCGACATTTGTTTCATATATTTCGGTCCACCTGTTTCGGAGAAAGGGGACATTGATTTTTTTGTGGTTTTTCAAAGATTTTTCGAAATCAGTGCCAGTAAATATATACGTAGTTAATATATATATTTTTACAATCAGCTCTTTAATATCTACAATTTGATAACCATATTATTAACAAAAGCCACTAATAATAGGGTTTTATTTATCAGATACTTAATTAAATAGCATAAATGATTAAAATTAGATAAAACAAGGTAAAATTAAATATTTTTCACTAATATTTAATTTTACCTTGTTTTATCTAATTCTAATCATTTATAAGATAAAAAAGTCAATATTTAATATTTATTTAAATAACATAAATAATACTAAATTATAAATAATTTAAAATAAACACTAACTACAAAGAAAATTAAATAAAAAAATACCCATATTGTATTTTTAGGATAAATTGTTTTTCTTTGGACAATTTCAAAATTTTGAAATGTTTTATTGTACCGTGTTATGTAGGCAAACTAATGATATTTTGTGCCAAATTATGTGACATACGGACGGACGGAGTTTCACCATAAAGGTTCCTTTTGTACCTTTTAGGTACTACGGAGCCTTGAGAACCGAAACAATTGGTGCCCATATATCGCGCTGTTTGCACGCATCACGCCTCTTGCTTATCGTATAAAAAATAATCCATCCATCAGCCTAGTTCGTCCACTGCTGAACATAAAAGCTTTTCCAGGGCTTTGCCACTCCCGGCGGTCATCCTGGAAAAATTGCCCATATCCCTAATAGCTAGGCCTTATATGGAATAGACTAGTGACGGGCAGCGGCGTCACTGGTGCGAGGGTTCCGGCACCGCGCTCCCCAACCCGCCTGTTCAGCGTGTGTGAGACGCTGAACAGGCGGGTTGGGGAGCGCGGTGCCGGAACCCTCGCACCAGTGACGCCGCTGCCCGTCACTAGTCTATTCCATATAAGGCCTAGCTATTAGGGATGGATATACCGCCATCCATCGGTCCCAGGCACGGCGGGCCTCCTGGTTTTTTTGCCTGTGAGCTGCCCTCTTACTCTCCCCCGAATTACTTCGAGGGGTCTCCAAGTACTTTTAATAACTTTTTTAATTTTCTAGTTATACGTATACTTATTTTAATATTTGTTAATATTTATTTTAATATTACATATAATTTTTGTTTTTCTACTTTTTATTATGACTTCTCTTTATCAATCCGGGTTTGCTGGAAGAAATCTCTTCTCAGAGATAAGCTCGCCTATGTACATGATATATCTAAGAACTTTGTAAAAATAATGTTTCTTTTGTGTAAAATAAAAAATATGAATATTTGTTCCAGTGTGCAGAATTACCAAACAGAATTAGACACATGTGATATACCTTTTATCACGTTACGACAACTACTGACATATTTTTATCTGATTGGTAATTTACTAGGTAACATCAGGCAGTTTCGACTCCTTGAACTTCCACTCTCCTTTCTAATAAATTTCTCATGATAAAAGTGACGTGACGTTGGGGAAACGGAAGCAGGTGAACAAGAATATCACCAAGTTGTCACTATAGGGGGTCACAACTCAGCCCAATATGCGTCAGAAGATTTATGGACACCTCCTTTGACACCTTCTTAGTCTGAATCAAGTATGCGTCTGCCGAACCCTCAGATGCCGTTACTCCTCTTCAGCGAATGCCTGCAGCGCCAGCGGCGGCGTTGGCACCTCTAATACGTGGAACCTCGATTTCTTGGGGAGCCGTTCATGTTATGGTAACGAGTTCTTGTAACGAATATCTTTGAAACTTATGACAATAAAGATTGTGGTAAAGCTGTTTAAATATATTGAAGCTTTGCTGTCTTTCAGTTAGTTCTTCCAAAAACTTTTGAGCCAATTGAGAATACTGGGAGAAATAAGCTGATTCTTGATAACGTATAAACTTCCAGAAGGATCCGAGTCATGATCTGGACTGCGATCTATTGTTTAAACGTATTGCCTACCCTAGCAACTTTTTTATCACCCGTCTAGCACAAAAAGTCCAATGGCAATGACTTTATAAAGTTTTGATTTTTAGCTATTCTGTACTAGGAGTTTATTCATTGTATAACTGGTGGACAACTATTATTGGCTTCATTTACTGTATTTTTTATTTATTCTTATATTTTTAACCTTTACATAAGCTGTTGTGGTCCCAAAATAAAAATTTGAATTTGAATTTGAAAGAGGCGATTATATGTTGGCCTATTTGTCTTCAACGGATTATACTAATAATCACGCAGCGAAACAAGAGAATGGAGGGTTTTTAGCTAATACTGAAATATTTTGTCGGCAAAAAAATATTGAATTTAAGTAGATTGACTTCATATTTCTATTACCTATTAATCGAAAAAAATCCACGTCGATCCCTTAACTGTGTTCTTCTGCGGAATGTTTAAAAACAAAACAAAAATTATTCCAAAGTAATTTAGCTTCTGATCCTAGCATTGAAGGACTATTTTGTAATAATCAAAATTTTGTTTTGATAGCACTTAAACTAAAACTAAAGCCTTCAGAATCGGCTTTATTAACTTAGTAAAAAATCAACAGATCATATATATTTTATTCAATTTAAAGAGAGTCCATATTTTGAATTAAAACACTTGTACTTGTAGTTTCACTTTATTTATATTAACTCCCAACCGGTTTCGGATTTTACTCCATTTTCAAGGGAAGATCTTAATTAAAATATTTTACATGACTCCAGGCACTAGCTCTGAGCAACGTAAACAATGATTATCATTAAATGATATCATAAAATATTTTAATTAAGATCTTTCCTTGAATATGGAGTAAAATCCGAAACCGGTTGGGAGTTAATATAAAATACAAGTGTTTTAATTCAAGATGTGTTTCAAGTTTCACCAAGTGCCGACAATCGCAAGTATAAATTTTGAGTCCATATTTCTTCCAAAGAACTCTCGAAAGTCTGGCGTTGTTCATTTTCTACGGTCAGGTCCATCTATCCGCCGTCACGTTAAATTGACTTTAATAGATTTACAAGTATAATATAAGGAGCGAATTCTGATAACAAACTTTACAACATAGGAAAGTTCCTCATATCTCTATGGTCATTGAAAAAAGTAATTATGATGCAATCAGGAAGATGATGACGGGTTTGATTGATCGCGTCTCTAAATTAGAGTGATACAAGGAAGTCACTAATCGGGGTCAATGTCACAACCAATAATGTTAAAATGTGGCTTGACGAGTCGCTGACTATTAGTTATTTCAAAATGTTTTATAATTTCGGTTTCATCAATCGGATGGAAGGACAACTTTAGAGAATCCAGGTCACTGCGCAAAAGACAGAGGAATGTTTGCAAAATTATAGTTTTATCAATATTTCACTTTGTTTATGAACAACTTACATTGATTTTAACAATTCGAGGTCTAGATTTGGCACTGATGTCGTGCCAAGAGCAGACAAGTCGCTTAATCCTCGGATTTTATATCGAACTGCTGACTATGTGTTAAAGTATTCGTTTTAAATCCTATTTACAACGAAGAAATTATTGTATGGAACCCATTGATTGTAAATATGTGAGATCAAAATAAAGCTGGAAGAAATTATGGTATGCAATCCATTATTAATAATATGTGAGATAAATATAAAGCACAAAGACATTATGGTATTGTAAGGAATCAACATCGTGGTCGCCCGCGAGTTGAAGTGGCGTGATGTCTCTGCCCCGCGCGCCTCCCCCCAGCTACCCGCGGAAGCCTTCCACGAGGGGCCGGTTTGACGGGCAGTCGACGGAGAACGTGGATTCATGAGACAGACAGACTGACGGGTGCGCGCCGATATCGTTCGGTGGTATTATTTAAATATAATAAACTGCCGGTAGTTAAAGATTTAGTGTTTCTCTTTATCTCAGAAGTGGAAAGAATCAATTTAGTGAAGTGTATTAAGTGAAATGGGTTCAAATAAAAAGAAAAACGATAAAAGTGAACGAAAATTGCGTCGTAGACTCCTGGCGGAAGTAGAAACACGCCGGTTAAAAAATCGCATCGCTTCACTCGAAAATCTCGTTCTAAAAAGTGCGACTGCGCCGAGGCACGCGCGCGCACGCTCGCACTCTGATGATGGTGCTGGTGTAAGATATTGGAAGCAGAAAACTTGTTTTTTAAAAAAACAATTATATTTTTATTTAGATTATTACAAGAGTTCTCACTGTGGAGACTGGAATTAGAATGAATATAATAATAGGGAGTTTGGGTTTTATACCCTTACTCTTATCGCTTATGACTAACAGAATGTTCTGACTAACTTAACTAACTTAGTGACTAAGAGATTACAATTTGAGAAAGTAGAAGATAGTAAATGTTATCTTCGACGGAAGTTGTTATCGTCAGTTTAAGGTCTAATATTAATGACTAATGTTAACAGAGGTATGCTATGACTAGTTGTGTAGGGTACGTAACACCTCCCCTCTTAGAACAAAGTTGGGGCGTGTTTGCCGGAACTTTGAGGACTTTTCTTGATTGTAACTTCGTCTTCATCTTCAGAAATGCATGACGTGTCCGTCATGTTTAAGGTTGTCATCGGGACGGCTATGTGTTGTTTGCGAGTGGATCTGTCAAAACAGTTGTTAAATATTTGTATACATCCATTTTGATGGTTATGTCCTTTGAAGTAGTTAAAGAAGCTTGAAGGGCAGCATTTGTATATGCAGAATATTAGCATAATAATTCCCAGGAATATGCTAAGTACTGAAAATTTTGAGCTATGTTTGCTTAGAAATGATGCTTCATTTTCTTTCAGTCGTTGAGAATAGGTTTTGATTTCTTCTTTAATTGTGTGCAATGAATCTAGTGGAACGTTATTGATCTTCATATGTATCATTTCTGGTGGTTCCAAATCAAGGATTTCTGGAACACAATTATCTTCAATATCTACAGTAATTATTGGATGAGTAATGTTGACCGACTTTTCTTCTTCAGCATTCAGAGTAATAAACGTTGTATAAAATTTACATCCAGGATCTAGAGATATGATTCCCGTGCCAGCTATTTCATTATGGGTGATTTTGTTTCCACATTCTATGGCATATGTGGTTTTGTGATGTAGTAAAAATATCCATTTGTTATTCTTCAATGGCTGGAACGTATTGACTTGAGCGGCGATTGTAGTTACTTCACACATTTCGGGTAATTCTTTGCTGCTTGTCATCAGAATAGCCATTTCACAAGTTGGCCTGGTATTGTAGTGATATATTGGTTGATCTTTACAGACCCTTGCTTCTGTTGCAAATGTTTTGCAATTTTCCATAGAGCTCATAACAACGTACTGTTGTTGTGAAGAACTTGTGGCAAGGTAGGTTTGCTCAGGAAGGATAACGGAATAGAGAGAGGAGTTCGGATGTCTTATAGGGATTGGATAGATACGATATAAGGTGAATTTATCGTTTTTAACCAAAGGGAATTCGAGAATATATATTAATTTATTCATGTATATATATGATGTTATTGTCGAGGACTCTAGGATTTGATGGATATTTTGCATAGTTACAGGGGCTACTAGATTTCTATTAATTCTGTCTGGGCTAGAAGATAAAAGTTCTTTATATAATCTTACAGTAGAAATGATCGAGGGATGAACTGCACCCGATTTAATAAACAAAATGCTTGTAATAATGTCATCGATTTCTTTTTCCAGTGTCATAACGGCTTCAAGGATTTGAATTGATACTGATGAAATTTCTTCTGATATTGTTAAATTAAATATTATTTTACTAGATGTATTAAAGTATGAACTGATTTTTCTTAGATTTTCGTTTATTACTATTTCATCGTAAGATATTTTATATATAGTTTCATTGAAGTTAGTAACTGTTGAGGATACCCTGAAATTTAATAAGATTTAACTTTCTAAAAATACTTTAATACTACATGATTGAGTTTTTAGTCATGCAATGGTCTTAGCCGATTAGCATGCACTACATAATTTCGTCCTGTTTTATTGATAACATAATTTTCATTGAACCCTATTCTTGTGATATTATAAGGTCCTTCCCATTTGTGATCTAAGTTATTTGGATTAGGTATTTGGAGCATAACTTTGTCACCTACGTTGAATTTAGCTACATTCTTTATGGATTTGTCATAACGTTCCTTGGCTTTATCTTTCATGGACTCTACGTTGCGTTTAGCTATTTCTCGAGTTATTTTTAATCTTTCATTGAAATCGTTAAGATAATCGTTAGTTGTATATTCACGGATGTCTTTTGCAGAGTAAAGTGAATGGGGTTTGTATCCAAAAAGTAGTTCGTGAGGAGTAAAACCAGTTGATTGATTTACAGAGGTATTGTGACACATAATAGCAAGAGGGACTATTTGATCCCAGTTTGAGTTTCTTCTTTTATGATATATGCGAATATGATCTCTAAGGACGGCATGAAAACGTTCTAACGATCCATTTGTTTGAGGATGGTAGGCAGTACTCAAAGTATGATTGCAACCTAATTGTTTCATTAAGTGTTTTAATATATTATTTACAAATTCTCCACCTTGGTCAGAATGGAACCGTTTGGGAACACCAAAGTGTTGACAAAAGATTAAAAGAGTTTTAGCTATGGTGACTGGCTGTTTGTCAGGAATTGGGTAAGCTTGAACAAATCGGGTTAAATCATCTTGTAAAGTTAGAATGTATTTATTGAAGTCACCTGTTATGTCAGAATAAGAAACTAGATCAATAGTTACGCGTTCGAAAGGTTCACTAGATGATGTCGTTATAACCATCGGGGCTTTATAAGTTTTTCTTTGTATTTTACTCCGTTGGCAATCTAAACAGTTGTCTATGTATTTCTTGATGTCATCAGTCATGCCTTTCCAGAAGTATTCTGACCGTATTTTCCTCGTAGTTTCGATAATGCCTCGATGACCAGATAAGGGTTCATCGTGGAAACTTTTGAGAATTTCGGGTATTTGTTCTTGAGGTGGATATTTAACAGTATTTTGACAAATTGTTATTTCACATTCATATGTGTCAGCTAAATATGCAGTTATATGTAATTGTTCGTTTCCTTGCAATTTACAAGTGGGATCATTCTTAAGGTCAGGAATACAAAGAGTTTTAACGTCATTTTTTTGAAGATAATTTAATAGAGTTTTGAAATAACTTTCGGAGTCCCATGAATCATAGTGTTTTGGTCTTGAGTATCCAAAAACTATGTTTTGTTTGTTATCTGATATTAGAAGATCATTGTCATATAGGGATTTACATTTTTCTAAATAGGGATCGACTTGAGAGCACAAGCTAATAGCTTCGTTGAATAAATCATTTTTATCAGAGAGTTCGCAGGAAGTGGGGATAAAGATATTTTTGTGACGAGAATCTAAGAGGCGATCTGGTGAAATCTTAAGATTTGGTGTGTCAAAGTTATAAGAGCTATTGTCAGAAAAATGTTCATAATTGGCTTGTAAATAATGGTCAGGAGTTTCTTGATTTGTGCTATCGTCATTTGTAAGATCGATATTTGTCGTAGAAATAGGGGGTCTTGAGAGTGCGTCAGCGTTGGTATTGTTCTTTCCTGGTTTATAGACTATTTTGTATTGAAAACCAGCGAGTTTGAACTGCCATCTGGCAAGACGGCTACCTGGGTCTGTGATTTTCATATAATAGCTTAGTGGTTGATGATCTGTGACTATTGTGAAGTTTTGACCGAATAAATAAGGTCGAAAGTGTTTAACTGCCCATACAATGGCTAACATTTCTCGTTCCGTTGTAGAATAATTAGTTTCAGCTTTGTTTAAAGTCCTTGATGCATAGGCTATGGGCAAGTCTTTACCTATTTCGCCTTGTGAAAGAATCGCGCCAATAGAATGTAGTGAAGCGTCCGTTGTTAATATGAACTCTTTTGTGAAGTCTGGATATTGAAGTATTGGGGGGTTAGTAAGGAGATGTTTGCATTTGTTGAAAGAGTTTTCTTGTGTTTGACCCCATATGAAAGGAACTTCCTTCTTTAAGAGGCTAGTAAGGGGTTTTGTTATTTGACTGAAGTTTTCTATGAATCTTCTGTAGTATCCAGCTAGACCTAAGAAGCTTTTGATGTCCTTGCAATTCTTTGGAGTTGGGAAATTTTTGACAGCTTCAATTTTTACAGGATTTGGTTTTACGCCTTCGTTTGAGATAATATGCCCGAGATAAGCGACTTCACGTCGTAAAAATTCACATTTGTCTGGTTGAACCTTGAGTTCATATTTCCTAAGTCTGGAAAATACTTCATGAAGTTTTTCTTCATGTTCTTGGAGACTTGATGCAAAAATTACTATGTCATCTAAATACACAAAACACCGTTCTCCTTGAATCCCCATTAGAACAGAATCCATGGTGCGTTGAAATGTAGCTGGAGCGTTTTTGAGACCGAAAGGCATTCTTTTATATTCGTAATGACCATAGGGGGTTGTGAATGCAGTTTTAGGAATGTCAGCTGGATTAACTTCTAATTGATGGAATCCTGATGCTAAATCTAATGTTGTAAAGTATTGGGAATGACCAAGTTTGTCTAGAATGTCTGTGATGTTTGGTAAGGGATAGCTATCACCTATTGTTATGTCATTAAGTTTACGATAATCTATTACAAGACGCCATTTTTGTTTCCCTGAGGCATCTAGTTTCTTTGGAACGACCCAAAGGGGGCTACTCCATGGTGAACAACTGGGTTGTATGATATCTTCATCTAACATTTTCTGTACTTGATTTTTTACTTCTTGTTCATGAACTCTTGGGAATCGATATGTTTTTGCATGAATCGGGATGTCAGTAGTCGTGCGAATATGATGTTTCGAATGATTACTAAATGATAAATGGTCTCCTTCTATATAAAAGATGTCTGAGTATTCGGAAATTATCTTGTGTATTGAATTCTTTTCCTCATTGTTCAAATGTTCATCTCTGATTAGGTTGAGTACTTTCTCCTGTCTGTCTGATAAGCTAGTGAGTTGTTTGTCTGACTCAGAAGGATGTTCATTAAGATTATGTATTTGTTGTTCGCTAAATGAGTCAACATCAATGTTTGGAATGTCTATTATTTTGTCTACTTTGTTGGCGTTTACACAAGTAGTTAGGAATGAGTTGTTTTCGACATGGACTAAAGCATGAGGAATGATAACACCAGTGGTTAAGAATTGTTGATTTACAATAGCTACTCCGGATTTAATAGACTTTGTTGTACATTTGATTACTGTTTCGGATCTTTTATTCAAGGTTTGTTTTCCTTGAAGTTTTTCTTGTTTTTCTTCAAGGGAATGGAGTTTATATGTTTTATTATGAACACGCATTGTTTTTGACTGGACATAGATGTAGACATTGTTTTTGGAAAGGAAATCATTCCCTAGAATGCCATCAGCTTTAATGTTTAAGTTAGCTACGTGAAATTTGAACTTTGGAAGGTCGTCTAGAGATAAGTTGGCTGTACCGAAACTGCGAGTTGATGATTGTGTGCTGGAAATACCTACAATAGATACTACGTCGTTTTGGTTTATTTGTGAGGAGCCTATTTTATCTTTTCGGACTATTGAAATTCCGGCTCCAGTATCTACCAGGAAAATAACGGGTTTGCCTTCGATATGGAAAGTACAATGAAGTAGGTTTACTGGTGGTACATCGTTTAAAGAAGATATATTGTATGATTGAATTGGGGATCGAGATTTCTGGGAATTGAGTTCTGACTGAGATTTTGTTTTGGGTTTGGATTTAGGCTTTGACTTAGATTTTGACTTGGATTTCGAAGATTTAGTGATATTATTGAAATCACGGTTTTGGGACTGATTACCCTGTTCATGGATTTCACTTGATTTCGAGGATTCAGTAGATTTAAGGACATCACGAGTTTGGGGCTGATTACCCTGTCCGTGGATTTCATTTTTTGATTTAAGAGATTCAGAGGATTTAGAGTGATCATGAGTTTGGGGCTGGCTACCCTGTCCATAGATTTGATTTCGAGATTTAAGAGATTCAGTGGATTTAAGAGATTCGGTAGTATTCGAGAAATCGGGAGTTTGAGTGGAAGCGTCTCTAAATTCAGTTTGCGTAGAAGCGTCTTTAAGTTGTCTCCGATAGACTGGTTTATTCATTTCTAAAGACGTATTACGTTTTTGTACCTCATGTATTTGATTTACTGAATTTAGTTTTGGTGGTGTATTTACCACTCGAATTGGGAATTCTCTGTCATGGGATATGCTTGAGTCTGGGTGATTGAGCAAGAGGCTAAAGCGGTTTCCGAGGAGTTGCTCATCTCGTCGGTCGCTGGCGAGTTTAAATGATTAACGTTTTTCGGTGGAGCAGGTAGAGCGCGTTGGTTTTGTGGGGCAGGTAGAGCGCGTTGATTTTGGTTATCTCGAAGATTATTATTGAACGCTCTCTTACGACAATCGGCAATTAAGTGCCCAGGTTTTTTGCAATAGTTGCACGTTTTTTGTTGCACTTGATTTGTGTTCGATGTTCCCTGCATTTGATTTGGGACGTTTGAGACTGTGTAACGGTTTGAATAGGTACTTGAATTATAAGATTTTTGTACAGGTTTTGCAAGATCTTTTGCATAGTGCTCAACGTGTTTAGGAGTTCTAGGTGGGGTTTGTTTGAACAGTGTTTGTCTTGCACTGTTCATTGCGCGTATTTGATCTTCTTGGATAGCAAACCGCCCTGCTTCGGATAGCGTTGTAAAACCTTTAGTACGGAGCATTGTACCGATGTCGGGATAATTTAGTCCTATCTCGAACACTCTTAGAGCAGTTTCTTCAGTCGCCTTCATTCTACCTATCAACGAGTTGTCGTCAATTTCCGCGTTTAATTTTTCAATAATTTTTCCGCGACACAGATCTACTCTATGTAGATATTCGGTGATAGTTTCGGTTGCGAATTGGAACATTGATTGTAATTCAAGATTTAGGTGAGATATCGTCTTGACATTGGAAAATTTTTCGATAAGGAATGATCGAAGGTCTCCCCAAGAAGCATACTGTTTACTATGCACATCCGATGCGTTTGCACCCACGATATTGTTTAGGGCATAGATTAAAAGGATTCGTTTCTGATTTTCTGATGCTAGTGAAAATGCTGAATCACATGATCTCGCGAATTTGTATACTTGACCGGGTTGATTTGTATCAAAATTTGGTATTAATTTTAGAAGCGTATTTATTTCTAGCGCCATTTCAGAATTTAAGTTAGGGTAGATTTCGTTTTTAATTTCTAAGGGCATGAGTTTCGTAGAGATATGCGATTTGAGATTTATATATAATATGTGAATATAAGCACAGTGATATAATGGAAACACAGATAATATGGAACACAGTAAAATAGAATAACACAATAACACAGGAATAGAAAACACAATGAAATGGAAATGGAATACACAGAGGAATCGAGCAAACAAGTTTAGCCACTTACCAACATAATAATATTATTTTAATTTGCATGGTTTCGGCAAATCTTTATTAAAGCCCTCCGGGCACCGTCCAGGTCCTTTTGGCGATGTTTGTCCTAGGTCCTGATCGTTTCGATTTGACTATATCCTACCGACTGCGCCAATGTAAGATATTGGAAGCAGAAAACTTGTTTTTTAAAAAAACAATTATATTTTTATTTAGATTATTACAAGAGTTCTCACTGTGGAGACTGGAATTAGAATGAATATAATAATAGGGAGTTTGGGTTTTATACCCTTACTCTTATCGCTTATGACTAACAGAATGTTCTGACTAACTTAACTAACTTAGTGACTAAGAGATTACAATTTGAGAAAGTAGAAGATAGTAAATGTTATCTTCGACGGAAGTTGTTATCGTCAGTTTAAGGTCTAATATTAATGACTAATGTTAACAGAGGTATGCTATGACTAGTTGTGTAGGGTACGTAACACTGGAACACCACCGTTACCACATTCAAACCCCGGGTTGAATGTAGCAAGGGATTCGACAACCACACCTCAAGAGGACCTGCCGCGGGAGCTGGTTGCGGGCGGGCTGAACTGTGAGCACCGTGACGTGCCACCCGCGCAACCGCCACCGGTTACCGTTGTGGGTTTTCCGCCGTTTGGATTTCCGCAGCTGCCACTGACCAGTACGGTTGCTATGCAGCCGCCACGGAGTGCCTACTCGTGTGGCAACTGTGCCTCGACTGGGCAATCAGTGCCTGCCGCAGCGGGTACGTCACAGATTCAACCGACGACGGTGCTGACTGCCGTGCCGGCCATGGTAGAGGCGCCGCTGGCGACGCATACACCGTCACTATTGTATGGGGCTGCCAGCGCTGCGCCGCCGCCGCCGCTGGCGCCGTATGCATCTGCACAGGTCGCAACGCGCGCGCACGCCGCGCCGGCGTTTTGCCATAGTTCTGGTACGTCATTGCCGAGTGCCACCGCGTCCGCGCCGCTCCATGCACCGTTGGACTTTACGTATGTAGATCATACTCATAATAACTCGAATTTGCGATATGTCGGCCGTAGTGATCCTATTCCGGAATTCGACCCTAAATCTTCATTGATTACAATGGAAATTTGGTTGCGCAAGGTCGAAGGAATATCGAATATGTATGGTTGGGACGAGAAAACGCTGGTATTTAACTGTTCATCTAAGTTAAGGGGATACGCCCGTCGTTGGTACGATCAATTACAAGAAATTAATTTCTCGTGGGTTGATTTTAAGGCGAAGTTACTTACAGCTTTTCCATCCCATAAAAGTAAATTGAATATGCGTGATTTAGTGAATGTAATCCGATCACCTAATGTTGATTATTTACAATTTTATTACGATAAATTAGCATTGGGTAACGCGTGCGGCATTTCCCCGGCTTTAATTACCGAGTCTATAATCGGCACGATCGGTAGTGAGCTTGTTGAAATCGGCGCGATTTCCGCGGGTTGCCGCGATCCGAACTCCTTATTAAATTACCTATCGTCTCTACACAGCACCGCGCTGAATTCTGTGAGTTCACGACACGGTGGTACCCCTACCAGTGGCGTGCACAGAACTTTTTGCTGGAAAAGCAAACAATTGGTCAAGAACAACAATAAAAAAAATATGAAAAAATTTAAATATCACTTTGAAAAAAAAAAGTTTGTATAGGAAATTTTCACTCTAGGGTAGACATTGTCTACCCTGGCGTCATACAATTTTTTTTTTTTCAAATTGATATTTAAATTTTTTCATATTTTTTTTATTGTTGTTCTTGACCAATTGTTTGCTTTTCCAGCAAAAAGTTCTGTGCACGCCACTGACCCCTACTAACCATTTTCAAGCCAAAATAAAGTGTCATACGTGTAAAATGCGTGGACATGCCGCCGCGCGTTGTACGTATAAAATTCGTGACAAAAATGAAAAGTCTCCTGTGACGGTTTGTGCATTTTGTAACAAAAAGGGACATTATGAAAATAACTGTTTTTCAAAATTGCGCAAATGTTCCTATTGTAACAAAATGGGTCATGTTAAAGAAGACTGCCTAAGGTTGAAAAGTCGTGGTATAACCAGTTCGAACACAAATACGCAAACGGTCCGCTAGAAATACACGAATCGGAACATCTCAAACCTCGCTCAGAATTTATTATACCTAAACATAACACAGAAGTAATCGATGGCCGAGTGGTTGTTAGGGTTTTTAATTTGGGTTCTGAACCGATCAATATACTGAGCACCAAGTGTGTGGCACGTGCTACTGTCGTTGATGATTTGAGACGTAACTGTCAGATTGAACAGGAATTAGAACCATCTGTTGAGGCAGAACTTAAACGAATACTACAAGAGTTCTCCGATTGTTTCTCTGAATCTGATGAAATGATTGGTAAGTGTGCGGTGAAAATGAAAATAGAGCTCACCGACGACAAGCCGATTTACTATCGACCTTATAGAATGTCGATAGAGGATCGTAACTATGTGCGTGCTATAGTCAAAGATCTATTAGAAAAGATAAGGGAGGCCAATATGAAACTAAGGATTGATAAATGTTCATTCCTAGTTCCCCGTGTAGAATATCTAGGTCACAAAGTCTGTGAGGGTCAAGTTAAACCTGCGCAGCACAAAATAAATGCAATCCGCGATTTCCCAGTACCAAAAAAATGAGCACCAATGCCGTCAGTTTTTGGGACTGGCAAATTTTAGGAAATATGTTCATGGCTTTGCTAATATCGCGCGCCCTATCACTGTTTTGACTAAAAAAGACCAGCTGTGGGTTTGGAGTAATGATCAACAATTCGCTTTTGATCAATTGAAGGCTATTCTTATTACTCGCCCCGTATTGGTCTTGTTTAATCCGGAATACGAGACACAAATTCACACGGATGCCGCGAAGGCTGGTCTAGGCGGAATTTTACTTCAGAAGCAACCGGACAGCGCGTGGAAACCTGTTGCATACGCTAGTAGGCAAACTACGCCTGCCGAGCAGAAATATCATAGTTTTGAACTGGAGACTATGGCGGTAGTGATGAGTTTACAAAAATTTAAAGTGTACGTAAGTGGTATTAAATTTGTTATTGTCACTGACTGCAACGCCCTCCGATGGACTTGGACAAAACGTGACTTAAATCCACGTATCGCAAGGTGGTGGTTGGAAGTTCAAGGTTTTGATTTTGACGTTGAATATCGTGCTGGATCATCAATGAGTTACGTTGACGCACTGAGCCGTAACCCTGTTGGTACTGTCATGCGTTGCGTTGAGAAAGATCTTATCGAAAGCCAGCAGGACGATGACTTAATACGCTCAATCATTAGTGAACTGAAGGAAGAGCTGATTAGCGGTAACTCAAAAGGGTTAGCTGCGGATTACGTTGTGGAAAATGCGGTCCTTTTTAGAAAGGTTAACGGCGACAACAAGGTCGTTGTGCCTAAACAATCACGTTGGTCAATTGGTCAGGCTTTTCATGACAAGAACGGTCATGTTAATTTTAATAAAACTTATGATGCTGTGAAGGTTAAGTACTGGTTTGGTAACATGCGTCGTTTCATCCAAAAATACGTTCGAGGCTGTATTTCATGTCAATATGCCAAAAAGCCTACTGGTCGTTTAGTCGGGCTTTTACACCCGATAGAGAAGGTAGCTGTGCCATTTCATACGGTCCATGTTGACCATCTCGGTCCATTCTGCAAAAGCCCTACTGGCAAAATGTATATTTTTGCTATTATAGACTCTTTTACAAAGTTTATATGGATCGAGGCGGTGCGTGACACAAGCTGTGCAAACGCGTTGAAGGCGTTGGATCAATTTATAAAGACATTTGGTCTGCTCAGTAGGATTATTAGCGATCGGGGTAAGGCTTTTGACTGTCACGAATTCAAAAAGTATTGTGCTGAGCGGCAGATTAAACATGTCATGAATGCTGTGGCCAGCCCTAGGGCGAACGGCCAGATTGAAAGATATAATCGCACAATACTTGATGCGCTCGTGACTTATGTTGGTGATGACCAGAACAATTGGGAAATGCATTTGCCAAAAGTTCAGTTGGGATTAAACTCAAATGTAAATAACACTACAGGGAAGTGTCCGTTGGAATTATTGTACGGATTCCGGCCCCGTCTGGCGGGCGATTTGCTCATGCCTGTGAGGTCTGGTGTCCTTGACGATTTGCGTGAGTCTGTCGCCTTGAGAACTAGGGCTGCTGCTGAACGGTCGAAGGTTGCGTTTGATCGTAAAAGGCGCACTGAAGCACCCTTTGAGGTCGGGCAGTTAGTGCTAGCCCAGCGTAAGCTTTTTAAAAAAGGGTTGAGGAGTGGCAAGTTAATGCCACGTTATGATGGGCCTTATGTGGTGGTCAAAGTTCTTCCACATGACCGTTATGTAATAAGAGGATCAAACACTACTGGTCGCAAATATGAGAATGCCCTAGCTAGAGACAAGCTCAAGCTTTTTCTGCACAGTAAAGCCACTGATTCGGACACAGATTGAGAACTGTGTTGTGAAGTTTGTAAGAAATGTTGTTGTTACTTAGTATATGATATGATTTGATTTATTTGTGATTAAGCAAGTCTTAAGAGACGGCTGTAAACTGTTAAAAACATTTTCAACTTGATCTCATGTCTTAATATATATATATACATATATATATATATATATTTTTGTTGTTAGGTCTATGTTGACAATATTTAGTTACCATGGTGATGTTAAATTCAGTACTGATTTGTAAGAGCTCTAAATCTAAAAGATTTTGTATTAAATACATATTTGGTTCAATGTTGGACGTCTTGTTTTTAAAATTAATAGGTACATAGCGCTATAATGGGGTGCCTCTTGAAGGAGCTTTTGATGAATATTTCATAGCAGGCCTAAAGAGGCGGACCAGTTAGACCTTCAGAGGTCAGGTATACGATAGCAGGCCTTAAGAGGTGGACCAGTTAGACCTTCAGAGGTCAGGTATACGATAGCAGGCCTTAAGAGGTGGACCAGTTAGACCTTCAGAGGTCAGGTATACGATAGCAGGCCTTAAGAGGTGGACCAGTTAGACCTTCAGAGGTCAGGTATACGATAGCAGGCCTTAAGAGGTGGACCAGTTAGACCTTCAGAGGTCAGGTATACGATAGCAGGCCTTAAGAGGTGGACCAGTTAGACCTTCAGAGGTCAGGTATACGATAGCAGGCCTTAAGAGGTGGACCAGTTAGACCTTCAGAGGTCAGGTATACGATAGCAGGCCTTAAGAGGCGGACCAATGAAGACCTTAAGAGGTGAGACCAAGTGCTGCTATTATTTAGAGACGAGTAGTAGAGTTTGAGTTGTAGGCCTTAAGAGGCGGACCAACTGTGTAACTGTAAGAGGTTGAGGACTGGCTGGATGAGTCAGGAGAAGAACTGTTCGGGACGCCCAGGGTCGTCAGGACGGCCGACTGTAAGGAATCAACATCGTGGTCGCCCGCGAGTTGAAGTGGCGTGATGTCTCTGCCCCGCGCGCCTCCCCCCAGCTACCCGCGGAAGCCTTCCACGAGGGGCCGGTTTGACGGGCAGTCGACGGAGAACGTGGATTCATGAGACAGACAGACTGACGGGTGCGCGCCGATATCGTTCGGTGGTATTATTTAAATATAATAAACTGCCGGTAGTTAAAGATTTAGTGTTTCTCTTTAGTATGGAACCCACTGTTAATAGCTGAGATAAAAAAGCCACGAAGAAATTATGGTATGGAGCCACGGATTTTGTATGGAACCCATGGTTAATAGCTGAGATAAAAATAAAACAGTTTAAGATTATTTCCCAAAATCCTTTCCTTAAATACCAGGTAAGTAAGTAATAGTATTTTGTGCAAATGTAACATAATGTGAGACATTAGGACACGAGTGCTTCTTTACGAAACGGAGGAAATGAGTATCGTAATAGTTTTGCACGAGTGTCCCAATGTCTAATTATGTTCAGTTGCACTCACTACTTTATCTACGACCATCAAAAAGATCGTCTTCGCAAGACATTATTTATAATATTTTCCGAAAAATGAGAAGAACACTCGTTCATGAACCTCAGCTGCGTCGTCCGGTAATGCTGCCTGTGGGCCAATCAGAAGTCACAACTAGTCACAAGGGTAAAGGGGGCGCGGCTTGAGAAATAAGGTCGGGACTTATTTCTCGTCGCTGTTGTTGATAAGGTATTTATATATAAGGTCTTTCAATTTAAATGGAAAGTAATTTAGGAGGTGATTCAGTATCGTTAATACATCACATTTGTACTGAGAAGTGAAAAAAAAGTGCTTTGCATTGGAATGTGATACATTAACGATACTGAATCACCTCCTAAATTACTTTCCATTTAAATTGAAAGACCTTATATCATTATAATTATAATACGTTGGGCGAATCACAGCGCAAAACCACGGTGTTATAATAAAATATTATAACATCGTTAAACAATGTAGGTACTTGTAAAAGAGCTTTTGACGTTGCAATTACATAATTAATATTGTAGCATGGGAGAAGATAAAGAATCTTTACAATTCTGACTTACGTAAATTGTTCAAGCTAAATGAGTAATTTATTGCTCTTACGCCCATGTATCATACTACGTTTTTCAATGCATAGTGTGAAGAAATGAAACAAATATAATCTTGTGAACTGTAAATTATGATTGGCTCAAAAAGACTGTATCCAGAGACGTTAAACAGTGGAAAAAAAAGTATAACATTTATGGTACACAGAAAAGGCTGCAGGTTAGCCAACCATTGTAAATAAATAAATAAAAAATAACAATAATAAAGCCCTAGGGCAAAATAATCGACTTTCTGTTCGGTTTTGATGCATAAAAAGTGGGCCTGAGCACTTGCATTGAAAAAATATTAAATATTGTCAGGTTCTAACACTGACAGCAGGACAGCACGATAATTTTACAGGTTTGTGAAAGAGACGACATTAGGACCCGTGTCGCTGCACCGAGTTTATGAACGCAGCCCTGCCCCTGTATTCTGTATCTTTAGTTGCCAACTGGACTAGGTGCCTATCATCAAAAACATAGATAAAAACGGAACTTTCAAAATTGCCTTTAGTCGGTATTGAACTATTTACGAACTATGTCGTCACTTCAAGTGCGAACATATCCTTAGACAATCGGAATTCGATAGTATATCTATGTTTTTGATGATAGGCACCTAGTACAGTTGGCAACTAAAGATACATAATAGGGGGACTGGATGGTGCGAGTGTAATTACAGCGGCAGCAGCTACTCACACATTATCCCATATTTAGAGAACCTGCACACCGGTAGCAACAGTATTGTGAGACACCGGCCCGCTATTTGCAACTGGAGTGGTGTGTTCACACCAGATTGTGCCTGAGGCTATGCCAGATCAGCTGGTTCCTTGACTTGCTACTACAAGGTCTACAAGCAGAGGTTTGTATTCTAAAACCGTTCTATTGAATAGGGCAAGAGGAACACGTGAAGGTTTTTTTTTTATATGAAACTCGTTAAGAGGATAGTTTCCGCAAAACCATAGTTATTCTTCCTGGTTTGAAGAAACTAGCAATACTACGTAAAAAAGAAAAAAATGTATTTCTTCCCGGAATATAATACACACTTATAAATTTGTGGATATATTAATAATTTGCAATATTCCGCAAAACACTCATTTTTTGCTGTCGAGCGGTCGGGCGGACTACACATCCCGAGGATGCCTCGTTTAGAGGCGAAACACGTGTCGATAAGTTTTCTTGCTTGTTATTTAAGATTGCTTTATTTTGTGCTCGTACTGCTTGCTTTGCTTGTGCATGTTTCATGCGGGAGGGCGGGCGGTGCTTGAGTCTGCATTTTGAATAGCATGGTAAGAGTGTTTAGCGGAATATTGCAAATTATTAATATATCCACAAATTTATGATGGACTTCCGCAAAGTAACGCCTTTTTCAATAAATTTTATACACACTTATACCGAAACGGATTCCTCAGAAGCCATTCCAATATTGCAAAAACCCGTTTATATTATTTATGGATTAAATTCTGTACACACTTTATTCAACTTTTAACTGGGCAGATATTTCATAGCACCATTGTTTTTTTTTTTTATTAATAAATTTAGTGAAAAAAGTTGTCATTTTGACTTTTTTCCAGGATCCGTCCCTCTCGCACTGCGGGTCTTCCCGCGTGGAGTAACAGGGTAGTATGCAAGCGAAACCTATCCTCTTAAGCGATAGTAAGGACACGCAGAGAATTGGCGCTGTGAAAATGTCTAAAGTCTTTGTATTTTTGGGGATTTTGATTAAGAAGATAGATGATAAAACGCTTAAGGTTGTAATATTGTCAGCATTACATTTTTATACTGAACCGACAGGCTCTACTTTTGAAAGACAGACAAAAAAGCCTCTTTTAACAATGCAGTTCAATTAAAATATCTCATGATGGGCCCACTACCAATCATCGAGCAATTTCAAGGAACTAGAACTGCAAGTTGACGGACCTGACATGGGAGTATGCGTGGAAGATTCCACCGAAGCTATTACAGAAAAAGTTCCTTCCTCACTCGCCTCCTCGAGACTATATAGTAGACTGGTTCCGTAGGTTCTCAATAAAAACCGGGGTGGTTACCGAACGCAGCGGGGTCGTCGCCCCCGCGCGGCCTTCCCCTCCCCTCCGCACTCCCGCGCACTCGCAGCAAGGACGTCGACGTTGCATAATGACAGCACGCCACTTGCTCTGCTCCGCTTGTACTCGATTCAATTCACTACTGAGATGCGTAACGTCCAAATTATAAAAGAGAACGCGCACGTAAAGTTGAAGTGTTATTGAAGTATGGTAAATACAAAGTTCGAACTTATGTAACAAGTTATCTATTTGTTCAAGTGGTACTTTCTTACACACTATTCGGAATTATTTATAAGCCCTTTGAGACGTAGGTACTTCATCTAATAAAGCGTTTTCGAATTACTGATCATAGGACGTTTATGTTAACGTTGAAATCTGTTAAATTTCCTCACTTTATATTGGTTCCTTCCTCATCCATCGTGTTACAAGCTCTACAGGACCTTATTAATATTCAGATCGCATTTAAATACCTCTCTAGATAGATAGAGGCTAATAGCACTCGTCAATTGGCTTATATGGCTTATTCCCATTCAGTGCAAAACTTCAAGCATTCAGGGAAACCTAGAATTTGTTTAAATTTTATACATTTTAATAAGGCATATCACATAATTTAAACCAGGTTAGTAACTCCAGTGCGGCCGAGACTCGTGATGGGGCTCTTCCAAATCCCCAACATTTTAGGATCTCCCTATTGCCTTCTAGACTTCGCTTCTCACTTTTTCTGAACTTAACTTTTTTTAGAAATTTTAAATTAATTTACCATCAAATGCCTCTTTGTGTTTAAAAATCAACGTAAACATGCAAGGTACGAGGAAAGAACCGCTCAGAGGCGTCTCCATAATGGCCAGGAACTGGATATATCGGAAAGTCGGAATACGAGCGAGGGACACAAATTATACGCTGGTACAGCCTCCAGCTAATACAAACTGTGCGGTGTTTATAAATACGCGATAATTATGCGCGGCGTGGCACCTTCATGGAGTTTGCTTCAAAAATATTGTTTGTTTGACTTGAACATTACTACAATATTAATGTTGCCAGTTCGGCCACGTTCTATAATTTTAGAATTAATTACTATAATCGTAATGAAATAATGTAAGTAAAAAGTACTTAAATAGCATTACAGAATTCTTTTATGCCTCTGACACACAACATGTTATCTCCAGATAATTAGTTAAGGGGCTGCGCTGTGCTAAAATTCAGTCCTGTTCTAACGTGTTTGTTTTTTTAATTCTCTACCAGATCTCTAATCAGATGCCGCGCACGCAAAACTTCAGTAATTTTGAAATCGTGTCTCTATTAGGAAATTAAACATAATTTATGTTTATAATTTTCATCTAGTTAGTATCTGCGTGTGTTGGTTTCGTTTCAATCGGTTTTGAAACATGAAAACTGGTTTGCTTTTATCGTGAAATTCATCCTTTTTTAAAATTTATATATGTAATTAACAGAAGATTAAAAGTATGTTTATTTATAAAGTGTAATTAATAATTGCCTTGAGTCACAAAACACGCCATATTTTTTTCAAATTTTTACTTACTACATTGATGGAACTAAATCCAATGCAAAACTGATGTTTAGCATTGTGGAGCCCCTTAATTTACATTACTTGTTTTTTTTATTATCATGATACCTTCACCCGAATAAAGAGCTTTTAGTCTTATTTACCCAAACTGCGTAATTTTATTTGGCCATCAAAAGACAGGCGTGGACGAAATCTGTTAACGTAATGAAGATAAGCAGAAAAAGTAAATAAAATAACAAACTTTTGTGACAACATCTCATAGACCATTTTTTTCCCAGGAGAATAAGTGATGTTTTACCTGTAACCAAAGATAAATAATATTGTTAGATTTCATAACAAATGTACACATTTTATTTTAGCAAATGTGGTTAAGAGGCTATGCGAATTTTATTTTTGTCACTGTCACTCCAAGCGAAAACACGCTCAGTGCGAGAGGGGCGGATTTAGGGCGAAAGTGAAAAATGTTAGTTTTATAATTTTTATAAAAAAACTAAAATAGCTAGCAAAATTTCAAATATCAAATCTCTAGATATTCTAAATATTATTAGAGTGCTTTACAAACTAGAAAATATAAATCAGAAACAAATCCAAAGACAAGAATTTGAAAAAATTCCCCGGGCCCTGGCCTCTTGTTATCAAGACAAGCGCGCTACCAATTGCGCCACCGAGGTTCCGCCAGTCGAGTATATTATTGAAACACACCTAATAAAATATGTTTCAGTTCTGTAGGATCCGTCAAACGAGGAGAAAAAGTGTGTTTGAAGACCTCATTTCAACAATTATTTCTATCGAGGAAAATTTATCCAAACATGTTTTCCAATTTCAAAACCCTAGATTATATAGTCAAAATGCATATACCAGAAATTTATTAAAATTTTCCGTGTATTTCATGAAATACACAAAAAAGAAACACCCGTATTTTTTTCGCATATCGCCTTAACACGATACTAAGAAAGTATGATAAAATAAGAATGCCGATTTAATTTTTAAGAATCCAACACTGTTTTGTAAAATTCCAATTCAATTGAAAAGAAATATCCACTTTGGAAGTATGTGGAAAGATTATAATTTTTTATAGCAAATCCATCGGTTTTGAATACTTTAATTTTATTATTAGATTAGAGTGCATTACAAACATGAAATCAATCAGAAACAAATTTAAAAGCACAAATATTTACAAATTTATAATATTTACAATAATACTCGTATGTCTGATAGAAACTCTATTTCAGATCCAAGATTAGAAAACAAATTGCATCTAAATATTAAATCCCCTATTACGATAGTGAACGTTTTCCATCCACAATAAAACATGTTGCAAACAAAGCGTTGCAGCACAATAGTTTATATCCAGAATATAAGTTCAGATTGCTGAGCAAGGCGTTTCGCAAGCGGATACTATTTCAACTGCCGCTGTTCGCACAATGTTAGACCCTACGGCGGGATACTTGCAAATTGCTAACTCAAAGCAAGAAAAGCCTACGAATACATCGACGATCTACTAGTATGTAGTGTACTGATTGAATATTGTTATGACATCTGTATAAACCTAATTTGCTAAATTTGTATTACATTGACGACTATGTTTCTGCTAAATGACAAATGGGAATTATGTACTCGAGAGTTTAAGTACGTAGTTTCAGGATGATTGCGTAGCGATAATAATCCCATAAGTGAAAAACATCTTCATACACAGATATCAAATAGAACATAAAATTAGCTTCCACATTAAAATACAGTTAAACTAAACAGTTTATGGAAATGCACATAAACTTCCGATAGAAGCAACATTTTCAAATTAAAATTAAATGTATTTTCTTCCTTATTTTATACTTTCACTATTAGTGCCAATAAAATGTTGCTGGTAGTAAAATATTTTATTGGATCATTTAAACTGAAAATAAAACTTAAGTAGGAAATTCAAATTAACATTATAACAATTCTGGTATTTCAGAAATGAACGGTTTTCGTTGCCTTATTTGGAAGCAATCTTACAAATATTTTATTGAATATTACAGCCGAGGTAAGCATTGATTTAAATTTTACACCAATTTCAATAATTCAGTTTACTTTTTTGGTAATTTGCCGTAAAATGTTGTATCCGGAACTGAAGCAGAAATCAAGGCGCGTTCAATGTCAATACAAACAAACATAACCGTGAATTTAAAGATCGTGACACCACGTTTTTGTTGGAACCGCCATCTTTCTGGTCACGTCCAATAATTCAAAGAAACTCATAAACTGACTCAAATTGAGTTCACAGAGACGTCAACTTGTGATTGAACAGAAGAATAATATTCCCATCAGATTTGTATGAAAACAAAGTTATGCTGCAGCCAACGATGACAATGGTAAGTGCAGATTAGTTTTGGTTCTCATTATTGACGTTTCGAACTTTGATAACGATACGTGAATACATATCGTTCATCGACATTTTAAAGATCATAATTCCATAGAAATTCGACGACATCGTAGCTGCCAAATGTCATAAGGGCCATGGCTATTTAAATTAACATCAGATCCCTTTAAAAATACTCCTGTGCGTTTTTAATATGTATTATCATAATATCCTCAACATAATACACCAGCAGGAAAAAAAACAGAACAGCCTCCCATACAACAATGAAAACAGTCGTCTGCTATCACAATCGCGACCTGCGAACGGTGCTATGAACTTGCCAACGTACACTTAGCCACTAAACTCGAACAACACTGTTGAACCTTAAGCACTGGACATAGGAGCGAAAATGTTCAGGAACAATCACATTAATATCAATAAGTCGAGCGATAATGCAGTCCGTGTCGAATAAACAAGGTCCGTACGCTTCCTTATGGAGTTGTTTGGACCCGATGTAGGACGACAGATATGTACTATAAGGGTCCGATCGTATAATGGATTAACGATATTGATCACTGGTTCTTATGGACAATTATTTTAGATCATTGGAACCAATTTTAGATAATCATCATGAAATGTATCTCACCAATATTAAAACAGAGCATACAAGACCTGCTGTACGATCAACACGAGGTAAAGAAAAAGGAAATCGTTTAACAATCTTGACAAAGAACACAACATTCACTAGATGCCTAGATTTATTGCGAAAAGAGGCTTAGCAGTACAAAGATGTGAACACGACCGACTAGTCTCATACACGAGACGCCGTACAAACCATGTTAAACAAAATTTAGTCCAATCTCTCATGAATTGCACATAGCTGTTTAATCCATACATAGCAACGTCGACCTACACGGACCACACACAGGGGACCGCTGCACCAATGATGCATCGACAGGACAAACCATAGACAAGATTTATCGCAATTCGCTAACCGCTCAGTACCACTAAGCCAGTGCGCACAATCACTTGTATTACTCTGTGTACGGTCACTACTATAGCTAGCAGATCTATGGACATCGCTCCGTTAGAAGAAGCAAGTCTGAATACAATTCCTGATTCAAAATTATTCATTTCCTAATTCGTGCGAAGTTAGTTGCGTTCAATAAAAGCTATAAAACGAGTAAAGCCGGTTACAGACACCTCCCGATACGTGGTCGGCGATGCGGAACGTATACCGCTGTATAAATGCACCAGAATCTTGTCTTGAATAATGAAAAGACACGGAGACAGGAGACGTATGAGTGACACCGTGTACATTTTTGCCAAGTTTAGGCATCGAACAAGCGGCCCCAGCAGCAGGACAAGACGTTTGATTCATAGATGCATTGTGTCCGTCAAGTGATCGATCAACAGCATACACAAAAGGGTGTCTCGATACTGATTCTCCGAAAATGGGACGTGTGAATTTACAAAGGAATCAGAACGTGATTGAATTTCGCGATTTCATATTCCGAATGCGCGGTAACGGCTGCATTGGTTCGCGTCGTCGCATTGCGAAACAGTAGCCAGAGCCTGGCTTGAAGCAGAACGAATTGTAGACAAAATGACAACCGGCAATTTATCAGACGAATATCCGCAGTAACTTTGTCCACTTACGAAATTAGCATTTCAAAACACGACCTTCTACCCCCTATTATTTACTTCGTGAAGTAAAATTTAGTATATCTTAACGAACAAGTCTCTCGATTTGTATGCCATTATTATGTAGAAGAGTAAAATAGACATGTATAACAATATGTTTAGTCTGATATAATATCCAGCAAATCGGGTCAAGTATACCGGAAACTGCGCTACTGCTGCGCACGCGCTGCACGTCCTATTCAAGCTTCATCGTGAGCTACACAATGCCCATGCCCAAGTTATGATCCACCTGTGTCTACAAATTGAATAACAATAACTATGCACCACTGTACTTGCGTCTTTATTTTCATATTTTAATGTCCATTAGTGTGTAAAGGTAAAAAAAACCTGAGAGAAATGTAGCCATTTCAATAGTAGGGAGAATAAGAAGTAAGTTATGCGGATAGAAATGTGTATAATTTAAGGCGTTTAACATATTCGAGCTAGCAACGATCGGCACTTAGGATCGTAAATTTGCGTCGAGGTGTTTCCAGCGACACTTTCGCAACGCAACGTTTGATTAATGGTGGAATAATTGCTTTATTACGACGCAGCTCTTTCATTATCCCGGCCGGTTTAATACCAGTAGCTTGAAACGAAAAAAGTACAGTTGAACAGAACCATTCAGAACCAGCTTCTACGTCCAAGCAAACGTTTGGACTCGATGATAAAGTAAGAATTCATATGCATGTCAAAGATAATCATAACCGCGGGTAACCTTCATCAGAATAAGGTTGCGCGATGTGATAATAATATCCGCAATACACGCAAAGTAGAATCCTAACAAAGGATACCAACCAATGTATATGCCCAGTAGGTCGTACGATTCTGCATGCATCATCCATTTATCAACGCGGTATCAAATTGCGTCTTTAGGCGGACAGTGTTAGCGCGGCTGTGATGTCGTGTCAGAGTCTGCCCTTTGGTTCCCCACAGGGTTAGAGGGGCCCGAATCAGCCCAATGCACTTCTCTTGTGGAATACTACAAGATTTATGCGCTTGCGTCTCGTGCGCTTAATATTCAACATCCGGCAGCCACTTTCTAATCAGGCGCGTTTGAAAATTGCCGCATGTCAATGAACGATGTCAAACGTACAAAGTTACAGCTTCTATAGAAATTGTATGCCGTAGCGTAATCTCATATTACAATGATGTTGGGCATAGATTTTCTTTAATATAGACATCTGACGCTAGAACATCAACAACACTTGGTTTTCAAGGGTTCATTGGAAGAAAATAGGTCTCTTCTCATATTGAAGAAAATATGTTTGATTTATCGATCTTTTATCTAGGGTTTCCACCTAAATAAACAATGTTTTAAGATTTATCCTCTTTTTTTTTGTTTTCAAACGTTCGTTTCAAAAACGCGGTTAAGAAATATTTTTTTTTTTTTTTATAAAATAGGCAATAGAAATATGAAGGGATGTTACCTAAATCCAATATTTTTTTCCCTACAAAATATTTCAGTATTAGCTAAAAACACACCAATTTGTTGTTTCGCTGCGTGATCACTAGTATTACGTGTCCAAGAAAAAGAGGCCAAAGAGCCAACATATAATCGCCTCTATGAAAAGCAAATAAGGTCTTTGCCATTAGACTTATTGTGCTGGACGGGTAATAAAAAAGTTGCTAGGGTATGCCATCCTCTTAAGTCTTTACTTCAAGCCCAACATAAAGCATCTCATAGATGTCCGCATGATTATGTTACCTATTGGGAACTGTCCATTATTAAATGAAAAAAAAAAAAATTTACAAGAAAACTTTAGATCTTGAGTAAAGTTTAGCATATTTAAGAACACAGCGCGTTTAACAGAAAGCGGTTAGATTGCAAACTTTATGCATTTGACCGAGTCGCGCGTCGCTCGCGGCCGGTTCAAAAGGGCAACCCCGTACCTTAACTTAATGGAACACGATACTACCAAATCCATACAAATCACCAATATAAACCTTATTGTCGCGACTTTAAAGGATAAAATTGTGTATAAAATAATAGTATACTATGTACAAGAGAAAGGTTGTAACAAAGAGCAAAGGTCTAATCTAAACCACTAAAAAAGGGAATAAACAGTCCTACGTTACTTTCGATTGGAATGGAACAATAGGCTGCGCATGAGTTCATGGGAGAGATCGAAGTAGGAAGTCTAACGTGAGCGAAGGATACCCACTAATTTCATTTGCCTTTTGCAGAAGTCCGAGCAGCGGTAGAGCACACGTAACATACTAATACTCGTAGCATACAATAACGCAGCGGTTCGTAATAATAATATTACGCTTCCTATGCGTTTATTTCTAAACTTCCCATTGGCTGGTGTTATTCTCTTGGCAAACTCTGTATCATCAGAAAAAAACAGCCAACTGCGAGTCAGACTCGTCAGACAGTGGCGTGCACAGAACTTTTTTCCGGAAAAGCAATCAAAAGGTCGAGATTGACAATAAAAAAAATATGAAAAAATTTAAATAACACTGCTAGGCACTGCCTACCCTAGAGTGAACATTTTCATACAAACTTTTTTTTTTTTCAAAGTGTTATTTAAATTTTTTCATATTTTTTTTATTGTCGTTCTTGACCCTCTGATTACTTTTCCGGAAAAAAGTTCTGTGCACGCCACTGGTACTTATCTAAACTATATATTTTTACAATCAGCTTTTTATTACTTACAATTTGATATCTAGAGGTATATTGTATTTTTATAAAATATACCATATATATATTTTTTTTCAATTTCAAATTTTTCATATTTTTTTTACACCGTGATATGTGGGCAAATTAATGCTATTTTTGTGTCAAATTTTATGTCTTTATCTTTAACGGTGCTAAAGTTATGAGGCTGTAACATACGGACAGACGGACAACGGAGTCTCACCATAAAGGTTTCTTTTGTACCTTTTAGGTACTATGGGACCCTAAAAATCAATTACATGGTCTGTTATGGACTTACGCCCCATCTCAATTAGTTTTCTTGATATTGTTGATACACCCACAATAATTAATAATAATCCTACTCCAAACCATAATGCAGGCATTATTGACATTACGTGCTTTCCTAAAATGGTCCAGCTAAAAAGGAGGTCGTATAACAAGGACGCTCTCGAACCACAACAGCTCATTAGTGAGCATCCGCTAACTGGCTGCGCCCGCGCAGATCGCCCGATAGTGCGTCTAAACAAAAACCCTAAGGCTTTGTGTAGGAGTCTAGAAAAACCTCCTTCATTTAACGACCTTCTTGTTAGGACTAATTTGAAGACCGGTCCGTCATTCAGACATGGCTCGTTTCGTCGGGATTTTTTTGTTCATCTCGCGACAGTTAACACGTTCGCGGCGTTTTTCTGCCTTGATCTCGAGCGGTTCTCTTTCTTTGATTTCGGATTCATTAAGAATTCAATTTTAGAATACCTCTTCCTTGTCGCCATTAATTAGTCCGCGGCGATTAATTGTTAACAAACAACGCTAATTCCCAATTTGGGACGTACATTTTTTGTAGGAACTGTCTCGTATATTAGATTTAAATGGGAGTTCACTTAATTAAAACGGAGTTTATCAGTATACACGACACACATAGCCGTTATCTGAACTAGACATCAATATAATTAAGTTTTATCAGAACTGGAGGCTGGATCATCATTCTCTCTTACACCGGGACTCTTACGCGTCTTTATCAGTTTTTATCTCTATAATAACTTGTAAAGAGCATCTTAATCTAGTAACCCAATATTTTCATTATGAAACCAGAACATAGCGGATTACTTCAAGATTATCCGCATTTTTGTGATTATGAATTTTAAATCTGTCTTCCAAACTGGTTAAATGCGATATTACTAACAAGGATTTGTCTCTGTTTTGTAGATTTTTTTTTCTTGTTATGACCGGCTTTCTTACACAGCAAACAAAAATAGCCTATACTGACACTTTAGATCTTGGCAGAAAAAAATCTAATCTTTTGAAGCTGTCACTTACGAGACGAGATGTCGGCGACTCGGTGACCCGGTCAACGCACGGAACTCACTTGTACAATCCACATATCAGAGGCGAACCAACCATCATGAGTTGGACAATTGGACAATCCATAGGCACCTCTATTACGACGAGACACTAAGAGTTTCTCAATGTTTTAACGATCGTGGTCTAGAAGCGCATACACGGAGTTGTAGTGGTGACATGCTTGGAATTGTCTTTTAAATCGTCCTCTGTAATTGCTAATTGCTGATGCACAGAAGAAATGAGACCTCATATTTACAAGTGGATTAGTTAGTACCATTCTGTGACAGAAAATGGGTTTAACTCCAAACTGTTTTTTAGCGTTTTAGCATACTTATGCATGATCAGACTGATCAGGATACATTTTTGTAAATTACTCATGATCGAAACTAAGACAGTAATAAATTTCTAGAGCAATCGCCGGCAAGCGAGAGGTCCCGGGTTCGATTCCCGGTTCAGAGCTCCTCACATCCAGATTTACTTTTATTTCTGCGTTTTTATACTGCAATGATATAATGTTAATTTACTCATGATCACTCATGTCATGGTCAATTGCGGCATTGTTCTTCAATAGTTATTTTTTTATTTCGACTCAACAGGTTAAAATATCACTATAGCATTACATACAATCTCTCGGAGTGTCTCGGAGATATGGCGACGAATCACAAAAGGGTAAAGACCCAAAGATTTGCAAGATGAACAGAGATTTCTTGGGAAAGACTTGCAACAAAAGATGCAACTGCACTTTGAACAAAGATAAAGGTCGCATTGTTCGACTGACGGACTATTATCGCGGGATCAACAGACAGAGGTACTCAAACACCACACTACAACCTATAATAACATGTCATATGATCGATCGCACGCGGTGCGTTGTTGTGAATGCGTCAGGGTTGGATTCAGACCCTCGGAAAATTATTGTCTATTGGAATTAAAAATATACTACTTGGCTAAAATTATACTACGTTACGTTTTTCGTTCATTTTTGTTTTGAATTGAAATAAAATAGCCTATTTGTAAGTGAAATAAAAAAAAAATACTAAAAATATTCATAATTTAATAAAATAGCCTATTTGTTATTGAAATTTTGAGAAAATTTACTAAAAATATTCATAACGCACAGAAATTCCCTATATTGTAGGGTAAATGTTAGAAAGCAAAACGTCTCAACCAATAAAACAAGTCGGTTGGCCTGAGGATAAAATTATGGTATTTTTACGTAGTATAGTTCCATTACGATACTACATACTTCATGTCATGGAAATATGGTACAAATAGTATAATTATACAACGAAATCCAACCCTGGAATGCGTCCTTACCTCACACAGACGGATAAGTATTGTCTTTGTAGTCTTAAAGTTGTTATTAGGGATATTAGCGACGCGTGGTAGCGATACTTTTATTTATGAAATTAAATATACTTATTTGTGTAATGTAGGTAGATATACATCAGATGCATAATAAGTGGCGTGCACAGAACTTTTTGCTGGAAAAGCCAGATATTGGTCAAGAATAACAATAAAAAAAATATGGAAAAATTTAAATATAACTTTGAAAAAAAAATGTATGACGCCAGGGTAGACAATGTCCACCCTAGAATGAAAATTTCCTACACAAACTTTTTTTTTCAAAGTGATATTTAAGGGGCTATACCGTGAAAATTTACACTTTTTGAAGTTATTTATCTGCTCTTTTAATGAAGTTCCAAGTAAAATAAATTAGTATAACAATTTTGGGACCTTTTACTAGATTTTGGTCTATCAGAAACGCGATAGGAGGAATTTCATTCGATAGAAATAATTATTGAAATCAGGTCTAAATTTACACTTTTTTTGATATTCTGACAAATTAGGATAGCATACAGACTTGAAAAATATTTATTTAGATGGGTTTTAACTACACCTAAATTACTGGTTATGGAATTTTTTGTAGCTATTTTAGTTAATTTTGCATTAATTTAAAACCGACTTTTTGACAATTTTCCCCGATTCCGTCCCTTTCGCACTGCGGGTCTTTCTGCCTGGAGTAACGGGGACCTTTACTAGCACGGTATATCACCTTGAATTTTTTCATATTTTTTTATTGTTATTCTTGACCAATTGCTTGCTTTTCCAGCAAAAAGTTCTGTGCACGCCACTGAATTTATTTTATTACAGGTCGGTTTTTAAAGTAAAATAAAAAACAAAATAAATTAGGTTATAATAGAAAATAATATGGGGAAGGAAATAAACTAAAAAATAATGAAGGTTAATGAGACAAAAATTATTTTTAAGTTCGAACATGAGCCGAACCGGTCAAGATCGAGTCGCGAGTTCTTAGTTCGGGGCGAACTACTATTTTAATAATCTTCAATGTTACTTTGAAAATAAATTAGAATCAGAGCTGTTACCAGCCTATGTAGTACTTGCTTGCTGGAAACTTCTGAAAGGACTTGATCAAATCCTTTTATTTCGGCATCAACCTTTACGGTTACAAAAAACAATGATGGAACACTTGCTAGCTTATTTTTCATCACATCTTGATCTTTGTATAACATTAGAGTATAGGTATAATATCACAAATTCACAATCACAACACAATATTCCATTCTACATGTGTCAGTACATTCACGGACCTCAATTGTAGATCATAAAACATATTACAAAATACTTATCGATATCATTCATGCATGCATGAGCACTTATGGCTAGGTGTTCCAAAGTACAGTGAATGTAAGGTCAAACCAGAAACAAACTGACGTTACAATATGCTAGTATTAGTTATCAAAGCTCGGGCATTATGTTACCTCACTGTCTCCATTGTTACTGTAACACTATTAAATATAAATTGACACACGACATTATGAATTGTGCTACCATTTCTGCAGCCATTGTAATTTGACGTGTAACATTGACATGTATAATTACTGCATTAGAATGTTTATTGTTTCTATTAACTAAGTGTGTGGGCTTATTTGATTGACATTTGAGGATAAAAGGGTTGTTAATTTATCTAGATTATGCTAACGTTACATGTGAGGTCAAATGTACACATACTGCTACTTGGTACTACATACTACATCGATTGCGCTATTTTGATGAATTGGTTTCAATCTGTGTGGGACTTGGTAAATGTAAAGAAACAATAATGATTGAACCTATTAATTTGGTGACTGGTGATTTGGTGACTGTATTACAATTTTATATTACCACAGTTGCCAACGGCACATTTTTATGTTATATTTTTATCACAAGCAATCATTTGCTTACTTAACTTACAACTTGGTTTTTGTTATCCAAAATTATTGCACCGAAATAAAATAATAATAATAATTATTATTAAACGATAACATCGTTATCTCTTTTTCATATTAATTACTTCATTATCTGTTATTGATTAATCAGCAATCAGATACATTTTCGTAAAACGAAAGGTCTGGGACAGTCGCAGTTAATCGAGGGCCGTTGTCACGGAAGTGCACAATCTTGTATACAAGCACTCATAGGTGCGTTATTAAAAATGTTTACAAATTCCGACATTTACAACGACCTCAGGACTGTGACATTTAGAGGGTCACGCAGGGCTCATGCGTGTACCGTAATTGCGCAGGCGCATGTCGAGAGCCGCCCCGCGGTGCCGCACCGGAACCGCGCTCTCCTTGACTAGGGCTGGCAAACATATCCCATAACTTGCGTTGAACGGGGGCCACGCGTCACTCCGGCGCCGAACAATTCTGCAGCAGTCGAAATGTAAACAAATACGAAACGCATCAACGACTTCCTTTCTTTCCGCTTCGCTGAACTCTGATTCTTCGAAAGTAAACAAATGCTCATTTCCAGGTTACCGCAGTGCCCTGCTTATTAAGAGGCTATGCGAATTTTATTTTTGTCACTGTTACTCCAAGCGAAAACACGCTCAGTGCGAGAGGGGCGGATTCAGGGCGAAAGCGAAAAATGTTAGTTTAATAATTTTTATTAAAAAAACTAAAATAGCTAGCAAAATTTGAAATATCAAATCTCTTGATATTGTTGAAACACACCAACAAAATATGTTTGAGTTCTGTACATGGTTCCTATTCGTCAAACGAGGAGAAAAAGTGTGTTTGAAGACCTCATTTCAACAATTATTTCTATCGAGGAAAATTTATCCAAACATGTTTTCCAATTTCAAAACCCTAGATTATATAGTCAAAATGCATATATGTACCAGAAATTTATTAAAATTTTCCGTGTATTAAAAAAGAAACACCCGTATTTTTTTCGCATATCGCCTTAATAAATATAAGTCTGAATAGGTGGCTGCTGTAGGCGGTACTCGTAGGGTAGGATCATTAGGATCATACGTAAAGCCTCAATAGGTGGCTGCTGTAGGCGGTACTCGTAGGGTAGGATCACAGAACATTTAAATCAAATAGAAAGGCTAAGTGGGCGTGTCACGCGCGCCACAACTACTGTTGAACACCAATACTTAGACCGAAACACGCGATCGCTGCCCATAGTCGCACGCGAACCGTGACTCTGTTAACAGCTCTGCCTAATCTAAAGAGAAATGCCGTCTTGTGCAATAATTACTTGCAGAATCACGAATAAGAAAGCAAATCGGAAAAATTGAGATATTTCCTTTCACCTGTAATTATAAAATCTATGTATAATATGAGAATTTTAGATAAATAACTAATTTACTCATGGTGACAACAAAAATATACATTACCGGCAATGTACGCTCACAATTTTGGCTAAGATGTAGTAAACAAGTAATGTATGCTCTTCCTACTTGTCAAACTTGCTCACTAGTGTTGTGCCGTATCGTGGTGTCACACAATCGATAGACGTTTTTTATTCCTTGAGCGATATTCTTAAATTAAGATTTAAGATAAAACTTTTATAAGGTTCGAGAAACCGTTGTCAGTTACCCCAAAATCGACCGAATAACTGTACAAGCAAGGAGAAAAGGTTTTATATAAAATGTATGAGAAAATATTTAAAAGTGAATAAGTGTGCGTTTATTTCCTCTACGGTGTAATTCTTGGCTATGCATAAATACATATTTTTCAAAATACATGAGATATTTGAACAGTCGAAAACAAAAGTATTCGTGTAAAATGTATGAAAAAAAAAATGAAAAGTGTTAAAGCGTGTTTTAATTACTCTACAATGTAATTCTAAGCTACGTATATGTATGTCTGAAAACATTTATCAAAATATATAGGGTAAAATGTACAGTCGAGGTCAAAAGCTTTGGGATAAAATATTTAAAAATGTATGAGTATGTGATTATTTAATCTATAGGGTAATTCTAAGCTATGCACATGTCCAATTGATTATTTATCAAGATATAGGGAATCTGTATAGTCAGGGAAAAAAGTTTTTGCTACAATATTTAAAAGTGTATAAATGTGTGTTTAATTATCCAACAGGGTAATTCTAAGCTATGCATGCATATCTTGAATATATATTTACAGTAGTTACAGTATGAGAGTTGGTATAACATACTAAAGGTTTTTACAAAATATATAGAAAAAAAGAGCTTGGAATTACACTGAAGAGTAAATAAACACACACTTCCTTAACTGTGCAGATGCCCCTTATATGTTGATAAATAAGTATTTAATCATATGCATAGCTTAGAATTACCATATAGAGTAAATAAACAGACACTTATACACTTTTTAGACATACATATGCATAGCTTAGAATTACGTTGTAGAGTAAATAAAATACTCTTTTACACTTTCAAATGTTTTTTCATACATTTCACCCGAAAACTTTTGTTCTCGACTGTACAAATATATCATAGATATTGAAAAATAAGTATTTATACTTATGCATAGCTTAGAATTACACCGTAGAGTAAATAAACACACACTTGTACGGTTTTAAATATTTTCTCATACATTTTGTATGACAACTTTTCTCCTTGATTGTACAGTTACCCGGTCGATTTTGGAGTAACTGTTAACGGTTTTTCGAATGTTATTATAACACCTATTTTATGTCACCTAACACAAGTGTATTGGTGGTATGGACCAAAACACCCATTCTCCTTTGAAATGGGATTGTCCATTACAGTGTTTATGAAAAATCCAATTATTTTGAAGCTACCATAATATAATTGAAAATACGTTAAATCTTAATATATTTGTCGGTGAAACGCGGGTGTACCGAGTGTGGACTGTAACTTGCATTTCACTTTTCACACTCGGAATACCTCTGATACCCCCTCGGGGATTCATGTCGTGACCATATATTATCATTATTACTGATCACTTACAAATCACCTTATATACAACACCTAATACACGTTAAAACAATTTTACTAAAATATGTAAAACAAGATAATAAAAATATAAAAAAAAAACAACACACAAATTGTCTCAGAGCAAATTGGTTTCTCGATTGATTATAAAAAAAGTAAGTCGAAGTTTTACGTTAAGAAAAGATGTTCCCATCCCTAGCAATAAATCATCACGTCATATAATCAGACTGTGTTTAATATTAGGTTCGCAATACCGCTCCAGTCAAGTTATCAACCACCTAAAGCCGGTAGGTTTATAATGGTCACATGGTATCAAAACTAAAACGTCGTAAATGAAATCGTTTGTTTGAAAAATACACCGTTTTACACAGAGATACGGTAGTTTTTTCATTTGATAAGTTTTCGATATAAGTCATTTGTTGTGCGTAGAAAGAACAACCATTTGGATTAAAGTTTTGATAGTATTTCAATTACGACAAGGTGTGTGCCTGTGGGTGTGAGGCGACAAAGGTTCTGGTACGCATACAGCTCCAAGGCCTTTCTAACTATTTAAATGTTCTGAGGGTAGGATCATTAGGATCATACGTAAAGCCTCAATAGGTGGCTGCTGTAGGCGGTACTCGTAGGGTAGGATCATTAGGATCATACGTAAAGCCTCAATAGGTGGCTGCTGTAGGCGGTACTCGTAGGGTAGGATCATTAGGATCATACGTAAAGCCTCAATAGGTGGCTGCTGTAGGCGGTACTCGTAGGGTAGGATCATTAGGATCATACGTAAAGCCTCAATAAGTGGCTGCTGTAGGCGGTACTCGTAGGGTAGGATCATTAGGATCATACGTAAAGCCTCAATAGGTGGCTGCTGTAGGCGGTACTCGTAGGGTAGGATCATTAGGATCATACGTAAAGCCTCAATAGGTGGCTGCTGTAGGCGGTACTCGTAGGGTAGGATCATTAGGATCATACGTAAAGCCTCAATAGGTGGCTGCTGTAGGCGGTACTCGTAGGGTAGGATCATTAGGATCATACGTAAAGCCTCAATAAGTGGCTGCTGTAGGCGGTACTCGTAGGGTAGGATCATTAGGATCATACGTAAAGCCTCAATAGGTGGCTGCTGTAGGCGGTACTCGTAGGGTAGGATCATTAGGATCATACGTAAAGCCTCAATAGGTGGCTGCTGTAGGCGGTACTCGTAGGGTAGGATCATTAGGATCATACGTAAAGCCTCAATAGGTGGCTGCTATAGGCGGTACTCGTAGGGTAGGATCATTAGGATCATACGTAAAGCCTCAAGTAAACAAAGAACATCAGTAAGTATACGTATTAGCATTACATAGCTGCAAAGCAAATTAATTTTCAAATTAATTGTCTCAATTCGATGCAGAGACCGTTCACCTCGCAAAGTGATTCCCGATGGTCAGGCGCGGTTTTCACGATTCTTACGTTTACTATAAACTTAATTAAGCTGTCGGACACAAATCCACCCGCCGAGGAGACGTTTCAATTAGCCTCTTCTAATCTTTCGCTAGAAAAGCCAACCAAAACAATTGGGAAATTGAGCAAAGCAAAATCTTCTTTGTTGCGCGCTTTTAAGATTGCAGGCGTCGTTCCAAGTGTGGTGTTGTACTAATGAGTAAGTGAACTCGTGTCGCAACTTGGCTGCGCTTGCACAATAGAAGTGTTATCACGACAAGACGTTGTGATAAGCGATGCTTCTCACGACAACACTGGAGAATCTCATGACTTTTGAGATATTGTGAAAGAACGTCGAGTGTTGGTTGTGCAAAGGCAAATATGGAAAACCTCATTAGATAAACTTAAGTAATTTTCAGTGGTTGGAAATTGTTGACTCTTACCTGTAAAGATTACAAAGAAATCGTCTAGTTTCCAAATTCTGTTACAAATATCTTGTTTGCGTAAATTAAGACTTTACATAATAAGCAGAGGATTCCGATGCCCATATGTGTTGTTTTCGCGAGTATTTAGCAACCCTTACGCAAGGCTGTAGGCGTTGTGTTTGTGTCGCGAATCGTCGCTCTAGATGCGCGGAGACAATGCGCGCGTTGCGCCAGCGCCGCGAGCGCAGCGACGACAACACCGTCTTGCGCAAGACAGAGCTGTCATATGGACCAAATAAAAAGTCCGTAAAAGACCGAAAACGTATAAAAAGTCCTAAATCATCAAATAGGACTTTTTCAACCGTGAGCAGGTCCGCGGACCACGGACCGATCGGACTTTTTCGGGCTTCAGGTTAGTCCGTTCAGTCCGTTGGTCCGTTGCTGGTCCGTTGTGTGTAACGAAATGATTATGGATGGTTTTATGCAAGTATAATGTTATAATAATGTTATTCGAAGGATGTGATGACGAGTTGACGACTAAGAATCGAAATATATGTTTTGCAGGTATATATTCATTCATATTTTCTTCATATTGTCCATACTTAATTTTTTTCGACTATATATAAAGCTACTACAAAACGGTAACTCACTGACTGACTGACTGACATGGTTGTTTAGTTTGAAGGAGTCTTTTGACATGGTAGTAATGTATGAAAACAATGTCAGGTGTCTAATACTGAGTGGGGAAAAACCTTGACATTTGACATTTTTTGACATTTGACATGGTTTTTTGACATTTTAGTGAGACGTGTCGTTGTATGGGAGTTTTGAAAATTTTTTCGAGTGAGTAGGCGAGCCTTCGAACGAGCACGAACGAGCGAGCGAGCGAAGTTCGTAGTGATGTACCTGGGTACTAGGGATGGGAAAAATTGACATTTTCTGAAATTTTTACAGAACGAGCCCGCGAGCGCGAAGCGCGAGCGGGCGAAGTTCGCCGGGACAAGTACGCGAGCGCGAAGCGCGAGCGTGCGCAATTCCTAGGGATGTCCTCGATCAGTAGGGATGGGAAAAATTGCCTTTTTTTTTTAAGGGATGTACCGAAAAAAAAATTGTTTTGGCCATATCTTCGGAACGGAAGGTGGTACATCCCTAGGGGTCGGACCATAGGGTGCCAAAAAAGTTTTTTTTTTTTTTTTAATGTCAAAACTTTAACCGCCCGTATCTCCTAGACGGCTTGAGTTAGACCCATGTTGATGGGTGTCTAAGAAAAGGTCTCGCCGAGATCTAGCCCCCCCCAGTGTCAAAACTTTAACGGCCCGTATCTCCCAAACGGCTGAAGCTAGACCCATGTTCATGGTACTCTAAGAAAAGGGCCCGACGAGCTCTAACTGAAAATGAAAAAGAAAAAAAAAAAAACTGAAAAAAAATATTTTTGTTAAAACTTTGATCGGCTGTATCTCCCGAACCGTAAGTCCTAGCGAGTTGCGGTTTTGACTTAAGTGATCGGTTTGCCGAGGGCTTCCCGAAAGCATAAAAAAATTTGACATTTGACAGGTTTTGACATTTTTTTGACAGGTCCAAAAAAGTGCTCCGATTCGCTTGAAACTCGGTATCAAGGGGCAAGTGGGGTCGGTGATTACGAATTCATTGTTAAATTTGACACTTTTTGACAACCGACAAGGATTTTGACACTTTTTTGAAAAAAATTTGATCGGACATTTCTTCGGATCTAATGGCGAGGCCGAAGGCCGAGCCTTCAAGTGTCTTTCTAGCGAGGCCGAAAAACGAGCATGTGAGGACGGAGAACACGCCAGCGAGGCCGAGTCCGATCAATTTTTTTTCAAAAAAGTGTCAAAATCCTTGTCGGTTGTCAAAAAGTGTCAAATTTAACAATGAATTTGTAATCACCGACCCCACTTGCCCCTTGATACCGAGTTTCAAGCGAATCAGAGCACTTTTTTGGACCTGTCAAAAAAATGTCAAAACCTGTCAAATGTCAAATTTTTTTAAGCGGTCAGGAAGTCCTTGGCAAACCAATCACTGAAGTCGAAACAACAACTCGCTAGGACTTACGGTTCGTGAGATATAGCCGATCAAAGTTTTGGCAAAAATATTTTTCTTTTTTCGTTTTTTTTTTTTTCATTTTCAGTTAGAGCTCGTCGAGCCCTTTTCTTAGAGTACCATGAACATGGGTCTAGCTTCAGCCGTTTGGGAGATAAGGGCCGTTAAAGTTTTGACACTGGGGGGGGCTAGATCTCGGCGAGACCTTTTCTTAGACACCCATCAACATGGGTCTAACTCAAGCCGTCTAGGAGATACGGGCGGTTAAAGTTTTGACATTTATAAAAAAAAAAAAAAACTTTTTTGGCACCCTATGGTCCGACCCCTAGGGATGTACCACCTTCCGTTCCGAAGATATGGCCAAAACAATTTTTTTTCCAACATATAATCGCTTCTATGAAAAGCAAATAAGGTCTTTGCCATTAGACTTATTGTGCTGGACGGAAATTAAAAAAAAGTTGCTAGCGTATGCCATCATCTTAATCGAAGTTTTCAGGTATTTCAATATTATTCAATAAAATACACGAAATTTTTTCGACTATTTATCAAATTGTAGCACAGCATTTATTGCATAACTCTATTGAAGTAATCTAACGGACTGTTTCGGACCAACTCGGACCGGACCGGCTTTTTACCGAAATAGGGCTAGTCCGTTCGGTCCGCTGGAGTTTAGGGCTCACCATAAAAGTCCATCGGACCAGGTCCGAGTCCTATTTGAACGGACCAACTTAGGGCTTATATTTGGTCCATGTGACAGCTCTGGCGCAAGAGCAGCACTCTCGTCGCATGAAATTTATGGAAAACGGACCCTTACCTAGATCTCTAGTATCTACCATTAAGTGTTCACAGGATTCAGTTACAGAGGCATTTGCATAACCCTGCAGTGATCGAACGATTCACGCTATGTCGCAAGAGTCAAATGGCCCTAAAGTATCCCTGGGCCGCCCACAGCACCGCGTGGGCATGCGCCACATTAATATTATATTGTGTTACAATTATGGCAACACTCCCCGAGATTTATCTGTCGCAGCACGATCGCAATAGGTATCTGCCAGTATATCGCGTGCTCGTATTTGGGTTACGGCAAATTGCTACGGTTATCGCTTATACAAATCGTCTTTTACTCGTGCCGGATGAGGCAGTGTCACAGTCTTTCGCATCAGTCACTTATTGCCGGTCAAATAATTTAGCTGTCAGAGTATGTAAAATATTAGCATTTGTGCAACAACAATAACACGTTAAATAAGAGTTCAGCGTGACCGGGAACCTGACCGGCGCGAGAGCGTGGCGTGGGAACGGCGCAAGCGCACGACAAGTATGCGACAATGCGCTTTGTTCGTACCGTGTGCGTGCCTGCGAAACATTCTCAAAACTATATCTAATACATCACCGACTGAGACGGCACTTCATGAGATCTTTCGACCGCGGTGAACAGAGAAAACAGCAGGAAGTCTTTATGCACATCTTCACTTCTATTCTTTCGGTCTCCGATACCATTTCTCACGATCTGAATCTTCAGCTTAAGAGGCTATGCGAATTTTATTTTTGTCACTGTCACTCCAAGCGAAAACACGATCAGTGCGAGAGGGGCGGATTCAGGGCGAAAGCGAAAAATGTTATAATTTTTAGAAAAAAACTAAAATAGCTAGCAAAATTTCAAATATCAAATCTCTAGATATTGTTGAAACACATCTAATAAAATATGTATGAGTTATGTGTATATGGTTCCTGTTCGTCAAACGAGGAGAAAAAGTGTGTTTGAAGACCTCATTTCAACAATTATTTCTATCGCGGAAAATTTACCCAAACGTGTTTTCCAATTTCAAAATCCTAGATTATATAGTCAAAATGCATATACTTATTATTTCATGAAATAAACAGAAAAGAAACACTCGTAATTTTTTCGCATATCGCCTTAATCGTAGCATTATACTTTTCAGCATTCCGTAGAATTGTGTAAAATTGTAAATCACGAGTAATTCTAAAAGGAAACAACAAAGAACCTAACCACAGTGACTCAGTGCTAAACCTAACGACCAATTAACACCTTGAAAATACCAAAGATTATGTTTTAAGGCGAGGGTATTCAGGGAAATCGTTCCTGCTCCAACGCTTTCATTTTACATTAATTGTCTATCCCGCTCAGTGGAAGCAAACCGCTCAGAAAACTCGCAATTTCAAGATGTCTTTATTTATTATTTTGGAGTTCGGTTTTTAATATGACGGCCTTTTTATATCACATTTTATTTTGGAATAAATATATATATATATACATGTTGCTAGATAAAGCGTTTATTTTATTTTTATTTTTTGTATAATTAAAATGGCGAACAAAAACTTTATTTCGAAATATATTTCGGCCCACTTTGGGGCCGGCATCAGTCGAATTATAAATAGTAAATTACATAAAATATATACAACCTTATGACTAATGAGTTTAAATGAATGACATTTGTTATATGAATAAAAAATATCAACCTTATGACATACTTATGAATGAGCTTAATTTACTTTAACAGAAAAAAATATAGAAAACGGTTCAAAGAAAACGGTTTTTACCTGAAACGATTTCACAATTCATTCATTCATTCATTCATTTATTTATTTATTCCTCTGTAGAAGCATAAAGCACACTTAGATAAGTCAATATACAGAACTAAAATCAAATTAAAACATAAAACATGAAAATTGAAAATGCTTAAAATCTAACAATTTAAAATCTTAAAATCTCTTTAAGACAAAACCAAGAAATGCACGGTGTCAAGTAATCAATTTAGGTACGAAAATTAATTTACCTTTAATATTATGTCATAAACTTACTTAGTCATATTTAAATAATCATAGGACAAATAACAATAAATAAAAAGCTAAAATATCATAACAAAATAACATCCATCAAAATATCCACGGTACAAATTCGGCGCTTTTTGAATTTCTCGCCATCTAGCACCTCTTGATGAGAGATGAGTCGGAGTGCGGTGTGGGGGGAAGGTAAACATATATAAAGGTGTGTGCAAAGTTTCATTGAGATCAAAGCCATCAGGACATCACAAACATCTAAAGCATTTATATGGCACCTGAGCGGCATGGCCCATACAGTTTTTGTATCGAAGTGCATTCATTACAGCCATCGCGCGGTTCACGTCGAAGGTATGACTAACAATATCTCCACATTATATTGAATGCTGACAATAAATTCTCTTATTGTTTTAAACATGTGGAATTTTGTTATCGATAATGTTGAGATGAGGGATGTTTCTCTGCAACTGTATAAACAGACTCACATTCTTAGACAGTCTGGCGACTCAACTCATAAATGGATTGAGTTTTGGTGTTAACAAACTAACAGGTTTGTTCAAACACAACGGTCAAAGAGTCGGTCGCATTCTTCACTTGGAAGTGACTAAAAAGACGTGTCCTGCGTATTCTCCCGCCGTGACTCATCGAGTAGTGGAGCAGGCCGCAAAAAAAAATTAACGGCCACGACCGTTGTTGGAAGAATAAAATTCAATTTGAATTCAGAACGGTTTTCGCCACACCCAAGCGGTCTGTTAGCTTGTAGCCTGAGAACCGGCTGTAATACGTGTGTTCAGTTTAATTACAACGGGCAATGAGTTTAGTAAATTAACTGTATGTTGATGATCTGGCGTCAAGTTCATTGAGCAATAACCAGTAATATGTAACAGAGTACATGTAGATAGCGTTAACTACGCTAATTCCCTCATCGTCATTTAGGACGACTATACAGATATCAATTTGTTTTATTTAAGGCGATATGTAAAAGTTTTAGTGTCCCTGTTACTCCATATGCGAAAAAACACTCAGTGCGAGAGGGACGGATTCGTGGAAAAGTAGCAAAAAGTCAGTTTTTTATTGACATAAAATGCACAAAAGTTGCTATCAAAATTTCGTTTAACCGCGTAATTCTCATTTTCATCAACATCAACTTGAGATTGAAATTTGTCGTGCGTGCGACGACGCCCGCCTAACATGCCATCTCTTTTGCACGCGTTGAATTTCGCATGCATTTTCTTGAAGTTGATACAAATGAGAATTACGCGGTAGAGCCCTAGGTCCTAGATACCGTTATAACCCATCTAATCAAATAGTCCACATGTCATTCTAAATTGTCAAACCAGGAGAATTGGTATCGAAAAAGACCTTATTTCAATAAATATTTTTACCGAGCCGAATTTCTGCAATCGCGTTTCTGTTTTAACAGATCCCTTAATAAAGATTCCAAAAATAATATACTACTTTATCAAAATAGTCGATTATTTACCGAAGTAAATATGAAAGTTCTTAAAGTGTCGATTTTTTTCCATAGCGCCTTAATAGAAGAATAGCGGACATGACTAACGTGACCATACGTCCCGTTTTGAACGGACAGTCCCTTTTTTCAGTACTTCTTCGTCCCGGTGGCACAGAGAATAGCTTCGGGACGCGGAATTGTCCCGTTTTGAGAATGCTATGCTATGCCTATGCAATATTTGCGATACCCAAACTGCGCGTAAAGTTCGAATGTCACTCAACTTCCGTCACATAGCTCCGCGCTGCGCTTTTTGAATTTGACCAATTCGTGCGCGAGAAAAATTTTCTATCTCCAGGATCAGCTAGGTCAAAATTCACATATAATTTTGAATTATTTAGTCCAAATACTGACAGAAAATAATTTGATTGCAAAAATTGTGGCAAAATCATCTTTAATTTTCAAACTAAACACTGTTGTAGTCCTAATTATGTTTATAGCGACCGTGTTTTAAAAAAATTTAAACTGTTTAAGTATATTGTTGATTTTTTTGTTGTGCTACTAATTTTGTAGCCGATGACTGTTAAGACGACTAAGGAGTCATCTCGGCCACATAAAACTCGGACGCGTGTCCTACCTTTCGATTAAATCAATTTTATTGGGGGTCAACTCGGCTGACAGTGAAAATTTGAGGTAGTTTTGTACAGTCAACACAAGATGTCCTTAGAAAATGTAATATGATTTAAATTCTTAAGACAAATAACGACGTGGCTTCAAAATAAAACAAAATATCAATATTTAAATATATTATTATAAAGATATAGAATATTATTTGAATATATTTAAACTATATGGAAAGGAAGAGACAGGTAAGTCTTATCATGATTTCAACAAAGCATGTTCTTTTCTGGTAACGAGATTGCTTTTAATTTTTTTTATCGTTTTATTTAAAGTTTTATAGTAGGTATTTGGATGCAATCCTTTCTCAAATTGACTGTACTTTGTATGTGAGGCCGAGTTGACCCCCAGTAAAATTTATTTAATCGAAAGGTGTCAACTCGGACACGCGTCCGAGTTTTATGTGGCCGAGATGACCCCTTAGTCGTTAAGACGATGTCCCGTTTTGACCAAAAATAAAAATGGTCACGTTAGACATGACACAACTTTGAAGTAGTGCCGGTTAAGACCAGTGGGTCTACCGCGTAATTCTCATTTGCATCAACATCAACTTGAGATTGAAATTTGACGTGCGTGCGACGACGCCCGCCTAACATGCCATCTCTTTTGCACGCGTTGAGTTTCGCATGCATTTGCTTGAAGTTGATACAAATGAGAATTACGCGGTAGAGCCCCATGTCAAATTATACACTTGCAGCACTACATTAGCTCCATAGATTAAAGGATATAAGATAGAAACAAAGTCCAATGTGTATAGCTTGATGTAATCTTGACTGTACAACAATATTTACGAGTATCTACGTAGGACTACGCATTCTGCTAATCAGCTATGAACGCAAAACTTAGCGGTCAAGGTGATGGTTCGATATGTCCGGATATCAGAAATGTCATGATACCAATAATTCATAGTTTTATGACTCAGATAACCGTATTAGCCGCAAATGAAACATCTAAAAGCAACAACTGAGATGTTATCTAGATGACAGCATTGCCGCTAGGCGACACCTTGGTCGACACATAAAGATACTTTTATGGTAGTTTTGTCAGATTCTATCATTTGTAACTGCAAGTGACCATAATTAAAATTGATTTTTTGCTGCAATTATTTGTATTTTAAAGTCTGATAATAATTGTGAAAATCATCAAGATATACGAGAGCAATTACTTGTAAAAGATAAAAAGGGTTGTACTTTTTTATTTTCCATTTGTTTAGGCCAAAATAATCACCGTTGCCTTTTATCTTTTTTATTTGGTTAATCGTGCAGGAGGTCAAGCGGAAAAATTCAAGCATAAGAAATTGCAAAAACGCGATCTTGACATCTAAATATTGATTATGTAGAGCAATTTGTGACTGCGCTTATTTACGAAATCATAGATTATTTTTGGTTGAGCCATTTGTATAAATTACTGTCAAAATAGGGGCAACTAAACTTAATTCAGATTTATTTATAATTTGATTACAAATAAGGAAAGTAAAAACAATAATATTACTAGTCCATAAATCCTTTTCATATTGATACACACAACTATTCAGTTAATAGTAGTTTAACCTGTTGAGTTACGACAATTATTTGCCGTATCATTTTGAAAATGACCAAAAATCGATACAATAGACAATAAAGAAACGAAAATATAGGCACGGACGGACGCCTAAACAACGACCGGGGTTTCGTTGAACCAATTATATACAAAGTTACGAAGGACGATCGTGGCCTCGTCGAGCATTGTCGTAAAAAAAAACAACAACTGAAGTACCCATAGTACCGCTCGTCCGCACGACCCAGGCAAACACATTTACATCATAGTATGCCAATTTCCATAGTAGCTCCACTCACACACAGACACTTACAAACCGCCGCCATTGCTTATGCTCCAGTAGAGTTGGTTAGCTGCGACTCTGTCCGCCTTTTTACGTCAATGGCCAAAATATGAATTTTAAATATTTTTCGATTGCTAACAATTAGCACACAACATTGTTTCTACCAATTACAATTTTCCATCTTTACAAGCATAAATCAACTCGGTAAACGGTAGAGTGGCGGTCATCCAACAGTCATTCAGTTGTCAATCCGGGCTAATAACTAGTCTTCAAGACCTGGTACCAACAATGTGAAAGTAGACATCTGTTTGTTTATTCATTGACAGCTGTAGAATTTGATGCTTATGGCGAAGATATTTCTGTTTTACCTAAATCAATTACTGAGCCAATAAAATATGTGAAAATTCTCAAATTAAGACTGTACCTGAGCCTAGAGCATGACCAACTCCAGTCTATCATTCGTTTGAAGAAATTCGGACTCTCCTTGTATTGAAAAAAATATATTTGGTTTCTTTTCTCTAGGGATCTTACGTATAAACAATGTACTAAGATTTATACTTTTGTCAAAAAAAAGTGTTTTGCACCCTCTTTTTTTTGGTTTTCAAACGTTCGCTTGAAGAACGCGGTTAAGAGATCAACTTGATTTTTTTTTTCATAAAATAGGCAATTGAAATATGAAGGTATGAACCTAAATTCAATTTTTTTTTCCCTACAAAATATTTCAGTATTAGCTAAAAACACACCAATTTGTTGTTTCGCTGCGTGATCACTAGTATTACGCGTCTAAGAAAAAGAGGCCAAAGAGCCAACATATAATCGCCTCTATGAAAAGCAAATAAAGTCTTTGCCATTAGACTTATTGTGCTGGACGGGTAATAAAAAAAGTTGCTAGAGTATGCCATCTTCTTAATATTCAAGTACTTCTTCACATGTTAATTTTAATAATCAGTAAGGTGGCAGGAGACATGACATGATCTTGCCGGAAGTCTATTGTAAATCAAATGTTATCGATAAATAATCAACAATTATACTAGTTAGTTATTATTATTCATCATATTTTTTACTTTAATTAATCATAATATATTAATTTATTGTCTAACGTGACTGAAGCTGACCACATAAGTTGTCGAAATATGTTTTACATACTTTTTATCACTCATCTACATGTCACTATTGCCCCCAAAAAAGCAGTGTATTGTTTTCACGGTTCATGTATGTATTTTTCTTTATTCCATTATATCTTCTAAACGCTTTAACAGATTTGGATAAATGAGGTGTCCTTAGAATCTTTATACTATCCGGATTGTCACTGTGTATTAAAAGTATTAAATAAAAATAAATAATAAAAATATTAAAAAACACACCTGCCATAATTTAAAAATGAACTTAGTAACGACACCCAGTGCAGTCGGGGGATACACAAAGCAACACGTATCCAATGTAGAGCTGTCCACTGACTGCACTGGGTGTCATTACTAAGTTAATTTTGAAATTATGGCAGTCGTGTTTAAAAGAAATATTTTGTATATTGAATTCAAAAGAGAAAATTCAATTTTAAACTATTCCAAGATTCTATACGAAATCAACTTATTTTACTTTTACTGCATTGAATAATTGCTTAAAACAGTCTCAGTCATTGTACACCTATTTTTCCGCAATGAAAAATATGTCAAGTGAAAGGATTAGTATCGTCTACCTATTTCCAGAAACAATATTAGTAAAAATGTTTAAACAAAAATTATAACTCCTCAAAACCGCGAGTTTTGGAGCGGCTCGCTCTCGCTAAAGCAGAATAGACAATGTAGCCGATTCTGAAGGCTTTAATTTTAGTTTTAGTGCTGTCAAACATAAAATTATTCCAAAGTAATTTAGATTCTGTTTCTAACCTTCAAGGACTATTTTGCAATGAATGAAATTTAGTTTTGACAGCACTAAAACTAAAATTAAAGCCTTTAGAATCGGCTTAAATAAATATTAGTTTTAGTGCTGTCAAATTTTTTTTTTTTTAAGTAATTTATTTTCTAATCCTTACAGTTAAGGACTATTTTGCAATGAAGAAAATTTAGTTTTGACAGCACTAAAACTAAAATTAAAGCCTTCAGAATCGGCTATAATATCAAGATAAATTTATCCGAATACCCTCGCCTTAGTAAGGTACACTAGCTTTTGACCGCGCCTTTACCCGTGTAGATATCATTTTATGACCGGCTTTATTTAAAAAGAGACAGGCGGTACAAAAGTAACAGTTGTGTGTGATAGATAGATAGAAAAAAACTCAAAACACGACTACTTACAGAATAGATACCTAATTCTAAAATATAGCTCAAACAATGGATGACGGTTGGTCTGTGTATCATACACAGGAATAAGCTTCATCAAAAACGTCATGTAATAACCAAACCTCCAATATTTGTTAACAACGACTAATATTCTATCAGCAACCAACATAAGACTGTTGTTGGCGCTGATGATCTTCTCATGAAGAAGACCACCTGGTTTAAATAATGAACCTCCGAATAAATTAATGAATAAAACTTCCGAAAGAACTTATGAACCAAAAGTCAAAAATAGGTGCGACGACGAGCGAAGCGAGGAGGAGCGTGTTAGGTTTAGATGTAAGATAAAATAAGGAGCCGAGCAAAGCGGAGCGAGGTCTCTAATTTTAACAGAATTCATGATATACAAAAAAAAAATTCTGAGATCTACGATAAAAATAGCTGACCGTAGTTTTCGGAATTTTCAGTATTTCAGTTTCATTCGGCAGTTTTCGTATATTTATTAGCACATAAGTTTTTGGTAGATTAGTATTTAAAGCAGTAACATTCATAAATTGAACATCCCCATTTTTAATTTAGTTTTCGAAGCTTTTGTAACAACCCTTTACAAATTATGCCTAAAATTTTACTTAATCAAAACGTGACAAAATTTACAAAACAAAAATACAGTCAATGACGATGAATACAGTACATTGTGAAAGTTAATTTTAAAGCAATATTTCTTTAGATTAAAATAAATAGCAGGTAATAAACCCAATTCTGAAGCCATTAATTTTAGTTTTAGTGCTCTCAAAGCTAATATTTGTTATACTTGTTATATTTTGATATTCACTCTCACCCATTATACACACAACCTCACACTCTCTAACACACACACCTCCCCTCTCACACCACACGCAAGCTTTTAATGTAAATCGAGTTCGTTCTATTAACTTTATTAACTTATCTAATACCCATATTTATTTTTAAATAATTAATTAATGTAATGAAGTGATAGGCAATATAATTTTTTCTTTTTTTTTCTTTCTCTCTATTCATGTAATTGAATTTAAATTGAATTTGAATTAATATTTTTATTACTATAGATTAGTTCGTTTAATTTTACCTTAGGATAAAGTAGAATAATTAATTGTACCTAATATGTAAGTAATTAATTATAGCATGTTCACCCAATTTATTAATTTTAACTAATGTTTTTTTTTTTGTTTCTAATTTATAATTTAATGTTTAGCATATTTTCAATTTTTTTATATTATATAGTTATGGAAGGACCTAGTCTCCATGTCACCAGGGAATCCTAGTATGGAGGCTAGTGTCACAATTTAGTATGTAAGTTATTTGTTGGTGTCAATAAATATATTTTTCATTTTTCATTTTCATTTGTTATACCTACATGAATACGATGACTTGCGACAATATTTGAAAGACTTTACAAATTATGAATATTTTAAGAGGGCTAACATCATAAGATGTCAGTGTTACTTAAAGTTAGAAGCACGAAATAGAGTAATATCGACCTATTGTATTCTAATGGTAAGCGAGATATTACATTGTGCGCGTGTTGCCGGCGCACGCACATCTCAGCTCCGCCGCTGCTCCGGCAGAGGACAGCTGCTGCACTGCATGGCAACTAAATAATGGCCACCGAAATTTGCAGCTGCTTTTATTACAATCAGGGCCCATTGTGGAACACGATTAGTGTCTGGTAAGATGGAAGATGGCGGTTGGTGGCTTTCAAGTTTAGCGCTTAGAAAATATAAAGTAACTCTTTGATGTCTATCGAATTTTCAATTATCGTAAACAAGCGAAACCGAATTAACATAACAGGCGAGAATTTAAACGAAGATTTTCAGACATCATGCTAGAGAGAAGCCAATTTGAGGCGCAATAAACGCGCGCGCGCATACCTGTTGATCACACAAGTGCTTAGCTGACCACTTTCGGTGGAATATCCGTAGAGAAATTGCCTCAACACTTTCCACAACAATAAAAATGTCTAATTTCGCTCCGTGTTAAAGATTTCTTTGCTTATGAATTTTACAAGTTGTAATTGTTAGCAGCTTGGTTAAATTGAATGAACTTATGGTTAATGTGTTCGTGAGTTTCTGTCAGTTGCAAAATTAATTAGGTGAACGCAGAATTGCCCCGGCCACGATTTTAAGACAAATTTATTAGTCGGTTTTAAAGTTATACGCTCCCTAGTAATTCCTAGTCCCTAGTCGCGGTTGCAAAGCACATTTAAATAGAAAATAATAGTGGGCATTAATTTCAGGCTTAAGTAACAATAATTCTTTATTACAAACGCATAATAACGCCTCTGTACGCCAACTTTCTTGTACTTTCTGTCGGGTTGACTGGGAGAAAATGCTTCTAGCATTAAGTCCACCTGTTGTACATTAAAAGGGTGTTTTGTGCAATAAAGAATTTGGAAGAAGAAGAATAATGAATCTTAAAATAGGAAAAAATTATGAATATTATTTGCGATATAGTGATGTTAAAATGGGGTCGAGATATCGTTACACTACACTAGTAAGTCAATGCGCAAGGTTTTCAAGATTGCTTTCTCAATGCGCAGTCTATCCCAAAAGGAGACGAAACGAGATCGCAATACATCAATACATTACATACAACATACTCTTCGCATTAAAAAATCTTGGCTGCTTTATTCTCCCGGCCTTTCCCAGCTCTAAATATAATTATACAAGTTTTTGTTACATAATTTACAAAAATCTAAACTATAATACTTATACTAAATAGAATAATAAGAAATACAAACTAAACCTACGTATCTAAAACAAAAAGTTACATTAATTAATATTTAATTTATATTATTTAATAATTAATGAATGTAATTTAATATACAATATAAATATATTAATTAATTTACTTATTATAATTTTATATATTATGAAATTTATATTTTAATACATTATATTTCAGACAATGAGCGTTTAGTTATGCACATTCACTTCTGCTTCATTTATTGTGCCTGGTATAGTAATAAATTGCCTTACTGTAAATACCTTACAGGCCTGGATAAGACAACCAATAAATATGAGTGATACAATATTGTAATAAGCATTTACGGTATTCGATATCTAGGCCAAGGAATCCGAGTTTAGGGCAATCACAGTTCATAATAATATTGCTGTTACATAGTTTTATAATGTCCATTTATGCAGTTAAAATGAGGGAACCTCTTGTTGCCGCTTTTTCCTGTCATTAATCGATTAAAGCTCGCGCTCTCTGAGAAACATGAAATACTAGAAAATGTAACATATACAGCTGGTTAGATTAGACAAGTTGCTAGTATCTAGCCACATATCTTTATGGTCTACTGGGATATTACATGTGTATTAGTTTCGATTGGATTTAATTTGTATACTCCGTCAATTATAGCTTGATTAGAATGACAAGTCCCATCAGTTCATAGATTTAGGTTGTGGTTTTAAGTTCCAGTGCGTATAAATTGATGAGGTGACGATATCTAGCATTCTAATCAAGCTATAATGTACTGTAATATGCACACAGTCTACTCGGGATCTCGTAGGAATTTCGTTGAATTATATCACTTTGTTTTTTAGTTTATCTTCTTTTATATTTTCTTTTTTCTATTTTCTTCCTAACTATCAAACATACATTAAGGGAGGGAAGCTCTAAATCTCGTAGAGCACTCGCTTGTTGTATTTCTTCAAAAACTCTAGAAGGAATATTTATAGATGGAGAACCACGTTCGCACCGATAGGACTCTCTAAGGAATCTTGCTCGTGTTTTGTCTGAAAGATCTTTTATACTCGATCTGTATTTATTTTTGGAAAACACGAAATAATTCAGTCAATGCGACGTATGTCGATCTATAAAGGTTATCGATTGCCAACTAAACACGAACAAATAGTCCTTTAACCTACCTATAAAACCTAGCCTTACCTAAACTTAACATATTGCCTAGCTATATGTTAAAGTACGGAGTACAGTAAATTTATAGCGTGATATGTGAGTATTAATTAACGTTTATCATTAGAAAGGGAAATGGCCATCGATGCATACCCGATGGTTCCGGTTGATATAGACGCTCGCTGAGATCTTTCTAATCACAGATAGTATTGTGTAATTGGAGAAAGAAATATGTGCTGGTGATGTAAATGAATGAACGCAAGAAAAAAAATCGAAAAGACGTATATTTACATAAAAACTTAAAGAACCAGCAGACATCAAACATTGCAAATTAATAAGATAATTGTTAGTTCACAATTTACAGATTCCTTCTTTAGCTACCGACAATCGCTCTATAGCACGTTATTACGGCGCCGGCGCAGGATGCGTTTCATTAAGACAATTAGAAGCTAATCCATCTGATCGAGTTGCGGCTAACGCATGCTCACAAAGTGATGCGAACCACTCGAAGCCGACTCGATTCGATGAGCATGTATTTAAGAATCGAATGCGCCGGCGCCGCCCGTCTTGCAATTGATACTTTATGAGTAATGAGATCATTGCAGGAATTAGAGGTCGGGTGGGAATCGGCGAGTCGTGAAATTGAAATAAAGTGTTACTGGTGGGAATCTAGCCGACAGGGTCTTGAGGAATGTTCATTTACACGCGATATATTTGTGAGATGTAACATGTGCAAATAGATACAGCAGGAAGCCAGAAAAGATGACATCATAGGATACCCTTCTCATACACACAACACTACACTAGGGAATGAAGTCCAGTCACACAAAACACTTAAACAAATCCCCATTCATCAAGCAGCCATCAATTCGATTAGATTAATGCAGCGTGCGCGTGCGCAAGTACCGAGCAGAATGAAAGCGCATAGACACGACGCACGGTGATCACGATAATGCCATTTCCCCTAATGGACTAATCTACGGGCAGGGCAGGGGGTCATGTACGAACCCTTCGGGAGTCATGAATTATATTTCTAATGCGTTCTCATTGTACGTATAGAAAGAATAAGTGGGCCCAATTCCAAATCTAGTCAAACCAAGATTTTCTACTAACTGGCGCAGGAATCCTTATTAGTGAGGGGAAATGAAAGTGTTTCCATAAAAGAACATGCTCAAGGTTTATATCTATCTGCAACAGGACGTGAAATGGGTGAAGACATTTAATGATGGCGTAGAACACCAGGTCAATGTTTCCAAGTATAACGCAGGCATCGTCAATTCCCCACTGACCTTCGTGCAACGCGGCTAATGCACAGAATTGAGGCGCATGCGCATGTGCGCGGATCAAAGATCCAAGCGCTCGCGCAGCGATCACGAGTGCCATTGCTGTAATAGAATAATTAATGGGCGCTGGGCCGGCGCAGAGGGCAGAGTGACCGCGGATGAACCATTTTATGGGATACTACAACTTCAAGATTAACAAGCCTTACATTACACACGAGGATTCAGAATTAATCAGTGTGTGCGTCAGATGACAGTTGTTAGGATTTCTTATTTTGCGTTGTTTGTTCCCTATCGTCGGAATCTACATAAATGTGGTTACATTAAACACAGAGTCTTTGAATTTATAATCCCTCTTTCCTGCTGAGTTCCGTGCATACATGAGATGCCAACAAATGCGTGCAAGCACCACTTTACACATTAAGTGGTGCACTATTGTTTGAAGCAATTGTGTTTTCTAATGCGATCAACGGCCTGGATAAAACAACAGTAACCTTGAGAACGACGACAATACTGCACCACAATAATCAGATCTTCCAAGAAATGGATATGAATAGATCCGCAAAACAGATATCTAAAAACGAAACGTGAAAGAGCACAGCCTTGCGCCGCGTCCGTTCCACTTACGAAACTGTTAGAAGGCACTACAACACAATAATTAGGCATTCAAATCGAATAGAACAATACCCCTAGTTGGGTTAAAACGCTTCAGACGATTTTCATGGTAATATGCGGAAACCGAATCATCATTTACATGCTCCATTGTCTTATTGTGAGATTTAGTAGAAACGGAACTTTTCGCTTGCAGGTTTTTAATTTACATGGAATATTGTTTGATCGTGCAGCTGTTGCTGATTAGTAGGCTGGAGTTGGAACGGATGGCTAGCAGGGTGGTCGACTCAATGCTCTAATGCAATGCAAACTCGCCGCCTTGGGCATTCCTGCATCAGATGGATATCGATCGAGGCAGCTCATGCAGATATCATGTCCTATCTTAGAACAAATTGCGTAAGTCTGCAAGAGGAACTGACGGCTACAATAAGCGTGTAACTGGGAATATATAGGGTCTTGCAGGAAACGTGTAAAAAAGTCAACGATTCTGATACGGCGGATTTTGTAAACAAACCCGAATTAGGTCTTCCACCCACTACGATTGACACAATCTTCTTGTTTATATTTTTTGTTGCGAATGTAGCCATAATTGGTGAAGAAGGATCCGGACATAAACAATGTACTGGCAAATCGTTTAAACCAAGATCGAGGGCAAATGGCCTGTCCGCCAAAATTGGAAATTTACTGATGACAATGTACCCTTGACCTTGGGATTGTAAGTTTAGGAATTGGAATTGTAATATTGTTGGGAAGAAGATTTACTAACTAAAGGAAAACTTGAAAAAAACACCACAAGAACAATGTTTGTCGGTTGTTATCATCCTTGTTAATCTAGCGAGATATCATCTGCCCGAGTGAGAGTTCAAAAGGCTCGGAAGCTATAGCTATCCACGGAAGCTGTTACGGCCCACTCTCGCTTCCATTGTGCGGAGGAGCCGCCGCGACGGCGACTGCCCTCTGAACTGCATCGGTACCGAATCACGACACAAGCACGTACAAACAGCCCACCCGACACAATAGAAACAAACCCGCTTGTTAGAGAGCTAGGAGTACAGGAAGCGTTCCGCTCCGCATTTCTCATGCGCGATCTCGGGTCTCGCTCGCAGGTAAGAGGAGAGAGTTGTCGGAAGGCTCGGGTTGCAAGTATCTGTTTCAGATTCGAGTGACAACCGCGGATGTTTAACTTGAATATTCTCGGGCGTTAAGAGTAAATTGCTGGCTCTATCGTGAGCTTTATGACAAAACGGTGAGCCAGCGGCGGTACTATCACCGCAAACCACAGCTTTTGTCGACAGCTAATAACTTTGAGGAAACGCTGTGTAATCGCGTCGGCCTACTTCGAATAGCTGGAGTGCCCTGCGGCGGGTCCGCTACTCCGCGTCTCAATTTCGTGCTGGAACTGTGCAACACGGGCAGCGCGGGCGCAGACCGTTCCTCAGCGTGCGTCCGATGGCTGCAGCGATAGCAACAGTGGGTACGTAAGTTCGCATAATGACAGCAATGGTCCCGGTGCTGCGCCCGCGCGGTATCGCGGGCCTCATCAGGATACTATCAGGCCTTGGCACGAGCTCGGCGGACCTAACTGCTCTTAGGCATAATCTTGGCGATATATTCCAGCCTCTAATAGCTTGACATAAACATAATAAGCTTGCTAGAGTAACCTATTGAAACGTCCTGTTCAAGTATGCCTTTGTTCCGTAGCACGAACTCGATACAAGTATAGTGGTTTGCTATAGTATTCACGATTTGCGCATGCGGCCACAATGGCTAGTGGATCGCCTGACTGTAAAGGCTGACAGGAACTAAATGGTCGCCGTCGTTTGAGCGATTGCCTATAAAACTGAATGGAGTAAATTCCGTTTTGAATTTAGCTCTCGAAGGGGAATTTTCTGCGATCGTATTTTATTTTAGCCGCGAAGCGTTTGTTTGTGACATGAAAGCTCATAAACTAATCAGAAGCTAGACCACAAATCGATATCTTGTCGAACGTCGCGTCGCGTCGACTCGGCGTGATTGAATTCTGAGGTTTTATACAACAGCCGTAACAAAATTATTTTTGAAATACTGTCGTAAAAGTATTACCGTAACTTGAGGGTATTTGGGACATTCGCGATATTTGGGACAAGAGAGGTCATAAAGTTCAAAAGCAGATAATTCTAAAACATTCGATTACTTTGGATAATTCAATACTATGAAACCATAGACCAAAAACTGATATTTTACTTTTATTCTATTGTACGTTTGTAGAGTAGAAATTTTACGAAATAAAAGTTCTCGATTTGATAAAAAAATCAAGTGGCAAAACTGCCGGTGTTCCTTGATAACAAAACGGGTAAATATTGTATTAGTTACACAACGAAATATTGAATATTTCTCTGCGTTTACTCGCTGAGTATTAAACCGCTAGCCTCAATTAGTAAAAACTTATAATGAAAGTTTCACCGAGGGTTATTTGGGATAACTTTGTGGGGCTGTTTGGGATACTTCTTTTTGCCTCCTTTTATGTATGGATATTGATGTCTTAGCTTCTTTCAATATTTCCTGGTTGATCTGAATATTTGTTAACTATAATTTGATGTTTTCAAATTAATTATAATTTTCCGAGTATTTGGTGTTTGTTTTATTTAACATTTCAGAGGTAATTTAGAGCAAATTTTATCCCATAACATTTTTTAATTGAGATTTATGCAGAATAACATGATCTTTTTCCTTTGTCCTGAATAATTTAGGACGTCACAATTTTTCTCAGTCAATTTAAAAAAAGTTTTAATAACGTTATGTTACCGTATGAAGAGGTTTACTAGGCAGGCACCCATATAAAAATGTACGTAAACAACTTCTACTGAATTAATAAAATATGGTGTTTAATATGGCCTATCTTGTCCCAAATAGCCCCGACTTGTCTACTTGTTTGCATATTATATACCTCCAAGCAATCATTCAATTGAAAAAGGCAATACACATATACGAGTATAAAGTGGCACATTACCTAGAAGCACGTGCAAGTAGACAAAATAAGAGAAAGAATGCACAAGCAAAGGTTTATAACTACCTAACTAAGCGAATGTACACAGCTTAGCTATATAGATTTACAAATATAACCAAGAAAGGACGGCCAATGATGTAAAAACAAAAGATCGAAGCAAAATAGGGCAAGACATGGCTCCTCAGCTCGATTCAATAATAATTTATCATTATGCAAGCGGAAATGTAAAATAATTATGATAATTCAATTTCGTGGTTCGTGCGCGTGCTACACCAAAATCGTGACGTCACGTGGACGGTTGTCTCCTAAGAAAATGGCGGTGATTCATTCGTCAAATCGTGTCCGTGAGCTGCGCGGGCGCATATCAATGTGTGGGCACGAACGACGCGCCCTCATGGAATGCTTAATGAGGGGCCATGTTTGACTGACATCCATACCAATCCACATACCGAGTCAATACTGATCTGTGGCTCCTTCCTTCTAGATATTTCTGCAGCTCTACGTACCTGCAAACAAAGGAAAATTCATGAAACATAAAATAAATAAAATAAAATAATAGTAGTTTATGCTACAAGGGCGCAAAGGAATAAATTACGAGGACGATTTAAAACACGAGCATAGCGAGTGTTTTAAACGTAACCGAGTAATTTATTGCTCTTACGCCCGTGTATCATACTACGTTTTTCAATGCATAGTGTGAGGAAATAAAACAAATATAATCTTGTGAACGTTAAATTATAATTGGTTCAAAAACACTGTATCCAGAGCCGTTAAACAGTGGAAAAAAAAGCATGACATTTATGGTACACAGGAAAGGCTGCACGTTAGCCAACCATGGTAAATAAATTTAAAAAAATGATAATAATAAAGCCCTAGGGCAAAATAATCGACTTTCTGTTCGGTTTTGATGCATAAAAAGTGGGCCTTTACGAGCACATGCATTGAAAAAATATTTTTATTCAATAGATCACACATAGTACAAACAAGTTGTTATTTAAAACGAAGTTAGAGGAAACTTGACTCAGCTTTTGTCCCTACAGCCAAGAGCAAAGTGGACGCTGTTATTCTGTCACCGCAGATTGTGAAATTGGGAAGTCAGATAAAGCATATGAGTCGTGAAGAAGATAAGTTAGCGAACGCCATGTTAGAAGTATTGTTACACAATACCATAAACATAATAATGAAGTCGGTAGTGGGTAAGTAAATAATGTAGCTATTTCCCAATAAAGCGAAGATAAAAAGGCGAATACAGACTATGGCGCGGCGCAACATTTGCGTAAGGTTGCCGAAACTGGGAGCTTTATGAAGGCTCAACAATCTATTGACATTTACACGTGTTTCTATAATTGAATCGATAGAATCGAATCGGTAGCCCGCATCAGACAACAAACAAAGAATCGTTGTGCAACGGATAAACCTGTAAATCGAGTCAAGGTGGCGCTAATTCTTGTATCGAATATCGATCAAAAATCGATAATCTTGCACAATTAGCAGCGTGAGTTTGTTGTTTCTGATCGCGTCACGTTTTAACTATAACAATGTGAGTTTTAATTGAAAACCTTCACTTACTAGTACTTCGATCAGGTTAAATCTGACAACTGACTAATAAATGTTTAGTGCAGTTTATTAACTGGTGCCCAGTTATTAAAGTTTATTAGTTTGTTTTACTTGTGTAATGATTTCTTCATCGACTTCACCATAGTTCCAGCATTTCGCTGCCCACAACATTCTCAAGAGAGTTATCTTGTACTTGAGACATCAAACTAGTAATGACAAGTTCGCAGGATCAATAATGAGTAAGTGACTGGCAGAAATTGTGCAAGCTCATGTTCGTAGTGCATTGTTGATTCCAGATATATATTCCAGATAGCCGTTCATAAACTTACACGGGGGTGGGTTTCCTACCCGGGTTGCATTGCAACACTAACCCGTTCAAAAATCGACTCGCGCCGCAACACCGACCGTTAAAAAATGGCAGTGTCGCGACACTAGTGTCGACTTTTTCAACCTCATCTCTAAACTGTGTACAAAAATCGCTTTTTTGAGGTTCGATTGAGTATATTAAGGTAATGGTGTAGTATATTTTTAGAACTGGCTCATGAAGCCCTATCATTTGATACCACAAAGGATAGGTTTTAGAAAAAAAAAAAAAAACCATACAATAAAATTTTTTACGTTATTACTGCCCCCCACGGGAATGAATATTTTTAAGAACTACCGCTCAAAATGATTGTTTTTACCTAAAGTACCCGTGTATCAAACGGCTATCCTGTACATCGATTTGCGGTTTTCTATCAATATTTCCTTTGTACATTGTCCACTACAGGGTTCTTTATTGAACGCACTCCTGATACTTCTGAGAATATTGAAATCTTGTATAGTGAATAAAATAAAAGTCAATAAGAAATGGCACCTTTGCCTGACAGAGGAAGATGGAGGTTGGAGCTATTTAGAACAAAGGCAACGCTTACCTATATGAAGTATTCGAGATTACTATTGTTAAGGCGATACGTAAACGTTTTAGCGTCTCTGTTACTCCATATGCGAAAAAACCCTCGATGCGAGTGGGACGGATTCGTGGAAAAGTAGCAAAAAGTTGGTTTTATCTACTAAGCCATTTTGTCAAAAAGATTTTCAAGGAGACTTACAAATAGGTACATAATATCCACATTTTGAATGCAATTTCACAATGAAATTAGTTAGGATTTCAGAAATACAGGAAAAAATAAAATAATTTAGAGGTCTTTTCGGAATTAAATTCTATCGAGAAAGTTTCATAAAATCGCGTTTTCCTTCAGTGAGAATCTTAATCAAATACTCAATAAACATTTACCCAAAAATGAAATACGTAGATGACGCTATAGTGGAGTAAATGGATTCGAAAAAAACCCATTTTTTTTGTATTCTTATTATCGCTAAAACATAAGTTAAACAATAGATGGCAGGGAAGATCGTGGTTCGAATCTATTACGGGTTAAGCATTTAAATGTATAAACTAAAAACAACAGTCAAATGCGAGTGGAACTTACATTGCGGGGGGTTCCGTACTGTTGATAAAAATTAAAATTATTTACATCTAGCGCTATCTATGATCTTGTTTTGAAAGGAAATAAATCTTTATGGTTTTTTTTATGTATTTCGAAATTTATTTTAGTAATTCTGTAATTTAATAACTGGTGGTCCATTTGTTTTGGAGATAACGTGGGGAGGGGCATTTTTTTTTTGTTGTAGAAGATTTCTCGAAATCTAGCAAGTAAATATAACATAACTACATATATACTTTTTTATCATCAACTATTTAATTAGAAAACGGGGATACAACTAATTGTCACCAGGATGGTTTGTTTTTTAGAACCCTAAAAATAAGTGTTTTAGACCATTTAAAAATGCGTAAAATGCTACAAGACTTAATCCTAAGTACAACAGACATGATTGAGGCCAGACACCAGGGACCTCAATGTGCAATTTGAGCATGACAGTAAGGGCTCGGGTCAAGCCTCGTGTGCGGCTGACAGTGGTTAGCATTAGGTTCGGTTTCACTCGCAAATGTCAGAGCTCAATGCCTGCTGACGAGCCCATCATTAGCAGACGCGAGAGTCTGACACAGGGGTCAAGCGACAACGATACCACCACCAGAGAAGATTTCTATCAATAACGACGAACGGGTAACATGGCACAATATGACATCACACCGACATGCATATCAATAATCGTGACGTTCTCGCAGAATCGTCGGGCGTCGTTAACAGATCCATGACGCTCCGCCACCGATGACAAAAATTACGAAGTCTGCGCCTTCTTCAAAAACTTTGCGTGTGTTGCCGATGTGAACACCGCACGACAATGTCAAAAGATTCAATCACGATCAAATCATTACCACAATAAAGAGTCTGTTGTCCCTTTACTATCTATTACTCATGCATTGTTGTGAAAACCTTATATTTTCCTGGCTTTGCACGAATTTTCTGTATTATCATTATCAACGCGAGTAATATTTATATAGCAAGCATATCGTTAATTAAAAAATATTTGCTCATTAATCAAGCGGCTAGCTGCACTTCGATCGCGATCGGCAATTTCGATTTATTACGTTCCAGATAAAAGCGGGTTGCCTGCGCGGGCGCAAGATCAACGCACCGATATTCAATTATTTTATTGGCCACAAACGAGAGTTTCCCCATAACGAGACATTATTAGGAGCGCCACAACAAGATAATATGACAAGCGCAATAAATAATTCTGCACGAGAATAAATGAATCCCGAAATGGTTAAATGACGGTTTAAAGAATTCCACCAAGGTTAGCAGCTGGGAGTTAAAGGTAAACAATTGATTGTGATCATTTATCAGTGGGTTACGTTACGCAAGGGGTGATATTTTATGGAGATCGGAGAGTAATGAATTATCTTGCAAGGTTGGTCGAAGCAGCAATGTCAGTGGACGTAATAATTTGCATAGTTAAATGCTCGGTCAGGCCATTAGACAACATGTCTGCAGGGACGTTAACAGCTTCATGGAACGTGGTGGAGGCGGACGGCATGCTTCATCTGATTATGAGAAACGGCGATTCTAGCAACTCCTGGTCGAGTGGTGGAATTTTTATGAGTTCGATCACACGGTCGTGTTAAACTAGATTCCACACATTCGGGGAAGTTAGTTCACGCGGCCCATTTATGTTTGTAGTACCTTGCCAAAAGCAACATTGTCCTAGATGGGAAAGATGTTGGCCTCAAGTAGGAAGCGGCTTGCCAAGTGTGTTGGTCAAAGATTGAGCAAAGGTATATGGCAAGTATGAATATATGAGTATGGTAGAGAGAGCTCATGTTCGGTCCGGGCCAAGCGCCGCTCCGTGGCGGGTGGTCGACGATAAGACGACTTATTGCGCCTGCTCAGCGGGCGCATTGTCTCGACTGCACTGCGATAAGATAATTATGTTGTTCTTCCTTCCATCGCACTGTTGGTTTAACGTCCCCTCAATTAGGGGCCAATATTGCCTCAAAGCTTTGTTTATAACCTGTACCGTTATCCTTACAGGCGTGAACGAGATTGTGGATTTCAATGTAATTTCTGTTCAGTTGAACAGTAATTACATAGGAGAGCAATAAAAGTGAAAATTAACAGCCTCGTTTAGTTGTCAACGCCATGTCCGGTGGCCAAGTTGTCTTCCTTATACCAAGTGGGCCACTTCGCTTTCTAGGAACACCCTGGCGAAATGATATGACGGATGTGCTCGCGTGACGAGAATTACAACAACCGAATTATGATGCGACGGTTTCGCGACCCCACATCCTCCATGACGCATGGTGCTTAAGTAAGGAGTAATTTATTTAACCGTAAGAATCCATTTACTCGTCCATTACGTCAAGCTAAGTGTTTGCATACTTCCAATTTGGCAGCGTCATAAAGACCGAATTGTAATAACTCGGGGTATAAAAGGCACCCACGTTAATTTATAACAAGCACTAAAACTGCAACAACAACGACATAACGAATGTCGCTGGAAGCATAAAGTGTAGCATGTCAAGGCAACTGCTTTCAAACATTTTTGCAATTTTAATGAATGGTGGCGTAAACGGATGATGCGTAAACAAAGGAGCCGGGCTAATGCGCTATGTTAATTTGAATCAAGACCTGTGAATGATTGCAGTAGTTAGATAAATCTTTTAAGCAAAAACAATAAAAATATTATTAATTTTATTTGATTTAAAATTAATTTATATTTGATCTCAATTTTGGTAACGGCGTGTCTTAGAATGGCCTTCCCGAATCACGGCTATTCCGACCCTGGGGCCGCAATAAAAATTTAAATTTTACCTAGAATTAGTATTACTGTTTTATTGTAAACCTTTTTATGTTAAAAATAAACATATTTCTATTTCTTTTTAATTGCTGGCAATGTCCGAGAATACCCTTCATACAACAGGGACAGTAGTAGTTCCTCAGCTAATGGAATTCATCTCACACAGCAGTCGCTGGCAAAGTTTGTCCCGTTACAAAACAATGACCCATCATTACACAGACTATGCAATTGTGTGACCCGACATCACATGCCAAAAGAAAATAATCAAGAAACGGTACAGATAACATTCGATCACAACTAGACAGGTGTCTTTGTAACAGGATTGCCAAATCGAATTGTAAAACGAGGGCGGTGTGACACTGTGACGGCGTAATTCGACGGTGGAGCTGGTGATATGTTGAAGACGTTCTAATTGGCAATCCGTGAGCAGGGTAGTGGCGGCGCGACTCGGTGGAGCCAGCAGAAGGCCTCTGCCGCCCACTGGCGTCGTGCCCGCAACTGGGTCACTGCCGATTCGCGAATCAGGCGTCATTGTGATCACCTCGAGCCGATCGAGAGTGACGACTCTTTTCGAGAAGGGGTCAGACATCTGACATTGGACTGTGAACTTGTGTGCTACCTCACCCGCATCTATTGCGACATGTTCGCATCTAGTTAGCCACATTAGCTTGAAAATCATCTCAAGTTTATGATGAGCGTCTCGATGGGCAAATAACTTCATCGCGCTGCGTCGAAGATTATAATCGGAGTGAGTACATGGAAGGAGACGTCATTGCAGCCGATATGATCGTTGCGTCGTTCAGATAGACGAGAATGCGAGATCGAAGATTATCCACGATCACATACTGCGATGTATCATCGAGCCTCTTACGATGGTAACGTAAACATTTATTATACCTATCTGTAAAGTCGTAAATACATCTTCTCACGTGTTTGCCCTTACAGATAATCTTTTAACACCGGAGGTAATTTCTGAAATGGGCTCTTGTGCAGCTAGTAAACAAACATTTAAATAAAATAAAACAATTGTGTCAACTGTAGTATATATACTCCAGGAAACGTGTTAATACCCAAAAATGGAATAACGCTCGTTACTTGTAGGTTTTGATTCTTGATCACGGTGACATTTCCTTTACCCAAATCAGTGCAAAATCTTATATCATCGGTCAAAAAATGTAATTTCTGTACAATAAACAGCGCAAGCGCAGCGTAGAACATCGCGTCGTGATTTGCGGCTTCGCCCTGTGCAATTATCTCGCCTCAAGCCCGTAGCATATTTTAATTTAAATGACGTTAAAATACCCCGGAACCGAGTGTTCAAGGATGCACTACAACAATAATTCACGTAGAATTATTTAAACTTTCGGGTACACCTTAAACCCGACGAGATAAGGACCAATATAAGATCGAGATCGGTGCTTCACCCGAGCGTTGAACTTAAAAGGTTGTGACAGGGGTATTACAGTAATTACCTTAATTTGTAAACGAAAAAAAAACGGCCGTCGACTCGTCAGATATTCAACGAATGAAAAATTAAATACCAACCAAAGATATCGACAACAACATACGATTTATTTTCTTCGGATGAAGACCAATTAAAATTTCGATGTCTGCTCGTGTGAATATCGGCTTCCAGATTCGCATGAAACCAACCTGAAATGGGGTCGACAGCTTCATGCATTGGGAGTATGAATTTTTATTATTAATTAAAAGGGTCATGACATTCTGGGACGAATGATGTCATGTGCTCCGTATTCGTTGAATATTTAGAAATTACATCGCTGCAGGATCAAGGCACGCTCCTAACGGCCATGGTTGCATATCATTTGCATGAATCTGCTGGTGACGAAGAGCGCCGGAATGTGCCCAAGACCTCGCGAGAAGCCGGTCGTTGACTGCCCAAACCGAGTGCGGTTACAGTATCGCCCGCATAAGGCTACATCTATTGTAACACGAACAACAAACGATATAAATATTCGCGAATGATTCAGCGCCTACACGCCTTTTGCGGAAGGTCGCAGGTTAACACCTTTAAAGTGCTACCCAAGGATGTCGCCTGTGCGTAAATCAAAGCATAAACGAGGAAGTGTTGCGACGAAGCCGTCGCCGTCGGTTCTGGGCCCACATTCGCGCATGCGCTAACTTTAATTAAGCTTCGCCATAAACGGCCGACCTTCAACGGAGACAATGTCAAAAGATCGTAACACAAGATAAACGAATGAGACATCGCAATTTCATCAGCAACCGTATAACATGCCCGAGGCACAAAGAGATGTCAAAACTATTTACTTGATAAAAAACAGAAGAACCATGCGGCATGTTTATCGATAATGCGGCAGTCAGTCAGGAGCTTGCTTTAATCGATGAGATCTAGGCAGGACCGCCCAAATAGGGCTTAGCTGAATGTTCATCGGTTGTCTGTAGGTCCGTCGCTTTAATTGGACCCACCACCGTCTCAGATCCCAAAAAAGGTCTGCGCGTGACCATCGCGATGCAAGCCGCACGATGGTGGAGATAACGCGCATATCGCTGGTGATTTACGCAACCATTAGACAAAGCCGACAGGTGTACCAGAGGTGATAATTGCCGTGTCCTCAACTCCGGGTAAACGATTGGCACGTTTAGATAATGATCGCAGCCATTTGCGTATTCAATAGACTCCTTAATGCCTTTTATCTGACGGACAAGAGTTCCGATAAACAACCAACACTTTTAACAAGTTAACACCTCTTTGTGCAAACAAACAGGTTTAAAAGCCATTTACTGTACTTTTCCAGCGTCGAGGAGACACCTTCCGTCATGGGTCCGACTTATTATTCGTGAAGCGTTGTCTCGTCATCGTGATTACAAAGTTGTCTGCCAACGATGGCGAGCGGTGAATGGGCAAATGGTTTCTATGAACAGTTTCTAGGTTAGATGAAACAGTACTTCAAGTACAGCGATGATGTTTAGTAAACATCGATGGGAACCTAGAAATTTTCTCACTACGGAAATTAGGAACGTTGAAGAGTTGAGGTTTCTGCTTACAAAGGATGTTGAAACGTTCGATTCTCAAATATGTTTCTCGTTTGGGGCGGAAGCGTCGGCTTCCGGCACAGGACGTTCGGAAGATGATGCCGCCCCGAATATTTAATTCTAATAAGCGTCGACATGGAAATCCCGTGGAAAAGTACGAGTAAACAATGCTGCATGTGGCAGAAAGACATTTGCAAATCATATTAAACTTATCGATGCTGGGATCGCAGCACCTGTACGCGCGGTTGACCAACCCGTGCGTAGTAAACATAAACAAAGAATGACGGTGTAGTCAACAACTCGGTGCAACCACAATGCGTGTGTACCTCATAATACAGAGTGTTCGCGAATAAAGTACGCAATTTCAGGAACCTACCGCTAAAAGATTAAACGTCTCCGTCGTACGTACATCCATCAGGAATATTGCTGCGAGAATGCTACCTTTTCCATTAGACCTTTTTTGATTTGCCTTACCATAGAGTTTAGATACTTGTGTTGGTTCGAGACGACTTCTCATCTTGTCAACGATTTACATAGGCATCTTCGTAACCGCAGAGTTTAATAAATAGTCGTTTCCATACGGAGAAACTTCCAGTGTTGAGCTTTAAGCAGTTCTGCAAAATACCTTTTCCTTTCCTTGGGCGAGAAAGTCGGAAATGTGTTGCAATTGCGTTTATTTGCCATGTTAAATTAATTTTCCAATTTCCAGCCTGAAGTAACTACCAATAATTTGATTTTTGACTGGTGTAGCCTTTTTGATGATCTTATATGCAAATTTAATGGTCCAGAGGAGAAATCAAATAAAGTCCGTTACAACAAAGTCAGTTGGACAAAGCAAGAAACTGCTTGCCTTTTATAGAGCGTGTGATTGTTCCACTCGGCTGGTCTGATACGGTTCCTGGGCGCCCTAATAGCTCGTTCCAGAAACATTGCCCTCAACGCTCTCCTGGACACAAAGTTATTGCCAGTTTGTTCAACCCACTTACATTTGGAACGTTGCATTTGAATGTTTAAGGACAACTAGACACGAAGCTATTTATACATCTTGAACATCATGTACCATTACTACTACGAACTGAGGGACAATCCTTCATAAGAAATGGACTCCAGGAAACAATCGCCTCGAAACTGGAATAATGAAAAAAATGCACTAGATTTACAATTTCATGAAATAAAGTTTTCAAAGTCATAAGCAACCCATACAAACAGAGAAAGGAGTAAAATGAAAAAGGAAAGTGCTGCAGGTGCGCGGGCGCACGTCCCGCGAGGTAAGCACTTCCAGACCGTGCAATGGAATGCGACTATTATTAGAAGAGGCGGCGCCGACCGCTAACCGCCCAGCCATAGGGTGTGTACAGCAATTTTTGCATAGCTCTAGAAGTCTAACCTGTCGATAGCGAGCTTTTTTTTCGCAAGCCTGCTTTAGAAATCTGCCTTACTTAATAGTTAGACGAGATAAGGGAAATATTACGTTCACATTTATTAGAACCATCACCATGTCTTTTAAAAAGAAAACTGCACAACCAATGCTTTGTCATCATTCTAGTTGTAGCTTTGGACTTCGTCTCCGAACAGCACATTTGTTTTAACAAAACCCCTTCCAACAGCTTTTTGTTTAACCTCTGAGAAATGTTAAGTACCAGGCGCTCAAGCAACGGTCGGAGCCAGTTCGTCAGCAGTATGCAGTCTCGGTTATCAGCTGAGGTGCATCAGGTACGTGCACATCTCGCAGGCATGCCGGCGCGGGCGCAGGCGCCGTCGAGTCGCAGCGCCGGCCGCCGACCATTGTTAGCGAATACCAAGCGACGTTCTATGCTAATGCTAAAACATTGCCTTTTTTAGGCGACGTCGGACCGAGCGGATTAGAAGGAGAGGATTGACCTTTGATTCTGCGTGGACTTGGAAAGAAAGTTGGAGATGTGTTTTAGATTCTGCGAAGCGGTTGCTGAGGAAGCAAAGTTCCAAGGACTCGCAGTGACTGTCATGTAAAGCGGTCGTTAACACGATCGTAATCGTCCTGGCTGGCGACACTCGCATAATTCACGTGGAAGTGGATAAATCTGGCGCACGAGCCGTTAAAGAGGCAATTGAGTGTGCCCGAAATGGCGGAGGTAATTTGTACATAGCGATGTGGAAGAATGTCGCATACGTCAAGTTGGAGTTATGTGATGACTCTGATGACGACCGTGCCGGCTTCTGTGGTACGCGAAATTATTTAATAACATCGTTTCTGCCAATTCTGAATTACCACATGCTGACTTTTTGTTTAAATTGGAATCGACTTCCGGAATGTGATTTTGGAAGTTTTATCTAAATATGGCTGCAAATACTAAATTGGTGTCGGGTTAAATTGCGTTATTTACCTAAATCCATGCTGGGACAGAGCATTGACTAGGTCCTGCTAGCTATGCTCTCGGCACAGTGATATTATTATATTAATCAGTGGTTCCGTGACATTAATTTCTTTATAAATTATTCTTATGTGAATGCAACACTATGTTTTTAATGTAATTTGATTATTTTTATGATTGATAATTTTTTTTTCATATGTTTGTGTAATAATGCTTTAAGTATGTAATTCTGTAGCTAATTTGTTTTTTTTAATATAATTTGGTATTAATCCCCTGTATTGCCCATTATTCTAAATTCATAATTGTATTATTGTAATTGGTTTTTATTATGTGTATGAGTATTCCTACCTGCAACGAGAGTGAGAATGTTACTTTAGTTGTATTGGGTCAATCTGAAAATCAGCGCTGTAATGTTTTTAGCTTACAGCAAATGCTGAGATTGGTCCATTTTGTTAACAAAATATGTATAAATTTATTAGTTAAAATTTATTTTTATGTTTTGATTTTGTGGCAAATAAATATATTTCTATTTCTATTTCTATTATTGTAAGATGGTTATATTTTTCTATTAATTACCAAAGGTGAAATGTGTAAAAATCATTCCATAACGTAATAAATAGGTTAGAAAACACATTTAGCTACTAAATATAAGACATTGAGTTCAAAGAACCACTTGTTAGTTATATAACACACTACTACAAACAAAACAATACTAACTAAGACATTACACGACTGCATAGATTAAGTCACTAAGTCATCATCATTATCCAGATCATGAAATACGTTAGTTTAGAACGGAGATCTTGTAACTTGGTCGACCACAGATTAACTAAATTAAGGTCGAAAAGGATTGGAAACATCGAAACTGAGTATGAGTTTTAATAAGTTGCATTATATTCAAAGTATCTAATTTGGTCAATCACCACTTCAGTACGACAACAATCGCGAGTCACCAACCGGAGAAAGTAGACGGACAATCTGCCAAATCAAAACATAGATTACCAACGTCCATATCTCACAGATGGAACAGACAACTCTACACATCCGCAGAATCATAATTTTGACAGTGAAGCTAATAGAGAGTTACCAAACACCATTCTGTGTCGCGGTAAAAGTTTATTGAATGGTCACAATCAACACTTTACTTGTTTTGACAATCGTTTCAACGCAGCTGACAGACAATGGACAAGTTCCGCGAAAAGACGAGATTGAAAGTTTCTTTGTGCGTGAATGGTTGGTAATTTATTTAAATTTTCCTCAGTCTGGCTGTAGGCGCCCGTGCCAATTATACGAAGCAATCGATCATAAGATAAAGGCGTCGATTCTAAGGTTTAATCGACAGTCGGTGAATGGAAAACAGCATGACAGCATGCTAATGTGAGCGAAACGTGTCAGGGAGACCAGACTTACTGACATACACCTCAGTTTACTAACCAACAAGTTAAGATATTTTTGCGCCCTGAAAGAAGATGTAGTGACTAGAATAAAAAAAGAAATGCTTCGGTTGTTTGGACATGTAGAGGGGATGAATGATAATGATGTGACGAAAGAAAGTTATGGTGAGGCTCAACCGGATCGCTCTACTATAAAAGGACATATGCTGACCAAATTGGCGACATACGACATACTAATGAAGAGCAAAGTCAAAAGTACCCGGAATAGATTTTGTATGACTAGATTGATGGATGTGGAAGAGGCGAAACAGGTGTGTCAGGATCGTAGCAGATGGCAATCTGTGGTCTCTGCCTTCCTCTGGAGGACAAGCGTGAGTACACGGAAGTACGTCTGTTATTTTTGCTTTTCGAATTTAGCCTCTGTTATAATTTGCAAAGAGCTATCGAACAGAATTGAGAACCCGATGATGCTGTAGTTACGTTTCTGACATAACTACAAAAACATCTGATACATTACAAATTAAAGGCATGTATATAATTAAATGAGGATAATTCATGATTTATATAAACGGCTCACCTCAATACGAGTTACTCGTAAGTGTGAGGCGTAACGTCGTCGCGTAAACGTCTTCACTCGCCCAGATGAAGGCAGTCTACATCTGCTGAAACTCGTATTGAGGTGAGCCGTTTATATAAATCATAAAGGCATGTAGTTGTTGTTACTTTTGTTTTCAACACACATCACAAGATCATAATGTAACTTATGATAAACGATGTTTGCATGTTCAAAATATCGCCCTAGATCAGTTTTCAACTTATGTAACGGCAAAAAGGCTTAGAAACCGGTATGACACGACATGTAACTAGAATTATTACAGCAAACCAGCAAAGTGTAGCAAATGGGTTGTTGTAATTTGTAAGAAATGTCAAGTGTTCAAGTGCTACTTTTTAGCTTCTCTCTGAATAGTGTTGATGTCAACTTTCTACAGATTTTTCATTCAAGAGATTAGCTCGACGAATTAGCTCTGTAAAGGCATTTTAAACTTACGTAACTTAAAACCGTTATTTATAAACATGTTTTCTTTCAATATAACAAACGATAACGGTGCGTATTTGCCATCGCCAGCGGTGTTCAGAAACTAAAAAAGTAAAAAGCTTTAGACAACTAAAAATGTTGAATACATTAATTATAATTAATAAATACCAGTACATAGTGAACTAAAAAGAATCGCTCTGAACAATGCACTGGAAAATGTAAACAAAAATCGCGACGTCTCCGAGTAGTTTAACAATTAATCACGATTGTTATTTTATGATAATAAAACACCTGATGTTGACAGTTATAGGAGAAACTTCCTAGAAATTACCGCAGGTACTTAAAATACCACATATGAAACCTTATTATTAGTTTTATAGAGCACAGTTAAATGTTTTTAAACCTTATTTACATATCACACTATGGGTATGTCATTGATTGGAAAAGCATTTCTCCTTTCTATTAGTAGGGTAATAGGGATTTTCTACATCCTGTCTTCACTAGCATCGTTCTTCCAAAGTACGGCGGCGGCGATTTTCTAAACATCGGCGCGGGCGCATGCGATAGTGTCAATGTCAGTGAAAGTAGCATCGTCCACGCACGCAGATGCAATTTTCTAATCTGCTCTTCCGATGTCTTCACCGGCTTGTAATTGCACATTTTTACAGATGTTAATTGCTGGGTGTTAATTTTTATATCTGTCGGGCTAGCATGGGCTGTAGTGGGTTATTCTTGTCTCTTTGACGATCGTGATCTTGGCTTTATTGACGTGAATAACGTATAAAATAACGGGATACAAATTTGGATAAACTTTACTATGGACCAATACATTTTACACACCTTAGTTACTATGAGACGTTTGGGTGAGTGTCAGGAAGGTGTCCGGTGACTAACCATCAAAATAGAGGTTAACAAAAACTGGAGATACCTATTTTAAGGCTACACGTCAGTAGCTAAACGAGATGCGAACATAGAAGTATCCACTTTAAAAAACCTGTAGACTGTGTCGGTATACCCTTAGTGCTTAGAAACAGTCGTAGATTTTAAAATTGAATAATGTCGTGATTTGCGTACCGCCATTCCTAAGATTAGCAACTATTTAGAAAAATACTTAGGTCAGAACAGCTGGAAGCTGAATCTTTTCATATGTGTAACTTGATTTTAATAAAGGTCGCTTTAAAGTTACTTTATTTTAAGGTTAAACGTCAGTCGCTTAGCGCAAAGTGCATAATTTAACTTTGTAATTCTTGTTTAGAAGTTAAAGCGTCCCTGTTACTCCATATGCGAAAAAATCCTCAGTGCGAGAGGGACGGATTCGTGGAAAAGTGACAAAAAGTCGGTTTTTTATTAATATAAAATGTACTAAAGTTGCTATCAAAATTTCGTTTAACCAGGTCCTAGATACCGTTAAAACCCATCTAATAAAATATAGTTGCAGTCTATATGACATTCTAAACTGTCAAACCAGGAGAATTGGTGCCGAAAAGGACCTCATTTCAATAAATATTTCTATCGAGCCGAATTTCTCCAATCGCGTTTCTGTTTTAACAGATCCCTAGAAAAAGAAATCAAAAATAATATACTATTTTATCAAAATAATACATTATTTACTGAAGTAGATATGCAAGTCCTTAAAGTGTCGATTTTATTTCCGTAGCGCCTTAAGAAGTTAGGTACGGGGGCCTGTACAGGACTTGTACCGCACAACCGTGTTCCGGGACGAACTTCACGAAAGGACTCCCACAGATCAAGGAATTTTCGTATTTAGTACTTGACAATAAAAATACTATGACACGGGAGTTCTTTCGTATTTAGTACTTGACAATAAAAATACTATGACACGGGAGTTCTTTCGTATTTAGTACCTACTTGACAATAAAAATACTATGACACGGGAGTTCTTTCGTATTTAGTACTTGACAATAAAAATACTATGACACGGGAGTTCTTTCGTATTTAGTACTTGACAATAAAAATACTATGACACGGGAGTTCATTCGTATTTAGTACTTGACAATAAAAATACTATGACACGGGAGTTCTTTCGTAAAAAGAACTTTAGGATAAGCTTATTCACTTGATCTGCGCATTTGTTGATAGTTTTTTTTTAAATGAAGTTTTTAATTAGATTTATTTTTACAGATTGTTACGTTTTTTAACCGTTCATTATTTGTTATAAGTTATTATTCAAGATAAGTTAATTCTTATTTGAACAGAATAATAATAAAAAAATTACCTCGTGAGCGATTGCGCTGCCATCAATGACATATCATTATGATACATGGCCGCCATTAATTTCTTACTCTTTGATTGAGTAAAGAGGGGACTTAAGAAGTATCCACTTGAATAATATACTTTTGTTTTTCTTTGCAAGGTTTTCGTGTATCTATAATAAGCAGGATCGTGACCATTGATAACCCTGATCCTGACAGATCATCTGCATCCTTGCTCGATGTATTTTATCTCCTTTTTAAATGAACTAAAAAATAATTATGTACATATTTATTGATAGGTTGCGGTTTTCAGCCCATGCTATTACACTCATATCGATTAAAGCGAAAGTCCAATATAGGACGGCGAGTGCAAACCAGAAATTCTACAAGCTTTACACCTGGATGTTGCCAGCCTTCTCTCAACTTAAATGTTAATCGCATTCAGCGGTCAACATTACCAAGAAGTTATGTTAATCTTTCCAATTGTCATAATCTCTTTCCTGTTTTCTTTATAACTATTGCAAAATCAATTTCTTTTGCATGGCCCTCGACATGTTTATTAGTGATCTTAAGCTGAACACAATAGGTGTTAAATTCGGTTGTGTCAGCAGGTTTAGTGAGGCTGTAAAAGCGGTTTGACATTCACCTTTCGGCGGCAGTTATATCACCTTTCTCGGTCCGGTTGCTATCGCGAAAGTGGAGTTGTGACGTGAGAATGAGAAATGACGGTTTCGGATCAGCCGCGGCGTGTTGTGTGCACACTGTTACGACACTAAGGTCAAGGATCACTTTCTTTGGGTTACGTTTTGACTAGATGTTAGACAACTGTCGGAGCTGGCTGAGTATATGGCTCTGTATGAAGCCGTGCAGGAATCTCTGTGGTTAAAGTCATTAGTAACCAGTATTTATATTAAAGTGCCGAATGCTATATATACCGATTTATGAGCATAATAATGGATGTATAAACATTGCGAACAATTCAACAAGTCATCAAAGGTTTGATACACATTGATATTAAGTACCTATCATTTTTCTAGAGAACAAGTAAAGAATCGCACGCGTAATCATTACACAACTCTTCTGTTAAAATTATGATACAAAGTTCAATATTATTTAGATAGTTAACTCTGTTTTTACCGGTATCCCTATATTCCCTATATCCTAACAGGTGTCCGTCCAGCTAAGGGAAACGAATAATCTTGATCTAAACAAAAATATACTAAAAAGTTTCAAAAAATTACTATTAAAAGTTCGAGAATGGTTAGCTAGGAATACTTTGAGAACGCCACTTACCCCTCTAACATACATACATATACTCACGCCCGTTTCCCAGAGGGGTAGGCAGAAACTACAGATTTCCATCTGCTACGATCCCGACACAACTCTTTCGCCTCGTCAAAAAGTAATATTCTTGGGTTTCTTGGGAATTTTTGGCTACTTTATTATTAGTAAAAGGTGTGCACCTGTAACGTTACAACACACGGAAGCTAACCCTACATATTTACTAGTATTATACTTTTTGTGTATGTAACATTGGTGCTCCTAATAAATAAATAAATAAAATATCTATGGTTTTTCTAGTCTCTAGCCCCCCCCCCTCCCCTTTGCCCTCCTTGGCGACTCCCGTGATCGGAGGCCAAGGGCTCTATTGTCTAAATTCAATATTTATCGATATTGCTTTCAAAGGTAACGTGATTGGCTAGAAATGACGTGACACATCAATTTTAGCCAATCATGCGTACCTTTGAAAGCGATAGTGATAGATGTTGAAGTTAGAGAATAAAGTCCCAGATCGTGGCCCGGATCCATCTTAAGAATGATATAGAATTCCTCTTTCTAGAATAAGTACCATTATCAAAACAGATACAGACTTCATAAAAGATAAAACACAAGCAACCGAACCGAAAGCACAACAAAATCGTGCACGCCGTCGTGATAAGCCTCGCCTAGCCAATGCTCTTCGAAACACACCTCTTCCAGATAAACACAACAGAAATGATCGAGGCGCAATGTCAGATGGAACAGCCGTAGGATTAGATCACGCCGATAGCGCGTATTCGCACATTACTTATGTTCCGAGATGCGCAGGAGTCGATACCGTGCGCAACGGTAATAAAGTTGCTATCGATAACACATTTAACGTATCTCTAAACCTGGGAACGACATGCGACAATGATATTTGCGTTATCTGGGAAACTTAACTCAGTAAATAAAAGCAGTGTTAAATTGCGACCCTTAAGAGGTATAGTACACATGACACATGTCTAGCCATGAGTCTGTTCGGTCTAAATTTCTTAAATAAGTTGTAAAAGCCTCTGTAAAAGGACATGGAACGTGTAAAGCAGAACATTAATTACTTTCTCCCAAGTATTCCACTTTCAAACGTGACTATAGATAGCACAGAGGCGGTAGCTCCACAGTCTAGCTAGTCTATGCCCCAGTGCTGATCCCGAACTAATAAATCTTGAGCTAAGTAGGCAGGTGGGTCGGCGCCGGCGCAGCACCATAGACACCCACTTGTCTTGTCTTTGAGGAGGTGGGGCCAGCACTTAGTTACGAAGACGGATTTATCCGTTCCGCTACTTGTTGTAAAAATATATCTGATTGTACACCTGTCTGATTAAGTTTTGACAAACCTCCTGGTTTGTTTGGGCCAGTTTAATTAACGTTTTGACGAACCTACACGTTTGTTTAGGCCAGGTTAATTAAAGTTTTGACATACCTCCTGGTTTGTTTGGGCCAGTTTAATTAAAGTTTTGACGTACCTACTGGTTTGTTTGGGCCAGTTTGATTAAAGTTGTGACGTACCTACTGGTTTGTTTGGGGCAGTTTCATTAAAGTTTTGACGTATCTACTGGTATGTTTGGGCCAGTTTAATTAAAGTTTTGACGTACCTACTGGTTTGTTTGGGCCAGTTCAATTAAAGTTTTGACGTACCTACTGGTTTGTTTGGGCCAGTTTAATTAAAGTTTTGACGAACCTACTCGTTTGTTTGGGCCAGGTTAATTAAAGTTTTGACATATCTCCTGGTTTGTTTGGGCCAGTTTGATTAAAGTTTTGACGTACCAACTGGTTTGTTTGGGCCAGTTTAATTAAAGTTTTGACGAACCTACTGGTTTGTTTGGGCCAGTTTAATTAAAGTTTTGACGTACCTACTGGTTTGTTTGGGCCAGTTTGATTAAAGTTTTGACGTACCAACTGGTTTGTTTGGGCCAGTTTAATTAAAGTTTTGACGAACCTACTCGTTTGTTTGGGCCAGGTTAATTAAAGTTTTGACATATCTCCTGGTTTGTTTGGGCCAGTTTGATTAATGTTTTGACGTACCAACTGGTTTGTTTGGGCCAGTTTGATTAAAGTTTTGACGTACCTACTGGTTTGTTTGGGCCAGTTTAATTTTGTATGTAATAAAGTAGATCATAACATGCCGTTGATAAATAAGTAAGTATCTAATAATTATAACGAATAAAAAAGTATTATAATTTTGTTAAAGTATAACTTACTATCATTTTGATCGGTTCAAAATGGCAACAGTGGGTAGTAGCTCCTTACGAGAATTATAAATATGATGATAGACTTAGTAAAACTAGACTCAGTTATTTTAAAATGAACACTGTTCGGCAAAGTTCGTATTTCCTTACACTTTCTATACAATCAATAAGGTCACGTGGTACGTCCGGTCACTCGGCTATAGATTTGTATGCGCATTATTATTTTGGGAGTACTGTATTGTATTTTAGTCTTTAATAATGTCTACAAAACCAAAGTTTTTATTTTTAATAAACTGGAGTATGCAATTTTAATATGCTCGTATCGAACTATCTTTTTATTTTCCGTGCAATTTATATGATATTCTGTTACTAAATATTCCCAACTTTAACTTTCTGGCTAGTAGACGTGCGTAATGGTTTAGAATTTATGAAGCTTGTAACAGACCGACGCAAGGGAAGGCACGCAGTGATTCCTGTTTCTTCTATATTGCAGTAGGGAGACTAAAAAGTGAGGATTCTAAAACAAGAATAATTAAGAATTACCTGCTCAAAATAATCATTGTTGATCAAGGCATTATTTAAATCTATAAACAACATGATAACAACAAAAAATTCAACAACTCATACAATTTGTTCCGTAACAATTCGCCAATAGCATCGAACAACCATTTTGGTATAGGAAGGTCAAAAAATTGTATATTTGCCATTACCTAACGAAATTGAAGGTCAATGGCTCTAGGTCAGAATCCTTCCGGGTTGCAAAACTACACATATTTTGTACGAAATGTTTTCACGGAATTATTTGTACAAACAAAGAGAAAGAATGCCAGTATTTTCTGGTGGGGTTCTCCTGATTTTGTCTCTTTTCGAATTCATTTTAACCCGAGAAATTGGGAAAATTTCGATACGCGATTACTTGCTTTTTCCTGCATCCAATAAAATCGTAAACAAAGGTCTAAACTATGATCAAAATATACTTTCATTTGAGTTATATTAGGTTTTTAAATAAAACGGATAATAAGACGTAAATTATATAAACACTTAACCACCTACCCCCTATTTTTGTCACGTATATATAACCACCTAGCTGCGATCATAGAGACCGCTTTTAAAATGTCAAAAACCTGAGTAACTAGTTAAGGGGCTATACCGTGAAAATGGACACTTTTTGAAGTTATTTATCTGCTCTTTTGATGAAGTTCCAAGTAAAATAAATAAGTATAACAATTTTGGGACCTTTTACTAGATTTTGGTCTATCAGAAACGCGATAGGAGGAATTTCATTCGATAGAAATAATTATTGAAATCAGGTCTAAATTTACACTTTTTTTGATATTCTGACAAATTAGGATAGCATACAGACTTGAAAAATATTTATTTAGGTGGGTTTTAACTACACCTAAATTACTGGTTATGGAATTTTTTGTAGCTATTTTAGTTAATTTTGAATTAATTTAAAACCGACTTTTTGACAATTTTCCCCGATTCCGTCCCTTTCGCACTGCGGGTCTATCTGCCTGGAGTAACGGGGACCTTTGCTAGCACGGTATATCACCTTAAAACAAATATTATTTTCATACACGCTCATATTTCATGATCCATATCGAGTAGTTTAAATCAATAATAATAATGTTACTTAAATAATTGAGGAACATAAAACACAAAAATAAAAATCACTACTAAATTGTAAGCTCAATGTGAGGTAAAGACTCATGAGATTTAAATAGAGGAAACGCGACCTTTTTTTGATCACCTGCCCCCCTATTCTGTATCTTTGGTTGCCAACTGGACCGGGTGCCTATCATCAAAAACATAGATAAAAACTGAACTTTCAAAATTGCTTTTAGTGGGTATTGAACTATTTACGAACTGTGTCGTCACTTCAAGTGCTAACATACCCTTAGACAATCGGAATTCGATAGTATATCTATGTTTTTGATGATAGACACCCAGTCCAGAAGGCAACTAGAGATACATAATAGGCCCGCTGGAGAGGATTTACGCACGTACGTATATACACCTGACGAGTGCTTGCCAATTGTTGCAAGGGATCGACGAAAAGGTAGATAAACGCACAGATATCCACGGCTTTCATTCGTCGAATAAACTGAAAAACAAAACCCGTTGCGGTCTCTGAGACCGGTGGTAGGTGGTTAAGGGTTAAAAACCCATCCTTCTAATTCCAAAATAATAAAATAAAACACCTTGAAATCGCGAGATTTCTGAGCGGCCCGCTTCCATTGAGCAGGATGGACAAAATGAAAACGTTGGCTCAGGACCGATTTATTCGAATACCCTCCCCTTATATCAATTAACAATTTTATGAGATCTAGATCGGCTAAATTAATATGGTTAGATATTCAATCTTGACCAACGATTACAACCCCAAATAAATTTTAATTTTGCAGCCATGAACCTTGGTAACAACAAAGTCTCGTGTCCAATACTTAGGCTAGTTACCGCTGCACTTACGGACAACAAACCGTGGCTTCACTACATTATAAATAATTTGACCTGAATTAACGTCAATAACTAATTGAAACGATAATTAATAACGTACATTAATTACTTTAGGGCTAATCGAATAAATAACCGGTGGTATAATTAGAGCTGTACCATGTCAAGGTGAAATAGATGCTATCGTTAATAGATTAGAGTGTACATTTAACTGTGCTGAGATCAATCACGCGTAGACAGGGCGTCTATAATGTTGCAACTGTACTGTTTCAGAGACTAGTACCTTGTCCTATATATGAAAATAGAGATAGAGACGAAGAAACTTTCACAACTATCAAGATATCCATCCATCCATCAGCCTAGTTCGTCCACTGCTGGACATAAATAAGCCTTTCCAGGAATTTGCCACTCCCGGCGGTCATCCTGGAAGAATTGCCCATACTCACACACGCTGGGCAGGCGGGTTGCGGTGACGCCGCTGCCCTTCACCAGTCTTTTCCATATAAGGCCCCAGGCATGGTGGGCCTCCTGGTTTTTTGCCTGTGAGCTGTCCTCTTACTCTCCTTCGAATTACTTCGAGAGGGTCTCCAAGTAAGATGGTGGTACCTCTACAGTCGAGCCCGGCATCAGCTCTACCACCTGTTAAGGTGATATACCGTGCTAGCAAAGGTCCCCGTTACTCCAGGCAGAAAGACCCGCAGTGCGAAAGGGACGGAATCGGGGAAAATTGTCAAAAAGTCGGTTTTAAATTAATGCAAAATTAAATAAAATAGCTACAAAAAATTCCATAACCAGTAATTTAGGTATAGTTAAAACCCATCTAAATAAATATTTTTCAAGTCTGTATGCTATCCTAATTTGTCAGAATATCAAAAAATGTGTGAATTTAGACCTGATTTCAATAATTATTTCTATCGAATGAAATTCCTCCTATCGCGTTTCTGATAGACCAAAATCTAGTAAAAGGTCCCAAAATTGTTATACTTATTATACTAAGATATATATATAGGTTATACTAAGAGCAGATAAATAACTTCAAAAAGTGTCAATTTTCACGGTATAGCCCCTTAAAGATATATCCAGGTCTAATATTGAAATACTTTTTCTTCATTATGATCCAATGTTATAATAATCTAAGGCGCAAAAAAACAATCATAGCCAAAATGCTTCCCACAATTCCACTACCATCTTTAGAAAAAATAACAAACCAAATACTCAAGTCACGTTTACAACGAATACTCGTGCGTATAGCAGAACTACAATGCAAAAATCTTGAAATTTCGCTTATCTCGCGCCAAGCTAAAAATAGTACCTATACATACCGAAGCCGCGATAAGTATTTCAAGAACTTACTTTACGTAAGTATCTCGCCACTGGTAAGCAGGAATTTAACCGAGAAGAGAAACTGAAAGCCATTTTATGTAAATATAATGCATAACATCAGCAACAGAAACACATGAGAAACAAACTTCTAAGCAAATGTACATTTTTGGAGTTCCAGGCCACGGACACGTTACAATCCGCAATATTTCCAATCTGATCATTATTATAAAAGAAATAAATGTTAATAGAGATGACATTATTATGCATAATGTTACACAGAATTTGCAAATAGAAACTAGACAGTAGTTACGTATAAGTTGAATGGGCTGTGACGTAAACGCATTACCTGCAACAAAACACATTGTTATTAAGTATGCAATCAATTATTATCAATTGATGCAAATAAACAATAGTATCACACACAACAGGATGATTGCACCGTATTGACGCAAATAGTTTATTAACAATAGGCTGCAATCCTTCCAGTACATTCTGGCTGGCTCCAATCAGTGGAGGGTGGTCCGCTTGACTTGTAGGACCAGCTAATAAACATTATTAGAGACTGATAGAACAGCTGGACTACTGAGAATTGTGCTGGACCAATTGAGGTTAGACTCTTGTTTAGGTGGACGTTGGAGATGAATCTAAGAATATAGTGTTTTAAACAAACAAGACAAAATAACAATTTGGATGATAAAATAAGATATGGAAAGCTGTGAATTTAGACGACAAGAATAAATTTGTGCAAGATAAAAACGTTTGAATAAAGAGAATTAAAAGTAGATGGTATATTTAAGAGCATAGTAAAGCTACAAAATCATTTAGACCTCGATATTTATTACCTTTCAATTGCAATAACAGAATTTATGGGTCCCTTGAAGGCGAGCAAACAATGTTCTAAATTGACAATCTACAGCCAAATATTACGAAATGCCTTAATTGAGGAGCCAAATAGGCCGCCATTCGATTCTTTCCGATTCGATACGGAGGCAGCAATGCTACAAATTCTTTAGCGCTCCAAATGTACATTGGTTCTTCTACGTTGAGACTAAAGGTTAATTTTGCTAGTAATAATGGAACATATATGTTTGTAATGTGAGTGTATATCTCGATCGATCGTTTGCACAACATCATCGATGTAGGTTAATGCCGGTCAAGGACTCGGATGCCATTGTGTTGACGATTGGATAGTGAACAGTTCCTGTCAGTGTTCTATTGCTATCGCGTACATTGTGTCGCCAATTAATTCGGGGAAGTTAATGGCGCTAGTTTGACGAATATGTTTATTCTTATTGCACACAGAAAACTTAATTCTAAATTATATAATAAAAGTTATGTACAATGGCGTGCTTATCTCAATAATGAGATTTCTTCCAGCAAACCAAGGGTGATAAGGATATTTGAAATAAATAAGATATTCATATTGTGCACGATAATACTTATACAGAAACAAGATTAAATTAATAGTAAATTCATAATTAGTTAAAAATAACAACAATCTATATAAAATTTACATGCCTACATAGTATTAATAAATATAACAATACATATTCAGTAAACAAATACACAATAAATGAATACCTACTAACGATATTCTATGTACAAGTCGGTCCAAATATACAGAAGTAACATGAGTAGTTTCGTGGTATTGTCCTTTTCGTTTGCATTTTAATTCGAAGTTAAACCGAATTCTATAACAACCGCAGTTCAATTCACCACATTTGGTTTCCTTCCTTCCTACTTGATAGAGCTTGTAAATGAAATGTGTGCAATCAAATCAGAGAGTTTCATTCCACAAGCTAACCATGATTCCAAAGGAATTTCTTAATCTAATACAGTCTTTATTAACAGTTAGTTAGATTTCACCTATGACAGTGGTCGAGTGTACTCCAAATCAGTTACCAAAGTGCTAATAGCACGATCACTATTAACGGCTTTATCTGGTCCATTTATCTCCATGCAGTTTATTGACAGCAATGTATCTACAGAAACCACGGGTTTCGACACAGCTGAGCGAATCGATTCGATATCGTATCGAATTAATTAGGTTAGGACATTAGATTTTAATTGTGGTACGTAAGTAGGTGAGCAAGTACCCCATAGAATTTTTACAGAGTTGGACAACTCCCAGAACTCTTCCCTGTTGTGCAAGTCTTTCAAAATCCAGAAAGTTGCAATCAAGTATTAAAGTTCTCCAGCTCACGACTATTAAGAGAGCCTCAGTTGACCTTGCAACTTTCATATGACAGTCGCTTCATATCTCCATCAAGGTGTCGGATGTTGCACAATAGATCAGCGAGCGAGCCAGATCGTGCGCGGGCGCAGCGCGCAGGGTGGACCGTGACTGTCGCGTCACTTGCCTGCGTGACCAGAGATCTTAGCTTTGATCTATACTGATACATTTTCACGCCAAAATCAAGGGCCGTTTCGCAAGCTGTCTTAGTTGGGATGGGTTAATCACTGGTAATTATAACGTTTTGCCATCTAACACTTAACTCACGTAGCCATTCTCGTCTGACTGATTGATGGCTTGGTTGAGTTGAAATTAAATTGACTTGAATACGTATTAGGATAAAAACCAGGGATGGGACAGATGGATGCACGAGTTGTAAGTGTTACACAGTTTACACTTAACTTAAACAAAATTCAAAATTCAAAAAGTTTATTTTGCAAAGTAGGTATATATAATACACGTTTCACAAGTCAAATTTTAATCTTATAAAAATATATGTACATGAACTACTTAGATTAAATGTTTATTTAATTTATGTAGCAATATATATACGATTAAAGTTATAGGTAAAATATTATTATACAAGGTGAAATCCAATCAACCGCCCGAACCCATACCGGAGACCCGGCCAGGGACCAGGAACAAGGTTCAATGATCACCAACCGAGCCCCCAGCACGAATCCAGGCGGCCGACCAAATCCCATCCTATATACTACATAGTAATAGGTTACATATATAAATACATGCCTACCTCCGCCCATTCGATTAGTCTTGCTAAGAAGAACGGGCAAGAAACTTGGCAAGATCATGTCTTTTTTTTTTTACATAAACTTATACTATACATCAAATACTTATATCTACTTTAACCAAGGGATAAGAAAATACAAGACAGCAGGAATTCAGGTTAATGAAAAAAGAAAAACATATATATCTTTGCCTACCTGTCTCATATAGTCTATTTCCTTTTACAGTCTGTAATTAATTAATGTTAACTCTTAAGAGGAATCAAAAGTTAGGAAATTATATTAATTAATTAAATTATTACCTACTATCATCACAATCAGTATCACTATAACACCATGCTTCGCCATCATCCAAATATTCATTTATTTTATAATATGCCTTTTTCAGTAGGCCCTGCTTAATATACTGTTTAAACTTATTCTCTGACAAAGTATGGACATATCATATAAATGACCTAGAGCTACCTAAAGTCTACAATTTGTGTTACATGAAGTAAACAAGTACAAGGACTTCAATGTTAGAGCAAAGTGGCATGAAGCGCAGCCGCCCTGCGCCGGCGCCGCTCAATCCGTGCGCGATCACAAACTAACCACAAACCTTGGACACAAACACTGCTCGCCGTGAATACGACGTAAACACTATAATCAGGACAAGAACAATACACAAAAACCTGTGAAAGATGAAAATGTCAATAAACGCCGCCACTGAGAGATGACCATTAAGATAAATAAAAAGATTTAATTTTTCAACAAGTCCGCCGGTCTCACATGTTAATTGCCTTTGTTAAAACGTACTTAATCAATTATTGAGACAAAAGCGAGTTAACCTTACAGAACATTTAAGGCGCTCTTATCCCAGAAGAGTGACTCTCTGTCTTTTTCTTTACGTGTAAGGAGTAAAGAAAATAACCACACTTTTGTACTTTTTCGTTGTTTTTATCGGTTTTTTAATTGTTGAAAAATAAGGGATATGTTTATTAAAACCCACTTACGTGGTCGACCTAGAAAATTTAAAGAGCAATATTACCAGATATGTTTCGTTAATAAAAGAGTGGAATTATGGAAATGGCATGATTTGAAAGGTCTTATAACATGCTGTGTTCCTGTATTATTTCTATTGAGCAAAGTTCATCTGATCGTGTAACACATGCGTGGTAGACCTAGATAAAGGTTCGAACTAGATTGCGTATTTTTTTTTTGGAAGTTTTAGACGATGTTTGAAAGTTCTATTTGACTTTGAAATTACTGATTTTGGGATAAGAGCGCCTTAAGCAGCGGATGACAAAGTAGCATACTGAGTGAGAAACTATGGAGGTAGGAACGACACGACACTGCGTTTCCGCAATTAAGTATAGTGGCTGGCGCCGAGAAGAAGCACCACGTTTCTTATGAAAGGTTAACGAGTAACATTAAGTGCATTTTTACGTCCACGCAAACGGCAAAAACGTTGATGGGAAGTGAGAACTAGCCTCCGGAGGCTAAGGGAAACCACAGATGACTTTGCCATAATAAATAACCATTATCGCATACTAGCTGCTGTTACATCACTCCAGAAAACGTTCGGAAGTTGATTTATGGCTCATGGGGAAAGGTAATTGAAACTTTCCGCCATTACAACGTCTCGTCCAGCCGCCTTTATTCGACCGAGTCGAGAAAGGCAGCTAGAGCGGTTGGTTTGTGAACCAGGTCGGTTGCAGCTGCAGGATCGTTAACCTTCGAAATAAATCGAGGAGTTTAGTGCGTGTCCCATGTGCTTTATAGAGCGATATCTTCAGGGGAACGGATCGAAGGCAGCTCACAGACAGACGATCGCGTTTACCGTAAGGGGCCCGCTTACGTCGCGAATAAATCGCACATGCTCTTGCGCAGCCGGACGAGCGACACGCGAGCAGATTAACGGTACGTAGCCGAATTCGGTCACAGAGGTGCGTCTTAATTGCTACAAGTATATTGCCACACGCAGAATTTTTTAGTATCCGAAAACTGTACTTTGCAATTTATAAAACAGGTCCCACGTCGAATACGAGATAGCAGACACGGCATGAAATGACCGAAAACAGCTTAAACATTAGCCATTTTTTTCCTATAGGAGACCTACATGTAACCGATAATATTGTCATAAATACCGTGTCGCGTAAATCAAGTGTGAAAAGTGCCATTGTTTGATAGTACTCTGACAGCGACTATTCATACTGCTTCGATCTACCTTAGGGGTTGGCTAAATATTATAAGAGTTGCCTAAACTCTGGGCCATAGAGCAAAACGCGTAAACCCAGAACTCTAACTTTGCCAAGCAAAATTAGGTGCTATAGGCGTCGTAGTAGCTTTGTTCGTCGTTAGTGAAAACGGTAATATTAGAAGTATAAATATTAATCAATTTCCCAAACAATTCAATGGCATGCGAGAGAACTATAAATAGCGCCATTCACCGGATCGCAACGAGCTGCGAGAACTAACGGTATGTCATTTCACATCGAACTGACTGCAAGACCTCACTCGTGGGAACTGTCAACTATCAAACTGATGAAGTGTTAAGCACTGTAGGCGTTATCTGCTTAACGAACTTTACATGCAGTTGTTGTATGTACCTAAAGTCTTCTGCAGTTCAAGCTCGTATGTGTAAACGATTTTAACAGCTATGTCTGACGCCGCGATAAGAAATGCCAATAGGTAGCCTGACAAAGCTAGCGTCCATACATAGATTATTAGAAATTAGAAGTTGTTTATTTGCAAAAAACTTATCTTATTACATTAGGTGTTGGACCATCCTTTTAAGTATTAAAAATACCTGTGCCAGGATGCCCCGCTCTTTCATAACTATGGTTATAGTTCTACAAAATAAACTTAATAAATAATTTTAAACTTATTGTGAGTGTGTGTTGAGTGTTGAAGGTGTACGTGTTGGGTATATATATATAATATGAGTTTAGTTATGAATGTAGTTGTAATTATGAGTGTGTGTTTGTAATTATTATAAACTATATCTCCCTAGCTACAACTATAGATACAACTAGGTAGGTACAGATTGCGGCGGTGTTAGGTTTTTACAAAACATTCGACATGGGATTAGAGTCTAGAGTACTTGAGAATGGATTGCATGAAGCTGTCAAACAATACATAGTAAAGTTCGCCCGTCATTTCTCGTCATAATAGTTACTTGCTAATATTGCCATACAAAAACCAAAACTTTGTATACCAAAAATTCATACAAACAAGCTGTGTATTAAAGCAATAGCGTTAAACTTTTCGTTCGTGAAATAAAAATGCATTAATTAATACATAAGATCAAATTACGTACTGGTCGTTTTCTAAAAGAATTAGCATAATTTCGAACTTAAAATCACCAAAATAGTTTTGAACCACCCTGACATGGTAACATTTGACATTTCGAAACTAATACAAAAATGGTGGGACATGTTTCTCTATATGTCTATTAAATACTTAAATAGCATGATAGCTCTACGATTCTAGTTTAGTACGGAAAAACACTGAGCATGCGTACCGGCAGCCTCCATGCTGTGTCCCATGGACAAGGCATCAAAGCGCAGTATTAAAGCTAAATGTAGTTTTTGCAGACAATTTTATAGGTATTAAAATAATACCTCAAAATTTCAAAAAAAATTATTAATTTTCAAGGATATGCTTTAGAGTTTCGACGGACCAAAAACGCAATTACGAATTTTCCTCGATAACATTTTTGTGATCCTGAAACCAAAGAAAAACAGCTTTTTTGGTCTGCTTTTTTGAGGACAGCGCCCGGAAATTCTTCATAAATATTTGTTTTACAAACCTTTAATGTTATGTCAGGATTTTTTTTAATTACAAGTCCTAATGTAGCCGCAAATTCAAAATAACTGTATTTATAAGCAAAAGCGTTGGTACAGGATGGAACTCCAGCCTGATACTGGGCCTTCTTCGAAAGTAGAGTTATCAAGATATTTTTAAAGGAAGAAAATAATAAAGAGAAGTTTTTATTAAAACAAGATTACTCGCATTTGCGCAACAGGTCGTTATCTAAACAGTCCTTTAAAAGGTGTCAAAACCATTAGCGGTTAGTAATTAGCCACGTATTAAAAACCTCTTATCGAAGAAACAAAGATACAGTTTTTATTGAATTCCTCAGTAACTACCCACACATTATGACCATATTGCAGACGTTGCAGTCGGGGCTATAATTCCGCATATAATTCGATGTCACCTCACCCGATGTCAAAGAATGTTATTAAGGAAAACAAAATGCAATCCTTTAGTAATTTAACGATACTTTACATGAAGACGGACGTGTAATAAGATAAATTTCATGTAAATTGTCCGACCACCCGCTCTCGGTGCGACGGTTTTGGCTATTTTATTAATCGACTGACTATTAAGAATCAATTTGCCATTTTGTCGGCGTGAAAACGTTTTAAATTGCTGTTTTCGTCGTAAACAATGGCGGTTCTTTTAATTCTTCCGGCTTCGCTCGCAAATTAATAGCGGGCATGAGTGACTGACCGCCGATAAAATATTGCTGCAAAATCTCGAGCCCTTTTTATACGGAATAAATGGGGACTCCAGAGCGAACGTGGTTTCGAAGACGGTTATTGTAGCCATCGATTAATAACCTCTAGGATAAAGGAAAACAATAAGCTACACATAAGTGGAAATATTCGAGTAAGTATGCTAAATAAAGGACAGCACCCAACGAGTGCTAATCAAACCTTGATCCATCATGTCTTGAGAGCAATCAAACGCGCCAAGAACCACGAGATAAGCTCACACATAACTCGAAGTACGTGTACTATTAATAAAGATTTTCTTCATCCGAGAACTTAAGGAATTATTGCCACACTCCCTATTATCAATATGGATGAGCCGTCAGAAGCGCACACACTTCGCTAAAGCAATTGATGCAAATCCTTGGTTCTTAATAACGATGATAATTAATCTTTATAAAATCTAGGAGTTACGTTGAGCAATGACAAAATCAAGCTTGAAGTGTTTTGGAAGCATAGTCAATAGAATTCAGACACCAAATGGAAGCAGTTCATAAATATTCAATCGTCGAAACGGCTCAATATTTTGCTTTCTCTAATAACCGATGTAGTAACACAACATAACTATGATATCACCTTCCCGATACGATGGTGCTCTTGGAAATCAACCTTTTATTTAAGATGGTAGGAAATTGAGGAGGCGTCCTCCTAACTGTCTCTTATCGCCATCTCCCTTCAATAATGCAACGAAGCACGTTCATTTCCCTAACAATGCATGCCCAAAATAGGAGAGCCTCGCTCGTCAAGTGCAAATCTACACCTGCCGCTGACCTCGACTAACGGCCACTCTTCCGTGGAACCACCACACGTCCATTTATCCTAGACCCGAGTCTTTCCCACCATTCCTCTTTTCACACCCGTTCAAATTACCCCTTCGGGCGAGGAGGCAGGTCTAGCTAAGTCGGTGATGTAGCATCCCATAGCAAGCAGCACTTTGAATAGAGGTCGAGGGGTCGAGCAGTACAACAGCTCGTTTGCGCCGTCAAAACGACGCGGCCGGCAAATGTATGCCGGATAACTGTCCAAACAAACTTGCCACGTGATTGAAAGAAAACAGTGATTCTTCGGGCCGTTTCGCACAAGCAGTCTAAAAGGTTGCCACTTCCTTAGACGGATTCCTTAGCATTAAGAATGCAGGAACAATTATAATTTAATATGAGACGCGCCCACCTGCTCAGGCTAAGATAAAGGGAGCCGACAGCGCAGTATTATGATAAATGACATAGGACATGACTGCATTTATTTATGGTTTCTTTATGCAGGCTCTAACCGCTTCCTAGACCGGAGCAGGCTCTATTCAATAGCTCTGAATTTGCCGGTGAGGTCTGAGATTAATGTTACAATGGAATGACAATCCTAGTTTATCCAGGGGGAGATACTACTGAACAGACTCATATAGGAGTCTGTAATACTCCTCGAGTACTACTGAATGCAACAAGCGATATAAGGTGTCTTATTAATTTTTCAATGCAAGTGCTCGTAAAGGCCCACTTTTTATGCATCAAAACCGAACAGAAGGTCGATTATTTTGCACTAGGGCTTTATTATTATTATTTTTTATTATTTATTTACAATGGTTGGCTAACCTGCAGCCTTTCCTGTGTACCATAAATGTTATAATTTTTTCCACTGTTTAACGGCTCTGGATACAGTGTTTTTGAGCCAATTATAATTTGACGTTCACAAGATTATATTTGTTTTATTTCCTCACACTATGCATTGAAAAACGTAGTATGATACACGGGCGTAAAAGCAATAAATTACTCGGTTACGTTTAAAACACTCGCTACGCTCGTGTTTTACATCGTCCTCGTAATTTATTCCTTTTCGCCCTTGTAGCATAAACTACTATTAAAGTCAGTGCAATAGGTCAACAGTTCCACGCTCAGAATAATATTCTGAGGTTCCACGTAAGAAATTATTAATTACAGACCACAGTTTCCGTCACTCGTCGCGCGCGTCGTTGTAGCCTTTGAATCATGGCGTTATTTATTTACTTTAATATCATCTGTAGTTATTTTTATTGTACAACCAGCTTTTGCCCGCGGCTTCACCCGCGCTGATTTCGTTTGAATTTTCCCGGGATAAAAAGAAGCCTATATGTTAATATAAGGTATAAGCTATATCCATTCTAAATTTCGTCCAAATCCGTTCGGCCGTTTCAGCGTGAAAGAGTAACAAACATACACACACACACACAAACTTTCGCATTTATAATATTGGTGTGATTGGGACTATCTGTAGTTATTTTTTATTGCACGATTTCGATTCTATTGGTGGATGGGCCATGGCCATGACCAAGATGCAAACCAGAAGAAAATTGCCCATGAGAGTAAAGCTCCTACAATTTTTTTTTTACAATAATCGAACATTGTTGCAAAATGTTTCAAAACATGACATAAAACATTGATTCATAACAAAAACATTTATAAATTAACAATGTGTAGTTTAGGTTAGACTTCACTCTGCTTGAGAGCATAAGAACTCTACTCTGGTTCTAGTTATATATGTATTATTATGTACATATGTTATCTTTCACCACCTTCCTATCTTTCTGGCTGGCTGGAAGAAACCTCTTGTAGAGGTAAGCTCGCCGTTTTGCGTCTTTTCTAGACGACTTTGGACACTCTGTCAGGAATGCAGGAAAAAATTGGATTTGTCAGTATTTTTTAAAGGAGTATTTGTCAAGAAGTGACATTACTGGATATAACAAATCTATGTGTGTATTTGCTATAGAGAATTTGAAGGAAACTCAATTTTCAGTAATAACATTTTTGCATTTTTTTAGGAATTCCAAATCTATATTATTACAGTTATAAATAGACTGCTACCTGTAAATGAAATCCAATAATTAACACATCGTAATAAATATACCATAGTAAATAGCTTCAATTAAAAAAAAAGCGGACTTGCACTTAATTTAATTTAAAAATAGGAAGCAAACATATATTTCTCTTTGAAAAAGTTGTTATTATGATTAGTAGATTACATGGTTTTATAAACACAGTCCATTTATATCTTGAATAGTAACTTCGATTCCCTCTAGATCGTCCTGACTAAAAGCAGCCTAAGTCTGAAAATTGAAGTGAATGAAAATGCTCACATCGCTCACATATTGCAGGCACATACTGCAGGTCATTTGACTTTGCTGCAGCAAAATACAAGATCCAGAATACAGTGACGTACGAGGAGTCAGTCAGCGATTGCAGATGTATGCGGATGATTTACTTTAGTGCAGTAAAGTGCAAGATCCAGAAGGCAGTGAGATGCGAGGAGTCAGTCGGTGAGTGCGAACTGCAGCCGAACCTCATACTGCGATCGGTACCACACCCACCAGCCCAATGCGTGACGTGTTGCCGCAGACACAATCCAGCAGTAGTAGCATACGAGAGTCATGCACGCCAACACGAATGTAGACGCAAGAGGCCAGGGCGTGACCTGCGGCTCCTGCATCATGAGGCCAGCGAGCGTGCGGCCCGACAGCCACGCGGCCAACACCGCCAGCGGAGACATCTATATTATGTAATTTCTTATGTGTATTATGAATGAGATACCATTAAGCTAACAGCAAAATTCATTTAACTTTTGAAAAGTGTCAGCTGTAAAAAATTATTACAAATCTTATCATGGAAATGAATAGCATTAAGGACGAACTGTTTTTCAAGATTTTATTTTTATAATCAAACTTAAAATAAAACCAAAACTTAATACGTAGATGTACAACGTTGAAATCAACTTTCAAACAAAAAACAAATAATTGAAATAGCTATTGAGTTACAGGAATTATGAACTCTTGAATCTGTAAGAAAATTTCAGCAATTTCATACGTAAAGAAAGACCTATTATTAAGACGACCAAGCGAGGGGTTTTACAAAGTCTCGTGGTGACGGTATCTGCTGTTTGTTCGATACACGGTAATGTCTATCTAGCTGACGACGACGGTGCATGATATTGCGAAGCAAAAAACTGAACAAGAAATACAAGTATGTGTGTCTGTGATGTCACTAAACTTGAGGCAAAAGAAGCTACAATTTGATGAATATTTATTAAAATAATTATCAAGAAACGAACATTTCGCGTGAATTTACAAAAAAGAGAAATCTGTTCTTTAAGGCGATACGTAAAAGTTTTAGCGTCCCTGTTACTCCATATGAGAAAAAACCCTCAGTGCGAGTGGGACGGATTCGTGGAAAAGTAGCAAAAAGCCGGTTTTTATTAAGAGGCTATGCGAATTTTATTTTTGTCACTGTCACTCCAAGCGAAAAATCGCACAGTGCGAGAGGAGCGGATTCAGGGCAAAAGTTGGTTTTATATTTTTATAAAAAAAACTAAAATAGCTAGCAAAATTTCAAATATCAAATCTTTAGATGTTGTTGAAACACACCTGATAAAATATGTTTGAGTTCTGTATATGGTTCCTGTTCGTCAAACGAGGAGAAAAAGTGTGTTAGAAGACCTCATTTCAACAATAATTTCTATCGAGGAAAATTTATCCAAACATGTTTTCCAATTTCGAAACCCTAGATTATATAGTCAAAATGACCAGAAATTTATTAAAATTTTCCGTGTATTTCATGAAATACAAAGAAAAGAAACACCCGTATTTTTTCGCATGTCGCCTTAATATAAAACGTACTAAGCTATTTTGTCAAAAAGATTTTCAAGGAGACTTTACAAATACATAATATCCACATTTTGAATGCAATTTCACAATGAAATTAGTTAGGATTTCAGAATAACAGGAAAAATAAAACAATTTACACGTCTTTTCGGAATTAAATTCTATCGAGAAAATTTCATCCAATCGCGTTTTCCTTCAGTGAGAATCTTAATCAAATACTCAATAAACATTTACCCAAAAATGAAATACGTAGATGACGTTATAGTGGAGTAAATGGATTCGAAAAAATCCCTTTTTTTTGGTATCGCTTTAAATCAACGTTACATTATCAACCGTAGATTCGTTATCAAGATAGCGATCTTCGCTAATATTCTCAAACACAATCTTATCGGTTTGATTATTATTATCGTTAGTTTTATCAATATATTGTTCTGATAAAACGCCACAAGCCGCTGCGTAGGTTCGTTCAAGTGTATATAGTAACAATATTTGCTCTACCACGCAGGAGGGCTGATTCAACCGATATATTTGTATAGGACAAAAAACTTACCTACTTGTGTGCCACCCACACGGCTCTACAAATTGGTTCTCTTTACAAATTAGTACCAGTTATAGAGTTCACAGATATTCTTTAAATATCACGTGTACTTCTCTTTATCGTTTCACACTTGTGTGAAAGAGACGTCGCACGAACAGTTCATTTCATTTTCGTATACGGAAGAGGTTTGGATACTGGATTGATTTGAAACAGAGATTAAAACTTCAACAGTCTGGGATTTGTCGTGACCATTTTTGATGACATATTGAGTGTCTGATCATTTGTAATAAGCACTTCCTGGGTCCGTAGCATAGTGTTTAATCGCGCGTGACGACTCTAGTTGAATCTCAAGTGCAAGGAGCGTGACGTACTGTTTAATCGCAAAAACATCGTGTCACGCTCCTCGCACTTGTGATTCAACTAAGTCTCATAGCGCCCGATTTGTCACTATGCTACGGGCCCTAGAGTGTCTAGTTTTCTAGGTTGTCCATGGGCGTATGCTACGGGCCCTGAAGAGGAGGTACGGAGCTGTTTATTTTACTTGAAATTGTTACATTTTGCATAAAACATTTGATTTTATGGATTTTTTACTTCATTGCCAGGAAGATAGGCTGCATTTGAAGTCTGGTTACGTCACAACACTTAGAACTTGCATTTTTTTTTTGGTTCCGTACCCAAAAGGAAAAAAGGAAAGGAATCAAGTCTGTCACAGCCTGATAACCTAATTATTCGTTAAGAGCCGTTTAGCAGCCGGATTGAGTAAAACCCGCCTTTTTCTAATTAATCGAAACAGGGGTACTAGCATGAACTTGGTATCGACTCGACATCGATTTGATAAATAAAAATGTAACTCTTATTTAATTGCAATAAGGGTTATCGTTTAGAATTTATCGATTCTATCTGTCAAATTTATCTAATCGACGCGTACGTGCTCGCATAGCTTAGCACTTAAATTCAAAATTTGATCAATAGTTAGTACAATATCTTATAACCTACGTATTGTGTAAACTGTCTTCGCAAAACTTCCATTGGTAATAATATAATAAAGTTTGGTTGAATAACTATCGAGGAAATTTTGTATGTAAGTGTTCTGATTAATTAGAAAAAGGCGGGTTTTTTACAATCCGGCTGCTAAACGGCTCTTAAGGTAGAGACTTGAAACTTGGTATAAAATAAGTTTATTGTCCATATAATGAGGTACAATAAATTGGAGGCAATAATGATCTAAGTATAGAAATATATAGTCAAACTACCATAATAAACTTGCATAGATTTTGAGTATATATTCTTTGTAAAACTACAAATATTTATGTAAGTACGTAACCCTCCTTATAAACAACTAGAGCGAAAATTAAAAAATATATATGAGATAAACGATTTGTTTAAAATTAGGGTGAGTTGATATCACAAATATTTTAAAAACGGATTTTTAAGACTGTCTTGAAGATGATGGTTATCTCAACGAAACCTCGACCTGTGCCTCCTTGCACAGATAATAAAAAATAAGTTAAATCCGTAATTTTTTTAATATTTACAAATGATTTGGTTGAGGATTATTTCATTTATTTGTTTGTACTTATCTTGTAAATAAGAATTCAAAAATTTTATTTGTAAGATCATCACCAAAACCACCATCATCATCGTCATCACCATCATCATCATCATCATCATCATCATCATCATCATCATCATCATTCAGCCTACATCCACCCTCTGTTTGGCATATGCCTATTCTTCTCCACGCCATTTTGTCGGTCTCCCGCCAACCTCATCCATTGCCCTCCAACAGTCCTGACGATATCGTCTCGCCATCGGGCCATCGGTCTACCCACTGACCGCTTTCCTGGCCTCGGCTGCCAGTTGTAAAATACATCGATATATATTTTTCAAGTTACGGAACGGAATCCTCGGCGCATGAGTGCCACTCGCACTTGACCGGTTATTTTATTATCTTCAGCAAAAGGTACAGGGGAGACCACATCAAGCTATACACTTGCAATACGACATTAGCCCCTACAGAGAAGAATATAAGATAGGTACAAAGCCCAATGTGTACTTGATGCGGTCTCCACTGTACTCGTACTTCATTTGGTTTATGTGCAGAAGCTTGTGTTCTTCCATGCATATCTCCAAGACTTCAACCTACTTGGCATGGAACCAAGTCTGAGTCACTTGAGACGTGTCCAAGCATTTTTAATGACTAGCTATTTATTTTCTTAACGATTTCTCTTTAGCTAAGAAGATATGGAATTTCCAGGTTGAAAGAAAAACAAATTTCTCAAATTGCACTTGCAAAGACTGTTTTATGGTGTGAAATTAACACAAATTACACCTGCACGGGTAAATATCGGGACTGACGATCTGAAGGACGTTGCGGGTGGCGGCTGGATGAGGATGACTGAGGACCGCCAAGAGTGGCGAAATATTGGGGAGCCCTATGTCCAGCAGTGGACGAATACGGGCTGATGGATGGATGGATGGGTAAATATCTGGTGAATTTGCTGGTGAATTTAAGAAAATTTCGAGAACAAATCAATCAATACCTACAGAATGGCTCAACAAGGTTGATCGGAGCACACGATAATCACGTTACACAATGTTAGAATTAGAGTTAATTTACTCTGCAGTGACTGATTAACGATCTTGGGGCACTAGCATGAACTTGGTATCGACTCGAGATCGATTCGATTAATAAAAATGTAACTCTTATTTCATTACAATAAGGGTTATCGTTTAGAATTTGTCGATTCTATCTGTCAAATTTATCTAATCGACGCGTACGTGTTAGCATAGTTGAGTCGACTTGTGTCGGTATAAAATATCGACAGAAACCTACATTGAAATAACGTTCATATCAGCGCGCATTGCTAAGTGGCTGTTTACTACGCGAACGTCGCGTCTCTGCGTCTCCGGAAAGCACAAAATAGGAGAAAAATAATACTTTTCAAATGAACGGAAAAAAAAATTCAATCAATAAATTTATCTAAGCAATATTTTCCTTGTATTTTAGTGCCAGAACCATACAAATAACATACGTGGTTTCAAAGAAATAACCGATTTTAGTCTAAAAACAGCTTGAGTTTTTATGACAATATTAGGTCTGCCTATGAAATTGCCGTTTTCTATAGAGAATTTGAAGGAAATTCAATTTTCAGTACTAACATTTTTGAATTTTTTTAGGAATGATAAATCTAAATCATGTAATTTCTTATGCGTATGAATGAGACAACATTAATTTAATTTTTGAAAAGTATCAGCTGTAAAAATTATTACGAATCTTTTAATGGAAATGGATGGCATTTAGGACGAACTGTTTTTGAAGATTGAACTTTTATAATCAAACTGAATTTAAAAACAAAATTTAATGTACGTAAAACCTTGAAATCAACTTTCACACAAAAAACTAATAATTTAAATTTTATTACAGGAATTATGAACTCGTGAATCTGTAAGAAAATTTCGGCAATTTCATATGACCTATTATTTTCATTATTTTCTTATTTTATATTATTTTCTTATACGCGGGAATAATTTCTTACAATGAAGTTGTTCTTTATAGTTTAAGTAACACATTTATTTTTTCATATATATTTTTAATATAAAATTTACATTTTACAAACAATTACCTTTATCAGTTGGAGTCATTTCGGATGACGCTGGGATGAGGCGCCTTAAGGTGATATGTAAAGGTTTTAGCGTCCCTGTTACTCCATATGCGAAAAAACCCTCAGTGCGAGAGGGACGGATTCGTGGAAAAGTAGCAAAAAGTTGGTTTTTTATTAATATAAAATGTACTAAAAATGCTATCGAAATTTTGTTTAACCAGGTCCTAGATATTGTTAAAACTCATCTAATAAAATATAATTGCAGTCCATATGTCATTCTAAATCGTCAAACCAGGAGAATTGGTGTCGATAAAGACCTCATTTCAATAAATATTTCTATCGAGCCAAAATTCTCCAATCGCGTTTCTGTTTCAACAGATCCCTAGAGGAAGATTTCAAAAATAATATACTATTTTTTTTAAATTATACATTATTTACCGAAGTAGATATAGAAGTTCTGAAATTGACGATTTTTTTTCGTAGCGCCTTAAATGTCGATCGGAGTACAAAATGATAGAAAACATCGCGGATATTACGTGCGCGTGATTTATTGCTCGGGATGCGTGGGCGCATCCCACTTGTATCACTTTGTATATCCTACTCGGCGACGGTTCATCCACTCAGTTTTTGTTCTCATAATTAATTGTATTGCCATTAAACGGTCGATCTACATATTTATATCTTATAATTGGATTAGAAGCCATGAATAGTTGACGTATAATTTTATTGTTTGATATGGTAGTATGATTGCTGCAGGAAACATAATCGTTGCTTGACGTAAATTTGGTATGCGCCCACGCAGGTTCAAAGTTTCAAAAAGACGACCATCTTTCGCCTTGTATTGTAAGCTCATCAATAAACCTAATGCTAAATGTTGCTGCCTTATATGGAAAGGGATTCATTTTAGGTTACTACAGTTTGGGAAAACTGCCTGTTATTGTATTATATGTATGACTCCACTACTTATACTTATATGTGTTTCTCAGTGGCATGCATAGAACTTTTTTCCGAAAAAACAATCAGAAGGTCAAGCTTGACAATAAAAAAATATGAAAATATTTAAATTGATAACAAAAAAGTTGGTATGAAAATGTTCACTCTAGGGTAGGCAGTGCCTACCTTGGCTTCCTACAAACTTTCTTTTTTCAAAGTGTAATTTAAATTTTTTCATATTTTTTTTATCGTCAAACTTGACCTTCTGATTGCTTTTCCGGAAAAAAATCTATGCACGCCACTAGTAACTATGACAGAAATAAATTTCTATGTTTGATTGAACACTTGGCGATTTATCCATCGCAAGGAGATATAAATTAACATTATATCATTGCAGTATAGAAACGCAGAAAGAAAAGTAAATCTGGATGTGAGGATCCCGGTTCAGAGCTCCTCACATCCAGATTTACTTTTCTTTCTGCGTTTCTATACTGCAATGATATAATGTTAATTCACGCCACTAGTATTTCTTAACATTATTTTTCAAAGGACAATGACTGATATAGGCTAAGTCTACTCTATGGGCAAGTACCATACCTATGCGGTATTTATGATATTAGTTAAAAGCGCCCAAAAAAAGTAATATACAAAACAAATCAGATGATGTATCAGTGAAACAAAAGTATGTGATACAATAATAAAATACGAGTATGTAACCGAGATAAACCATCGGTGGCAGCCAACCACCAGATATGAAATTGAATACCAGCGGGTGACTCCAACGCCTATCGAGGGCTATCTAGCCCCAAGGCGAAGCGGACTCCTAAATTTAATGGTTCCGTCTGAAAGTAAATAACGGAGGGGAAGTAAATCAAGGAAAGATTTACCGACGCCGGACAGAACGTTCCCGCATTACAATTACTGGGGACGGAACGCGGCGGTGAATTACGTGCTGCGCTCGCGCAGATACGAACACTCACTTTAGAAGTTGTAACTTTAGAAGTTGACGGCATTGGCGGATACAGGGGGTCCAAACACCTAGGAATTCCATAAATTTGACTTGACTTTTCGATTCGATTCGGGTGCACTTTTAAGGCGGTACAGAAAAAAAACGGACACTTTGAGGACTTGCATATCTACTTCAGTAAATAATGTATTATTTTGATAAAATAGTATATTATTTTTGGATTCTTTTTCTAGGGATCTGTTAAAACAGAAATGCGATTGGAGAAATTCGGCTCGATAGAAATATTGATTGAAATGAGGTCCTTTTCGACACCAATTCTCCTGTGTAGCTAGCACGCGCCAGAAATACAGCGTATATCTATCCTACTTGCGCTCTCACGCATACCGAGTTTGTAAGAGCGAGAGAGCAAGTATGTTCGAAAGACACTGTTTCTACGGCGCGTGCTAGACCCCCTGGTTTGACAATTTAGAATGACATATAGACTGCAACTATATTTTATTACTTTTACATATCGCCTTAAGGGCCTTACTATTGCCAAATGGGTACTTTCTAAAGCCTACTCCTCGATTATGGCCAAACCAAAAATAATGAAAAAATGTGTTATGAATAATCAACTCTTATACAACATATGCAACATTTTTCTTTTTCATACCACCAAAACTTCTACATGATTTTTTTTTTTTACTGAATGGTGTTTTTTGACCTCAAATTCCCTACTGCTCCTGAGTGGCTTGGCCGATTGAATTCAACTATGCTTTAATAGATAGATAAACTTTATAGATATAAACATAACATAAGATTATTCAATCGTGTAATCACGTCCAAGTGAAAAGTATAATTTTCTCCTATTTCGCCCTCTCAAGGACGCAGCGAGCGTCGTAACAGCCACTAAGCATTGCGCGCTGATATGAACGTTATTTCAATGTCGTTTCCGTTAATATTTGTAGTGACAAATATCGAGTTGCTAATTTGGCGATGGTAATCGCCTTAAGGTTAGATATATTTGCCAAAAGCGCCTAAAACATGTTTTTTTTTTTACTTTATGATAAACTTTTTCCTGGGAATGCCTCCCGTTTTAGAATAAAATCCTGGATCCGACCTTGGTTGATGACCAATTTCGATACTCTTTTATTTAGTTTCGATGTGATAACAATAAGGAAGTTATTTGATACGAATTGACGTCACCGCAACAAATATTATTACACTTTGAGCTGTATCTTTGATAGCGATTTCAGACCATACAGGGTGACTGAAAATTGCTCAGAAACTATGATTAATTTGGAGTGATTTGACCCCTATCAGTAGAGGGTCGCAAATCCGCCATTTTCGAGAAAATCGACATTCCTTGCTTTATTTATAAAATTGCGAAATTTGGCAAATAAAAACGCCAAAAAAATCTTGTTGTTTTTTGGCCTGAAAGGCGTGAACTGATAGGTTACTGATTGGTCGATCTCTTTAAGGCTAAAAATCATTCAAACAATTGCAAAATCTTATGTTGCATGCCTAAAATCAAGACAACATCTTTTTCATTCCACCCAAAGGTTGCCTGGAAGATATTGCTATTAGCAATAAGTGCCGCCTTTGTACACAATGTCTGTCTTTTATGTGAAAATGTGTTGTAAATTATGTTTGTAAAGGTACAAAAACTGTAATAAATAAAAAAAGGAATTAAAAATTGAACTTTAAAAATTAAAACAAATCTCGATAATGGCGGATTTGCGACCCCCAAGTGATAGGGGTCAAATCACTCCAAATTAATCATAGTTTCTTCCCCCGAGAGGAATGAGAGCAATTTCCAGTCACCCTGTATATATCAAATACAATGCGGTTCCGGTTAACGTCCGACCTTGAAGTGTCCAAGAACAGACACAAAGAAATATCATCAAGTGACTTGTCTCGCCGACATTGCACATGGTGCGCAAACGCATTCCCGATTCGACGCGGCGCTGAGCCACCGGACGTTTTGTCCCAAAGCTCATCCGTCATTAAGAGGCTATGCGAATTATATTTTTGTCACTGTCACTCCAAGCGAAAAATCGTGCAGTGCGAGAGTGGCGGATTCAGGCCAAAAAGTTGGTTTTATATTTTTATTAAAAAAACTAAACTAGCTAGCAAAATTTCCAAAATCAAAAATTTTGATATTGTTGAAGACTTGTTGAAGCCTTTGAGAAGATTGTTGCTACTCGTTAAACGAGGAGAAAAAGTGTGTTAGAAGACCTCATATCAACAATTATTTATATCGAGGAAAGTTTATCCAAACATGTTTTCCAAAATCAAATCCCTACATCATATAGTCAAAATGCAGATACCAGAAACTGATTATAATTTTCCGTGTATTTCATGAAATACACAGAAAAGAAACACCCGTATTTTTTTCACATATCGCCTTAAGGCGAGGCATCCCGTATTTTCTCGGATAAACGTCGTATTCTTTTGTGTTTCATTTGTAAATAACAAGGATTTAAATTTATAAAACATATGTATTATACATATATGTCATATTCTTGACATTTCGGCCGTTCGATACACAATTACTTACATTTTCCTGCATCTAATAAAATCGCAAACATAGGCCAAAACTATCATCTAAATATTATTTTATTTGCGTTATATTAGGTTTTGGACAACAAAACTTATACCAAAATAAACGACGTAAAAATTTTATACAAAATGGCTGTCTTATTAAAAACTCATCCCTCTAATTCCAAATTAATAAATAAAAACACCTCAAAATCGCGAGTTCCTGAGCGGCCCGCTTCCACTGAGCAGGATAGACAAGTTTAAAATTAAAGCGTTGGAGCAGGACAGATTTCTCTGAATACCTACCCTCGCCTTGACTTATTGCATCGCATTTATTGTTTCAACGAATTTCTTTGGAACATAATAACCAACAGACGAGCCAAGAAGAGAAGGTTTAGATAAGGTTGTGACACTGGCGATTAGTGATAAGCAGAAAGTAAAGAAATACGCAAAGATAACATCTCTTGGAGCGGAGAGCTTTCCCAATTTTGTTCATAGGTCATTGTTCTTTGGATGACTCTACATCTCTTGTCTCCTAGTTAGACAAAGTTCGTCTTTAGTTTATTTACGTCTAATGGCCCTGACCTTTTCGCAAGTACTGCCGATGGAGATACAAGACAGCAATTGACCGAAGCCCGCGTCTCCCTTGCCCCTCTATCACTTTCTTCTGACCCGCTTTTCATACTCATCGACCGTTATTACGAAATCTCCCGGGAGTCTTGTTGGACAGAAATAGAGATACAATTTGATTAGTTGAATGGTCAAGTAATCTTGGTAGGTTTGTAAACAATACTCGGCTCGCTACAACGCGAGAAAGTAGCCGATAATATGCAAGAGGCGACGCCATTATTAATTTACCGGATACCTACAATAGTCGCCGCAGAAACAGACTATGGTCAGTCGACATGAGAAATGCTTTACCGCTACGTGTTACGACGATAACGTCAATTCGACACGGAAAAGCGGTGTCGATTGCCAATACGGTTTAATTTGGTGTGAGAATGAAGGTAATTAACACCAAAACTGATGAATACGAGAGGAATTTGATGGAAAATATATTCGCTGTTTAATAGCCTGACTTTAGCAGCGGCCACAAACACACATTTTGTGAAGAGAAGGGCTGTTTTGAAGTGGCTTATCGTGTGGGGACCGTTTAGCATCGACAGATGGAGATATCCCTCGCTTTTACAACATCTGGCTGCAAGACCGTATTAGATTTCGCAAACCGTATGTTAGGCGTGCGAGATTAGTGCCATTAATTTTGTGAACGGATAGAATAGAAAGTAGTAACCGCGTAATTAATCGAGGATGTAAAGAATACACTCGAGCACAAAACAATGAAGGTCATAAATCACAGCTTCCTCCGTGTAACAGTTACATCCTACAGGCCGCAGCTTCGCGGCGTCGGCGTCCGGAGGTACAATCCGCTGCACTATCTAAATTGATGGTTTCCGGAGCACATTTGTGCGCAAGAGTCTATCGCGCAGCTGTCTGCGTACGCGACACAGTTCATTTGCCACTGCGCGTGCGCCTGTAGAAAGTGACGCTTTGTCATCGACCACATTCGCTCAAAACTGAACAAATCGACCCTAGAGCGAGATGGAACATGTGGTTTTTAGTCAAGAATGAAGAAGATGGCAGATATTGCGTGGAATCAAACATTCGGCTTGTTAGCATCAACCATGGAGTACTTGAGTAACTGGCTTGTTGCTTCATGGCATCAACGCATTTCATTTCACGCACTGTTTGATCATGATCTTCAACATCGCCAAATTTTTAGATGTCGTTGAACTTTCCAGTTACGGGCACTGGAATATGCTTAATATCATTTACGGACCAGAAAACATCAGTAATTTTGCGTAATTCCTTTCTTCCTTTAGTTAAGTAGTACTTAAATCTCCTTCCTCAATCATTACCTTGGTAATCTTCATTCTGTTACCGATATAAGAATTTGATTAGTTTCTTTCAATGCACTCCTCGCAAGTTATGATATCATCTCAAGCAATTTTGAATGCTAATGGAAGCGCGAATCATCAATTTGTAAAAGTTCAATCCACCAAGCATGAGTAACCCATCATAACAACATTAGTATGGCCGAAGGGGCAGGCTATAACTTGTGTCCGTACAAAATAGATTTGCACCTATTCGACATCATTAGTTTCTTGTCATTACGTGTGACCGTATTTGTCCAGAAAGTGGGCGTCCACACAGGACCTAATTTATACAGGCCGAACGGTTGGTGATGAAAAACTCGAGGATCGGGTGACGCTCATTAATCAAACTCTAAATGATGAGGAAGATGATAACGTGCCGAACAAAAAAGGTTAGAATAGTGTGGCGACATCAGGATCAGCTGTTGGAACGGAAACGGAATTTTTAGAGAACGTGAAATCGCATTCTTTTATATTTTTAACTGTGGTTTAATTACATTCTGTGAAATGGATCTCAATCTACGATCTACTGTTTTTGGGAGAATGAGAATTAAGAGGAATGTTACCCAATCAGAGTCCAATGAAAAAACCGAAATGCATATAATTTATTTACAGGCGAAGTGCTTGGTGTCCTTAGGGGTATTAGTCATCAAAAAGGTTAATATAATCGAATATTTTAATAGCATCAAGATACAACATGGCCAATGACTCAGCAACGGCTAACATGCTGATAAAAGCAGACAGATCTATCATCGATGCTGTCATCGAAGCATAGAGCTGAAAATCATTGAATAGGACAATATATTTTTTGTTGAAGAAGGCTAGAGAACGGATGAGGTCAATACCAGAACAAAAGACCGATCCCTTTGTCGAAGCAATTCCCATATTTTATAGACTAACAACTAAGTGAGACATAGAGCGGACGTTTATGAGCCAACTTATTCAGAGCGATCGACTGAATGCACTTACATACCAGACTCGAAGCAACAACGGAGTTGCATCTATATTCTGGACTTACCTGTGAAAACAAAAAGTATTATAAATCGTGTGCATCTTTATTTATTTATACACAGCAAAACTAATGCAAAGGACGCAGAATGTGAAAATGGTTGAAAAAGAGTATCAGTTGGTGAGGTTCATAATCGAATAACAATGTACAAAGGTCACGGCTACTCCATGGTTGTCGCATTACATATTCATCATGCCGCATCCACATATTGTACCAAGACTATACGACGACGTGTGGTACAATAAATATTGCCAAGAAAAAGAAACAATAGCTGAGAATTAAATAAAGGCTTAACTTGGAAATATCGAATTACTGAAAAATAAAACGCACCAGTACCGATTCATGTCCTGCGCAATTCTGATGTTATCAGGTTTTCATACATCTAGTGATGAGATCGTCCGAAGACGCTTGTAGTAATAAAGAAAATCGATTAATTTTAACAGCACATTGTTCCATCGCGCTACACTTGCGGCACACAGGGCCACGGGGAGGTGCGCAAGAGTGCCTAGCACGGAATATGCTAATACATTGTAATGTTGCGCTTGCGCCTGACCACCCCACACGCTAACATGCGCGGTCCGACCACGTGCATTAATATTCAGTTAAAATAAAACTATTTCGTTGGCGACTTTTATCATGTGGTGCTTTTTCTCTAGATTTTGTCGCAATCACGACAGAAATATTCTGTATTTTTTATAGTTCGGATGGTATTTATTTATTTATTGGTTTGCCAACAGACGTACATCTGAACTAATTAATAGCTTATCTAAGGACATATAAAGTAGGTTTGCAATGTAACCCAATTACAGGCAAACACAACTTGTTAGTATACAAGGACAGTATCGCTCGATAGTCGATACTACGACTACTATCTAGCTCGATAAAACATTACTTAATATTATATAATTAATTTGATATGGACTCCTTTGCAGAGTACAATAAATGTTTGAATTTGTCCAACGAAATAGTAAAAATATTCATTCTTGTTGAATGAAACAAATTATTGTGTTCGCAACTTAACCTGGGCATCAAACTGTGGTGTCCCAAATTGGTTCGAAATATCTTAACATGAAATGGTTTGTAGTTAACAATTCTCGCATTAGTTCTAGGAACTACAATCTGAGCCAACAAGGTAAGGCAATTCATATGGCCTCTAAGAATCTTGTAAAGGAGAATTTGATCTGATATCCAACGGCGATTCTCAAGGGTTAGAATTTTAAAGTAGTTTAGTCTCTTGTTATACGAAGTCAGTGAGGAGAGCTTTTTGCCATGAACAGTAAGGAAAAATAGGAAACGTTTTTGGATCCTTTCGAGCCGATAAATATGGGTTTGATAATGAGGATTCCATATGCTAGAGCAGTATTCTAAAGTCGATCAAACCAAGGCGTTGTATAATGTCTTTAAAGCTTTATTATTTTTGAATCCTTTACAATTGCTTCATATGAACCCCAACAGAATGTACGACCTTTTAGCAATAATGTCAATATGATAGGTAAAAGCACAGAACATTATTTAAATGTTCTGAGGGTAAAAGTCATCTGACTATCGAAGGTCTCTGGTTTTATCCACCTCCTCTAGAACTGCATGCTCTATGTTATTAAACGACGCAATAGTTGATAGTTTTTTCGTGATTTTTATATGTTTGCATTTATTAATATTTAGAGGTAAGTTGTTATCATTTCATTAGTCCATGTTACAATACGATTTAAGTCTTCCTGTAACATAGTTACGCCCCCCGGATGACAAACAGTGCGGTAATTTTTTTAATTATCGGCAAAAGGTGATTACTCTGTACGTACAATTGCTTCAGAAAAGTAATTAATAAATGCTAAGAAAAGAAGCGGGCCCAACTGAGATCCCTGCGGAACCCCTGATGTCACAGCATAAGGATTCGATTCGTGACCGCATACTGTAACGTTTTGATTTCTTATGAGTACATACTGTGGCGCTAAATATCACTGGAGGGTAAACGCAACGCGCACCCGACCTTGACATACCTGGCACCATACGATGCCTAATATCAGTTTTGGTTGGACCTCTAGCTGTACCCATTTAATGAGATGCCAAAGAAGCAAATACACCAATTTCAATGATACCCTGAAACTGTAATAGATGCTTCTTTTGTCTGGTTTAGGGCAACGATTGGAATGCCGACACGACCTAAGTTTAACATCAATAACGTTGAGCCATCATAAATTAATCTAATCCGAAGAAGGCTAGCAATAGCCCATCCCTGCTATCTAGCAGTCCACCACAAATAACCAGCCGGCACGGTCGTAATCCCCGCTGATTGTAACGTATGGCTGATAGATCCAGCGACGGACAAATTCGCCAGCCTATTCGCGATTAGCCAGGATGACATTCCGCTCCTTCGGCCCGGATTGAGTCGTCAGGAATGGAGCGAGATTTACAGCGGCGATACCGAGCGCCCTTCCGCCACTCTGATAAATAGCCTCTCTAATTATATTTACGCAGCGCCGGCCGCAGCGCGATATATCTTCAACCGAGGAATGCAGGAATAACATAGCCATTTACAGTCGATACTGAAAGCGCTTATAAGATTCATCTCTACTAAGAATAAAAGCTCCGAATCAGGGATCGATTCAAACGGATCGGTTACGTACGGCATGGAACAGGTTGACGCGGCAACTGTTCTTGTCTGTTACGCATTCTCGATCAGGACGTTTAGAGCTACAAATGAGGTTATTTTCGGACCGGAATTTACTGTAAATAAATAAACGTTTTCAGGATGAACGTGACGCGTGGTATCCTAGGTCCTGGTCGACGGAAATACTTCGGAAGCGGTGGACTGGAAGCGAGATCCGTTCGACAGAACGCCATGTGTCGGTGAACTGCGCCCAAGGTAAGGGCAGTAAAGGAATGTAAACTAAACAGAACTATCTCGACAGCGGACCGCATCCATCAACAGTGCAAACAATGTAACTAAGATGCGTCAATATTAGCTCCCCTCGTGTATACGGCCTCGTGCAGCCTTCACTCTACTACAAGAGACTATAGTCTACGTGCGCCCGCGCCGGAGTCTATATTTGCGACGCGAGATTCAAGTATATTGATAATGCGAACACAAGTGATACTGTACACATCACGCGGCGAGGAAATCCGATAAGACAATGGAATTTTCTTTGTTTAAGAGTTAAGGTTTGTATATTATGTAAACGTCAGAGCAGAGTGAGAAAATAATGAAACGGTTTTGTCATGCCTGTCCCACACATTGTGAGTGAACCTTTAAATTCGGTTATGCAAATCACGCAATCGCGTTTTAAGGACATGGCCGGATTTCTCCGCGCGCGGGAAGATCCGACATGTCATTACATCATTAGCATCTCATGTTCAACATGATTCAGTGGAATATTTGCTTCGTTAACGCGGACATCATTACCTGTCACAAATTAATTACGTTTGTGCAACGATAATAATATTGTTATTACATATTCTTAACCTCTTGAGAGATCTGAAAACGTATTAAGACGTAACAATGTAGCTTGTGACAATGAAGATTATATCATCGGCACCAACCTTGCTGAAAGCATGCGATCGATCCGGCTGATTTCAGTGCAGATTCGTATCATATGCGGAGTTCACATCGTTGCCACTGACTTGTGTCACTATACACTACTCAAGACTCAAGGTGTGGAGACTGTTAGTAAATATACCGGTAAATACTAAAGTATGCATTGTTTTGGCGTAACAGAGCTAAGAGCAAAACATCAAGAGAGGACATTATCTATTTAATTTAACTGGGTTTTTTAGAGATTCTCTTGTGGGGATCTAAAAAGGCCGACTTTGGTGAATCATAAAATGATTTGAAAGTAGGATAGAGTCAGAGTTTTTTCACGCGTGCAAAAGAGACGGCCTTAGAACAGAATTATAATGTGATTCATGCAAAACGGCCTTTTTAGAAGACCAGACCTCTGTGAACTTAAGTTTGTTCATATTAAATTAAAATAAGGCTGTAGTTGTACTAGTATTTACAGACACACTCAGCAAGCTTACGCCCAACTAATCGAGACTTACAAAGTTGTAGTTAGCAGGTAATTATAGGTGCATTAAGGTATACCTACTAGTTAGCCGTCCATATTTAGATAGCGAAATTTCGCTATGCTCCGCGTCACATTATGCGAGTGGCCCACCGACACCGACTCTCGGGAAACCTAGTCGCCTACGCGCCGCGAATACGTGAAGCAACAACTACTGGTGCCGGCGAAGGCATTACCATAGAAACAATCCGAACGTCGCCACTGTAAACATAGGGGCCGTATTGACATTGGCCCACAGCTATCGTTTTGTAATCGATATCAAAAGTCTGCATTCCAGCGCCTGTTATGTTAAGGAGTCGAAGTCGATTGTTCTGGTGCAGTAGCGGGCTCGCCCACGTCGGATGTCGTGAGGCTTGCGAAACGTGCTACGGCATGGGCGACCGCCTGCGACTCGCAGGTGGACACTCAGCGTGGCCTTGGGACGCCGCGACATCAGCCGGCTGCCGGCGCCCATTCCAGGGTGGCTGCGGAGCGTGACGGCAGCTCTAACGAGACAAACGCTTCCATGAGCCAGTAGTTTTATAGCGACAAGACCGGATACGTGGTGTAATATACGTACTGAGAGATTAAAAAAAGTGCTTAATATGTGGGAACGGAAGGCGCAACGAAGCGGGCGGTGAAAAATAAGTAGTTTCGCTAGTTGACCGGTGTTAATAGATATCGACAGTGGAGCCTCGCTAGCTCTCAGGGCGCAGGGCTCGACCGCTCGCGTGACATTACAAGATGCAGATCGGGTTTCTTCCGCAAGCCCGGGATAACTCGCTGCACGAGGACAATAATTGCCGCATAGTTGCAAACTAACATTAGCCTCGACACCGGTCCTTTTGCATACCCTTTAAGCCACTACTCCTCCATTAGAGCAAGGCATGTAAGGTCGCCGGCTCGTAATTAATCGTCTAATTAATTAGCTTAAGTTCTCAGCTGATGTCAACTTCTTTGGCAGATGAATGAGTCAGGCGCGCGACTAAAATGGGCCGAGATGCCTACCTGTCGAGTCGCTAAAAGCGGTGTTCTAATATCGACACTCGATCTAAAATAGTCGCTTGACAAACGAAACCGAAAGCGTTCCGTGATGCAACACTCTCGAATTTAGCAGCGAGGGCTGGCGGTGCATCGTCCGCGGGGGCACGCCGCATCGGCGCGGCCACGCCGGTTGCCAAGCCGCTGGCATTTCGCGCACCAATGACACGAATAAGATATTAACGCGCATAGCATGCCGACTGGCGCCGGTATTAGACCAGGTATTCAGGGCGCGTGTCGAATCCAAATAAGCCTGCGAATAACGCATAATCGCATCCACTCCGCTTCCAGGTCACGCTGACGGACTGGCTCCAACCAGCGACTGCAGCGTGCGGGAGAGTACCGTTAGCGTCGCAATACTGCGAATAGCTACCATAAGAGAAGAGTATATTACACACGATTGGCGCCATTTATCATTACACTAAGTAAATACTTGACTTAGCACACGTTTGCGCGGAAGACTAGCATTACAATGACATCATCGTGATAATGCATTTAAAGGGTCGGGTTGCATGCAGCGGTGACGGAGGCGGGTGACACGAGAGGAGGCCTGGGTCGAAGGTCCGGCCGCATTCCGCCGCGGCATGAAAGTGAAACCGCCTCGCCTCGCGCTCAGCTGTAGAAAGTCCACGATTACATCTCGACATCGGTCGGTCGCCGTCGATGGCGCCGGACGGCAAAAACTGCTATCTCCACCGGCTCCCGGGAAACGAGCTGCCCGGGGCGACACCGCGGTGAAATTGCCAATAACAACTAACTATACCAGCTGTTAAACGATTCCTTTCATTTACTTAAACGCTGGCGAGGCTGGCGCTTGTACAATTTCACTTGCAGCCGTAACCACGGTGTGCAGCGCCCGCGGATATATCTGATACGAAAATGTTTCCAAGATATGGAGATGGAGGAGTTAATTCAATGGATGTAATCTGTCAGATACTACCGTCATTTATTTTTCATTTTATAAAATGGCGGAAAGACGATAGAGGCCAAATCTTCAAACCACTTTAATTCAAAATCCGATTTAGGGGTGGTTTATACATAAGCTCAGAAAAGCGCGTTCTAGAGTAGCTACAATTTTTAAAATTGAATGGTGATTAACAATACGCCAAAAGGAATATAGATAAGGGTTAAGTAAAAGTTGAAAACCAAGGGCATCTTCTTACTAGATAACAGAGCAAGACAGTAAGTAGTTTATGCTACAAGGGCGCAAAGGAATAAATTACGAGGACGATTGTGTACGCCTGTGTATCATACTACGTTTTTCAATGCACAGTGTGAGGAAATAAAACAAATATAATCTTGTGAACTTTAAATTATAATTGGCTCAAAAGGACTGTATCCAGAGCCGTTAAACAGTGGAAAAAAAGTACAACATTTATGGTTCACAAGAAAGGCTGCAGGTTAGCCAACCATTGTGAATAAAAAAAAATAATAATAATAAAGCCCTAGGGCAAAATAATCGACTTTCTGTTCGGTTTTGATGCATAAAAAGTGGGCCTTTACGAGCACTTGCATTGAAGTAATGTGCTCTTCAAGTGATAGCAAAATGTAGAAGGCCAAAAACATGTGTATCAAAATAGCACATTTTCCACCTCGTGCACGCACAGTGTACCAAACCAGCAGTTGATCAAACAAACCCTGTAATTAGTGCAGTTACAAACATGCATGAGTATATAGGGTTGCCATCCGTCCGGGTTTCCCCGGATTTGTCCTAGATTGGAGGGCGCCCGCCCGGGGAACGTCCGGATGAGGTTTTGCATACTGTCTTTATATATTTTTTTAGAAGTGAGCAAAGCATAGTGTTTGGTTAATTTTTAGGGGCTTTAAATTTTGTTTCCAAAACGAAAATCAAGCCATATTTGATTAACTGCTTAGAAAAAGGATTTGCTTTTAGCTTTTTAATATGTATTGTTACCAAAGTTTAAAGTATTTCGCTCGCCTTGAGATATTTTCCTTGTTTATTATTATTATATTTTGTAGATTGGATAGGTTTTTATTTGTAGGTTATGTTTATTTAGAATTAGCGTGTGTGCACTTATTATTTACTTTAGAGTTTAAAACTCTCTAATGCCAAAAAATAAACACAGATATTACTTTTAACGCTTGCAAATCCGTTTTTTTTTTACCGATGGCAACCCTAAAGTCTAGCGATAAGTGAGCGAACGACGTCATTCGGCAGTAGCATGACTAGCATGGCGCGCGACCTTCGCGTCACAAGCGCGCGCGCATGGAAAGATCCACGGTATGTTGTTGTGTTCACACGACGGATGACTTATGTTCGCGAAAATGGGCGTCTCGCTAAATACAGAGGCGAACGATTCTCCTTTAGAGGATAAGCGCCACGGCGCTAAGAAAATTCAACATTTGAATCTTAATAATTGGAGATAGAGTTGGTTTTAAAGCGGCAAGGTTGATCGAAGTCGAAAAGTGAGCTAAAATACCAAATGAAGTAGATAGAAAACATTTCGCAAGTGTTTATCTCTATTGGCGACGCAATCAGATGTTATCGATATCGTCGTCAAGGATTTATCGATTATCGACAGCAAACGTGTACACTCTCGTGAATCTACAGAAGCATGTCATAAGAATATTGGTTTTTGTTTCGATAACAAATTGCGCATTCAAGTTGGATTATTTAGATAGATTTATATACAAGGTGACTTTTTGATCATCGTCCAAATTCATACTGGTGGCTTGGTAAGTGATCAGTATCATGGACCAATAACAATTTTGGTGAAATTCGTAAAATGAAATTTCGACTCCCCATAGTGATTCACTCGGGACTGGAAGTGAATTTCTATGGGAAGCCGAAATTTTATTTTAGGAATTTCACAAAAATTGTTATTGATCCAAGATACTGGTCACTTATCAAGCCTTCAGTATGAATTTGGACGATGATCAAAAAGTCACCTTGTATATATACAAATTTTACAAGTTCCGAGGGAAAAATGTAGTTTCAAAATGTTCCAAGATGTGAGACTGAATCTTCAAAACTACGTACGTACAAACAAACACTCTAGTGTTATCAGTTGTATCATAATCTATCACATCAATCATTTTTATCTTAGTAATAATGAAGATATTATAATGTTACACTGGAACTTAACAGCATGAATTTTCATGGTACCTACCCTTTTTGTTTGCTTGCTATCATATTATTAATTTTTTTGGTACTTCCTTTATATTAATATTTCAAGGACCTTATTGAAAGTGTAAGGAAATACGAACTTTGCCGAACGGTGGCGAAGATTTGTATGCGCATTATCACTTTGGGAGCACTGTAATAAGGTGTATTTTTTATTCAAGTTGTAATAAAAATAATATAATTTGTAACATGCATTTGTCTTTAGCTGGGATATGTTTTTTGAGTTGGATATTACAGTAATTAAAATATTATTAAAACTCGCGTGAGCTATCATACAAAATTATTATTAATAACGGCTTGTGCAGTGCCCGTTTGACGATGACGGTGAACGCCGCGTCGTCGTCCTAAGAACGACACTCGCCTTGATAATGCCGAAATTGTATCGGTGAAACAGTTGGCATAGTCAACAATAATCATACGTGAGTGTTAAAGCCGTTGTTAATAATAATTCATTATAGTAATTATTCATGATTTCATTAAAAATCTGAAAAATCAGTTTTTAACTTAGAAATCACATGAACCCAGACTAGTTTTGGATCTAAAATTGAACAAAAAAAAAAATATAAACTCAATATAAGTAAGAAGAATATTCCATTTTATACACTACCTATATATTATTTTAATAATTTTAGAATGTAAATAAAATCTAAAAGTTATTTATTTGCAAAAGCTTGCATGCAAGTACCTAATTTGCTTTTATAACTAAGTTCAAAGATACACATGAATTGTAAAAACAAATTAAGTAAATCATTATTCTTCAGTCTCGAAACTAATACAGGCTGAGCCATAAAATGCAGGGGCCTTGAAAGTTATTAAAAAGGGTATTTTGCTCTGAGAACAAAATAGCTACTAATAAATGTGATCATAAATAATATTTCATCAATCAACTAGAATTAAATTGTATTCTTTACACAATTTGATTATTCAATTATTTTAAGATGCTCGTTTAACTAAATTACCTATATAGAAATTAATGTATATTGTAGCCGACGGCAATAAAAGGCAGGTTTATGAAGTTTAAACAGATAAAATATATTAAAATTCCGAAAAATATAGTGTTTTTTAACAGAATGCCATATCGTGAGTCATTCATGAGTGAAGTAATTTTGAATTTGCTTATGTCTAGAATACAACCACAATATTATACAAATCTGAATGGCCAGGTACCACCAACATATAATGTTATGGCTACACATTCCAAATAATCCAAATAAATCAATTCAAACAATTCCAAAAGTTGTAAAGAAATTTTCATTTGTAAAAAAATAAGTTATACAGAAATACTACTTAACTAATTCAATTTATGTTTTAATCTAATTATAATGTCTATATGATGGTAGTATTGGGGTACTAATTTTGGTGGAAATATATGAATTTCAGGACAGTTTAAGTAGATGGGAATAAAAGATCCGTAATGCCTATGGAAAATCTTTCAATCTCAAAATAAATAACCATAATTTTATTATTGGATTGTTCAAAAAAATATTTAAAAAAATATAAAATTCATTTATTAGTTCCTAAAAAGCTAAAATCCAACATAATTCATCAACTTAAAAATACTAACCTAAAATCTAAATCACCAAAATGTTTACAGATAATAAGCTATATAAATTTAATTTGACGAAATTTTACTATAAGTAGGGTAACCAAGGATAATTGCATGGCCTTCTACTTAAAACTGTCATAAATCTAAATATTATTGTCAACTGAAGAGAATTATTTTTGTCTATGTGTAGAACCTTCCACTATTAGGTAGGTGCCCATCTAGGTTTTAATTTTGTCCCAAATTGAGAAGGTCTATAGCCAGGTTTCATAATCACGGAGGTGTTAACATAAAATACATGTCATGGTCCACTCATATACCTATATGTTTTTATTGTATGTTATTTATGCAGGTGATTGACATATTACAGTGATCTTAAAACAAGGGCATCTATACCTCTATGGACCTGCTTTTGTTTAACAAATATAATTTGTGTAATTACTGAATGTATTTTTCAGATTAGACACAAGTATCACAATCATTGAGAACAAAAATTAGAAAGACCACAAAATACACAGAAAATGTCATTTGGCATTGGAACAAGTATGCATTGAAATAACTGTATAAATTTGTTAAAAATATTCATTTTATATACTAAACTGTCCAAACACGAAAGCAATTGTTTGGGAGGGCTGGTCCTTAAACTCTGACATCCAACTATCTGAGCTGGGATAGTTTTCCCTCCTTATAAATGCAAAATGCATCAGAAAAAATAGGTAGAATACTTATGTTAAAATATAAAAACACTGGTGGTAGTGTTGTAGTTGATGGTAAACTAGTATTTTGGGTGCGAAGGTTCAATGAGATGCAACACGTCAGATGAATCATAATCAAATTTTTGCTTTTATTTGTATTAAATTTTATTGGCCTTTGACCAGTCATTCATGGGCAATATTCGGGACGTGTGGGTTTTTCTTACTAGTAATTGTTAATCTGATTTTGTGAACAAAACAATAGGATCCAGATAAGATAATACAATCTGGACTGCAATATATTGTTTTAGCAAAATAAGATTTCAAAAGATTAAAAGCTTCAATTCAAAACAAAAAAAATTACCACTTATGAAAATGAAGCCAGAGCCCATAATATTAAATAATAGGTATATAAATATAATAATATATATGTTTAGTTGCTTTCAACTGGAGATGTGGGTAGGCGCTTATAAAACAGAGTTAAGTGTTAATAACTCGCATGAATGACTAGGTACCTACCCGCACTAATATTGTTTGATCGGTGTTATTATTATATTGTTAATTAGTCTTATTTTAAGCTAGCCATAAGCATACGTATCAAAACCTACTTACTGTACGAAAGAAGCCTAGCTACCCATTGGACAGAGAATTCTAGCTTGGGAGCCAGGAACCAACAAATGTAACATTTATTTTTCATTAAACATTTTTTCATTTTCATTTTCATTTTCATATATACAAGCCTCCCAAGAAAATATTGTCTATCCCTGGTCTGCATAATAAAGAGAGACAATCACTATTCTTATCTCTTCGGAGTGATCAGATCACTCATATCTGTATGTTTTATACTTGTTATTGTAATTCTCTAGCCAAGCGATTTGTACTATAATACAAATGAGTCATATGCAGTCTCACTTATCAGTTATGTGTACACAGCATTGCAAGTTTACTTGGAATGTAATATACAAATATGTGATACAATAAGTGGGATGAACTTGAAACAAACACAAGTATCAATTGTACATTATGAAAAAATGTAGGGTCAGTGTGTCAATAAGGGAGCATAAACTTCTGTGCTGAAGGGTTTCTGGGTTGTTATTAAAAAATTACCATGAAAGTTGTATATGGCAGTCGCCTCACTACCTTCTGCAATATACCATACCTAACCTTCTGGCTCGCTTCTGCACTTAAGGATTTCTGAAATTTGCCAAGTTTTTTTTTCCATAGTGGCCACCTTTATCTATACACCCCAACTAAATGTAGCTGTGCATGAATAGGTTATTGAATGTATCATTTGGAATTCTAATTAACATGTTGTACAATAAAAGTACCAAATTGTCAAATCTGTAGTGAAAGTTTGGAACCCAAGTTTGTTTATAAGTTTGGTTAGAGTTAGTGACAGTTACTGACCTTGCGAACGGCGTCTGCTCCACATGGTAGATATCTGTGATGGGCTCCGAGCGCATGATGCTGCGGAACCGTTCCTCGGACAACTCTAGCAGTCCATCACTCGCGGTCTTGAAGTCCGCTTTACTGAGACCACTCAAAACACTCATTTTCAACGTGTAGACGACTAACGATTATCGACGATTATTTACTCCCAAGCGTCACTAAACGATTCACACAAGTCCTTGTAAGATACCAATACACTTATCGGTATGGAAAAGGCATCAATTAGGCCACATGAAACATTTTAATGCCTCCGGTTTCTCAAAAGGTAACAGAGTGCTCTCCCTTGTCATTGCGAGAAGCAGTTACGGTTTACATTTAAACGCTCCACTGTAAATCGACACGATTTTAACAACCATTTGTATCACTTCATGACGAATAACGATCAAAAGAATACCGTGTTTATTTACACACGCGTTTTTGAAAAAAACATTTACAAATAATGACAATCGCGGCGCAACACCTGCGAATCGACGACTCGACCGCACTTCGTCGTACACGTTTCTGTCTGATTCATTCAAACTTCGAACGAAGTTTGAAAGTTGTGCGATGCTAGCGCTGCCACCACTCTCTCGACGCAAACTATTTACACTTAAGTTTCGCATATTTGTCTCTAGATGGTGCTGTTTAACCTGTTGATTGGCCTATGTGGAAATAACTCTCTTCTAAAAATGTAGTTTACATATATATATATACAGGGTGGAAAAAATTTAAGGGCCCTGGAGGGGAACTACCTGAAATCCTTTAGTTAGCTCATTTTACTGAAAGGAAACATTCCTTTATTTTTTAAAAGAAACAAAACTGCATCCAAAGATTTTTTGAAATTTGCTCGTTTCACCCGGAAACTGAACCAACTAAAAATTAAGAAAATAAACCCTCGCTATTTTATTATACGAATCGGTAGGATAATTGTTCAGGATAAAATTTGTCTCATAAACATTTAGTCTTACACTCATCTGTTGTACGAGATACCCATGAAATTGAATATTTATTACAAGTTCTTTATTAACAATACCTAGTACTGTTATATATATACTACATTTAAAGACAAACTAGTCAATTAATAACGTTTATTTACATTTCTCTTCTAAAAATAATAGTACAATTTCTTATCTGATATCTTCGAAAAATACTCAAAGTTCATTTATTAAATTTCTTTAATCACATACTGGGTATTCATAGTATTCGATGGTTTAATCATTTATTAATATTATCTTGTAGCGACATCTTTCATTATTTTAGGGTACTAAAATGCGTGATACAGATGGCGCTGTTTAAAAACTTGACAGCTGATGCTACGTTCCAAACTCAATTTAGACCTTCACTGGCATGGTTAATCACTCAGAATAAGGAATACAAATTTGTATTCCTTATTCTGAGGTTAATCATTTGTTGCATTTAACGTACACGATGTAACTGCAGCGGTGAACTCTGTCTGTAACAGGGGCTCTACCGCGTAATTCTCATTTGTATCAACTTCAAGCAAATGCATGCGAAATTCAACGCATGCAAAAGAGATGGCATATTAGGCGGGCGTCGTCGCACGCACGTCAAATTTCAATCTCAAGTTGATGTTGATGAAAATGAGAATTACGCGGTTGACCCACAGGTTGCGGCGATGGATGTGAGATAAACGACCATTTTTTACTTGTCAAAAAAACTGATAAATAAAATACAGAGCCACACACTTATCTGTGCCGGTGGGCCAAAAAAAGTGGCTTCTATGTTTACTGTGTGACAGTCTTCGCAACCAGAACAGATAATTTTGTGGCTCGTATACGAATACGATGCAGAGAGCATCGGAAATTATTTACGATGCTCGGTAAGGTACTTGCATCGATGCTTGTCAAAGTCATGCGAAATCGTCGTTTATAACTCTTTGCAACCCGTTGCACACTTCATCTTTGCGGACGCATCGTTTTTGTTAAACGCGACAATTGCGTTCCATCTTATTCTGAGGTTCCATCCATCTCAGGCATTCTCGGACAAAGTTGGCCCGAGTGTCCCAAGCACAGAGCATGTCCCAAGATGGATGTGAGCTCAGAATATTAGTACCTATTCTTATTCTGAGGATGTGAGCATAAATCTATGGATTTGAGGGCATTTCTTTTTTCTTTCCTGAAGTATTTACACAGTGCAGTGTGGTGCACAAATTATAGAGGGATATAGTACATTTCAAATACCATGGCCCGATTCCACTTAAGACGGTCATTAGGTGTTAACAATAGGATTAGTGATAACAAAAGATACCTGGCCAGACCCTTTTGCGGTGTGGTATTTAGTTACATACAGATTGCACCGACGCGTGCCAATTTGAAGTGCTCCAAATTAGATAACAAAAGGCAAACATTATGAGCCCCATTGTTAAGTTTCAAGTGGAATCGGGCCATGGTATTTGAAATATGGTGTGGTGTGGCTAGCGTAGCGTGTTTAGGTACAGCGTCTACTTGCGCTCTCACGTTTGTCAATGTGCGAGAGAGCAAGTATGATGGAAATACACTTTATCGACGGCGCGTGCTAGGGAGTCAGGACGGACGGCTACTGTGGCACGTGCAGAAAAGGTGATTTTAAAAGGGGTCTTCTTCTGATACGATATTTTTTTGATTGAAAACTTTTAGCGTTCATCAGGGATAGGTTACGAACGTAGGTATCAATAATTTTAATTCTTATGTTTAACGAGATAAGTACCTATCTGTATAGCAAACTGAATTTTTAAAGTTACTTTATCTATCCGTCCGCAGCACAACTCAATGGGCCATGTTCGCCCAACGCCATTATTTCTAGTTGAAATTAATAGAAGATTGAAAGAATGTTTATTTTTAAAGTGTAATTAATAATTGTAATAAATTGTCTTGAGTCAAAAAACACGCCACATTTTTTTCAAATTTTTAGTATCTACATTGACGGAACTGAATCAAATACCTACAAAACTGATGTTTAGCATTGTGAAGCCTCTCAACCATCTCTATAAACTATGTATCTCGTGTGCAGATCGTAAAGTATGACATCAAAAATCTTTCACCATAAGTCAAATATAGGTGCGACGACGAGCGGAGTTTACAGAGAGTTTACATGTAAATAAATTTTAGTTTTAACTTCTACGATATTCCGACGACATATGTACATCAAGATTGAACTTGAAGCATTGAACACGTCAATAACTAGAAATTCTTCTAAATCTGGTGCTCTTATCACTACACCAACGATTCGATATCTGAATTCACGAATCGAACGAATCCCGTGACCTTCACTTCAGCAGCTGTCCCAAAGGCTAGTTCCGGCATTAGAAGTGCCGGATCCGGCAACTGAAGCATTTTCATGGAAAAATCTTGAATTATATTTTTACCGTATAACTACAAATAATAAATAATTACACAATATTACACATTGACGGAACACCGTACTTTGTAAACGATGTGCGTGCACTTGAAAGAATGAGAGTCAATAAAACTGATTCTGAAGGCTTTAATTTTAGTTTTAGTGCTGTCAAAACTACACTTTCTTCGATAAAAAATAGTTCTTAAACGTTAGGCTTAGAAGCTAAATTTCTTCGGGAAATTTTAACCTTTAACAGCACTAAACCTAAAATTAAAGCCTTCAGAATTGGCTTTAGTGATTGCAAAATAAATAGCTCACGTTAAAACAGTAAAAATACTTTTATTCGTTCAAAATACACACCACATTTTAATATAAACTATTACCTACTAGTAGCATAAGATAGGTATTATATTTATTTTCTTATTGCTTTGATTTGTTCATTTCCCACAACATGTTCATGACTTCCTTGAACTTGGCAGCGGAAGACGCACCAATATTCTGGAAGCAGGAGAGCTTTTCGAGGTTTTGCATCCATTCGCTGGTCTTTGGAAACCTAGAAGAAGAGACATAACATGGATGAAATACTCAAAATTCAAGAAATAAATTAATCTCCATCCATCCATCCATCAGCCCGTATTCGTCCACTGCTGGACATAGGCCTCTCCAATATTACGCCACTCTTGGCGGTCGTCAGTGATCCTCATCCAGCCGCCACCCGCAACGTCCTTCAGATCGTCAGTCCAGCGGGCACGATTTAATCTCATAAAACTTTATTTAGCTTCTCTAAATGTAGTTGTTTGAGTACTATGTTGAACTTTGAACTAATCTAAATGAAACACCTTATCCATTAAGAAATAAGGCGGCGTCCATAAATCACATATTCATATTCTTTATTGTACACAAAAAATATAGTATTTACACTACTTAGAGATATCATGTATATAGGCGAACTTATCTCTAAAAAGAGATTTCTTCTAGCAAACCGGGATTAACAAATAGGAAGAATAAAATATGTTAATATGATAATAAATAACTAGAATATAGCATAAATAATAAATTCAAAATTGAAATTCAAATAGTTTATTTTGTAAAGTAAGTATACATAATACACTTTTTACGGAACAAATTTAATCTTATAAAAATATATGTAATCAGCTTTTTAATACCTACAATACAATACCTATATTGAATATAAAATTTTTTTTTTTTTGAAATTGCTCATATTATACGATTTTTCATAGATCTCTAGATAATGTCAATGGACTCAGTCTAAAATATTATAAAAACATTCCATAAACAGTTTCACCACACAATTTTGTGTAAGCGTTTTTTTTGGAGGTATGCGCGCGATGACGCCTCTTAAGCGCCTTAAAAAATCAGATAGGAAAAATAAACTCACTTTGCGCTATCCACAGGTAGGAATGCCTGTATCGCGAAGGCGGTGGATCCCACACTCAGGTCAGCTATAGTAAGGTGGTCGGCAGCGATGTAGCGACTCTTATGTAGGTACAACTCCAGGGTGCTGTACGCGTCTTCTATGTCGTCGAGCTGCGCTTGCGTCGGCGCCGTTAGACCTTGTTTCAGAGTAGGAAACTGGGTTAAACAAAAAAAAAACATTAAATTAGTAGAAAAGTTCAGTATAAATTATAAAGTATGGACTTTATAGTTGGGATATCTTTGATGGATAAAATCCTAAATGAAGATATCCATCAGAGATCAAAGGTGACCGACATAGCCTGCCGAATCAGTAAGTTGAAGTGGCAGTGGACTGGCAATATTTGTCGCCAACGTGATAACCGTTGGGGCCGTAAGGCATTGGAATGGAGACCACGTACAGCAAAGCGCAGCGTAGGCCGCCCTCGTGCCCGCTGGACTGACGATCTGAAGGACGTTGCGGGTGGCGGCTGGATGAGGATGACTGAGGACCGCCAAGAGTGGCGTAATATTGTGGAGGCCTATGTCCTGCAGTGGACGAATACGGGCTGATGGATGGACTTTATAGGTAGGTAACACAGTAAATATCCTCACAGCCAACCCTCACACACAGGTCGTGTCAGCATAGAAGGCGGGCTATTACACGAACATTATTCACAGACAGCATCACAATGACTGCTGACTACTTTAGGGACAGCTTCTATACTGGCCCGAACTGTACTTTTAAGGGTTCCGTACCCAAAGGGCAAATGGAGCCCAGTGGCGTACGTGGACTTATCTAGACGTACGGGCGAAGTTCCATCAGCCAGGCCCTTTTCTTATGTAATTTCAATAATAATTTATTCTTTATTGTACCCACACGGAAATATAAACATGAAGAAAGTTACAGTGAAAAAAGATGCACATTGGCGAGCTTATCTCTAAACAGAGATTTCTGACAGCAAAACCATCACAATAGGTAAATGTAACATAAACAAAGTAATCATACACGTGTACACAGAGAAGAAGAACATACAAAGAATTATACAAGTTTAATAACAAAATAAAAATTTATATCAATACTTAATATAAATACAATTTATAAAATATTATAAAAATACATAAGTATGTAATAAACTACATAAACATAAATATATATAATATTTACCTATTTATGTGTGGTAAACCTTACACTTAGTAGGGTCTATCAGAGTACGAATCGTACTATTTAGCGTTGGTATTAGTTGATATTCGGCCTCAAGTTAAGTTAGCAAAGGGTTCGGCCGCGCGAGGCCCTGGGTGAGGGGCCGCTTCGCCCACCACGCCTTACTACGTCACTGACGAAGCCCTATTAATGTCACTCTGTCTTCTACCAGTCTGTATGCCACGGGTCTCGAGCTCGTAGACAGAATGTGTTGCAGATCTGAAATTTGGATATTTTGTGTAGAATGTTGACCCAAAACCGAAATTCAATTAAATCATTTTTCAGGGGGGACCCATCCACAAAAAGGAGCTGAAAAAAAATGTTATTACCTCGGCTATGTGGAGTATCATAGTCTTGTCAAGACAGATCGACGTGTGACTATTCGTTATTTAGCTAAAATTATGAAGTGTTCATTCGGATCAATTTGTTAACTTACACCTTAAAATTCAAAAAGGTGTAAGTGCGTTGAGTTTCTCGAATGTTAACAGACGCACAAAAGAAAGCAAGAGTAAACATTTCGAAGCAAAATTAAGCAATTATTGATGAAGACCCAGAATCTGTTAGACGAAGTTTCGTTGATGAAACGGGGGTTCAGCATTTTGACCCGGAGACGTAACCGAAGGAAGGTATGAAAAAGAACTTCTTCCTCGCCAGCTAAGAGATTTTATTTAATGGGGTTTAAATCCATTACATATAATCTGCAATATTAGAAATTTCTTAAAATAGGAAGTTCATTATAAGAATGTTCAGCAGTGGGGAATTTTTGATATCATTCAATTGAAGAAGGTATATTTAATGAAAATAAGATTATTCGTTGGTTAACTATTGATTCTCAAACAATAATTTATTATTATTATTACTCCTAGTAAAGAAATATAAGATCCTAAAGATGAAATTACATTTCATGAAATATAAGCATCAGGGTAATCAGAATAACGACGAGGTATTCCTGCTAATCCTAAGAAATGTTGGGGGGAAAAGTTAAATTTACTCCAATAAATATAATAAAATATTTAATTTTTAGCATATAAGGGTTAAGAGTTAACAAAATTTATACTTGCAATCGTCGGCACTTGGTGAAACTTGAAACACAATTGATAGATTATCATTGTTTACGTTGCTCAGAGCTAGTGCCTGGAGTCATGTAAAATATTTTAATTAAGATCTTCCCTTGAAAATGGAGTAAAATCCGAAACCGGTTGGGAGTTAACATAAATAAAGTGAAACTACAAGTACAAGTGTTTTAATTCAAGATGTTAAGAGTTAAACCTGTAAATAAAGGGTATCAGTGGATAAATCCAGCTATAATTGCAAATGGTCTCTGCATCCAATTGCAAGATAATGTCCTCTGTATTCTGGGATGCGGAAGGTATCATTATGATTGATTATTTAACAAAAGGACAAACAATAACAGGAGAATATTACGCAACATTGATAAAAAATTATGCGAAAATATAAAAAATAAACGACGTGGAAAATTGCGAGCTGGAGTGCTTTTCCATCATGAAAATGATGATCAGATGTTGCAAGCGCTGCCATCCGAACGGCTGTATTTCAGTTAATGCAGCATCCGCCATATTCTCCAGACCTAGCTTCTAGTGATTTTCAACTTTTTACTAATTTGAAAAAGCACTTTTGTGGTATTAAATTCGACGGAGATGATGAGGTCATGTGTGCTGTAGGGTCAATTTTCGATACCCAGGATCAAGCTTTTTTTTTTCAAAGGAAATTGAGCAACTTTTAAAATGTTATTCAAGGTGTATTCAGGTTAGAAGGTGATTACGTTGAAAAATAAATACAATTTATTCATATGTTCCTTTTCTGAAGTTTCATTAGTTTTACAAAAATATATTGATCAACCTAGTATTTATATATGAAGTTTTAAAGTTTTCATAAGTTTTAGACTAATACTATTTGTTACAGGATGTATCTTAAAAAGTAAACTAGTTAGGAATTTCGAATTTTTGTATTCTGTATTCGAATTTCTGTATTATGAATATTTCTGAAAACTATGTACTTGAACAACAAATACCGAAAACGCCGATTCATAATGTAGTTTTAGGGTTCGTACCCGTATAGTTTTCCAACTTAATTTTGCAGTTTTGTTTCTTCATTTTGTATGTGATGAAGTTAGTAATTTTTAATCAAATCTAAAAATTTTTAATCAAGTCTATAATCTTATTAGATTGGTACGGAACCCCTAGAGCGTGAGTCCTACTCGCACATGACCTGCTTTTTTATTAAAATATAAACAGTTTGTAAGTAAAACTATACATATTTAGACTACAAAGTTTAAAATACACAAATCTTTTGACAAAACGATTAAAAAAACTAATTTAGACCAAACGATAACTCACAGAAACAGCCCTTAGCTTTATGAAGAAGACTCCCGCATCAAAGAACATCCGTTCGTCGATGACGGCTCTCACTTCCACATCGAACGGATAGAGGGCGCTGCGCTGGTCACCGCCATATTTTTCCACTAGGTACTTGATGATGGCGTGGCTATTCAACAGATAAGTAAAAACGCCAAGTTAACTTGAGACCTTGCTTTCCTTATCCTGCCTGCGATCGCGCATACTACAAGTTATATTTCCCTCTCGCTCGCCAGGTATCAAGCTATCTTGGCCGGATGTAAATAAAATGTGATTCATTTATTAATCATTAGATAATCGTAGCACGAGTTATCGTTATCCTTTATCTGGGAATCAATTCATATTTACTGCATTCGACCGCACCCTATGTACTATCGATAAAATCTGCAGGTGCACTTTTTATTATACTTAATGACAATAAAAGCGACGATTGCCTCAACAGCGACTTCTTAGGAGCGGTTTTGCAGCCGGATTGTGAAAAACAGCGTTTTTTCAAAACTTGAAATTCTAATTTACAGAAACCAATAGAAACTTTGCGATGGCAACATACAGAATACATAGGTAATAAGGTTTTGTTAAATAACTATTGAGTAAATTTTGAATTTTAATGTTCTGTTTCGATTAATTAGAAAAAAGCGGGTTTTGTCACAATCCGGCTGCGAAACCGCTCTTAAATGGTTAATATTCAATAAAGAAAATAGTACACATACTTCTATGGTAAAGGCTCTACTAAGTGATATTTTAATAGTAGTTTATGCTACAAGGGCGAAAAGGGATAAATTACGAGGACAATAACCGAGTAATTTATTGCTCTTACGCCCGTGTATCATACTACGTTTTTCAATGCATAGTGTGAGGAAATAGAACAAATATAATCTTGTGAACTTTAAATAATGATTGGCTCAAAAGGACTGTATCCAGAGCCGTTTGACAGTGGAAAAAAAAAGTATAACATTTATGGTACACAGGAAAGGTTGCAGGTTAGCCAACTTCTCGTAAAAAAGAAAAAAAAAATAATAAAGCCTTAGGGCAAGATAATCGACTTTCTGTTCGGTTTTGATGCATAAACAGTGGGCCTTTACGAGCACTTGCATTGAAAATGTATTTTCAAAAACACAATCAAATCCATGCCAATTTATGTCATTTATATAAAAAAAAATTGTACCTACACAATGTTATGGCAAGTCAGACAAATGCCGAGGCCAAATAAGCTAGGTATCTAAACTTTCTGTTTGCTTGTATGTTATAAATGTTCTGAAACCACTGAACAGATTTTAATCCGGTTTACAACAGAAAAATAATTCCTACTTCGATAATAGATGGCGCTGAAATATACACTGTAAGTGTCAGTGTTGTCAACTTAGCGCCATCTAGTTTTTCTAAGCAAAACTATTATAGCCACATGTTTACTTGGTAACCATGAGAGTTTACTTGCAGCCAATTAAACAAATTATGCTTATTTGCAACACTTGGCGACACCTAGTGTCGTTAGGGCGCGTAAAAAATTTGCTACGCCTTGATGTATGGGAGTTGTCGGTCTATACGTAATAATACTTAGAGCCGATTTTTCAATTGTCAGTTAAAATGTATTCCTAGGAATAAACTATATCGATTTCATAAAACAAAAGGTGTTAGAGTGAAACCAACGTAGTTTATTCATAGGAATAAATTTTATCTGTCAATTGAAAAATCGGCCCTTAGTCTATGATAATATTTATACTATACCTCTCGGAAACTGTGAAATTACCGTCCTGAAGAGTAGGAATTGTGCCCATGGGGTTTATCTGTAATTAGACAAAAATATATATATTTTTTTTATATTAATAGCAACGTCAAGAGGCCTAGCACGTGCCATAGATACAGCGTCTTTCCATCATATTGCTCTCTCGTACCAACGAGGTAAGCGTGAGAGCGCAAGCAGGATAGAAAGACGCTGCATTCTGGCAAAATTAGTTAGAAAATAGCATTCATTTCGTACTAGTTTTAACTGACTTTATAATGATCACTAGAAGTCGGTTAACTTACTATTATTGCCATAAATAAATAAATAATAGTAGTTTATGCTACAAGGGCGCAAAGGAATAAATCACGAGGACGATTTAAAACACGAGCGTAGCGAGTGTTTTAAAAGTAACCCAGTAATTGATTGCTCTTACGCCCGTGTATTATACTACGTTTTTCAATGCATAGTGTGAGGAAATAAAACAAATATAATATTGTGAACTTTAAATTATGATTGGCTCAAAAGGACTTTATCCAGAGCCGTTAAACGGTGGAAAAAAAGTATAACATTTATGGTACATAGGAAAGGTGGTAGGTTAGCCAACTTCTCAGAAATAATAATAAAAAAATAATAATAAAGCCCTAGCGCAAAATAATCGACTTTGTGTTCGGTTTTGATGCATAAAAAGTGGGCCTTTACAAGCACTTGCATTGAAAATAAATATATGTATATATACTCACGCCTGTCTCCCAGAGAAGTACGCAGAGACGACAGATTTTCATTTGCTACGATCCTGACATACCTCTTTCGCTTTTTCCACATACATCTATCTAGTCATACAAGCTCTTTTATTCTATTAATTTTTAATTAAAAATTCTCTGAAAAAGAATCTTTTTCTAATTAAGCCATGGTATATTCAACACTTTACCTGTCTGTATTCAGGTGATTTGAGTTCTCCCTCCATGAAGGCAGGTTCCTTGTACTCCAGCTCCAAGTTGATGACATGTGCCGCCATCATGACTGCACAAGACGGCGGGCTGGCGTCTAACTTGTGTAATACTCGCTTAGGCATTTTGTATAGCGGCTGAAAATATACACACGAAATTAATGAAATGAAATATGTTTATTTATGTAATGTAAGTATAACAGGTACACTTATTACAGGTCGGTTATAATGTAATATAAGTAATTAAATAATCTTCAATACTAACCTTTGAATAAACAATTGATTTAATTTAATTTATTGCTGACGATACCACGTTAGTTGTGAAAGAAAAACATAATGTTCAAATCAAGTTTGAATAAACAGATAAGGTTTTATTTATCTACAATAGATACGATAATGTTACAAATATTACAGTGATATGGATACAACTATAATGATAAGGAATAAAATTAAAAACATAGTTAGGTCAAGGAAGGTCGAAGGTAGGACGGAATTGGTGCCTTCTTTATTCGAAATAGTTAATAATTATAAAAAACCGGCTAAGTGCGAGTCGGACTCGCGCACGAAGGGTTCCATTATCTATAAAAACGGTAAAAAAACATGTCTGTTGTATACAAAATATTAATAATTAAATATTTATTTTATTATATCCATGCGGATACCTACACTTAGCAGATGAATGCTCGTTCCCTTTCTCTAATTATAATTTAATTTTGTTTGTTTAAGTCTGTTGATTTGTTGAGTGTATGTAAAAAAGATTTTGGTGTGAAAATAAATTATGTCTTATGTCTTATAGCGGCAACAGAAATACATCATCTGTGAAAATTTCAACTGTCTAACTATCACGGTTATGAGATACAGCCTGGTGACAGACGGACAGCGGAGTCTAAGTAATAGGGTCCCGTTGGTTACCCTTTGGGTTCGGAACCCTAAAAACAACAATATATTTCGGCTCACGGTACGGGGCCGTCAGTCATCAGTCGAGTCTAAGAAAGTATTAAACTTTTGATAGCTTGAATTATTGGCAGATAAATAGCAATCAAAAATTGAAAGAGTGCAAAAAACGCGGTCGATGAATGGTAAAATAGATTTTACTCAAAGTTCGTATTCTTTTGTTTATAAGTAAAGATATATTTAAAGATTTTTGATAGATCGCATACAGCAAACTGGAATTGAACCAGCAAAATACCAGGGTCAATCAATGATATAAAACAAATTACTTTTAAAATATATTAATTCTTAAATTAAAGGTAAACCATTACATATATTTAAGCATATAAGTTAGACTTATAAAATATACTGAATTCTTATGATTCTCTAGATTTATTTTTTGTTAAAAACTTGTCCAGTAGTTGCTTCAAGAGCGCTGCGCCAGGTATTGTGATGGTTTGGAAGTAGGTCTCTTCTCCGAGTCGCTGCATCCATTCACGCGTTCTAGGATATCTGAAAATGAGACAGAAACTGTTACAAGACGCAACTTTATACATATGTTTGTAACTTTACACACGGTTAGATGTTCGTTGTTAGTTAAGATGTTCCTAACTGTTTTTAGACTTAGTTCTTATTTATATTCACTGAACTTCCTCACGTTTTGTAATAGAACATAGATGTAGATTTTTGCATTTACAATGTTATTAGTAGCAAGAAAATTATCAGTAAGGTTTATGATCTAATAATATGTAAATGTCACAGTCAAAAGTCATAACTGGTCAAAACTACTTTTGACTGCGAGAATGAGTCAGTCAAAACTAGTTTTTACTAAGGACGTAGTGTTGACTGATATTCGCAGGCAAAATTAGTTTTTCGGATGTCCTGCAGCGCAGAAGAAAGCCGGTAGGTTAGGTTAGAAGGTTAGTTATGGCAAGTTCCGCGACCGCCATACCTGATCTTCGTGATTATTTTTTTATGACAACCCAGAAATACTTTTTAATCAAAATTACTTCAGACCCACTTAGTCAAAATGATTTTCGCAGTAAAAACTACTTTTGACCGGCTATGAGTTTTGACTGCAACATAAACATGGACAGACAGTGAGAATCAGAAAAGTCTAGTCCAGGGTACATTTATAATTCCAACAACATATGTAACCGTTTTCATTTCATTCAATAAACGTATTTGTATTTGTTTTTTTTTCCTTTTCCGCGAATAATTGTACCCTAAGAATATATTATATATGTGGTCAATGAAATAAGTGAGATGCAACATTGCAACAACAAAATTAATTCTTTAAATATGACTATTTTTGAGATAGAATCGGTACACCCAATTGAAAAAACCTTCGTCACTAAAAACTTGAATCGAATCTTTTCTTGCGTTCCCTTATATAGGTTTTTGAGTGTCATCCATCCATCAGCCTAGTTCGTCCACTACTGGACATAAGCCTTTCCAGGACTTTGCCACTCCCGGCGGTCATCCTGGAAGAATTGCCCATACTCACACACGCTGGGCAGGCGGGTTGGTGAGCGCGGTTCCGGAACCCTCGCACCAGTGACGCCGCTGCCCGTCACCAATCTGTTCCATATAAGGCCCGGCTATTAGGGATGGATATACCGCCATCCATCGGTCCCAGGCATGGTGGGCCTCCTGGTCTTTTGCCTGTGAGCTGTCCTCTTACTCTCCCCCGAATTACTTGGAGGGGGTCTCCAAGTAAGATGGTGGTACCTCCACAGTCGAGCCCCGCATCAGCTCTACCACCTGTAAAACCTTTGAGTGTAATTAGCATAAACTGATTTGAGAAAACTAACCTATCCCCATCTAGAGGGAGCAGGGCTTGTATCGCGAAGGCGGTGGATCCCACACTCAGGTCAGCTATAGTGAGGTGGTCGGCAGCGATGTAGCGACTCTTATGTAGGTACAACTCCAGGGTGCTGTACGCGTCTTCTATGTCGTCGAGCTGCGCTTGCGTCGGCGCCGTGAGACCTTTCTTTACTATGTTTATTATCTGGAACATTAGTATAAAATAAATAATAAATATTTTGAATTTGCTTGAAAAGACAAACATGCATTATAAAAATGTCTTTTAAGTTAATCGTCTTCGACTTTACCGGGGAATCCCCAGCACATTATTGCCAAAATTCAACCGTAATCTATTTTGAGTTATGTTATAGCTATGTTACAGGTATAGGTTGTCAACTTGGTGCCTACCGCGCCCACGGGGTATAGGGGTTGGCGGGCGTGGTCTAGGAGGGGATGCGGATGGTGTGGCGGGAGGGTGAGCGAGCACGACGCGTGGGGCGGACCAAGGCGGATTGCCAGTCGCCGGGGAGGTCGCTCCATAGATAAGGGTAATATAAACCGATGTATAATGGATCTCTTTTGTAGACTATGATATTTTAAAAGTTGTCAATGTCATACTTGTGTACTTGGAATGCCTTGCGCACGGCCCTGCACTGAAGTGGCTAATCATAAATCCATAGCGTACAAAAATAAAATAAGATTGATACGTCACTCACTAAAAGGTAACGGTTACCTTTTTATAACGAATCTCAAAAAAAAAAGTTAACTTACGGAAACCGCCATCAGCCTATTGAAGAACACACCGGCGTCGAAGTACATGCGTTCGTCGATGACGGCCCTCGTTCTCAGGTTCTCGGGGTAGAGGGCGCTGCGGTGCTCTCCGCCATACTTCTCTACCAGGTACTTGATTATCGCGTGACTGTTGAAGATAACCATCGATATAATAATATTATTAAAACTCGCGTGAGCTGACATACTAAATTATTATTACATGCGGCTTAAACACTCACGTGTGATTGTTGTTGACTATATGCCAACAGATTCACCGATACAATTTCGGCATTATCTGTTGGCATATAGACAACAACAATCACGCAATATTCAGACCGCATATAATAATAACATCGATATAATGCTCATAGATGAGCGAATATAAGAAAATTTTTGTCTCAAGTTTGGTCAATCGGAACATAGGCGTGCGCAAGATTTGCTTAGAGGTGGGGCAACAGTAAGAAAACTCGATAAGTAGCAGGAACATGCGACATACATATCCATCCATCCATCAGCCCGTATTCGTCCACTGCTGGACATAGGCCTCCCCAATATTACGCCACTCTTGGCGGTCCTTAGTCATCCTCATCCAGCCGCCACCCGCAACGTCCTTCAGATCGTCAGTCCAGCGGGCACGAGGGCGGCCTACATACATATGTATGATTTATAACATGAAGATAGGAAATTTTTAATTAGAAATCGCATTGTTATAAATTAATAATTTTGTTATTGTAGTTTCTTACAAAATAAAAAGCGGCTCAGGGGTAGAACGCTGGCCTCTCAATCTTAAGATCCAAGTTCGACCATTGGTCGGGCTTGCACAATGAGTTTTTCGGAATGTATGTGTATAGTATTTGTTCTTACTTACTATTTGCTGAACGGTCAAGGAAGTCATCGTAAGGAAACCTGCATGGCCTAAAAAGCGTGTATTTATGCCCGAAATACAGCGATAGGGCTCACCACCCATCACTTTGCGACGTAGTAATCGTCGGTGAAACGCGGGTGTAGCGAGTATGGATAGTGACTTGCATTTTACAGTTCACACTCGGAATAACTTTGACACCTCTCTTGGGGATTCATGTGGTGACGATGTTTCTCACATTAATACAAAACCTGCCCCCCTATTCTGTATCTTTAGTTGCCAACTGAACGAGGTGCCTATCATCAAAAACATAGATAAAAACTGAAATTTCAAAATTGCCTTTAGTGGGTATTGAACTATTAACAATCTGTGACACCCAGTCCAGAAGGCAACTAGAGATACATAATAGGCCCACAGGCCTGGGTCAGTGCCCCACCATGCGTACGCCAACCAGCCAGCCAGATTATATAAAAAAGAGTCCGGTGATTATTATTTTGTATCAAATTTCAACTTATTATTAACTAGCTTTTGCCCGCGGCTTCGCTCGCGTTAATTAAGTTTTTGTATAGTCTATAAGGACTTAATATTTTTTGGTCCATTAATTTTTTAGTACTTAGTTGACCTGACTCTGGTTTCGAGTGTTTTTGAATCTGAGGAGTGTACATGAACAAATTTTTTTTTTTTACTGATTTTAGGTTTAGTACTAGACTTATGCAAAGTTTCAGGCCAATCGGTTCAGTAGGTACGGTGTGAAGGAGTAACAGTACATCAATTTTCTATAGAAACTTGACACCCTATTGCCATCCCATGGGAACTGATTTATAGGATAAAAAGTAGCCTATGTGCTATTTCAGGTCTAGCATTACATATGCGAAAAGTTTCAGCCCAATCGATTCAGTAGTTACGGCGTGAAAGAGTAACAAACATACATACATCCAAACTTTCGACGACTGCTTCACCGTCCGCATTAAAAAATCATTCCACCCACACGCTGATATTCAGCTAAGGACCTGGGAGTCGTCTTACATCTGGTCGCTTGGTGCTCATTACAGACAGACCAAACTTATACAAAAAACATAACCACCTCAAAAAATGAATCATTCTAGACTCAACTTAAAACACACACACACAATCCAACATTCTCTCTCAATCCACCACACAAATCCTCCCACACGCACACAAACACCTTCTGTCTCTATCCCACCCACATGCACATCCTCACTTTAGTTTTTAAGAAAGTAGTTTTTCCTTTTTTATTATTTTTTATTTTATTATTCTCATTGTCATCTTGTAAATATTACCTAATATCCTGTCATCATTATTACTCCTGATGCCGAGCCCGGTAGGGCCCGAAATATATGTGCCTCATTTATATATGTTTATTATCAAAAATAATAGAAATAAGCTGATAAAGGCAATATATAGTACATTATTGCAAAGGCAGCGAAATAGGCAATTTCAGGTCGAGTATGAGTTTGAAGGCCGAGCCGCAGGCGAGGACTTCAATGATACGAGACAGGCAATTGCCATTTCGGCCGAGGCATATATATATAGTGCTTTTCTTAAAAAAATGCAAGGAAATAAAAAAGGGCCTTTTACATTATATATTATCTGGGGCTTCAAGTCGAAACCGCTTTATGTTTTCAGCAGTCAAAATCTTCGATTTTTTGCTCTTAAACCCAGACGATTGTCGTTTTAGAAAAGTTGTTAAATTTCCGTAGTTCTTCAAGTCAATGCTGTTTTTAATATGAACTGTACATTTCAGCATAGAATAAATCGCCCATAATGTAGATGGCTTTTTAGTTTTAACAATTTCATTGAAATACGCCAAAAACATGGTTTCGGAGAACAATTTTGCATTTTTCTCGTTTTTCCAGAACATGAAATTTTCATATAAAGTCGCCGTCAATAGAAATTGTGGACTATGTAAACAAACCATTTTCTCAATTTTTCTCAAGGTTCTGTCACGGAGTCTCATTGAACATTATTCCAAATCATGAATCATCAAGTCTTACAAGTCATTCACTGTATTTCATCATGAAATATTCAGTAATCACCAGTTAATTACGGAAAATCATATAATTAATAGTCAATTCTGTACTGCGTCGAGATTGCTGTCATATTTTTTTCTCATCGAATCTGTTTTGTCTTTGAAAATTGGTGATGTACGAATCTATTTGAATATAAACGTATTTTATTCGTGATGTTATTTTATTCCGTCATTTTTTTTTAACAGCGTTACTTCATAATCTTTGACATAAACGTGTGTGTGATTCTATCGAGAGCTGTGTGATCTTCCAGCGATGCTCTAAAATGTGTAGCTCATGTCCTAAAAGTAGAAGGAAAAATGAAAGAACTGGATGGGATAATAGATACGGTCAACAACGCTGTGACGGAACCATTTGTTATTAACGTGGGCGATTTGACTAGCTATTCATCAGAATATTTTAGCGATGAATCAAATAAAGAAAATTAATTAAGCACCTAACATATTTTAATCACATACTTACCCATCTCTAGATAGTTCACCTTTCATAGACAAAGACAACATGGCGCTTTGTTTACATAGTCCACAATTTCTATTGACGGCTACTGTACTTTCATATATTTTTCTTTTGATTTCGCTGGAAGCAGGTTTTCCATCGCTAATTTAGCTTCCGATCTTAAATCTGGTGGAGTGCAGTCAATGTCCATTTCATTTTAATTTTCAGAATCATCGGAGCTCATTTTAATTTATTATTAACCAAATAACAACGAACTCTGCATTACCGCCAATTTTTTTTTACAGTTTGTGCCGAAAGGTAAACGCATCTATGGCTATACAGCCACGAGAACGCAATGTGTACGATAGATGAAAGAGTTCTAAATTCAAACAGCACACCGTTTCATACAACATTGCCGGTGCGCTCTTCGTTCCAAATTCAAAGAATGCGCCGGGAAGTGATTTTGGTTTTTCAGTCTACGTAAATATGATACTTCGCGTGTTCTTTATTCAAAAGTAATGATAATATTTCCGCGTATGTTTAAGAAAAATGTATTTATTTAATTCGAAACACAAATACACACGCCTAAATTTGAATTTGGAATTCCTAGCCAAACGCCAGAGATATTTGAGATCAAAGTGGCCAGTTCGACAAAACGCCGATTTCATAGTGTAATTCCAAAATCTGTGAATGCAGAAGTTAAATGCTCCTAAAGTAAAATAGTAAGGGTAAGTCTTCTAAAGCCGTTTTCTTGTAGCTATCACGTACCTGGTAGCTGCCTTTAGTGCCCCACCTTAACTTTTCATCCTGTATAAATCGATAAATATTTTATCGAAAGACTGACCAAGACAAACATCGCAGCAACTACAGGCCCCTCGATAACATCGATGGGGGTAGCACTCGTAGTACCTAGTGAGGCAGATTGTGGTTTTACTTACCTTTCAGCTACTATGAAGTTTTCATCTTGCAGAACTGGGATGGTACCCATTGGGTTTACGTTCTGGAAATTAAAATCGAAATAGATAAGTTAATAATTTATTTTATTTTATTTATACTTGATTCTTACAAAATGTAAAAAAATCGTGTAAAAAATCACGCTACTACAGTACGAGGAAATTCAGCGACTACAATCACTCACATACCAACACAATCACAAAAACAACAGACGCGCTCGAAGCGACTATATACTATAGTCTGAGACTAACTGTCAGCCTGCCGAATCAGTAATTTGAAGTGGCAGTGGACTGGCCACATTTGTCGTCGACATGATAACCGTTGGGGCCGTAAGGCATTGGAATGGAGACCACGTACAGCAAAGCGCAGCGTAGGCCACCCTTGTGCCCGCTGGACTGACGATCTGAAGGACGTTGCGGGTGGCGGCTGGATGAGGATGACTGAGGACCACCAAGAGTCGCGTAATTTTGGAGAGGCCTATGTCCAGCAGTGGACGAATACGGCCTGATGGATGGAACTGTCAGTACAGAAGGTGTACGCGAAGTTAGTCGCAGACGGTATGGTAGATGCACACTCTTAGAGCTTCGACGAGAAATGGGGGTAATGCGCAATTGACAGCTATAGCTTGTCAACTTTATGCTTACCGCGACCACACGAGCCCGATAACCATCCCGTTTGCATCCTCTCCGATGCCGCCGTCCCCCAACCCGTAAAAGGCGGATAAACCCGCAGTGCGAGAGGGACGGTATCGGGGAAAATTGTCAAAAAGTCGGTTTTAAATTAATACAAATAACTAAAACAGCTATGAAAATTTCCGTAACCAGTTATTTAGGTATTGTTTAAACCCATCTAAATAAATATTTTTGAAGTCTGTATGGTCACAAAATAGGAATGGTATCCCAATTTGTCAGAATATCAAAAAAATTGTAAATTTAAACCTCATTTCAATAATTATTTCTATCGAGTGAAATTCCTCCAATCGCGTTTCTGATAGCCCAAAATCTAGAAAAAGGTACCAAATATGTTATACTAATTTATATAACTTGGAAGATAAATAACTTCAAAAAGTGTCAATTTTCACGATATACCCCTTTAAGGCGATATGCGAAAAAAATACGGGTGTTTCTTTTCTGTGTATTTCATGAAATACACGGAAAATTATAATCAGTTTCTGGTATATGCATTTTGACTATATAAACTAGGGTTTTGAAATTGGAAAACATGTTTGGATAAATTTTCCTCGATAGAAATAATTGTTGAAATGAGGTCTTCAAACACACTTTTTCTCCTTGTTTCACGAATAGGAACCATGTACAGAACTGAAACATATTTTATAAGGTGTGTTTGAACAATATCTAGAGATTTGATATTTGAAATTTTGCTAGCTCTTTTAGTTTTTTTATAAAAAATATAAAACCAACTTTTTTCCCTTTGGCCCTGAATCCGCCCCTCTCGCACTGCGTGATTTTTCGCTTGGAGTGACTGACAAAATAAAATTCGCATAGCCTCTTAAAATACTGGGCTAATACAGTGGGTATGGGAAGTTTATGCCAAGGCATGCTGATTAATAATTGTTTCGAGATAATACATTTTTGGCCATATTTCATTGTTTCTGCCACAGCAAATATTTTTAGAATTTGCTGTACAGAGTAATTTGTCACGTGTGTAATGTTTTATGTCTCTTCCTTCTCTTTGACACACATTTACACACATTACTAGCATTGCAAATGATATCTTTGTTATTATGTCTTCTTAGTCTTATAACGTCTAAAGGAAGCAAATGACGTCACAAGCTATGAAAATATAAAAAAAATAGTGCATAAAACCTAAAATTGGAAGACTATCTATATTTTACGAAAAAAAAAATCAAACGAGGTTTCATTTTCCTGGTGAACATGGCGAATTTGGTAGAACGATATGGAATAAGGATTAGTTAATAAATTTGTAATGTGCACAAAAAATACAATTACTTGTATTGAGATTCCCACCTTTCTGAACTCTGGCGACTTGTGTTCCAACTTGAGCAGCGCTGGTTCCTTGTATTCCAGGTCCAGTTTGAGAATGTGGGCTGTCATCATGACAGCACAGGACGGGGGACTGGCATTCTGCTTGTAAAGTATTAGCTTTGGTATCGTTGATGCTGGAAGTGACAAGGTCAACTGATACATTCGTGGCCCACTTGAAAGACTGGGCTGTTTTGTTCTATGGAGGCCCACGTGCACCAAGTAACTTAACCCAGGTTAATGTACCTTTTAAGGCGATAGAAAAAAAAAATACGGGTATTTCTTTTCTGTGTATTTCATGAAATACACGGATGATTATAATCAGTTTTTGGTATATGCATTTTGACTATATAATCTAGGGTTTGTTTGGATAAATTTTCCTCGATAGAAATAATTGTTGAAATGAGGTCTTCAAACACACTTTTTCTCCTCGTTTGACGAATAGGAACCATATACAGAACTCAAACATATTTTATTAGGTGTGTTTTAACAATATCTAGAGATTTGATATTTGAAATTTTGCTAGCTATTTTAGTTATTTTAATAAAAATATAAAACCAACTTTTTTCCCTTTTGCCCTGAACCCGCCCCTCTCGCACTGCGCGATGTTTCGCTTGGAGTGACAGTGACAAAAATAAAATCAGCATAGCCTCTTAAGGGTTCCGTACCTTAGAACGACAAACAGAACTCTTATAAGATTAATCTCATGTCCGTCCGTCCGTCTGTCACAGAGGTTTTTCTCGAAATCTGTGTAACGTGGGAATTTGAAGTTTGGCATAATCATACATATCCAGACAAAAAAAATTTAAAAGAATAAATTTAGATTAAAATAGGGTCAGTTTGGGACAAAGAAAAAAATGTTTTAATTAATTGACCGTGTGAGCTAGATTTCTTTTTCTAGTTGTCTTAAAAACATAGCTAAAAATTTGCTTAAAAGGACCGATACAAAGATATTTGTTACAAAAATATGGACATAGCACAAACAGTTAGTTAACCCGGATTGTGTTGCTTGGCGCAAGGAGCCTCAGGTACTTATACATGTTATTTTAATGATTTTACTTACCACTTCTGATAAATTTTAGTGCAGCAAACATTTTGTTTGTATCCAAACAGCTTTTGATGTTCACGAAATAGAGCTAGTTTTCAATCTGAAGATAAAATAATATTTATGTGTATATGTTTATCGAATGAATAAAGATTAGAGATGATAAAAACCGAATATTGATGATATAACAAATACTTTGCTCTTGCAATGAAATCAGGGCTATTAAATTGTGTATTGAAAACTACATACAGTATAATTTTTGAAGTTTTGTAAAGAAAGAAAGAAAGAAAGAAAGAAAATAAATTTATTGGCGCGTTTACAAAAAAGAAACTTATACTCGTAGCTAACACAGTAGAAAAATGTTTACTTAAGTAGGGAGTAATCTATAGATAAAAATAACAACACGACAAAAGGATGTAGCTCAGCTATGTGCCATCCAAAACATGCTTTGGTTGGCGCTGGTTTTCAGCTACCTCCGTTACAATTGCATGATAATGTATTGACGAGTCGTTAACAATTTTATTAACTAAATTGAAAAATTAATAACAATTGGCAGAAATGGCTTATAATTAAATTAAAGAAAATAAAAACAAAAAGCAAAAATGCGTAACAAGACAAAAAGAATAAAAAAAAGGTAATTAGTATATACAGATATAGAATTATTAGTAGGGTGTATACTCTTAAGCATTGTAGGCTTTCCAAGGATGTTTCAAATGTCCAGTGTCCATTTGCTTTTTCGTTAGATACTGTTTATACCTAAACTTAAATGTATTGGCTGAGCACTTTTGTCTCAAGGGCGGTGGTAAATTATTCCATATTTTGCACTTCGGTATGAAAAACATCCTCGGAATCCTGCAAGTTTATGTTTAGGAGTGTACAGTAGGTTTTGATCCTTTGATCGTGTTTTAAAACAATTAACATTTTTCAAAAATTTTAACTTTTCAAAGAGATAATTAGGACACTGTTTCCAAATAACTTTTTGGATTACGCAAGCCAAATGCAACTCCCTTCTAGCTTCCATGTTTAAAATTTTATGTGTCCCAATACATTTTGTCAACTCCTACATTTATTTAAATACCGAAATTAAAACTCGAAATTCAGCTTAAAGATGGAATACAAATTGTATACTTTCGTTAGCAGATCGTAGAATTGTGTAGATCGTAAAGTATGCAATTGAAAATCATTCACCAAAAGCCAAAAATTGGTGCGAAGACGAGCAAAGCGAGGAGGAGCTTGTTAGGTTTAGATGTAAATAAATTTGGGGTGCTGAGCAAAGAGAGGCGATCCTCCTAATTTTAACTGAAACTAATTTTAACTGCCTAGGCAGATCATGATATGCCCAATACAACGATGTAACGACAACATTATATATTATGGTTTTTTCAAGTTAAAAGAATGATTATTATAAACCTATATAAAATAATACATACCAATTATATGTACATAGGAAATTTAACTTCAGTTGCTAGGCGACGTCATGAAGATTCAGTAGCTGGTAGGAATTTGTTTACTATATCAATTATACTTTTAACTTCCTCCTCTGACAATCTTTCTTCACTTTCTTGCACAATCTGTAAAATAACATACATTATTTAAAAACTACCTTTGTGGTCTAGTGTTTTTTTTTAGCTTGAATTGGTTAACACGTCGATAAGAATAAAATGCGCAAATAAAGACGACACGCATTGAAAATGTTGGCGGCACGGATCTCAATATTTCTCAGCCATTAAAAAACATTTGGATACTGATATTTATGTATTTAATTTATCATGTATTTGGCATAATTTTTTTAATTGCTTTTCTTGATCGGTTAACTTACAGCAGAGAATAAAATGTCAAAAACTGCTCTTTGAAACCAGATTTTCATTTTACAGGGACACGGAACCGATTTAAGCAGATTAGTGCAGAGAGTTTTGAGTACACACTTCAAAACGGTAAATAAAATAAACTTTTACGCAAAAAAATTGTAACCAACTTCAAATATAACAGCAGTAATTCAGTAAAAAGTTAAAATTGATTGTATAATGACCGATGGTACTGAAACAACACTGTTGCTGACTTCTCTCTTCTTGAAATATTATGTTATCTAGAAGTTGACGCATTCCCGATAAAGCAACAGAAAAACCAATATGAGAGCGCTAGTGTTCTATGTAGTTTATTTAGCAAACAGTAAGCATCAAGTCGATCCAGGTCATTTGGAAGTTCCAGGGCATCATTCAGGGAAGTAATCCTTTTATAAATTTTCTTATCATCCGCGAAAGAGAAAACATCTGTCAATGTCTGAGATAAATATGATAAAAAGGAGAGACCCTAATAGATCCCTGGGGAACACTGCTGGGAACTTTCACCCAAGTGGATATGTAATTACTTGATACCACAGTTTGTGATTGATTATGAATGTATGAAGTTAACCACCTCAAAAGGCCACCCCTAATTCCTGCTTTTTGTAATTTAAACAGTAATAATTTATGATCAATTCTGTCACAAGCCTTGCTATAATCAGTATATATAACGTCCGCTTGAACACCATTCTCCATGGCACTAGAAACAAAATCATTAAACAGAATGAAGTTTGAAACAGTTGATCTCTACCTTTTAGAAAACCATGCTGCATTGTATTGAACGAATGATTAAGTGAGGCATATAACTGATCACATATAATCTTTTCAAATATTTTAGCTAAAGATAATTTGAAATTGAAATGCAATTTGAAATAATTTGAAAAAATTGAAATAAATAAATTGAAATAATTTGAAATGCAAGTGAAATTGAAAATTGATTGCACATGATTTTAAAACCATGGAAGGGATAGCATCTGGGCCTGCAGACTTAGTTATGTCCAATTAATCTGTGTATTCTTAATGGTTGACAAGTTAGCATCTAAAGACAAATTAAAAAGGTTAGCACCTAAATTTTGATTTGATTCGGGTTTAAGGAAGCTAGAATTCAAGTAGTCAGAGAACAAATTGCAAATTTCAGTACCGGAACATGCACTGATATCACTATATGACATGGAACTAGAAAGGATATTTAACTTCGTCTTGCTTTTAATAAAAGACCAGAATAATTTAGGAATTCAATTAAAATTCAAATAGTTTATTTTGTAAAGTAGGTACACATAGTACACTTTTTACGAGTCAAATTTAATCTTATAAAATTTTTATTTTGTAGATAAAGAGGAGTTAACTTATATTATGCAGATTGTTATAAAGAGGAGTTAACTTATATTATGCAGATTGTTATAAAGAGGAGTTAACTTATATTATGCAGATTGTTATAAAGAGGAGTTAACTTATATTATGCAGATTGTTATAAAGAGGAGTTAACTTATATTATGCAGATTGTTATAAAGAGGAGTTAACTTATATTATGCAGATTGTTATAAAGAGGAGTTAACTTATATTATGCAGATTGTTATAATTCTCACCAGCTGTATCTCGAGCTCCGTTCTCGGCGGATTGTTGACAATCATCAATTTCTCTGTCTTCGTTAGTTTGAACACTTTGAGAGCCTCAAGAGATTTCTGGATTGCTTGTGCACTTTGATTTTTGCACTCTGTCTCTTGAAGATATCGCACTGTCTACAAGTGATAGAACATAAATATTAAATATGTGATAGGACATAAATATTAATTTCGTTATTTATTTAAGCTTTAATTGTAACCAACTGATCGCGATATGAATGTGGTAGGCACTATCACTAAGAAAATCCTAAGAATGGAATTAAATTTCTCTAATGGAATGCTCTGTATGCACTGTGTGACTAAAGAGACAAATCAAACAGTTTAATTCTCTGTATCACTAAAACAATAGATTTCAGTCTAGATCGTAGCACAGGGGATCTAAAAAGGCCAACTTGGGTGAATCATAAAATGATTTGAAAGTAGGATAGAGTCAGGGTTTTTTCACGCGTGCAAAAAAAATGGCATTAGAACAGAATCATAAAGTGATTCATGCAAAACGGCCTTTTTAGAGGACCAGATCCTTCTTAAAGATTAACAGTAACAAACTTTTTAATGGAGGTAATAAAGCTAATTCTGAAGGCTTTAATTTTAGTTTTAGTGCTGTCAAAGCTTGAAAGTTTCTAAAGAATTTTAGCTCCTAATCTTAACTCTTAAGGACTATTTTGTATCGAAAAAAATTTAGTTTTGACAGCACTAAAACTAAAATTAAAGCCTTCAGAATCAGCTTTAGTGAATGAGTATCTCAATTTATTTATTTTATAGCTACTAGTTTTGATTCTGCGGCTTCATTTGCATGGTATTTGTTTTTTTTGGTGCAGGTCACCATTTGGTTGGTTGCAGAGTAATGGCATAGTAAAACCAGAACAGTAGATTAACTCACGCCCCGTACGAGACTTCAATACCTACTGTGTCAGGGTTGTTCCTTCTTTTATTTTCGTACCTAGCTAATACAAATCAATATTTAAATACATATATTATACATATACTACGTAGGTATGTATTATGTTTGTAAATATTAAATTCATTTACATTGGGCCTTCAACTCGATGGCAGCAGCAGCGACAGCCGGTACGAATAGCGATACGTTAAATGAACGTGTTACTAACTTATCTGTTGCCGTATGCCAAACTAAAATGACTTCTATATTCATTAGTAACAGTCTTCGTTGCCGCGAGTCGCCGAAATAGATAAGTTTGTGGTGCGGAACTGTTCTCAAGGCGGCCCCCTTTGGTGGCACGTTTGATCTACAAAGACGCCGCCGCGCCGCTGCGCCGCGCCGTAGAGACCCGAATTGACCTTTATGTAGACCGGGAGCTCAGTACCGTATTTTAACCTTATATGAGGTAGACATTAATAAAAAGCACATTTATTTAAATAAGACTTCTTTAATTTAAAATGCTTACAATTTATAATATGAAGCACGATATTTTGAAACATTATCTGTCAAATCCTCACGTGATATTAATTGTAGCCATTGTAAGCGCCTGAAAACAACAAAATAAAAATTATGACAAATCAACTGACATTTTGAAGCCGATTATGACAAATGAGCTATCAATCGACGACGTAGTGAAACATTCAAACATACATACATTCATATCATACATAATAAACGTATAGACCTTATAACTCATAAAGAAATCTTACTTGCTTATATTAAATAAAGTAAGAAAACTTTTATAAAATTAAAGATAAGCTCCTGAATTTACCTTAAAAACATGGGCATCGTCAAAAGGGGGAAGGGGGCAGCTGTCCCCCCCTAGAGATTTGAAAAACTTTGAGATTTTTATAATAAAGTAACCAAAAAATTCGCGAGAAACCCAAGAACATTATGTTTATAAGACAATTATTTTGTTTCTTGTAATGAACAATTAAAAACTTTACATTTGTTTATTTTACCTACAATTCATGTCATCTTGCCACCCTGGCAACGCTTTTGCTTAAAAATCTTTGTGATTGTTGACTAAATTAATCAGTTCAATTCATTTAAGTACATAATAAAATTTAAGTATCTAATCGAACATTGGCTCCTAGTCTATAATTAAAAAATCTTTGCGATTTCAACCATATCAGCTCTACATTTAAAAACACTTTGACTAACTGACAATCATAGCACAGTTATGATCATAGGTACCTATGTTAAATGTGAACAAAGAAAGTACGGTTTACATCTCTCATTATTATTTATATGTACCATAAATTGTGTACTCACCTTTCTTGTTGAGTTGGTATTGAAAAGAACGATAATTCTGGATTTGAGGAATTATTATTGAGGCATCCGAAGACAGAACAATATGTACGACAGCGTGCTGTCGACATATTTGAAGTGATCGGTGCCGCGCTTGTTCGAAAGACTTGACTGAGCGCGACCGCGGCGTAACCCCGACTAGCACCGGCCTTGCATACCGAGATATTGCTGTTGTGTGCGTACTGTAGTTCGTGCGTACTAGCACGCACACATATTAGCCGCGCGATGTACCTTTGGTTGAAGATAAACTACTTTTCTGGTTTTACTATGGTAATGGGAAACAAACAAACCTTTTCAAAATATAATTTTAATTATAATATAACATAAAGGTTCCGAAATTTTTACTTGAAAAAGAAATTGTGTAATGATATTACTAGTGATCAGAATGGAGACCTCCATATGACTATTTCATTTTCTCCTTCAATCCAGATTTTTATATGCGATATTATTTAACTATATTGGGCACAAATATAATTAAAAACTATGAAATAGGTGTCATAACCAAGTTTTGTGATAGTGTCAGCTGCCATTTTGATTTTATACAAAATCAGTAAGGACTAAAGTTGTCTACACTGGTTATAACACATATATTTTCATCGTTCAAATGCTAACAGCTAAACTTGCACTTCTTCGCTAACCCTTGCGAGATCTTGGCTTGAGATTTTGGTTCAAGTTTGTTTTAAGCCAATGTTCTACATAATGTATTGAAATTTCGGGTCTATAAATCATTCCATCTATGAGCTCGATACATATGGACAGACGGACAGAAAGTAGTGACATTAAAAGGGCTCTCCCAAGCAACATTTAGGCTGAAAAAAAAACTTTATTCCAGTTCATTAACAGCTAAACACTTTAAAATAGATGTACAAGAGACTATTAACTTTCTTAGAGCTGTACAATAGCATAAATTGTGTAGTTTTAAACATTGCAGCTGGGTAATGGCTGTAAATTTTACGAAATTTTTACTTTTAGCTTGTAAATAGCATTAAAAACACTAAACATAAGTGTCTAGTGTACAAACATACTTTAAGCAAGTCAAAAAGTTTAGAGCTGTGTAACGACTGAATAATGCTCTTAATTTTTGCTTTTGTACACATTTATTATGTAAAAGAGCATTAAATTCTGCTATGGTCTGGCTATTGGAGTAAACTTATTCTGTTGTACAGCCATCATATTAGACTTGATAATAGCTGATCAATAGATATTTTCTACACTCTGTAACAGCGATGCCCTTTACACTTGTGTAATTAAATGCTATGGTTTGGATAAGAGCATAATCTTACACTATTGAACTGCCGACACGATTAGTGTAGGTTTATTCTATTGTACAATGCTCAGTGTTTATATGGCAAAACTGTAGATGACTGTACAGCTCAGACTGTGTATGTGGATGATTATCCAGCTTATCTATTATTTTAATGTTTAAAGCAAAATTTTAAGCTGTTGTTCAGGTATTGCATACGTTTCTCGAATGTGCATACAGGTTAGGTTAATTATTGTGTTCGTATATAGCGTATATTATATTACGTTCGTATATTACCGTAGATAGGTAAATACATCAGTACATTGGAAATACAGAATAGGTTCCTTTTATTATAAATGTAACCCTAAATAGCTGTAATATTAACTAATTGTCTACTTCTACCCAGATACTAGAATAATTAAATTCTAAAAAAGGTAAAATATTATTCTTTAGGCTAATAAAAATTCTTTAACTCAGCCTTTGTCCAGCAGATCGCTTTTTAATAGAGTAAAAAAAGAGCAAGCTGTTTTCATTGGAAACTCCATTATAACATAACCTAAGAACTTGATTTTTAATACACGTAATGTTTTAGTGTTTATTTCTTTGAAATTTACAAAGACTGCTAATTTGATACATATTAATTAGTTCATTTTCTATAGACAAGTATTATAAACACAACAGACTCGGTCTTAGGTTGAATAAAAAAATTTATATTTTAAAAAATTTGTCAATAATATCGATTATTTCGAGAGTGCATGAGTTTTTTGCTTATTTTTAATATACACATACACAAAAAAATTGCAACCGCAAGCAAAATAACACCTAATAATCGAAATATGTTATGTTATAAATTACTTCACATTTACGGCGTTCGATTTATAAAGATTCTCATAGTAATTTTTGAAGTCTTTTACCAGCCTAAGACCGTGAGTAAGCTTAAAAATAGCAATTTTTGTAGACCTGTAGCTATATGTATAATAGAATTTAATTAATCCCTAACTCAGCTGGATCTACACTTAACGCTGAATAATTTGGGGCCCCTTTTGAAGGTACAACGGCTGTGTAGCCGGATATACAGCCTCTATACAGCTATGTTATACAGCCTAACGCATTCAAAAAGTTCCTAGTACAACTGTTACACAGTTTCAGATGCTATCTTGGCTATTTTGCCCTATGGGTACCCCTTAAAAGAGGTACTCCTAAAGTGCAAAGTGGAAGAATTATTCAATACAATTCAATGCCATTTTATCTGGCTTTCGATAATGTGACTACATACATTAGTCCTGCCAATGTCGAGTTATAAGTTATAAGACGCACAGTGACATTATGTAGAACTGATTTGGTACTGCAAAAAAAAAAAAACATAACCTCTAACCTCATATGTAACTGTTGCCAAAGATCCTTCGCGTTTGTGTTTCTTCTGAGTACTATCTTTAAGCTGCTGCAGAATCTGCATCACTTCATAATTACAAAGAAATGCGGAACTGGCTTTTATCCTGAAATAAATCAATTGTTATCAAACAGAGCAGGAAGTATTACAAAATTCAAAAAATTACATACTTACGTTTCCATATTATTCCAAAAAGGAAAATAAAATAAAGAAACTGTTGACTCTTTCTTTTTCTATTTGTGAAATAAACAAGGAAATCACAATAAATACCTACTATTTTCCACCAAGAACAACCACGATTCGGTCAGTACCTTCAACAAACGTCAAAAAGTCAAAAACTGTTGGCAAAAATTGTCTGTCAAACGTGATTGTGCAGTTAACTTCAGGCCACTACAAACCACCATGCCAGAGAATATAAAAGTATAAATGCTATGAAATGTACAGTGGAGACCACTTTAAAATACACATTGGACTTGGTGTACAGTGGAGACCGCATCAAGTAAAGTAAGACACATTGGACTTTGTACCTATCTTATACTCTTCTCTGTAGTGTAGCAGAGAATATAAAGTATCTGTAGGGGCTAATGTCGTACTGCAAGTGTATAGCTTGATGTGGTCTCCACTGTGCCTATCTTATTTAGTACTGCAAAGTTTCTAACTTGATGTGATCTCCACTGTACATTGGTACTATGGTGGTTGGTGTTGGTTTGACACTTTAATCACATAACATAACATAAATACGCTTTATTGTGCACCAAAAGAAAAACAACAAAAAGGACAATACAAAGTTGGAAAAAAACAAAAATATAGGCCACAATGGGTGGTCTTATCGCTTAGAGCGATTTCTTCCAGATATAACAGTATAATACTGTGTCGCAACTCGTGGCCTCTGACGGAAGATCAGTCAGCGTTACAGTTCCAGCCGTATTTTTGAATCGTTCGTTTTCAATTTACGTGCGAAAGTATATACCCATCTCACGTAGCACATCAGGACTTGTCATTTGCAAGATGAGACATGTATATATTTTCGCACGTGAATTGAAAAAGAACGATTTTAAAAAATCAGAGACCTTTTTGTTTGCTGCATTATGATATGATCAATGATATTATCATTGGATATGATAGCCGCCTTAACACGCTTTTTATTAGCTTCACTTTGTTCCTGTAGACGAGACGGGCTATGTCCCTGAGATTAGGAACATAGCCATTTATTACCCTCGTTTTGAAAGTTCTTTCACTGTTGTACATTTTTTAACAAGTATATTAATTTGTTAAAGGAGGTCCAATTTGCTAGATAAATAAATAAATAAATACCAGTGGAAACCTATATAAAATTGCATTAAAAAGCAGTATTAATTCCAATAAAACACAAAAATAAGGCATTTCCAATGATTTGACAAAATGTATCTTTGCAATGCACAATACTTGGTTTTTACTTGCAACAGGGTGTTTCTCTGAAGTACCCAAAATCTGGGTGCACGACGATCTAGCTCTTCTACACTTCATTTTAGATTAAATTATTATTTACATCATTTCTTTAACATATAATGGTATTAGTATCAATTTATTGGTTTTGTAGGAGCATCGCTTCAATATAAAACATCATAAAATAGGCCTTAAAACAGCATGTCAAGTAGCGTGCAAAACCAAACTTTGGTTTTCAATACAAAAAAATCCTTATAATGCATACAAATATCATAATTTACTTGCAAATACCATATAGCTAGATCTCTAAAGTTATTAAAAACAGTAGAAACGTACTTCTAAATAAACTAGAATAGTGTTATTTTAGCCCGTGCACTTTTACTGAATTAAAATATGTCCACACCGTAATTTGTGAAAATACGCGTTTAAAAGTTTGAAAACGCGTTACTAGAATTCACTTAACCCTTCCCTGCCGTTGCGGGGAGTGAACTAGTTTCTGTTAAGGAGGTGCCGCAAGCAGATGATACTCGGTTGTCGCTCGACACGTGTTCTCCGAGTGTAAACAATATTCATCGTCATTCACGTATCCTTCAAATTCTGGTAAGTATGCTTAATATTACGTTTATCATGTATATAGATCTTGAGGTTTTGGTAAACAACAAACATTTAATACCACGTAGCAATGAAACATTATCTTACATTTTATTGCCGTACGACAACGGCTGCTGCGGCGTGGTGCGTGTTAACAAAAAACAATGCGAACTACGTCGCTTACTTATAAAGGTAAGTTATTTACTCTTAACAATGTTTTTGTTCCTATTCTTATTCCTATATTTTTATCGATTTACAAAATGTCTAATGATTTAACGAAAATAAATTCGGACATCGACATGATATGCGCATCCAAAGCGTTCATATGTACACCCGAACAAAGCTCTACTTATTTAGGTGAACAAAATTGCAACTTGAGCATAGTACACTGGAATATTCGTAGTATTGGCCATAACTTTAATGAACTGACAGTTTTATTGTCTAGGATCGATGTTTCGTGCGATGTAATTATACTATCTGAATGCTGGCTAAGTAAAAATGAGAATATCCCTGCTTTAGACGGTTTCAGTTCTTATCGCTCAAGTTATGATAATCAAAATGACGGTGTGGTGATGTATGTCAGAGCAGAACTTGACTGTAGCATTACGGAACATGCTCTCATGGATGCTAACTGTCTAATCCTCAAGTATAAACAGGAGGTAGCCTTGGTTGCAATATATCGATCACCCCAGACTAATGACATTAATAACTTTATGATGAGCTTAAATAGATTGCTGCCAAAGTTGTCATCCTTCAGAACTTTAGCCGTCATAGGTGATATAAACATCAACATTATCCCAGATCCCAGTAACCGTATAGATCCTGATGACTATCTAGAACCTTTAGTCTCATTTGGTCTTGTCCCTGCTCATACTTTTCATACACGGAAGAAATCCTGCCTGGACCATGTAATGCTTAGAAGCTCTTCTGATGCTACTACACGTGTCTTTGATATCTGTTCCCCTCTAGATCATACCCCAGTTCTCTTCAGCACTAAAATTAAAACAAGCACGTTTAAACCAAATGTTACAGTCACTAAAATAGATCAGTTAGCTGTTATTAGAGATATTGAAAACACGGATTTCTCACATGTTATGAAATCTAATGATGCCAACCACGCAGCTGATTTGCTTGTATCATTAATATCATCTATAATACAAGAACATACTCAAATTAAAATTATACCGAGACGTAAAAGGACTATAAAACCATGGATAACACCTGGTTTATTGAAGTGTATAAGAAACCGTGACAAGCTTTACAAAAAATCTAAAAACAACCCCGAAAATATGACCCTACACGTCACTTACACAAGGTATCGTAACTTCTGTAACAGTCTTTTAAAAAAAGTCAAGCGCACATATGAACAAAATGAGTTTAGTAAGGCCAGAAATAATCCCAAAGCAACTTGGAACATTATAAAAAAAGTTACTAATATAAATTCTAAATCACATCCACCAAAAGAACTTTTGAAAATAAAACCCGATTCAGAATCTTCACTTAATGCAGTAAATGATTTCTTTATAAACATTGGAAAAAATCTTGCTGAAAAACTTCAACCCTCCCCTCTAGACAATAATGAATTTTCGATTTCTTTGGCTGACTCTGTGTCTAACTCTATGGCTATAATGGAAACTGACGAAAATGAAATCGAAAAAATTATTCTTGGTCTACGCAATGACTGTGCAGTGGGGTGGGATGGTATCTCCTCAATCATTGTTAAGGCTGCCCGACACTGTATCGTGCCTCCACTAACGCATGTCTGTAATCTTTGTCTTAGATATGGCTCTTTTCCCAATGTATTCAAAAAGGCGATCGTGCATCCGGTCTTTAAGGCGGGGGACAGAGGCAGTGTCAACAACTACAGGCCTATATCCGTCCTAACAACTTTGTCCAAAATTCTTGAAAAAGTACTAAATTCAAGACTAGTTAAATTTCTAAATAAAAATAACCTAATATCGAACAATCAATACGGATTTCAAACTGGTAAATCTACGGAGGATGCATTACTAAATCTAACAAACTCTGTGATTGAATTTGTAGATAAAAAAATCAAGACTATAGGTATTTTTCTTGACCTCTCTAAAGCCTTCGACACTGTCTCTGTTCCTTTACTTCTTGATCGATTGCATCAAATAGGAGTAAGAGGCCTTGCTCATGATATTTTTCGTGACTACTTATCAAATCGTTTTCAATGTGTGACTATTGATGGACTTATGAGCAGGAATAAACAATTATCGTTCGGAGTGCCACAGGGCAGTGTTCTGGGGCCAACCCTGTTCCTAATTTATATTAATAATTTGTGTGAGCTTCAAATTCAAAATTGTAAAGTTATATCTTATGCTGACGACACGGCACTTCTTGTTCAAGGTAAAACTTGGAAAGATGCACATGAGCATGCTGAACATGCTATAGGGAGAGTTATGAGATGGTTCTCCGTTAACCAGCTAACACTAAATGTTGACAAATCCCAATTCATTACATTTACTGCTAGAGCTTCTAACCAGCCCCCACTTGACTCGTTCCATCTTAAAGCCCATAGTTGCAATCGCTTTGGCCCGGAACAAAACTGTCAATGTTCCAATCTAAAGAGATCTGATAGTGTTAAATATCTAGGTGTTTTAATTGATAATACTCTAAGCTGGAAACAACACCTTGAATACCTAAAACCCCGTGTCAGAAAACTAATCTACATATTTAAAAACCTTAGATCGTGCGCCGACCAAAAGACTCTTCTAATGGTTTATCATGCCCTAGCCCAATCCATCTTAACATACGGCATTGCTGCATGGGGAGGTGCTGGTATCTCATCATTTCTCAGCATCGAGAGAGCTCAAAGGGCTATCCTGAAGGTAATGAATTCTAAACCTTTTCGATATCCGACCACACTATTATATCAAGAATGCAAAGTACAAACTGTAAGGCAGCTCTTTATTCTTCAAGTTGTTCTGAGAAAACATGCTTCTCTAGCCTATGATCCGAACTTTATAACAAAGAAGCGCCGCAATGACCTTGTCTGCAAAATCCCTTTCTTTAAAACAGCATTGGCTAATCGCCATTATCCAAGCTTGAGTGGCCGCCTATACAACAAATTAAACAGAGAAATTAATATTTACCCTCTTCCTCTGCGACAGTGTAAAATTGCCATCAAAGACTGGATTCAACATTTAACATTTAAGGAAACCGAGGATTTGCTCGACCCTCTAATCTTCCAAATTATAAAATAAATATAGCGAGGTATATTATACTATTAGTTCTATTATATACAAACACATCTTCACAAACACAACGCATTCATCCTCACACTTCACACACATACCATTCACACATTACTCACCCTCATACTCAAATTCATACCTTTTTCTTCTATTTGTTATTCTACATAGTTTGCCTAATTAATTAATTCATCTTCTTTTTTGGAAAAATTAAAACCTAATGGTAATACTAACCTACTAACCCACTAATATGATATTATAAGATTTCTATGTACCTACTAACCACATTCCTGTTTGTATTTTTCTGTAAATAATTATTACGCTAACACTTTGATCTGTATAATTTATAATATAAGAGGAGAAACTGGCTCCTGAATCTCAGTATTAACTTTTTGGGAGCCAGTTGCTTTACAACAATTGTGACTTTGTGTATGAAAATAAATACTTTTTATGTTTATGTTTTATGTTTTTATTTTGATGTAATTTAAAAATGTCCAAAATGTCCTTCCTCGTCATGTCCTTACCAGACACAACTGACGGGGATGGTAATGACAATTTAGATTTGGTAATGACTAATATCTTTTAATTTATTATTTATTAACATAAATGAAAAATTATAATGATTAACGGGCATCGGCCCGTTAAAGTATCGACTTTCACATAATTGCGTCATGTTCACGGAGTAAATCCATGAAAGCAATGTGTCGAAATACAGAGACACTCATTTTAAAACATTATACATTGTATATCCCGTTAAATCTTTATAACTATGATTGAGAAAAAGCACTTTTTTACAAATGAATAATTATGATAAATATTGTATATTTCAGACCCAGAAGCTATGTCTAAAAGGAAATTGGAGAAAGAAAAAGCCAAACAAAACTGAAACAAGAGGAAAAATTATACTGCAATGAAGGAAAATCAAGAAAAGGATGGTTTATTGCAAGAAAAGGAAGGAAAAAGACATCAAGAAAGGAAAAAAGAACAAAAAAAGAGTATTAATAACATGACTCCCCGAGAAAAAAGAGAATAAAAAAAAGTGGAGGCTGAATAAGAAAAACGAACAATTTCCTATCAATTCAATTTATTGAAAATATAGATATCAGCACTACAAAACAATTTACGAGCTAAAAATTTCAAAGTAAAACAATACGAAAGATATATAAAGAAGTTAGAAAAGAAAAATGCTCAGAAACGAGCTAAAATCAGTAGACTATCAAAGAGTAACCATAAAGCAACAAATGAAGAGCCAGAAACCAAGGAAAGGAGAAGAAATCTAATAAAAAAGGAAAGAATTCAAAGTTTTTACCAAGGAGATGAAAATAGCAGAATCTACTCAGAAAAAAAAGAATTTATAAAAAAACAATGATTATAAAATAAAAACGATATTTACTTGACACTCTAAAGAATTTGCATAGAAAGATAATGAAAACAACTGAAATGAGTCTCAGCTATGCTTTTTTTGCAGACTTCAGCCCTTTTGAGTTGCATTTCCCAAGAACAGCAGAAGAGCCAGTAACATGTAAATTTGGAGTTGTTGTTAAAAGCATTACATACCGAAAAAATTATAAAATAAAATGATAATTGACTTTTCTTGTCTTTTTGATTAAATATTATATATATATATATATATATATATATATAAACGAAAATACAAAAAATATAATTATTGATAGTAAAATATATTTCGACCACTAATTGTGGTCGGTATCAGTTACACAATTATATAGAAAAGTTAAAAATTAATAATTATTAATTATAGGTACTTATGATATGGAATATATATATATTTTTTAATTATAAATAATATAATTTAATTATTAATATAAAAAATAAAATATTCCATATCATAAGTACCTATAAGTTATAATTATTAATTTTTAACTTTTCTATATAATTGTGTAACTGATACCGACCACAAGTGGTCGAAATATATTTCACTACCAATAATTATATTTTTTGTGTTTTCGTATATATATATATATATATATATAATATATTTAATCAAAAAGACAAGAAAAGTCAATTATCATTTTATGTTATAATTTTTTCGGTATGTAATGCTTTTAACAACAACTCCAAATTTACTCAAAAGGGCTGAAGTCTGCAAAAAGAAGCATAGCTGAGACTCATTTCAGTTGTTTTCATTATCTTTCTATGCAAATTCTTTAGAGTGTTAAGCAGTGGCGTGCACAGAACTTTTTGCTGGAAAAGCAAACAATTGGTCAAGAACAACAATAAAAAAAATATGAAAAAATTCAAATTCCACTTTGAAAAAAAAAAAATTGTATGACGCTAGGGTAGACAATGTCTACCCTAGAGTGAAAATTTCCTATACAAACTTTTTTTTTCAAAGTGATATTTAATTTTTTTTTTTTTTTTTTATTGTTGTTCTTGGCCAATTCTTTGCTTTTCCAGCAAAAAGTTCTGTGCACGCCACTGGTGTTAAGTATACTAAAAAACAGAGTCATTACCTGCCTTGAAATGTCATTACCAGTCTTTGGTTTTTATTGTATTTCATGCATAAATAATTTTTTATTATGGTTTTGTTTCATTTACAAACATCAGTTCTGAATTAACATAATTTAAACATACTTTTTCACACCATTTTCATATAACTTGTCATTACCATCCTCTCGTTGTCATTACCATTTTTTTGATCTTGTATATCTTCTTTAATTGTTCTTCAATTGGGTGCACACCCAAATATTCGTAATAGTTATAAGCATACAAATCGACCTAGAGTGCAACTATTAAAAAATTTGACATTTTATCCAATTTATCCGAAATCAAGATTTTCAGAGAAACACCCAAAGTATCGATCGATCCCATAATAATTATTTAATATTTTGCAAAATGAGCAGGTTCGATTCACAGCTAAGGAATTTAATTTTTCAATAAGCTTTGATTTTAGTTTTATAAGTATTCTTCAAAATCGATGACGAGAGTCCTTTGAGCTATTTCTATATCTGGTATGTTTTAGATTTTCCTCATACTGCCCCATTAGTGTACCTAAATACGTATTCGGAACATCAAATCTCTCTAAAAGCAAAGCATAGCCAGCCTGATTTACTCCAAAAATTTACGAGTATTTATTTATCTACTACTTATTTTATAAAAATTCAAGTTCTTATTCAACATGTTTTTTAAACGATTTTTAATAAGCAGTAGAGCTGTTTGCTGTGCTTTGAAAAAAATAGAAACAGTAAGCATCAGTTCGAGGAATATCATGACTAGAGACAGGGACTATATAGCCATAGGGTCATCGGAGAGGCGCTCTCCACTAAACAGTTACTATAACCACTATCTCAATCTACCTTTACCTGAAAATAAAGTTATCGCAACATATGTCTGGATAGATGGAACTGGTATTAATTTACGATCCAAAGAACGTATCCTCGAAAAAGTGCCCTGCGATTTAGAATCTGTTCCGAAGTGGGCTTTTGATGGCAGTTCAACGGGGCAGGCAAAGACTCATAATTCTGACACATTACTGATTCCTGGTGCTTTATACAAAGATCCATTTCGTAAGGGCCAACACGTGATAGTATTATGTGAAACGTATTACAGTGATGGCACCCCTACCCCCACTAATCATAGGGCTCACTGTGCTAAAGTATTAAGTACAATCTCCGATGCAGATCCATGGTTTGGGATAGAACAAGAATACACTCTTTTCGACACGAACATGTGGCCTATTGGTTGGCCCAAAGGCGGTGGAGTTCCAACAGTAAAATCTGAGTTCTCTTATTGTGGCGTCGGTGCAACTCATGTTTCTGGTAGATATATTGTTGACAGCCATTCAAGAGCTTGTATCTATGCCGGGTTGGATTATGGCGGATCCAATGCAGAAGTGATGAAGAGTTCTTGGGAATATCAAGTGGGCCCCACAAATGGCGTTAAAGCTGCTGATGATTTATGGATTGGGAGATATTTATTAAACCGCGTGGCAGAAGATTTTAATGCTGTGGTGAGTTACCATCCAAAGCCGATGGGAAAAGATCAGCCCGGCATAGGATGCCACCATAATTTTAGCACAAATAAGATGAGGAATGACGAAGGTTATGTTGAAATTGAAAGAGTCTGCAAATTGATTTGTGACCGACATGAGCACTTCATTAAGCAATACGGTCTTGGTAATAGTGAAGAGAATAGAAAACGTTTGACCGGAAAGTTTGAGACTGCGTCTTTTGATACTTGTCGATGGGCAGTAGCAGATCGCGGTGCGTCAGTCAGACTTCAAAGAAATGTCGTGGTGGAGCGAAAGGGATTTCTGGAAGATCGGAGACCAGCTGGGGATTGTGACCCATACAGGGTCTGCGCTTTGCTGGCGGAAACTTGTGTAGGTACCGTAAATAAAAAAAATAGATCTGGCTGCTGAAACGCAGTGATAAAATATAAAAAAAAATGTTTGTGACATTCTATTTTGGTTTCTAAATTTTATGCTAAATTTTATTTTATAAAACTTTAATTAAAATGAATTCATTAACAAAATTGACCTTTGGGCTGCATAATTTCTTAAATCTTCAAGTGATACCTAAAAGAACTATGCTGAAACATTCAATAAATCATATTATGAACAAAAAAGTAATGGACAGATATCTTCGGCTTGACATACCTTCACAAAAGGTTTTAGCTACCTACGTATGGATTGATGGTTCTGGTATAAACATGAGGTGCAAAGACCGAATTCTGAAGTGTGCACCAAAAAGTGCCGATACTGCGCCGGATTGGGCGTTTGACGGAAGTTCTACTGGTCAAGCGGAAACTGGCAACTCAGATACTAAACTGATACCAGCTGCAGTTTATAAAGATCCGTTTAGAATGGAACCTCATGTTCTTGTGTTATGCGAGGTATACAGAGGAGCAGATGGAACACCTAATAAAACAAACCACCGAAAAAAATGTAATGATCTGTGTAACCTTCACAAGGCAGAAGAGCCATGGTTTGGTTTGGAGCAAGAATACACTATGTTAGACGTAGACGGATGGGGTCTAGGCTGGCCAAAAGGTGGCGGTTTTCCTGCGGTCAAATATGAGTTTTCTTACTGTGGCGTGGGAGCAAAGTATATTGTAGGAAGAGATGTAGCCGAGTGTCATGCTAGATCTTGTCTATATGCGGGTATGGACTTTGAAGGAACGAACGCGGAGGTAATGGTTGGTGGATGGGAGTGGCAAATTGGCACTTCGGTGGGGATTAAGGCTCCTGATGATTTATGGATGTCTCGCTATGTTATGTCTCGAGTATCAGAAGATTTTGGAGTCATGGTGACTTACCACCCAAAACCACATGGTCCGCTACACCCAGGTATGGGAATGCATCACAATTTTAGCACCAAAAAGATGCGTTCTCCTGGTGGATATGAATTTATACTAGAATGTGTCAAGAGACTGGAAAAAAATCACAAGAAACACATGAAAAATTACGGTAATGATGAAGAGGCCAACAAAATGAGGCTGTCAGGAAAGTTCGAAACGGCAGCTCATGATAAATTTTCTTGGGGTATAGCAAATAGGAAAGCATCAATTCGTTTGCAAAGAAGTGTTAAAGAAAAGGGAATGGGTTTCTTTGAAGACAGGCGACCAGCTGCTGACGTCGACCCCTACCTTTGCTGTGGTTTGCTGATGGAGACGTGTCTAGGAGGACCTGGTGGAAAAAGTGGTCGTCCATGCCCATTCCCATGCCCCCCTAAAAAATGTTAGTGTCAATATAGTGTTGTGTTCTTGTTGTGTCAGTCAAAATGTAAATATCTGTGAATGTGTTACGTACCGGGTGTTAATATATCTACTGCTAACCCAGTACTCTATTGATCATACTGAATAAATGTCCCAAAGAAACATACAGAGAAAATTTAAAAATGTTGTGCCACCGCCAACCCATGCTAAATGTTGGTATGGAGAGAGACGTGAACAATTTACATCATGTGCACGTGAGTACGTCGTCTAGACTGTCCATTTCTACCCGGTACGAAATATGAAATGAAATAATAAAATACACAATAAAAAAGTAATAAAACATTGTAATTGTTGTGTGCCAAAATAGATGTCATTTGTTCAGTCGATTTTTTGTCTTTCTTTTTGTATAAACCTACATATCACGTTTTCCAGGGAGTAGATTTTAAAGGTTTTTTAAGGTTGCGTACCCAAAGGGCAAATCGGAGCCCTGTTAATGTCACTCCGCTGTCCGTTTGTCTAGACGGGATGAGACAGAAACCTGAAATTAAAAAAAAATCAATTTTGAACCAAAAAAACCAAAACTGAATTTTGAAAATTAAATTATTTTTAAGGGAGGCTACGTCCATGAAAATGATGCCGAAAAAATGTTTTTCTTATCCTAGCATGTGGGATATCATTGTCTAGAACTTATTAAGTAGAGTATTTATGTTTTTTATTATTTTTATTTTTAAAAATAAAGAAATGGGGTGCTATCAAAGTTGCCGTTTTTAGACAATTTTTGTTACGGGGTCTATCTTAAAGACCAAAGCAGTAAGAAATTCGAAATTTCTGTATGTTATGTACGATATGCTGTATTTAAACTACAAATACAAAAAACGCCGATTTTTAATGTAGTTTAAGGGTTACGTCCTCGAATTTACTCAACCAACTTAATTTTATGTCTGACAAAATTATAGAGCATTACCTAAAATTAAATAAATATTTAGTTTATAATAATTGGTCATATGTACGGAACCCTAAAAGAGCGAGGCCTGAATCACACTTGACCGGTTTTGTCTTTTTTATAGCTTAGTGTACAGTGGATTTCACATCGAGCTATATACTAAATAAAATAAAATACATTGGACTTCGTACCGATCTTATAGCCTTGAAGTGAAGGGAATAATTTAGTAGTGCAAGTGTAAAGCTTGATATGATCTTCTTCACTGTACCACCTACGAACATTGGCGTAGCAAGGATTATTTTTGGGTTGACCAGGTCTCTAGGTACGGACCACAGTGATTAAATTTTGGTGTAATTATAAAACGTATAAAACAGAAGCTGTTTCGCAAGAAAAAAATAAATTGTACTTACTGACCTCCTAGAATTTAGATTAATATATATCATAACACCAGTCATGGTTTACTATTCTGTGCTATTGATATCTGTGCTTGTTACGGCCGCGTAAATATATAGTCGAACAAAAAATAAGGTGATGAGCCTTCGACGTACTTCGGGCATAAATATGGACCAACAACTTTACTTACCTTCCGAAGCATGTAAACTTTAATACTTACAAAGGAGGTCCTACGGGATTTGAACCCGTATGCATAGCATACATGAAAATAATTTTCAGGCAGCCCATTAAAAAAAATCTTGGTTCCAAATTAATCGACAGATGGCGTTGATCAGGCTTTTTTTTTAATGGTTTTACGGCTCTGGATGCAAGTCCTTTTGAGCCAGTTGATCAGACGTTGGCAAGTTGAGATTGGATGGTTGTGACTACTTGTGGCACTCCAACAACATATTTTATTTTTAAATTTTATAGTGATGACATGATAAGTTACTAAATTAAATTGAAAATATTTAAATTAATTATTTTTAAAATACAACCGTAAAAATTATGGTACAAAAATATTGTTACACCGTTTTTCTGTGCCGTGATTTACGGGATTCTTTGTTTTGTTCAACGACCATCTAGTGTCATTGGTTTGGTTATTAAACTTCTTAATACTCTATGCTGGACACAGAACACATCTTTTTCTGTGCTGCTAAATTAGCACTGCGTGACCACAGAGGCAGTAAAAGAAACGAACACCTTGAGGCTCTACGGATGTGATGAGCAAAGTTATTAACATGTTTATCTGGATCTCGGGGATCTCAGGGCTAAAAAGAATCTCTAACTTTGTTTCAGCTTTCATTGTAAGCTTCAATAAAAGTAAGGGTACCCAAACATCAGTGACGATGATCAAGAATGCAAATACGCACCCAATATCCTTAATGAGGAGCTGATTTACAGATTATCTGATGATAAACATAAGCTTACTAGATCTTAGTGATAGTGATCCCTTATAAGTGAAGCCTTGATGTCTGTCGGTCTCTCGGCCTGTCACTCTGTTGCTTACTCAAGAGTGAGAAGCTAGGCTGATTGACAATGGGGTGTCATAATTATTGATTCTACAGTAAATTTAAGTTTGTTACTGCTTCATGTCGTAACTACTAAACCTTATATAGGTACATACAAACCTTACACACCATAAAACATCTGTATACAGTAACCCTGCTATTCAGTCCATTCACTAACTGGACTAATTCTTGAATAACATCTTAGGTTAAAAATTATCTGCAATCTAAAATAGCTTTTAAAAAATTGTAACTAAAGACTACATTAATTAGTAATAAAGTCACTTTATAAGTTTGTAGCCTATTGTTAATGTGGGTACTATTGACTCACTCACATGGTTGCGATAAGCGACTAAAGATATTACATAGGTATGTAAAATATCTTAATAATTAAGAAAAGTCAATTGTGTGTAAATTTGTAAAACATTACAAATCTTAAAATTAGTCTATACTTACTTGTATTTTATTTAACAACCTAGTTGTGTTAAGTTGGATTATATGTTTGTTTTTAGATAAGACGGGAATTTCGGTGTACAGTGGAGACCACATCAAGCTATACACATGCAGTACGAAATTAGCCCCTACAGAGAAGAATATAAGATAGGTACAAAGTCCAATGTGTCTTACTTTACTTGATGCGGTCTCCACTGTACATATAAACCCTGACAGGTTTTTGATACACCTTTATGCTATAAAATGTATTTTTTCGGTTATATAAAAAAAAAAAATAAAAAAAAAATAACAATGGACCTATTATGGGTACGGTTATCAGATCACAATATACTACTATTTTACGTTAAACGTGATTGTGCAGCTAAGCTAAGGCCACTATAAACCACCATGGTATGTACTATGGTGGTTGGTTTATACTGCTTATTTACGTAACCGACTTTCCCACGATAGCTGAGTGTGTTTATTTTGTTTAATCTGATGACCACACCCTATATGCATTATGAAGTATTAAATTTTTTTTAATGACGTCTACGGACCCCTTATGGGGTTGGTCATGGAATCACTATTAAAAACACTATTTTCCACCAAAAATCTCAGACATTCATTTAATGAATGTATGTGATCAAAAACATCCACAATTCGGTCACGAGCATCAACAAACGGCAAACAAAAAGAAAGTGTCTAGTTGTCGGCACCTTACCAATATAAATATAAAATACCAATAGTACCCTATTATAGTCTATATGGCGGGTGGTGAGCACCGTTCAATGAGCGTTTTTCTCTCGTTTTTCTCATTGTTTTTTTTTCTTAGTTCTTAGGATTCCTCGAGATGGCGCTGTCCATGTCACCATAGATAAAATGTGTTTCGTAGCAATCAATGTCAAAGTTTGTTTGAAATCCTCGCAAATTTTGCTTTAATTCTGTTGCTAAGGAATACGACAGTGCCATCTAGGAATCTAATTTAACACTAAATTTGACATAAGGAAAAACCCTCATAGTGCTCCGTCTATGGACTGGCAATTTACAGGTGCGGTCTTGTGACTTTCTACCTTCGCCTGTTTCGTCACTTCAGATATCGAATCGTTGGTTCAGAACCAGGGGCTTTATTATTTAGGATTCTGAGTATAAATCTATCGCTATCTCTTTCAAAATTAATATATTGTGATTAGCTAGAAATGACATCACACATAATTTTGAAAACAATAGCGATAGCCCTTATAGCCCAAAAAGGCCCTTGGTTTTTTGGTTCGAATCCTCATTGGAATTTTTTCTCTTTTTTTATTTCTTTTTTGTTGGAGATTGAGTCTTTCAAATAAAAAGTCAAAAATTGGTGCAACGACAAGCGAAGCGAGGAGGACCGTATTTGGTTTACGTGTTAATACATTTTTTGGAGTTTTTAACAAAAAAAAAAAAACCCTTTTCGAGCACATTCTATGGCCACTGATAGACAGCCAAGGCATAGTGGAAGCGCTTTTAAACGGTGAGCTCCGTTATATATATCTAAATAATATTTGTCGAGGGCACCGACCAATAGACATTTCCTATAGACTCTGGTGGTTGACGATGGTTTTCCGCCATCTGTCTAAAAGCGCGTGAAAAGTACCTAATCAAAGTGCAAAAAAATTAGGTTATTGTAGGTACTTTCAAGGGCCTTCCGATGTTCTGTTCAAGTCTTCCACCAAACGATGTCAAGTCCGGTTTGTTTACGTAACCAACCATCCAACGATAGCTAAGTGTAGTGAACACCATGTAACACCTTTACATTTTTTTTGTAACTTAATTTTTCAAAAAAATCCCGTTTTTAATGTGTCATATTTATTATCACATCCGCTAAAAAAAATATCTGTATCCTAGCAAAATGTATCCTATCAAATAATATTTTTTTTTATTTGTACCGTGCGTGAAGAACAAACGGCGTCTTCTGAGAGTCTGATTAACTAACCATCTCAGAATCTAACTTGACACTGGCAAAAAGTGGCGCTCTAAATACATAGTATAGTAGCTGTTGCCAAGAAACAAAACAAAAATAAATTGGCATATTTTGTAGTCTATGGTTTTTCCATAGACTACAGCAATTTAAAAATAAATTCCTCCGCCATTTTAGTTCTCTATTCCTTTCGTCATATGGCGTGCAGTGTGTTCATCCGCCATATTAACAAAATCAATATAATACCTAAGCAAAATGTCGCCTTACTAAGTGCGTGAAAATAATCCACCAACATCCAGTTATTGTGTGATTAAATCATCAAGAGGATCACAATGGAGAATACCTACGGCGTCGGGATTGATAACAGATATGCTCTTTTCTTGGACGACGAGTCCGATCCTCTTGATGCGTTAAAAGCGCGAGAGCAAGCGAAAGAGCAAAAGAAGAAGACCAAAGATTGCGAGAAGGAGAACAAGGGCAAAACAGAAACAAAGCCCAAGGGTCCTAGTGTCACTGCTCGGAAGGGAATCAAGGAAACCCAAAATGTGAAGTCTCAGGACATCAAGACTGGCGACTCGCAAAAAAGCAAAGGGCCTCCTCGAACAAACGAGCGCAACGCAGAGCGCCCTCCGCCTAGGCGACGTGAAGACCGTCCCCAGAACGGCGCTCCGGATAACAAGGAAGGTGGTGCGCGACCCCCCAGACGCGAGTTTGGCGACCGCAGGCCTAACTTCGAGCGGCGCAACCCGAGCGAGAACCCTGAGGGAGGTGAGCGTCGCGGCCCGAGACCGCCGCGTGAGCCTCGCGGCGACCGTGACCCGCGCGACACCCGCGACGGTCACCGTGACCCGCGCGACACCCGCGACGGTCAGCGTGGTCCGAGGTCGTTCGACAACCGCGGCAAGCGCGAGTTCGACAGAAGGTCCGGCTCTGACAAGACCGGTGTGAAACCCGTCGACAAGCGCGATGGCGGTGGACCCCATAACTGGGGCACTTTGAGGGATGACATCGATGACCTGAACAAAACTGGTTCAGAGAACGATACCGCGGACGAGAAGCCCGCGGACACAGCGGCGGCGGGAGACGGCGCAGTGCCCGAGGCGCCCGCGGTGCCGGCCGAGGAAGAGCCGCGCGAGCTCACGTTGGATGAATACAAGGCTCTGAGGAACGCTCAGCGCACCGCGCCGCAATACAACCTGCGCAAGCCGGGCGAGGGCGAGGATCTCAGCCAGTGGAAGAACCTCGTGCCGCTCGAGAAGAAGAAGGAGGTGGTCGTCGGCGGCTCAGAGGAGGAGAGTGACGAGGAGTACGAGCTTGCCGACTACCCGCAGCGCGTGGGCCGGCAGAAGCGTGTGCTTGGCATCGAGTTCACGTTCAGTGACGGAGCGCGTCGCGGCGGCGCCGGCGGCGGTCGTGGTGGGCGGGGGCGCGGGCGCGGCGCCAGAGGACCGAGGGGTCCCGTGCGGGAGGACGCGCCGCCCGAGGAGCGCCCGCCGCCCAGGGCCCAGGTCGCTCCGCCTAAGGTTGATGACAGCAAGGATTTCCCCTCTCTCGGCTAGTTTCGCAGTGAGCCTCCGCTCTTCTCCCCTTTCAAAGTATGATAGAATACAAATTAAATACTGTATGTACCGTTATTTTTGAAGTAAATATACAAAATATTTACACAAATGTGTATTATATATTACATTGAATTGTAGTGTATTCTGAATCTGACAATCTCCATGACTGAGGCAGGTTCATAGTAGACTTCTTGCTCCGTGTGATGGGTTTGACTTATCATTATCGCAGGCGATATGTGAAATGAAGGGGGAGGATTTTAGAATTTTAATTTTGGATACACTTATACGTGGGGTGCATAGAACTTTTTTCCAGAAAAGCAATCGGAAGGTCAAGTTTGACAATAAAAAAAATATGAAAAAACTTAAATACACTTTGAAAAAAGGAAGTTTGTATGACGCCAGGGTAGGCTGCTTACCCCAGAGTAAACATTTTCATATTTATTTTTTCCATATTATTTATTGTCAAACCTGACCTTCTGATTGCTTTTCAGGAAAAAAGTTCTGTGCACGCCACTGAGTCTAGCTACAGTAATGCCGTACCGATCTATCCTATACATATAACAGTAGCTTCTATCATCATTGTAATCACATCTGCTTATGGTTTTAATTTTGAGTTAAGGAATAAGGTTTTTAACTTACAGAATGTGACAAAAACATAACTCCGTCACAAGTTAGTGTAGCGTTTTTGAAGAAATAACCCTTGTCGCATTTTATATCATGAGTTTGTGCTGACAAATTATGCAGACTTCGGGAACTGTAAATAGTTATATATGTTTAAAAGATAAGGTCTTTAATAACAAGGTTGATTTTGTTGTTACACAAACTTCTTGAAAAATAAACATTTTGTATGTGTGAAGTTCTTTATTATTGTTATGCTAGGAACTAACCATTGATTGTTTAGCTTGTTCAGCTAACTACTATATAGTTAATTCATTATTTAATAGTCTCCTGCACGTCTAGGTTGTCTGCTATCATTGCTAACACCGTTTCCTCCCCCAGGTAATATGCTGAATCTGAGTTTAATGATATGTTGGGAATGTATGTGACTTATCTAGAGTAGATAGTGGTTTACATTATGTAGATATAATATATTGACATCAGGTTAACCACAATGTGTCGAGTTACATTTATGAGTATCTGCTAGCAATAGATAAAATAAAACAAAGGGTTTGTAAGTAATATTGTATATTGACACATTTTTTCACTTCACACCATAACAGTTTACTTAAAATTTACACAATAAAACAATACACAAAGGTTGTTAAATAATTAACATGATAGAGTTATTAATACTTGCAAAAATAAAACATAAATTTTACACAAGGAGTGTAAAGAGTTTATGCACAATAAATAGGTATTGTAGGCATCGCTAATGTTTAAATAAATTCCAACATACCATAGGCTTTTTTCTTTATAAAACACAGGAACAAAAGATAATATACAAATTACATGAATTAACTTAACTGCAGCTACTCTTATTTACAATTTGCAATCATGTTTTAATTGGTGATAAATTTAAATCCATTTCATCAGAAAATCTTCCTCAAATGTTATGAAAAGATTAAGCTGACTAGTGGCTGCTATATCTTAAACCAACTGGTCCATTTCATCTTCAATGTTTCACACAATAATATTATAATCTATGAAGCAAAAATGTACATTAAATATTTTGGCTCTTTAATTTAATTCGAAACGACGTAAAGATTATAGACCCGGGCCTTATCGTTATCGATACCTTTCAATTTGACATTTGAAGTAACATACTAATGTCAAATTGAAAGGTATCTTGATAGATTTAAAGTTAGACAATAAAGTCCCTGGTTTTGAGTACTTGGAAGGTTACAGCAATATGATAATAAATTAGCGAAGACAACGTAAAAGCGTTACACCTAAATAGGGACTTCTGTCCGCTTCACAGCCACAATACATTAAAACTTAAAAGCGCAGGTTAAAGACTTCCTACTTCAGATAAGTGGCTACTTTTAACTTAAACAAGTACTTAGCCTACCTACTACATAAACATTATCTTTGTATGTTGACTAAGATTAATACCTAACCACTAATTAAGAGTAATTGACTATTACATATTTACATAACTCGATCGATAAGAGTAGGGTAGTGAAGAGATTTCTAAAAGAACTGCGGAAGTACTCCGGAAAAGTTTCAGTAAATCTTAATTTCTAACTGAGGTCGTCTGAACAAGAGAGGCACATCTTTACAGACGAAATCGATTTCAAAATAACTTTTGATTCTGACGGCCTCAATTTACAAAACAATATTTTTTCTGCTCTTCTCAAGGTGATATTATTCAATTCGAACAGAATTTAATCAACTAGCCGGTTCCACGCCGTATCAAGCTCTATTTTTAAAACACAAAAGCGGAAGCGTTTCTTAAACTAAGTAGTTTGATTCAGCAAAGAGCTAAAATTTTCATAGCAATCAATTAAATCAGATTCAAGTAACTTAACGCGGCAGATCTCAAATCATTCTTTCATCTACTTCTATATGATCCTAGCTTTTATTGTCAGCGCTGAACCGTTGCCTCGACACGAAGCGTTATTTGTCCTCTATAATTATTATTTCTATTCAATGCCAAAGGTGTTGGTTTCCTCGACAGCCAGTAAGAGTTTCTCGTAGAGCAGCTGCGGTGTGGGGTACGGAGGGAGGTCTAGTCTATTGAAGCAGGTGTGCGCTCGGGGCAGAGACTCGATCCGTCCCCAGCGCTCGATACAGAACCTCCTCGGGCCGGTGGAGCCGCGCAGAGCTGAGAACCCTTCGTACGGAATGGAGGAGGTGCCGGTCACGAACTGGACCAGTCTGAGGCGTTGTTCGTTCGTAAATCTGTGGACAATGTCAACATGGATTGGTATAATCGTTTTTGGTAGTTTTGATGTAAGTATAGAAAAGCTTCCGAGCCAGAATCTTTAACTTTGCCATCTACTACGCTGGGAGACAGGCGTGTATTGAAAAAATTAAATTCTCTTGGCCACACGCAACACGAGCGCACAAACCATCCAACAAAAAACATCAAATTTCAAACAGTAATCAGATTTTGAGTTTACCAATCGATTAATTTCGACCATGGTCTTTTGTTCGAAAGAGTTAGTTCTAAAATAGGGAATGCTCAAAACCGAGTGTCAAATAGTATGGAAATAATTCGGCTTAGTTCGAACTTCTCTCATAGATCAGGTTGCATTGCCATACGAATCTTTGGAGTGTTATCAAAAGGCCAAAACATTACAAAACCCATTAGGTAGTCTTTAAAATATTGAAAAGTTGACTAATTTATAAAGCATATAAGTCAACTTTTCAATATTTTTAAATAAGTACTCGAGATGACTAAAATTAATGTAGTTTTCTAATAAACTACCAGTACGGAAAAAATATGTTGCCCAGTCACTTTATTTTTTCATAGAAAGGGCGCTAGTGTCGCCATACGAAACCCCACACTAGTGTCGATTCGGCGCAACACGACTTAACTTATTTGACAGGACTAAACTTTATTTGAGCGTTCTGTCTTTTTCTTTCTGTATCGAAAAGACAAAGAAAACGCTCAAAATAAGGTTAGTCCTGTCAAGTTAGTTGCGTTGCGGCGAATCGACACCTTATGAACCGGCAATTTTTTTGTGGAACACATTAGTCACTTGACACTAAGCCTCAGTCAGTACATGTAAACTGGGTGTCAACTGTAAGCCCTAGGGATCTAAAAAGGCCGACTTGGGTGAATCATAAAATTATTTGAAAGTACGATAGAGTCAAGAGTTTTTTCACGCGTGCAAAAGAGACGGCATTACAACACAATCATAATGTGATTCATGCAAAACGGCCTTTTTAGAGGATCTAGTCGACGCTTCGAAAATGCAAAAGGCGCCATTTGCAAAAGAATCACGTTATTTTACTATGAGAAAGTTAGATGCTTCGTAATTTAAATCTAGTTTCAGTTACGTCAACGCGGCAATGTCTAGCTAGCTACAGCTGTTGCGTTTACGTAGAGCGGGTCAAGTAAATATCTAAAAAGCAAGGCCGGTAAATACGTGATAACGACAAATGAATTTTCGGTGTTCATAGCTTTAATATATTTAATGAAACAATGAGCCTCGGTGTAATTACGTTGTCCAGCTCGGGCACGCCAGCTCAGCAGCTCCAACTCACGCGCGTCAAACGTAGTATAGTTACCTGTCGATGGCTGCCCAGAACCAGACGGCGACGGGGTGCGCGTCGTGGTACCCGCCGCGGTACTCCGTGTTGTTTCTCCAGTCCGCCACGTCCAGCTCGGGCGCGCCAGCTATCACCAGCTCCAACTCACGCGCGTCAAACGCCGCCACTAGTCGGGGGTCCACCACCTGGGAAACGTTACAAAACGTCACATTTATAAATCATTTGGAAACTATTTTTTGTAAACAGGCTAACGACAAATCTGTCTTGGTATGATGATTTGGTAATATTGGTACTTAAACCATTAATTTTAATGTTCTTTGAAATCGATGATGTTGAGACCAAATTTACAAATCTTATTCTTTAAGATTTTCCCCGTACTGCTTCGTTTTAAAGTACAATCCTCTATATCATCATCATTCAGCCCCCATCGATCCACTGTTGGGCATATGCATCTTCTTCTCCACGCCATTTTTGTCGGTCTCCCGCCAACCTCATCCATTGCCCTCCAACAGTCCTGACGATATCGTCTCGCCATCGGGCCATCGGGCCATCGGTCTACCCACTGACCGCTTTCCTCGGCTGCCACTCTGTAACTGCCCTAGTCCACCGTCCGTCTTCCCGTAAGATGGTGGTACCTCCACAGTCGAGCCCGGCATCAGCTCTGCCACATTGAACATCAGCTCTACCACATATATTTATGAGTTAATAATTCTACTAGTTAAAGCTTTTTGATAGATCCGTATCCAGCCTAAAAATTGTCCCACTGCTGGGACACAAGTCAGCCCCTCGTACTGCGGGGTTTAAGCAGAAATCTACCATGCTTGCCCAATGCGGATTGGCGGACGGAGTACCAGGCAATCAGTACCCCCTTTAAATCTCCTTAGTCGCCTTGTTTGACAACTACAGGCAGATATTGGGTGATGCGATTTTACATCGGCATCATATATGGAATGCGTATTTATTCAAATATAACGTCATAAACATCACAGTCACGCTGAGTAACTTTGAATGTAAGGACAAATGGTTTCATTCCTTAGGCTTTCTATTCAGGGCTCTAGATTCAGGTCTAATAACTCAAAATTCAAATTTATTTATACACAGAACAAAAACAAAGAAATATTCAGTAAAATGGTTGATTGTAGTAGGTACTAACATTGGCGTTCTCTAGTCCCCACAGTAGGATGTGGTGGGGACCCACCCATGGGTGGTGGGGGTTCTATACGGACTTTGTCCACACATTTAGATTTATCTATTATTTATTAACATTTCTTAATAATTATTTCCTATTGACATAGTTTACTTAAGTCAAGGTTGCTAACACAGCGCCCGCAAGTATTGAGGACAAGTTAGTGCCTTCCGGATGTCGATATGACTGCCAACGACACATTGTTAAGCCTAAAGAATTGTAGAAACGTTAGTTGGTTTCGTGCCACTCATGAACATTAACATTATTTACAACATTACATTTTATATTCCTTTTTCTCTTGCAATAACATAACAGTGTAACATTTATATTTATTTAATTAAACATTATTAACATAACAATTAACAATTCATTTCCATTATTATCCTGCCAAGGCACACTGGACTCGTGGTATCGGTCGGTCGTCGCGTTCGGATCACGAGTACCTTCTGTAAGGGAGAGCTAGTCCGGTATTAGTCCCTACCCTTACAGGTTCCTTTACTCGTCTCTTACATGTATGATTTTGGTGTTCCATGCTGCTAGTAGTAAAGATTATACAAAATTATAAACACGTAGATCTTGGCTACAATAAATTATTCAGTAACAATTAATTGCATTGAATTTAAAATTAAAATAAATTGAAGTATAAATTTTAATCTAATATGTCTTATATAACTCAACTAATACTTAGTTAATGATTCCTGGTTAAAAAAAACCCTTAGCCAGGACCACAGCTTCAGGCTTCTGGCGGCGCTTCTTGCTGCGCTTGCAGGCGGTTTTTGCGAAGTGCTTTGCCCTGCCATGACACCCGTCGGCGCCTTCCACCGCATCGGATGTATAGCGCGCTCGCTCGCTCAAAGCGCTCGACACTAGGTTCGTCCTGTGCGCTCGATCACTGTTTCAACCGCACACCACCGTCGAAAGAGCGCAAGTCACTCGAAGCCGGAAGCCTAAAGCTGTAACCGAGGGGTTACGTTTAAAGTTACTCAGCGTGACTGCAATATTATTAAAGCTTGCGTTGGCTGACATACTAAATTATTATTAAATGCGGCTTTAATTATCACGACACTTACGTGTGATTATTGTTAGTTGACTAATGCCAACTGTTTCACCGATACAATTTCGGCATTATCAAGGCGAGTGTCGTTCTTAGGACGACGACGCGGCGTTCACCGTCGCTGTCAAACTGCAGTGTGTTTATACCGCTATTAGAGGCTCACCTCATGGAACCCCCGGACGAGCCACTCGGTCTGCTCGGCGACGCCGCGCTCGACGCGCCACCTGACGACGCGCTCCAGGTACTCCTTCTTGTTCCGCTCAGTGACGGGCACGTCGCGCCCGCCCGGCTTCAGCTCCCGCTCGAGCACGCGCCCGTCCGCCAGACGCTCCGATACCGCGAACGTGAGCTCCAGCGAGGAGACGCAACGCGCAGACTGGAACAATTACACGCTTGTTGGTTAACACTGTTCGGGTGAGCAGACAAACAGCAGCAGAAGATTAAATGTTGGACCACAAAATACTGATGCGCTACATGTAGAATGTGATTGTTTAGCCCAGAACGGGCGGCAGCGTCTGAAACGCCCGCTCCCGAGACGGGTTAGGGACATTTTTAAAATTAAAAAAGAACTTGTAGGGGGGTTCAAGCAATGCAGAGAGCAGGGTAACCAGAATGGTATTAAATCCTGTAGAGCCGTGCATACCCCCAGCGTTTGGGCATTATATACGGAGTGGAAAAAATGAAAGGGCCCTGGAGGGGAACTGCCTTAAATCCTTTAGTTAGCTCATTTTACTGAAAGGAAACATTCCTTTATTTTTTAAAAGACCAAAATATCGTACAGTAGGCGTGTAAATTAAGGGATCAGCTTTTACAATCGCTACCTTGAAGTTGGTCAATATTTTAGGTTGTTCCAAATTATCGTTGTTACCATAGACGAACAATACGAGAAGACTGACAACCCCCTACAAAAAAACGTACTCTGCTAGAAAGCCAAAATCCTGTATTATTCCTAGATGTCACTACTATCTCGCCCGCTAGCTGTACAAATAATGGATGCTTGGTACTAAGGCAGAAGGCGTAGTATAATTCATAGTAATATCCACGAGTAATCAGAGATGGCGCTTTTACTATTTTATGTTGTTTACGAGCGAAACATCGCACACACATAAGTGTAGTACACAACACAATACAAATGCATGTGCACGTGACGTGTCGCATCGCAGGTATAAATGCGCGCGCAAAGAGAATGGGATAAAGATAAGATAAAAGAATACCTAGCATAGGTTACGTTCCAAAACTAGTTAATATACTTATTAAAATTAAAATTTACCTCACAAGAGTCTGTCCCTTTCACACTTTATACATTTACCATACGCTATCTTGTTGTCAGGGTAAAAATTAATCTCCTGGATGTCTTTTGGAACGGCTTCCAAATTGAAAATTACAGTACTATGGAATATCATATCATTGTTTTTAACATTTATTTATTTGTACCATATTTACTCATACTAATATATGAAATAAATTGTTTACGTTCGGTGAACGTAAACAATGCGCGCCTTTTAATCGGCACCGCTTATCGTCCGGCATGGGTGACAGTGGATGATTTTATAGACGCTTTGACAGAATCACTAGCCTCTTTCTCGGGGTATCAAAATATAGGTATTAAAATGCTTATTGTAAAAATATGTAGTATACTTAGCATTTTTCAATGCATGTGCTCGTAAAGGCCCACTTTTTATGCGTCAAAACCGAACAAAAAGTCGATTATTTTGCCCTCGGGCTTTATTATTATATTTTTTTTATTTATTTACAATGGTTGGCTAACCTGCAGACTTTCCTGTGCACCATAGATGTTATACTTTTTTTTACACTGTTTAACGGCTCTGGATACAGTCTTTTTGAGCCAAGTATAATTTAAAGTTCACAAGATTATATTTGTTTTCATTGCCTCACACTATGCATTGAAAAACGTAGTATGATACACGGGCGTAAAAGCAATACATTACTCGGTTACGTTTAAAACACTCGCTACGCTCGTGTTTTAAATCGTCCTCATGATTTATTCCTTTTCGCCCTAGTAGCATAAACTACTATTATTGCACCTTTTTCGAGAAATCCTTGAAAATCCATAAAAATATTATGTTCCCCTCCCCTTATCTCCAAAACTGGTGGACCGAAAATATGACAAAAGTCATGGTAATATCTGTTTACGTAAAGATTACAGGAAAATAAAATGGATGAGAAATTCACGAAAAAAAAGACAAAATTCGCGAGTCTGACTTGCACTTAACCGGTTTTTTAAAACTGTGATCTCCACCCAGTTGAGGTACATGGGATTACTTCGGGAATAAAGTGAACTACCAAATTGGTTGAGCCGCGTCGAACTTAGTACTACCAACATCTGTTTTTGAATTCTGACAAAAATCGGAACTTCGATACTTCTCTACGTGTTTTATTACATTTACAGTAGGCGCACTTTGTGTAACTCATTTTACACGGTCGGAAATTACGAGGATATGTTCCGCTTGCATACTACCCTGTTACTCCGTGCGGAAAGACCCGCAGTGCTAGAGGGACGGATTCTGGAAAAAAGTCAAAATGACAACATTTTTCACTAATTTTATTATTTAAAAAAAAAGAAAAGTTGCTATCAAATATCTGTCTCGTTAAGAGTTTAATAAAGTTTATACAGAATTTAATTCATAAATAATATGAACGGGTTTTTACTTAAATAAATTTAAACCTCGACATGAAAACTTTTTTTAGAGCCATCTTTGGCACTTTATTTCTCAATATTCAAATGACTTCTTAGGATTCTGTTTCGATATAAGTGTGTATTATATTCCCGAATGAAATACATATGTTTTCTTTTTTATCTAGTATTGCTAGATGCTTCAAACCAGGAAGAAAAAATTATGGTTTTGCAGAAACTATCCTCTTAAGGGTCGGTTGCGCCAAACATGCTCTAACGTTTGAAAAATTTAACATATTAAAACAAAATATTTTGAAGAAATAAAATTTGTGTAAGTAGTTAAGAAGTTGAACTACATTATAAATTTTCAGATTTGACATAAGTATCAGAATCGTCGAGAAAAAAAATCGGAAAAATCACTAAAATCACGAAAAACGTAATTTGGCGTTGCAAACAGAAAAAATATATTTTTTTTGTTGCAAATTGAAATTTTTTTTTTTTCGTAAAGATGTCAAAGTACCTTTTTTTCTTTTCGTTATTTAAAAAGAAATACACAAACATTTAAATTCTTTTTGCGTAATTTTTCTGTACAGGAAAAATATAGAATGTTGGAGTATTTCTTTTAAAATAACAAAAGGAAATACAAAATAAAAAAAATCTGTAAATGCTACTTTTATTTCTTTACTCTATAAAAAAATATTTTATTTTGTAGTTAGAATAGTAGACTGATCATACTAGGTCCAAAGCCAAATTACGTTTTCCGTGATTTTAGTGATCTTTCCGATTTTTTTTTTCGATGATTGTGATACTTGTGTTAAATATGAAAAATTAATGTAGTTCAACTTCTTAACTAGGTACTTACACAAATTTTATTTGTTAAAAATATTTTGTTTTAATATGTTAAATTGTCCAAACGCGAGAGCATGTTTGGCGCAACTGACCCTTAACTCTGAATCAAAAGTTCTAGCACAAACACAAGCACTGCTGACCTCTCATAAACAACTATAAAAACACACGGTTATTTGCTTGTCGCTAAGAAAAGTTCATCAGGCAGGAACCATCCGAAAACGGCGATGTTTGTAGGTAGCAAAAATGCATTCAATCAAATTAAGACATTATTTCGTCAAAATAACATTCAATGTCAGTTGTATACAATCGTTATTACATCCAATTGGAACTGACCTCATAAACAAAGACAGTGTGATCAGATCTAGTATTATTAATCAAAGGTAGGTGTTATATTACCTTTTTAGATGTTCCGAACAGTACGCGCCATTTCTCGTATATATAGCTATGCCTATCGCCATTGAGTAGGCGCGTGCGAGCGATGTTAGTTTCATTCACTCTCAAGTATTTGATTACCGAAAGAGAGGTACGATAAAACGGGCACTGTCGCGGTGAACAAGTTGTTTGTTCTTAGGAAATCAAATTGATTTAAACAAAATCTTGATTGTCAAAAGTAATAGATAGATTACATTTAGTAATTTTGAAAGAATAGGCAGCGGCTGAGCGCGAACCAAAGGGCGCGCGCGCTTATACCGCCATCTTTCCGAAATTAAGCGGAACTACTACGAACCTACCTTTACTAGGAAAGAAAATAATCTCCACTTGAGCCGTGAATCCGATTGAATTCGATTGTTTTGAACCAGTAGCTCTATCTAGCTACAAATTTGAAACTAAAAATCGAATTACGCTCCAAAGTATGGCGGTTGTCAGTCCTCTAGTATTTCGTCCATGTTGTTACAAAATTTCTTGTTACAAAATGCTTTAAGGCTATTACTAGAACCTTAACTAGAAAAAAGTACGATTTTATTTATATAATTAGGTAATTTTCACTAAAATATAATTATCTTCTTTGTGTGGTCTGAGGGATCGCAGTTTAGATATTTGTTTCTTTATCGTAAACACTTTGTGATCTGATTACTAAATGTCTGCAATCTGATAAACTTTATTTTCAAGTTACTTTCCGAGATCTGGCCAATAGGGTGTGAGAACTGTGGGATCACACTTTAAGGGCTGTAATTTTTTGATTTTGGTTAAAATTAACGACTTGCTTTCTAGTAGTATGAGTTCTGCAAATTGGGGTCCAAATTTTTACAATTAATCCAGTTTAAAAACTTGCGCCATTTTATAGTGGCAGCGAAGCGGAACGAGAAGTTGTTCTTTTGTGCTGCCGCCGCGCCCGCCGTCGTGAAATGAAATCTGTTGTAGCATCGCCAATGGAATATCAGACAGGCCCGGCCGGATCTAGGGGGGAGCGAGAGGGTGCACTTTCGCCGGGCGGCTAGGCCAGGGGGCGGCAAAAGCCTCTTCGCCCTCATAAGTTTTGCTGTCAATACGCCTGCAATAGGACTGAGTCACGCACGTCGATCAGGGCGCGCTCCGGACCCGTAGCATAGTGTTTAATCGCACGCGACGCCACTAGTTGAATCACAAGTGCAAGGAGCGTGACGCACTGTTTAATCGCAAAAACATCGTTTCACACTCCTCGCACTTGTGATCCAACTAAGTCGCGTCGCGCGCGATTAAACACTATGCTAAGGACACAAGTATCGAAACTTCATACTAAAACAGTCGGAAATAATCGCTGATCCAACGTGTTGATTTTTTAAATAATAATTTGAACGATATACGAGGGTGAATCCAAAAGTTCTAAGCCCGACCGTGAAAATGAAAGAAAAGTGGGTTCAAAATTATTTTTATTTTTCGACATAGTCTCCATCTAGATCAACACACTTCTTCCACCTGACCTGCAACCAGTTTATACCCTCGAAAAAAAATATTCCGGAAGGTCGTCAAAATAGTCATTAACTGCGACTATCACTTCTTCTCTAGTCGAATATTTTGATCCCACCAAGTGTTTTTTTAAATTTGGAAAGAGATGATAGTCAGAGGGGGCTAAATCCGGCCAATAAGGTGGGTGAGGCAGCAACTCGTAACCACATTCACGGATCACAGCCATCGTTTCAACCGAAGTGTGAACTCGTGCATTGTCTTGAAGAAACAAAACTCTCTTACGCAACATCCCCGGCCATTTTTCTTTTATTTCTTCGCGAAGTTTTCGTAATAGGTTACAATAATAGCGTGAATTTATAGTTTCACCTTTAGGTAAATAATCCAATAAAATAACTCCCTTCGAATCCCAAAAAACAGATGCCATGACTTTGTTGGCTGACAAAACGCACTTGGCCTTTTTCGGCGTGGGTGAGCCAGATTTTTTCCGTTTGGATTGCTGTTTTGTTTCAGGAGTATGGTGATGAACCCAGCTTTCATCCATGGTAACAAAACGAGACATAAAATCCTCAGCATCTGCCTCAAAAAGTTCCAAACAGTCACGCGAAATTGTGAATCGAACTCGTTTTTGGTCAGCTGAAAGCAATCTTGGGACCCAGCGAGCAGAAACCTTACGGAACCCCAATTCTACAGTTATAATGTTTTGCACTCGGCCATAACTGATGCCTGTCATCTCAGGTATCCTACTAATGGTCAATCGTCGGTCTCCTAGGATGAGATCACAAATTTTGTCAGTGTTTTCTTTAGTGGTAGATGTTGAAGGCCTTCCGCTCCTTGGGTCATCTTCAATGGCTTAGAACTTTTGGATTCACCCTCGTAATAAATGATTTTGCGGAAAAAAGTGTAGGAAAATAATATTTTGTTTATTTAATTTTTATTTACTTGTTTGGTGTAGAATGCTCAAGAACTTGTTTTTTTAAATTAAACTAAAGGTTTTTTTTTTCACAAGGGCGCCAAATTAGCCTTTTGCACCCTGTGTACTTTAGGGGTTTGTTGTTAAGATATTATTCAAATTTCACGGTTTTCAGTTCGACTTAAACATAGAACTAGATAATGTTAATGGACTCAGCCTAAAATATTCCATAGACACCCCACAATGTGGTGACAGCGTTGTATGGAGGTTTGCACGTAACGACGCCTCTTAAAGCAAAACCGGTTGAAGTAATAGTTTAAACAGTACCAGTGTTTTTATCAATTTGTTGATGATGTTCCACAAAGTGCCAACAGTCGCAAGTATCAACCATTTTACCGTCAGCTTATCCTATCTTCTTACTCTCTTAAGTGTTATGTATTACCTGCAGCCACCGGAGCGAAGCGGCGAACTGCGCGTCTAGCGCGTCCACATCCTCGAGGGCGGGCGGGAGCCGCAGCAGGGCGCGGTAGAGGGCGCGCGTGAACCACGCCTCCAGCAGGTACCCGTGCACCAGCGCCAGGCCGAGCACGCGCCCGCTGAACCTGAACCTGACAAGCGATCACCATCGTTAGGTACTATTGAGGGTCACACTGTTACAAGGGCGTGACAACTACTGACGTGGTTTACCGTCAGCTGTTTGAGACTACCTTACCTGCATTTTTTTTTTAATTCATCCATCCAACCATCTATCAGCCTAGTTCGTCCACTGCTGGACATAAGCCTTTCCAGGACTTTGCCACTGGCGGCGGTCATCCTGGAAGAATTGCCCATACTCACACACACTGGGCAGGCGGGTTGGTGAGCGCGATGCCGGAACCCTCGCACCCGTCTGTTCCATATAAGGCCCGGCTATTAGGGATGGATATACCGCCATCCATCGGTCCCAGGCATGGAGGGCCTCCTGGTTTCTTGCCTGTGAGCTGTCCTCTTACTCTCCCCCGAATTACTTCGAAGGGGTCTCAAAGTAAGATGGTGGTACCTCCACAATAGAGCCCGGCATCAGCTCTACCACCTGATTTTTTTTAAATACATTGTGTTTATTGTTGGTAACCACCGCGCTTTACAGAAAGCGTCGATGTGACGTAGTATGAAACGCGCTCGTTTAAAAGTATTTAGGTACACTTTCACAATTATGTATATTTTCTCTACAAGAAGGTATTATTTATTTTATTTTATTTATTTATAATTGTTTATAATCAGACAATGTGGGCCCATAGAATTAAAAGTTCAAAATTAAAATTAAAAATTACAAATTACGAATTACATTTACAATGTAGCGATTCTGAAGGCTTTAATTTTAGTTTTAGTGCCGTCAAAACTAAAACTATACCTATGTAATTTAGATTATGCTCTTAACAGTTTAGGACTATTTTACATTGAAGAAAATTTAGTTTTGACAGCACTAAAAATAATAATAAAATTAAGAACTAAACTGAAAAATAAAAAGCTTCATTTTGTTTTAACTATGCGTACAGTGAAAACGACACTGCGAATAACTTTCACAATATTGTTCTCATTACTGCACACTCGACTTTCAAATGACAACTGGTGTCGTTTTAAAACAGAATAAAAATCATCGACACTATTCTCGGAAAACATACCAGACGCACTGCAACGCCACGGCAGACCCATAATGCACCGAAATGCATTGCTATATTTTCACTCTAGAACGTTTCGAATAGAACCTGACAAGTGGCAGTTTCTCTAGGAGAAGAAGAATAAGTCTCGTGCGGAAATATCTAGAAAGAAACTGCCACTTCACAGGTTCGACTTGAACCGTTCGAGAGTGAAACATCGCACCAGAACCTTGAGTGGACACGGCGGCGCCGCGCCGTACCGTGGTGCTGGCATCGACCAAAATAAAATAAATGGACGGGCCATAGCGTACAGATTTTTGAAGTCTGTAAAGTGAGCGCCGGCTCTCACTTCATCTCTGTCTCTGTCTCTTAGAAGAGTGACACGTACGCTTATTCCGACGGAGCCATCCAAATAACTGACGAAAAAATACCTTCTTGTGCATTTACAAAGTGCAAAAAGAAAAATAAACATAAAAATAAAAATTAGGTATTGAAGTATATATCCAATTGCTTAGACTCGTTATGAGTGAGGAAACTGTAAAGACAAGGCCCGTCCATTCATTTTATTTTGGTTGAAGGGTGCTGGTAGTGCTGCGCCGTGGTGATACGGCCGTGCTCTAATATGTTAGGAACATATACCCTGGATCAATCTGTTATTTTGCACCTACAAGCAATCATTTAGTTCCATCGACAAGACCAGACAGACAGACACTTTGCTAACCCAATTGTCGATCTTTTACGGAACCCTGATAAAACGCCGATTTCCTAGACATATTTCGCAGATGTAAACATTAAGAACAGACATCATGACGCGACCAATTCAGTTGTGGGTGTGGCCAAATATAGTGCTGTTTCATTTCGCTATAAGGTGCACGCTCCATGAAGCTTGAAACATTTGAAATTGGAAACTTATTTCAGGAGTAACCACCTTTGTGCAAGACTGGACGTTTCTAAACATTTTTTTTGTTATTATTAATCTAGATTACATTTTCGATGTTTGACTCGTATAAATTTTTTGATTTTATCTAAAACAATAAAAGCACATTCGGGTACACTTTTGGTAAACAAACGTTCAGTTTACGTATTTTAGGGGTTTCTTGTTAAGGCGATATGTAAAAGTGTCCCTGTTACTCTCAGTGCGAGAGGGATGGATTCGTGGAAAAATAGCAAAAAGTCGGTTTTTTATTAATATAAAATGTACTAAAGATGCCATCAAAATTTCGTAAAACCAGGTCCTAGATACCGTTAAAACCCATCTAATAAAATATAATTGCAGTCCATATGTCATTCTAAATTGTCAGACCAGGAGAATTGGTGTCGAAAAGGACCTCATTTCAATAAATATTTCTATCGAGCCGAATTTCTCCAATTGCGTTTCTGTTTTAACAGGTCCCTAGAAAAAGAATCCAAAAATAATGTACTATTTTATCAAAATAATAAATTATTTACTGAAGTAGATATGCAAGTTCTTAAGTCGATTTTTTTTCGTAGCGCCTTAAGATATTACTCAAATTTCACGATTTTTAGTTCGACTTATACATATATCTAGATAATTTAAATGGACTCGGACTAAGATATTATAATAATTATTAACATTCCATAGACACCCTACAATGTGTTAACAGCGTTTGTAGGGAGGTTTGGCGGTAACGACGCCTCTTAAAGGCCGTATCGGCTGGTGAAAAACCAACGTTTTCCATAGCGGCCAGGGTCAAAAAGAATCAATGTGTTGAAATTTCTTGCTACGGATGGTACTTATACTTCCTTGCTTTTAAATAACACATTGCAAATATCTCAGGTTACAAAATAATAGGGTTTAGTGTTACAGATAACGCTGTGTACGACCAGGAGCTTTTTTTGCGTATTCCGTTTTTGCGATGGCGGTTCACAAACATATTTTGAAACTTAATCTTAATTTAGTCGATGCGTGACGATTATCAAGAACCTATAATTATTCATCATACGTTCGAACAGTATTATAATTGACTCTATGGCTCATGATTTATTAAATTTAGCATACCTTAGTAACATTTAGATCGTATATATTCTAAGTTTATGGTAAGTTAACTATTATTGTTGATGTGAATACCGTTTCACAGTTATTCAAACAATATACGGGTCCCTATCAGGTCGTACATCGAAGCATTGTTTCCACAACAATGATGATTATAGATTTGGCTAATCGGGTGCCAATAAATGTGATTCATATCTTTATTGTTTGCATAATTATATTCCACCAAAAACATTTCATGTACAGTAGGTTGCCAAGACTCGTAAGCGCATAGCGCAGATCACATCTCATGTAGAGCTAGTGCTTGTAAAGGCTTGGCTCTACGTGAGATCTGGTAACTTTTTAACAGTGAAGCGTTATGAGCTTATGTCTTAGCAACCTACTTTACATGAAATGTCTTTGGCTAATCCTAGCCTGCATAGCAAATTTCAGCCTTTTAGGGCTTATGAAAGTTTGAAAATATTCTTAAATAAAACAGAATCGGACCCGCTTTTCTAAGGGGTTGTAGAGTTACAGATTGATGTTTTTTGTTGTTGTTTGTGTGCTAATACTAGCCTACATACCAAATTCTAGCTTTATGAGACTTTTGGAAGTTTGGAATAGAAATTGTTACATAATAAAGAACGGGACCCGCCTTTATGAGAGGTTGGAGTGTGAAAGTTACAGATTTCTTATTTTTGTTGTTGTTTGTGTGCTAAAGTAAAAGCTAGATAAATTAAACTTAGCGTATTTCATTAGTCTGCTAACTACATTTTATCCTGAAAATTTGAGCTCTCTAGTATTATCCAGGCCGAAGCTATGAGGGTTCGAAAATACGACGAAATGCTTCGAGAAAAGGTTCATAGTGCCCTCTTTCCTCCGGCACGTCTTGGCGGAGGCATTGCCGTGCCCCCGGATTAGTGACTGATTAAGGCCCACCAATATAATTCTGGATTAATTTATTAATCACTGCAAAGTGTTTCTCTAAACATTGAGTTGGTATTAGGACTACAGGACTCACTGTGCTTAGTTTTTAGGGTTTTAGGGGCATCCGTACCGAAAGGGTAACCAACGGGACCCTATTACTAAGACTCCGCTGTCCGTCTGTCACCAGGCAGTCTGTCTGTCTCATGAACCGTGATAGTTAGACAGTTGAAATTTTCTCAGATGATGTATTTCTGTTGCCGCTATAACAACAAATACTAAAAAAACAGAATACAATAAATATTTAAGGGGCCTCCCATACAACAGCCATGTTTTTTTTGCCGTTTTTATAGATGATGGTACGGAACCCTTCGTGCGCGAGTCCGACTTGGACTTGGCCGGTTTTTTATATTATTATTTTCCTGAATTTTCGGCAGAGTTACATCTACGATGGTCGCGAGATGACACCAACCAGGCATCCTGCGACCATGGCAAATGTAACTCTGCCGAAAATTCAGGAAAATATAAAAACTATACTCGATGAGTTCCGTACTCGCAGTTTATAGTGACCGTGAAAATTTAATAGTAGTATATGCTACAAGGGCGCAAAGGAATAAATTACGAGGACGATTTAAAACACGAGCGTAGCGAGTGTTTTAAACGTAACCGAGTAATTTATTGCTTTTACGCCCGTGTATCATACTACGTTTTTCAATGCATAGTGTGAGGAAATGAAAACAAATATAATCTTGTGAACTTTAAATTATAATTGGCTCAAAAGGATTGTATCCAGAGCCGTTAAACAGTGGAAAAAAAATTATAACATCTATGGTACACAGGAAAGGCTGCAGGTTAGCCAACCATTGCAAACGAATTAAAAAAAAAATAATAATAAAGCCCTAGGGCAAAATAATCGACTTTCTGTTCGGTTTTGATGCATAAAAAGTGGGCCTTTACGAGCACATGCATTGAAAAATTTTATATTGAGTACCTACGTATTTTGCAAAAGTACTTGGTATAATCAAGAATAATATGATAATAGGTGTAATACACTACGGCGCTGTCTGCTTGTTACGCAGAAATTACACCTCAAAGAATTATCATGTCATAATCATAAAATAAACGCACAATAATAACCGATCAGTTGACAACTGAGTTGTACAAACGCGGATTTCAATAATCAGATGCAATCAGGATATAGCAGCTAAATAGCGGATAATAGCTGCTATTTAGCACCGCCATTAGTTATTATATTTACAATACTACAAGTATTGGTTTTACTCAATAGTTAGCATTAATTTAGCTGTAGACTGTAGAGTGTAGATATATCAGCGCTTTTTTTCAGGCACTTTTCGCGTGTCTTTGTATTTATATTTTCAGACATTTTGAAAATCAATGCAAGTTCTGTATCAGTTTTAATGAAAAAAACAGAAAAGCAATAACTTTAAAAACAGTATAATCTTTTAGTCTCATTAAATTCTCTTTGGAAGAAGTAAAAAAAACCGGCCAAGTGCGAGTCGGACTCGCACACGAAGGGTTCCGTACCATTATCTGTAAAAACGGCAAAAAATACAAGTCTGTTGTATGGGAGCACCCTTAAATATTTATATTATTCTGTTTTTTAGTATTTGTTGTTATAGCGGCAACAGAAATACATCACCTGTGAAAATTTCAACTGTCTGACTATCACGGTTCATGAGATACAGCCTGGTGACAGACGGACAGCGGAGTCATAGTAATAGGGTCCGCTTGGTTACCCTTTGGCTACGGAACCCTAAAAACGAAGTAAATTAATCCAGGATTAACGAACATTTACCAACAGAACTAGCTAAGTTATTGCGGACTACCAAATCCAATACCGAGGACATAAAGGTAGGTCCTCTGTAAATCGAACCCGAATTCGAGTTCAAGCATTCACTTTACCACATTTACAAACAAAAAGTAATCTTATTTCAAAGAAAAACGACTGAACAAGCACCCAAACTCACCACTCATGGTGGTTATCCAAGAAGGCGGACATCGGCGAGACATGCACCGTGTAGGTATCATTGGCGGAGTACTCGAACAGTCCGTAGTACGGATTGAACAGTTCTCGCGAGAGGAGGAAGAAGAACTCGCGACTGGGCCCGCCGTAGTCGAGGCCCTCTTCACCGTCCCACAGCACGCACAGCTTGCCCTTCTGCAGCTCCTTCTTGCTGCACGACATGATGCGCCTAAACGCGTCTTCTAGAAGGTGCTCGCGACGAATGTGCAGTCTGGAACGTAACGGGTATTAGGAAGTTAGTAGTTGGGCAGCTATAATTCTAAGTTAGACTATAATATAGGTCATAAGGATCGTCCGTGCAAAGATCCCCGTTACTCCAGGCGGAAAGACCCGCAGTGCGAGAGGGACGGAATCGGGAAAAATTTACAAAAAGTCGATTTTAAATGAATACAAAATTAACTAAAATAGCTATGAACATTTCCATTACCAGTAATTTAGGCATTGTTAAAACCCATCTGAATAAATATTTTTGAAGTCTGTATGCTATCCTAATTTGTCAGAATATCAAAAAAAGCGTAAATTTAGATCTCATTTCAATAATAACTTCTAACGAGTGAAATTTCTCCAATCGCGTTTCTGATAGTTCAAAATCTAGAAAAAGGTCTCAAAATTGTTATACTAATTTATTTTACTTGGGTCTTCTTTTCAACAGCAGATAAAAAACTTCAAAAAGTGTCGATTTTGACAATATACCCCCTTAAACCGCCTCTGAAGTCCAGTGGTTCAAAGTGGACTTCGGAGATTGCGAGTTCAAATCCCCACGTTAAGGCGTTAAGTTGTGGGTCCATTTGTGCCCGAAGTACGGCGATAGGGCTTACACCTATCGCGCTGGGATGTAATAATCGTTGGTGAAACGTTAGTGTACAAGGGACTGTGACTAGCATTTCACAGTCGATACTCGGAAACATCTCTGACACCCACCTCGGGAAATCAAGTCGTGACGATATTTTGTGCAGCTGTGACATAATACGAGTTTCGTAATAGATTGCACGAGTGTCCCAATGTCTAATTATGTCCAGTTGGACATGATACTTTATCTACGACCGTAAAAAAAATTGTTTTCGCATGACAATATTTATAATATTTTCAACTAATAACAACAACTTCTGAATCTGAACAATTTCATGAAAAATGATAAGGAGAATACTCGGTCAAGAACCTTAGGTGCGTCGTCCGTTATTGCTGCTTGATGGCCAATCAGAAGCCCCGAGGGAAAAAGAGGGCGTGACTTAAAAAATAAGGACGGGATTACTATTATTTCTCGTTGCTGTTATAATCTCGGTGTTAAAATGTAATATAATCTCGGTGTTAAAATGTAATATCATAACACCGGATAAACAATGTATCTTTAAACAGTTTTTATATTCGCACTTGGGTATAGACCCTTGACGAATTATTAAGGTATAGGCTCTTTCTGCCATACGCAAACTTTTCTGGCCCTTTGCCAGTTGCGTCCGTCCCTTGCTTTCCAGTGGCTTTTGAAACGTCGGCTTACCATCAATCTCTTGGCCACCATTTAATGACTGTGTTTCTTTTACAAAGATTTCAATTCCTTATAAATCGAACCCCCCCCCCCCCCGGGTTCCGCCTGATTGGTTGGTACTCACTTTAACTTGCCAGGTCCCTGCCCGTATCCCTTGCTCTCCAGCTTCCTATAGAAGGCTCGAAGCTTGGCTTCAAAGTCCCTCCTCTGCGGTGCTGGCGCCCTGGTACTCCTGGCGGCGGCGGGGCTGGACGCAGGGGAGAGGGGGCCCCCTATGGCTGCCCCCACGCTGGCGCTGCTCGCCGGCACGTAGCTCATGATCTCCTGCTCGAACAGGCTGCGAGGGAGGAGAATCATTAGAGATTATATACGACAAAACTTACTTATATTAGTTTGAGTAAAACAGATGACGAAACTCTGCAAATACGTCAATATTATAGTAGTTTATGCTACTAGGGGGAAAAGGAATAAATTACGAGGACGATTTAAAACACGAGCGTAGCGCGTGTTTTAAACGTAACCGAGTAATTTATTGCTCTTACGCCCGTGTATCATACTACGTTTTTCAATGCTTAGTGTGAGGAAATAAAACAAATATAATCTTGTGAACTTTAAATTATAATTGGCTCAAAAACACTGTATCCAGAGCCATTAAACAGTGGAAAAAAAATTATAACATTTATGGTACACAGGAAAGGCTGCAGGTTAGCCAACCATTATAAATAAATTAAAATAAAGCCCTAAGGCAAAATAATCGACTTTCTGTTCGGTTTTGATGCATAAAAAGTGGGCCTTTACGAGCACTTGCATTGAAAAAGAATTAAAACATAACAAATAACATTGTCATGACATATCCGTGAGGTGTTTTCGAGTTTGCACTGTCTCTGGACTCTTGGACCAGTTTACACTCGTCCACCATCAAGTTTCACCGACAAGTTTTATGTCCCTACGTAATACGAGTAATAAGTATTTTGCGAAATTACACCTTTTCTATTATATTGTAAGTACTTGAAAGATACAAAACATAACGCCCATCGTGCTCGATGCATCTTGGAAATGAAGAACTAGTTTATATTTCGAAATTGATATAGTATTCAGAAAAATACGTGTTAAATTATATTACAACATGGGCCGCAATTAATTCCTCCTAAACAACCTTGCCGGTTACGATTTACGATGTTAATATACTAATTGTGTGAAAGTCGGTGTACTCCTTTGAAAATTACTAGAGCGTGGAAACGCACTGCAAAAATACATGGGCATTGAAATCCGACTAATTTATGTACTTTTCTATTAAAATTGCTACAAATTAACGAGTTTAGGTATGTTTTTGAAGACGGGTAGTAATTTTTTGCAGTCGTGTCCAAAAACCATGCAGCGCAAAACTAAAAATTTCTCTTTAGCAAAATTTAAGATCTACTATTGTCTAAAATTTAAGATTTACAAGTCAAAATCTTTTCTATTTCCCGTAATATAATCTCAAGTCGAAATGCCCACGAGGAGCATTGAACCGTGAAAGATTATATCCAAAAAGTGTTGGTGCGGAGCGGGCGCAGCGCAAGGCCGCCCCACATCCGACAGAGACAAAACGAGAGAGGCTCTAGGCTAGTACTCCGTAATCGATTTAGGAACCCGGTCCAGAGATTTAGAGCCGCCCCGCCCCCCCTCGTGATCGAGATTAGGTAATTAGTGTAATTTCATTTGGTCCCAGTGAAATATACGCACGAAGACACGGTGCGTGCGCGCCGATCGAACCGCTCGATACGAGATCGAACCGATAGTGATTTCTTCTGCGTCCACCTCAGGTGGCATGAATGTCGTTATTATTATTAAGTACGTCACCCCGCGTAGACAAAACATACTCATTTCGATTTTCGGCGTACTCCATCCCGAGCAATGTGTTCTCGGAAACATGGCCGTGTCGATTGCGATCACGTTCGACATCCATTTAGTGGAGCCCTTTTCGAGCAGGGCCTTCGACGGACAGTATAATGACCGGTCGCCTATAAAGCTTCAGTAAATCTAATACGAGTAATCATTATGTAATGAATGTTTTGACGCGTGCCTCTCTCAATGACAGCGTTGATTGCAATGTATTGTTTGAGCAGGTTGTCCGAGCCATTTGAATGACAAAAGGCTCTATAAATTGAGGAAACGCAGCGAGCGCGGGCGCGGGCGGCCTCCGCAAGGCCGTCTCCCGACACCGATCGATGGGAATGACCTAAAATTATACCGGCATCCAAATAGAATATTACCTGTCGGACACGAGAAAATAGATTCTAATGCGCGATTGTGAGTGAATCCGAGGCGAAGCTTTGTTTTATTCGATCGATAATGCACATCAGTCGAGCTATCTTCATGTGGAAACATCGTCTGAGTTATTACAGGCATAAATACCGGGTATCTACATAAAATGTTTGGAACGGTACGGTGGGCACCTACCAATTGTGGCGTCTAATGACCGTATGGCATCTGCCTGGAGCGAGGAGGCACACGCGGTATCATTTGGAGGCAGTTCGGAGGTACGTGACCGCGGCGCGCGCTCCACACCTGCGCCCGCTCAGCCGCGCCGGTCGTGTGCGCGCCGCGGGCTATGTGCTCTTATTGTACTCTGAGATCGACGATACCCTTGTGGAGATTTAGAACTGGACGATAAGAGGTACCGACGCCTTCCCTGCCAGTGACGTCTCTCTTTTGTACACTAGCCAGTCCAGTTTCAATACGGATGGATCATTTTAATCAATTTACGAGCAGCATGACATTGATTGATTCAATATTAGAATACGAAATAAGGGAGCAGGGAGATACGATCTTAGAGTACCGAATCCCGTGGTATAACGTTTATCACACTGTCGATGACTAGGTTTACAAACGAGCTGGAGATAAGCTTGCTTTCTCCAGAGCTCAGTCAGGATGATTTATTGGAAGTCTGTACTCTACGCTATGCTGAAGGCATAACATGGATGTTATTTATGGGCAGAGTCTCAGAGCTGTTGTACCGATGATTTTACGAATCAAGGAGTTTATAACTTCTAATAAAAATGGAATTGGTGAAGCGAAAGCAGATGCCGAAGTACTGGTGAAAAGATGCGATGTAGATACACCTGCTTTTTACGTCCAATCAGAAGCAGTAAATAGCGGAGAACAAAATCCGATATAGTCCCTAGCGAGCACGCAAACAAACTGTCCTTTTTATTGACAACCGGGGCCGAGGCCTCCAAAAATATCAAATTACTTCCTTTAATATTGTTATACTGCTGCCACGTAGACAAACGTTACGTTACATTAAAAAATTTAGATTAAAACTGAAATAATCGGTTTCGACCTTTAAGAAAATGGACACGGCTACGTGTTTAAAACTCCTTGCTAAATTACTTCCTATGATGAATGCTGCCATTAGGGGCCGGCCAGAAACAATGGATTGCTTTTTTTGGTGTTGGCAATAACTTGTGACCTGGAGCACAGTTTAGTCTTTAGGTTACCTGCTGAATACCACATTTAATTTGAAGGACTAAATAAAATGTTTTTAAATTATAGGATCGATTTAGAGTCAGATATTAGAAAATATTTCAAGCTTGGCCTGGCCAACTGGAGGTCAAGGGAAATATGGAAAGTAATTTCCATACCTAGTTTTGCTGTCGAGTGGTCGGGCGGACTACACATCCCGAGGATGCCTCGTTTAGAGACGAAACACGTGTCGATAAGTTTTTAAGTTTTCTTGCGTGTTATTTAAGATTGCTTTATTTTGTGCTCGTACTGCTTGCTTTGCTTGTGCATGTTTTATGCGGGAGGGCGGGCGGTGCTTGAGTCTGCATTTTGAATGGCATGGTAAGAGCGTTTAGCGGAATATTGCAAATTATTAATATATCCACAAATTCGTACCTAGTTAAATTTCGAAAAGTTTTTTTTTTCATGGTATATACGCCATTTTAGGACATAGTTTTCATTATTATGGTGTATAAATTAACCATTATTTTTCATGAATTTTTAAAGAATTGTCGGTCACTTGACTCGGTGACGTCACTTGAGAATTTTAGATATTATACTCATTGTGATGTGTGATTGCTTATAAAAAAGTGGTCTGCCTCTGTCTGTCCTCATCTGTCATCCAGCTGTCAAAACAGTTGGGAGCAAATTTTTGTAAATTGATCTCGATAGCAAATGACAGATTTCTAAACAGCCATTTCTCAAGTAACGTCACACGAAGGCAAATGGAAGTTGCAGTTTTTTCGTAAAAATATTCATCATCATGAGGTTTTTTAGACCACAAGTTCGAAAATACGGCTTATTAAACCTAAATCTCGAAATGGTATTCGAGTTAACACACCTTAAAATAATTTAATCTAAGCGAATATCCATCCCTAATAGCCGGGCCTTATATGGAACAGACTGGTGACAGGCAGCGGCGTCACTGGTGCGAGGGTTCGGGCACCGCGCTCACCAACCAGCCTGCCCAGCGTGTGTGAGTATGGGCAATTCTTCCAGGATGACCGCCGGGAGTGGCAGTCCTGGAAAGGCTTATGTCCAGCAGTGGACGAACTAGGCTGATGGATGTATGGATGGAAGCGAATTGATGACGTCAATCGTCGAATTTATGTTTGTGGTCGTATTCTGTCAAAAGATAAGAAAACTCAGAAGGACGGTACGGAAATATGTTTCGTCAAAGACGCAGGCGTTACGATAAATTGCAGAAACTATTTCGTCTTGCCCACATTGTAACAATAATGTCTATTTTAAAATGAACACATACTTTGTTTTAGGGACGAAATGATTGTCGGTTAACCGCTAACGTCGTTAAATCACGCAAGGCTAGAAAACTTGCCAATTTTACTTGCAAATTACTTGTCAATGTCATTCAATAAAAAATTGACACCTCAGAATTAAGTGACTGAAAATGTAAGAGAAATACTCTTATTTTACGAAAAATCTTAACAGTCTTAAAAATAACAATTATAAATTAATAATTTAGTTATTTTACCAACATAACACAGTTTAAGTGTTTCCTATGATCCCAAACAACTTGACCCTCTTTTTTTGCCACCAATAACTTTATGGGAACCTAAAAAAAAAAAGTTCATTCACGGCTACGCTTTTTAATTTTTGGCCTAACCTATTAAATTTGGCAAAAGCCAGTCAAGTGCGCGTAGGACTCGCACCCTGAGGGTTCCGTAGCATAGAAATAAGTTAATTAACTTAAATAATGATAACAAAAATTACAAACTTACCACTAACAAGAAATTTTATGCAACAAAACTGCAAAATTAAGTTGGTCGAGTATTCGGGGACGTAAACTTTGAGATAGAACCCGTAACAAAAATTATCTTAAACTGACAGCTTTGACGCTCCCCATTTCTTTATTTTGGAAGATGAAAAAAATATGCTCTGCTCAATGAGATCTAGCCAAAGACACCAGGGTGAAAAAAAAATTAATAATCATTACATTTTTAACTCAATATTCGGTTTCGTGTATCACATAAAAAATTTCAGGTCTCTATTTTATTCTGTCTAAGAGCTAGAGACCCGTGACATACGGATGGATAGACAGACGGACAGCAGAGTGATATAAATAGGGCTCCGTTTTGTCCTTCGGGTATACGGACCCTAAAAACTGCACAATTGTTTGTTGGTCATCGACAATATGGTGCCACAAATCGCGGATGGCTCTTCCCATGTCACGGAGGATAATAATATTATGAATGAGTTGCAGAAATGTACATAAGGTGGTAGTTTTTAAGGTTACATACCCAAAGGCTAACCAACTGGACCCTATTACTAAGACTCCGCTGTCCGTCTGTCACCAGGCTATACATCATGAACCGTGATAGTTAGACAGTTGAAATTTTCACAGATGATGTATTTCTGTTGCCGCTATAACAACAAATACTAAAAAACAGAATAAAATATATATCTAAGGGGGCTAACAGACACGTTTTTTTTGCCGTTTTTATAGAACGGAACCCTTCTTGCGCGAGTCCGACCCGCACTTGGTCGGTTTTAACGTATATATTACTCGTTAAAATGTTACGCCTATCTGTTACTTGTAATAACTGGAGAGTTAGTCACGCATTTTGATTATTTTATTTATTTATTTTCAGTTACTATTTTAACATTGTTCAGTACCATGAAACCATGTTTGGTTTGTCTTGGTCCTGGAGCCTACGATACATCAAAAGAATACATAGGTAATAAAATAAGATTTTGTTGATGAATATTGATCAAATTTTGAATTTAAGTGTTCTGTTTCGATTAATTAGAAAAAGGAGGGTTTATCACAATCCGTATGTTAATGAAGCGTAAAATTTTAAATGAATAACCAGGAATTAGATTTTCTCAAAAATATGTTGTAATGCTTTAATTACATATTGCATAGACATGCCAGAAAGTACTTCATCCTGTAGAGCTATTTCAAGTCTCCAGGAAATCTGAATAACTGTCCAGGAAATTCGTATGAAAATCCATTACATACCATGTTTTTTTTTTTAAACTATCCGTATCTATGTTTTAAATGACTAAAGAGTTTGGCGATCATACGGTATCGGCCAGTATAGCGGCCAGTATAAAAAGAAAAAACATTACAATTTCGTGTTCTTAAAACGTTTTGCTATATTTTATAATTGAAAATATATTATTTTTATTGATTTTATAGTTATATTTAAAACCATTGAACACTTAAAATTTAACCTCAATTTTATGATGAGGGCTGGCCATATACATTTGCTCAACGAAAAAAAAAAAAACGAAAAAAAAATTAAAAGCGGGAAATTTTGTTGTTGCATAATATTTTCATTTAAAGTTTTTTTGTGTAAATAAATTACAAAATGAGTTCAGAAGAAGGCTCTGATATAGGTTGTACTCCTCCAGATCAAAAAGCGGAAGCGGAATTAGCAAAAAACAACTTGCTTCCGCCAAAACCTAAGGAAGGACATTTAAACAAATTATGAAAAGTTCATCAAGTGGAAAGCAGATAAACACACGAACAGTTGGTCGGAAAATGTGTTTCTGGCTTATTTCAGTCCCCTTAGCCAAACAAAGCAGCCTTACACTTTATGGGCGATGTATTCAATGCTCCGATGTGTTGTGCTCAATAAGAATAAAATAAACTTGAAAAATGATAACAATTTGACGGCATGGCTAAAAAGGCAATCAGATGGCTATATAAACAAGAAGTCTAAAATATTTCAAGCCAACATATAGATGATAAATATCTAGTTATAAAGGTAAATAAATGATGTAATATTATTTTATGGCTCTAAAGTTATAAATAGGCCTTTAATTCATTATTAAAATTGAGTTTATTGTTGTAGGTTGTTCTTATCATGGGAGTAAAAACGGTGTATGTAGAAGTCTGGAGCTTGGGAATCTAACTACAAAAGACGTCAAACACCGCGATAGCATTATTTTAGTAAAATTGCATGACACATAAAACAAACTCGATCGATTGTTTGTTATTCAAGATGAGATGTTAACGTAATAAAAAAACTTATATAATTTGAAAATATCTCGTTTTATTTTTGAGAAAAGCACTATACATGCTTCGACCATAATTAGCTATCCTGGACTCGTATATAAAAGTCCTCGCCCTACGGGCTCGGCCTTTCAACTTACTCGTCCAGGATATCTTTAATTACTGGTCTCAGATGTAATGTACTATTACTTTTCAAAAGCAAGACTCGGGTAACACGCAATTCACACAAAAAAGAAAGACAAGGTCAACAAAATTAGCGCGTAGATATCAATGCAACAAGTGAACACAAAAATCCTTGCCATTAAAATCGACATTGTATTATCTGTGTAGTCTAATTATTTTGTAGTTTTATAACGGAGTGCGGTCGTGATGACGTCACAACAATTAGGATGTTACGAAGGACTTCCTGTGCGTACGCAATGGCAACACATGGGTAGCATAAAACTATAAATAAAACAAAGTAAGTACGTTTGAGCAATCTTTTAAGTGCACTTTTTTGCACAATATCTGATAATAACCGTTACGATTCCGATTTACAATTAAAATAACCTTGTTAAATGCCTTTTAACGGCAATCAGCTGCGATATTTTTTATTTATTATATACGAGTAATGCAGCTTCAACTGACTAAATTTTCCAAACAATAACTACCTTGTTGGATAAAGGGCATTGCGAACAGTGACATCTACATAATAACATAACTAATCACCAAATCGTATCACCTTGAACAAAACTCGACATGATTATTCAGATTAAAACTTCATACCCAAGTAAATTACTTGGCACTTTCCTGGACTGGCAATTAGTTCCCAACAAAGAACAGCATGTGTCCAGGAAATGGGCACGCGAACGGAAGGGGAAAGGGGACATGAACAATGGTGAGGGCTCTCCTGAACCCTGACCCCCCCCCCCCCCCCACAGTCGCGTCCATTAATTAACGAGAATCTTTTTTCGATTAAAAGTCCAAGTATGTAAGCTTTACAAGGTGTAATTAAACTTTTGATTTTTCTCACAGATAGTTCGGGATATAGAGACATTATAAAAGGGCTATAGTCAAGGACCTTGATGACGATCGCCGTAAAATATAGAGAGTTAAATATTCACGCTCTCAGGAGAGATATAGAAATAGGTTCAACGTTTATCATAGTATTGTCCTACAATTTCACAGAAATAAAGGTAGAATAAGTGACGTTATCGCGATTATTTACGGTCAAGAGGCAGATAATAAGTGAAAATAGAACTGATAAAAATACCAGTACACATGGCGGAAAAATATATTAACTAAACTACGAGAACGACTTACAAATTGTTTTCGTTGTTTAGTTGACAATTTTTTTTTTCTTGTAGGCTAAAGACATTATGTTAGTTGGTTACGTTGATGACAAATACTTGTAAAAACAATTAATGATACATATATGAATGTTAGAATAATCCGAAATGTAGTAGAAATGATAAATAGTTTTAATTATTAGTTATCAATCAAAGAATAAAATCAGAAATTGGTGCTGTACGTACCCTGGTTTGTAGAATTTACCTAAAAATAATTTACTGTACCGGTTATCTTATAAGTAATACAAGTCACACAATTTTTGAATATTGATAATAGTTAATGGTTAGTAGTAGATTCTAGATATTTGCGGTTCTCAGTTTTTAACAATCACAGTATTGAAAACAAAATCTACGGTTGACATAAATGTATATTCTGGTATAAATCACGGCATTGAATTTTGGATAACCAACTAATATGCTTTTATTACAAGCAATACCGAATTCGCAGTGTTTTTTTCTGCATGTGTCTCATTTTAGGTATTCAGTAAACTAGCGCCACGCTATGATCAACAAATCTTTTATAACCACCACTTAGTTTTTAGTAATTACAACTAAATATTTCTGGTAACGTTTACAAAATAGTCTTGTAGTCACACATAATAAAAAAATGTCGTAGTAAACAACACCAGACCTTTTTTCTTCGTGTAGCTAATCGTCAATTCGACAATGTTATCGGCACAACAACGGAAACGTAAGGACAATGACCGAACACTCCCCCACCCTGCTAGTACTACAATAAAATCGAGCAAATAAAGATAAATCAATAGATAAAACAATAAAACTGGTAGGTAAAGACACACGCAGTTAGTTTCTGCAAGACTCACAAATAGGACTATGTTCTTCATGATAATGCCAGAAGCTGGTTTCATCTCAGCGTTTAAAAAGGCGAAGGCATGCAAGACATTGCAATCAAAGATGCCAATCCAAGCAATTAAGTCGAGTTTTTTTATCCTGTGTAACCACTGGGTTGCTAACCTGGCTATTATGTTAAACCAGGGAAACTGGATATCCAGCTGTCCACCTTGGGGCCGGGACACGCAAGGTTGTCATAGCCCAACAATGATGCCCCTGGGATAGACGAGTACAAGAACTTCGGAATGCAGAGAAAAACCTGGTGTTGGAAATGTGTGCATCATGCGTGCTGCGTGCTTACTGCAGGATTGTGTTTTAGTTTCACAAGTCTTTTAGTAACCTAATTTGAACACTTCTGTCGCAAAGTGCGACATCATTGGGATTAGTGTTGTTGATTAAAAGATTGTTTATAAGAAACCGATAGGAAAAGTAGGGTAGTAGATAGCCACTGAAATGCAGACGATTAAGATAAAAAAATACAAATATAGTTTAAAAGCGATTTCATTTTACTTTAAACATTTTGTAACTGTAACAAAAATAAGCCAATGATTCCTTGACAAATCAAATTACACAGACCGAGCTAAATACTAAATAGCAATAATTTGTTGTGATCCTAACTTCTGAAGCGTAAAATACAAATTAACGCATGTCAGAAAAGCCAAAAAGAGTAGTATTTTTACAATTGGTCTAATATAAGACGTCATTGAGCGTAAAGCACTGATTCTCCACATGTGGTATAATCCGTAGCATCGTGTTTGTCCAAACGTGACGGTCAAGGCATCAAACAATTTTGAAGTCAACCTTAGAATCCTCGCTTGTGATCCTTAAAATATCGCTTTTAAAGTTCAAATTCTTTCGTCTGATGTGAAAGATCGAAGCGTTTGTGTATCGAAACCTAATCGTTTAGTCTATCTCTTACAAGACGTTCCCATATCGAAGCGTTTCTTACGATCGTTAAGTTTTACGGCGGTTTGATTGGGCTGTGACTAACTATATGGAAGCACGAACCTCGGAAACCGTACAAAAAGCTCTAAGATTTACAACGGAAATAAAATTTAAAGACGCCTCTTATATCATTAACACTTTCTGGTGAATGAAGGGATCGTGTATCGCTCGAGTTTCTTTTTTGTGAAGTTTATTTACCAGCCTACAAAAAAAAACTTACTTTTTAATGTTTTATTTTTTCATGTCCCAGATGGTTTTTAAATTTTCCATTATATTTTCCCATCCATTTTGCGTGCAGTGCATGGCATGCGATGATAATGTATTCAGTTTTTGTTTGAAATAGTTTACATACTGTTACAAATCAAATTTTCCGCATAAATGACCGAAATTATTTTTTGTGACTCATCTTTACCAGTTCTACTGCGGTTGTGCGATTTCTTGTTTTTTTACATTTTTTTTGTTCATATTTCCGCAAATGGTTCATTTCCTTTGCATTTAATTCCAGGAAAAAAAACTGTTTATGTCGTGATTATTATTAGTTATTACTATTACTCACGTCCAAGACCAAAATCATTACCATCAACAAAGCACCATTCACTTGTTCAATCGTCGCGGACGCAATAAAAAACCTTGTAGAAAGTAGTAAAGGACTAAACGAGAGGCTGTTTGGACGACAACCTAAGCCGCTTCTAAGTTCTTTATAGATGCCGCGTTTCCCGAATGCCATGAATCCTTGGGTATGGGATACTCTACGATTTGTGATATTACTTACCGACAAGTAGGATGTTATCTGTTTGAGAATTTCCTTTGATTAACGCGAAGTTTAGCTACTAGACAGTAAAGAAAAGCTAAGAAAAGGTAACTTTAATAATGAATGTTGAAAAAGAAGAGGAAACCTAATGGAAATGAAATAATAGAACCCAAGAAGCAGATATCATGCAAATATCAAGTCCCAAAAGAAATGCAAGACAAGAATGAATGATCGATAGGTGTTAGACAAGAGATAGGCTGTTCAATTATTTATTTGATTGAATTTGAATTTTAAATAGTTTATTTAATACTTTGTACTTGTTTAGATCACACATCAAAGCAGCGATAAGCAGATTAAAAAAAATAACTTGTACTGTTTTCTTGATCAAAAGCTAATATATTGTTTAGTTTTTGTTTGATGTTACAGATAAGAGTTAGTTCGATATAATCTATTTCAAAAGTCATCAGCAGTTCAGAACCAATCAGAATATATAAAACTCTAATGAAAGTGCGTTCATCTTTGGAAATAGGAACAATTAACAATGATAAATGACATCATAACATGAGCTATTAAAATTTACATATAAAATGAACTAAATGAAGCCAAGAAAGTCATTACTGATTGCGGCACTAGACATATTAATTTGCGGGAATATGAACACAAAGATCATGAATATTTTGTCGTAAGTAACAATGAGCGAGTGCTAAACTTTCACTAAACTAGCGGCAACGATATCAGGGTTTCCGCTAATTTAGATATAGACTAGCTCTTGGGCACTCTACCGGTTTTATATGCCTTATTCTGAACTTGCTTTATTGGGTGCGTGTTTGCTACATGTCTTTCGAATATGTATTTAGCGTCATGAGCGAAGCGATTTGGATAATCCAAGACCGTTTAAATGTTAATGGGAGAATTTGATACAAAATAATAATTTTACTAGTGAGCACCTTTTAGTTCCAGTTCTAAGGGTTAATTTTAGATAGGTAGTATTCAACAGAATAAGGCTCCGTTCACCTTAGTGTTGGCCAACGTTGGTTATTTATCAGAGAAGAAAATCCAGGTGTTACAGTTGGTGACGTCATCATAATTGCATATCCCGCAGCACTTAGTTATGGGCTGTGCCATTTAACGGAGACTGCTGATCGAAAACGTGAACAGAACCGGTGATTACGAAGTGACAATATTGAGATCGATACTGCTGATGTTATTTTAGTGGCAATACAGCCTTAAGGGGTCGCAAGGGATATTGAAATATTTCAAGATTTGGATCGAAATAACAGAATGAAATTGGAATTTTAAAGCAATTTTTGAAACGTATACCATAAAGTTAAAATTATATATTAACATTGATAGATATGAAATTAACGAATCATAAACCTTTGAAATTGTTTTAATGTATCACAATCACAATTATAATGGGATTCCAGAAGAAAGAATGAGTAATACAATGACTGTATAAGTGTATAATCATAAAAACCCAAATAAATTATAAGGTTAAAAAAGGGACGATCCATCTTTGGAAAATTGCTTTTCAGGATGATTTATCTGTGGATAGTGTTCAATTTGTCTGAAACTTTCCCAGATGAATCACTCGATGATTTAACTTAAACTTAGATGGTTTTAACACCGATGTTTCGTTTTAAACACAAAACCATTCATGTTTTTAAAATTCTTCAGTGAACGTTTCATAATATTTATTGATATGATTACGATATATTTCATAAATATACAGCTAAGTATCTCATTATCGGATTACCCCAATTCAATGTAGAACTGTAAACTGTATTATAATAATGGACACGTGAAGAGCAAAAACTTATATAACTACATAATATTTCGTGTTAGTCTTGTAAACAAACATCTAACGAGGTAACAGAGGAACCGTGTAATTATATTGAAATTATTATTTGTGAAGTTGAACGTCCTTCCGAGGAACACGACAATAGACCGAGAGTTGGGGTTCGAATCAACAAACAATCTTTAGACCAGTCGAACAGATGACAATAGCGATGCAGACAATAAGGAACACATTGTGTCTGTACTAATTATTATGAGACTTTAGGAGACCTACATAGATATTCGCAAATTTCGAACGACAAATCTGCGAACACAAAGGAGAAAGCTACTTCTGAATGAACAATGTAAAGCTGTGAGAATAGATTAATTAGAATAGTGTTTGACGACTCCACAAATAAAACTAAACGTAACTGTGTAAATGACAGGTGTCGTAATTTTTGCATAACCAACTTAAGATTTGGTTTAGCCACAGAGGAAGACGGAAACAGAGTTGGATGTGAATGGCGAGACATAGAATCATTAAGACATGAGAGTGCGTCGTCAACCGTGCGAATAGGAGCGCGACTTGCGCAAGCGCATCTGATGCGGTACGCGGCTGCGGCTGTTGCGTCCGGACGGAAATGGATCTCTCTAATAGCCCTATGTTTAATTATATTAATTTAGGATAGTTTCGATATTGTATGTTTTTGAAGACAGTCAGGAAATAGACAAAATGTCTTAAGAGGTGAGGCTAACTAAAACAAACTTACAGAGTGAAAACAATGCCAAAGGTCTTGGAGATGACCCCCATGGTCTTCTTCAAACCCTTGATGAACTGGCGGCGGCGCGCCCCGCGGGGCGACACCGCTCGCTGCTGGAACTCCACGTACGCGTTAATCTTGACGGCTCACTTCACAAGTTCCTGACCTGACCAGCCATCAAACACCACAAGCACGAGGGTGACGTTGCGTATCACTCTCAACAAATTCCATAGTTCGTTCCGCACATTACGGATGGCTCCTTAGGATCCACGTGCGAGTTCTTCGGAACTGTAGCGCATCCGCCCTCGATCCTGCCGCCTCATTACAATACAATCGGTCACTCCCCGACGACTTATTCAATCGTCCAATTTGAATATCAAATCGGTTGCACCGTCACGGAAGGCTCGATTTACATCGCAGTCGATGAAGTTTTCGAGGAGCTAAGGGAGCGGAGCGTGTGTCCGGGGGCGAAGCGCGGGCTGCACTGAATAACAGACTGACATGACAGGCTCGCTCGTGTCGTAGCGGCGAGTGTAGCGTCATCCTCGTAGCCCGTAGCCGAGCTACGAGGGTACCGTAAGCTCGCGACAATCGCTCGGTGATTCAGACACCTCGTTCATCTCTCAGCGCATCGTCCGGGTCCGCTTCGCCCGCGGCTACGACGTTTGCTTTAGCAATTTCTCAGTTTCAACTGAATGGAAAATCTTTGAACCCACAATATGCGGAAGACGCCCGCAGCGATACAGGCACGCGACCATTACGAGCAATTATGAGCGACCTGAGCTTACATCTCCGGTTTGTCGCCATTGGCGATGGCAGTAACCGATGGCCGGTGTTCCCGGCATTGCGTGAGCCTGCTCTAACTTCTAGCGAGACTCCATCAACTGTCGGCTGCATGCAATTTATTGAGGTACCCACCCGGTGTAGCTCTATCAAGGAAGAAGATCACTCTAAAGTGTTGATCGTCAAGTAAAGAAAAGGAAATAAAAAAAGGAGACTGTCAATAAAGAATAAATATAAATATATTAAAACGCCAATCTGTTGTTCTTTGATAACAGCAAAGGCAGACCCATTAATTAAAATTTTTACATAATTTTTACTATTATTTGATGTGCATATTTATCCTACATAATTATCATATTACTTATATATATATATATATATTATTATTTATTTACATTTATTTACATTTTCTAAACTTTTAATAGACACCAGTTCATAGCTGCTAACATTTATACCCTACTTTTACTGTAATAACCTAACTAGAGCGCCCGCTGCAAAATGATCCAAAACAAACTTTAAACGTATCCAAACAAAGGGGCTCGCTGAAAATCAGCGCTGTAGGAACTCTCGACAAGTTTCCGACAGCAAATGCTGAGGGGGCCACCTTTTGCCAAACAAATCTGTTCAATGTATGCTAGCTTAAGGATGTATGGATAACCATGTAACACTTTATTTATAAGTAATTTATTTTGTAAGTTACTTGCCTTCTTGGTTAATTTGTCAGAATTTAAGTTAGTTTTATAATGTCTTGTTTTATTTTTATTTTTTACTGTATTTTTTTGGCAATAAATTCCGTTCTTTCTTTCAAGTTAAATAGAACACTTCGCCTATACACCTCACATCTAAAAATAGGAAATGCATAAGTGAAATCTGCAAAGGTCATTTCGAAACTGTACGTAGATATTCCGCATCGAACTGATGTCACAGTGAGATCACTGACCTGACTCATACACTTGGCATATCAATATGCGAATTATATTACTTTATCGCAATACCGGTATAATAAATACATTGAACGATAATAAAAGTTATTCAATAGATACAGTGTGTCCCTCGTAAAAGTGCACATCCGAAAGTGGGTGAAACTAGATCTAAATATATCGACAAAAACAATTTTTTTTTTTTTTTTACTTTTTTTTTATCTTGAAAAAATTATCCACCTGGGTATCTTTGTATGGGACGCGAGCGCAGTGCCTTTGGTTAACCGCTCGTAGAAAATATTATATTTATGATAGAATGTTGTATTTTTTTTTGTTAGAAAGATAATGGAATAGGCAATGATAAATAGGAATAAAAGTATAGTGAAACGGGGACATTATTTTGAAAAAATTGACTATTATTGAAAAAAAAGACGGAAAAATTAAAGAAATAATCTTTTAGGATATTATTTTTATGGTAATGGTAGTCGATTATGTTTTGTTTTTGATTTGGTATGGGACGTCTATTTTTTAAGGATTATGAGTTTTATTTCATTGCATTACTCGCGGTAGATCAAAAGTTATGACATATTTTATACATAGTCTCCACGGTAGGCAAAAAAAATTTTAAAACGTAAATATACAAAACAAAGATTTTCTAAAAAAAAAAAAAAAAACATTTTTTTGTCGATAAAATAAGGTCTAGTTTCACCCCTTTTCGGATGTGCACTTTTACGAGGGACACACTGTATAATGTTTGTCCGACTGGATGTGACAACAGCTGCAGTATTGACACTACAAAAGTGACTAAAATTAAGGAAAATATTAACTTTTTCATTTCCGTGTTTTTATTTTGGGGAAAATTACAATACGTAGTGTCAACAATCATTGTTGACATACGTTTGTCATTTTATTGCTCGTATATTAAAATAATAACTATTCTGTATCCCCTGAAGATGCGATTTATTTCCGAAACCGGTTGGGAAGTGGTCAACGGGAAGTGTGCAACAAATATAATTATGCTATGAAACAAATAGTACAGTGCAGACCGCATCAAGTAAGACACATTGGACTTTGTACCTATCTTATATTCTTCTCTGTAGGGGCTAATTTCGTAGTGCAAGCTTGATGTGGTCTCCACTGTACAAGTGTTAGTGTTCAAAATCGAGATACGTAGTGTCAGTATATGAGCTATCTGTAAATAAAAACAAGTAATGGATAACTTGAAAGCAGATGCATAAAAAGGGTAATTTCAGGCGATATGCGAAAAAAATACGGGTGTTTATTTTTCGTGTATTTCACGAAATACACGGAAAATTTTAATAAATTTCTGGTAAATGCATTTTGACTATATAATCTAGGGTTTTGAAATTGGAAAACACGTTTGGATAAATTTTCCTCGATAGAAATAATTGTTGAAATGAGGTCTTCGAACACACTTTTTCTCCCCGTTTGACGAATAGGAACCATATACAGAACTCAAACCTATTTTATTAGGTGTGTTTTAACAATATCTAGAGCTTTGATATTTGAAATTTTGCTAGCTAATTTTGTTTTTTTAATAAAAATATAAAACCAATTTTTTTCCCGTTTGCCCTGAATCCGCCCCTCTCGCACTGCGCGATTTTTCGCTTGGAGTAACAGTGACAAAAATAAAATTCGCATAGCCTCTTCATGTATAACTGGGCTATATTCTTGATGTTCAGAGTATGTTCGGAGCGGCAGCGATGAGACGCAACTTAACGCAACCGATCGCAGGTATAAATTAAAGACACGAACGAAGGGGACTCCTGGGCGGACTCAAGATATACTTATTTTCTTGAAAAAACACTATTATTTGTAAGCAAATTCTATCAATCACTCGTAAATATTACGATAAGATCCATTTCTATTATGGTAAATTCGTCAAAGTAGTTCTAATTTAAGTAATAACAATTTTATGTAACATCTTTAATCTGTCGAGTTTCCACTATCGGTAAAACAATAGTTAAACAATGGATTGGCCTGAATCTATTTTACGGATCAAAGGCCAAGAGAAATACACAAGTAAGAAGGTGTATGTAAATGCACTTACAGCAATCGTAAGCCAGAAACTGGCGATAGTACCCGTCCATTTTCTAACAACCTTTACTATGGAACCAACTATCGAAACGCGAAAAAAAAATCAGCTGTTCCATAGAAAAGTTACTTAGCTACCCGACCAAATTGTATAAAACATAAGATTTTTTTTTCGATCTCCCAATAATATAATAATATAAATAATAATAATATTCATTTATTTCAGATAAATTAATCCATATTTGTAAATTGCTAAAAATTTTAAAATTTAAAAAAGAATACAAAAAAGGAAATACACAGAAACAATAATAACCACAAAGTGTTTCACGGAAAGCTGTTCGTATGGACGAGTATTATTGCCAGTTTTCGGCTTCCGCAACTTCATCTTAACACCCCGTATATGTGGCAAAGCTTTATTTTCTTGCTGCACATTGCACGAAGAACAGGAACAGCTCCTTTTTCAACAATAACTCTTATTATACATATAAATAAGAGCTACAAGGTTGTCGGTCGGTAACCGTAGCTATAAGTATCATATCAGTGACCTATATCTCGGACCCATATCTTTATCCCGTCGTATGTGTAGTTCGTATCCCTTGTGAACTCGCTTTTGTGATGCAAATAGAACGTTGCTTATATTTATACTTCGGTGGAACTGCAGCCAAACAAACAAACAAATCCTTGAAGACATCGCAAAAAATTATAAATAAAGAAACATAGCTTTGGTTGCTAAATATAAACATATAGGTAGGTATTATACTTCAAGCTGGAACCAATTAAATGTATGAAGAAGATGTGCTCCGAGATCTATGTAATCTAAGAATACGATTAATATATATATAGGTATAGGTATATATAACGGAAATCTTTAACCAATTTAAAAAAACGTTCAAATTCAAATAATTTAAATTTGTTAAGTAGGTACATATAAAACGCTTTTTACAAGTCAAATTTAATCTTATAAAAATATATTTAATAAAATAATAAATGTACATAAACTAAATTAAAGGTAAGTATATTTAATTTATACAGCGATGTATATATACGATGAACATGATAGCTAACATCTATAATTATATACTACAGGTTACATATACTATAAATACATGCCTAACTCCGCCCATTCGATTAGTCTTGCTGAGAGGAAGGGCAAGAAACTTAGCCAGATCATGTCTTTCTTTTTAAATTTTTTTTGTCTTTTCTTTTATTTACCACTAGCTTTTGCCCGCGGCTTCACCCGCGTTGATTTAGTTTTTGTGAAGACAATCGAATCTGTCAATATTTTTCGGGCCCTTAATTTTATAGAACGTATTTATTTGGACTCTGGTTTGAACAAAACTATTTATTGTTCTCTAAATTGATCCTCTGTTGAACTGTCTTTGGCGAAGCCAGAGGCTGAGACGCGTTTCTGAACAAAATTATATTAAAAAGTAGCCTATATTCTAATCTAGGTCTAACCTACACTTGTGCAAAGCTTCAGCCCAATCGGCTCAGTGGGTACGGCCTAAAGGAGTAACATTACATCACTTTTCTATAGGAAGTTGACACCCTATTGCCATCCCACAGGCACTGATTTATGGGATAAAAAGTAGCCTATGTCCTATTCCACATCTAGACCTACATTTGTGCAAAGTTTCAGCCCAATCGGTTGAGTAGTTACAGCGCGAAAGAGTAACAAACATACATCCATCCATCCAAACTTTCGCATTTATAATATTAGTGGGATTAGTGGGATGGGATTTCTGTTGTTTACCATAGCTGATACTATACAAAGTACTTGTATTTACTTAAGTTAAGGGATAAGAAAATACAAGACACTGTTATAATGGTTAGACTCCACTTTGGCATTGGCTATAGTTTGTTCCCTGGAGACGGGCTGTTCCGTAGGGACTTGTAGGGACATACATGGTCATCAACATTCATGCTGGTGAAGCCGCGTGCTAAAGTCTAGTATTAAATTTAACATTGAACCATAAACATCACTAAACTAGCAAATCAAAAGTTTACCGCAAAATCGCCAAATAAAAAGTAAGCCAAAAAACGCAAAACACAACCAGTAAAACATTGTGTTTGTCATATGTCATGACTTATGTCATGAGTAGTCATGAGTTCATGACATAGACTAAATTTGTGAAACCGGAACGAGAGGGGTCATTTCGAGCAACTTATCGGTTAAATTATTAAGATTCTTTTCTCTTCGTTAAAAAAAATGTTTCATGTTTATGTGTTCTTCGGATTGATGATAAAATAAAATTAATATAAGTTTTCACTTTTTTTATTTCAATGACCATAATATGTTTATTAGACAAATTTTATCCTGAACACTAATCCTATCGATTCGAATGATAAAATAGCGAGAGTTTATTTTTTTAATTTTTAGTTGGTTCGATTCTCGGGTGAGAAGCGAATTTTAGAAGATCTTTGAATGCAGTTTTGTTTCTTTTAAAAAATAAAGGAATGTTTCCTTTCAGTAAAATGAGCTAACTAAAGTATTTAAGGTAGTTCCCCTCCAGGGCCCTTAAATTTTTTCCACCCTGTATATTTAATAGTAACCTAAATGAACATATTCAGGAGTTATTATCAAACAAATATTAAAAATGTGCCATACTACATTGTACTGGTACCGTCTATTTTTCAGCTAAAAATACCAAAGTATTTTACTCAAATAACGAATAGAATCTAATTTAAGATATAATGGTTGTCTGTCACCTTGCATGTCTAAAAGTGGGTTTATTTTCGAACTCAGTAATACACCGTCACGCAAGGTCAGTTATGGCCCTTTGGTTGTCACTAGTAACTGCTATGTAACCAGTACAAACTTCGTGTTGTCCCAGGTGAGCACTTGTAGGGTTTATGACGTTATTTTTACAATATTACAAGCATTATATAATAGTAGCTTATGCTACAAGGGCGAAAAGGAATAAATTACGAGGACGATTTTAAACGTAAGGAGTAAGGAGTGTTTTAAACGTAACCGAGTAATTTATTGCTCTTACGCCCGTGTATCATACTACGTTTTTTAATGCATAGTGTGAGGAAATAAAACAAATATAATCTTGTGACTTTTAAATTATGATTGGCTCCAAAGGACTGTATCCAGAGCCGTTAAACAGTGGAAAAAAAAGTATAACATTTATGTTACACAGGAAAGGTTGCAGGTTAGCCAACTTCTCGTATATAAATAAAAAAAAAATAATAAAGCCCTAGGGCAAAATAATCGACTTTCTGTTCGGTTTTGATGCATAAAAAGTTAGCCTTTACGAGCACTTGCATTGAAAATTATATGATGTATTGCGAAACCCATCGCTTATCAAAATCAATCATTAGAAACTAATTTCTCTGAGAAAAATCAATCCTAGCCAGGACTCGAACCCGCATCTAAAATATATATTTAATATATTTACCCTTACATTGATTTAATTAATTACAAAAATCAATATCACTACATATAATAAACGAGTAGAACTGTGTCTGTACATTAAAGAAAAGTTATAAAAATGTTTTTGTTTTTTTTTTCTGTCTGTTTGTTTGTTCGCGTACATCTCCGAAACTACTGAACGGATTTTCATGTAGTTTTCATAGGTGGGCAGAGCTTAATTTGGATTAGTATATAGGCAATGTTTCATAAAAATGGGATGTCGGAAAAATGTTATCGTCATTTAGAGATTTATGGAATTTACTATTCTACTCTTACAAGTTACGTAGCAAATGATAATTCCTAGCGATGGAGGCCTATCGACGTCACGAACGCAAGAAAACTTACGTTAGAATTATGTACCGTATAAATAAATATTTAATTATTTCGTGAGACTTGAGGATAATTAATGATTTATATAAAAACGGCTCACCTCAATACGTGTTATGATCGGGAAAGCCGACCAGTTTCAGCAGATTTAGACTGTCTTCATCTGGGCAAATAAAAACGTCACTGCGTGAGGCGTAACGTCGTCGCGTAAACGTCTTTACTCGCCCAGATGAAAGCAGTCTAAATCTGCTGAAACTGGTCGGCTTTCCCGATCATAACACGTTTTGAGGTGAGCCGTTTTTATATAAATCATTTAATTATTTCGTTTAAATACCGTCATCTATTTTTGGTAAACAAAAGTTTTAATGCGAAATTAGTTGCAGCAATTCACGATTAAATTAAATCAAGGTGTGTTAATTATTTTCCTTTTTTTTGATACCTCTGTATTTAAATTATAAATGTACCAATCGTTTTGCTCGTTTTTCTTTTTCGTGTTGAATTGTAGACACCCTCTGCGCCCTTAATTATTTTTCTAAATTATTTTAATGTCTGGGGTATGCTGAAAATCAGCGCTGTTCGAACTCTTTGAGATCAGCAGCTTTCCTGAGCATGCTACCATTGGGCAGAAATGTTTAAAACTTTTTTTTTCTTTTACAATTTTAACCTGTGTATTTTACCTAATATGTTTAGTTTTAAGTTTCTTTTGTTAACGAACCTTTTTTATTCTTTATTCGTATCTCTGCGTATCGCGGGCCAGCGACTTATCCAGTTTGCTCATCGAGATCTACAACACTCTTCCAAACTACCTGATACACCACCCAGTACCGTAAATCATTCAAAAAAATATGACTTATTTAGAATATATTTTGTAAGGGGTAAAACAAATTCTCATGGACCTAAGTATAAATTAGTCACGGTACTTGCATATTTAACTATTGCGATAAAGAAAAATCAAGTGATTTTTTGCTCTTTGTTGTTCTGAAACAGTCGTTAAGTCGCCAGGATCATTAGGAGGGCCTTTTAAAGCCATTTGTAGATAACTGAACATTTTAAAAATTATTTAGGCTAGACAACGGTAAATAAAATACATTTAAACAAATAGCTTATTTTCATAAAATATAATATGCAATAGCAATCTTGCAGGTAATTATGAGGTAATTGTGACCTTGTCTGATATTTATAATGTTACGCATAATTTAAGTATTTATGTACATTTAGACATGACCTCTACAATAAATACTAATCGCAAATTCTTTCACGTTTACCGATTTTTATACTAACATATCGGTATATACCTCTATATATATATGCCTCTGTCATTAAGGCATTTAGTATTGTTTCTACGATACCTTTCCGGCACTACCCAATAACGATCCACAGCACCAAAGGTTAACTGGAAGACAATGCTAGATAGCATTAAGTTCGCCTTCTGTACAATTTTTAGTGCAATAAAGAATTTTATTATTATTATTATTATATATATATATATATATATACACTGGCCTGCAAAACTTGGAATTAAAATTGGATTTTTTTTTAAACTATAGATGTTAGAGATTTAAAATAATCACATAGTGAAGTTGTCCTTATAGTTCCCTATACTTTCAAAGCCGATAAAATTTGCTATAAAAAAATATAGAAAAAAATCAAATTTAAAAGTGTAGTACTTAGTTTTGCAGGCCAGTGTACAACGTGAACGACAAGAAGGCCATATAATTTGAAGAGCTCATTCAGTTTTACTATGGAGACAACCCTTAAATCCCGCAAAAAAAATCACTGTTTCATAGAAAAATGCAATGCCGCTCGGCCGAAATGAATTAAAGGACATTTTTTTTTGAGATTTCATCTTTATGTTTATAGTAAAAGTTGTTTAAGAGGATGGCATACCCTAGCAACTTTTTTTATTACCCGTCCAGCACAATAAGTCTAATGGCAAAGACCTTATTTGCTTTTAATAGAGGCGATTATATGTTGGTTCTTTGCCCTCTTGTTCTTGGACGCGTAATACTAGTGATCACGCAGCGAAACAACAAATTGGTGTGTTTTTAGCTAATACTGAAATATTTTGTAGGGAAAAAAATATTGGATTTAGGTAACATTCCTTCATATTTCTATTGCCTATTTTATTGAAAAAAATCAAGTTGATCTCTTAACCGCTTCTTTGAAACGAACGTTTGAAAACAAAAATAAAGAGGGTGGAAAACATTATTTTTTTGACAAAAGTATAAATCTTAAAACATTGTTTATAGGTGGGATCCCTAGATAAAAGATCGATAAATCAAATATATTTTCTTCAATATGAGAAGAGACCTAGTTTCTTCCAATGAACCCTTGAAAACCTGGTGTTGTTGATGTTCTAGCGTCAGGTATCTTTCTGTCTAATAGACGTCCTCAGGCGCGTTCAATATGCAATTTGATCTATTCGCTAAAGTCACAATATCATTTATATTGACTAAGTCCCCCATGACTAAGTTGGTTTAATCAGAATGTACAATTCGTTAGTCGATGCACTTGCTATTATTAAGTTCAATTAAGTTGTCTACATCTATTGTTCTGGAATTATCAATGTTTTGCTCGGATTGCGGTCAGACGCATGCCGAGCAAACATCCAATTAGATAATATATATACTTTGTAGTAGATTATACCATAAGACCGGCCTAATGTTATTGGGTTTAGGTCTCTTGGTTTCTATTACTGTCCCACTCCTGTGTAATTTCGGTTTTCCACCCTCTTTTTTTTTGTTTTCAAACGTTCGTTTTAAAACCGCGGTTAAGAGATCAACTTGATTTTTTTCAATAAAATAGGCAATAGAAATATGTAGGGTTGTTACCTAAATCCAATATTTTTTTCCCTACAAAATATTTCAGTATTAGCTAAAAACACACCAATTTGTTGTTTCGCTGCGTGATCACTAGTATTACGCGTCCAAGAACAAGAGGCCAAAGAGCCAACATATAATTGCCTCTATAAAAAGCAAATAAGGTCTTTGCCATTAGACTTATTGTGCTGGACGGGTAATAAAAAAGTTGCTAGGGTATGCCATCCTCTTTAAGCAATGATCTAATAGTAGTATGATACACCAGTAGGCATACCATGAGTTTTGTACTCGGTACTCGCTAGCGATTGCGTAAAATATTTAAATAAATAAATATATCGTCACGACATGAATCCCCGAGGGGGTGTCAGACCCGCGTTTCACCGACGATTATTACGTCGCAACGTTATGGGTGGTGAGCCCTATCGCCGTACTTCGGGCACAATTACACGCTTTTTAGGGCATGCAGGTTTCCATGCGATGTTTTCCTTCACCTATGCACATAAATTCCAAAAAACTCATTACTCCATGCCCGACCGGTGATCGAACCTGGATCTCAAGACTGAGAGGCCAGCGTTCTACCCCTAAGGTACCGCCGCGCCGGTTTAAAATATTTATATAATAAAATATATGAGAAATTGTATAGCGCCCCTAGCGGTTTGCGAGAGGAACCAGGTTAAAACTATTATTTTTGTTGTGTTTATGATTATTGAATTAAGGGGCTTCAGTAAGTTAAATTAGCAGCTCGAAATAGGTCTGTACAAATATCGACAATAACGAAATAGAAATAACGTTCATGTCAGAGTGCATTTCAAAGTGGCTGTTACGACGATCGCTTTGTCGCCGGGTAGCGCAAAATAGAGAAAATAATGCTTTTCACATGTGTTAAGTTTGATATTTAAAAGTTTTAAACATCATTGTGTTAGATTTTTGTATTGCTCGTGTGTGTATAAGTTTCAACCTTGTCTCTTTTGAATTTAAAAAGTTTAAACTATTTATCAGTTTTTTAAAGCATTTGAAAGGTTATTAAAGGTATTTATTTTCTCGTTGTAGGTTAAAGCTTTTAAGATTTTAAAACATCACAATTACGGGACATGGGTCAATATGTGTGATATATTTTTTTCAAAGTTTTGTAATATTCATATAAAAAGTTTAAACCAATTTAAAAACGTCTGTAAAATCAGTTTTGCTTGTGAAGCCCCTTAAATGAAAAGCTTATTATAGGCAAATATTAATATTATAAATATATGCGATACATATAACAAACATATGCCCAACTCAACCAACACATTTCTTCCAAGAGGACCGCTAACAGTGGCGAAATCTTGGCAAGGCCTATGCCCAACAGTGGGCGGAGACAGGCCGATGGATGGATGGATATTTTTTTGTACACACTTAGTACATTTAGTAAAGTGCAATAACATAACAGAGTACCCTTAGCCTGAATGTGCACCTGACCGTGGTTATCGGCCCCCAATCGTCCAACTGCATACTCACTTCAATATCTGATCCATATATTATTAAGGGTCGGTGTTCCGAGATTCGGGGTTCGGGGTTATGGCTTTTTAAAACGGTAAACATTCAAATTTCTGAACAAAATAAATACCACTTGTTACCTTACAAGATGAAGTGCAGGTTCATTAAAAAAAATCACGGCAATAATGTATAGTAACTTCAGAAAAAACAAAATTCAAGAAAATCTCTTGAATAGCATTGCAGCGCTACGGGTGTAACCTGAACTTGACAGCCTGTTTTTTTTTTTTTCTGAAGTTACTATACATTAGTGCCAAGATTTTTTTTAATGAACCTGTACTTCATCTTATAAGGTAACAAGTGGTATTTATTTTGTTCAGAAATTAATATTTTACTATCTTAAAAAGCCATAACCCCGAACCCTGTTTTGCCCAATCTCGGAACTCCGACTAACTATAGTATTTTTTTCATGCTCACTTTGTAGTTATAATAACGTTTCAAACGCTTTTCTGTAACGTTTTTTAAAATATTAAGGATGGCGAATTACGATCAAAATATTTGTAAATAAATATATTTTTTTATATTTTATATTCCACATAAATATAAATACTTAAATGGTTTTAGTCGCTATTTTTCCACCCCTCAGTGGGGTCGTTATCAGGCGAATACTGAGGGGTCGAAATATAGCGATTAAAACCATTTGAGTATTTATATTTATGTGGAATATAACATATAAAAAATAAAAAGGCCCTGAAACGGTATTTTATAAAAAATGTTTTATTAACATATTGTAAATAAATATTATTAATTAATAGACTTTGTAGTTTTTATACGTAATGTACTTAATTAAATAACATAAAAATTAAAGTGAGATATATAAGGTCTTTCAGTGTCGTTAATACTTCATATTGTTCTTCAAATATGGCCACACCTTTCTGTTACAAGTTTTCAAATACTAAATAACAACATTACTGAAATTTCACTACACGACGTACAAAACTAGATGTAAAAAATTGTTATAACAATAAATTCAAATACGCAGAAACATGCTCATTACGCCAGGGCCACAGCTTAAGGGGCTATACCGTGAAAATTGACACTTTTTGAAGTTATTTATCTGCTCTTTTAATTAAGTTCCAAGTAAAATAAATTAGTATAACAATTTTGGGACCTTTTACTAGATTTTGGTCTATCAGAAACGCGATAGGAGAAATTTCATTCCATAGAAATAATTATTGAAATCAGGTCTAAATTTACACTTTTTTTGATATTCTGACAAATTAGGATAGCTTTAAAAATATTTATTTAGATGGGTTTTAACTACACCTAAATTACTGGTTATGGAATTTTTTGTAGCAATTTTAGTTAATTTTGCATTGATTTAAAACCGACTTTTTGACAATTTTCCCCGATTCCGTCCCTTTCGCACTGCGGGTCTTTCTGCCTGGAGTAACGGGGACATTTGCTAGCACGGTATATCACCTTAAGGCTTAAGGATTCTAACGGCGCTTCTTGCTGCGCTTCCAGGCGGTTTTTGCGACGGGCTTTGCCATGCCACAACACCCGTCGGCGCCTTCATGTATAGCGCGTTCGCTCGCTCCAAGCGCTCGACACTAGGTTTGTCCTGTGCGCTCGATCACTGTTTCAACCACCCGCCACCCCCACACACACTGCCGTCGCGAGAGCGCAAGTCACTCGAAGCCGGACAAGACGCGCGAGCGGCGACCCATGGCCGGCTCTATACAACTTCATACAAAATTGTTCTCTCCGCCGGCGCCGTCGCAAGAAGAACCGCTTGGCGCGCCTCTCGAAGCCTGAAGCTGTGGCCGAGGGGTTAGAGGACCTGTTTCATTTCAACCCTGTTTGTGTACCATACGCGTACAATAATAATATATATCGTCACGACATGAATCCCCGAGGGGGTGTCAGAGTTGTTCCGAGTGTGAAGTGTGACATGCCAGTCACAGTCCACACTCGGTGCACCCGCGTTTCACCGACGATTATTACGTCCCAACGTGACGGGTGGTGAGTACTGGTGAGCCCTATCGCCGTACTTCATCGTTCAGCAAGTGGTAAGTAATACAAATACTATACACATAAATTCCGAAAAACTCATTGGTGCATGCCCGACCGAGGATCGAACCTGGATCTCAAGATTGAGAGACCAGCGTTCTACCACTGACCTACCGCCGCTTTTTTAAACTTATGTTCTGAATATCGCTTACCAGCAAGTGGTGCAAAAGGTCCTACGTAAAATATAGACTACGGAACCATCACGACCTACGAGTTGTGACGCCCGGCGCGCGCGCTGCTCTCGTGCCGCTGTCACTCCGAACCAGAATATGGGTCATTGCGCACCAGGAATGGACAACCGGGAGCAGGCCCGTATTCAGGGAGAGGATATGGTTGTCCTGTCTACATCCGAAAACGTTAAACTTCAAAACATAAAATAAAACTTTACATTAGTTCGATGTGACATTTATTATTCAATAAAATAGTGTTAAGTTGATAACCCTTTTCCTTAAAACGGGCTGTTCTGCCCATTAATATTAACAGCTGTTACTATGGGGCTAACTCTAAAATCGCGAAAAATAAATCAGCTGCTATATACATTTTGTTCGAGTAGGCATTTAACTTTTCTATGGAACAGCTGTTTTTTTTCACTATTTCGTGTTTGGCCCTATAGTAAAAGTTGTTCAAATTCATGGGTTGAACAATCCGTTTGAAGGAAAAAGGCTATCAATTTAACACCCAGTATGTATTTTATGTTTGAAAGTTTCAACCCTGGCTAGAATACTAGCCAAAATCATAACAACCGTAAGGGCATAAAGAAGAGTTTCGAGAAAAACGCGCCTAATGTTTTTTTCTTATTTTTGTTGTCTCTCCTAAATAGATCTCATTACGCTGATTCCGAATATACGAGTACTAGTAACCAGTGGCGTGCATACAACTTTTTTTCCGGAAAAGCAACCGGAAGGTCAAGTTTGACAATAAAAAAATATGAAAAAATATGAAAAAATTTAAATAACACTTTGAAAAAAAGAAAGTTTGTATGAAAATGTTCACTCTAGGGTAGGCAGTGCCTACCCTGGCGTCATACAAACTTTTTTTTTCAAAGTGTTATTTAAATTTTTTCATATTTTTTTAATTGTCAAACTGGACCTTTTTCGATAACAAGTGACACTTACAGTTGTTACGTTTTGGACGGTAGAATACGAATCCTGGCTCCGGATCTGACCGGGAGCCGGGAGTTCGAATCATATCTGTCATGTTTACAAATAAATTCAAAATATCGTTTATTCTAATAAAGAATTGAAACGCACTGAATACCTTCTACCGGAGATTCTGAACGGCTTGCCGGCCGAGTTGACCGCAGACTTGTCGTCTGGACTATCCAAAAGTAAAACTTTATCTCTATTAAGGCGCTCTTATCCCAAAATGAGTAATTTCAAAGTCAAATAGAACTTTCAAATATCGTCTAAAACTTGAAAAAAAAATAAGCAATATAGTTCGAACCTTTATCTAGAGGTCTTCCTGTGTTATACGATCAGATAAACTTTGCTCGATAGAAATAATTCACGAACACAGCATGTAATAAGACCTTTCAAATCATGCCATTTCCATAATTTTACTCTTTTATTAACGAAACATATCTGGTAATATTGCTCTTTAAATTTTCTAGGTCGACCACGTAAGTGGGTTTTAATAAACATATACCTTATTTTTAAACAATTTAAAAATCGATAAAAACAACGAAAAAGTACAAAAGTGTGGTTATTTTCTTTACCCCTTACACGTAAAGAAAAAGACAGAGAGTCACTCTTCTGGGATAAGAGCGCCTTAAGGCGATTACCATCGCCAAATTAGCAGCTCGATATTTGTCACTACAAATATCAACGGAAACGACATTGAAATAACGTTCATATCAGCGCGCAATGCATAGTGGCTGTTACGACGCTCGCTGCGTCCTTGATAGAGCAAAATAGAGGAAAATTATACTTTTCACTTGGACGTGATTACTCGATTGAATAATCTTATGTTATGTTTATAGCTATAAAATTTATCTATTTATCAAAGCATAGATGAATTCAATCGGCCAAGCAACTCAGGAGCAGTAGGGAATTTGAGGTCAAAAAACATCATTCAGTAAAAAAAAAAAATTCATGTAGAAGTTTTGGTGGTATGAAAAAGAAAACTGTTGCATATGTTGTCTAAGAGTTGATTATTCATAATACATTTTTTCATTATTTTTGGTTTGGCCATACACGAGGAGTAGGCTTTAGAAAGTACCCATTTGGCAATAGTAAGGGCCTTAATAAGATACTACCGTGGGTGTCAGCATATAACAAATACATTGTACTGTTACCTACTTCGTAGCAAGCTGGTAGCGTGTCACTCGCATAAACCCGTACGGGTTTCAGAGGGACGGCTTAATTATTTAAGATTGTTTTGCTGTAATGTTGATAAATAAATAAAAAAAAAAAGCCCAAAAAAGCTCAAGCTGTCAGCTTTTAGCAAGAAGCTACCCTGTAGACAATATTTTGAAACAAATTGTCAGTAAACAAAGGTTATATATATATACTCACGCCTGTCTTCCAGAGGGTTAGACAGAGACTATAGATTTCCATCTCCTCCTCCATCAATCTAGTCGTACACGCTCGTACGACTAGATAAACAAAAGTTACCAAAGATAAAGGATAATGCAAATCTTCATAAGGGGCCCGGGCCCAAAAAAAAAAAATATTCGCCCAGACCTGAAACATATGCCAATCTCTAGATCTAGACTGCCGCGTTAGTATTTACTATGGAGTAACCAAAATCTGTCGTGGCAGAAAAAAGAAATGGCCTTTCGAAAAGGCTGATCTAAGTATCTGTATCCTGTAAGTTGAAAATCTGTTATTTTATTTAAAAAACCAATTACGATAACACTATTGTTATTATTGTAAAAGGATACACATCCTTTTCGACCGTATCCCCCATTTCCACTAAATCCCCCTCCCCTCTTGCATTATTTAAATCCTTGTATTAGTTTAAAAATGCAGTAACGCATATAATAACTGAAACATTTTCTATTGTATGCCCCTTTTCCACCAACCTCCTTCTCCCTCCCTCATTTTAGTTTCAAAATAGGGTAACGCATGCAATACAGTGCCTTACCCAAGATCTTTCTGTTCCATTACTCATTTTGAAATAAGTCTTATTCCCCTTTCCTTTTGTTTGTATAATTATTTTAGTTCATAAATGCAGTAAGGCTGCGGTTACACTGAGGTGGAGCGGTGTTTAACTGACCAATTCTAGCGCTCAACAGACACGTCATATTTTCCATTATTTGTGTCGTTTTCATTAGTTTAGTTTTTCAGGACGAGTCTTTTTTCCTAATATATATCTCCCCTCCCTATTCATCACTTTTCTCTTCCCCTTCAACCCAGTCCTTTCATTAAAAAAAAAACAAAGTATCGTATAACAACATCTTTTATTTATACATTATCAGTGTCGTCAATTACATTGTCTAAATATAGACCTGGACGATGTATCGTATTCTGGTGTCTAGCCCACCCAAGAAACCATACAATAGACATAAGGTGAGCGCAAACCCCAATAGTTCTCCTTCCTGTTAAAGAATTGCAGCAGTAATTATCTATTGCTTCCAAGCCTTGCAAGTTCTCCTTCACAAGAATATAACAAAAGTATGTCTTATTGCTGCTATGCCGGCTTTTTATTTTAGCTCGCAGTAAAAAAACATCTGTTGAAGGCATGTTATATCTTTCTATGTCTTGCAACGCTCTCTGGATATATATTTCAATGAAGTAGTCTCCACCACGTACATGCTCACTAAAGTAAGTCGCTGCAAGTTTTATGTGGTACGTACCTACCGCATATAGCACCATTTCGTCAGGGGTTAAAATTGGAAATGATGGTATATTTGGTACATAACCAACAATATTTTCGAAAGGGATTTTTTGTCTATTTAAGTTTTTATCATCTACATAATCGGCCAAGTGGTTGGGAGTGTGTAGTCTGTTGTTAATTATATTTATAAAATCTGCAGCATGCGCATTATCTACAAGGGGTATATGGAAAGCATTTGTGATTGCTGCTGCAATCCCAAAATCGTCAAACATATGTGACATTGATTTATTAAAATAAGATTGTCTAAAAATCTTGAAGTCCCGCTTGAATCGACCGTTGACCACTTCAACGGGCCAACGGCAAATCGTACAGAGTCTCGATCTGTTGCATTGTTCAGTGGTCAATTGCGTTGCACGTCCGCTCTTTGTCACAGGAATTATTGGAGTTAATCCACATTCTTCAACTGCGTTTACTGAGTCTCTGAACCCACGATCCAGAATTATTACATCACCAGTGTTTAAATACCACGGCATTACAGAACCCGGATCAGCCCGGAGCAGCTCTTTCAAAATCTTCGCATCTCTTTTTGTAGCGGCATAGGGTCCCAGGACATTTACGATATAGCCATCTGTTGTCACTATCATAAAAGGTTTCAATAAGTTTCTATATTTGTGAGGACTGTATGTGTCTTTTTGAAATGTGAAGTTCATACTTTTCTGTATATAAATGTATGTGCCGTCTAAAATCAGTATTGCTTTTGTGTGATCTGGAGTTCCAAACAATGTATTTGGCACTAAAAGATTGCGCCGAGCAATCTCTTCTCTATTTATGTGGTCAAACCCCAAATGTAACGGCTGGAAATCTTCTTTTAGACATTTCCTAGCAATGTTTAGTTTATATTCTATATTCTGTCTCGTCATATGGAAAATATTGAAAAGAGCGTCGAGCTTAGTACCTACCTACATAACACCAGGACTATTTATTTTAGAGGGAAGATTAATGGATGGATACAAAAAAGTGGAAAAGAAGATATAATATACATGGACAGGGGAATTATGATAATTGATAATATTAAACGCATTACTGCACTATTTACCTAAAATGACAGTGCTTTAAAAATAATGGAAGAGAAGGAGGGAGGAGTTGGTGGAAAAGGGGCCTATTATCGAAAAGGATATATTATAATATGCGTTAATGCATTTTTAAATAAAATAAGGATACTAATAATAGAAGGGGGTAATACGGGGGGGGGGTGTATTCGTGGAAAAGAGGGATATAATCAAAACGGATATAATATTGCATGCGTTACTACATTTTAAAACTAAAATGACAGTGTCAATACTTTATTAAAGTATTCCTTGGAATAGCCTTTTTAAAGGGCCACACCTTTTTTCTGCCTGGATAGATTATATTTACTCCGTAGCGAAAAAATATATGGCAGCTTAGATCTATACATTGGCGTATGTGTCAACTTTGGGCGACGTGATTTTTTTTTTGGGCCCAATCTTTTGCATCATCCTTTAAGTCTAACAGATATTTTGACTTCGGACAGGACAAAATTAATTTTAAAAAAAAAGTACGGTAAAAAAGGTTGCCCCAACAACTCAGTCCCATTTGCTATTGTCAGAGCAAGTCATAAACGACTGGGCGCCAGACTAAAGCCCTAGTCATTCGACTCTCACTTTCTCTCTTGTTTGTTAAAGAAGCCCTGCCCTTGCTTCCCTTTTTTTATGTGTAGATGTAGCGGTATTTGCTATTGTTTGTTATCTATTACTTGTCCATTACGTGGAGAGGTTTATGGCGGTACCAGGGACACAGCATTGTTCTGCCACGCGTCTTATCACTGCCTATCTTCAATAGAATCTGGTAGAAAACATTAAATTTTATTGGCCCGGATGCTCTACTAAAAAGTGCTATGATATCCCTAAAACAATAAATAGCATTCCAAACGTGGCTCCGATCAATGCGTAAAATTTTGCACCCAAGCTTTTCTTGCTCTAACCGAGCAATTTAAAAAACATTAAACGAAACCTCTAACATGTAAAAAAGAAAATTTAATCGGCACTTAGGAAACAACAAAAAGCCCACGAAAGCTCATCTAGAAAGCAGGCCCTACAAAAAAGGTTGGTATAAATATAAATGATACATCCTCGTCGGGTTTGATGCGCGGGCGCGTCTACCTGCGGCTACTCCACCATGTTTTACTACTGCGTCCCGTTAGGTTGGAAAAAAAAAGACGTTTTGATCGAGAAATATTTTACAGACAGTCTAAGGTTCCGTTGGCAGAACTATTATTTAAATTTTAGTAGCACTTTGTTGAGTATTTATGTTATTTTATAAGGGTTCTTTAGGTCTGTTTGAGTTAATGTCTTTCTATAAAAAATTTCACATGTAATGACTGTTTGTAACCTAAATAAATAAATAAATTGTATCAGAATAATAAACAGCAAAATCTTTGGTTTCGCAGGTCGACCAAAGCTTTTCTAAAAATCTATGAGCTTTACATGAGCCTCCATGTGCTCCATTTATTTTAGTGACCACTAAAAGCGTATACATTTAGGTAGTTAAACATTTTAAAGTAATCAATCATCGTGCCCTGCAGACAATGTTCCTTTTTTCATATTTAAAATCGGCTGAACATGCTAAACCACGGAACCCTAAAAGCCTTTCACGAGGCTTTTGCTTAGGAAAGGGTGAATTCAACGATTAGTCTGCCGCTGCCCTTTAATACTTCATTCTACGGCAAAAAACACCATGTACCTACTACGGTAAACCCGTGAAATTACGACAGCTGTGCCTTTCGTGACACGTTACATTATTATTTATATTTGTAACATTTTAAATATTGGGGTTATATTACAATTGTGGTTTAGAATAAGGAAAGAAGTTGCCTGGAAGATATTGCTATGAGAAATAAGTGTAAGTACACTATGTTTAATTGTTTCTTTTGTATGTCTATATTATTTGTGTGAATGGGCAAAACTGTTATAAATAAAATAAATAAATGAGGAAGAATTTGAATAATTAGAAATAGTTGAAGTAAGATAACAAAGTGAAAAAATTAACTTCCCTTAATTAAACATAAACCTATATGTAACACAATTAAAATTATATTGTTCCTGATTTAAATTAAAAGAAGAAAAACCCTATCTCTCTGAGGGTACACAATACAAAGACTGCTACGATCCTAAAGCACGTCTTTCGCTTCTTTCTGATTTATCAATCGAGTAATACAAGCTATACCAAATCAGAACTTTTGCCAAAAAAAAAATAGAAATATTAAACATTATTGAAACTCGCGTGAGCTGACATACTATGTATAGCCGTATGTAATAATACGAGTAATTTAATATAAAAACATTATATATTTGCATGCACTAAGATATTTTATAAAAGCCCACGAAAGCTTATCTAGAAGTCAAGCCCTAAGTATATTTTTATAAAAAGAGAGTTTATTTTTTATACTTATATAGGTAATTGTTTATTTAAATTTATAAGTATCGATGTCGTTGGATGAAAACAGAGCCAAAAACATAAAAGTTACATAATTATTTGATATTCTAATAATATTTTGTGGCAAAATTGAGGGACTGAGATGAACAAGAGCCGAGTAAAGATCTTTTGAGCAAAAGATCTCGGTTTACAATAATGACAGAATTCCGTTAGTAAACCGTTCTGGATCCGACATAGAATACCAGATGCCAGTGTAATTGCTGCCCATGCGTCCTGCGCTATTGTGATCGATCATTGCCAACGCACCTACCTGCGCACGCGGTTCCTTCGGGCACAATCTGCGGACGGACGAGGGATTCTGACTGCTTCTCCGCTTAGAGCGTGAGAAATTTTGGGCATACGACATGTGTAAGTTGAGTAAAGTTTGAAAAAAAAATGTATCAAAGGGCTCAAATATTTCGGAGCATCGAAATTGTAAGAGAGTTGCAAAAAATGGCAAGAAATTATAAGCTTCGCATTAAATAATCCCCAGTTTACAGAAAGAAGAAACTACTGTTAATTTATAACTAGGATTAACAACATTATGCTAAAATTCAGTCCCGCTCTAACGCGTTTGTTTTTTAACTCTCTATCCTGCTCTAATCAGATGCCGCGCACGCAAAACTTCAGTTATTTTGAAATCGTGGCTCCATTAGGACATACAGAAATAAAGTAGTAAGGCTTTTTTGTAGATAATAATGAGATCTTTTATTGTGTGAAAATTCATTTCAAACGCATATTCCGTGTCCGAGCGAATTGAATGTACAGAATGAAATTAGGTACCTACAGATATATATTTATTTGAGTAAAGACATAAAATTTCGATAATCTATAAAGGCTTAATTGGTCAGAAAAACATGATTAAGTACATATATATTTCCCAGAATGTTCTAGTAGCCAGTTTGGCCTATAAATCGAGCTAAATATACGCAATTTTACCAAATCCACGCTTATTCAAGTCTTTTAAACACAAACAATCCATTTTTATAAATATAAAAAAGACGAACTGCAGTTAGATTCTTAGATATAGCTAGTGACCTAGTGTACATCAGTGATAAGTTGTTATCTCATTCATCCATCTATCAGCCTAGTTCGTCCACTGCTGGACATAAGCCTTTCCAGGACTTTGCCACTCCCGGCGGTCATCCTGGAAGAATTGCCCATACTCACACACGCTGTGCAGGCGAGTTGGTGAGCGCGGTGCCGGAACCCTCGCACCCGTGACGCTGCTGCCCGTCACCAGTCTGTTTATAAATAAAAGCGCCGGCAATTGGGGATGGATATACCGCCACACTCCGGTTCCATATCAAGAAATTGTGGACTTAGGGTAAAGTCAAGTTAAAGGTCAAGGAATCGAACTGATTTTTTTGTGATGGACTGCTGACGCTATTACAGACACTTACTTACAGTCAATTACTTGAATGCTACATATTTATTTAAAATGAAACTTACTGCAGGTGATAGAGGAAGTCACAGCCAACATTTTATTTTCTCACACTTAACTGCGAAAACATACGCTTTGGGAACTACAGGCACTTAAAAATATTTAAATAAAAGGTCAAGGAATAGGTTTTTTGTGATATATGACGCTGTTACAAAAAAATTGTTCAATATTTATTTTCTCAGAAAGTAATGCATATTTCAGAAAAATTACAAGTTTAAAAGGTGTTTGCAATGGCGTCAGCAGTCTACAAAAAAAAAAACAGTTCGATTCCTTGGCTTTCAACTTGACTTTGCCCTACGTCCACAATTGTTAGATATGGAACCAGTGTGCGCAATCAATCGGTCCCAGGCATGGTGGCCACATGGTTGTGCCTGTTTGAGAGCCGTTCTCTTAATCTCCCCCGAATAACTTCGGGAGGGTTTGCAAGTAAGATGTACCTCCATAGTCGTCCCGGCATCAGCTCTATCACGTAATCCATCCATCCATCCATCCATCAGCCTAGTTCATCCACTGCTGGACATAAGCCTTTCCAGGACTTTGCCACTCCCGGCGGTCATCCTGGAAGAATTGCCCATACTCACACACGCTGTGCAGGAGGGTTGGTGAGCGCGGTGCTGGAACCCTCGCACCAGTGACGCTGCTACCCGTCACCAGTCTATTCCATATAAGGCCCGGCTATTAGGGATGTATATACCGCAATCCATCGGTCCCAGGTATGGTGGGCCTCCTAGTTTTTTTGCCTGTGAGCTGTCCTCTTACTCTCCCCCGAATTACATCGAGGGGGTCTCAAAGTAAGATGGTGGTACCTCCATAGTGGAGTCCGACATCAGCTCGTCCACCTAATATACTGGTATAAAGAACCATAATCCAAGTCAAGTAAGGTTGTATGTTAATGGCCTATGGCCAGCTCGACTATGCGTGCTCGTAATGAAGACAGTAATCTGATGGTAAGTTATGACACCATTGTGTTTGGTCACCGCCGATTACGGAGTTTAAGGTCCGAGATTGTGTGTATAAATAAAATGATCCTTAATAAGGCGCAAGACAACAATTAGTCGCGATGTGATTTAGGAGATAAAGTTGTAGGACAAGGTTTAGGGTTAATGACATATTCAATAAAATGTTTAGTAACTACAGCCAAAGATTTCAAAAGTAAAAGATAAGCCTTTACCGTAGTATGACAGCACCAAAATGTTTTCACCTTTAAATGGGTGACGCTCACACGTTTGGAATGGAATCCGTGCTCATCTGAACACAGTGATAGTTGGACGCCTTAATTAATTTTTACGAGAAAAGGGTCTCAATATAGCGTCGTGTGCATTTTTAAAGTGCACTAACATTTCAAGAAATACGAATAAAGCCAAGTGTGACATTTCACGTTCAAAAACAATAGATTTCAGGTGCCAGGGTCTCAATATGCCATCGTGTGCATTTTTAGAGTGCACTAACATTTGAAGAAATACGAATAAAGCCAAAAGTGTGACATTTCACGTTCAAAAACAATAGATTTTAGGTGCCAGGGTCTCAATATGCCATCGTGTGCATTTTTAAAGTGCACTAACATTTCAAGAAATACGAATAAAGCCAAGTGTGACATTTCACATTCAAAAACAATAGATTTTAGGTGCCAAGGTTTCAATATGCCGTCGTGTGCATTTTTAAAGTGCAATAACATTTCAAGAAATACGAATAAAGCCAAAAGTGTGACATTTCACAATCAAAAACAATAGATTTTAGGTGCCAGGGCTCATCTAAACTTTTTGAAATCTTTGATTACAGCACGAAATAGCTACTTGGATTCCATAGAAAAAAAGAATTAATTTTATGAGAGCATAATTCATAAAGATCCGGTACTCAGTCCGTCTGTCGGGATATAAAAGACACATTTATATAAATAATTTATTCTCGTACAAGAGGATGTGACATGTCAGCGCGGAGACAGCATACAAAACGACAACTGTACCGTGTCCGAGTGAAATGTCTCTTAACTACAAAGTCATTGTACTTTAGTATGTTAGTTCACCAAAGTGGCTACTACTGATACTAAAAATTATAATATACTAATCACAGTACAGTATCCACTGAAAATTCCCTCAAACATTAAATATTGAAATGTGTTTTTTTTATATATTTTGTTATATCACTCAGGTGGTAGAGCTGATGGCGAGCTCTACTGTGGAGGTACCACCATCTTACTTGGAGACCCCCTCGAAGTAATTTGGGGGATAGTAAGAGGACAGCACACAGGCAAAAAACCAGGAGGCCCACCATGCTTGGGACCGATGGATGGCGGTATATCCATCCCTAATAGCAGGGCCTTATATGGAACAGACTGGTGACGGGCAACAGCGTCACTGGTGCAAGGGTTTCGGCACCGCGCTCACCAACCCGCCTGCCCAGCGTGTGTGAGTATGGGCAATTCTTCCAGGATGACCGTCGGGAGTGGATTATGATTACGACGCAAGTTTTATAAAGTTTCAGTATCTACGCGTACTTACTGAAGTGCCGAGTTCTGGACGTCAAGAGAAGTAATATTATCTTACCTGCAAAGAAAAACAGAAAGATAAATAACGTTATTTATTTAAGCGCACGCGGCGCACCAACTCGAAGTTTTCAGAATAAACCCTATATGATATGATAACAAAATCCGTCAGTCGGTCTGTTTATCACTTGCAAAGTGCTCAAAATAGACGACGCCGGCGCATCGGCCAGTGCGAAAATAGCGTCCAATGGGCCAACGCCGTCAGTGATCATTTTCTTTGTGTAACTCTATATTCGCAGGGCTCTACTGCTGGTGGCATCGCATCGATTGATATAGGATATTGTAAACATGTCTCCTGTCAAAGTTTTGGTTGACTAAGACACGAAATAATGGAGTTGCAAATGTTGCATGAAATAACAACCAAGCACAACTGCAAAACTACAAAGCCATACAAAGTGTTATAAGGTCTTTCAATTTAAATGGAAAGTAATTTAGGAGGTGATTCAGTATCGTTAGTACATCACATTCCACTGCAAAATATTTTTTTTGCGCGAACTTTTTCTTCACTTGTCCATACAAACTGAGTCAGCTGATCGGACCACTTCGTATTAACGATACTGAATGACCTCCTAAATTACTTTCCATTTAAATTGAAAGATCTTATATAAGAAATGATATATAATTTACATTAAATTAAAACTAACAAAGTCCCCATTCGTCTTCGCAGAAATGTTCACATTCTTTCTCTCCTCCATAGAGTATTAAACAATCCCTCTACTCCTAGTTACCTCCGTGAACGTTTCACATTTATTAATGAACGCGGGCGTGAAATGCGCTCCTGCAACAGTCAAAGGATAGCTATTCCAGAAAACAGAACAGGATTTTACAGTGACTCATTTTTGGATTTTTTGGTACATGCTGCAAGACTCTGGAATCGCTTACCAGTGTCAATTCAGGCATTGAAAAATACAAATCACTTTAAAATAAAAGTGAAACGATTTTTCTCACCCGAGTACCCATCTTAGAACACAAATATCCAATATTATCATAATTTTTGTATGTTTATTTATTATTTATATATGTATGTGTATATTTTATAGATATGTATTCATTTATTTCAGTATGTTCATGTATTTTTATATGTAAGTTTATGTCTTTATTTTTAGTATGAGATTAGTGGAAAGGTTTTAGTTTCCTTATTTTAAAAGGTTATTTATTAACCTAACAAAGTAATAAAACTAGCTTTTAATTGAATGATATTTATTTCTTAGTAAGTACAAAATTTTGTATGCAAAGCAGATGTTCGAAGTGACGTCCTTGTTGTGCGATACAATGTATGGGAATGTTTAATGTCAACATTTTGGATACTTCTCGTTTGATTTTCAAAAAGTTATTGATTTCATTTTACTGATTAGGTAACGTACTTTCGATATCAGTTAAATTTTTTTTCGATATCTGTAATAGTTACGGAATAATCGCCTGGTCACACTTAACGATTACACCCTGTACACTTGTCTTTTTTCGTCTTACCCGATGATTGGTATCACATAGACACATAGGTACTAAGTATATCGATCAATGCAGGTACATTATGTGATCGTTACAAGTTACAATTACATGTAGTATCGAATGAAACTGTGAATATCTTTGGAGAATTCTTAACTAACAAGTTCACCTTCACCAGGGCACAACACCCATCTCGTTGGGACGTAATAATCATCGGTAAAACGCGGGTGTACCGAGTATGGACTGTGACTTGCATTTCACACTTCACACTCGGAGCACCTCTGACACCCCCTCGGGATTAATGTAATGACGATATATATTTTTAATTTTAACAAGTTAAAAATCTCAAGCCTTAACATAAAATATCGATTTACTGAAAGAATACAGGACAATTTCATACGACCTTTACAACACGCATAATCATCATTACAATTCTGTGAACATAAATCGAACAATGGACAGAAAAAAAAAAACTTGAATTTCATCAATATTATGTTTGTACGGTCGCCCGCAAGTTAGCAGTGCCTATAGCGCTGCTGTTAGTAATTCGCCCCGAACTGTGAACTCGCGATTTGAACTTGACAGATTTGGCTCATTCGAACTTTAAAATGTTATAATTATTTGTTTAGTTTTTAAATGAGCAAGTGAATATTCAACAAATTTATCAATAGGTCGGTACGACTACTATAAGGAGTACTATGGACTATGGTATGGTACTGGCTGAAAACCAGCGTTGGAGATTAATCTCCAACATTTTGCTGAGCCGGGGCCAGTTTAGTATTTCACAGTGCATGCGATAACTTTTGTAGGTATATTATTTCGAATTATGTTTAAAAAAAAATTGTGCTTTTAATTCCTTTGTGTATTTGTGTATTGTGTCGTATCGTGTACTGTATTTATTAATAAACATTTTTTCTATTCTATTCTATACAAAAAAAATCCTTTTGGTTTCATTTACTCGCCTACAAATTTCATGCATGACGTTCCAATCAACGATACTAGAGTTATCGTCGGACAAACAATAGAATCTGAGAACTTCGTTCGCTTCGCTCACTCGTTCAATTAACAGTTGGCTCAAACTGCAGGCGACTGTACCTCGCCTAAGATGTTCTTGATACTAAACAAAGATAACACAAAATAGTAACATAGACAGGTTGCTGCTTGCGTGTTAGACTAGGTTACAGTACGCTTGATTATACAAGGTGACGTTTTGATCATCGTCCAAATTCATACTGGAGGCTTGATAAGTGATCAGTATCATGAACCAATAACGATTTTTGTAAAATTCATAAAATGAAATTTGGACTCCCCATAGTGAGTCACTCAGGACTGGGAGGGAAGTCGAAATTTCATCATACGAATTTCACAAAAATTGTAATCGATTCATGATACTGATCACTCACCAAGCCTCTAGTATGAATTTGGACGATGATCAAAAAGTCACCTTGTATACTTTGACTAAAGCAAATATCTAATATATAATAATATATAAATGCTTTAGTCAAAGATTATATAGTATTTCATGAAAAATAATAATGAAAGAAAGCCAGTTCATGTAGATAAATAAACGAGACAGGATTCAAACGACAATATGGTGGTGAAACAAAATAGGATTCGTTGTGACAAAACATCACGCATCGCACTATATTGGGACACAAAGTATACATTTGGACTGAACGCAACGCCATCTGCGACCCAAATGTTGGAGAAACAGAAACTACGATATTTACACAAACTACACGCGAATTTGGACCGCAATGACTTCTGTTTTTATTCAAGGATACGATAACGTTAAGATTCATGCATCCAAATATAAGGGGAGGACATTCAATCATATACGTAGCCGGGCCTCATGTCAGAAGCTACAGACAACATTTACTCTTAAGGCGATATGTAAAAGTTTTAGCGTCCCTGTTACTCCATATGCGAAAAAACCATCAGTGCGAGAGGAACGGATTCGTGTAAAAGTAGCAAAAAGTCGGTTTTTGTTGATATAAAATGTACTAAATTTGCTATGAAAATTTCATTTAACCAGCCCCCCTATTCTGTATCTTAAGTTGCCAACTGGACAGGGTGGCTATCGTCAAAAACACAGATAAAAACTAAACTTTCAAAATTGGTTTTAGTGGGTATTGAACTATTTACGAACTGTGTCGTCACTTCAAGTGCTAACATGCCCTTAGACAATCGGAATTCGATAGTATATCTATGTTTTTGATGATAGACACCCAGTCCAGAAGGCAACTAGAGATACATAATAGGCCCGCAGGTCCTAGATATCGTTAAAACCCATCTAATAAAATATAATTGCACTCCAATATGTCATTCTAAATTGTCAAACCAGGAGAATTGGTGCCGAAAAAGACCTCACTTCAATAAATATTTCTATCGAGCCGAATTTCTCCAATCGCGTTTCTGTTTTAACAAATCCCTAGAAAAAGAATCCAAAAATAATATATTTTTTTATAATATGCTATAATACTCAAAATAATACATTATTTACTGAAGTAGATATGCACGTTCTTAAAGTGTCGATTTTTTTTCGTAGCGCCTTAATTTTGTTACTACAGTCCAGCCAGAGACTAAGTAGGTCGATGCTACAGTCCGTAAAATATAGCTTGAGCCCTGTGACAGCAGGACAGCGCTATACAATTTGTATTTCTAACTCTCTTCTTTATGCTCAAATAATTATGTATAGCGCTGACAGCTGTCACAGGGCTCAAACTATATTTTACGCAGTGGCGTGCACAGAACTTTTTTCCGGAAAATCAATCAGAAGGTCAAGTACGACAATAAAAAATATATAAATTTTTTGTAATAACACTTTGAAAAAAAAAAGTTTGTATGACGCCAGGGTAGGCACTGCCTTTCCTGCAGTGAACATTTTCATACAAACTTTTTTTTTTCAAAGTCTTATTTAAATATTTTCATTTTTTTTTTATTGTCGTACTTGACCTTCTGATTGCTTTTCCGGAAAAAAGTTCTGTGCACGCCACTGATTTTACGGACTGTAAAGTGCGTTTCATAAAATAATACCAATGCCGTAATGTTGGCACCAACGACTTCTAAACGAGATGATTGGATAAAACAAAATTGTATGTCTATGGATTGGATGAAATTGCTGCTACCAACATAACAGCATAGGTACTATTCTATCAAACGCACTATAGGTACGTTTGTTTTAAATTCAATAAGGTTGAGAAGCAACGTCTTTGAATCCCAGCCTTGTAAGATATTGGAAGCAGAAAACTTGTTTTTAAAAAACAATTATATTTTTATTTAGATTATTACAAGAGTTCTCACTGTGGAGACTGGAATTAGAATGAATATAATAATAGGGAGTTTGGGTTTTATACCCTTACTCTTATCGCTTATGACTAACAGAATGTTCTGACTAACTTAACTAACTTAGTGACTAAGAGATTACAATTTGAGAAAGTAGAAGATAGTAAATGTTATCTTCGACGGAAGTTGTTATCGTCAGTTTAAGGTCTAATATTAATGACTAATGCTAATAGAGGTATGTTATGACTAGTTGTGTAGGGTACGTAACACCTCCCCTCTTAGAACAAAGTTGGGGCGTGTTTGCCGGAACTTTGAGGACTTTTCTTGATTGTAACTTCGTCTTCATCTTCAGAAATGCATGACGTGTCCGTCATGTTTAAGGTCGTCATCGGGACGGCTATGTGTTGTTTGCGAGTGGATCTGTCAAAACAGTTGTTAAATATTTGTATACATCCATTTTGATGGTTATGTCCTTTGAAGTAGTTAAAGAAGCTTGAAGGGCAGCATTTGTATATGCAGAATATTAGCATAATAATTCCCAGGAATATGCTAAGTACTGAAAATTTTGAGCTATGTTTGCTTAGAAATGATGCTTCATTTTCTTTCAGTCGTTGAGAATAGGTTTTGATTTCTTCTTTAATTGTGTGCAATGAATCTAGTGGAACGTTATTGATCTTCATATGTATCATTTCTGGTGGTTCCAAATCAAGGATTTCTGGAACACAATTATCTTCAATATCTACAGTAATTATTGGATGAGTAATGTTGACCGACTTTTCTTCTTCAGCATTCAGAGTAATAAACGTTGTATAAAATTTACATCCAGGATCTAGAGATATGATTCCCGTGCCAGCTATTTCATTATGGGTGATTTTGTTTCCACATTCTATGGCATATGTGGTTTTGTGGTGTAGTAAAAATATCCATTTGTTATTCTTCAATGGCTGGAACGTATTGACTTGAGCGGCGATTGTAGTTACTTCACACATTTCGGGTAATTCTTTGCTGCTTGTCATCAGAATAGCCATTTCACAGGTTGGCCTGGTATTGTAGTGATATATTGGTTGATCTTTACAGACCCTTGCTTCTGTTGCAAATGTTTTGCAATTTTCCATAGAGCTCATAACAACGTACTGTTGTTGTGAAGAACTTGTGGCAAGGTAGGTTTGCTCAGGAAGGATAACGGAATAGAGAGAGGAGTTCGGATGTCTTATAGGGATTGGATAGATACGATATAAGGTGAATTTATCGTTTTTAACCAAAGGGAATTCGAGAATATATATTAATTTATTCATGTATATATATGATGTTATTGTTGAGGACTCTAGGATTTGATGGATATTTTGCATAGTTACAGGGGCTACTAGATTTCTATTAATTCTGTCTGGGCTAGAAGATAAAAGTTCTTTATATAATCTTACAGTAGAAATGATCGAGGGATGAACTGCACCCGATTTAATAAACAAAATGCTTGTAATAATGTCATCGATTTCTTTTTCCAGTGTCATAACGGCTTCGAGGATTTGAATTGATACTGATGAAATTTCTTCTGATATTGTTAAATTAAATATTATTTTACTAGATGTATTAAAATATGAACTGATTTTTCTTAGATTTTCGTTTATTACTATTTCATCGTAAGATATTTTATATATAGTTTCATTGAAGTTAGTAACTGTTGAGGATATTATTTGTAACTGTTGTTTTAATATGTCATTAGTACTGATCTGTTGGTTTTCTAAGAGATCAATACAGTCATTGTATCTTTTTGCATCTTTTGCATCTGGGGTACCTTGAAATTTAATAAGATTTAACTTTCTAAAAATACTTTAATACTACATGATTGAGTTTTTAGTCATGCAATGGTCTTAGCCGATTAGCATGCACTACATAATTTCGTCCTGTTTTATTGATAACATAATTTTCATTGAACCCTATTCTTGTGATATTATAAGGTCCTTCCCATTTGTGATCTAAGTTATTTGGATTAGGTATTTGGAGCATAACTTTGTCACCTACGTTGAATTTAGCTACATTCTTTATGGATTTGTCATAACGTTCCTTGGCTTTATCTTTCATGGACTCTACGTTGCGTTTAGCTATTTCTCGAGTTATTTTTAATCTTTCATTGAAATCGTTAAGATAATCGTTAGTTGTATATTCACGGATGTCTTTTGCAGAGTAAAGTGAATGGGGTTTGTATCCAAAAAGTAGTTCGTGAGGAGTAAAACCAGTTGATTGATTTACAGAGGTATTGTGACACATAATAGCAAGAGGGACTATTTGATCCCAGTTTGAGTTTCTTCTTTTATGATATATGCGAATATGATCTCTAAGGACGGCATGAAAACGTTCTAACGATCCATTTGTTTGAGGATGGTAGGCAGTACTCAAAGTATGATTGCAACCTAATTGTTTCATTAAGTGTTTTAATATATTATTTACAAATTCTCCACCTTGGTCAGAATGGAACCGTTTGGGAACACCAAAGTGTTGACAAAAGATTAAAAGAGTTTTAGCTATGGTGACTGGCTGTTTGTCAGGAATTGGGTAAGCTTGAACAAATCGGGTTAAATCATCTTGTAAAGTTAGAATGTATTTATTGAAGTCACCTGTTATGTCAGAATAAGAAACTAAATCAATAGTCACGCGTTCGAAAGGTTCACTAGATGATGTCGTTATAACCATCGGGGCTTTATAAGTTTTTCTTTGTATTTTACTACGTTGGCAATCTAAACAGTTGTCTATGTATTTCTTGATGTCATCAGTCATGCCTTTCCAGAAGTATTCTGACCGTATTTTCCTCGTAGTTTCGATAATGCCTCGATGACCAGATAAGGGTTCATCGTGGAAACTTTTGAGAATTTCGGGTATTTGTTCTTGAGATGGATATTTAACAGTATTTTGACAAATTGTTATTTCACATTCATATGTGTCAGCTAAATATGCAGTTATATGTAATTGTTCGTTTCCTTGCAATTTACAAGTGGGATCATTCTTAAGGTCAGGAATACAAAGAGTTTTAACGTCATTTTTTTGAAGATAATTTAATAGAGTTTTGAAATAACTTTCGGAGTCCCATGAATCATAGTGTTTTGGTCTTGAGTATCCAAAAACTATGTTTTGTTTGTTATCTGATATTAGAAGATCATTGTCATATAGGGATTTACATTTTTCTAAATAGGGATCGACTTGAGAGCACAAGCTAATAGCTTCGTTGAATAAATCATTTTTATCAGAGAGTTCGCAGGAAGTGGGGATAAAGATATTTTTGTGACGAGAATCTAAGAGGCGATCTGGTGAAATCTTAAGATTTGGTGTGTCAAAGTTATAAGAGCTATTGTCAGAAAAATGTTCATAATTGGCTTGTAAATAATGGTCAGGAGTTTCTTGATTTGTGCTATCGTCATTTGTAAGATCGATATTTGTCGTAGAAATAGGGGGTCTTGAGAGTGCGTCAGCGTTGGTATTGTTCTTTCCTGGTTTATAGACTATTTTGTATTGAAAACCAGCGAGTTTGAACTGCCATCTGGCAAGACGGCTACCTGGGTCTGTGATTTTCATATAATAGCTTAGTGGTTGATGATCTGTGACTATTGTGAAGTTTTGACCGAATAAATAAGGTCGAAAGTGTTTAACTGCCCATACAATGGCTAACATTTCTCGTTCCGTTGTAGAATAATTAGTTTCAGCTTTGTTTAAAGTCCTTGATGCATAGGCTATGGGCAAGTCTTTACCTATTTCGCCTTGTGAAAGAATCGCGCCAATAGAATGTAGTGAAGCGTCCGTTGTTAATATGAACTCTTTTGTGAAGTCTGGATATTGAAGTATTGGGGGGTTAGTAAGGAGATGTTTGCATTTGTTGAAAGAGTTTTCTTGTGTTTGACCCCATATGAAAGGAACTTCCTTCTTTAAGAGGCTAGTAAGGGGTTTTGTTATTTGACTGAAGTTTTCTATGAATCTTCTGTAGTATCCAGCTAGACCTAAGAAGCTTTTGATGTCCTTGCAATTCTTTGGAGTTGGGAAATTTTTGACAGCTTCAATTTTTACAGGATTTGGTTTTACGCCTTCGTTTGAGATAATATGCCCGAGATAAGCGACTTCACGTCGTAAAAATTCACATTTGTCTGGTTGAACCTTGAGTTCATATTTCCTAAGTCTGGAAAATACTTCATGAAGTTTTTCTTCATGTTCTTGGAGACTTGATGCAAAAATTACTATGTCATCTAAATACACAAAACACCGTTCTCCTTGAATCCCCATTAGAACAGAATCCATGGTGCGTTGAAATGTAGCTGGAGCGTTTTTGAGACCGAAAGGCATTCTTTTATATTCGTAATGACCATAGGGGGTTGTGAATGCAGTTTTAGGAATGTCAGCTGGATTAACTTCTAATTGATGGAATCCTGATGCTAAATCTAATGTTGTAAAGTATTGGGAATGACCAAGTTTGTCTAGAATGTCTGTGATGTTTGGTAAGGGATAGCTATCACCTATTGTTATGTCATTAAGTTTACGATAATCTATTACAAGACGCCATTTTTGTTTCCCTGAGGCATCTAGTTTCTTTGGAACGACCCAAAGGGGGCTACTCCATGGTGAACAACTGGGTTGTATGATATCTTCATCTAACATTTTCTGTACTTGATTTTTTACTTCTTGTTCATGAACTCTTGGGAATCGATATGTTTTTGCATGAATCGGGATGTCAGTAGTCGTGCGAATATGATGTTTCGAATGATTACTAAATGATAAATGGTCTCCTTCTATATAAAAGATGTCTGAGTATTCGGAAATTATCTTGTGTATTGAATTCTTTTCCTCATTGTTCAAATGTTCATCTCTGATTAGGTTGAGTACTTTCTCCTGTCTGTCTGATAAGCTAGTGAGTTGTTTGTCTGACTCAGAAGGATGTTCATTAAGATTATGTATTTGTTGTTCGCTAAATGAGTCAACATCAATGTTTGGAATGTCTATTATTTTGTCTACTTTGTTGGCGTTTACACAAGTAGTTAGGAATGAGTTGTTTTCGACATGGACTAAAGCATGAGGAATGATAACACCAGTGGTTAAGAATTGTTGATTTACAATAGCTACTCCGGATTTAATAGACTTTGTTGTACATTTGATTACTGTTTCGGATCTTTTATTCAAGGTTTGTTTTCCTTGAAGTTTTTCTTGTTTTTCTTCAAGGGAATGGAGTTTATATGTTTTATTATGAACACGCATTGTTTTTGACTGGACATAGATGTAGACATTGTTTTTGGAAAGGAAATCATTCCCTAGAATGCCATCAGCTTTAATGTTTAAGTTAGCTACGTGAAATTTGAACTTTGGAAGGTCGTCTAGAGATAAGTTGGCTGTACCGAAACTGCGAGTTGATGATTGTGTGCTGGAGATACCTACAATAGATACTACGTCGTTTTGGTTTATTTGTGAGGAGCCTATTTTATCTTTTCGGACTATTGAAATTCCGGCTCCAGTATCTACCAGGAAAATAACGGGTTTGCCTTCGATATGGAAAGTACAATGAAGTAGGTTTACTGGTGGTACATCGTTTAAAGAAGATATATTGTATGATTGAATTGGGGATCGAGATTTCTGGGAATTGAGTTCTGACTGAGATTTTGTTTTGGGTTTGGATTTAGGCTTTGACTTAGATTTTGACTTGGATTTCGAAGATTTAGTGATATTATTGAAATCACGGTTTTGGGACTGATTACCCTGTTCATGGATTTCACTTGATTTCGAGGATTCAGTAGATTTAAGGACATCACGAGTTTGGGGCTGATTACCCTGTCCGTGGATTTCATTTTTTGATTTAAGAGATTCAGAGGATTTAAGAGATTCGGTAGTATTCGAGAAATCGGGAGTTTGAGTGGAAGCGTCTCTAAATTCAGTTTGCGTAGAAGCGTCTTTAAGTTGTCTCCGATAGACTGGTTTATTCATTTCTAAAGACGTATTACGTTTTTGTACCTCATGTATTTGATTTACTGAATTTAGTTTTGGTGGTGTATTTACCACTCGAATTGGGAATTCTCTGTCATGGGATATGCTTGAGTCTGGGTGATTGAGCAAGAGGCTAAAGCGGTTTCCGAGGAGTTGCTCATCTCGTCGGTCGCTGGCGAGTTTAAATGATTAACGTTTTTCGGTGGAGCAGGTAGAGCGCGTTGGTTTTGTGGGGCAGGTAGAGCGCGTTGATTTTGGTTATCTCGAAGATTATTATTGAACGCTCTCTTACGACAATCGGCAATTAAGTGCCCAGGTTTTTTGCAATAGTTGCACGTTTTTTGTTGCACTTGATTTGTGTTCGATGTTCCCTGCATTTGATTTGGGACGTTTGAGACTGTGTAACGGTTTGAATAGGTACTTGAATTATAAGATTTTTGTACAGGTTTTGCAAGATCTTTTGCATAGTGCTCAACGTGTTTAGGAGTTCTAGGTGGGGTTTGTTTGAACAGTGTTTGTCTTGCACTGTTCATTGCGCGTATTTGATCTTCTTGGATAGCAAACCGCCCTGCTTCGGATAGCGTTGTAAAACCTTTAGTACGGAGCATTGTACCGATGTCGGGATAATTTAGTCCTATCTCGAACACTCTTAGAGCAGTTTCTTCAGTCGCCTTCATTCTACCTATCAACGAGTTGTCGTCAATTTCCGCGTTTAATTTTTCAATAATTTTTCCGCGACACAGATCTACTCTATGTAGATATTCGGTGATAGTTTCGGTTGCGAATTGGAACATTGATTGTAATTCAAGATTTAGGTGAGATATCGTCTTGACATTGGAAAATTTTTCGATAAGGAATGATCGAAGATCTCCCCAAGAAGCATACTGTTTACTATGCACATCCGATGCGTTTGTACCCACGATATTGTTTAGGGCATAGATTAAAAGGATTCGTTTCTGATTTTCTGATGCTAGTGAAAATGCTGAATCACATGATCTCGCGAATTTGTATACTTGACCGGGTTGATTTGTATCAAAATTTGGTATTAATTTTAGAAGCGTATTTATTTCTAGCGCCATTTCAGAATTTAAGTTAGGGTAGATTTCGTTTTTAATTTCTAAGGGCATGAGTTTCGTAGAGATATGCAATTTGAGATTTATATATAATATGTGAATATAAGCACAGTGATATAATGGAAACACAGATAATATGGAACACAGTAAAATAGAATAACACAATAACACAGGAATAGAAAACACAATGAAATGGAAATGGAATACACAGAGGAATCGAGCAAACAAGTTTAGCCACTTACCAACATAATAATATTATTTTAATTTGCATGGTTTCGGCAAATCTTTATTAAAGCCCTCCGGGCACCGTCCAGGTCCTTTTGGCGATGTTTGTCCTAGGTCCTGATCGTTTCGATTTGACTATATCCAGTACCGACTGCGCCAATGTAAGATATTGGAAGCAGAAAACTTGTTTTTAAAAAACAATTATATTTTTATTTAGATTATTACAAGAGTTCTCACTGTGGAGACTGGAATTAGAATGAATATAATAATAGGGAGTTTGGGTTTTATACCCTTACTCTTATCGCTTATGACTAACAGAATGTTCTGACTAACTTAACTAACTTAGTGACTAAGAGATTACAATTTGAGAAAGTAGAAGATAGTAAATGTTATCTTCGACGGAAGTTGTTATCGTCAGTTTAAGGTCTAATATTAATGACTAATGCTAATAGAGGTATGTTATGACTAGTTGTGTAGGGTACGTAACAGCCTCAGTCTATTCTCATGCTCTTCCTAGTAAACACAATCGTAAATGTTTAACAAATTCGCGAGTTATTGTGACATGGATATTCCGAAATTATTACTGGTCTGAAAACGCTTTGTTTTGTCAACATACCGTTGAAACCGATTTGAAGCTGAAAATTGCTGAACGCGCGATCTTTCAACAGCGTCAGAATTAGACCTTCCTCACAAGTGAAGAAAAAGGTTGAAACAGCATTTCATGAATCAAAGCGTTGTTTATATGCGCACGAAAATGTATCAAAAACAAACACCAAATCAATTTACGGTTCTTCTGTGTAAATCTAATTAATCAATCACAAAGTGGGTTAAGAGTTGAATAAATCTCCCGCCGAAGGGTGCGATTGTATGCAAATGTACGGGAGAGGAGGGGGGGGGGGGACCCGCATGACGTGCGTCTACTGCGCGCAACACAAGGGCGCACTTCAAGCATAGTAGATGTAATGTAACCAGTAGCGCAACCGTGCCGCATTTACGACTTGAACCTGAAGAAACGATAGGGCTAAAACTCAAAAGTTTGGTAATTTTTCAAAGTTATTAATTGATTATACATGAGTATTTACATATACACAGAACTTAAACCACTTTAAAATTACCCGAAGTTCAATTTCCCACGAAAATTTGTCAGTACTCCATTTTGTAATTATCGTATTGGTTAGTAGAACGTGTAGTGTAAGTTTTGCAACACGTCTGTGACACATACAAACTAACACCCACCACATCTGGTATTTTTCAGTGTCCCATCGCCTCACGAAGTAACTCAGTCTTTAAATTACCACGAAACGTTCACAAGAAATAAAGTTATAACTTGAAATAGATTTTCAAGCAATCCCCTATTCCTGGTCTTTACATGAGTCAAAATTATGATGGTTGTATTGCATTGTATTAAAATGTATTTAAGCTTAATTTCAGTGCTATTGAAATCACGGGCAAAAGCGTAAAATGAAAACGTGAACTCTCCTCGCGGTGCCGACCCTGGCGGGCGTACCGTGACGATCTCTGGCGCGTCTGTGTGCGTTCGATGAATTCGGGCGTTTGTAGAAGCTTACCTACTGTGGCTGTAGTATAATTTATAATCTACTGTGCCTCTGGGGAGCCCTCATCGTCACATTTGTCTTGCGAAACTGATGATCAGTGATGCTTTACATCGATTATGACGAATGTGTGCGTGTGTTGTTTTGGTTTGCTTAATTGGAACACTATTCTGGTGTTTTAGGGTCACTTACACAAGAAAATTTAAACACGTGTATCTCGGCTATTATGGTAACTGAGGTAGACGTCAGGTTACTAGTAACTAAGAAAAAACGGCCAAGTGCGAGTTGGACTCGCGCACGAAGGGTTCCGTACCATTATCTATAAAAACGGAAAAAAAACATGTCTGTTTTATGGGAGCCCCCTTGAATATTTATTCTATTCTGTTTTTTAGTATTTGTTGTTATAGCGGCAACAGAAATACATCATCTGTGAAAATGTCAATTGTCTAACTATCACGGTTCATTAGATACAGCCTGGTGATAGACGGACAGCGGAGTCTTAGTAATAGGGTCCCGTTGGTTACCCTTTGAGTACGGAACCCTAATAAAAAAGAAAAAAGTAACCTAAGACAGTGCTTTTTTAAGCAAATGTTACTTATGCACTTTTGAAAGTTTAATGGAGTAACTCCTAACATGTCCGTAAAATAAACTCATTGCATCGCTACATCAATCATTACTATGTAAAGTTTTACAATTCATTAACACCTCTACAATAAAGAGCCTGATTCACGTCGACTCATTCATTAGTCAATCAACAAAGCTTAAGTGGCCAATAAGTACCAGTGAGAAATAAACACCATTTAAAATCCAAGTTCATTCAAAGGATTGATTATTCTGTTTCTAAAGTATAACGATATTAAAGTAGCAGAACTGACCGTAAAAACTATCAAAAAACATTACTATTACCAGTAACCTACATTATACAAGGTGAATTTTCGAACATCGTCCAAATTCATACTTGAGCCTTGTTAAGTGATCAGCGTCATGAACAAATAAAGATTTTTGTAAAATTCATAAAACGAAATTTCGACTCCCCATAGTGATTCACTCAAGACTGGGAGTAAATTACTATGGGAAGTCGAAATTTCATTATACGAATTTCACAAAAATTGTTAACGATTCATGATGCTGATTACTTATCAAGCCTCCAGTATGAATTTGGACGATGATCACAAAGTTACCTTGTATATTTTTTAACTACTTGATACACCAACTAGTAATGCACATATGAACGTCTACGAGGGCGTTGCGCGTATTTCACGCCATTTTTAGATAATTTGTTTGTACCTATAATTGATTTTTATATCTTGTTGTGCCCTCTAACAATATTAATTTTAGACCACATATTTTTACGCGAAATTACTGTAAATAAGCATTAAGTGACAAAAATGCTGAAACATTCAGAAATTATAGAATAGAAAAGATATGGAGAAGTTGTGTTAAAATATATACAAATCTGATGATAATGATACAGACCTGTACAGTAAAATATTTAATATTGAAGCTACATTTTTTAGCCATTATAGGCGTTTACTGTACCACTTATTCCACCCTGTAGGTATGCCTTGTTTTCCTTTAATAAATTACCGAAATTAAACTATTCATGATGACCTGTAATTTATCAACTTTTGAATAGGATTTGAAATATAAATCAAGGTAATAGCTTGTATTATTTTCTAAGCCATGGTTTAACTTGAATTCCCACAAGTTATGTGTGGGAGATACGGTCGTACCAAGTCCAGTAAATTTAGTTATTACGCGCTTCCTATTTATACAATTACCTACACATATACTTAATTTTGTAATACCTCTACGGATCAATATTGTTCGTTGCCTCAACATCCATCTTCCACTTAACAAAATTACTTATTAATTTTTTGAACTTTGTCATAGAGATCTCCGTTTTGTTTCGAGACGCCTGAAAAATAATCCTGAAGATAGAAATAGCAACTTTTATTAATTCTAAAATTACCTTTTGTGCTAACCCTTTTCTAAGTGTGCTAGCTACTTAAATAAAAAGGGCTAATATTCTATGTAATATTAATTAATAAAATAATAATTAGTTTAACAATAATACTCCATTAACAAATATTTAGGTTCTCTTTCCGCACTACAATATCATTTGCAGTTTGTGTATACCCAACAAAAATTACATTATGATTATGTTTATTTTGCGAAATCCATCCCTATGAATACTCTAAATATTATTTAGAGTGCATTACAAACTAGAAAATATAGAATTTGAAAAAATTTCCCGGGCCAGGATTCGAACCTGCGACCTCTTGTTATCATTATGATTTATTATTTGAATGTCTCTCTTTAATTGATTGTTTATTGTTGTGAAAAGTGTCCTTTATTGTAATATGCTATTTTTTGTGTATCTTCTGTGTTCAAATTTCATTTGTACACTTTAAATATTTGTATGCCTTTACGGCGGAACATACTTTTGTAAAACCATCTATTTCTTACCTATGTTGGACAAATAAATGCTTTGATTTGATTTGATTTCTTATGGTAACTTGAAAGCTCTTATAAGACCAACTAATAGTATTTATAGTAAACTGTGAATAACAATGGTGTCGATTCGATGTGAAACGACTTAACTTATCACTTAAATTAAGTTAAGTCCTGTCAAGTAAGTTAAACCGAATCGACACAAATAAACACTAATACAACATAAAACTTAATACGCATTACTAATCGTAGAAAACCATTCAGATTATTCCACCATAAAAGTAATATTTCCAGAGAAAAATAGAGTAATTATAATATATCAGAAAAGCTTCAATTGAATAAATTTTCCATGTAATGATCCGCATTCTCGTACGGCCTGGATAATTCCCTAAATTGTATTTATTCTAATAAACAAACAAGTAGCGTAATTAAATGACTAATAGTTCTAGTCACAATACAAGTAGGTGAGCTTATGACGTTCGAGTGTAAAAAACCGGTCAAGTGCGAGTCAGACTCGCGTACCTAGGGTTCCGCATCGTGGATGAAAAATTTAACTTTGTCATTTTGTTTCCGTGAATTTCTCAACCGCTATATTTTTCCTGTAATCTTTACTTAAACATATATTACCATAATTTTTTTTTATTTGTCGGTCCTTCGGACATAATTTTTTTGTGGTTTTTTCAAAGATTTCTCGAAATAGATGCAACTAAATATAGTTAAGGTATATATTTTTACAATTAAGTCTTTAAACATATATAAATATGTGTGCAAAGTTTCATTAAGATCACAGCCATCAGGACGTCAAAAACACCTAAAGCATTCTTATGGCAGCTGACCGAGGAGCTTTTTTCTCTGTTGTATTGGAAATATTTTGAACAATTTAAAATTTTCAAACATTTTTTTGCACCGTGTTATGTGGGCAAATTAATGCTATTTTTGTGCCAAATTTCCAGGTGTTAAAGTTATGATGCTGACATACGGACGGACAACGGAGTTAATAGTTAGTATAAAGGCTTCTTTTGTAACTTTTAGATACCACAGAACCCTAAAAACTACTGCAATATACTATACTTATACAATATACTTACCAGAGCTTCGACAGAAATGGATGACGGTATATTTTCAGAATTCCGTACCTCATCATGGAAAATCTGAACCCTTATTTATAGGATCACTCTGTTGTCCGTTTGTCTATCTGTCAGTGTGTCAAGACCCTTTTTCACAGGCAAGGCTCGAGGTACTACTTTAAATTTATATCGAATACTGAGGTTTATAGCCTGATACTGATGTAAGAAATTCAAGTTTCAATTTTAACGCAATAAAAAGATATGTCCTGTCAAATCGTATTTCCCTGCCAAAAATCTCCCCGAGTGATCACCAAAACCTAAAGGGTACTTCCCGGTAACCTACAATCTTGAATTTGAGTCAGAAAACAGGTGTTTTGACACAAGTGAAGGAATAAATCCAAAAATCATAAATTTCCAATCCTTTGTGAAATAAAAATAATAGTTAACCAAATTATTTTGGCAACTTTGTTTCATACGCTTAGTTTGAATTTTTGTTGAAATCGTTTGTACTAACTTATTTGATTATGTTACCGTCAGGTACGGAAGTACGGAACCATCAGGGCATGAGTCCTACATGACCGTTTTTAGGGTTCCGTACCCAAAGGTAACCCTATTACTAAGACTCCGCTGTCCGTCTGTCACCAGGCTGTATCTAATGAACCGTGATAGTTAGACAGTTGAAATTTTCACAAATGATGTATTTCTGTTGCCGCTATAACAACAAATACTAAAAAACAGAATAAAATACATATTTAAGGGGGCTCCCTTACAACAGACATGCTTTTTTTTGCCGTTTTTATAGATAACGGCACGGAACCCTTCGTGCGCGAGTCCGACTCGCACTTGGCCGGTTTTTTTTTTATATGTTCATCTTAAATAAAAATATTTGGAATATTAAATGAAACTTGAGAATAATTCATAAGCGTGAGGCGCAACGCAACAGAAGAAAGCAGTCTGAATTTGCTGAAACTGTTCGGCTATTAAGGTAAGATAGATAGATAGATATATATAACATTTATTTCCCAAAAACACGACATACATACAAAAAACAAAGTAGAACTTAAATAAAAGAAAAAAAAACTAGATAAAGTTAAAACACAAAAAGAAAGTTAAATTTATCCTAGTGGTATGAGTGTCGCGGCAAAGAGAAAAAGGCTCCGACTCAGCATAATGCCGCAAACCGAAATCTGCGACGCTGTTATTCTGTCGTCACCTGCAGAGAGCCGCACGAATTCCATCGAGAGTGGACAGTTATTATTTATTTAATGTGTATGTGAGTATAATGGTTGTGTAATTTGTATATGAGTAAGTATAACAATTTTGGCTAAATATATTAAATAAGAGAATGTCCTGACTAACTGGTCTATCAATGCCCGAGCCAGCTGATTGAACCTAGGAACATAAATTTTGACTGTGGGTTTCATCTGCGACACGCAGACATCCCCAAGAGATAAAAATATAATAATAAAGATGTGTGGTATAGTCAATAATAAAATCGGTAAGACGTTGTTTATACCATTTGGAATATTGTGTTCAAATAATACAAACACTGGTTACTCATCAGACCTTGAGAAATCCTTATTAGGTATAAATAAAATGACTCCTTCGCAAATCTACGCCTCCAGTCCAGCCCTGCGCTATGTCCCGCGTTAAGGCTTCCCCAGTAAATTTCCGATGTAAAATATCCGCACATATAAGGCTTTACGGGTTTTCTGCAAACGCTGGTGAATTGTCCCTACTTAGCGTTCAATGTATGACTCATTATGTCATTATGCAATTAGGACGAATAGTTGTTTACAATATGTATTACTAGCTTTTGCCCGCGTTGATCAAGGCGATATGCGAAAAAAATACGGCTTTTTCTTTTCTGTGTATTTCATGAAATGCACGGAAAATTTTAATAAATTTCTGGTATATGCAGTTTGACTATATAATCTAGGGTTTTGAAATTGGAAAACATGTTATAAATATGTAAATAATTGTTGAAATGAGGTCTTCAAACACACTTTTTCTCCTCGTTTGACGAATAGGAATCATATACAGAACTCAAACATATTTTATTAGGTGTGTTTCAACAATATCTAGAGATTTGATATTTGAAATTTTGCTAGCTATTTTAGTTTTTTTAACTAGAATATAAAACCAACTTTTTTCCCTTTTGCCCTGAATCCGCGCCTCTCGCACTGCGCGATTTTTCGCTTGCAGTGACAGTGACAAAAATAAAATTCGCATAGCCTCTTACGTCTTTATGGGATAAAAAGTAGCCTATGTCCTATTCCAGATCTAGAACTACATTTGTGCAAAGTTTCAGCCCAATCGGTTCAGTAGTTACGGCGTGAAGGAGTAACAAACATCCATCCATACAAACTTTCGCATTTATAATATTAGTGCGACTTAACGATACAAATGCTAATTAATATTATTAAATAAAGCAGATTTTATATAATATTGTTAAATGACGACAGCTCTCAATGCATTCTTAGAGTCCGAACGATCTAGTGACGTGTTCTTCAATAGTAAAAGTCAATTATTTTGTAAGTTAATTAGTTATTTTTTGGCTTTAAGTTATTTTAAATATTATGTTAATTTAAATACTAAAACTAATAATTATTGTTATTGGGTTCAACCGTAATAATTATAATAAATAAATAATTAAAATAATTTACTTTTCATATTCTCATAACTCACTATAACTTCAACGCTTACAAACAAATGACAGCTAAATTAATGGCTAATAAAACGGAAATCTTTGCAATAAGACATTACGCAATTATCGTGTTTGACATCATCCATTACCTCCTTCTAACACATCTGTAGTTTTTTTTTATTTATGTGTAATTAAATAACAAGAACTGAAACAATTGCATCAATGGAATTAAGATTTTCCTACTATAGGAAAAAAGTATTTTTTTAGCAGTCGCCAATTAAACTTACTTTTTTTATAATCTATAAATACAATACGTATAATAAAATAGTAGAACCCGGTGTGTCTGCACATTGAAGAAAAGTAATAAAAATAGAAAGGGGGTAAGCAAAATAGAGTAAGTTCAATTTATTGTATTCTTTTTCTTTGTGGTGTGACAATAAAGCTTTGAATTATTGTCTGTCTGTCTGTTTGTTCGCGCAAGAATTTACTTTTCTACTATAAGAAGTTACATAGCAAATAATAATTCCGGGCGATGATGTCACGAACGATTGTATTAAAGAAAAAGACAAGCAAACTTTGGTTTGGATTATGTAGCTTATAAAATTTTAGTACATAAAAAATTAACAGATGGCGCTGTTCATTATTAGAACGCGCATAAATAAATATTTGATTATTTCGTGTAAATAGCGTCATCTATAAGTGCAAAATTAAATTATTTGACAGCACTAACAATAAATAAAATTATCAATAACGATGCAGTTAGAATTAAATTCATGACCACTACTGACATATTTAAAATAATGTAATATAATAATCTTAATGTATAATCTTGGTTGTTTATATTTTTATATATATTTTTTTTCTATTTAAAATTGTTATAAGAAGTGTTTTCTGACATATGAATGAAAAATGACATTGAAACACAACCACAAGACCTAACCTTGTCATCGTAAACTTATTTTGAAACGCAAGCTCTAGTGATTCACTTTGTTTTTCATCTTTGATGTTTCTAAATTACTATTAAAATTAATAATTTGTTGGCCCGAGGATGTGTCATAAGAAACCGGTCGCCTAAATTAAAATTAAAATAAATATTTGTGGAATAAAAGTACAAGAATTTTGTGTATAATATACTGAAGATGATATTCCACCAAGAACCATCAATCGAATCCATCAAATATACGTTATCTAATTTGGTAAATTTAGTTGCAGCAATTGTATAACAGATGGCGAAGCCTTCTTTGATGAAACAGGCTGGGTTCTATAATCACTGAAAATTGTAAAGCTAACTATATTAAATTATATTAATAAACTGTAAAAGAAAAGAGTTGTGTCTGTTTGTCCATTGATGACATTCCAAAATAAAGCGGTGTGGGATAATGATACAAAAAAATCTGAATTTTTGTCGGTATTTCATGCATCACTCAAAATCTACTGCACGAGTTTTGATGCGATTACTACTGTACAATTCTCAGCAGTGAGACATGGATTAAAAAGAAAGCAGGAAGGGAGATAACTGTTCGATAACTGGGATAATGGGACTGTGGCCGCATTATCTTCTTTCACGTGTACGAAGTCACGGGCAACAGCTAGTTGTCTAATAAGTCTGCACGGCATTGCCCGCCCTTAACGTTCGATAAGACTGTATAGCTAGCTATACTAAGACTATATTGTTCTCAAAGCTCAAGGGCGGATCCAGGAGGGGTCATGGGGGTCATGGGCCTAGATCGACCTTTTTTTTTTAAATTAATATTACTTACACTAAACCATACACATATAGTTACTAAAAGCACCCTTCGCTCGATGCCTTTTCCGTTAGTAGATATAGGCAATTAAACCTTTGACAGCTAAAAAAAGCCTTTTTTACACCTCAGGATCCGGGCGTGCAGGCTAGACTAGCCGTTCCGGACATATGAACCGTTAAAATTTTGACAAAAAAAAAGCCGAGAAATATCGTGAGGCACCCAGTGGGACGAAGTTTTTTTTCATTTGAATTTTCGAGCCTGTGACCCCCCCTGGCTCGAAGGATCCGCCCTTGCCAAAACCATGGATAATCTCTAGGACCAAAATAACCAGTTACATTGGTTCATTTAGAAACAACGTTGACACCAATACACGCGCGACGAACGGTTTCTAAGAATACGATATAAATACGACAGTTATTGGTTATCCGTTCCACGAACCATTTTAAAATATGGTTTGATATCCCACTAATACTCGTATTATAAATGCGAAAGTTTGGATGGATGGATGTTTGTTACCCCTTCACACCGAAACTAGTGAAACGATTAGGCTGAAACTTTGCACAAATGTAGTTCTAGACCTGGAATAGGACATAGGCTACTTTTTATCCCATAAATCAGTTCCCATTGGATGGCAATGGGGTGTCAAGTCCCTATAGAAAAGTGATGTACTGTTACTCCTTCAGGCCGTTGAATATACGTGGGATGGGATAATGAGGATGTAATGGGATGGGATAGTGGCATTAGTGGGATGGGGTAGGATGGGATTCGATACGACTATACAAAAACTTAAGCAACGCGGGCGAAGCCGCGGGCAAAAGCAAGTATTTTACATAAGTTCATGAATTAGGGGTACACATAGTTATCCAAATCCCAGTTAATGTTTATTTTATTATTACACTTAATGTTTATTTACAAAAAATATATATTAAACAGACCATATAAAAATGATATTGTACAAAGGCGGCACTTATTGCTATTAGCAATATTTACTAGGCAACCAATGGGTTGGTTTGTTTGTTACCATATAGCTCTGCAATTTATCGACTGATCACGATGAAACTTTTGCTGCTAAATATATTTGTCAATCGGGAAAATCAGGCAGTTTCCTATAGATTACAAAATACTCATAACACAGCTTGGGCTTTACACAGCTTGGGCGAAACGGCAGGCAAAAAAAAGCTTATTCTCTATACACATTAAAGCCGTTGGTGTTGTGTTCTGAAATTCCGTCTGTCACATTACAGTTAGGGTTGCGTTCCTAAACGCCCGCCCGGGTAAAACGTTGCACAACCACCCGAATGAAAACGTACAGTACACAAACCTTGTCAGAAATGTAAAATTCACTTTGACAGTTTACATTTTACATTTACCCAGGCGTTTAGGAATCAGAATCAGAAGTCTTTATTTGTATAAACATAGGTAAATGGTTGTTTTGACATAAAATATGGTTCCATATGCTTTGCCATATTCGGCACACAAAAAATTCAACTTAATACTAAACAAAACATAAACTATTGAATTCTATTAATTAATATTATACAATTATTGTCTGGAAAATCATTTCACATATAGAAAATAATTAGGTAAGTACATGTTAAAATCTTAAAGCTAAAAAAAAAAAAAACAAATAAAAAAAAACTTTAAAATGCTACCGAGATATTAGGTTTGTTTGAACGTTTCAAACATAAGCAATTAATTATATAGATATTGTAGTGTATGCGCTATAGCATACATACGCTGTCTCGTGTGTTCCTGTATTGGGTAGCAAAACGTCACTGTCACGAGAGCCGCGGGCGAGGGTGCACGGTGAAGCTATTACCAAACATGTGAGCATTGTCGAGCCAGTCTAGTGATAGGGAAACGCTAGAATAAGAAATAGAAATATCATGACCCTACAGGTATAAACCCAAGGATAAAGTTTTAAATGATTCTGAGAAGTAAGGGGAATCTATAAGTAACTCAACCTCTTGCCAAGGTATACCGTGAAGCGATTGCAACCGAAGTTGACTGTACTTGGATTATTTACGTATCCAGTTTAGTATTCCATGTCGATTCTACTCGTGTACCAGCGCAGAATTCAATGCCAGTCACAATAGAACGTTAAATAATAAATTAATACGAAATTGACAACATTATTATTGTTATGGTATCAACATGGTTAGTTTTTCGTCAGAGGGCTTCAAAGTTCACATAAAGCGTCCCGCCGAATTCGGTGACATAATAAGGTATCTGTATTAAAACTTCTAGGTATATTTTTATTTTTTTTATTTTTGCTGAGTCTTGCTTGACAGTTAAGATCACGCCATTCTCCGCGGGAATCCCACAGAGTCAACCTCCACAGATAACCTCATCAGAGTCATCCAATACAACATTAGACAACTAACACAACAGTATCTACTCTGTGTCGGCGACCGAACATTACTGTCAAATTCATATAGCAGCAAGTGTGTGTAAATAGAGTCATTGCAACAAAAACTAATGTTAAAGAAACAGCATTCATAAAAAAAATTACAGAAGGAGAATTGCAAATTCCTAAGGTTAAAAATAAAACGCAGGTATTATGTTTCAAGGGAAAGCTCTTAAGTTTAAACTTTATATATCGTCTTAAGTATGTGGATTCAGGTCACTCTGTTTACAACCGATACATATGAAAAACGGTCCATTTAGCTGTCATTTCATAACGTATGAAAATGAAACAAAATGTATGTGTTATCTTATACATATTCGGTATGATGACCAAGTGTGAATCCGCCATCATAAAAAGACTTACTTTTTATAAAAGTTGGTTGCGTTTTCAGTTCTATGTATAATAATAAGTTTCTATCTTGGTTCCTCGAACAAGTAATACAAGCCACGAATTCTTATGAATCCTACATTCCGAGTGACCGGATAACAAGGGCAACCAAAAAACGAAACCGACTCATTAATTTAATTAAAAGAATTAAGAATATTAATCAAGATAAAGATTAACAAACGTAAAGGTCAAACGGACCGAAAGGATTTTTCAAATGTTTCTGCATAAATAATTGCATTGTTACAATCGGTGACAACCTCAACCCGAATAAAATTAATACCATATCATTGATGCGTCATTTGGTAAATATCAATGATTTACATAATTTGAGAAAACGTAAAAAAAAAACATGAAAAAAAGAGGATGGCATACCCTAGCAACTTTTTTTATTAACCGTCCAGCACGATAAGACTAATGGCAAAGACCTTATTTGCTTTTGATAGAGGCGAATATATATTATGTTGGCTCTTTGGACTCTTTTTCTTGGACGCGTAATACTAGTGAAACAACAAATTGGTGTGTTTTTAAGCTAATACTAAAATATTTTGTAGGGAAAAAAATATTGGATTTAGGTAAAATCCCTTCATACTTCTATTGCCTATTTAATCAAAAAAAAAACATTTTTGAAACGTTCGTTTCATAAGACAAATAATCTATAGTACACTAATACTTTGTATCTCCAAACACAGGCCCCTCCAGCTTAAATGGAGATGCCCTAGGAACCTTTCATATTAGGCTAAGTATTAAGAGAAATAAAGATTTTTTTTTTTTATTTATTACTATATATGTATACGATGTATATGTATACGTATAGTACCTATATATAAAAGAATTCCCTGACTAACTGATCTTTCAACGCCCAGACCAAACGGCTGGACCTAGGAACATGAAATTTGGATTGGAGGTGCCTTGTGTGACGTAGATATAAGAGATTGCAAACAGGGCCCGGTCACCGGACCCGGTAAGTATGAAAACCACGGCGCGGGATCCCTTCCAGTAGCGCCAACTCGTAGAAAATTGGCATGGCAACATTTCAAATTGACACTATAAGGAGTAAAGAAAAAGACCTGCGGGCCTATTATGTATCTCTAGTTGCCAACTAGGTGCGTATCATAAAAAACATAGATATACTATTGAATTCCGATTATCTAAGGATATGTTCGCACTTGAAGTGAGGACACAGTTCGTAAATAGTTCAATACCCACTAAGGGCAATTTTGAAAATTCAGTTTTTATCTATGTTTTTGATGATAGGCACCCAGTCCAGTTGGCAACTAAAGATACAGAATAGGGGGGCTGCAGGCCTATTATGTATCTCTGGTTGCCAACTGTACTGGGTACCTATCATCAAAAACATACATAAACTATCGAATTCCGATTGTCTAAGGATATGTTCGCACTTTAAGCGACGACACAGTCATTAAAGCCAATTCTGAAGGCTTTAATTTTAGTTTTAGTGATGTCAGAACTAAAATGTTTCCAAAGTAATTTAGCTTCAGTTCTTAACATTTATGAGCTATTTTGCAATGAAGAAAATTTTGTTCTGACAGCATTAAAACTAAAATTAAAGCCTTTAGAATCGCCTTTAATACCGACTAAAGGCAATTTTGAATTTTCTGTTTTATCTATATTTTTGATGGTACTTATCCGGTTCGGTTGGCAACAGGAGATACAGAATAGGGGCTGCTTGCTTAAACTTATAAATTAATAATTACTAATACTAATGTAACTATTCCGTCCATACCATACCATAAGTAAAATTAATCAATTGTGTATTGAATTATTTTGAGACTTTGAGTGAGACTGATTATTGTTGATTTGCTAGTTTGAAATAAATATTAATTCGTAACCATGAATCATTGTCTTTTTCCATTCATATATAGTAAATTTTCGTAATAGTAGTTTATGCTACAAGGGCGAAAAGGAATAAATTATGAGGACGATTTAACGTAACCGAGTAATTTATTGCTCTTACGCCCGTGTATCATACTACGTTTTTCAATGCATAGTGTGAGGAAATAAAACAAATATAATCTTGTGAACTTTAAATTATGATTGGCCCAGTAACAGTGGAAAAAAGTATAACATTTATGGTACACAGGAAAGGTTGCAGGAAAGCTAACTTCTCTTAAATTAATAAAAAAACTAAAGTCCTAGGGCAAAATAATCGACTTTCTGTTCGGTTTTGATGCATAAAAAGTGGGCCTTTACGAGCACTTGCATTGAAAAATACTTTAAAGATTTCATATAAAGATTCAAGACTGGGTTGGCGACGAATGCTACTGGGCCCGGCCGGGTTGAGAAACATACCGGGTTGCAATCTCTAGTAGACATCCGCTAAGAAGGGATTTTAGGAAATTCCAATGGGATCTAGAGAAACGGGATCCACGGAGCGTCTGCTAGTTTACAAGTACAGTAGAGCCTCGCTAATCCGGACCCCCGCTTATCCGGTGATCCCTGTAATCCGGACGGGCGAGCGGGGCTTCTTCGGCCAAATAAACTTCGTTTTTTTTATGTGCAGATTTCTTACACGTTTGAATGTAATTCTCTACATACATACATATGTAGTTTTGTATGTATGTATTTGTGTCTATTCGGCATAACACAACTTAACTTATTTGATAGGACTAACCTCATTTTAAGCGTCCTGTCTTTTTCTTTCTTTATCGAAAAGACAAGGACAGAACGCTTAAATTAAGTCTAGTTCTGTCAAATAAGTTAAGATGTGCTACACCGAATCGACACCATTGTCTGTTTTGTTTGTCTCACTTATCGTTTTTCGATAATTAATTAAATAAACTTAAGGTTAACCATGTATTTTAATACCATTAATATATTGCAGACCACAATCCGGACGCCTCGGTAATCCGCCAAGCAGTGGCGTGCACAGTACTTTTTGCTGGAAAAGCAAACAATTGGTCAAGAACAACAATAAAATAAATATGAAAAATAGACATATAGACAATGTCTACCCTAAAGTGAAAATTTCCTATACAAACTTTTTTTTTTAAAGTGATATTTAATTTTTTTCATATTTATTTTATTGTTGTTCTTGACCAATTGTTTACTTTTCCAGCAAAAAGTTCTATGCACGCCACTGCCGCCAAGGGCCTGTTTTTTGCCTATACTGATTAGCGAGGCCCTACATTACAAAACTCTATCAACCTACCAACAGTACTAAGCTTTTTCAAACAATGCGCTGATTATTTATTACGTTAGCATACCTAACACTCATAATCGCGTGTTCAGACATCGTTAAATCAGATAAAGGATTCCTTCAACTCGTAACCCTGGGAAGGTTGGCTTAGGATCATGTAGCGTCAGCAACGGAACTAGACATCACGCCATATTAGTTATCTCCTACGTTCCGGTATTATCTCGCTTACTACTTTAAAATAAGGGATTCGGGACGGTGGCGCCATCGAAGACGTAAACAAGGCGGATGATAACGTCGGAGCTAAATATTTTCGTGGTTTATCGTCGGGTAGTCCGTGTGTCCACAAGTCGTTATTTACTGTTACACTGGCCACTGGTGCTGGTACAGTGCGGGAACAGTATTCACTAGACTGGATCAAGAAGTCTTGTCAACTATCAAGGTGCGTCCTACAAAATGTGAAGCAAACACGTAACCTGCATTTTGTGTCGGGGGGGTCCAGCGGGCCTATTATGTATCTCTAGTTGCCAACTGGACTAGGTGCGTATCATAAAAACATAGATATACTATTGAATTCCGATTATCCAAGGATATGTTCGCACTTGAAGTGAGGACAGAGTTCGTAAATAGTTAAAAAATTCAGTTTTTATCTATGTTTTTGATGATAGGCACCCAGTCCAGTTGGCAACTAAAGATACAGAATAGGGGGGCAGGTCCCGTAGCATAGTGTTTAATCGCGCGCGACGCCACTAGTTGAATCACAAGTGCAAGGAGCGTGACGTACTGTTTAATCGCAGAAACATCGTGTCACGCTCCTCGCACTTGTGATTCAACTAAGTGGCGTCGCGCGCGATTAAACACTGTGCTACGAGTGCAGACGCGATTTAATTGAATCATAAGTGCGAGGAGCGTGACACGATGTTTTTGCGATTAAATAGTATATGTCAAGCACGCTCCTCGCACCTTATGATTCAACTAACCCCCTTCGCACGCGATTAAACATTTTGCTACGGGGCCAGGTCCAGGAAAATTATTAAAGTATTGCGCGGACACGTAAAAGTTTCTCGGAAATAAAAAGCAAACCGATTTTCTTTTATTTTGGAAATGTCACAGACAAAAAGGGCATTTTTGCGCAGTATTTAGGGATTTTGTCATTTGTGTGTTGCATATATAACATTTTAGAGGAGGATCTGGACCTCTTGCACTTCCCTCCTGGGTACGTCATTGATAGTGCACTGTTCTAGAGGTTCCGTCAATGTATGTGTGGTCTGCAGCGCATGCGTACATTTTTTATAAGTAATCTTGGAAGTTATTTCTTTCTTTTATGTTGTTGAAAAGCGTGTACCTACGTTTGTTTTGATAATAATTTATTATAACAATTATATATGTATAATAATTTATTAGTAAATAGAAGAGACTAGTCCCTATCGCATAGGATTCCCTCTGTGGGGACTAGGGTTATTATTTTACATGAATTTAGAATGCAAAAATCAAAATGTTAAAAAAAAATCTTTCAAGTATAAGAATAACCGATTTCGATGTTGTAAAAAGCGCAATATCACGGAATATTGCAGAATGAGAACAATTGACACAAAAGTGAGACACAAATAATTTTAATTTTTGAGATAGTTGTATACCCACCAGGGACAAGAGTTCATACTGTTCTGTTTACTACACCGCTACAGTAGGCAGTACCTGTACTGGTCGCGTGCCCTGGCCTCGCATAAACACACTGTAATTAAAATGTACAAACCGACACAAGGACGGTTTCGCTGACGGTACACAATACGGAGCACACTGCCAAAGTAGGCAATATTTGATTTATCTGTTTTGTGCTATCCTACTGACGGAGATGCTTAAAGCACAAAATAGATACAACCAGAAGGCCGACTCGACGACGGAGCGAAAACAGACGCACACATGCATATACGCGTAAGTATGATGATCTCGGCAGAATTTCGTATTGGCATTCACCCGAGTATCTCCGAGATCGTCGTACATACGCGTCTGTGTGCGTGCGCCTGTTTTCGCTAGTTATGCAGAGTGAACCTTCTGTAAGTGGTTATTTTGTGCTTAAAGATGCTAATAAAAGTGAATACATCACAGGGCCATGGTTAGTCAGAAATAAATTTTTCAATTTGATATTTTTCTGTTTGTTTAAAAATGTAGTCAAAGAACGCATTATACTAGGTGACTTAATTCATATAGCAAAATCGTTACTGACTGAAGACATAGTATAGTAATGCTTAGTTAAGGCGATATGTAAAAGTATTAGCGTCCCTGTTACTCCATATGCGAAAAAACCCTCAGTATGAGAGGGACGGATTCGTGGAAAAGTTGCAAAAAGTCGGTTTTTATTAATATAAAATGTACTAAAGTTGCTATCAAAATTTTATTTAACCAGGTCCTAGATACCGTTAAAACCCATCTTATAAAATATAATTGCAGTCCATATGTCATTCTAAATCGTCAAACCAGGAGAATTTGTGCCGAAAAAGACCTCATATCAATAAATATTTCAATCGAGCCGAATTTCTCCAATCGCGTTTCTGTTTTAACAGATCCCTAGAAAAAGATTCCAAAAATAATATACTATTTTATCAAAATAATACATTATTTACTGAAGTAGATATGCAAGTTCTTAAAGTGTCGATTTTTCTTCCGTAGCGCCTTAACAAGGTTACAGTACCTAGGAAGTCGAGTGCAAGGGTTAAAAAGTACCAAATGTAAACAATTGCAAGGTGGTACTAAACAATTGCTGGGTATGTAGTTTGTTAAAGTCAAAAGCGATAAAAGAAGACTATAATATAGACGTTATAGTTGAACAAATAGTTACGCATTTTACTCCACCACTAACTAGCCTTAATGTAAACCTGGCTTAAGAGGCCCCTTTACGACTGGATTTTTCTTTAGATTCATAAAAAAGGTAAAAACTGAATGTGAAGTCAACAGCTTATTTTCTTCATTTTTTTTTTTCAGAAGTATTATCTACCGACATCTAACTACGTCTCTATACAGCCCAAAAAGCAAAATTTTATGAAACACCATCATAATAACTATCAGGATATCGTGAATGCCTCGTTTTTACACAAAGTTTAGCAAGTTGTATAGTTTTTATCTATACTTGAAATGAAAAAAGAGAGAAATACAGACGTCGTTTATGTAAAGAAGACTAAGTTAATAAATACACTTTTCTATAAATAAAGTTACCGTTTCATAGAAAACAGTTTTTACCTGAAACCATTTCACAAATTCAGCGCTTTTTGGCTATCTTGCCATCTTGTATCTCTATATGAGAGATGGGTCGGAGTGCAATGTGGGGTTGTAGGGAAATATACATATATAAAGATGTGTGCAAAGTGTCATTGAGATCAAAGCCATCAGAACATCACAAACACCTAAAGCATTTATATGGCAGTTGAGCGGTATGTCCCACCTTAAGGGAATAAACGTTACAAGTTTTTATTGCCCTCTTATTTGCCCTAACTCCGAATTAATCAATACAGAGCAAAAAAAATCTAGAACTTTACATTGAGTTTTGTTTCAAGTCTCCAGTATGAATTGGGCCGAATGAATCACAAGGTTCACATACTAGTGAAACAAAAACTGATAAAATAGGTCTTCGCTTAAGAGTACAAGCACCGACATAACTTTATTCAAATTAAGGTCGCGGGGCACAAAATATGTAGTCATCAATGTTATCGCATTGAAAGTTTCGGTGCATTATTTGAATAACAAAAACATTGAACTATTGACTGTTGAAACATTAACCCGCACATTGAAATGCGAACAAAAGAATGTAAATAAAACTTAATTCAAGTGGCTCAAGCGGAAAGGGTTCTTGAAACACTTCAATATGAAAACCATCAAAATTAAAAGGAATGTCGGCGACCATTTTTTATAATAATCAGGCCGTCAAGTGTACGTCATTCATGGTTTAGGTGTAGGTTCCATTAATGTCCAAGTAATTGGATTGAAAAGACGCTTTTTTTTTCATGACGTCATCTTGGATTTTTCAAAACAAATACGGTTTTCGAGTACTTATTAGCTTAATAGTACAAGAAACACAGGCAAGGCTTATCTTTGTCACGAGTAACTGCAATCACAGGAGTGGTCATTGCGAAAATAAAAAAAGCACATTATATCCCGAATAGTCCCGAGTGGGCTTTTGTCGAGGAAACAAGGAATAATACGGAAAGGAGAGAGTAGTTCAACTGATAATTCGTTGACCTTCTAAATATTTTGTCATAATTTGAGTTCTTTATCATATCTCCACAAGGACATTAGTACAATCTGTAATTACGACCCTCCTTAACATTTGTTCGTATCCATCACTTCACGGGTCTCCCAGTTATCATCCCGTCCACGTAACGTCAGGGCCACAGCTTCAGGCTTCTGGCGGCGCTTCTTGCTGCGCTTCCAGGCGGTTTTTTCGACGGGCTTTGCCCTGCCACGACACCCGTCACGTCGGCGCCTTCCGCCGCATCGGACGTACAGCGCGCTCGCTCGCTCAAAGCGCTCGACACTAGGTTCGTCCTGTGCGCTCGATCACTAGCGCGAAACCGGACAAGACGTGCAAGATGCGACCCATGGCGGGCCCTATACAACTTCATACATTTGTTCTCTCCACCTTCGCCGTCGCAAGAAGAACCGCTTGGCGCGCCTCTCGAAGCCTGAAGCTATGGCTGAGGGGTTAGATTTGAAATCAAACAGAACCATGCGTGTTTAGCTGATAGTTCCACCTAACGACACTCTTATCAAGAGTCAAGTAAAGCTGCATCAAGCTTTATCCGTACTTATTGTCGTATGAAGCACCGCGTGAACCGATTACTACTGTTTGTCAACAAAATATTTAAACTGAACTAAAGTAATGGAGCTCAAAACAAGATAAGAACGATGACGAAAGTGTCCAGTAGTACACAAATCCGTGGCTGCATTGCAGCGTTATCAGAATTGGTGGCAGTTAGACGCATTTGTCAATAATTTATGATTATGAGTAGAAAGTTTACGTAGTTCTGGTAAACCAAATAGTCTTAATTCAAGTACTTTTCTGTATGTGACGATTTATACAAAAGCAACCAAAGATAAATCAGTCAGTTGTTATAAAAAAAACAGTGTACAAATTAATGTTTACGGATAACACACTTTTAGGCCGATCTCATATAGATATGCAAACAAAGCACACATGCGAGAAAGCTATTCTGTTTTCATAGTGCTGTCAAACTATAAAAGGGCATTTTGAAAGGTAGAGCACGATTGTCCTTCAAGAAGCGTTTATGTAGTAAATAAAGCGAGAATAACAGCGACAGAATGGGCCATGAGGAATATAAAGAAGAACATACGCAGAATACATTATGTAAATTATGTAAATATTGCAAATGCACTAGATGGGATAATGCCTTATTGGATTGATGTTTACACTTATTACACTTTTGTTGTATTTTTGATCATATTTATTTTAGCTGTTGGAACAAGCAATGAAGGCCGTCACACAGTAACTAACTGCTTTTTACTATTTAACAGGTTTAACTGTTTTTTATGCGATATTGTGAACTCAACAGATTCAGATCGCCTTGTGAGAAATTTCAAATATTACCCAAAATGTGCGAGGCCAAATTACCCTAACATATACATATAAGGTCTTTCAATTTAAATGGAAAGTAATTTAGGAGGTGATTCAGTATCGTTAATATATCACATTCCACTGCAAAGCACTTTTTTTTGCGCGAACTTTTTTTTCACTTAAATATAAAAAAATAAAAATAAAAATACGTTTATTCATTACAAATTTTTAACATTAAAAGTATTAACGTCAGGGCCCCGTGGTAGTTACAGGAACTGAAGTACAGGAACCCCAAACTTGTCAGTACAAAGTGGTCCGATCAGCTCACTCAGTTTGTATGGACAAGTGAAGAAAAAGTTCGCGCAAAAAATGTACTTTGCAGTGGAATGTGATATATTAACGATACTGAATCACCTCCTAAATTACTTTCCATTTAAATTGAAACACCTTATGTAAAGAACCATGTCCTTGTATAATAGTGGTAACAAGCCTTCAAATAAGCACCTTTTCAATATTACAAAAATATAATTACAAACGTCCGCTCGGCATTAAATAGTACTCTTTTGTAAACAAATACCACTTTGCAAATAAAAACTGGTAGTTATTTTGCTCATAAAATGCTCTTGAGTCGAATTATATGGAAGGTACAGTGCTGCAACTACAATCAAGCTTTCTTTTATTAGTAGTATTTTAATTTATTTATATCTCAGAAATAAATGAAAATAGTTTTTTATTTATTTAAATGCATAATTAATTTTTTAAACAAAACAAAAAATATCGAGACATATTTCGGCCTACTTTGGGGTTTTCTAAAACGGTGTATGGTTTTTGTCAACCAAAATTTTATATTAGGGTAACGTTCCTAAACACCTGGGTAAATGTAAAATTTAAACTGTCAAAGTGGCTTTTACATTTCTGACAAGCTTTATCTGCTGTTCGTTTTCACTCGGGTAGTTGTGAAACGGATGACAGTTATATTTTACCTTTACCCAGGCATTTAGGAACGCTACCTAAAAAGGAACTCACAGCAAAGTCTGGGTGTCTGTTTGCCAATACGCGGCACAAAAAGTACTTCACTGATTAAATATTATATATAAATTTGAGCAAAAAGGCATTCACTTCGAATAAAGCAAAATTAATATAAAATTCCGTAAAAAACTCATTAATACATGTATTTGGAGTACAACCCTGTATGGGGGTGAGAGCTGGAACATAATAACTAAGGATAGAGAGCGGCTGGAAGTGTTTGAGATGTGCTGGCGCAGAATGTTAAAGATCAAATGGACGAAACGGTGTACAAATAAGGAAGTGCTAAATAGAGTGAAGGAAAATCGAAATCTTAATAACACAATCGGAAATAGAAGAGCTAACTGCTTAGGCCACATACTCAGAAACAAAGGAATGGTTATTATAATAATGGAGGGAAAGGCCTAGAAGGGATTAAATTAAAGTGGTAGCCAGTCGTACTAGGAGTTGAAGGAGAGAGCCCAGAATAGGGAGGGATGGAACGACAGAGAACAACCAAAACCCCTTTATGATGATGATAATTATTGAATATAATTAACAGCGAGGGCTCGGTGTATCGTCGGGAAGCCCGGATGTCTAAATTTGGTCATAACCGCCAGAGCGGCATCTCATTTCCAGACACAATCTTTATTATAAGACTGATTAAAAGTGGTTGTCTATTGCTTCTGAAAAAGATAGGCTCTTAAGGCCTTATTTTGAGATACGAGCTCATGTAAAATTACCGACGGTATATGTCTGTCTATTGTCTGTCTGTAGGCGGCGAACGTCAAAAACGGCTGGGCTAATCAAGCTTCAATTTGACATGACATTAAAATTTCAGACAAAAAATAACATGAGTTTTCCTTGACGTCACATTTAGATATGCAGTAATTATACCTACCCACAAAATGCTACACTTTACAATAATATATTATGTTATAATTATCAAATTTATGATTTATATCCAATACAGTCTAATATCAAATAAAGCGTATGTTCAAACAGACTTCACCAAAAGGGAACCTATATATTTTCTGTAGGTCATATAGTTTTGTTATACAATTTTAACGCTTTTGTAACAGCCATCATGTGTAGGAGTTACGACTGCTGTACTTTCTCTAAACCTGGGTACATACAAACTTATAGAAATAAACCGCAATTTAATCAGCGCGGGAGTCGGTCCACGTACGCTCTGTGGTTGGTCAATAAAAACTATAATAACCACCATGCGCGGGCGCAGCACTCCGCGTGATAGTATAGTACACGGTTTGATCGGGGATAATGGAGACAGATACAATGAAAATTCTGGTTTCTGTATCTCCGTGAGAAATCGAAGCTGATCTTCATTTAGCTACTGCAACTAGAACCAAGTCAATTTAAAACTAGATTGTCCACAATCAAGATTGCCATGCCATGAATTATAAATTTTCTTATACAAGGTGACTTTTTGATCATTGTCCAAATTCATACTGGAGGCTTGATAAGTGATCAGTATTTTGGATCAGTAACAATTTTTGTGAAATTCGTAAAATGAAATTTCGGCTTCCCATATAAATTCAGTTCCAGTTCTGAGTGAATCACTATGGGGAGTCAAAATTTCATTTTACGAATTTCACCAAAATTTTTATTGATGCATGATACTAATCACTTACCAAGCCACCAGTATGAATTTGAACGATGATCAAAAAGTCACCTTGTATATAAATATAAATTTATATTTTGTTACTTTTAAAACAAAAATACTAACAACAAAATCATTATTTTTGATTAGAATAGGCATTTATACTTCTGAAATTGTTATTATTGAACAGATTTACAGAAAAGTAATAAATCGAGATCACAACGGAATTCACATAATTTGAAAATAAAAAAAATATTTGTTTAATCTTTTAAAAGAAAAAGAAAACAAAATTTATACTTGCGATTGTCGGCACTTGGTGAAACTTGAAACACATCTTGAATTAAAAACACTTGTACTTATAGTTTCACTTTATTTATGTTAACTCCCAACTGTTTCGGATTTTACTCCATTTTCAAGGGAAGGTGTTAATTAAAATATTTCACTGACTCCAGGTACTAGCTCTGAGCAACGTTAACAATGATAATAAAAAAAAAAAACATATTTTATACCCTACAAAACATGTAATTATATACCGCTGTCACTTGTGTTTTAAACCCGCCTCTTCTACATTACTATGTAATAATATCCCGTTATATCATAATGAAAATAATAGAGCCTATCGCTGGTTAATCTAGTTATAAATATTTTTTCAATGCAAGTGCTCGTAAAGGCCCACTTTTTATGCATCAAAACCGAACAGAAAGTCGATTATTTTGCCCTAGGGCTTTATTATTATTATTTTTTTAAATTTATTTACAATGGTTGGCTAACCTGCAGCCTTTCCTGTGTACCATAAATGTTATAATTTTTTTTCCACTGTTTAACGGCTCTGGATACAGTCCTTTTGAGCCAATTATAATTTAAAGTTCACAAGATTATATTTGTTTTATTTCCTCACACTATGCATTGAAAAACGTAGTATGATACACGGGCGTAAGAGCAATAAATTACTCGGTTACGTTTTCGTAATTTATTCCTTTTCGCCCTAGTAGCATAAACTACTATACAGACTTGATGAGCTTATTTTTATCTACTATTAAAATGTAAACATTCTAAGCATAGAATACAAGCCGCATAAAAATAAAAGTAAATATGTAGAGAATACTACAGAGTGGGTAAGTATTACATGTGGATTAGTACAGAATAAAAAGAGAACCAAACATTTTTGAAATCACCCTCTCCCTAATTATTTCAAATTAGCCGTCGCGTCGCCTCCAGACATAACCTAATGTTTATGGCTTAGTTTAGTACAAAACTTGAAAGTTTTATAGCTTTTTTGCCATGCGTGACCATTACGGAATGCATACCGGTTTATCTGAAAACTAAAAACCGACTTTTTCAGCGTTTTGGAAATTATTTAAAATCCGTATTTTTTCACGGTACCGATTTTTCAGGTTTTTTGTATTTTTCATAAGTTCATAGTTAATATATTTAAGAGTTTACAATATAGATAGACGCCTAGACTTAACAGTTTATGAGTCTTTTTATTTATTTAGTAATATTCAGTTAAAATTTTGGTATTTAATACTTTATATTCATGCGTGATGCTTATAATTAATTAATTAGTTTATATTCAGTTGATTACTTTGATAATCTTGATTAATATTGTACCTACTTAGCTCAAGCACAAAAAGCAAGTAGAACTTTCCCTTGAAAAAAAATCTGCATTTCCATTGAAATTTTGAATATTTCTTTTTTATTTCTGTTAAAAACTTTATTTCTGTAATGCAGTATACACAATACATAGGTAATAAGGCTTTGTTTAATAACTATTGAGTGAATTTTGAATTTAAGTGTTCCGTTTCAGTTGATTAGAAAAAGGCGTGGACTTTGTGGCAAAGACGGGACTAAACTTATTTACTATTTCAGTCTTTTTTTTCTGTATAGAAAAGAAAAAGACAGGATGCTTGAAATAAGGTTAATCGTAAGGTTAGTCATGTTTAAGTTTAAGTTCAATTGATTGTATTCTTCTCTTTTGTGGTGTGACAATAAAGCTATATTGTTTTGTATTGTATTGTATTGTCGTGTTACACTGAATCGACACGATTGTAAGACGAAAATATTACTGCGGCCAGGAAAAATTATACATATTACCCGTCTGTTCCAAGAATGCCGTTTCCTCGAGTTCCACTTCCACTCGCATGCAGAGCGGGCGCACGGAGGAACAACCCAGTGGAGAGCGCAGAAGTACATTTTTCTTCGAAACACATCTCACCAATTTACGGCGAAGCTAATTTTTGGTTGTATAGTCTTTGAGCGGGCGCAAGCTGGGGAAATACACACACACAACTACACGAAACAGGACCATTTTTTAGTAAAAAGTATAATCGCGAAAGTTAGAATTTTTTTGAACATTACAAACAGACATTCACCCGGTGAAAACGTATAATTTATTTTGCGTTTCAATTGCAGTAATGACCCGTAATCTTGTTAGTACTGCGGTGTCACGATAATCACCCTTACGCGGACAGGTACGTTCATTTACACTGAGTGCTATAATCCTTCGTTGTCCATTGTGTATGGTGCCTAAAGATTCAATACCAATTTATTATTGAGCTTACTCTTGAAGTCTTGACGTTTTTTTTTTTTTATTGATATGGCTACGGTCACTTTTCAGAGCGCCATTTTGCCACAGATCAATTTAAGATAGATTCTGTCAGACGAAGTAAAGCCATCACGGTATGTATTGTGTAATGTATCATTAAAGATAAGAAAATGCTAAAAATGTTACTTTTAAAGTACCTGAAACAGGAATATATTCTAAGGTCTTGACACTAGGTTGCGTTCCTTAAAGATAAAATTTAACTGCCACCGTAAATTCAGGGTAAAATTTTTTTTTCGACCTTTTTTATCACATTACGCGCCATTTTTCACTTTCTGGGTTTTCGAATTCTTCGGGCTTTAGCCATTCAATTACGGTAATAATACATAAACAAAAAAAGTCCTTTGCCTCGTAAATATACTGCCTTTACAAAGTGGCCGTTCCAAAACGATTAGTAAATAGATTCCCTCTCAGTGTTATCTCTTTCACTTTTACGAAGTAAGCTTCAAATTTACCCAGGCGTATTGGAACGCTAACAAGCTCATGTGGATAAAGGTAAGTCGCCAGATATGTCAAATCGATGACATTTATGTAAGTAACAACGATGCACTTATGCGTTAGAGTGCGAAAGAAACAACGAATCACCCCGCGCTTCTCCTTTTACGTTTTGTATTTTAAGCCTCCATCGATTTATTGCTTCATATTAGCACTACTGCTGTCTCTTTGCGACTTGAATGTCAAGTTTAAATGTGTTGGTTGACCCTATTTTTTTTTAAATTAAATTAACTTAGCAATTTTAATCAAAACAAACATAGTTAACTTTACAGTGTATAAGTTTAATAAAAGAGCAGAAAGAAATATGCGAATCTCGTTCAAACCGGTTATAAAGTCGTGAATTAGATCGTGACATGTGAAATTTGCTAATCTATTCATACATGCGGTAATGCACCACAAATTACTATTTAATGTTAGGTTATGAATTAATGCAAGAGAAAAAATGTTTTATATCCGTCACATATGAGCGGATTTTAAATGGAGCAAAAGTGAAGCCAGACTGTACTATTGTATTGTAAAATGGAGATAAAAATATTCAAAGAGCGTTTTTGACTTTATTTTGACACGGTTACAAGTGTTTTATTTGCTCAGTGGTTACATGGTAATGATCACAAATGGAAGCAAAAATATTTCCATAGAAAACGATCAGCTGGACAATATAAGAACATAAATGAAAATGGTGTCATATTTTCAACTGAAATAAGTATCAATCATGCGCAGCGTTTACTGTATGTTACTAATGTATTGGCATAATGTTGCAATTTAGACTTTTTTCCTAGAGGTACAAGGATTACTTACCTCAGTTGCCGTCGAATCGCTACCGTAGCGTCGACATTGCAATATAGCCTCTGTTTGTACAACCACAAGGACGACTCACCTCAGTAGGCACGTGAGCTGCACATCGTTCTGGTATCGGCTGAGAGCTGCTATTCCCTCCGCTCGCACCGCATTCACTTTGTCCCGCAATGCGCCGACGCAGCCGCCGCCGCCGCACCGCTCCCGCAGTATCGACATGATGTTCGGTTGTCGGAGGAACGCCACCACCTGGGGAGAAGACAACTGGGTTACTTTTGTATCTGAAACTTCACACGCAGATTGGTATTAGAAAGCTATGTAAATAAGGGTACCAAAGTCAAAAATGAGTAGGGTGATAACTTAATAAATATAAATATATCGTCACGACATGAATCCCCGAGGGGGTGTCCGATTGTGAACTGTGAAATGCAAGTCCCAGTCCACACAACGTGATGGGTGGTGCTGGTGAGCCTATTCTTCGGTCACAAATACAAGCTTTTCAGGGTTATGTTTTCCTTCAACGTTCAGCAAGTGGTAAGTATTAGGTACTATAAAATACTATGCACATAAGTTCCGAAAAACCGAACCGGAGATCAAACCTGGCTCTCAATATTGAGACGCCAGCGTTCTACTCCTGAGCTACCGCCGCTACTAGGGTAATATTGATATGGTAATCGAAAATCGAGAAAATCGACCAAATATTACGTGGCCTGTCATCTTACTAAGAGTCTACCGCGTTAACTCGGTGGTGTTCGTAATGGGCTTCATTTTGACGTTTAAAGCCCGGGGCTGCGTTCAGTTTGATCGTCAGGTGACGCCCGCCTAACATGCTATCTCTTTTGCACGCGTTGAATTTGTATATGTTATACTGCTGTCAAATTCTGGCGCTGGTAGTGAAGTTCATTAATTATGTTCATAACGATTACCACTGGAGTTACGCGGTAGACCCACTTATTTCTTAGAGAACGGTTATTTCCTGATTTGCGCATCTACTGCATCAGTACGTTGTCCCGATTTTGACAAACTGCTAAGACGCGATGGATATAATAGGAAAAGTTTTGATGCGGAAAAGTCACCATCTAAGATTGGTGTGAGAGAAACTGTATAGGACGGCTAAATCTAGCACGTTTTCAACTTAAATTTTTCAATGAATCACGTTTAATTTCTATCAATTAAGAATCACACAGCTGATGAGTAAGATGCAGTTTTGAACTGAAACTGAACCTTGGTAATGTAGTGTGCGCATCGGACCTGTTGATGCGCAAAACGGAATACTTTTGATGCTGAAGATGTGCAAGACGCGTTGATGGTCCCCAAAACGAAACACGATCTATGTAACAGATGCTAAGATGTGCAAGACGCGTTGATGGTCCCCAAAACGAAATACGCTCTATGTAACAGATGCTAAAATGCGCAAGACGCGTTGATGGTCCCCAAAACGAAACACGATCTATGTAACAGATGCTAAGATGTGCAAGACGCGTTGATGGTCCCCAAAACGAAATACGCTCTATGTAACAGATGCTAAAATGCGCAAGACGCGTTGATGGTCCCCAAAACGAAACACGCTCTATGTAACATATGTTAAGCCGGGTAATTTATTTCTGCTATGCATAATAGAATCTGATTGCTTGGTCATACTTGAGTAGATATAATTATGTAATTTTCAAATAATCAACGATCCCTCATATCATTACTATATAAATACAATTCCAATTATCATCTTAATCAAACCGAATTTTTTAATTGACTGAGCACACGTCAGCAAATAATGACCATTTAATCGCGATTGCTACAATTAGATCATGATCGACTATAGTTAGTGGAATTAGTAATGTGTGATAATGTGTGTAATATTTTATGCCATAACGTAATATTGCGTTTTGTGAAATCATATCAAATTATCACATCATTACACATCAGTTAAATCAGATCTGCACAAACCTAGCCTGGCATATTACATAGTACATACATTCTTATTACATTCCATACATGTATATATATATTTGGATTGGAGGCATTGGAGGCAGACTGTGAACACTAAGGTGTATGCTTTCGAATCGATTAGACGCGCTGAGCTCGACACAAAACGAGACCAGCTTAAGGCCCGACCACCAGTGGCCATTAATTATAATATAGTTGGAGGGGTGTTAACGTGCAGTGAATGTGGTCGCACGTTCACTGCAAAAATCGGCTACGTCAGCCACGTGAGGGCTCACCAGCGCCGCTCTCAGCAGTGACAGCCGCGCTGTGACCGAAAACGGCCGAGAAGAATTGATTGATATATATGCACTCACGCCTGCCTACTAGAGGGCTAGGTAGAGACCCTAATACGTTATTAATAGTTTACCTGAGGTCCAATAATGAGGTAATATTAACTACAGGTCACCACTACGCTAGACACCTACCTGCAATTTGAAAATTAAATTGAGGTCTGAAAAGGGACAGGCCGAAAACCAGCGTTGTATTGCTGATCTTCAGCTTAAACAACAGATGCTGAGTCTGCCCCTTTTTATCACATATGAATATTGATGTTTTTTTTTTTATTAATAATTATGATTTTAATGTTTTTCTTTTTCCTGTGCTGTATTTGTGAATTTTTATGTGATAAATAAACTATTTTTCAATTTCAATTCTAATTGGCCTCTTCTTTTTTCGCCAATATCAATATTTATTAATTTATCTTAATATATCTTTATATAAATGTACGAACACTGTATATCATTAATATTGTAATCTGTTTACCGGCACCCATGGTACAGACTCACCATGGTCTAGTCTGGGAGCCACTGGATACTGCTTCAATTGTAAAACTGTAATTAAAACTGGTCACTTGGTGCTCATTATGGACCTGGACTCAACAGACAGCACTGACAGACATGACCCGACCGACCGACGAATTAGACCGCTCTAAATTTCAAGTAATAACACCAACAACATCACACAACCACCTAACCACCATCATCCATCATCCAAGAAGAGCAGTGATTAAATAATATCAAAAATAACCAACATAATTTTTAGAGAAACCTACTTTATTATTTTTTAGAAAATAGTTTAAAACTAAAATTTTTTACAAGTGTCACTTTTACTTTTTACTTTTTTATTATGATACCTAAATTATGTGTCACAATTTTTTTACATTCGACTGATGACGGCCCCATACCGAGGGCCGAAATATATCGAGTTATATTTTTTTTTATTGTTTTAATAATAATACTAATCAAAAGCTCGTAAAAGTTAAATATAATATATTTATAAATGTAATTAATATAATAAATTTTCATTTTTTTTTTCTTAAAGAGGAATATCTTTCCTTAACTGTTCCTATTATACAGATTTTAAAATAAGCGTGCATATCTTATACGATAAGCGTGAAAAAAAAGAGATGTCTTTTTGACCTTCAGTGACACATTTCAATACGAAGAAGTACATTTCTTGAACGCATGCTAAAGTCGGACTATGATCCGACCATTCAACCTAACATGATTAAGTCACTTCATGGAAATACTAAAACACTTATGAATTCGGTTTAAAAGCTAGAAAAAATGTATAACTGAAATTAAATACATACCTACATTGATTTACTTATTTAAAAAAAACCGGCCAAGTGCGTGTCGGGCCACGCGAATTGTAGGGTTCCGTAGTTGCCCTACACAATATGCGGACTTTTTCTCCAAGTACATTTTATAAGTTTACAGATCGCGCCAAACTTCTAGTCCGTTCGGAAGTTGCTCTTCCGAAGAACGGCCTATACATTTTGTTCCTGTCGATGCAAATCGCCCCGTGTTTAGAGGGGACTAAAAGTGTGGCGCGATCTGTACTTGTTAACTTGTAAAGCCTACTTAGCCAGAGAATATAAAGTATTACTACGACTTAGCTGTGATAGTTTTCCTTTTAACTTCGTTATACATATTACTATCGTAAATTTTTGCACATATCCAAAAACAACTATTTGGCTGGCAAGGGGGGACACTTGACTCTAACAAAAATTTGCGCTTTAAAGCTTAATAATTCGCAAACGGATCCCTGAATCGAAAAACGGTTTTCACAGATCCCCAACATTTTTTAATAACCTATCCAAAGATATCCCACACAAGAGGATAGCCAAAAAAAAATTCATCCCCACTTTGCGTGTTGGGGAGGTAACATAATTTTTTTTATACCATTCTCCCTCTAAAAAACTTATTTTACTCACTGAAAACAGTCAATAAAAAGCACTTTTAATCACTATTTTGGTGTTTGAATTTAGAACACACCAATATATTCGACCTCCATCTCAATGCTATACAACCTCCTTGCGCAAAAAATACTCGATACCTACTCCTTGTACAAATAACTCCTCGAGATTTGATTGGTCGACATTTTCGACAAGGAGTTTAGCATTAGAATAAAAACCGTTTTGTGTTCGTTGCTGCCATTAGTAAATCGGAGCAATTTTGAATACTGTGAGTTGTACGAACACAAAGTTTTGTGTAAATTTTAGTAATTTTTCCAATTTTTCTTTTCTCGTAGTCATGGTATAAAGTATAATATGTAATTCTTGAATAAAGGACGGATTTATATCGAGGGCCGTGAATCACTCGCGTCACTCAGGATTGTAACACTTGAATCACTCGGTCGTTAGAATCCTTCACTTGCTCGTGATTCATCTATGACCCTCTCTTTAAATCCGTCCTTTATTTACTAACTGCATAATATACTATTTTTAAGGTTTTATTTTACCACTTTGTCGGCGTGATTAATATGTATACCAATGCTTAAGCTTTCTAGTACTAAGAGTCTCTGACTAAACCGCGGACAGACAAAATGCCAGACGGACATGGCGTAACTATAAGGGTTCCTTGTTGACCACGGAACCCTAAAAATCAGACAAAATAGCACATTGTTTAAAAAACGACCGAATTCAGAGTTTTGTTTTGATATCACGGATAAAATATTCTTTGTTTAAAAAAAAGGAATGTTGAATTCCCCGGAGACACAGTTTCCTAAGGACATGGCGTTTTATCGTTACCTTGTCATTATACGCGATGGGTATCTCTTGCGTGGTGTGCGACGCCGCGACGCTCGTCGTGATTGGTGGACGCGGCGGCGGAGTCGGCGCCTGCGCAGAAAACATTACACTCTTATTAATAGGTAGTATTATGTTATCATACGAAACTAATAACTTTCTATAAAAAAACGCGAGGCGAAAACAATAAGTACAAAATATTATGCCACATAACACCAAAAATAAAGTGATACTGATATTTCGACACAAATCGTGCTACAGACTGAACAATTCAATAGAAACTGAAAAGTAAGATCTAGATCATGCAAATAAGATGACATTATGTTAATTTTGAAACCGTAAATCCCATAACAAAAACACAAAGAATAAGACCAAATAACTCAGTAGCACCCTCTACGGAACAGAAATCACAACACGCCCGCATTAAACAAGACAAAGCTAAGCGGCATGCAACCAACAGAAGTTCAGCAAGTAAGGTCTAGATGGCGCTGCTTCGGAAGCTTTCGGCACCTGTTCGATTAAGATCGGGCGTCGTCTAGTCGGCAGGAGCGGGCTGAAGGGGCCAGCTGCAGGAACCCTCGGGAGGCGAGGGTCGATGAAGGTTGTGCGCCGCATCACGTGATCCACGAAGAATCGCTGGAGGGCAATGCGTTTTGTTAGGCGGAAGCTTTAAAGTTATTTCAAGCAGTTATAGCTTTTTGTCGTGTTAATAGTTGAGTGTAAGCTTTGTTTCTGATGTGGTCATCGGATTACCCACAATTTCTCCCCCATTTATGCCCTAAAATCTTGCTTACAGCTAGAGATGTACCGGATACGAATCTTCGCAGGTTAATTTCACAACAGCATTTACGTCGTCTTCCACCCAATATAACCATAAACTTTTCTTTTTTCTCTTCTTTCTTTTACCTCTATTTTTCGACAGCTTACCTTCCCATTTCGATCCAGCTTGGTGTCCCAGCCCAGCGGCAGATCCCTGTCGGCCTCACTAAACATGTTGACGAGCGCGACCAGATCCCTGTTGTGCTGGTATCTTTCGAAGGAGGCGGTATCGCGGCGGATCTTTGATATCATATGCTTGAGGGTTGAGTTGCAGTTGTACAGCGATGACGCTTCCTGCAATAAAATAATGGTCTTAGAACTATAATTTGAAATATAACATCTAGAGATTTTTAGGGTTTTGTCAAAAATTCAACAGTTGGGCTAGTTGAGGGAAATGTAGATGCAGAGCGGTATTATAAGATTATTAACTACTTAGTTTAAGTAATATAGGACCGCCATCACCAACTCTGGTTTATGAAAGGAGGTCCTCTGTAACTCTAAGCCGAACTCGAATAAATCCCTATATCGCACCACTGACGTTAATGACAAACGTCAACTAACCAAAGTACTTGCTAGCATCACGTTTTACCGTCACAGAAACAAGTGACCCGACATCGCATCTACCCCATCCGCACTTTACCTGTCTAAGCGGCAATGACGCCTTAAGAGGAGGCCTTCCTTTTTCAACAGTTTTTGAACGATTATACTGAATCTACCACAGACGCAATCAATTAATTCTTCAAGGCCATTTTCGGTCACAGCGACTGTCACTGCTGAGAGCGGTGCTGATGAGCCCTCACGTGGCTGACGTAGCCGATTTTTGCAGTGAACGTGCGACCACATTTACTGCACGCGCATTTTGGCCCACGCGATTTTCAACTTTATGCAAGTTAGTCTGGATTATAATTGCAAAGCCGCTGTGCGCCTAAAGAATGCCTCGTCTTAATCAAGGGGCAAAATAGGATAGTCCCGAGCAGAAACAAAGCGCTGCTCATCCGCCATCAGACGATATACGACATGAATGACTCAACTAAGTGTCGTTGGACCCGCCCGAGAAGCTGGCTCCCACATTATTATCCAAGGAAGAACTCCGCTCACTTACTTGGCGTAATGAAAATGCACGCATACATAATCCCGTCAAACCCTTTTCCATTGTTATCTAATCACCTTGCGGCTTTCGACAACGCCTACGCGGACGGGTGATCCGGATGATACCCTCTAGCGTCAAGTCGTCTACTCCACTATCCAGGATGGAGTGCCGGTGATGAATTCTTCCAGACTGAGAGCGCACGATCGCACGCTCAAGTACGCGCGTCAATACGCAAACAGTGTTCATCTGACAACTTTAGGGAAACTCACGTGCCCTGCATAACCCGTTCACATGGGTGGCCGCCCCAAGGTCACTATTAGAGAAAGCTAGCTGCACGCGGAGACGAACGTCCGGTTACAACCATACCTGACATACGAACGTGCTCTTACCCCTGAAGCTCAAACCACTTGGTTAAAAGTCAAAACAATTAACATGCCACTACGAGTCCAAACCCGTGTCAGACACCATCAGCTAGCAAGTAGCAAGATCAAGTCGGCTCAAGTCTGACTCCTGATTACAGTGAGAAAACAGCACCCATCTCCCTTGCAATCTACCTGGTTCATATGCAGTATAGAGTAGAAGTCGGGCCTGGCGAGGAACTCGGCGGCGGGGTGCGGGGCGTGGGGAGGGTCGGGCGCGCGTGACGTCGATGCAGCGGGCGGCGGGGGCGACGCGCAAGTGGCGCCCTCCTCCTCCGACAATTGCGTTCTGGTCATCGTACGACGGATTGATTGATATCTGGAAGGGGAAAACGGCTGGTTAGGAGTTTGTCGAATAATCTCCTCTTCCCTATAAATATAAAAAGGTCTAACTGTAAAGCTTAAGAACCATGAACGAATTTTGATTCGATTCTACTGTTAGGGATTTTTTGAGGAAAATGTCAGGTTTTTTATCATAACGCTATAAATAATGGGAACAGAGCAGTGATATTGTTTTTGATGCGGTTCCACTGTAAGCAAGGGATTTTTTTAAGGATTGTTTCAGACTTTTTATTATTCATTACTCTTTAAATAATGGGAACTGAGCGGTGATCGTATACAGACTTACAACTTAAATTCCATCTATTTAACCACAAAATTTAAATTCTAATTAAATTTATAAAAAACAAAACTTAACTCAGTGATTTTTATTAACTTGGTGATTGTTATTTAACATTAAAACTTGTTTGGCAAAAGGTGGCTTAGCATAATATGCCGTCAAAGATTTAATAAAAAATCCTTATAGCGCTGATTTTCAGAGAGCCCCTTTGTTGATACAAATTGTTAATTTCGTTGTAGAGACTTTGCAACGGGCGCTCTAAATTGGCTTATGTAATTAAGTAATTATACCTCTAGATACATTATTTACTAGACATTTGACTTTTCAAAAATTTGAAGTGTTAAAAGTGTTAAAGCATGGATCATTGCGCTAGGATATAAGAGAGTTGAGCAGTAACCATTTCGATTTCTCCATACATTTAAATAAGAAACCATTGTAGTCTAACAAGTCATAAGTAAATTAAAGCCGCCCGATATTACAAGAACGATTTAATATTGCATTGATTGCATCTGAGGATAGATTTGGTGAATTTCACAAAAACAAGTGTTCGATTTACGTAGAGAGCAAGGTTTGATCTCGGAACAACTTTGACTCCCTTAAAGGGGATTTAGTGTCGCAACAATTTATAATGTAACGACGTTTGGTCATGATCAGTGCTATTCATCACTGTCAAAGATAAGCGAGCAAAGTCCACATCAAAATTACTGACCTCCTGTCCAGTTGTCTTCTCTGTACTTCCGGGGCGGGAGATCTTGGCTCGGAACCATTAGCGCTGGGCCTTTGCCACGTCGTCGTCCTATTTATATGGTCAATGTAGAATACCCGCCCGTGACTGTCCATTCGAGCCTCCCATCCTGGAAAGAAACAAAATATAATTTTAAATATGATGGTGAACGAAAATTACCAAATACTAACATCTGAAATCATTACGCGATACACACCTGACGGCAAAGGCTCTTCACACTCGATGATACCGCCAATCATATTGGCAGGAAAATCACCGGTCAGAGCCATCTGTCGGGACGCTCGTTCCGGGATCGAAGGTAACCGGATACCAGCCATATGTCTAAGAGGTGTTGGAGAAGCTACAGAGTTGTCATTATCATCATTAGTCTCAGGTCTAGGTCTTCTCAAGACGACGTCATCAGGCGGCCCTGCGTGAACTATCGTGAAATGATTGCTGTTCATAAATTCCAAGTTCGGAGATCTGATCTCCGTCGTTCTCAGCTCATTTGTGAACTCTGACATTTCGAAGTCTAGGTTCTGGATCGGAGGAGGTTGGAGGTCTGGTGGAGGTGGCCTGGGTTTCCGCGCGTGGTGCGTCGGTGTTGGTGGGCACTGCGGCACCGCTGCTCCGGCCAAAGCGGCCACTCTAGTCAAAACTCTTGGATGGGGTCGCAATGGACTCTCTGGGTTCGTGTTGTTACCGTTTCTACTTGGCGAGTGTTTCGGCGTACCTTCACACCCGAGATTCTTCAGTAAATGCCGTGGTAAGCTTGAGTGTTTCGGCGTAGAACCTTCGCAGGAGTATTTTCGGTTCATAAGCATTGTTCCTACGGTCGGTAGCTGTTTAGATTCTTCGATAGGCGAGTTTGAATGTGACGAGTTACAGGAGCTAGGTCTGCTTTGGTCGTGTCTGGGACTTTCTATACCGTCGAGGTTTCTGTTTGCCGTTTCAACATGAGACGAGTTCAGGAATGCCGTGACCATCGATGTGTTAGCTAGATTGACATTGGCTCCACGACCAGAACTTTGCCTAGTCAACGGTTTGTGACCTTTTAGTGTTGTGATTTCTTTTTCTTCTATTTGATTCCTGTTATCGTCTTCAAATTCTGAGTGATTACTAATCTCGTTTATAAACGTATGTTGAGCTTTCTCCTCAGACATGGACCGGTTCGGAGTGAGATTCGCACTATCTACTGTGTCAGTCGGGGGAGGCATCTTGTCTTTCCTCGCAAAAGTAGTTGTGATATAATTGTCAGGTCCTATATCCTTTATAAACATAATCTTATTCCTACTTATGCTAGGCGAGCCATCAGGTACATCTTTAGTTTTCTTATCTCCTAACAACTTATTCAGTTTCATCGATGAAATAGTAGATTCACATAAGCTGCCGTCGGTTTCCGGTGTCGCTAATGGAGCGACGTTTTGAGGTCCTTTGAAAAAGCTTGCTGTCGATGAAGGCATAGCTGCTTGACTTCCAGAGTAAAATTCTCCGGGTTTAAAATCATTGATACCCTCTCCCTGTAACAGAGCAGAGTGAGCGATGTTATTGTCGGTGAAGAACTGTTCGTCGGTGTCGATTAGTTCGAACGTGAAGGCGTCCTCGGGTTTGGCTAACTTCTTCGGTTTCCGATGCCGCGGTACTTGCGGTGGAGAGAGTGCATGCATCCTCTCGAGAGGCTTATGCGACTGCCGCGGCGGGAGCGGTGGCACTGGCGACTTCTCTGCGTCACTACCGGCATTCGCACCTTCTACGTCGTACACAAACTTCATTATCTTGCAAGGGTTCTTTGGTGACCATATCTTGTAGTACTCCGTACCAGGCGACGTTGGTGATAGAGAGCCATTGTTACCTTTCACTTTCTTTTTCACACCGTTCAGAGTCTGCCCCCCTCCCGTATCGACCGGGGGAGGGGGGTATTTCTTTTTGACACCGGACGACGACGAAGGTTTACTGCAGTCCATTGCACTCTGAGATTCACTATTAAGACTACTTAAATTACTTACTAGAGATTTGCTAGGATCACATTTTGTTTGTTCGAGATTCGGATTGTTTCCGTTGTTTTCTAAAGCACTAATTGAGCATTTGTTGACGTTTTCACTGAGGTGTTTGATCTCCTGGCTGGTGCCGGGGACGAACTCCATGCGAGGATTCTCCGAGGTGACGTCGAAGCTCTCGTTGTTGTAGGAGAAGGGGGAGACGTGATCGCCGCTACGCTTCCTAGAGACGCCCTCCTTGATCCGGTGGGGAAGCTTCTTGAGGTCGGCCTTGAAGCGCTGTGGGAGGGGGGGCGACTCGGCCAGGCACTCCTCGCTCTCGCCATTGTAGTAGCGGAAACAGAGGAGTTGCTCGCAGTCTGTAACATAGATAACAGTACTGAAACAAGTGACGATAACGTTACCGTTTGGGGCAGCACAGAAGGGCTTAAAGTTAGTTGCAGATGGCGATGTATGGGGATATATACTACCAAAAACTGTACACAGAATAGTGCGGCCATTATAGTGACTCGTACCTTCATAAGGTTGGTTGGGCTCGTCAAGCAGCCACATGATGTCGCCACTCGCACATCCGGGCGCCGGCACGCGGCACGAGACGCCGACGATCTCCTTCGAACCTGCCAACAAAATATTGATTAATATAATGAACGATAAATGAAAAAAACTGGACGTGATAAAAATAAATTAGAGTTCCCGTGGGACTGCAAATAAAGCTGCAAGTACAAAAGAAATATGTTTCCTCTCACGAAACGAATGCTCATACATATTCATAATTTAAAAATGCAACTGCACATAAACGTCGGTTCCAGAGGAAGTCATCATCAGACTCATGAAATGTAATACAAGAACAAAATCTCATTTAGAAACACCAGCGGGCACGGGAAGGAAAAACGGCGCAGGTGCAGCAGTCTGACAGCAAAAACAAACAACAACCGTCCAAACTGCGCTGCAGAAACAGACCAAGAACCCTTCCGTTTTTTATCTAACAAAAATCAAGCTGTCGGGCGTGGGCCGGCTGCGGGGAGCGCTGCGCGGGCGCATCACAAATCATGCGGCTCGCTCGTAATCACCGGATGCGGGACTCGCCCGCACATTCTGCGCGAAATAATCGAAGCCACCGAATTGCCAGTTAATTGGTGGAACACGGGCATAAATTGCACCCGGGAAAATTGATTCAGTGCGCGGCTTCAGCCAAACATTACCATATTTTGATTGGATTAAATACGAGTGCGCGCTCAACATCCTGCCGGTGGCGGGCTGATGAAGTGCTCGATACGTTCATAAATAACTGAACTTATTGAAATGTTTATATGCAGCTTTCCGCTTTAAATTCGCTCCTGTACCGATCCGAGAAATAAATATAAATAAAATCCTCTGCAAAAGAGAGCGACTTGCAACAAATGCTACAAGCGGATACACGTAGGGCAAGATAAATCGCGGTATTATCTCCGGATAGTTTCCACCTCACAATAATTACCTCCAAAGACACCAGCGAGAGATCGATTGTTCCCATTACTTTTTTTGTTTCAAACGATTCGTTATCCAGCGTTGGGAATAAGATTTAAGCACGTATGTAGACTTTAATGGCTCTCATTTCCTTTGTTTATTTTACAAAATTACACGGTGGGACGTTGGTGAATTGAAAATTACAATCATATCTTCACCTGCTCTGCCCCTGTCATTATCTCCAACTCTACCTATGCTGGAGTTAATATAGGGCACGTTTTATCAATACATTTCTAACGCTGACCTACACTACGAGTCGGCCGGTCATGCACGGCAAGTGACGTCACAGCCGGCGCTGGTGACACAGAGGGCGGTTATTTCCGCCGATGACGCAACATCAGCACGCTTCCTCCCAGGATATGGGGGGCGGAGGCGCACATGTCACGCTTCTGCCGAGATCATCTCCGATCTACTTCCGCGGCGCAAGCTATAACGAGCATGCGGAGAAGCCAGACCGCGAAACAACAAACATCTTCCGAGAAAAACTTGAACTTATATTTTTGGTAGCCGTGACTTAAAGTTTTCGCAAAAATGTGACCCATCCGCGTGTGTAAATGTACATACATAGAGACTGACAGTCAGCCTGCTACAGGCTTACTAAGGCTACAGGAGAAATCTAATGAGTTTAAAATTTTGTCAGATTAATGATTAGCCTTTTGCCCGCGGCACCCGTTTATTCAATCTTTGCCCCGTTTTCGGCTTGACGATTATATTACCAACGGGCTGTTGATAGCCTATATGTTGACCGAGGTCACTGCGATGATAATAATGAAAACAGCATCCAAATCCGTTGAGTGGTTCTTGAGCTACATGGGTAAAACGGAACATACATACCTATACATACACACGTACATACATCCAGACAAACAAAATTTAAAAAATAGTAGTTTTGGCCACAGTACAATACTAATAATAACAACCCATTGCATTTAAAATTTCGTGTCGTGTCCGTGCATTAAATATTTTTGAGAAATTTTAAATACAATAGATTTTTTTACTACTTTATTATTAGTATAAAAAAATGAAGTTAAATTTTTTAGTACAATGTTAATTTTTTGCATCAAGCTTTTTCAGAAATAATATTCTTTATACCTTTATGAAAGTTTTGGACTCATAAATTACTATCAATTAACTAATCAAGTTAAAAAAATTTCTTCAATATTTTCTGAAGTTTCAATTCTCTTGGATAATCCAGAGTTTAAGTTGAGTCAGTAAAAATTTGTATTTGTTTACAATATTCTTGTCATAAGTTTTCACTAAGGATTTAACTTTTTCTGTCTATCTACGGTATTAGTACTCCTGATGCAATTTTGAAATCGTGTTTTCACCAAAGATCTTTGGTTTTCACACGTGTGCATCTGTTGTATTTCACAAGCATTTCTTTTTACCTGATGTGATGATGCCCAATTCGACCCAAACCTTGCATAAAGATAGCAAAAGGACTGCTTTTGGAAACAAAATCACAAAACGGTTACACCCAATAAACGAAGTCATAAAAAACATGAATCGACCCGTTTCTTGCGTTCCCCTAAATATGTTTATAAATATGTCCATGAGTGGAGAAGTTTATCTGCGATACACAGAGCTCTCAGCTGATACGTAATTAACTAGAACAGTAATTATGCCATGTGTCATTCTCACAGTTAACCACAAGCAGTAATTTGGCGGAAGCCCGTAGTTGAGCTAACCACGGTCATCTCGACCCCCATCTAACTCATCTTTCGCCGCCCACGCCTTCTGTTTGAACGGAGTTTTTATAACTAGTGTAATATCTTTTTAAGTGGCCCCCTCGTCTTCACACGCTAGTGTCATCGAGTCAACAACTTTTAACACTTTCTTTTCCTGAGATATTTTCAAACGTTTCAGCAATTTTTTTCATCGTATTTCTTTTAACCAGCAGGAACTTTGGGCATCGATGATGAGATCAGATACATCGATGTTATTGTCTTAACCTTGCAGCGTTGCAGCTATCTGTCACTTTGATAACTCGTAAGCCAATCACAGTTAGCCAAAATAAGAAAGTAATAGATTAGGCCTCAGAATAAGGAATACAAATAGAAGCCTGGCTAAAATAATACGCGGAGAAAGACACCTATCCTTGATTTTCTTACGAAATTCTAGGGCGTTAGAGAGAGATGGATATGTATTAGTTTTTTCTTAATTAGGTAGGTTGTCACTAGTTCGTTGCTTTGCTAGTGATGTAACAATGTCGATTTTTGACTACGATAAATAAACCAAATCGAAATGAATCACGACCAATCTGCTTACCACACATTATATCGTATCAAAGTGTGAAAAAAAAGAGAACGCAGGAGGCACCGACCTTTCTGGTGACATCCTCTTGCTTTGGAAGGAGGCCATGAGAATTAATAGCAAAGTGGTCTCTGTTTACCCCAGTGGGACACATGTTATATTGTGTAAACAAGGAATTAATAAAAGGACATCTTTCGTTTAGCATAATATTTTTTATTAAGTACAAATTACTATATCGTAGGCAGGTAGGTACATAAGTTAAGTCCAAAATTGTGCTTGTTTCTAGTACAAAAAATACTGTAGCTTGTATCAGAGATACAACCGTAAACTATTTAAGTGGAATCTTTTTAAGTCGCCTCTTAACTCAATCAAATAGATGTTCGTTGATGTCGCGTCTTTGTTTAATCAAGGAGGAAGGAATTAATCGCAACAATAGAAATCATAATAATCATAGACTTATAGGATTCGTAATAATAATATTATGTCAATGATGAGCGATGACAGCGCAATTACTACAGAGGTAATTTAATTTTTTTTATTATTTCTATCAAATAAACATCAACTTATCTTGAATAATAACTAATAACAAATAATGAACTATTAAAATACCTAATAACCTGTAATAAGAAATCAAATTATGCGCAGTTCAAGTCAATAAGCATTCCCAAAATTCATTTCACGATAGAACTACCCTGTCAAAGTACTTTTATTGTCAACCACTAAGTACGAAAATGTCTTGATCTGCGGAATTTCTTCGTGAAGTCGATCACGGACTTAACGTACAAATTCTGAACAGGCCTTTCAGAACGATTTGCGTACATACAATTATGCACTTTTCTACACCACAGACATCCATAGGTACTGGTTCTGTTGCCTAAAATTAAAAAATTATCGAGTTAATATACTATAGTATAGTACAAGCACGTACCTACAAACAAGATTGATAATGCAATTATACATAATTATTTAAAAGTTACCAATGTGTCTGTATCTGGTAAATATACCGTCGGTAAAGCATCTGCTTTTAACCGCCTCCATTTTAAATTTTCGTTTGGTCCAAAAGAATCCGGCGTAAAGTGTTTCGAACAAATATGACTGGTTTTTTTAATTGCCCAATTTGGTCTAATTATTCGTCTAAGCCATTCACTTTTTAATTCTTGCCTTTTTGGAAATCTGTAACAAAAAAATACAGCGATATTTATTCGGCATTATTTTTCTTTTAACCCGCGCTGCAATTAATCTGCGGTATCATCTTTTATGCACGGCTGCCGCGGGAACCAATGTTCGATAGTTTGCCACACGGACTTTAGTACATCACTATGCGAAAACACATAACCTCTAATAGTCGGCAGAAAATCTATATAAAACAGGCAAATATCGGTGTAGAATTGAACACGAGTATGATTTACAAGAACTACTATTATTGTTACTGAGTTTTAGGTATGATCCTGCAACTTATTAGCATAACAACTATCAGAACTCACCGATGAAATGATATTGCTTCATTGTTGTTTTCTTTTAATCCTGTATGCGATTTACAGCCTTCAATCGCACAAGACATTTTATTACAATGTTAAAAAAACAATCAACACAAACAATAATAAATCACACTTTCACGAATTTTGAGAGGAAGAGCACTAAAATATTAAATTTCTCTCGGTGAAGCTGTAAACTTTCGCAAAATGCAATAGACATTTCGATGCCACCAAATTAAGATGTGATGCACGCAACGAACGATATTACAACAAAACGATACAATGATGAGACGTATTTAATTTGATGGTATTATAATTTTTAAAATACATCCAAATTACATCCAACTGACATTTGCTTGGTTCAATCTAGTGACACACCAGGAAAAAATATAAAGTAAGTGCGGTCCGGTGTTTCATTCACTCGTACACAGGAGTAATTTACGTTAGATGAGTACAATGGCTAATGCCCAGTTCTTATTTTAGCCAGGCTTCTATTTGTATTCCTTATTCTGAGGATTAGGCATTCTCCTTCTATTTCACCCAAAGCTTGCCTAGAAGATATTGCCATTGTAGACCATAAAATCTGTTTTTTTACTACTTGAGGGTTGGCTCCATAGTTAAAATATCGCCAGTTACCGGCTTCCGCAACCTCAAATTAACACCCAGTGTATAAGGCCTCTGCCAACAAGATTTAACAAATAAAGAACGTTAATGCGGTTTGTTATTAACCTCCTCATTTTTTAAAAGGAGCGAAGTAATTTAGTTCCTAAATCTACGCGATAAACACTTAAGGTGCATCCGTTCGAAAATAACAGAAAATTGAGGCAGAGACAGGAAATGGATGTTTGAGGGGTTTTGCTGTTGATGGACCCCTATTAGAGAGGTGACGACTTGACAACCTTGACAGATCCACGACCGCATTACACCGCTTTCAGGATGCGCTGACAGCTCGGAAGCCTCGCGGAGAATTTCAAGTTTTCACACGACGTGCTTTCAACAAATTAACAAACTGTTAATCCTTGCTTACTGGCGCCGATTGACATGAGACACGGATGAGGGTTGGATATTTTTAGAAACATCGATCTCACCAAAAGTACCAGAGCTTTTTGGGACACTCGTTTTCTTTATTCTTTGGAGCTGAAATTCTCTGATTAAGATTCCATTTAGTTTACTCATAAATGGATCCATTAAGGGTCGGTTAATTTTACGAGGTGACAGCACTTAAGATTCCGTCGGCACGGCACAAATTGCACCGGAAATCGTAAGTTATATACAAAATCACCGATGAGAGCACCCATTAGCACCTTCCTGGACAACGGACGTTGACACTCCGATGTCAATACTACTGATTGATTAGTTTATAAGCGCATTGCAAAGTATTGCGAAGGTCTTCAGAAGTTGCTGTTATGGAAGCAAATACATACATTGCTTTTTGCTTCTCTTTTGACGATATTGGATCATCCGTTGGAAAAATTTGTGTTCATCATTCATCAGTTCCACGAAAAACACCGCATGATTTTCAAGAAGTCGTTTGCTGCTTCCAAGATTTCTTGACTGGTACTATTTTCCACTGGTTGTTGACATCAAATATGTAAATCCGGCGTGAGTCATTAGAAGTAATCGTAATTTAACTGCGCGTGCGCAAGCCGCTCTGGTCGCTCTCAAGGGAGCACAGTAACTAGGGACTACTATAATGTAACAATGATTCAGATCCAAAGCTATCAGATACTGATCGGGATCAATCAATCAAGAAAGGCCTCAAATTTCTATTCGGGTCCATAATTGCAAAGAATCTTGTATTTATGTACGTATCGACGACTTGAATCCCCGAGGGGGTGTCAGAGGTGTTCCGAGTGTGAACTGTGAATTGCAAGTCACAGTCCACATTCGGTACACCCGCGTTTCACCGACGAATATTGCGTCCCAACGATAGGTGGTGAGACCTATCGCCGTACTTCGGGGACAAATACACGATTTTTAGGGCATGCCCTTACGATGTTTTTCCTTCACCGTTCACCAATTGGTAACTAAGAACAAATACTATACACATAAACTCCGAAAAATGGTGCATGCCCTACTGGGGATCGGACCTGGATCTCAAGATTGAAAGGCCAGCGTTCTACCCCTGAGCTACCACTCCAAAGAATCTTGTCATGCCTAATCACGACGACCCAGATATGGGGGCTATATTATCAGTCCATACGATATGGATGTCGCCACAAAAGGTTCAGTGTTTATGGGCGCTAAGCACTGCACCCATGCGTGAACCATACCTCTCTAAGACCGTTCCAGTTTCCGAATAAGGGGAGAACAACTAATGGAGGTGCGACACCCGTTATCGCCATCTAAGGTGATTAACAGATATGGCATCTATCTGAATCTGTGAACAAAAGCATCGTTAAATAGCTGCGGTTTCCTGTTGACACCATTCATCACTCAAACATAAATTAGGATTTAGTTACAGCAATATACACGTGGAAGTGATTGGCATCACCGACGGATGCCTTCCAAGACCTTCGAGTACAACAGAGTTCAAGTCTTTCAAGTGTTAAATGCCTGATGCTAATGCAGGCTACGGAGCCGCGTAGGCGAGGCTGACTGCTCCATCAAACAGCTACCATTGACCAGCTCTCAATTATGTCAGCTGAACTAATAGGGTACTTAGCTGTCAATTAGACCAACTCCCCTCGTGGCTTGTTTGATCGATACCAGCTATTGTTGTTGCTACTGCATACTGATCTAAGTGATGATTAAATCTCTGTGCCCATTGGTCACGTCAGCGGACCGGCTAATGAAAAGATATAAAACGATTTAAATACCGACGCCTGCATCAATCATTTCAGGAATGTTCGTGAGGAGAGTAATGTCACATGTCAACGTAACTAATTGAATTGAAAAGTAATGAAATAACTTAAATTCCAACGCCTACGGCACAATCTTACAAGAATTTTGTAAAGTAATAGTTGTTTGCGTTAATAACTCAACTTTTAGTTTATTTAAATAGCGTTTGTTAAACATAGGTCGTATTTATACCACTTGATTGTTGCACTGTACCTATAGAACCCACTTACATAACATTACACATGGTTGCTCCACTAACTGTAGGTATACATAAATAATCGCATTCATGCATTGAACGGTCCATTGATCGATTTTGCGGAGGCGAAGTGGGAGTCTTCATTCATATTTTTCAACAAGCTTAGCAGCATGATCGAAAATGGCTTCAGTTGCAGGGGAATAGATGCCCATACGTCTGCATGTTTATGTTTGTCAGGGCATATTGCGCGTGCGCGGTTGCGTTGCGACCTAGCCGCGGCCGTCGCGCCGCCGCCGCTGCCGCAGGCGCATAACTTCGTCACCACAAAGTGCATAAGTACTGAGAACATAATAAGCAATTTCATAGTAAAACCTATATACCGAACTAACTAGTTCTACAAATTCATGAAGATTATCATGAACTATCAAACATCGAATATGATAAAATATAAAGTTTGTTTTTCTGGCAACAACAAACGGGATAGTCGATAAAGAAGAAACGATCAAAACTTTAAATTAGTTTTTAGTTCCAGGATAAAACTAAGATTCGCGATATTTTTGTAAACAAGCAGTAAGTGACAAAAATAACATACCAAATATGACAGAACTATCAAGTACCAAATCTGTAACGCCCACAACTCATTGAGCAACCTACCTAACAATAACGACTCACGACACAAGTACAAAATACAGTGCATCTCACACTTTATGTTGACAACAAAATGGCGCATTAGGCAATAGCAAATATGCTTAGCTCGGAATTAGGTAAGTTGTTTAGATAACAAATACGGAACGCATCGGGATCTCCCTGCGCCCGCGCCCCTGTATCACCACTTAGCCGTGTGACGCATACATGGACAGACGTCGTCGATCATACTTAGTATTTTATATTGAATCCTTATAGATTAAAGTATTTGGGCAAAAACAAAGTATTTTAGATTTGAAAGAAGACCCTAAGCATCAACATATTTGGCGACCGTAACAGAAGAACACGAATTTGCAATCGACACGTCTACGGGTTTATCGTTTGGACAACTTTTCCACGACCTTTGGACCGGCAACGGCGAATATTGGATTTGGGACAAAGGAATTACAGGATTTGCAGTGTGTGATAGTGAAGTTGGCTTCTGAAGTGGAGGTTTGCTCGTTCCTTAGCTGATTCCTATATCCTTTAAACCTATTTAATCGTCTAGCTTGCTCGAGTTCAAAAATAATTCTTGTTTTTTTATCGCAAAGGCATATCCATTCAAACCGCGTTTTGTGCTGAGTTTCTCCGGCTAAGTCAAGCTACAAATATTATTTTTATTACATAAATATTAGCAAAACATAGTTTTCATATTTACTGTGAAATGAACAAAGCGTCATTGAAACTATTTTCCGCATTCCAATGCTAAAATATCTTCTCGTTTCTATATAACCTAACTAGGTACCTACTATTTTTCTATTTTACTGCAAGTAAATAAGTTTGTTTTTTTTTTCAATCGGCTTGCTACCATTTTGCAGCCGTATCGCAGATCCATTTATCCATTTAGTTTAAACATTTCATAGCTATAAATTCATTATTGCAATTGCAGTTTTAAAGACATTTAACTGAAATAAAAATACCTACCTACAACTTTCCCCGAACCTAAACAGTGAAATAGTTTTTTTTTTTTTTTAAAGTGAATTTAATTGCAACTCATCTCAATTCCAGGTTGCTAAGACGAGTGCAAGCGCATTTAGGACCTAAACCTGATAAATTGCACTCTTATCTACGATTGGCCGGTGACCTGTCTATTATTGTTATCGCTCGACGTCACAACTGCTTTGAAAGGTTTGCTTTGAGTAAAGGTATTTATAAACTTGAATTTTTGTCTTCATTGCAATGACTGGCACAGATGAGTCTAGAGAATTAAAGGCTAAAAGGGCTTCTATAAAAGGAAGGTTAACTACGTTTGAGAAATATTTAGAGGAATTAAAGTTATGTACTATTATTACAAAGTTAAAATGTCATGAAACAAAAACACGATTGAAAAAGTTAGAAAAGCTATTCGAGGAGTATGATTTAATCCAAACTAGCATAGAAATTAAGCAGGAAAGTTCCGAAAATCAGGTCGAGAGGGAAGCTAGTGAGAATAGGTTTTATACATGTATTGCTGAGGCTCAAGATATGATAGAAATGTACAATAGTAGGGTTGAGGCGGACGTACAAAGCTCATGTTCGAACACAAATGTACAAAATACTAATATTAAGTTACCCCAAATTAAAATTCCTAATTTTTCGGGTGACGGATCAAATTGGTTGGAATTTCACGATACGTTTTCTTCGTTGATTCATAATAATGAATCAATTGCAAGTATTAATAAGTATCAATATTTGAAAGGTGCAATTACCGGTTCCGCAGCGTCTGTGATCGCAAGTTTAGAAATATCGAGCCGTAACTATGAAGTCGCCTGGAAACTTCTGTGCGATCGTTTTAATGATAAGCGTAAGCTAGTGTTTACTCACCTTAAGGCTTTGCTCGACGCACCGAACACCAGTGGAGATTTTTCTCTGCGCATTTTAGCCGATCATATTGCGAAACATTTAAGAGCCTTAAATACTCTAGGTGAAAAAACTGAGAATTGGGATATTCTGATTATATTTTTATTCTCAGCCAAGTTGGATAGTGTTACTAGCACAAAATGGGAAGAATATAAAGGGTCTTTATCTGACGTACCTAACTTGGAAAATTTCTATACATTTTTGCGTATGAGAGCGGATGTTCTCGAGGCGACAGCAGCAAGTAGCAGCAAGCCGAGTTTTGAGCAGCAGCCATCGCAGCAACAGCCGCAGCTGATGCAATTTAAGCGCATAAATAAACAACAAAGGTCGTTTGTTGCTGCTACTTGTGAGAGTGACAAAAACAACAAGTGTTTTGTGTGTAATGGTGAGCATTTAATTTATTATTGCGAAAAATTTTTGGCGATGTCACCGGCAGACAGATTCAATTTGGTCGTGAAAAATAGGCATTGTATCAACTGTCTCCGTAGCGGACATTTAGCCCCTCAATGTAAGTCTTCATCTTGCAAATTATGTAAACACAAACACAATTCGCTTTTACATTTTGAGAAACGGACTGGCGAGAACAAGCAATTGGTTTCTAGTCCGATTTCATTATCAACTTGCATTTCTAATCAAGTTTTATTATCGACAGCTATTGTCAAGGTATCATGTACTAATTCAAATGATTTTGTTGAAGCACGCTGTTTGCTTGATTGCGGGTCACAATCGTCTTTTTGTAGTCAGGATCTAAAAAATAAACTGTGTGTCCAGACTGAAAACGTGAACTCAGTTTGCGTAACAGGAATAAACAGTATATCGTTTGAAGCATTACAGCGCTGTAATATCAAAGTACAGTCGCGCACAAATGCGTTTAGCACGTCAGTCAATGCATTTGTTATCAATGATATAACCAGTACACTTCCAAGTCATGAAGTGGATGTATCGAGTATCAAGTTGCCAAAAAATTTAACTCTTGCTGATTGTACCTATCACATACCATCGAAAATTGATTTGTTGTTAGGAGCAGATGTTTTTTGGGGAATATTATGTTCTGAACAGATAAAGTTAGGTCGAGACTTACCTATTTTACAAAACTCCATGTTTGGTTGGTTAATATCGGGACCAGTCATGTGTAGCGGTAATGATAATAATCATAAAAAAGTCGTTTGTAATTTCAGTCATGAAATCCAAATACAACTTAAAAAATTTTGGGAACTTGAGGAAGTTCCTCAAAAGCCAGCAATGTCTCAGGAGGAGAAGGAATGCGAGCGGCATTTCGAGCAGCACACTCGGCGGCTTGAGGACGGCCGTTTCTGCGTCACGTTGCCTTTGAAATCGAAGCCAGAAACATTAGGAGATTCGTATTATATGGCACGTAAAAGGTTTGAATCATTAGAGCGACGTTTTCGAAAGCAACCTGACGTAAAAACCCAGTATGTAAAGTTTTTAAACGAGTACGAAGTTCTCGGGCATCTGTCAAGGACTGAGAGACCTGAAAACGCTGTATTTTTGCCACATCACCCGGTATTGAAAGAACAAAGTGAAAGCACAAAATGTAGAGTAGTTTTTGACGGTTCGTGCAAAACTACTTCCGGTCTCTCACTTAACGAAATAATGATGGTAGGACCTACTCTTCAAGATGATATTTTCTCTATTTTGATCCGATTGAGACAGCATGCGTTTATTTTTACCGGAGATATAGAGAAATTTTACAGGCAAATATTAATTGAACAAAAACAGAGACATCTTCAAACAATTTTATGGCGAGAAAACGAGTGGGAACCCATTAATTATTTGCAGTTAAATACTGTGACATATGGTACCTCGTCCGCCCCGTATCTAAGTACAAGATGTGTCGTGCAACTAGCGATTGAATGCAAGGATCCGTTGATAAGCGACATAATAAGACATGACTTGTATATTGATGACCTAATAACCGGTCATTCCAATGAAACCGAATTAGGTAATATTTACAAATGTGTAACTGCACAACTTGCATCAGCCGGTTTCAATTTACGTAAAGTAAGAAGTAATTCGGCTTCATTGATGAATTTAATCTCAAATGAATCAAATATTGAAAACACTCAAAATAATTTGAAAATTTCCACTGTAACTAACACATTAGGTATCGAGTGGGATCCTAATTCTGATTCGATCATTATCGCGGTCGAAAAATCATCTAAATTATATGAACAATGTAATGATGTTATTACAAAGCGTATAGTTCTATCAGTGTCATCAACTATATTTGATCCACTAGGGCTATTAAGTGTATGCGTTATTACGTGTAAAATCATTTTGCAGAAGCTGTGGCTTCAACAAATTGGGTGGGATGAACAGATTCCTCAGGATATTGCCGAAATGTGGCTAAAAGTTATTCACAATTTAAAGTATATTGAGCGTCTGTCAATCCCACGCCAGGCTATCTGCACCAATCCTATTAAAATCGAGTTACATACATTTTGCGATGCATCAATGAGTGCATACGCGGCTTGTGTCTATGTACGTTCGATAGATGCATTGGGGCACATAACAGTACGGCTTTTATGTGCAAAATCAAAGGTTTGCCCTCTTAAAACGTCTACTATACCTAGACTTGAGCTGTGTGGAGGAGTCTTAGCCGCTCGCCTATGTAAAAAGGTAACGGAATCACTGCGCTGTCTAGCAGATAAGAAAGTTTTTTGGTGCGACTCGAATGTGGTATTAGGCTGGCTGAATACTCCACCGCACAAGTTAAGTACGTTTGTGTCACATCGCGTAGCTGAGATAAACGAGTTGTGTGCAAGTAACTGCGTGTGGATGTACGTGCCTTCATCGCTGAATCCAGCTGATCTCGCATCACGTGGTGTGTACCCCGAGGAGGTACCGCATCTTTCGTTGTGGTGGGATGGGCCTACATACCTAAAAAGCGCACAAGATCAGTGGCCTGACCAGCAGAGCGTTGTTTCGCAAATCAATTTACCTGAAGTGAGAGTCCACTTTTCAAATATTGATACAAATCCGAAGTCAATTGTAGACTTTGAGCGATATTCGAGTTTCATAAAATTACGTCGTGCTTTTGCGTACGTCTGTCGATTTATTAATAATATATGCAAAAAGAATATAAAAATAACTGGACTTTTGACCGTTGAAGAATTAAAGAATAGCGAGTTGAAGCTAGCTCAGTTTTCACAACTTGAATGTTTTTCCATTTATAAAAATAATTTCAAATCATTACCTGCATTGCATAATTTAACCCCGACAATTGATGAACAGACAGGCTTGATTCGTGTTGGGGGGAGGCTAGAAAACTCCGACTATAGTTTTGACAAACGGCACCCAATCGTGTTAAGTAGTAAACATCGGTATACAGAGTTAGTCATGAAATATTATCACATCAAATTAATGCATGCAGGACCGCAACTGCTTCTTTCAGTTGTAAGAGAACAATACTGGCCCATTGGTGGCCGATGCTTAGCAAGAAGAATATGTAATAATTGTTTGAAATGCAAACGAATGAAAGGAGCAGCTGCAAAACAAATCATGGGTAACTTACCTTCGATTAGATTATCACCTGGATATCCTTTTGAAATAACAGGAACAGATTACGCAGGTCCTTTTTTAATCCTTAACAGGAAGGGTCGCGGCGCCAGGTTAATTAAATGTTATCTCTGTGTTTTTATTTGTTTCAAGGTTAAAGCTGTCCATTTCGAGTTGGTCAGCGACTTAACTACAGAAGCATTTATACTGGCCTTGCGACGCTTCATGTCTCGTCGAGGAAAGCCTCGCGAGATATTTTGTGACAACGGCACCAATTTTGTCGGTGCAAACCGAGAAATTGCTGCTCTTGTCAAAAATTGTTCCGATTCTGTGTCAGATCTGGCCGGTGAAGGCATAAAGTTTAAGTTTTCGCCAGTAAATGCGCCCAATTTTGGGGGTTTGTACGAAGCAGCTGTGAAGTCCGCAAAATTTCATTTAAAAAGGGTTGTAGGTAGCGCTCATTTTACATTTGAGGAACTCACGACATTGTTTTGCCAAATAGAGGCTATTTTGAACTCGAGGCCTCTAATGCCAATGTCCCCTGATCCAAATGACCTTTGTCCTTTAACTCCCGGGCACTTTCTCGTAGGAAGACCGCTTACGTCACTGCCTGCCCCTGATCTTCAAGATGTAAATCCCAGCCGTCTTCACAGATACGCCCTTATTGAGCAAGCAAGGCAGCATATGTGGAGCAGATGGAGCCGTGAATATATCTGCGAGCTGCAGCAGCGGACTAAATGGCAGAACAGACAACCTGACATCAAACCGAATCAATTGGTTCTTATTAAAGATGAATGTAGCCCGCCTATGAAGTGGCCATTAGGAAGAATTACTAACGTTTACAAGGGATCTGATGGTGCATGTCGTGTAGCAGACATCAAGACAAGCAAAGGAATCATACGGCGAGCAATCAACCGAATTTGCCCGCTAATCGACATTCTCTAAGAAGAACAGAACTTTCATCACTTTCAAGGAGGCGGAGATTGTTTAGATAACAAATACGGAACGCATCGGGATCTCCCTGCGCCCGCGCCCCTGTATCACCACTTAGCCGTGTGACGCATACATGGACAGACGTCGTCGATCATACTTAGTATTTTATATTGAATCCTTATAGATTAAAGTATTTGGGCAAAAACAAAGTATTTTAGATTTGAAAGAAGACCCTAAGCATCAACATAAGTGCTAATATTTGCGGACACCCACATCCGCCAACCTGCCGAATACCACAGCACCGGTCAGCGGTGAAGTCGACGAGTCAATAAACTCCCACAAGTGAAATACATGTAAACATATTTAAAGGTATGGAGACAAGATGGGCTGGCTTGTGCAAGATGAAGTAGAAACCAAAATTTAAATCTTATTTAAAAGATGGAAACCATTAATGCTGCTTTTGGCCTTCAAATTATTTAGAACCTTTAAGAAAATTTTAAAATGTGCTTTCAAAGAAATCTGTCACCAAGAAATTTTCACATTTGGAAAGGTTTGTGGCGTGGAAGAGTTTTTGTGCCATAATGCTCAACGGAACATTATATAAATTTTATATAATGTGACCGTTTTTTAAATATTTATTAAATCATAAGTTTATAACAAGATGGCCCAGCGAGGGCGTCTCGTGAACAACTATTAAACCAACCTAACCGTAGGCGCGTGCCATCCAATGCCATGTCGTAAATACGGAGGTTGACGTATTTGTAACTTGCAACAAATGAGTAGGAAGATGTCCTATTCAGCCGCCAATCTCTATAAAGTACGACCCGGTGTTCGGTCCCACACTTTACGAGCTCGACCATGGTGAAGCAAAATGTACTTCAGATAAACATTTCTCCGAAGCGATGGCCGTTTCGCAATTCAGTTTTTAAACCAATGACCAAATAAGATATTCACGACGTGTCCTGCTTTCAATGTGCTAATACTGGTACGCAAACTGAATCTGGATTCCTGCGGCATGTAAAAGAATAGCTAATGTAACAGAAGAACCGGGACGAACGACCTCGCCGCCTGCCGACCGAATACAAATGTTCCAATTGGGTGGTCACCTTGTTGACCTGCTGAAACAGCAAATACAGAAAGACTATTAATAGCCATTAAATCTGACCCCCGACTCAACCTCTATTGAGATTGTTCGTAAATGCGAATTGCGAATCTACTCATTCCATCTCAGTTAACTTTTTGATTGCGTCGCCGCACTCAGTTACAGGTCAACTATTATTTAATTCAGACCCCAGTATTAAAAAAAATCCAATTCCAATACGTCTCCTAAAGTACCATAGATAGTCGTCACCCAAACCGTCGTCGTACGGCGGCGTTTCAATGAAGCGAATACCCTCACGCACTTCCTGTGTGAATACTTGGTCGAGTACATCGCGATGGTACGAAAATTACATTCCAATCACTAAACGACCTTCAATACTGTGCTCAACAATCTATCTATACAAGTCTTACCTGCCGAGTCATATAGCGACCGACTGATCAAGCTTGAGACTCAAATGTCAGAAGTTATTGTTGCGGATTTCCTTATTTTCCGACTGCGCTTCTAATTTTACACTCGTATCATCATCATTTACGCGTTATTTTCGTCAGCATTCGAGTAAGACAATAACAAATTTTGAATGTTCCCTTGCAAAAGAACGTGGGAACCCATTGTTGCATGTCAATAAACAATGGTTGGGCAAAAAACTGAGTTCGCAGACCAGAGATAAATGTACGATTGTGTAAGGCTCTTTACAGAAGCTTAAATTGTTTTTACTTTGTGAGCCCGAGCGAAAACAATACATTATTCAAGTATTAAATATTTTAAAACCCACCGTTTGCAATACATTCTTGTAAACCATGATCAGAGCAGTTTCCCAACACATTAATTCAGTGTCAATTGGCAAGTTTCATCCAGCTGCACCTTAACAAGTGTAGGTTGTAGATAGACTAACTTTGTAAGGTTGTCAAGTACGCCCTCATCCAACCGATAGTTGTGGACAAGTGGCCCGTCCTGTCTATCCACATTCCTGGACAAAACTTTATCTCGTCTGCCTCTAACTGTCGCAGCTCGAAGTTACGAGTCTGTTGGAAACAGAGCATCATAAAGATGTCTCGATATGATTGTATCAGTGCACCTTCCTTTCGAGATGGAAGTGTCGAGTTGAATAACGGAACAAAGTGCAGGCGGAGGTAACTGGAGCGTTGCATTCCCACAAACTACAGCTAGTCCGTCACTCCTCGAGCGGATCTGTCTGCATCTTGCGAATAACTTTCCGAGATAACGTCTCGTGCGAATTCTGAGCACAATCGGTGACACTTAAATGCAGTCATAATTAAACATCGCGATGAATCGGCATTTCTTTTGTTTCATTCGCTTAATCTGAAGCTAGTTTCGAAATAAACAGTTCTCATGCATTCGTGTGTCCGGGAAATTCATATCTGTCGGTGATTCTGCAGACACGCTGATTGGCTGAAACCAGTTCATTCCCACGTACACATAGATATACAAAGTTCTCGACAAGCTAGATCCAATTAATGTGCAAACACGCACCTCGGAAGCTGAACAGACGGCTCAATATCTTACCCTTGTTTAACACATAAACAGTAGTTGGCACTGTTGATATAATATAAATAATGATCATGTTCATGTGGCTGTTGACGGTTGACCAGTTTTGGAATTATATTACCGATATCTTATACCTTAACCTCAATTTTATCGTGTAAAGCTATGTAAATATATCTGATGTGATGTACAAAGCTAATGTTCATACAATAAATTACACAGTACAACAAGGTTTTTGGTGTTTAAACGTATACGAAATTTGAACTTGGATTTTCTCTATCGCATCTAAATTTTTGTAAAATCACTTCAAATATTAAAATTTTACATCTTCTTCCCTTGAGTAATCAATATTGGGTGCTCACATATGAAATTTTCAAAATAAATAATATTTTTAAAGGCTTCTTTCTTAATTGATTACGTGGCAAGATTTTTGAAAACAATTCAAAATAAAATATTACATAAGTTTCAGCGAGCTAAACTTTTTTATTCGTTTAAGTCGATGTTTTTTTTTTTCTACTTATAAATTGAAAGTAAAACAAAGTGTTCTGACTGTGAAGACCCAGAATAATAAGTGAAAAATCGCTGTCCCAGACAAATATTGCGAAGTGATATAACCAATTTCAAATTCGGATGCAGCACACAAATAAATAAGATAAGTACACCAAAATAAAGTGTTTTTGTTAGCCAGCTTCATACTTCAGAAAACAGCGTTGATATTTTCTACTTTACCAAACACAATTTACTTTTACAGTAAGGGTAATAAAACGACTGTACACAATAAGGCACTGTTGCAATGCAACTATAACTATACCGGATAGAAAACAGCACAATTCCATTAGAGATTGGCACATTGGAGTGGCAGCGACATAATTACATAGAACAAGCGTGTTGACTCGCTGACGCTCGATTGTGTCACATGAGCTCACAATCAGTGGTTGATAAGATCAACAAGCTAAGCATTATACACCAATTTCCAATAAGCACTTAACATCATTCATGATATCGAAACGTTCTTTAACATTGTCATTCTGGGGAGGATTTCAGAGGTGTATTATGTACATCCCAACGTGAAGGGACATGCGTTTAAAGACTTGCAGGTTTACTAACCACAGAGTTCAGCAGCTGGTAATTCATTACAAGATCTGAGGACATTATTTCCGAAAATTCCTTTGATAAATGTTTTGGGGAAAAAACCGAGCCAGTCCAGACTGTTGGCAACGTAAAATCTCTATACATCCGTCAGCCACTTCGGTCTATACTGGACATCATCAATAGAGAGCTCGCAACTACTTAAATCTTTCGAATGAATGAACGTAATCTCCGCCACCTACGCCAAACCGTCAATCGTTATCCAATTTGCAAATTCAAGCGATTCTCCCATTTATAAAAAGGAACTGGTTCTTCACAACCGATCGTATCAAGAACGGGTGTACGTACACTACTCCAAGTTTGGCTTGAAGGCTCGAATTTACATAGCGCTCGCTCGGACCGGATGTCGAGGCAGTGTGGCCAACGTGCGACGCATGCACATGTAGACTGCGCTCCATTATGTACCCTCTCGTGTATGTATATGTCACGGCGACCTTGCTGCTTTAGTGACCAGACCACCCAACTAACACTAATAAACCAGTTTAGGAATACATGGTTGTTTTCTGTAATCAGAATTACTTCAATATGGTGATAGGTACAAAAAAGCTCGAGAACAAGTCAATCTATTGTTAGATCTCCATGCATTCGAAATAGTGAAAGAAAATTGACGAAAGCGTATCGAAGCGGGAATTCTAAACACTCGTCAGTTTAGTGAGGTGACAGCATCAGACAACCTGACAGCACATCACATCCGGCACCAGCGCAGTGCCGTTGCGCAACATCGCCAACGAATAAGGGCATTGTATGCAAAGTGGCCCGCATACTGCACCAACTACTCGCCAAATACCAGCTCCGATTCGAACAACCGTTACGACCATAGATTACAGGTTTGAAAAGATACAGCCTTGTAAGAAATAAATGCTGTCAATTTTATAGTCAATTCTCATATCGGGTATAATAGAGACGATAAATGTGACTGAATGGGGCTTTCAATTCGGTGGATCAACAATATCATGAGTGAAATTCTCGTTACTTAGTACAATACTTTTATAGTTTTAAGTCTACACGATCCCTTATTGCGGAAGCTAACAACTTCCGGTTGCCCATAAGACGATTAAACAAAATTTGACACAAAGCCGACGGTAACAAAAACTTGAGATCACACGCCTGAGTAACAAATGATGTTGACACACGCACGGACACACAAATAAACCAGCCCTTTGAGGGTACTGCGCGTACGCCGCTCATTCGCAACGTCTCAAAAGGGACCGGAAGGATTTTTAGTGGTCCTGCGCTGATCCGGCTTCATATGACCGGTGGGGTGGAATACTGTTGATTTTTTATATTTAATCTTTTGACGTGGAACGGATGAACAAACAGCGCTGACGTTAAGGTTGACTGATCCAAATGGATCCTCTACACAAGAATAAACTTCGTTAATATTTTTAGTTTTTTCGCATCCGAGATAATATTTGAGAAGATTGATATAGGGATTAATATTGGGCTATTATCTAGGCATTACTTGTTAAGGCGAATGGATACCCCAACTGCAATTTGGACCTGTCTTTGAAGGCCTACTCCTCCCACACGGGTGGTCCAAAAACTTTCATAAAAATATATGATAGGCATTACAGAGTCAAAAATAAATTTTAAGTTTCATAAACTGTTTATCTATTGTAAGTTTTGACAAAAAAAAATCGAAAGTCTCACATGAAAGTTTCACATGATTTAACACAAGAATTCTCTTACTCCTTCCAAACACCTAAAGCGATTTTAATTATTATTTCACCAAATTATAGGAAATTTTTAGATCTAAAAAATTCAAGTTCATAATTTTTTTTCCGTTCATGGCGTCCATGTGAAAAGTATTATTTTCTCCTATTTTGCGCTAGCCGGAGACGCAGTGGTTGTCGTAACAGCCACTTTTCAAGGCACGTTGAAATGAACATTATTTCAATGTCGTTTCCGTTGATATTTGTACCGACACACATCGAGTTGCTTATTTGGCGTGGTCATACGCCTTAAATTATAAGCTGGAACTCCTTTGTATAATCAAACAAAATGTTTTAGTTGTGGACGCGAGCATATAGCACAATATTCTCACAACGGTCAAAGAAGCCACAACAACACTCGCACGAAACAAATCCTGACCGGCACCGGACGTCCGTCTTTGTCGACGTTCCCGTTGTACATCAAAAGGAAGCATTCCCATCTATTCTCAAACAATACTGGACCTTACATCGACGGAAATAAAATATGATATTGAACTATTGAAGATGCAAATCGTAAAATTGCCCTAATACATCTTGTCACTTGTAGAGATGATTAAATTGCATTGGACAGCGCTACAATAGCGGATGCGGAAATAAGTTGTAGTGTTACAAATTGTGCTGTTGTTGCTTACAATAGCCGATAGAGAAGCGTTATATTACATCAGTAATCCAATTGCTGGTAAAAAACGTTATCTACGTTTTGCCTACATAAAATGATGCATCTTATCTAACGCTGAGTTATTCATTAATTAAATACCGAATTAAATAAAAACACAATTTTACGTAAAATGAGTGATGTCGTATTTGATCCCACGCCTCCATCCACCTGTCTCGAGTCTCGAGAATGACCAACTTGTCTATATGTCGTGGGCATATTGTACAATTAGCCATATCACGAAGTATGAAATCGAAAATCTTTCAAAAAATTCAGTCAAAAATAGGTGCGACGACGAACGGAGAGCAGAGCGGCGTGTTAGGTTTAGCGGAGCGGAGCGAGGCGACCGTTGTTGGTTGTTTTAGCAGAATTAGCAGAATATTCATGATGGCTAGGCAAATCATGATTACAGCCAATTCTATGATATGCAAACGACATATCGACGGTCGTAGGTTGCGCTCTAAATATATTAATACTTTGCCGAAGCGACGGATTTCAGTAAAAACATTCTAAGCATCTTATTCAATTTTGTACTTGTTGGAGGTAATGAACAAAAACCTGAACCTGTCCCATTAACAAATGGTGTTGGAGAAGATAACGCGCCCGGAGACTTACCTGCAACAAACAAGCATACAGTATGTAAGGAAAAATATAAACGAGCTAAAACGAACGACAGAAATAGACGTTAAAGACAGTGATATGTGTCGGGTTGTCGCATCATCTGAGTATGAGTGGTTGCTGGTCCGAGCCGTGGGCTGCGCCTACGTTCTCTCCATTTCCGTTCGGACCACGAAGATGCTACTCTTCCCACGACAAACGAGGAGCATAACTATTTCGACGGGCATAAAGAAGTGCAACGTTTATATTTCACGTTCTAAAAATTTGATATCGACCACTATTACTCGGTGCGTGCTTCGTTTTATTTCGAATCAGTCACTTTCGTCCCTCCCCACGCATTCTCTTCTGAGCGACTGCAAAGCTTTGCACTTTATTGATTGGAAAAAAAGAAACGTCGACCTTGGACGAGGTCTTAGGGAGCGGACGTAGACGGTCGTAAAAATGGCCCTCACAGTCGCAGAGACAAATAAAACGGACGGCTATAATATATGGCAAGACGTTCGTATACGATTGACGCTCGATAACTGCTCGGACAGAAACGGCATCCGGCAGTCAAGGTGACATGGACCATCCTCGCTGAGCCGGTCTTAGATCACCTCTCGAGAATTATTGGAAAACTAACACAATTTGAACTTAATCAATCAAAGTTTATATTCCCTATCTCTCCGAGGCAGGGCGAGCCATTTACAAGTTCATAATGCGTAAATCACCCGTGGACTTTAATTACAGGCTATTCACACATCGATGTTTCTCACTGGTAGCCATTCAACACTGAATATAATAGCAAAATGCTACCCAAGCCTAATAATCAAAAGCCATAACTCAATACGAGATTTGAAATTAAATCCAAGAGTAATCTCCGTGTGTTATTCAACACCGGTAATATAATAACAGTCGAGTAATACATCAGTGACAGCGGAGTAGATTGTTGGTCTTGTGCAGTGGATTGTCGTTAAATTGAATTAGATCGCACCACCAGCCCGGCGGCGCCCGCGCAGTTCGTCGACCGCTCGCCCACAGCATTTGCTACTTATTGGATTGGTGCTACCCGACGATCGATCCTTGCTGATAACAAATGTTGTAGTACACATTTCTCAAATCCTTTGATGAATAGCTTTATTACAGGCGTCACTTTTTGGTGCGCAGAGAGTGGTGCAAGAAGCACAACGAGCGAATGTACTTTCTCTAAAGAACTCAATAATAGTAGTTTATGCTACAAGGGCGAAAAGGAATAAATTACGAGGACGATTTAAAACACTAGCGTAGCGAGTGTTTTAAACGTAACCGAGGAATTTATTGCTTTTACGCCCGTGTATCATACTACGTTTTTCAATGCATAGTGTGAGGAAATGAAAACAAATATAATCTTGTGAACTTTAAATTATGATTGGCTCAAAAGGATTGTATCCAGAGCCGTCAAACAGTGGAAAAAAAGTATAACATCTATGGTACACAGGAAAGGCTGCAGGTTAGCCAACCATTGCAAATAAATAAAAAAAATATATATATTATAAAGCCCTAGGGCAAAATAATCGACTTTCTGTTCGGTTTGGATGCATAAAAAGTGGGCCTTTACGAGCACATGCATTGAAAAATCCATTTAGATTTCGTAGCGAAGGGTAACATTACGGGGGCGATAAGAGGAGGTGGCGGCGTAGGCTTTTAAATCGAGGCGACAACGGAGCTCTCTCAATTTATGGTGAGCTACATCAAGTTGCCGCAACAATATACTCGTATAGTGAACCCTCGGAATTTAGAATCTTGTTTACCGTGAATCTTGAACTTAAGGCGCTCGTATCCCAAAATCAGTAATTTCAAAGTCAAATAGAACTTTCAAATATCGTCTAAAACTTCCAAAAAAAGATGCGCAATATAGTTCGAACCTTTATCTAGGTCTTCCACGCATGTGTTACACGATCAGATAAACTTTGCTCGATAGAAATAATTCACGAACACAGCATGTAATAAGACCTTAAAAAATCATGCCATTTCTATAATTCCACTCTTTTATTAACGAAACATATCTAGTAATATTGCTCTTTAAATTTTCTAGGTCGACCACGTAAGTGGGTTTTAATTAACATATCCCTTATTTTTAAACAATTTAAAAACCGATAAAAACAACGTAAAAGTACAAAAGTGAGGTTATTTTCTTTTCTCCTTACACGTAAAGAAAAAGACAGAGAGTCACTCTTCTGGGATAAGAGCGCCTTAAGAAAGCCCCTTTACACCTGCATTTTTCTCAAGATTCATACAAAAGGTAAAACTGAATGTGAATTCAACAGCTTATTTTCTTCATTTTTTTTTTCATAAGTATTATCTAGCGACATCTAACTACGTCTCTATACAGCCCAAAAAGCAAAATTTATTAAATATTGCCTCGTTTTCACGCAAAGTTTAGCAAGTTGTATATTTTTTATCTATCTTGAAATAAAAAAGAGAGAAATACAGACTTCTTTCATGTAAAGAAGGCTAAGTTTATACACTTTTCTATTAATAAACAGTTACCGTTTCATGGAAAACAGTTTTTACCTGAAACCATTTCACAAATTCGGCGCTTTTTGAATATCTCGCCATCTTGCACCTCTTGATGAGAGATGGGGCGGACTGCGGTGTGGGAGGGCAGGGAAACATAAAGATGTGTGCAAAGTTTCATTGAGATTAAAGTCATCAGGATGTCACAAACACCTAAAGCATTTATATGGCAGCTGAGCGGGATGGCCCACATTAAGGCGCTACGGAAAAAAATCGACACTTTAAGAACTTGCATATCTACTTCAGTAAATAAAGTATTATTTTGATAAATTTGTATATTATTTTTGGAATCTTTTTCTAGGGATCTGTTAAAACAGAAACGCAATTGGAGAAATTCGGCTCGATAGAAATATTTATTGAAATGAGGTCTTTTTCGACACCAATTCTCCTGGTTTGACAATTTAAAATGACATATGGACTGCAATTTTATTTTATTAGATGGGTATTAACGGTATCTAGGACCTGGTAAAAGGAAATTTTGAGAGAAACTTTAGTACATCTTATATAAATAAAAAAACGACTTTTTTCCACGAATCCGTCCGTCTCACACTGAGGGTTTTTTCGCAAATGGAGTAACAGGGACGCTAAAACTTTTACATACCGCCTTAAGGCTGTGTGCGTTCAAGTATATACATATAACTAATCTTTGTAGCTCAACATCCGTAAAGCACAGCTAGAAACTTCTCTGTACCATGTTATCGGTACGATTAAGCCGGATACTGATAAAATAAATAAAAATAAAAATACGTTTATTCATTACAAATTTTTAACATTAAAAGTATTAACGTCAGGGCCCCGTGGTAGTTACAGGAACTGAAGTACAGGAACCCCGCTCTTTCTCAAACTTAACTTACTTAAATAAACAAGAATACCTATATTTATGTAATATTATTACAACTTAAATTAATACAACTTAATATAACTTAGCTACAATTAAATGTGTAGAAACTAATACAGAACCAAACTATTACAATTCCAGAGTATGTGAGGTGTTGTGAGAGTCTGTTTGTGTGGATGTGTGAGAGAAATATGTGAGAATGTGAGTATGTGGGTGTGAGTCTGTGTGAGAGGGTGTGTTTGTGTATGTGTGAGTGTAGGAGAAGGGGGTAAGTTTTTCTTATGAATACAGGTAATTATGAAGATAAGCCCCAATCTAAGCCGAGGCTAAGTAGTTTGCAGATGGAAGTGGGTACTCCATTGAAACGGTAATGACTACCTTCCAATATAAATATGTAAAGACAAAACTAAGGGATTACTAAATTATACAATTTCCAATACACGAGCATCGGAAAGTGTCTTTATGAAGTCATACTCGATGATAGAAAATAGGTCGTCACCCGTATAAAGACAGTCATATTACTTTCACCGTACCATATTAGTACCAGAATGTGTCATACCAATTGGCTACTTACAAACAGAAGTTTGGCGGTATGTTGAAAACTCGCGTTCAAAAGGCGTCGTAATTCAAATACGGAGGCAAACAAAAAAGACACCGCAAGGGTGGATTCACAGTCATTAACAAGTCAAGACCGAAGGGATGTTGCGGGTCTGAGGGCTGTAATCCGATAGAGCTATGTATGAGCACGGCTTGTTGACAATCAACACCCACCAGTACTGGTAAATAACTGGGGAGTTGAATGGAATTTATCAGATGAAGCACCACCCAATAGTGTTCTGTTACTCAGCCACGGCCTTTGACAGAAAGTGTGTTTATAGCGTCCGCCTTCCTGCCGTAGAACGACGAAAATACCGTTACGCCTGCGCAACCAAACTCCATTGATTTACATACGCAAATCATGACGAATTGCCAACAATGCACGGCCGAAATACGTTGCGCCTCCTTCAAACTATAGACATCACGACCAATATCCTCCTACGCAGAGTCCATAATCGTATGAATGGATACATTATCCTTAAACCGTTGTGGAAATATAAAGTAGATGGTCGCGCATTACCGAAGGTTGTCTGCAGTCTCATTAACATTTCATTTGAGGCGGGCAGGCAGAAGAATGCAATTATCGTTAAAAAAAAACATTGCAAGGGCCTGCAGCGACCTTTGAAAAGCTGGCGCAGATGTCCATGTCGTTTGCAATCTGCGGGTCTACCGCGTAATTCTCATTTTCATCAACATCAACTTGATATTGAAATTTGACGTGCGTGCGACGACGCCCGCCTAACATGCCATCTCTTTTGCACGCGTTGAATTTCACATACATTTGCTTGAAGTTGATACAAATGAGAATTACGCGGTAGAGCCCCTGCTTAAAGTCAAACATGTTAATTCTACCTATAAACAAATGAAAAGCAACAATTTATTCAAGCCTTTTTAAAGCATGGCTTGGTGCTGCGATTCGAACAATAGAAGACGAAAATGATAACCCACAAAGCAAGTAGCATCGATCGGATGCTTACAGATAAGGTATGTATTATATACGTATTTCATGTTTTGATTGAATCCAATTTATGAGCGGAAGAAGTCATTAAAAAATACCCAAGTAATAGGTACAGGCAAACAGAAACATTGAAAAAATCTTGGCACTCGTTAGTGCATCCGGTGAATTACGATTGCTTATGGAACCTTTTTGCTTCAAGTTCGATTCTTAAAAGAAACCGATCGGTCGGCATAGCACAGCAAGGAAGAATATCCTGTCTCTGCGGGAGGGACGGCGGAGGCGAGAGGAGGGGAGGGTGCGCGCGCGCAGGCATCCATGAATGGCCCTAACGAACTCGCTGGCCTTGACAGGGCAGCCCTACGACGACGGCCACTGCATCGCGACTAGACACAGAAAATAAATGGACTATATCAATGACTGTAAAATTTAATATTGTGGAGATGACCTGATTAGCTAGAAATGACGTAGCACGTAACACGTCATTTCTTGCCAATCACGCGTCCCTTTGAACGCTATAGCGATAGATGTTGAAGTTTAACAATAAGGCGCCCGCTTACGTGTAATTTATTCTGTGAATACTTGATATCTAATAAGGTGAAGAGTTCTGTCTTTTTACAAATGTAGCAAGCGTATCAGTCAATAGTATCTTTTTCGATTCATTATTCAAAACATCCCGCAAACATCCTTTTTACCCTTCCAGTACTCCCCGCGACAAAAATGATAAGCTTCAGCATTATTTATTACGGCTCCATCCAGAATACTACACGTCCTAGTAAAGGTACGCAGCAAACATCCCATTCATAATCCTTTGATTGCGTCTGAATGAGTGACGTGCTCTGTATATACAATCCGCCTTGTTACAGGAAGTGGAACAATAATAGTATACACCAAGGACGTTTAGAGTTGAATATTAAAGCTACTCAGAAATAAACTCTCTGATTAATGAATTTCACAAAAGGATACTCTTGGCCCTTTTAGTTCTCTCAGCCGAGATCATAAATTGGCATGTAAATATGCAGGTCAAAACATCAGAGTTCGACCTTGTATCTGAGCGGACATGATAAACAACTTATGGCTGCGTACCCGCGCGTGCCGTCACGGGATCACCATGTGAGCTAATGACACGACCACTTATGCCTACAGCTGGTGTCAAGCCTTGCCCTATTTACACAGCCGTTACACTGATTGATCTTTCCAGCTTTCCTATTTCCAGCAAACATTACCCCTTGTTTTCTCGCACGTTTTCGTTCCTTTACAGTCGCGTTTTTTGTGGCAATAAAAACGTAAAGTCATCCACGAACAGCTTTTTAGTCACGCTTCATCGCATGAAATCGAGCACTGCAGACACTTTGGCGCGCCATTTTTTTATCCAATCAGTTTCCATTTGAAACATAAATACTTTTAAGCAAGGACCCTGCGTTTTCTATCTCAGTATCAGACAATCTAACACAACTTAATATCCCTTTCACTGATGGAAGTGCATGAAGTCGCCAATTATTCTGATTCGGCTGAACGATTGGGTAAACATGAAGTCCCAAACTCCCATCCGATTGTTAAACTAAGGAGGTTCCCAGGCAGGGTGCGGAACGCGCGGAAGACCACCACCACCCGGAACGATACGCCCGGATGTTACAGAACAAATCTTTGTTAAATCGTTCAATCATCAATTTTGTACTTGGGAAAAAGCTCAGTGAACCATCAATTTAGTCTTCAAGTTTTATCGTGATAAATTAATCCGACACCACGATCCAACGCTCCCAGTTGAAAATCTAGCAATTCTTTGCAGGGCGAAGGGTCAAATCGTGATCTATGATTGACAACAGTACACCTCGGTAAGCCAGCTCCGGCTATAATTCCCAGCACTTTAAAGAGCAAATGCCAAACTCATTATCATTTTCTGTCCGCAGTGGCGTTGCGGATCTGAGAGCGGGTGGTGGCCTGGATTTATTGGCGTATGCCACATTCGCATGCACATTAAGGCGATTACCTTCGCCAAATTAGCAGCTCGATGTTTATCGGTACGAATATCGACGGAAAGGACATTGAAATAACGTTTATACTCGTATCAGCGCGCAATACATAGTGGCTGTTACGACGCTCGCTGCGTCCTTGATAGGGAGAAATACGAAAAAATAATACTTTTCACATGGACAAATTGTTTGATTGAATAATGCTATGTTATGTTTATAGCTATCAAGTTTATCTATTAGTCAAAGCATAAATGAATTAAATCGACTAAGCCGCTTAGGAGCAGTAGGAAATTCAAGCCAAAAAACATCATTCGGTTGAATGTTTTTTTTCATATGGATGTTTTGGTGGTATGAAAAAGAAAAATGTTGCATATGTTTTCTTAGAGTTGATAATTGATATACATTTTTTTAAATATTTTTGGTTCAGCCATAAACGAGAAGTAGGCTTTAGAAAGTACCGTTTGGCGATACCAAGCCCCTTAAGTTGAAGTTGACTTACAAATGTTCTGATTAAGATTGTGCAATCACGCGGAGCTGCATGAGCACCGAAGGAGGAGAGACTTCCCGAAAACAAAGACAATGCCTCATTATGCTCCAGCCGTTGCCACCAATACCTGAAGTGAGGAAGTCGATATCTATTAGCTTGGCACAATAGGTGAGCGACATCCGAAGCTCATTACTGGCCCCGTTTCCGTTCGCGATTTGCGACGAGCGCGCCACAACTCATCTATCGATTTTATAAACTATCCGGTGAATATGAGCCGCGGTTGTTAGGGCTGCTAGAAGATGAGTAAACATAGGCGGCCTTGGCGGTTCGCTTGTTTACGGACACGATATACGTGAACGGTTCGGTTGGTGAAGTCGAGTACTTACCTATGTAATAGAGGTTCACATATAATACTTAAGAGTCGGAAAAGTCTCGTCCAATTTATGTTACATTTCCAAAGAAAACAAAGACTAAATAAATAATCTAATATACATCAATTTATATATAACGAATTTATACATATATACCTCAAGATACCTCAATTTCGGTAATGGAATTTGCATGCTGCAGCAGTCGCTTTTAAAGTTATGATTTCCTTTATGGCATCAACTTACTTTTAGCCAGTTGCTGCGGCAAGTATCAACAACTCTACATAATATAAAATATTATAATAACTACCATTTGCATACAAGAAACTTTACGTAACGTTTTATTATGAAGCAAATACAACATTTCAAAGGTCAAGCAAATAGTACGTGAGGTTTCATCCATTTACGCGCTGGTGGACCTTACAAACAATCTCAAGAACATAAAGTAAGCAAACATAATTTGTTTTATGTTAAGCAAATATAGTACTTAAGTCGGCGCTTTAGGGCGAGCTTTTTATTAGAGGCTGGTGGTACTACGTGTGGCTGTGGGATAGAGCGTGTTTACCGGTGCTCCCCAAACATTTGCCGAGTCAATATTTGTCGCCTGCCCCCGTGTGTGTTGTATCTACACCCAGGAACTAGCCCTACGTCACCGATGACCATTTGAAATAAATTGGAAACACCAAAAAGTTCCCACTAAAAAGCGGATAGGAAATATATTTCAGACAACAAAGAAAAATTATTGGTAAAGAAGGAGAAACAGATAGTCGCTCAATTATTCCAAATAATGATCCCGAGACAAAAACGTCCCGAATGGACGCGAGATCGCTGATTTAATGAATATATTTTTACAGGGAACCGTGTTATACGCGGCGGAAAACGCATAATGATATCCGTTCTGTGAACTACGAAAAACAGATAAAATAAATTGCTCGGATCGATACCCGAGCCACCAGAGTTACGCAGCGACAACTTAAGGCGCTACGTAAAAGTTTTAGCGTCCCTGTTACTCCATATGCGAAAAAACCCTCAGTGCGAGTGGGACGGATTCGTGGAAAAGTAGAAAAAGTCGGTTTTTTATTAATATAAAATATACTAATCAATTTTGTCAAAAAGATTTTCAAGGAGACTTTACAAATACATAATATCCACATTTTGAATGCAATTTCACAATGAAATTAGTTAGGATTTCAGAATTACAGGAAAAAAATAAAACAATTTAGAGGTCTTTTCGGAATTAAATTCTATCGAGAAAATTTCATCCAATCGTGTTTTCCTTCAGTGAGAATCTTAATCAAATTCTCAATAAACATTTACCCAAAAATGAAATACATAGATGACGTTATAGTGGAGTAAATGGATTCGAAAAAATCCCATTTTTTTTTTTTGGTATCGCCTTAAATACATACATCAAATGTCTGTTTGATCGTTCTGAAATATACCCCTGTCTGTAGAGGTGAAGCAATAAATCATATCACGTCATCGACAGCGGCGGTGATAGAGAGGAAGATTAAGGTGAATTCATATACTCCAACTGCAATTTGGACCTGTCTTTGAAGAGTTTGAAGGCCTACTCCTCCCACACGGGGGTCCAAAAACTTTAAAAATAATATATGATACGCACGATTAGGTTAAAAATAATTTTCAAGTTTAACATTTTATTTTATGTTGTTTTTTTTTGACAAAAAAAAATTAAGTTATCGAAAGTTTCATGTGATTTTCGCAATAATTTTCTTACTCCTTCCGAATGCCTGAAGAGATTTTAACGATTCTTTCACCAAATTATAGATAATTTTTAGATCTACAAAATTATTGTTTAATTTTTTTCGTCCATCACGTCCAAGTGAAAAGTATTATTTTCTTTTATTTTGCGCTATCCGGAGACCCAGCGACGTCGCGTCGTAATGTAATGCGCGCTGATATGAACGTTAATTCAATATCTATAATTTTCGTCGATATTTGTACCGACACAGGTCGACTCAAGGTTGTTAACGGATGCATGCCCCTTAAATTCAGTTGCCGATATTAGACTTTGATAACCGGATATGGGAATTACGGTTGGAGTATAGCAAATGGTCCTTTGGACCGGGTATCGGCCACTCGCGATTCTAAGTCTGAGATATCGCAGAGCTTCCTGCGTCGGCGCACTAAACAGGGAACTTTACATACTTACACACAAAATTAGTCTTTTGTATTCGATGTGAGTAGAAAAGCCAATCATTAGATTTATTCACGCACGCGTCTAACCCGTTTAAAATGTTCATAATCATGTTATGAATAGTTTGCAATATCAATTTTAATCAATTAAACATTCATAACTGCAATAGCTATGAATACTAGAAAAACAACAACACGGACTAGTAGCGAAAACACATCGTCATCAGTTGGCGGACACGAAGCAATGTTTTGTTTATAATTAACATGATGCAGACTGTACAGCAGACATAGGTAAACATAGATCGCTACAGTACAGGGCGCCAGGAGCGGGAGCCACGAGACTATAGGCACAAAATCTATTTTGTGCTATAGGTTAGTAATATCACGTTCGTAGCGAATCGCTAATGCTATAATCCATACCATAGTACAGTAACTAATACTGATCAAAAACTGTACTGACAAATATCTTGATTTTGAACATAAACACTTGTACAAGTTGTTTCATAACACAATTATATTTGTTGCACACTTCCCGTTGCACACTTCCCAACCGGTTTCGGAAATTAATCCATCTTCAGGGGATACAGAATATTTATTATTTTAATATACGAGCCATAAAACGACAAACGTATGTCAACAATGGACAATCATTGTTGACATACGTTTGTCATTTTATGGCTCGTGTATTAAAATAATAAATATTCTGTATCCCCTGAAGATGGATTAATTTCCGAAACCGGTTGGGAAGTGTGCAACAAATATAATTGTGTTATGAAACAACTTGTACAAGTGTTTATGTTCAAAATCAAGATGCTTTCTATGTTTCATCAAGTGCCGACAATCGCAAGTATAAATCATGTGTACTGACAAACTTTTTTTGTTGTTGTACAGTTTGCTTCTAGTGTGTTTATTTATTTATTACTTATTTTAGAAAACTAGCGACTATTTTAATAACAATAGTAAAAAACTTAAATTGACTCTAGCTAGTCATTTAAAGTTTCCAATTTAAAGTGTCTTCTGATATATTCAACTATCACGAAGTTTCCATGCTTCGTGCTCGCATGTTCGAGTAGCTTGATTACGAAAACAACCACGAAATATTTCCGAGAATTGTTAACACGTGTTTATCGCTTGGAATTGAGGAAACTCTGGAAGAAAATTCCGGTAGTAAAAACCCTTCTCATTTGCATACAGATTTTTAATTTCTTTATCTACTTAAATTATGAGGGTAGGCGTGTCGTGAACAGTCACAGTGGCCGAGCTCGTCATGGGAACATGACGTGTGCAAGTTTATATATCAGGAAGATGCGTATTCTGGTGGCCACGCTTTATGATCATGTAGCTTGGATAATTGCAGAGGTACGCGTGGGAAGTCAGCCGTGGTTGACGAACCCTGGCTCCGTGGACGTGGAGTAGGTGCATTCATTATAGAAGACACTGATCCAGTTAATAAAGATAGAAGAAAAGGTGATAAAAACAATACATAGTAACAATGATTTTCTTTAATACAATTGTGAAGAAACAATGAAAACAATTACAATGCCAGAAGAAAGATTTATGAACTCATCCGTTCTGTGACTCCACCCACTCGACAAAACATCCGCATCAATGGCCGCGACAAAAACAAGGATAATCACCTAATGATAATTGAGGCATACCTAGTCTAAAAAATCTCTAACGTTCATGGTGTAATTACCATACACCTTATATTACTAGCAAAGTTGATCTTTGATGTGAATAATATTTTACTACCACAAAAATAACTTCAATGAATTCAAATTATCATATCCGGTTTACTAATTGACTTATTTGTCTCCCAGTCTGATAATTTATTGAAATTAGATAAATACTTAAATTGTCACGTTTTCTAACACTACCGCTTGTTTTAAGTATATTATTCTTTCCCTCGAAATAAAAAGAGGTTTGATCTTTGAACTTCGTATAAAAAGCCAATCACTTGTTGAACTGAGGTGCCACGTACAGAATCGTGATCTTAAGGCTGCAGACCAAAGCGATAAAATAAAACACAGCAGGGATGAAGACTGCATTTAATTGGTTCCCAGAGTGCCTTTTAAGGTGTAATGCCCCCAAATTGAACATCAAGACACGAATTAGACCTCGGGACCTTGTCACCCTCTGTCTCCACAGGAAACCCGGCAGAGAGCTAGAGATGGAACACGATATCCCTTTCACGTGGACCAATTAACGGACCCCGTTGGACCGGATGTAGGAGCCAAACAAACGCATTAGCACCTCCATCTACCAATGATCTTTTTATGGGCACTTTTGGAAACAACGTCAAGTAAATTGACAAAGAAACTCCTAAAGGTGCAACGGTCAACACCAGCTTTGTGAACATACCTGATTCACAAGATAGCTTCAAATTATGGTACTTGGTGGAAATAGGGTGTTTAAAAGATGATCTCATTAACTTTATTGCAATTACGGTTTCCCTCGCAGATTTCTCGGGATCGTTAAAGCTGACAGCGCAAAGTGATGAACCGCGTCATTCCATTTGAATGAAGATGTAAAAAGTGCGTAGCATGATGTATGTATGTATTTATTATGACACTTCTCTGAGGACCCTTATAATAAATAGAACGGGAATGCGCTTAGCACAGGAACATATGACGGTAATGACGCAAACGATGCTTAAGGCGATATGTAAAAGTTTTAGCGTCCCTGTTACTCCATATGCGAAACAACCCTCAGTGCGAGTGGGACGGATTCGTGGAAAAGTAGCAAAAAGTCGGTTTTTTATTAACATAAAATGTACTAAGCAATTTTTTCAAAAAGATTTTCAAGTAGACTTTACAAATACATGATATCCACATTTTGAATGCAATTTCACCATGAAATTAATTGAGATTTCAGAATTACGGTAAACATATAAAAATTTAGAGGTATTTTCGGAATTAAATTCTATCGAGAAAACTTCATCCAATCGCGTTTTCCTTCAGTGAGAATCTTAATCAAATACTCAATAAACATTTACCCAAAAATTAAATACGTAGATGACGTAATAGTGGAGTAAATGGATTCGAAAAAACCTCATATTTTTTTTGGTATCGCCTTAAATGCTTATTTTTAAACCTGTGGCTAAATATCCACGTGTCAGTCACTAATATTGTTGTGAACGAAAATAGGTCAACAGCAATGTTTCAAGAATTTTACAAATTTCGCTTTAGTGCTGAAAATATTATTCAAATTCAAATAATTTATTTTGTAAAGTAGGTATACATAATACACTTTTTACAAGTGAAATTTAATCTTATAAAATATATTTAATATATTAATAACCGTACATGAAATAAATTAAAGGTAAGTTAAGTACCTATATGTAATTTATGCAGCAATGTATAAAGTATAGGTATATACGATTCAAATGATACGTAAAATCTATAACTATATACTACATACTAATAGGTTACATATATAATTACATGTCCAACTTCGCCCATTCGATTAGTCTTGCAAGAAGGGCAAGAAACTTAGCAAGATCATGTCTTTTTTTTATAATTTCTGTTACAAACTAAACCTTATACTATACAATGTACCTATACTTATATCTAGGCAAAAGAAAATACAAAAGAGCAGGAATTTACGGTTGAAAAAAAAATAATTATTATATATATATCTTAGACTGCCTGTCTCATATAATCTATTTCCTTTAGAGGAATCATAAGCTAGAAACTTATTTTAAGAGGCTATGCAAATTTTATTTTTGTCACTGTCACTCCAAGCGAAAAATCGCGCAGTGCGAGAGGGGCGGATTTAGGGCAAAAGGGAAAAAGTTGGTTTTATATTTTTATTAAAAAAACTAAAATAGCTAGCAAAATACCAAATATCCAATCTCTAGATATTGTTGAAAGACACCTAATAAAATATGTTTGAGTTCTGTATATGGTTCCTATTCGTCAAACGAGGAGAAAAAGTGTGTTTGAAGACCTCATTGCAACAATTATTTCTATCAAGGAAAATTTATTCAAACATGTTTTCCAATTTCAAAACCCTAGATTATATAGTCAAAATGCATATACCAGAAATTTCTTAAAATTTATACACAGAAAAGAAACACCCGTATTTTTTTCGCATATCGCCTTAAATTATAAACTACTATTATGTAAATTATCACTATAACACCATGCTTTACTATCATCAAAACATAATTATCTTATAATAAATATGCCTTTTTCAATAGGCCCCGCTTAATATACAGTTTAAACTTATTCTCTGACAAAACAAAGACCTCCTTTGGAACCTTATTGTAAAATCTTATACCATGTCCTATGAAAAAGGTACTCACTTTGGCAAGTCTGATTTTTGGGAAAGGGAGTTTATGTTTATTTCTGGTTTCTTTACAGTGTTGCTCACAAAGTCTCGGGAATTATGTTCGGCATGCGGCTTGGACTTATTTTCAATGAGGTGAAATGCAAAAGTTTTCCGTTATGTGAGTATATGTAAACACTCTACGAAATGGAGAAATTTTAAATACTCTTTTAAACAAAATAAGTTGTTAATGAATTGAGCTTGAAACAGGATGGAAAGCACAAAAGGAAAGCAGAAAATAATAGAATCATGCAACACGATCTCCTCGTGCACCATTTCGCTAAAACAATGCTACTAAGAGACCTTTCTTGAAAGTTTATTTGCCATTGTTTCAATAATTTGGTAAAGCGTATATTTAAAAACCAAAATAGGTACATACAGATGAACTACTGGGAGTGCTTTAAAAAAAAAACCGGAAACAGAGCCCGTGCCGCCAATTAACAGAGGGATATCGGACGTATGCTACTTCCGGTTTCGCTCGAGCTGTTTCCACCCTCTGTCTAAACCAGGGTTGTTCCGGAAAGGGCTATTATTAATAAACGCTCAAAAGTCGACTCAACTGTTACTCCACTTCCGACGACTTCCGTTCTTTTATTGATTGTAACGGCCGAGATTTTACAACCGCCATTCATGAACTCAGTGAAGGTAACTCTTTCATTATCATAAATAAGAGTATGGCATAGGCTAGGGAAAAAAAATCTACCCATTTAAACAAAATAAGGCCAATGGCAAAGATTTTATTAACTTTTGATATGGGAGATTATTGATTGGCTCATTGGCCTATTTGCCTTGGACGGGTAATACTAATTAATAATCATGCAGCGAAACAACAAATTGGGGGTTTTTAGCCAATACTGAAGTATTTTATGTGGAAAAATTTATATTTATATTTGTATTATCTATTTTATAAAAAAAAAACAATCCCGTAATCGCGTAACCGTGAGGAACATTTAAAAACTATCAAAAATACGGTTGAAATGTATTTTTTGAGACAAAAGTATATGTCCTAATAATTTCATTATTAATAATTTTATTTAATTATTAATAATTTAATTATCATTAGTAAGTGCCCTTACTTAAAGATAAACAAATCAAGTATCTTTCTTTTTTAAATATAAGTGTAGTCCAAATTTTTTCAATCTAGGCTCAGTTCAAGTACGAAAAAAAAATCGACACTTTTAAAACTTGCATATCCAGTTCAGTAAAGAAGGTATTATTTTAATAAAATAGAATATTATTTTTGGAATCTTTTTCTAGGGATCTGTTAAACAGAAACGCGATTGGAGAAATTCGGCTCGATAAAAATATTTATTGAAATGAGGTCCTTTTTAACACCATTTCTCCTGGTTTGACAATTTGGAATGACAAATGAACTATGATTATACTTTATTAGATGGGTATTGATAGTATCTAGGACCTGGTTAAACGAAATTTTGATAGCAACTTGAGTACATTTAATATTAATAAAAAACCGATATGTTTCTACTTTTCCTCGAATCCGTCCCTCTCGCACTGAGGGTTTTTTCGCATATAGAGTAACAGGGACGCTAAAACATTTACATATCGCGAAGCCTGCGGAGCAATCCAAGTTCATACAAACGAAATACCAAAACCATTTGTAGATATTTTATGTGTATATTTATTCCAATTGCATTACAAAATATCTAGGATTCCAAATATATATTTTGAAAGGACACTGATTTAAAGAAGACATAACAAGAAATTTCAAATTTCCATAGAAAGCTTATTTTTCTCATATTTCATGTTTAAATCAGTGTTCTTATTTAACATATATTCGGGAACCTAGATATTCTGTATTGGAATCGGAATAAAAATACACTACCTTAAGAATATCTATGATTTACAAATGGTTTTGGTATTTCGTTTATATGAACTAGGATTTCTCCGCCCGGCCTCTTAAGTAAAGGGCTGCAATCAGTGCGTAATCTGTTAATATCTTTAATACATAATGATGATATACCAATCTACGTCTAAGCGGAAGTAGAGGCCGTTTGGAATATAGAAGACAAACAGAGTTCCTTTGAGGGATTCGCTTGGAACGTTGCGCGGGCGCACCGAGTGGGGCACACCATTACCGGTCGATCGTATAAACTCCGTTCATAATTTATCGCTTCCTCTCGATGTTTTTCAGTGGGTAACAATACTCGTGTGTGAAGTTAATGTCTTTACGAGGTGTCGAAGAGAGATTGCCTTTTAGAGCTTAGAAGCTCTCGTCCGTTGATCTTTCTTTCTGGTCAAGGGAAAATAGCTCCACATATTAGCATAGCAACGAAGATTCTGTGCATCAATAGTGCTGGCATGACAGATTTATAACTCTACGCTTCAGCGAATGGTCGAAATGAAAATGCAAACGAGGATGTAACCCAAGGGAATCGAGGTACTTACAATTTAGTGATCATAAGGGTTTTATAACTAAAGTAGGGCCACTGAGTGATGGCACCTATGACAGCTGCATTTAGTGATGGGGTACATTTTAAATTTCGGTTAAAAATAAAAATCAAGTGTGAGTTTACTCAACATCAGACACGTCATTCAACATTCAACATAATGATACAAAAGGAAAATGTGCCAAAACCAGTGGCGTAGCTATCGGAGGGCTATGTGGTGTAGTGCCCCGGGGCCCCGAAGAGATGTTTAAATATCTAAATCGAAAAAGGTATTTTACTATCATTTATTTTCGTTTAGTTTAACTTCGTCATTGTTTTGTTTTTAATTAAATATTATTGCGTAACTTGGCGACCTCAAACACGACCTATAAAAAATGAGAAACTTTAAAAAAAAAACTTTGTTTCTATACGAATTCTATTGCACAATAAAGCAACATTCAAATCGAAAAATAATAACCGAAACAAGTAGTACACCACTATCAACAATGAAGTATTACATTTTTTTATTCACACTTGCTTATAAATAATTACGATACTTTGTAGGCATTTAAACGTCATAGGTGCCATCACTCAGTGGCTCTACTGTAGTACTTGTAGTCAGTGAAGTCGAAGGTTCACGTAGACAGGCTGGGCAGGCTATTCGCGATTCTCAACAAGCAGTCGTGGGAAAGACTCCCGCGGCTTCTTTCACTTGCAGTTATAAATGGTTTTGTTTATAGAAATCTGTGAGAAAAATCCACACTTTTGGAAAAAGCAACAAATAGACAATGAGCTTACACAAATATAAATAGGTAATAATAGTAAAGAAGTCGTGTCCGAACAATTGATATTTTTTCAAAATTTTAAATAACAATGAAATGTTATTAGCTTTTGTACAGAATCCAAAACTGCCATATATGTATATAATTTTTGTATATGTCCCGTTTTATCTCTAGAACCACTCAACGGATTTGGATGCGGTTTTTTTATTTTCATCGTAGTGACCTTGGTAGGGGTGTTGATAAAATAATATCCAAGCCGAAAACAGGGCATAAATTGAAATTGGCCTGGTGCCGCAGGCAAAAGGCTATGTGTCACATATTTTCCTAATTCAGGAGGTAATTCTTAAAAGTGGTCAAATCACATTTAAGAAATTTTAGGGTACAGACATTTTTGTAACCTCAGTTGTAATTTTTTCAGTAGAGTTTTTAAACGGGTAAATTTTTAAAAGTTCGTTCCATGTAAACTAATTAAGATTAAACTAATTTTTAAACGCAGATTCGCTACAATTTTTTTTTAATTAAAAAAAAACACATTTTTCAAATTTTGGATTTTAATGCTTTTGAAAATTATTAAATCACCTTAAAGATTGAATAAGTTGTCTTGACAGTAGTAGAAAATGACCGTACGAGAGGATGTAATTAGAACTTTAATTGAAGGAACGGGAATTAATGAAGGAAATGAAATAACCATTAGGTGTATCGAAGCGAGGGCGTATCTAATCCAACGCCAGCGCAAGGCGGAAATGCAGGCGAGAGCAATGTGGACCAATTGAATAAATTACAAATTCTGTTTGTAACACAAAAGAAAATTACATATCGGGTTCTTATTTTAAGCACCTGCAAGAATTATAGAACATATTCCTCATAGCAGGCATATAGTATTGATTTTGAAAATGTACGATTATAGTGAAACTGGTCAGGCGAAACCTGACTAATATATCGTGAGTAGTCGTCGTTTTAGATATAAATTATAATGGTGTTGTAGCTAGGTTCGCTACTGAATTATAATGGTGTTGTACCTAGGTTCACTACTGAATTATAATGGTGTTGTACCTAGGTTCGCTACTGAATTATAATGGTGTTGTACCTAGGTTCACTACTGAATTATAATGGTGTTGTACCTAGGTTCGCTACTGAATTATAATGGTGTTGTAGCTAGGTTCACTACTGAATTATAATGGTGTTGTAGCTAGGTTCACTACTGAATTATAATGGTGTTGTACCTAGGTTCGCTACTGAATTATAATGGTGTTGTACCTAGGTTCGCTACTGAATTATTTAACAAATGATAGGCCTCTAGATCCACTGCAACGTAAAATTGACAAAATGGAACCAACCAGTAGAATAAGAGGGCAACCATTTAACTAGGCCTAACCTTATTTTAAGCGTCTTGTCTTTGTCTTTTCAAGCCTTAAACTAACGCTTTTAAAACAGTAAAACTGTTTTTAGAGGCTTTAGTTTAAGGCTTAGAAAGAAAAAGACAGGTTTGTCCTGTCGAATAAGTTAAATTGTGTTGCATCGAATCGACACTATTGTTTCATAATATGATCAACGACCAATTTTACAAATAGTAGCACACGCGTTTCCTATGACGTCATTAGATTAGAGTATTTTTGTATGGTAGAGTTTAGATGATGACTTATTCGCATCCTTATCTCCAAACAATTATTGTACATAAAAATATCCGAAACCTTATGATTTTTTTGTGAAAGATACTTTAAAATACCTGCTGTGAGAGAGAGGTTGGTTGACTTGTAAAGTTACTCCAGAGCGATCATCTGCTATTACTTATTACAATACAATATTATACTTTATGATGCATTTTCGTTTTGTGAGCGGTTCCACAACACTTTACGACTTTACAGATTTATTTATTTATTTTTAACAACTAACGCTATGACGTCACTTAACTGATCTTCCATATGGAATATAACTACTAAGATTTCCTGAAACGTATCAGAAGAATTAAAAGATTTTAAGAGGAATCGAGGACAATATAACCATCAATAGGAATTGGAAGGAATAGCGCCTACTTGTCGAGATAAAAGTTGATTGGATAGACGTCCATCTAAACGCAGCAGGCGATCATTAATAAATAAAACATAAACCTATTTTTAAAAGGTGTTAATAAACGAGCATGGATTCTGGAAGCGATCGATATCTAAAGGCAAACAATGGAACATCATCAATTTCAAGTTGACATGACAACACTATTCGCTCGCTTTGTGAAAAAATTGGCTAGGATCAGCCAGGTAGACTTTGGTTATAGCGCCTTTTAGATGCACCATTGTGTGCAAGCGGTGGCGGCGCCTGTACTCGGATTTTTGATTCAAAACAAAAAACAAGCGCATCTGCCCAACCCTTAATGGGAGATATTTTCACGTGATTGACTTTTAAAAGTCTACGATATTGCCCGTTGTTTTCTTAGTTGGGGAGAATCCTGGGATGTACTTTTGCAAATTGAATTTAAATGAATGGATTTGCCTGTACTAGATTATGCCCGTTTTCACTAACCTTAGGTGACGCCTAAATCGGATGCCTAAATATTTAGGAACTCTTATTTCTATTACCTTAAGAACTCTTGAATATTTAGGTATCCGATTTAGGCGTCACTTAAGGTTAGTGAAAAAGGGCATTAGCTAAGAACGACAAGCTATGCAATGAAGATATACAATGAAGAGTTTATTGGTAAACATCACTAATCATACAATTATTTTAGCGGAGTACACATAACCCTATATTAATTAACGACAATACTTTGTAAGTAGGAGCTTATTACTAGTGAAAGTTAATCGAGTAATTGCCTCGATATTGCTTAAGCAAATTGTGTCAGGCATAGAAAAAGACATCTGGCAAACTACACCAACTAACCATATTAGAATAACGTGGGCACCCTCCTACAAGCCAACCCACTGGTGTATACGTGTCACCATATTCTGCTTAACTAAGCTAATGTTTGTAGCTAACAAGTAAGATGAATGTTATAAAAAATATTTTCATCACTCACCGTTAAAGTCAACTAGTGGTAAACCAATGCCGGCTTTCCCAGCAGTGGCAGGTTTTTCTTTTAGATGGAGCAATGAACTGCAACTGTGTCCAAATTGAAACGATGCAACGTGGTCGCAAAGACCAGGAAATATATTTTATAGACAAGAGTCAAGTAATCGATAGCACAGAAACTTCCGCGACGGATTTCAAATTTCGAAACGTCAAAATTCGAAAGTTGGACGTGCGCGTGGTTGCGCGTTGCTCGCCGGCGCGACTGATCGTGCGCAGAGTCGGCGGCGGCAGGCGGCACGCGCCGTGTGGCTTCATTCACAATCCGAGTGGCGGGGCGAGGGCTCCGGCCCATTCATACAGCTTGCTGAACCGGCAACGACCGACCGACACTGATCGACTGGACGTGCAATGCGCAATTCCTCACGGCAAACACCTACCAGCGACTAGCGTGTCGCCTCCACCGACACTTGTACTCATTGTAATGCAAGAAAAGCAAATCAGTTTCCTGCCTTAGCTGTAACACCGGTTTTCGGAACTCCATTTGAACATCAGTTTGGAGAATTTAATTGCACGCAATAAATACATAGCAGTCTTTTGCGAGCGGCCGCATAACACGAAATCGATATTGCATCGTTTAATGCAGATGCACTGAAAGTTGAGAGAAAGTCGCCGGGCTTTTGTGCGATAACCCAAAAAAGTTATTGAGGACTCCGTAGGTATTTCCTCACGTACTGACTCGATAATTTCGAGCACATTGCAAGTTCGCACGACAAATTCATGAGAAGTGTACCGTTGTTGGGGACAAAACTGTTAGTAAAGTTTTTGCCGTAACCGTTGTCTCTGTTAGATAGATATAAGTACACAGCGGTAATGGTTCTTGAGCGTGAAGAAAATAGCGAGGACAACGGCACGAGCTGGTGAAAGGCCTCGGGCAGCGGTTTATGTAACAGAGCCGCATGCAATTGCAACTAGCGCACGTGCCCGGACTCGCTCACTGCAGTATTCTAGCGGTAAAGCTGTTCATATCTCTTTACTAGAATCTCCGCGTAGGTTTCCGCCGGGAATATTAAAGATTTTATTTCCCCTCACCTCTTTTGTCGTAAAAAGCGCGAGGCTCTCACCCCTTGGGAAATAACGCCTGCAAAGTATGCCGGACGAGGTAGGGTAGCATTCGCAATCTTCATATACTTACAACTTATATTATCTGCGCTTTCAACATATTTCTTAACTACGATTTGCTATTTTGCAATGTTATTTAGAATTAGACACATTTCCGTATTCACCTCGTGACTTATCGACGCGACGTTGGCGATTTTTAAACGTAACGTTGTTAAGGCGAATGGATACGCCAACTGCAATTTGGACCTGTCTTTGGAGGCCTACTCCTCCCACACGGGTGGTCCAAAAACTTTCATAAAAATATATTGTAGGCATTATAGAGTCAAAAATAAATTTTAAGTTTCATAAACTGTTTTTCTATTGTAAGTTTTGACAAAAAAAATCGAAAGTCATCAAAAGTTTCACATGATTAACACAAGAATTCTCTTACTCCTTCCAAACGCCTAAAGCGATTTTAATTATTATTTCACCAAATTATAGGAAATTTTTAGATTTAAAAAATTCAAGTTCAAAATTTATTTTCCGTTCATGGCGTCCATGTGAAAAGTATTATTTTCTCCTATTTTGCGCTAGCCGGAGACGCAGTGGTTGTCGTAACAGCCACTTTTCAAAGGCACGCTGAAATGAACGTTATTTCAATGTCGTTTCCGTTGATATTTTTACCGACACACATCGAGTTGCTTATTTAGCGTAGTCATACGCCTTAAGGTTAAACGTCAGTTGCTTAGCGCAAAGTGCATAACTTTAAGTTGAAAATTGAAAACCTTTTGGTATGAGGCAATTAACGCCAATAGTTCAGTATTAGTGAGGTTTATAAAGCATGAGTTGCACAATTAGTCATGATCTGGTCTAAACAAAGGTAAAACAGCATTTTAAGTTGGTTTTGAAAAGATCATGACTAATCGTGTATAAAATTTCAAACTCTTGCTTTATAAACCTCAATAATACTGAACTATTGGCGTCAATTGCCACAGACCAAAATGCTTTTCATTTTTTTATTTCTTAACAAGAAAAACAAAGTTAAGTCATGCACTTCGCGCTAAGCGAGTGACATGTAACCTTAAGCGCACCGATAAGTAGTAAAAGCGCGGTATCAAAATTTAATTGAGCTCGGGGCGCAAGAAGAGGCTGCGCGGGCGCATAATTAACGGCTGCTTGTGGGCGATGATTGCACTTTCACGGCAATTGTACACGAGCCTTCTTTAGGAGATAATTGCCTTCGATGTTGATACATGCGTTCGTAACAGAATACAGAAATGCAAATAAAGACTCGGGAGAAAATAAATGAGAAATCAGGTACCCAGTCCAGTTGACTCCCTTATCGGGTGGTTCGAACGATGACAACATCAATCGGCTTTTCGCGTGTGGGATCAATTCTCCAGAAAACTGTTATGAGATGTTTATCAGGCTGGTTACCTAGTAAACGTACGTAATAGATTTGCAAACTTCTGGTCAGTCCGTATCACCGGAAAGTTGGTTACGCAGCGTTATCTCACGCGAAACTTCTTGCTCTGCAAGTTTACAAGTCTAGCAGCTGGAAGATAGCATCAAGTTCGAGAAAGAATTGACGTGCCGTTGGGAAACCACTTCTATCACCATGCAATAAGATTCCTATCTTCATGTTTGGGAAAGTAAAGGAGGGTGCTCCGCAAAGGTTCCTGTTGTCAATTAATGCAATAAGCGGGCTGAGACCGGTGCTCTCTTGCAGTTACAGTTACGAGAAACTACTGAAAAGGGTTATTTTTTTTTCGATCTGACATTATTTGATAATAGGTCATTCATTACATATGAAACTGCCGAAATTTTCTGACAGATTCATGAGTTCAAAATCCCTGTAATTCAATAGGGTAATAAAAAAAGTTGCTAGGGTATGCCATCCTCTTAACATGACTTACCTTGATGCGGTTTTTAAATGCGGAAAAACCTTATAAATATAGAACTCTGCCGTAGGTGCACGGTTTTTTTAAATAAATATCTATATAATATTATTAAAACTCGCGTGTGCTGGCATACTAAATTATTATTACATGCGGCTTTAACACTCACGTGTGATTGTTGTTGTCTATATTATATCAAGGCATTATTATCTATACTATACAAACGAATATCCTGACTGACTGATCAATCGACGCGCACACCAAACGGCTGGACCTAGACTTGAAATTTGGACTTAAGAATCTTTCTATGACGTACACATCTGCTAAGAAGAGATTTTAGGAAATCAATTAGGGATCTAATATTTTATAGATAATATTTTTTATTTAGTATAAGGTTTTAGGGCTTTTTCTTTTATTTATTTCTTTTTTTTTAGGCTTATTAAGTTTTAAATTAAGTTACTTTTACATATATAATTGTGAGTAGTTAAATATTTGAGAGAATAAATATTTTATAGATTGTACAAAATTATATTGATATAAATTTTTATTTTCTTATTAATCTTGTATATTCTTTGTATGTTCTTCTTCTCTGTGTACACGTGTATGATTGTGATTACTTCGTTTTATGTTACTTTTTCCTATTGTGATGGTTTTGCTGTCAGAAATCTCTGTTTAGAGATAAGCTCGCCAATGTGTATCTTTTTTCACTGTAATTTTGTTTATGTTTATATTTCCGTGTGTGTACAATAAAGAATAAAGAATCCACGCGTGCATTGCAGCTGCGCATTCGCCAGTATTTTACATTTGCGGGTGCGTATTGCGAACATTTTAACATACCTACAATTTATTTTAGAAATACCTTGAAACGCAGTTACATAAAAAAGTAAGTTTCTACAAGCTGCAACTTACCTGCATAACAAAGGGCGATGTAGTCCTTGGCAGTAGTTGACCCTTCCGGCATTATCCATGATATTCTACAATCTCCTCTCACACTGATGTCCCATGCAAGAATTTTCCCTTCTGTCGGATCCTCCACATTAGAACTCTCGGCTTTATCCTTCGACTCTTCTTCACCCGTATCTTTAACAACTTTTATGGCACTTGCAACACAATTTTCAACATAATTGACACATCCTTCTTCACCACCAGGCTTGTCACTAACGTTACTGTCCTCGAAATCATTACCGTCATTCAGTTTAGCAGTTTCAGTTGGATATTCGTCATGATCTCCTGACATGACTCCGGAGACCACAATTTTAAATCATTTTCCAGCGGCAACTAGAACAAAACAAACAATTTTCAGCGACGGAAACACAGTTTTGCGAGATGGAAAGCGGAAAGTGCCGGAAAGCCAGTGTAATAAGGGAGGCAGGGTGAGACGGCAGGGGTGTAGACTGTCAGGGGGTGGTGGGACGGGAGGGGGGCACGTCGCGACGCCAGGCCGGCCGGCGCCACTGCCGCCCGCCCTGCTGACGAGACTAATGCAGCCTATTCAGATCAAGCCTTGTTCTGAAGGCTTTTAGTACTTGTAGGTTGTATGTTATGCTCCCTAATTGGAGGTTTTATCTTTGCAGGCTTTATGTTATATTTCTATGCGTTATGTCTTTAGAGCTTATATTCTATATGCTATGCGGAATAGGTACTGGCTTTTGTTGCTAAAAACTGGTAAAAATACTTGTCTATACGAACAAGTTGTGTTTTTATACGATTAAATTTGACTCGTAAAAAGTGTATTATGTGTAGGTACCTACTTTACAAAATAAACTAAAGTAGAGCCACTGAGTGATGGCACTTATGACAGCTGCATTTAGTGATGAGGTACATTTCAAATTTCGGTTAAAAATAAAAATGAAGTGTGAGTTTACTCAACATTAGACACGTCATTCAACATTCAACATAATGATACAAAAGGAAAATGTGCCAAAACCAGTGGCGTAGCTATCGGAGGGCTATGCGGTGTAGTGCCCCGGGGCCCCCAAGAGATGTTTAAATATCTAAATCGAAAAAAGTATTTTACTATCATTTATTTTCGTTTAGTTTAACTTCGTCATTGTTTTGTTTTTAATTAAATATTATTGCGTAACTTGGCGAACTCAAACACGACCTATAAAACATGAGAAACTTAAAAAAAAAAAACTTTGTTTCTATACGATCTCTATTGCACAATAAAGCAACATTCAAATCGAAATATAATAACCGAAACAAGTAGTACATCACTATCAACAATGAAGTATTACATTTTTTAATTCACACTTGCTTATAAATAATTACGATACTTTGTAGGCATTTAAACGTCATAGGCGCCATCACTCGATGGCTCTACTGTATTTGAATTTGACTTAAACTATAAGGAGCCAGTCAAAAATCGCAAAAAAAATTCAACTGTTCGATACATTTTGGTCAGGTAGGTATGTACATTTTCTATAAAACAAATTCAAATTCAAAACAGCTGAAACTATTTTACGGTTGACTCCACAGTAAAACTCGTTCGTATTATCACCAGTTTCTGACTATAACTGAACCTATTATTCTAAACCTCATACTAAACCAGTTTCTCAGAAATAATATATGAAAATCATGACGCTGTACAGATTACTTTATACTACACCTGCTTGGAAAGTACCTTCTTACTTTTTTGAAAACGATGCAGAAAATACGTCATTACTGTCATACAAATATGCGGGCGGAAAAAGTGTATGAAAATTCATTGTTAACGTACTTGAGCGGGCAGAAAAAGTATATGCAGATCCATTGTTAACGTGCTGTTTTTTTTTAAATAACATAAAGAATGAGCAAGTGGCCAAGTGGCCAGTATTATTTTGCGAACTCGTACATAAAACTCGAAAAATGATACCGGCCACTTGCTTTTCCTTTACATAATAAAAAATAAAAAGTGACAATCGCACGCGAGTCAGTCGGTTTCTTTTATTGTATCTTGATTAAAAGTAAATTTATACTATTTCCTCGCAGGTGTAGTATAAAGCACTATGTATCACTCGGGAGAAAGTGCGATTCCCAACCCGTGTGTATTGAGAGGTACACCCTCGTTGGTAATCTTCCCCTTTCTTCCCTCGGTGAACAATGTACTATTTCACGCGGGTGAAATAAAAACTACAAAGATATGATAACTTGAAGTGTTAGAGACAATACAATACAAGTAAACAACTCTAATATTTTCTTAGCGGTTTCAAGACACTTTAATAGTTGAATATACACGGTGAAATTTAATCAACCGGTGAATTCATACTGGAGACGCGGCTCGTGATCAGGAACGAGGTTCAATTACCACTTTCTTGGAAAATGTAAAAAAAAACTTTTGCTCCCATTCACTCTGGACTAGTTCAATTACAAATCCTAGTATAGGCAGTATAGGAGCAAAAAAATGTTTTTTTCACCTTACTGGTCGTTAAACATTGTTCCTGATCACAAACCGAGTCTCCAGTATGAATTCAGGCGGTTGATTAAATTTCACCTTATATTTATTTTAAATTACTTGGTACGATTAAACAGTTTTAGAAGTTTAATTTTGTCTCAACATTATGTACAAAATTGCCTTCAGTTAACTTGGACCCCCAATCAAGATCCACAGGTGAATCCATGAATAATTTTTTTCCTCTTCAAATTCCTTTCTCTGTGGTTAAGTAAAGAGGCGGCATAAGAAATATCCACTTGAACATTTTACGGTTGCATCTCTGACACAACCTGGTGCTTTTTTACATACAATGGGCTTATTGTTAGCTATTTAGGTTTCCGTCCGTCCATATGCCACAGCCTCATAACTTTTGCACCATTAAAGACTTGAAATTTGGCACAAAAATTTAATTAATTTGCCCAAAACATTTTTTCTCCAAAAAATATAATGTCTGTATCAGACTGTAAGCAAATTGTAAAATATAAATAATAGTGCAATAATTACTTGAACAGATTTTGAGTAATCTGTGAAATATCTCGAAATTACTGGAAGTTGGGGGAACTTCCTTTCTCCAAAACCGGTAGACTCGGTCGTTTTTAGGGTTCCGTATTACTTAAGACGTCCAACCCTTATGGCGGGACTCCGTTGTCCGTCGTCCGTATGTAACAGCGTCGTTTGAAATTTTGCACAAAAAAATAGCATTTGGTCACATAAAACGGTGTAAAAAAAAATTTTAATTGTTCAAAATATTTCCAACACAAAAGAGAGAAAAATAAAAATGAATATGCAATATAGGTATAAAATTGTAGATATTACAGAGCTGATTGTAAAAATATATACTTTAACTATATTTACTAGCACTTATTTCGAGAAATCTTTAATTAATTTCATTATTTCCAATATTTTAAATTCAAATTTACAGAAACCAATGGTAACTTTGCAATGACAGTTTATGCAAACATAACATAGGTAATGAGGTTTTGTTAAGGAACTATTGAGTAAGTTTTGAATATAAGTGTTCTGTTTCGATTAATTAGAAAAAGGTGGGTTTTTCACAATCCGTGTGCTAAGCTGCTCTTAACTATTGTATTATACTAGGGTCACTGTTTACATAAAATATATAAATGGAGGTTTTGACATTTTTAATGAGTACTGGTGTTCATCACACCTGAACCCATTAGTGAATGTTTTCAAAATTCTTTTACTGTCTCCTGTGTGGGTAGTTGTAAATAAAACTGTTGGGTAAAAATGAGGGCCTTTTTCTAGAGATGAAACGGATAGTGATTTGGCCGGATACCGGATACCGGATATCCGGCGAGGCACTAGGCCGGATAGCCGGATATCCGGCACAAGATATGCGTTTCGCACTAATTGAGCAAGTCTAAATATTACGCACCAAGGCGCGTGCGGGTGCAAGTGGGCGAGATTATTCGTGCATTTTTTAAATGAAGATCATTTGTAAATGATCGTATCACAATCATACAAATGCTGGTTTGCAAACGCGAAACAATTTCCGATCCTAACGAAATTTGTAAATATGTATCTTTTGTCTCCTTGGAGTGGTGTATACTGTATATAAATGGACAGGTATCTTTAAATGAAACCGCGTAATATACTGTTCATACTGAACAAATTTTCCAAAGTAACATATTGAAAAAACAAAATTGAACCTGCCCGCCCAGTGCCCTTTCAAAATTTAAAGTAGGTTTTCAAAATGAGTATGGAAACATGAAAATATTTTTTCATTTCCACAAGCATGTTTCTTTGGAAAAGTTGTTTAGTATGATTTCAGTATGACCATGTGTTTTTATTAAAAGATACATATTGAGTTACATTCGGTATATTGTGAGAGCAAAAGAAGCTGGTGTAATGTATGAAGAAAAGCATAAACGTTTATTCCCAACAATTGATGTAAAGCTTGTCTTTATCTACCATAGCTCAATTCTTATTCACTTTATGTATTAGAATTTAGATTATTCAATCATTGATACAACTATTTTGTGATTTAAACGACTTTTTGTATGTTGAGTTAAGTATCCGGTATCCGGCCGGATACTGACTACTATCCGGCCGGATACCGGATAACAAAAATATGGCCGGATAGGCCGGATACCGGATAGTAACCGGATATCCGTTTCATCTCTACCTTTTTCTTATGTAATTCTCTTAGTTACTTCTAAAGAATCAGAAATCTCAACATTTGTTGTTCACAGTTAATAGATAGCCATGAGCACAGTGGCGTGCACAGAACTTTTTTCCGGAAAAGCAATCAGAAGGTCAAGTACGACAATAAAAAAAATATGAAAAAGTTTGTATAGGAAATATTCACTCTAGGAAAGGCAGTGCCTACCCTGGCGTCATACAAACTTTTTTTTTTCAAAGTGTTATTGAAATTTTTTCATATTTTTTTATTGTCGTACTTGACCTTCTGATTGCTTACCCGGAAAAAAGTTCTGTGCACGCCACTGCATGAGCACTAGTCCTGACTTACTGGTACATGCCTCTATTGTTCAAGTTTATTCCAAAATTAATCTGAGTAGGCTCAAATTAAATTTTCTAAACTATAAGAGGATCAAATAGGATGTTTATAAAATTTTTTAGTTCCTTTGACAAATGTATGGGAATCTTGTTTTGTGTTTTCTGGGAGTTCTTATACCCTGACCTTGGTTGACCCGTTAGACACTTAAGTTCCTTATCAGTAAGAGATGATTTTTTGTGTATATTGCCGCTTTTCTTGATGACTGTACATTTTTACTCAAAAACTAACTCATTCACACATCTGTTTTAAGAGACTATAAAAAAAAAGATTTGTCCCATTTGAGCGCCCATTATATGAGCCGCTGTAGTTGGTCAAAACATACAGTATACTCGATGTGCATAAAAAAAATGCATATTTCTTTTTGATTGTGACTTTAATGTTTCCAAAGTAGCTATTTGGTTAGCCCACTAAGTTCAGGGTGTCTTACTTCAACATCTATCGTTATCTCTCTCAAAAGTACGTGTAGCTAGAAACTATGCATCACATCATTTACTAGCCAATCACGAAACATTTGAAAGCAATAGCAATAGATGTTGAAGATATCGTCTTGAAGAAAACACTCTTGTACACAGTTTCACTATTAATTTTATTTCCCCACACTACACCCAACACAAAGTAGTTTGTGTTTTTAAGACCTACAAAGCCCATGATAATGTATTAATTTTCGACACCAGTTGGCTGCATTAAAAATGTGTTGTAAGTTTCACCTGGTGCCGATAATTGCAAGTATAAATGATAGATGTTGAAGATAGAAAATAAGGCCCACAGTTAGGAATGACAATCTGATTGTTTAGAATCTGGCAGTTTATATTACACATCAGCTAGTTTTGGCTCAATAGAGCAATGTCTCTATTACCTGTTAGTGCTTGCATGTGACAGAGATGATGCTATGATATGATGTGTATAATATTTACTGCCGGGATTTAGGATTTTGTGATTCTAATTTCAAATATATAATCCAGATTATTAAAAACCAACACAGACTTTGCACAGTGCATTCCTGCCTGACACATTCTGTAAAGTCAATATCACTTGATTAGCAGACCCACGCTGCATGATAGATGATTAACTGTGTTACTACAAAAAGGTATTTAACTTTAGACAGTGTTTAAATCTGTTGCTGTCACTCTTTTACAATATGAGAGAAAAGGTGACAACGACAGATTTAAACATTGTCTAAAGTTAAACACCGTTTTGTAGGTGTTTAACTTTAGACTACAAAACGGTGTTTAACTTTAGACAATGTTTAAATCTGTCGTTGTCACCTTTTCTCTGTTTAATTTTCAGAAACCTCAATATAATGAAAGTGTATTGCTCTTTTGGCTGGGGTGTAGATAAGGGGGCACTATGGGAAAAAAGATTTTGGATGATGCTCTAAAAATGGAAATTTTGGTCAGTGTCGATAAGGGGGCAATAAAGAATCATTAGAAGCTTCTCCGTAACAGGTTTATAGTAATAAAAATGTAAGATTTATTAGTTAAGGAAGGTGAAAATTATAAAAATATAAAGAATTGCATTATCTACATAAATATCGCAGCGACAGTTATGTTGTGGTATTAAATGATAACAACAAAAATTTTATTGTTATATCTTGAATTTTTATAAAAAACAAAAATAATATATGAAAAAGATAGTAATACCTACTTGTGTACACACGTGGATATATTTAGGGGAATCTATATAAAATAGACTGAGGGCTAATCTCTTTCTGTTAGGGAATAACTTTTATTTTCGATTTTCTTTCAATAAGGTACTTTTCTTTCACATCACTCCACCAACCACTGAACGGCAGATTATTTTTCTTTTGACATTTTTTTTTTTTTGGCAAAAGGATCTAAACCCGTACAGCTATGGCGTTGGTCATGAGATCACTATACTCCTCAGAATAAGCCGGCGCCAGACATGTGGACACTTATTTGCACACTTCTTCGACGACTTTGTACACACATTTGGCGCACCTGCCACACATGCTTCGCAAACTCTTTTCTCCACAGTATGCTGGTAGACAACAAAGGAGATGGACGACGGATATAAGCACACTGCGTCCACGAAATCGTCGTCCATCTCCTTTGTTGTCTACCAGCATACTGTGGAGAAAAGAGTTTGCGAAGCATGTGTGGCAGGTGCGCCAAATGTGTGTACAAAGTCGTCGAAGAAGTGTGCAAATAAGTGTACACATGTCTGGCGCCGGCTTGAGCTATACTCCATCCACCAAAAACACAGACTCGATCACGCACGTACAAAGAGTACATTATATATCTGCACGCTGTCAGATAAAAGTAGCTCAATGCTCGTTCCAAAATCACAAAGGAGATCGTTTTGGAACGATCACATCCGAGCAACTTTTTCTACTGACACGAGACTGACACGACCAATATTTTGCTTTGCGAAAATTGCCGGGAATATATTGCTCCTGTCAAAAGCATGATTCTTGATGTGATATGATTATTATACGTTTACATGGATATCAAAAATTACAAAACATGAACTGAAGAGTGTTAAACGTTTGAACACATCTCAATCTACACATGAGAACTATTCCTATTTTCTCGCCGAGAACGACATTTTTATTTGAATTTGTTTCTTGTTATTTCCTACGAATCTGAAATTTGATTACATATTGGTAAAATTTCTCAGTAATTATAAAACTTTTAAACATTTTCGTCTTCCCGCCAAACTTTTCTCTTGACATATTACTCTGTCCGTTCCGAATCTCACCAAAGTTAGTCCGAAGACTATTCCTTTTTGACCGGTTCCAAAACGTATTGCTCATCCGACTAGAATTGCTCGGTAATAGGGGTTTGGTTTTGTAACGCTACCTAAACAATAAAAATAGGTTTTTACTTGATATATTTTGGCCCTTGGTATGGGGCTGTCATCATCGACTGAAATAAATACCGAAATAAAATGGCTTTACAAGATAAACGTTATGTAATGTTACGCGTTATGACAAATGTCAAAGTGAAAATTTTGTGTTTGTGGAACGGTTGACAGTTAAATTTTACTTTAACCCAGGCAGGCGTTTAGGAACGCAGCAGCCTGAAATCTACACCGTGTATATTTTTTTTTTTGTTTGCCGCTGCATAACGGTTTCAACGTTGAACATTTCTTTGTTTATTAACATACTTGTTTAAAAGTTCAATAATTTCTACAATAATATGAATTCCCTGCATTCAGATACAGAATCTAATGTAAGCGGCTTCATTCGTTACAATGAAGATAACATAAAAAAGTTGTACTCATCTGTGATTATGGTTTGTTATATTGAAGTTTTTTCTTCGCGCACTATTGAAAATAAAAGATTCCGGTTTAATTATATCATGCAGATGATCTTGATTACTGCCCTCATAAAATCTTATACCTACATAAATTTTAATGGTACCAAAGATTATTAATTGCACAAATTATAGATCTACAATGAGTGGACTTAATGCTAAAGCATTTTCTCCCAGCAAGGATGCAGGCAAATATTTTAGGGAAAATTACTAAGAGCAAAATTTCAAGTTATTTCAATGATAAACAACTACGTTAGTGCCTACTTATAATAATTTACTAAGTAGGTAACTACTTACATATTATACATACTTTATATACATATGACTTTATATAAATATACATATGCATTAAATAAATGTATCTTTGATGTTTAATAATATAAATACAAAGATATTCAAAACATCTTTGAATGCCATATGATTTTGGGTTGGTGTTGCTAAGAAGGACAATCTTCTGCACTGAAGGATTTCTCGGTTGACATACAAACCACATAGATTTTGTATGATAGTTGATAACGACTGCGACTGGTCATACCTAACTTGCCTCTGCGCTGAAGGATTTCTGAAAGCCTTTTCCCATAGTTACCCTTTTGTTTTTTTTTTTTCCTTATTTTCTGATTCCCAAGTCCAACCAAATATTGTTTCAGAATATGCAGTCTATAAATCAGGATGTTTTGGAAGTGGAAATGAATTTAAAAAGCATTGTACAAAAATCTGGACACCTAGAAAAACAAGTCACTGCGTTACTCCAAGGTTTACCACATCCTAACATGGATGTAACAATGGGAGACTGAATAATAATATTAGAATATGGGTTTATTAAGTAGGTACAACCTTCGACCAAAATAAAATGAATGGATGGGCCTTGTCTTTACAATTTGCTCACTCATAATGAGTCTAAGCAATTGGATATATACTATACTTCAATACTTAATTGTAAGTCTTTATTTTGCTTTTTGCACTTTGGAAATGCACAAGAAGGCATTTTTTCGTCAGTTATTTGGATGACATTTAATAATAAGCGTACTTGTCACTCTTCTAACAGACAGAGACAGAGATGAAGTGAGAGCCGGCGCTCACTTTACAAACTTCAAAAATCTGTACTCTGTGGCCCGTCCATTTATTTTATTTTGGTCGAAGGGTACAACCCGGGTGACCTAAGTTTGCACCTCACTAGAATGCTAATGTCTCCGTGCTACCTAACCTATTATGGCAATATTGGCCATATACTATCTAGAAAATTAACAGTAAATCACTAGCACAGAATAAAGGTTGTATTATTATTATTATTATAGAGAGGAGAACTCCGTAATGGTGTCATAGTGTGAGGTGCAAACTTAACAATTACTTGCTTTAAAAACTGTTTGTTACTACCTCTATTGTAAGTTAATGTTTATAAAAATAAATCTGTCACAATTTAATATTTAACTGTTGATTTATCCCCCAGTACTTCAATAATATAATCCTCAATAGTAATATAATCTATAAATAAGATGTCTCTTCGTCCAAACTCTCCAACCAGAGCTGAAGCTATAGCTAAAGCATTGAGACCAAGACCTGTTTACAGCAGTGGAGTTTTGCTAGGTATGGATTTAAATTGAATTTTTATTTTAGGAACATAACTAAACATTGGTTTTACTTAGTCTAGGATTTATTTTGTTTCTGTTTCATTATAATTTTATAGGCAATTGGGTAGAAGACAGAATAGAGTGTCCAAAACAAGGCACTCTCTATTTTCCGCCAAAAGAAGTGATTGATTATAGCAAAATGAAAGCTGAGGTCCGTGCACGTGACTTAGCACGAAATAGAGTAATCAGCAGAAAGGTAAAACTATTTTAAATAAACTTTTAACAAAAAAATAGCAACCGACTTCAATAGTAACAGCAGTCATTCACTAAAAAGTTAATAATAATTCTATAAAGACCGATGGTACCGAAGCAACACTTTTGCCGACTTCTTTCTTCCTGAAACGTTATGTTATCTAGAAGTCGGCGTTCTTATATTGGTTTTTATGTTGCTATATCGTAGGAAATACGCCGACTTCTAGATGACATAATGTTTCAGGAAGAAAGAAGTCGGCAAAAGTGTTGCTTCGGTACCATCGGTCTTTATAGAATTATTATTAACTTTTTAGTGAATGACTGCTGTTACTATTGAAGTCGGTTGCTATTTTTTTGTTAAAAGTTTATTTTATTTCACATTTTTTAGTGTTGCTGGGTTAAATTGTGAAATATGGGTAGTTCTTGCAAACGTGGTTTTAATATGAAACGAAGTTCAAGTGAGTATAAGTAGCTATGTTTGAGTAGCTTCCTGCTATCAATCTCGAGTTATGTGCTGTCATTCGTTAAAGAGTTCTACGGTGATGAAGCCAAGATCGAAGGTCAGGTGGGTACACTGGAAATTTTCAAGCAATGCCCTGCAATGAGCACCATAACACAAACTGATTGCCGCAATCCAAAGTTATGTGCTGTCATCCGTTGAGGAGTTCTATGGTGATGAAGCCAGGATCGAAGGTCAGGTGGGTATTCTGGTAATCTCCAAGTAATACCCTTGAATTAGCACCCTAACGCAGTGATTGCCGCAATCTCTATAATTCTATTTCGGAACGCAGGGATACATTACCACACCCTCCACACGTAAAGTGGGGATGATTTTTGTATCCCATGCTGTGGAGTGTCGTTGGATAGGTCGTTCAAAAACATTGCGGGTGTGTGAAAACTATTTTTTGATTGAGGGATCCGGATCTGTTGGCGAAATATTATGCTTTAAAGCTGTGTAAAAACAACTTCGAATCCGAGGCTGACAGAAGAATATGCTTGGGGTGGGCAGTATTCGGGAAGTTGCGTCACATATTTATTTACGCAGTGCTTAAAGGCTAAGGTATACAACCAGTGCGTCCTTCCAGTGATGACGTACGGCGCTGAGACGTGGTCTCTTACCAAACACTTGATCCGCCGATTTAAGGTCGCTCAACGAGCTATAGAGCGGGCTATGCTTGGAATATCTCTGATGGATAAAATCCGAAACGAAGATATTCATCAGAGATCGAAGGTGACCGACCATAGCCTGCCGAATCATTAAGTAGGCCGCCCTCGTGCCTGCTGGACTGACGATCTGAAGGACGTTGCGGGTGGCGGCTGGATGAGGATGACTGAGGACCGCCAAGAGTGGCGTAATATGGGGGAGGCTTATGTCCAGTAGTGGACAAATACGGGCTGATGGATGGATGGAAGCTTTGAAGTACTAATTTTTGTTAAGTGTGCCCCCTGCCAGCTAAACATTTGTTTTTGAATAAGGTAACCTATGGCATGAGTGTAGATTAAGTAGTAGGTATATAAAACTACACATAACTAGGTATTAAAACACGAGTGGATACTATTAAAAAACTACCCTACAGCTCGTTTTTTAATAATATATATGTGCTAGTTTCATAAAATAATATAACGGTTAGGGTTACCAGATCCAGTAATGTGAATTCCTGATTTAAATATTTCTTGTAAATTTTCGTTGATGTTTTATTTGTGTGAATGCGGTGGCAGTGCGATTTTAAAAACTTTCGTTACTTAATAAACATACTTACGTAGCTTTTATTATTCTCTTTAGAAAATCCTGACAAATGCAATTTTTTACTAATTGTCTAAAGGCCAAAATTCCTGACATGTGAAGAAAATCCCTGTCGTCTGGTAACCCTGTGTAGGGTAGATAACGTTTGACGTACATACCTACACGCAAAAATCAATATTTATTTTTAAATCAGGTAACGCCATCTATTGGCATATCAGGCATATGATAATTATCACACATACCGATACAGGTAAAAATATAATTTGTACTGGGTTGTTTTTCAGGGAAATGTAGATGCTATAATAAAACAAGACTTATTTGATAACCGTGGTAACTTTACTACTACAACGGACCTAGTATACAACCATCTACCTAAACCTCTCTGTGGCCCAAATCTACGGTATTATAAAAGGAGCGCACATATGTACAATCCACGGCGCGATCTGTTGGAATGTTATGTAAGTAGCATAGGCATAAACCTTAACCGGTCGGCCACAGCTTCATCAGGCTTCGAGAGGCGCGCCATGCGGTTCTTCTTGCGACGGCGCCGGCGGAGAGAACAAATGTATGAAGTTGTATAGAGCCGGCCATGGGCCGCCGCTCGCGCGTCTTGTCCGGCTTCGAGTGACTTGCGCTCTCGCGACGGCGGTGTGCGGGGAGCCGCGCCAGTGATCGAGCGCACAGGACGAACCTAGTGTCGAGCGCTTTGAGCGAGCGCCCTATACATCGATGCGGTCAAAGGTGCCGACGGGTGTCGTGGCAGGGCAAAGCCCGTCGCAAAAACCGCCTGGAAGCGGGGCCAGAAGGCTGAAGCTGTGGCCCTGGCGTGTTTGAATACTAACGAAGACTTTCCGTTAGAAGCTTTTAGGGTTCCGTAGCCCAGGCGTAGACAAGGTAAGAAAGAAACCCATACCATTTTGACGTGTTATTAAGTTACAATTTTAAATCTCTTTGGTTTATTTATTAGCATTAAAACAATTGAAAAATATTATTCGATATAATATGTATTTCGACTTATGACGGCCCTATACCGGGGGTCTAAATATATCGTTTTTTTAGAATATTATACATTTATTAACAACAACAATTTTAAATCTCAAAATTTAATTGACCTTCAAAGCTTCCAGCCCGTATTTTGCCACTGCTGGATATAGGCTTAGGCTAGTAATACTTTATATTCTCTGGCTAAGGTTCAAATATCCGTATCAAAATATAGCGTGAAAACAATTTTATTTTTTAAGGGCATTTTTAGGGTAACCGCGGAATGAGTATATTTATTCCACAATTTTTTTTCATTACAGCCAACGACATACGTTGTAGGTTATGTCACTGATTTCAGCTTACTAAGTTTTAGTAGGTAGTCGTTCGATGCAATAATTTAAATCTACACGGTTAAGAGCACTCAAGATTTCCGCTCCCACCTCCTTTCAAAAGTTTGATTGGGGCTGTGTTCAAAGGTGTCCCAGGTGTCAACTGTCGAGTCACTTTACCTAATCTAATAACGCAACTCTTCACAGGGAAATCTCACCAATTGGGGTTTGAAAGCATACATGGAGTACGAATGGCAATGTTCTACGGAGTTATACTATATGATTAGCGTATATGATGACACCTATGTGGCACCGAAACCTGAAGAGTATCTGCATAGGTGCGAGCGAAAGGCCCGTAACTCGTAAGTAGGTTTGTTTGGGATCGTCAAAAAGGGCCATTCCCCTGCAACTTTTAATTCCCGTTTTTAACCCTAGCGGGTAGGGGGACGGACAAGAATAATAAGTTGCATCTGTTATTCGTAGATCTTTATATGTCAAGTGACAGGCTAACAGTTTAAAATAAAATTCAAGGTCTGTTTTTGACGGATCATTCCCATCTGTTCCCCTGCCGCATTTTTATGGAATGTTCAGTTTTTAGGAAAACAAATTTAATTTTCCACTTTTTATTTGCAGGAGCTTTACAAAAGGTTTCCGTTATAATATGACGAAGTCATAATGATAACATCAAGAATCATTTTTTCACCTATAAAAATTAAGGAGTCTTTTAATATCACATTTTGTTCAAGACGAGGACAGTGACGTCCATATAAAATTTGCAACAATATAATAATTCTTCATGTTTTCACATCAGCCAACATCTGGCATAGAGATCAGCAAACATGTCTTATTTCTAAGTCAAACGCTACAAACTAACAACCGCTTAACAACTAATGATCCAATAACTTAACAAAACTTCACTTATCTTAACGGCAGTTCAATGTAAGTAAAAAAGGACGAAGAAAACAGAGTAGAAAAATACGTATAAGAAACGTACATAATCGAATTTCACTAGAATTTTGGACGAGTATTAATTACGTTGCGAGAATGAACTAGTTTGAGGTAGCTTGATCAAGCCAGACCCTCCAGGGGCTTTAAACATACTGTTTTGTGCATATTGGTCTTGCGGGAAGCCGAAAACGTTATGCGCGGGCGCAGCTTGCCGCGCGAACCTCGGCTGAGGGATATGCACGTGACCGTTGTACTGCATCTGTGGGTACACCGCCGAGCTCACACGACCGAAGTTCTGCGGCGTTTGGTAGCTGTAACTGGACATATTACAGCTCTGGAACCGATCCGACAGTATGGAAGCTCTATCTGGCTCGCCACAATCGGACTCCTCTCGCGATGGTGGTTGCGACGGAACATTCCTCTGGTTCAAACTGGAAGCTTGCGATTCGAAGCCGGAGCTCTGGCTAGAAGAACGACTGCCGTTGATACTGAACACTTGCCTCTCTCCTTCAGAGCCCCAGTAGCCCCCAGCTACCCAGGAAGCGCCGTGGCCTAGTTTACTGGGCGAGATCAGGGGTCGGTTACGGGACATACACGCAATGGTTGGTGCGATAAAGCTTGGGTTTGCAGTAAATTTCCTTAATGAAAATATAGAGTTTGATTTGCGCTTATTTTTTTTGGGGCTGCTTATACACAATGAGCTTATACTTTCATCTAGTTCAGAGTCGGAATCATCTTTCATGAGGTTCTGGTATTTGTTAAAGGAAGGTTTGACAAACACGGTTTCTGAAACAGAACTTGGGCTCTTGCTGGCCATTGAATTGACACAAAAGGTGGAGTTCATTTTGGGTTTAGTCCAAATGCTATCACGAGTGTGGGGAGTAAACATTCTGCCACTATTCAGACTGCTGTTCATATGGCTTATTTCATTTGAGGAGTCAGTAAAGTTGTGTAAGCCAAACTTGCTTAGCGAGACATCGTCATCAGTGTCTAGAGCTGATGTATCTTCTTCATCAATCATGGATGAGACAGAGTTGGCGAGGTTCTTCATCTTTTTTGGAGGTGTCTGTAGCGTCACTGTTGAGGTGTCAGTTTTAGCTTTGGAGCTTCCATACATCACCAATACCCCGGAAATGCAAAAAAACTGAAAAATATAAAATAGATTCATATGAGTAATTGCTTAGCAAAATCAAATTTACAGATTGTTGATTTGGTCAGCAACTTACGTCACAGGGTAGGTTGTATTCACGACTGATGACCAAAAATACATTTTAAAAATACTTTCTTTTTTATAAATTTATTTACTTTTTCGGTTCGACATGATAAAATTGACTCCGCACTGACGGAGCGTTGGCGGGGTGGGGTGGGGCATCTGAGTTGGTAAGTACTAGCGCTCTGCCCCACAGTGACTATTTGTCAAGAGAATTTTAAGACCTATCTCCGTCAGATATATGTATTTTTTTGTGTTCTATTTTTTGGAATAAGTGTCATGTATACCAATATTCATGTGACGCAAGTTGTGGAACAAGTCAACACCCTGTATAAGTTCATCTGAAATGAATAAATATGAATTAAGAGTGAGAATAAGAATGTACCTTAATCAGACTTGGAACTATTGCAGTCATTTCCATAGAATGCTGAACCAAACAAGTAATTAAAAATCCTGTTAACAGTAGGTCAGTCATAAATGCATTCTTCATTTTGGTAATATTTGATAAATAACCTAGGATCTGAATGAGACAAGCAAAGCCCCCTAGGGCTTGCTGCATTAGTTCATTTACTTGGTAATAAGATGTCAGGTTTGAAAAGTTAATTTTAGTCAAAATCTTTGGCATTACATCAAGGTCATACAAAAAACTAGTTCCATCTTGAAAAATATTCTTCAAAGATGGGAATGTAATGAAAGCTTTCATTTTGATTATAGAAATTATTCTTTCTAACAAACCTGCACAAATTTCTTTCATGTTATTCATTGTTCTGAACATATTTTCATCATTAATGATGTTTTTGAAACAGTCTACAGAAACAAGTACAAAAAGTAATGCCGCAACTACAATGGACAGTCTATTCAGTAAGTTTTTTAACAGTTCATTTTGTTTGTCTTTTTTACGACGTTTCTTCTCTGGTGTCCTGGATTCTATAAGTTTGGAGCCAAGCAAGGTTTCCTTCTCTTTGTGTAATTTCATTTGCAACACTTTCTTGCATGGGCTACACAGTTTGTATGCCTTTTCTAACTGCAGCCTGAAAACAGAAAAGTATTAAACTTAGTTATGAGCAAGGATACATTAGAACTTAGGCATCCACAAGAAGTATGTGAAATATTGGTTTCAATTACCTGTATGAGTCAATTTCTTCATTGAATCTTTTCTCATTCATAGGAACAAAGTTGGCAAGCTGTGCCACTTTCAGCTGTTGGTTGATGTTGCACATCTTGCACAAGCCGTTCCTGGGAGGGCTTTTATTAAACACTCTCGGAGTCTTGAAGCTCTGATCAGTTGTGTGGAACAGTTGTTTGTTATAGTCACCATCCTAGAGCAATAAAAGGCCTTATTAGTCTGTTTTAGGTCATCTTGAAGTTGGAATAGGTAGTATCAAACCCAAAATCATGGAAATTGTGGTATAACCTTACCCTATTAAATCCATTATATTGTTCACAGTTTGGGCATGTCCAACAATTGCGATTGGGAAACTTAATCCACACATTATGATTGCAGAACCAACAGTTCACTCGCCAAGGCAACACAGACCTGGAAATAATACTCGAATAATTTTTATAACGAAAATTTCAACAGGCGGGAAAGTGGTAACCTCTATAGCTAGGTAGCTTACCGTAATTTTCTAACTAAATTAAAAAGTAATATAGCACATAACACTGAAGTTATTGTAATTGAAACAATTTTTAATTGATGTATGTATTTCATTTTCAATTGATTGTATTATTTTTTTACAAAATCATTTCTTACGAATTATAACCTAAAAATAAAGAAAGTGTCTAGTCCACCATATTTATTTCTTGTTTCTTTTTTTTTTGTGGTATAAATTTATTCCGTCAGGAAAGGCTAAGGAACTAAGCCATATTGCCTTGTTGTTCTATCTGTCTTGATAAAAGGCCATCAGCCCATTATCTGTCTATTTTATAGTTACCGTCACTCACTAGTCTCTCGAGGATCATCTGAAGGGTCTGATTGGACACGTTTTTTCTTTTGTTAATTAAACAAAAAATTATGAAGATATAGTACATACGCTAAAGTTCCGCGTGACACTTTTACCCTTTTTACCTAGGCATGACTTCATCAGCCCCCACTCCCAAACTTTGACGCGCTTTATCTCTGTCAGTTCTTGTTTGATTGACAAAAGAAAAAATACATATTCAATACTTTTTGATAATCTAAATTACGGACTAAATAGAATAATATTTTGTTTACCCTGTCATCCCCCTATTGCTTAGCCGGATTTTATGAATAGACATACCTACATTACCTACTAATATTTTATTGTGTAAATGGAATTGGAAAGTTGTTTGTGTATAGTTTAGGCATAGCCCTGATGGATAATAAATGTGCAAAATATGAAATAGTGTTAACTATGATTAATATGAATAAAAGGTACATGAATGAAAAAGGGCTATAGTTTAACTGCTTACCAAACGGTATACTAAAATTTTACCTATAGTATAAGGTCGCTTTTATTTATATAGCCAAATTCATACTGAAGACTCGGTAAACAGTCAGGAGCAAAGTTCAATGACCGTTTATTTACAAACAACTCTGAATCAATTAGTATAGAAAGTCTAAATTTAATATTGCATTTTTCACAAAAAATATCATTTAACCTTAACCCCGACCACTTACCGAGTTTACAGTATAAATTTGGCAATGTACATAAAAGTCACCTAATAGACAAGATGAATATATAATTTGTGACCATCGTCCAAATGCATTCGTTCAACTATTTCCACAATCTGCAATTTTATGAAACATTGCTCGTCGTATACCATTTTCCTTGCCTGTCTAGTCAAAACTTTGTGTTTTTGGCATCTTGGTAACTAAATTGCAGCTCAAAAACAGAATTTAATAAAATAATACGCTTTACCCAAAATGTTCGTTTCCGTGACTGTACTCAAGCGCCCGGAGACAAGCGGTGACAACGCGGTAAACAGAGAGTGTCTAACAAACCAATCACCGTCCCGCGGTGCCAGATCCCCCATCGCACCCCCCTTCTGTCCTACAAACAGTCACTATAAATTACTTCTGCCATAGCCTTCTGCGCATGCTCACGCCAATTTTGCTCGAAACTATTAAACCGTGCCGTTATGTACCTGTATCGTAGAGAATACGCAGACTTCTAGGTAACATAATGTTTTGAGCATTAATGCATCAGTTTGTTGATGCAATTTAATCATTCCGACCGTGTTCCGTTATGTCAAAGTGCAAAGACTCGTTTCATGCATATAAACAAAATAGGAACAATTATAGCGAGTTTCGGTTATAACTTGGAATGACCTTTTCTACTTCGGTAGGTACCTATCTACTATCATCGCAAGTTGCTCTAAGTAAGTTGCTAATGTGTTGGGTGGGACAACGAAGTGGTTATATTGTCTTTGGGTGGGACTTTAACCTATTTTTGAAATTGCCACCGGCTGTCTGTCATTTTTCATAGATCGCTCAGAGTGCAAACCTCAGAATAATATTAAATTATGTTAAGGTGTGTTAATTCGAAAACCATTTTGAGATTTAGGTTTAATAAGCCGTATTTTCGAACTTTTGGTCTAAAAAACCTCATGATGATGAATATCTTAACGAAAAAGCTGCAACTTCCATTTGCCTTCGTGTGACGTCACTTGAGAAATGGCTGTTTAGAAATGTATCCTTTGCTATCAAGATAAATTTATAATAATTTGCTTCCGACTAATTTGACAGCTGGATGACAGATGAGTAGACAAACAAATACAGACCATTTTTTTATAAGCAATCACACATTACAATCAGCGTAATGTCTAAAATTCTCAAGTGACGTCATATCGGACAATTAAAAAAAAATAATGGTTAATTTATATACGTAGCAAAATAATGAAAACCATGTCCTAAAATGACTTAAATTATCTGAAAAAATTTAAAAATTCAATCTTTTCATCTATGACGTCATAGCGACCATTTTGGGGCTATATCGTTACCGCGTTTCCTTGTGTCAAATTTAGTGTTAAATAAGATTCCTAGATGGCACTGTCGTATACTTTAGCAACAAAATCAAAGACAGATTCGAAACAAACTTCTAACCACTTTGACATTGATTGTTACGAAACATATTTTATCTATGGTAATATGGACAGTGACATCTGGAGGAAAGCTAAGAACTAAGAAAAAAAAACAACGAGAAAAACGCTCATTACTGTTGACGTGACGCGTTAAAATCGAATATGTCGTCTTTCGGAACGTGCTTTTAGGCATCGCCGTCTGGCGGCTGGTTTGACGTCTGTCACTGTCACACAGAGGTGGTCTGTCAATGTCAAGTGTCAATCGCATCGCATGTTGCGTGTGTGCTAAACTGCTTACTTTCGCAGTTTTGCTCAATTTTCTTTGAAGTATTTTATAAAATTCACCAAGAAATATCAGGATTTCATTCTAAGAATAAAATTATTTATAGATAACTTTATTATTAATATAATTTTAAAGATGCCATCAGAGTTAAATCCATTGTATTTATGTAATTATGACCAACAACATGTGGACCCAGGTAAACAACATAAATTTTCGTTTCTTTGGGTTATCATTAGTCAGAATGTTACTTAGAATTAAAATGCACTCCGTTATTTTGCAGACAATGAAATCATCAACAAACTGCTTTCTGGCAAATGGACGATAGAAAACAGAGATTTGTGTAAACAGATTTTAGTAACAAATCTTGAGGCTGAAGAACTTACAAAACTTTTAAAAACATATTCAGACGACCATTCAACCAAAAATGAAGTTTTATGCTTAGCTATTTGTTCTTTTCTAAAGTTTATAAACCTCAACTGGGATGCCCACCCTGAAGAGCTACATTTACATGAGTTTTTAGGGTCTGAATGGCCGAAAGATCTTGATGCATATACACTTCTTCAAAGAGATTCAGAACCTTTATATGTGAATATTGTGTATCCTGAGCTGCTCTACTTCTCATCACAAATACTCCATGCATTGGGTCAAGTTGAACATAACTTGGTAAGATACTATAAATCCTGCACGGAGGAAATAATTAATATTTTTACCAGATCTGTATAATCGTGGATATTTATCCTGGGCTGCATTCAGTTTGATTGTCAGACAATGCCAACCCAACTTGCCATTGGCACTCGTTCAATTAGGCGAGCGTCATTTGACAATCAAATTGAACACATCCCTGTAATCCTCTTCTAAATTTGTTTTGTTTCCAGTGAATGAAAAAAACAATTCTGATTAGAGCTGAAAAATTATCCTACGATAAAGTGTGTTGAACATAATTTTGTAAAGCGACAGCTCCAATAGCATTCATTGTGTCTTTGATTCAGCCAATCACGGCTGACCTAGTGTCGCATGACTACAGAATGAACCTATCATGAGCGTTTTACTCTTTTCAGTCTCTGATGCCATTTTTGAATGACACTTTGTTAGAAATGAGTCTTCTATGTTTTTTTCATTCGCTGTTTTTTTTCCCTTATAGATACTTATGCGAAATGCATTAAGTATACTGTTAAAACCTTATTAACAGAAAAACCATCATGTATCTTGACAATAACTAAAGCTTTTCCTTCTTTATAATTAGCTTTATCTCTGGTGGACCTTCAGAAGCAAAGTGAGTCATCAAAGAGCACTAGAAGACACCAGTGCAACACTGTACTCAGACCTTGAAGTCATCATTGCCAAACTATCCAATGAACTGCAGAACTCACAGCTTCTCCTCGCCAAGCCTCGATTAAGGATACTACTGAATGCAGAGATAAGCCAGGCATATTTGATGTATGGAATGGTGCAGAAATCTGAGCAATATCTTACCAAAGCGAGAGAGATTGCGGGACTTAAACTTGAATTGACAGGTTTGTTCAAAAAATGTATCAGAAACTTTTCATGGTTCTGAAAAAGATAAAATTCATGGGCGTTGCCAGGTTTTAGTATTGGGAGGGTTCAAGAAAAGTAATAAAATTAATATTCATTATATTTGTAAAAAAAAAAACAGAAGGTTGATTTGATTCTCTATAGTTCTCTAGCATCTGCTAGCAGAAGTGGAACTTGACCCGGAAAATGCCAAAGCAGGAGAAGGGTCGTAATATTTTGAATTATTGGGGGGTGGGGGTTTGAATTCCCAAAACCAGGGGCTACGCCTGTGACAAGACTGATGTTAGCTAAGCTTGCTTGTTTGTCTATTTATCCAGCGGGCCAATTATGTATCTTTAGTTGCCACCTGGATTAAAATATATGCTTTAATTAATTAAAATCAGGTGTCTGAAAACAAGTTATTGTCATTTAAAGATTTTTGGAATTTACTTTTGTACTGTTAGAAATTAGAAATGACATAGCAAATAATAATTTCTGGCGATGAAGACCTATAATAGACGTCACGAACAATTGTTTAAAAGAAAAATACAAGAACACTTTGGTTGTAACCATGTAGTGTATAAAATTTTAGTAAATAAAAAAAAACTAAAGGTGGCACTGTTCACTGTTAGAACGCGCATAAATAAATATTTGATTATTTCGTTTTAATTTATTTATTGGGTGAAATAATTTATCGCAACCAATTTTGATTAATTGATTTGGAGCGTCATGTTTTAGGTATATCTCGTTTATTGTTTAGTTTGTGAGCTGTGATTAGTCATCAATCTTTTCCCAAAGGCATTTGTTTCAAGCGATTTTGATTTTGGGTCAAATGTACTACGTTCAAAGCTTAAATTACAAATAGACATGTCTTAAACATAAACATATTTGGGACCAGCAGAAAAATAAAAATCGTTTCAGATGACAAATGCAGCATATTTTTAATATATGTATGTAAAACTTTTTCATATTTATTCCAGGCGTTCTGGGTAAGAGAACCAAGTATCAGCAGCAGTCACTTCCGCAGCTCGCCTTGTCTAGTGAACTGGAGTTGGGTGTGGAGAGACCATCAGCAGCTGACAGTCACGGTTCAGGAGAGCTGCCGTTGGAGGTGGAGCTACAGGACGATGTGAGACTGAACAAGATTGCATACAGTGAGAAGATCAGCCAGGCCGAGCTGCCGAGTTTAGAGCAGACATTGTGTTTGGTGATGGTGTAAGTAACAACAGATAACTAGTAAGTGTAAGTTGAGTAACAGAATAAATTTTATATTCATTGTAGCTACAGGCCCAAATTCAGTTTTACCAGGCCTGTTCCATTCCGCCAAGGCTAAAGATATCGGCAGTCCGCCCTGGCGCGAACTATTCAGTGGGGAAGAAAGGACAAAGTTTTGCGATAGAAAGAGAGGCTCCTTGAAGGGTAGCCACGCAGCGCTGGGCGAGCTGAATTGCACTTTATTGCCGCAGGACGAGAGTAGCTTTTTGTTTAAGTTTCTTTGAACAGTGGATCTTCTGTGCGTAGTACTTATTGTTTCTTTAGTTCTAGCCAGCTTAGGTCAGGATTAGTCTACATTTTAAACCTAGAATAAGATGCGGCCACATTGTCATTTTCCTGCCGAAGTTAATTTTCGCCTCGTTATATATTTTTAAATTACAGAAGCAATATTCAGGGCAGTCGATTCCGCATAAAACGCGCAATCCCCCCGCTTCCTTGTCTGCATGTGCTTTGATTCTACTTGCATCTTTTCCGCTTTCTGCCTTATCAACCAAACGAGTCGTTTATTTCCGAATTCCAGACAATACCTTCAAAAGTCCCAGCCGAAAGACGAGCTGCTGTCAGAAGAACTGCAGCCTTACATCGAAGCGGTGCTCTCTCAGCCGACAGGCGCGTGGGCGACCCGCGTCGCAGCGTTGCTGATACGATGCAAGCTCGAGGCGAGCCACAAGCGGACGGTGGAGCGAGCGATGCTCCAGTGCGAGACCATTGTCAACCAGAAGACTGTCGTTGCTCCCACTACCAGGTATGTACTAAGTAGTACTTGTACCTATGCTTGCGTGTCTCTGAATTTCTAGGATTCGAGGTGCACGACTGATGCCTAGATAGCTTTCTTAAGGTGGATGGTCCAAGGCAGTTTTTATAAAAAAACTTGTGGGAACCAATAACGACGACAAAAGTAGTATAGTTTCGTTCTTTTAATTTTTTCTGCACGTTCAAATAATTGTATACTCGCAAATAATCAGTTTTTTTTTTTTTGCAAAACTATTTTAACAGTCTTATTTTGCAATTTAAAACTTCCATTCATTGGATTACAAAATTAGATTGTAAAACAGTTTAATTGTAAAAAAAACGATTATTCGCGGGTTTAAAGTTGATAGAACGTGTGGGAAAAGGTAACAGAATGAAATAATAATACTTCTGTCGTTGTTATTGGTTCCCACAGTTTCCTATGAAGATTGCCTTGTACCATCCACCTTAACTTCCACAAGGAACGTGTCGAGGACAAAAAATCACAGTGTAGCCCACTGACGTAAAATAAAGGCGGACGTCGGAGTCGCAGCTAAACAACTACTGAAGCATAGCAATGGCTGCGATTTGTAAGTGTGTGAGTGCTTACTATGGAAATTGGCTTACTATGATGTGAATGTGTGCGTGCTGGGCTCGTGCGTATGTTGCGAGTTGGCTTACTATGGGTACTTCAGTTGTTGGTTAGCGAAACTCATTCCGCCTTTTTTACCCTGTTGATTATTACGTTCATACAATAATTTCTTGCTTTAGGTTAGGCTGATTATGTTGAGGATAAAAATGTACGATGGAGCTTTATTTGAATCCACGTTTTTGTACCCTTGTATTCAGATGTACTTGTTACAAAGTGTGATTAGTATACATAAAAACATTTGAAATCTTCAGGGTATCGTATCTGTGGGCGAGTGGTCTGCCGGCGGCGTGGTCGTGGCGCCAACAGTTAGCGGACCTGTACCTCAGTCTCGGACTCACGAAAGCGGCGCTCGAGGAATATCTGAGACTGCAGTTGTGGGAGGACGTCATCGTGTGTTATACCATGCTGGAGTTGAGACATAAGGTACTTTTTTAGCTGTCTATTGTACTTCTGAGCCCGCGGTCTGCCGGCGGCGGCGCCAACAGTTGGCGGACCTGTACCTCAGTCTCTGAATTACGAAGGTGGCGCTCCAGAAATATCTGAGACTGCAGATGTGGAAGGACGTCATCGTGTGTTATAACATGCTGGAGTTGAGACATAAGGTACTTTTCTAGCTGTCTATTGTACTTCTGAGCCCGCGGTCTGCCGGCGGCGTGCTCTTGGCGCCAACAGTTGGCGGACCTGTACCTCAGTCTCGGAATTACGAAGGTGGCGCTCCAGAAATATCTGAGACTGCAGATGTGGGAGGACGTCATCGTGTATTATACCATTTTAACTGTTCACGGTACTGAGATACGTGATCATATTTTCTTAGTCCATAGATAAACTGTTAAAACACGTTGCTTGCAGTTAACGAACAGAACAGTTTATTTTTAATTCCATAGACTACAACAGCCATAGAGGCATAGACAATGTTCATCGCTGGTTCACATTATATGTAATAGATGTCGCTAGTAACCTTTTGATATCTATTTCCAACATAAACCTGATTCCCAGATTTTGTAAACGTTCAAGTTTACCAAGCAGCTCCTGACTGGGATCTAGGAAGCAGACATGAGCATAGTTGATGATAGGCAAAAGTAGAGATTGTGCGAGAGTAACTTTAGTTTTTTTTACCTATACCAGGTGATTTTTTCAACATCGTCCAAATTCATACTGAAGGCTTGGTAAGTGATCAGTATCATTGATCAATAACAAATTTTGCGAAATTCAATAAATGAAATTTTGACTTCCCATAGTAATTCACTCATGACTGGGAGTGCATTACTATGGAAAGTCGAAATTTCAAATTATGAATTTCACAAAAAATGTTATCGATCCATGATACTGATCACTTACCAAGCCTTCAGTATTAATTTGGACGATGTTGAAAAAATCACCTGGTATATCTCAGAATATTTTTCTCTTGAAGACGACCTCCCTGAGGGGTCGAAATATAGCGACTAAAACCATTGAAGTATTTATATTTATGTGGAATATAACATGTATAAAAAATAAGAAGGCCCATAAACGGTGTTTTATATAAAAAATATTTAGTTTCAAAGGGGAGAAATTTCTAAACATGCTTAAGGGAATGAAATGTGGCAAAGACTTTCCTGCTGACCTTATTAATATGCGCAGCCCACGTCAAATTACAATCGAAAATGACACCCAAATTGTCCCATCCTCTAGTCCAGCGTTTCTTAACCTTTTTTGTCCACGGAACCCTTAGGAAATCAAGCACAATTTTAAGGACCCCCTTAATAAAAAAGCAACAATAAATTTCTGACCATTTAATTTAGTTCTACAAATTACAAAAAATATATAATTTTTCATATAAGATACGTTAATGAGAAGGTTGGTGCTGCTTTTTTGCAACTAATATATTTGGGTTTATATTACTACTGAGTTGTAGTCTCAAATCGGATTCCACTTTTAATCTATTTCTTTATTTGTTTTAGTATACGCGAGAGCAGAGAATGCCTTTTCACAGAAATATGTCGTTGAGAAAAGCAGTAAATGTCTCAGTTCATAGATTAGGCTGCGGACCCCCATACATATGCTCGGGGACCCCCAGGGTTCCGCGGACCACAGGTTAAGAAACGCTGCTCTAGTCGGTTACTCGGTCTCATCATTTACTGAGTCCCAAGCACGCTATAATGTAATTCACAAAGTCGTGCTTGTGCAGAAAACATCTTCATAAAAAATATTTACTCCAAAACACAGGGTTATCTGCAGCATATCATGTAAAAATTGTGTTTTACATAAAATATTAAATAATGTTTCTTGAATGTGATTATTACGTCAGGCATCGGGCACGGTTTTATAGGCAAAAGAAATTTCAGTACATATTGTGCTTTTTTTTTAAATTAAAATCTTATTTATTTTATAAGCCATTTAAGATTAATTCGGCTTAAAAATAATTACAATGTTGCTTAAACTTTAGATGTTATGATGATGTGTAAAACAGTTGGGATTACTACTATGAGTATTTTTATAATATTCAGATCTAAGGTTCAGTGAGTCTATTATGAAACTTACAAATCTATCACTACATTCGGCTGTGAACCCTGAACTTAAGACTTGATGGAGAAAGAAGAGAAAATCGCCAGTAGAGCACCGAGTTTGATTTAAGAAATCCAACCTACATTGTATTGTGTCTTAAATTTATTAAAATGTTTCAGGCAGCGGAAGTGATACAGCAACAGATAGACATCAAACCAACCGTCAAACTTTACTGCCTCCTCGGTGATGCCACAGGTTCGTATCATTTAGATTTCCATTATTGGATTCCATCAAAATAAGAAACCAAACTATGCCGTGTGACGTCACACGGTCGCTCCGTCGAGCGCGGAACAAAGTAGCGCACGCTATTGACTTGCACTCGAGACCACAATAATAACCAAATAGCAGACTCGAGACAAAGCCGTGTGACGTCACACGGTCGCTTTGTCGAGCGCGGAACAGAGTAGCGCACGCTATTGACTTGCACTCGAGACCACAATAAAATCAAATAGCAGACTCGAGACAAAGCCGTGTGACGTCACACAGTCGCTTTGTCGAGCGCGGAACAGAGTAGCGCACGCTATTGACTTGCACTCGAGACCACAATAAAATCAAATAGCAGACTCGAGACAAAGCCGTGTGACGTCACACGGTCGCTTTGTCGAGCGCGGAACAGAGTAGCGCACGCTATTGACTTGCACTCGAGACCACAATAAAATCAAATAGCAGACTCGAGACAAAGCCGTGTGACGTCACACGGTCGCTTTGTCGAGCGCGGAACAGAGTAGCGCACGCTATTGACTTGCACTCGAGACCACAATAAAATCAAATAGCAGACTCGAGACAAAGCCGTGTGACGTCACACGGTCGCTTTGTCGAGCGCGGAACAGAGTAGCGCACGCTATTGACTTGCACTCGAGACCACAATAAAATCAAATAGCAGACTCGAGACAAAGCCGTGTGACGTCACACGGTCGCTTTGTCGAGCGCGGAACAGAGTAGCGCACGCTATTGACTTGCACTCGAGACCACAATAAAATCAAATAGCAGACTCGAGACAAAGCCGTGTGACGTCACACGGTCGCTTTGTCGAGCGCGGAACAGAGTAGCGCACGCTATTGACTTGCACTCGAGACCACAATAAAATCAAATAGCAGACTCGAGACAAAGCCGTGTGACGTCACACGGTCGCTTTGTCGAGCGCGGAACAGAGTAGCGCACGCTATTGACTTGCACTCGAGACCACAATAAAATCAAATAGCAGACTCGAGACAAAGCCGTGTGACGTCACACGGTCGCTTTGTCGAGCGCGGAACAGAGTAGCGCACGCTATTGACTTGCACTCGAGACCACAATAAAATCAAATAGCAGACTCGAGACAAAGCCGTGTGACGTCACACGGTCGCTTTGTCGAGCGCGGAACAGAGTAGCGCACGCTATTGACTTGCACTCGAGACCACAATAAAATCAAATAGCAGACTCGAGACAAAGCCGTGTGACGTCACACGGTCGCTTTGTCGAGCGCGGAACAGAGTAGCGCACGCTATTGACTTGCACTCGAGACCACAATAAAATCAAATAGCAGACTCGAGACAAAGCCGTGTGACGTCACACGGTCGCTTTGTCGAGCGCGGAACAACTGTGGTGCCGAGGGCCCAGTAACGAATAATTTCTTCCATTTATCAAATTATGTTGCTCTCTTTACAACTACAACGAAAAAAAATTGCATTATGCTCAGTAAATTGCTCATTCGAAAGATAAAAAGTACTTCGTGGCCTATTCTTGGCTGAAAACCGAGAGACGAATAATTACATTACGCGTCACGGCGTCAATAGGGATATTACATTATTAATATTTTTAGATTGGTTTCAAAAAATCAATGAAAACACAATTGTATAAACTTTAGTTATTAAATATTATTTTCACCTCACTAGCTCGAAAAGCGCGCCTTTGTTGCTTTAAAACTGAGCAAAATCGACTTTTGCTCACTGGTTTTAAGCAGTGAAGAGAAGTGTTTCAAATTAAGAACACTGCGAATTGTTCAAAAACTCCATATCCTTTGCTCAAGAGAAAGAATGACAGCAATCAGCATTGCTGCTATCTCATTCACTCTATATGGATTCCATACACTTTGGGAGTCCAAATGAGGTTTTTCATTAAAAGTTATAGTAACATTATATCATTGCAGTATAGAAAAGCAGAAAGAAAAGTAAATCTGGGTGTGAGGAGCTCTGAACCGGGAATCGAACCCGGAACCTCTCGCTTGCCGGGCGATTGCTCTAACCTCTGAGCTATCCAGGTTTCAACACAACTCGTGAATTTACCGATGTGCTTTCCCATACTGCAATGATATTTATAGATACCCACTTTATAGTGAGCCACTTGGCGCCTAGAAGACGCTAGTGTATTCAAAGCTAGTCAAAGACCATTATGCCCTACCGTCACCTGTTACAGTATCGGGTAGTGAAGAATACACATTTCTCTTAACGAAACGATTCCCGATTCAGAGCTCCTCACATCCAGATTTACTTTTCTTTCTGCTTTTCTATACTGCAATGATATAATGTTAATTTATATCTCCTTGCGATGGATAAATCGCCAAGTGTTCAAACATGGAAATTTATTTCTGTCATAGTTTAAATAGTTATAGTAATAGGCTATTTGACTAATTTCGGACGTAATTTTAAATGATTATTTATAACATAATAAGCACACTTCTTTGATATTTCCGAGAAATTTTACTGTTTTATTAATAAAATAAATATTTAAGTTTACGTTTTAAAAATCGCTCCGAAAACGATGTTTCTGTAATGGCGCTGGTCACGTGACACGCGTGACGTCACACGCTAGTAAACAAGTTCACATAACCTCAACAAAACAGTGCACCTAAGTGAATTCTCATTACAAAATTTATCCAAAATTTACCGAAAAGTGCTTCACAGATCGAATTTAACACTCAGAAAATATAAAATGCAAATAACAATCAGTCTAGGAATCCATGTTTACTTGCATGTGACGTCACCATGAGTTGCCACCAATCACAGAGCGTTCGCGGCACATTGCCGTCACAGATAAGATATTTTAAAATATTATATTTTATTTCGCGTAATTTGCAAAAAATATGCGTAATTTAGTTTAAATAACGTGAAATATGTCTTTTTTAGGCTATTATCTGATAGGATGACCACAATTTGTAATGTATTTTCAATGTTGTGAAATAGCCTATTGTAATTATTAAAACATATTTTCCACTATCGTTTCCCACGATCCAGACGACATATCTTACTTCGAGAAGGCGTGGCAGTTTTCCAACCACAAAAGCAGTAGAGCCCAGAGACACTGGGGCAACTTCCTCTTCGACCACAAGAAGTATGAGGAGTGTATCCCACATTTCGAGAAGTCGCTCGAAATTAACTCTTTACAAGAGAGAGTCTGGCTGAGATTGGCGTAAGTGGTATATTTTTGTACGCCTCTTTCTCCCGATGTTGATATGCTATACTCTATTTAAATATGTCAAATAATGTTTGTAAACAACTTTATAACCTAAAAGTGATGAAATACAAGGTGACTTTTTGATCATCGTCCAAATTCATACTGGAGGCTTGATAAGTGACCAGTATCTTGGATCAATAACAATTTTTGTGAAATTTGTAAAATGAAATTTCGGCCTCCCATAGAAATTAACTTCCAGTTCCGAGTGAATCACTATGGGGAATCGTGAATACGTGAGTTCACTTTTATTAGTTTAAACCAAAATGTATAGGTATAAAAATGCTTTCTTACATCATATTCCATCACTTAGGTTACAAAGTTGTTTACAAACATTATTTCCCGTATTGGAATATAATATAGGGAACTTCATTTTTACTGTTTGTCATGATTATTTATTTATCTCATTACAGTTATTATCATATTGTAAATAAAACAAATTATTCACTTCTTCCACATCCATCGTTCTTTGATGTTATTAACTGAGTGATAATAACTGTAAATTGATACTTGCCGTTGTTGGTTCTTGATGGAAAATTTGGAACATAATGGTGTCGATTCGGTGTAGCAGACTAAACTTAATTTCAGCGTTCTTTCCTTGTCTTTTCGATAAAGAAAGAAAAAGATAGGACGCTCAAAATAAGGTTAATCCTGTCAAATAAGTTAAGATGAGCTACACCGAATCGACACAATTGTAAATAAAACAAATTCTTGGTACCTGTTCCACTTTTTTTAATATATTACACTAGCAACCGGTTTCGTTATAATAACATCGTCAGGCTTTTTAGATATGGCTACGAATCATAAGATGGAATATTTAGTCTTTGTTTACATTTGTGATGTGATGACATCATCACAAAACAAAGACGAAATGGAATATTTAGTCTTTGTTTATATTTGTGATGTGATGACATCATCACAAAACAAAGACGAAATGGAATATTTAGTCTTTGTTTACATTTGTGATGTGATGACATCATCACAAAACAAAGACGAAATATTCCATCTTATGATTCGTAGCCATATCTAAAAAGCCTGACGATGTTATTATAACGAAACCGGTCGCTAGTGTAATATATTAAAAAAAGTGGAACAGGTACCAAGAATTTGTTTTATTTACAATTGTGTCGATTCGGTGTAGCACATTGACATGACTAACCTTATTTTGAGCGTCCTGTCTTTTTCTTTCTTTATCGAAAAGACAAGGACAGAACGCTGAAATTAAGTTTAGTCCTGTCAAATAAGTTGAGATGTGCTACACCCAATCGACACCATTATGTTCCAAATTTTCCATCAAGAACCAACAACGGCAAGTATCAATTTACAGTTAGTATCACTCAGTTAATAACATCAAAGAATGATGGATGTGGAAGAAGCTAATAAGGTGTGTCAGGAACTTCCAACAGGATTTCCATCTGCTACGATTCTGAAACACCTCTTTAGCGTCTTCCACATTCATTAATCTAGCTAGTCATAGTCTTCTTTTCCGGTTATTTTTGACGTTGCCCTTCTTCAGTATGTCTCCAATTTGGTCAGCATACGTCCTTCTAGGGTGGCCTGGTCGAGCTGTGCCTTCCACTTGCGCACCATAAATTTCTTTCGTCACTCTACTTTCATTCATCCTCTCTACATGTCCGAATTATAGAAGTCCCATTTAAAAATTCGTGTTGGGTTCTAATGAAGCGCATTACATGAAGGTGGTAGAGCTGATGCCGGGCTCAACTGTGGAGGTACCACCATCTTACTTGGAGACCCCCTCGAAGTAATTCAGGGGAGAGTAAGAGGACAGCTCACAGGCAAAAAACCAGGAGGCCCACCATGCCTGGGACCGATGGATGGCGGTATATCCATCCCTAATAGCCGGGCCTTATGTGGAACAGACTGGTGACGGGCAGCAGCGTCACTGGTGCGAGGATTCCGGCACCGCGCTCACCAACCCGCCTGCCCAGCGTGTGTGAGTATGGGCAATTCTTCAAGGATGACCGCCGGGAGTGGCAAAGTCCTGGAAAGGCTTATGTTCAGCAGTGGACGAACTAGGCTGATGGATGGATGGATGGAAGCGCATTTGCTAACTGATTACATATAATATGTCAACGGTTTTAACATTTTACTTAGATGTGTATAAGTTGACATATTTATTAAATTCAAGTTTGATTTCTATTGGATGCTATATAATATAATGCATGAATGATTGTTTGATTATTATGTTCTTGTTTTGTGAATGTTTCTTTTACTGATGTCCAATATTTCTTTTGTACCAAAATTTGCATGCTACATTAAAATTAGCTAATAAGGAGCTCATTTGCATGTACCTACTATACACCTAGTACTATCTACCCTTGCTAAAGCAAATTAAAATATTATTATTCTTATTCTCGCGGTATCACATCCATAAATCTATCAGTTTTCCTGACATCATTACCATTGCAGGTTCGCGGCCCTAGAGACGGAGAAGTGGGACGTCTCAGCGACGGCGTACCGACGCTACACGTACCTGCAGCCGAACACGTTCGAGGCGTGGAACAACCTCGCCAAGGTGTACGTGAAGCAAGGAGACAAGTGTAGAGCGTACCGGGCTCTCATGGAGGCGCTCAAGTTCAACTATGATAACTGGAAGGTGGGTTTTTAATATACAACGTGTAACAGAAAGGTGTAACCATATTTGAAGAGCTTATTCAGTCAATGGCATAGAACAACTTTTACTATGGAACAAACCCTGAATCTCGAAAAAAAAATTAACTGTTTCATAGAAAAATACAATGCCGCTCGGCCTAAATGTACGGAAGGACAGATTTTTTTTTCGAGATTTCTGGTTTGGTTCCATAGTAAAAGTTGTTCTGTACCATTGACTAAATAAGCTCTTTAATTAAAAATGGTTACACCTTTCTGTTACACGTTGTATACGTCAAAGTTCGATTATAGAATCGGCTGTTTTTTTACAAAACCGCTAGCTGTTTTACAAAATATCACCGTCATGGAAAACAGCTAAATTAGGTTCAGCTGGATTGTCATTGCATTACGTTTAATAATACTGCTACCCACGTTTAGACGTAATGTAGAAGTCTTCAATCAAAAGTCAACAATAGGTGCGACGACGAACGGAGCGAGGAGGACCGTGTTAGGTTTGATAGAATGTAAGATAAAATAAGGAGCCAAGCGAAGCAGAGCGGAGCGGGGCGACTCGTGTAGTTTTCAACAAAATTTACAATCCAAAAGTTTTTTAATTTTACGCTGTTTTACAAAACCGCTAAGCTTTGACCCGCTGCATTCAATAACGCAAAACGTTATACAATCCTGCATGTTAACGTTTAGCAGTTCTACATAACGGAGCTGTTTTGTATAACATCTAGCGGTTTTGTTAAACTGCGGATTTTACAATCCATCTGCAACATATACATAAATATCTTCACAACAGATATCACAGTACACACAATGATATTTGAGAAAAAGGTGTAGATAGGTTGTAAGCGATCTGCGAGTGGCACGTTATAACTTGGCTAATTGGCTAACCTGAACTCAGTGTCGCGTCGGCGGCGTCAACCTCCAGTATATTGCTTTACTCTTTGGCGTCAACGCACGACAGACGTCGCAAGGGACACCGCACAGTAACATATATCTTGTCTCTTTTTAGCTCCCTATAATTATGACTTCCACGTGTCATTGTGACATTGCAATACCACGTAATTTGCTGGGGTTATTATTTATGAGTGCCGTCATCACATCAATAAACTGCTATTTTCCACTATTAACACCCACGATTCGGTCACGACCCTCAACAAACGTCAAAAATCGTGGGGAAAAATTGGCTGTCAAATGTGACTATGCAGCTAACTTCAGGCCACTATAAACCACCGTGGTAGGTACTATGGTGGTGGTTTTATTTGGTTTATTCTGGTTATTTATTTAACCGACTTACCAACGATAGCTTAAAGTGATGAATCTGTTTAATCTGATGACCACACTCTATGTTATGTGCCGTTCGTGAAGTTCGAATCTTGTGTAGGTAACATATCTACACCTTTTACTATAGTATCATTGCGTACACACATGTTTCACCGGCGATTATAAATTCCCAGCACGATGGGTGGTGAACAAATATGCCACGGGATTTGTACCCGTGACCTCCGGATTTGTAATCGATTAATTCAAACCACTAGACCACAGTATATGTATCCCGCTGTGTGTCCGACAAAATTTATTCCAATTAAATCTAGAACGAAATAAACAATACACTTTACGTAACACGATTTAAAGCTCATATTTCAATGCTTTACTTTGAGGTGGTTTGGTGCCGATCCGTTGTAATGTGCGATGACCTAAAAAATCATTGTCCCTTCCTCAGCTGTGGGAGAACGTGATCCTAATAAGCATGGACACTGGTCACTTCGAGGACGTGCTGCGAGGTGTCCATCGCTTGTTGGACATACAGCACAAGTTTGAGGATGTCGACGTGTTGACGCTGCTGGTCAGGGCTATTGTCGAGGATAAGGAAGACGCTGACGGGAACTCTAGCGCTAGGTGAGAAGAACTACTTTAGAATATTTCCCTACGAGGTCTATTTCGTAGCTCCTGCTCAATGTATAAAAGTAACGCATGCCCCGATTGGGAACCGGGGGCGCGCGCGTTTTCGCCCCCTTTTAAAATCGTCATAACTCTTTTGACGTCAGATAATGTGTGCATCTTACGAAAATCTTAACCGGCGGTTTCTGAAACTTGCATTTTAAGGAATCATCTAAAACATTAGTATATTTATTGTTAAAAATCCAAAAGGGCAATTCTACTGCTTAAAAGAACAGTTACCGTTCAGGCCAGTAGAGGAGGCGCGTGATGAATTACAGAATAGTTTGTTATCTATTTAGCAATCATTTGTATCAAAAAGCAGCCGTAGCTCAATAAGTACATTGCAACTATAAAGTCATGAAATGGAACTAAAATTGTTTTTACTGGTAACACCTGATTTCCCCATACAAAAGATCTCAGGTGTTGCCATATTAATTCTGTTTTGAAAAGAAAGTGGCGCCCCTATTTATTTCATGACTTTATATTTGCACTGTAGGACGCTAGCCTTGAGCAAAGTTTTTTGGAGTTTATGTGCATTAGTATAATTTGTATATTTACCGCTTGCTGAACGGTGAAAGAAAACACTGCGAGATAAACCCAAAAATCGTTGTATTTGTGCGCAAAGTACGGCGATAAAGCTCACCCTTTGTCACGTTCGTTGGGACATAAAATTGGCGGTGAAAAGAGATTGTACGAGTGAGTAATATGAAGTTGTGGAAGCCGGAAACTGGCAATAAGTAGTACTAGTCCATACGAACAACTTTACGTAAAAAAAAATTGAGATTTCGAGAAAAAGAAACAGTTTTTTCATACATTTTGGTCGGGTAGCTATCTCATTTTTCTTTGGAACAGCAGATTTTTTTTTCACGATTCGAGGTTTGGCTCCATAATAAAAGTTGTTTGTTTGGACGAGTACTATCGCCAGTTTCCGGCTTCCGCAACATCATATTAACACCCAGTATAGTTTTGTATCTAAATTCTAAATTCGTAGCGGGGGCGATGAGTCCTGCACTGATTCTCGGTAATCGTGAATATTGTGCACTTCCCCCCGGTCAGTCAGCCCAGTTTTGTATCAAAACGCGTTCCAGGTTACGCAAACGCGCCCTCGAGTTGTTCGGACGCATCACCTCAGTGCATCAGAACAGACCTGAGCTCTGGCAGCTCTACTCCGACATCAGTCCCACAACGTTGTTGAGAGCGCAGCGGCTGCTGAAGGCTTACAAGGGATACACTCAGGTAAGAATATACTCGCTTAGTGAAATCACCGTTACCTGGTGGATATAGGCACCTTCGATATGGACGCACCTTAGGGTATACTGCTATGGTCGTGCCTACGAAGGAGCCTCGCGGAATTTCTTTTTTTTTTGTACTTTTATGTTCATAGGTGTTTTTAATTTACAAGTAGTCTCGTTTTTTAAGTTTTATTTTGTTTAAATTAATAATACGGGAGTCTCCTAGACTAACATTTAGTAGTATACCATAAGGTACCTTTATACCAAATTTGGTGCATTAAACCGCCAGATAAAAGTAATATTAAAATACAACTCTACGCCACTAGTTGAGCGTAAATCCCAGACCGAGGGCGGGTGGACAAATCTCCGTTGTGATTTCCATAAGTTGTAGAAGCCAGGAGTAAAGTCGTACTTGCATGTTTTTGAAGCTATTCTGACAAAAACATAAATCTTTACAGAGTGGCAGCTGGTCCAACAACCCGGAAACGTGCAGAAAGGTCATCGAACTAGCGCAGTCCCTTCTCGAGCTGAGCTTGAAGGCGCGTCAAGAATCCGAAGACAAGGACATCCTCCAAGCCAACCAGCAACTCTCTTCAGCTCGGCTCACGGGACAAGCTGTTATTAGAGCCGCGGAAAAACAAGATTGGCCGGACACGAAAAGTAGTATAGATGAGCTGAAAACCCTATTCAATGTTGTTACTGAATATATGAAATTGGTTATGTGAATATTTGAGTTTTTTTTTTAAATTGTGTTTTCTGTTCTTTGTGTATATTCCTTAACTAAATCTAAGGCCATTTTGAAAACCTGAGAATACCGAAAGCATAAAGATTTCTCTAAGTCAATGGCTCATGGTATAATAGTTCGGACATGGGTGAGCTAAATAATGACACACACCCTCAAAAATATATAAAAACCTCAGACTAGGCCCTCTATAATTTGTGGACTAGGCTGAAAGGACGCCACGTCTAAATTTTTTAAATTTATTTTTAGTTTATACATATGCCCTCCTGTTTTTTCCCGAGATTGCAGGGAATAAATTAAGTCACTGATTGTAACATTGACAGGAAATGCTAAATTGTACAAACATCTCTCAAGCCCTGCGTTCCGAAATAGAATTATTTCGCTAAAATCGATTACGAAAGTATGAAGTGAATGGCTTATGATCCATTGTAATTCTATTACGGACCGCAGGGAAGAGAAATATTATGATGAAATATTTAAGTATTTAATATATTTTTTAAAGAATGGTCCGATATGATGTCACTTGAGAATTTTAGACATAAAGTCGCCGTCAATAGAAATTGTGGACTATGTAAACAAACCGTTTTCTCAATTTTTCTCAAGGTTCTGTCACGGAGTCTCATTGAACATTATTCCAAATCATGAAGCATCGAGTCTTACCAGTTATTCACTGTATTTCATCATGAAATATTCAATAATCACCAGTTAATTACGGAAAATCATAGAATCAATAGTCAATTCTGTACTGCGCCGAGATTGCTGTCATATTTTTTTCTCATCGAATCTGTATTGTCTTTGAAAATTGGTGATGTACGAATCTATTTGAATATTTGAATATAAACCTATTTTATTCATGATGTTATTTTATTCCGTCATTTTTTTTTAACAGCGTTACTTCATAATCTTTGACATAAAAGTGTGTGTGATTCTATCGAGAGCTGTGTGATCTTCCAGCGATGCTCTAAAATATGTAGCTCATGTCCTAAAAGTAGAAGAAAAAATGAAAGAACTGGATGAGATAATAGATACGGCCAACAACGCTGTGACGGAACCATTTGTAATTAACGTGGGCGATTTGACTAGCGATTCATCAGAATATTTTAGCGATGAATCAAATAAAGAAAACTAATTAAGCACCTATCATATTTTAATCACATACTTACCCATCTCTAGATAGTTCACCTATTCATAGACAAAGACAACATGGCGCTTTGTTTACATAGTCCACAATTTCTATTGACGGCTACTGTAATGACTGTGATGTGTGATTGCTCTTAAAAAAAAGTGGTTTATCTCTGTCTACTCATCTGTCATCCATCTGTCAATTTCGTCGGAAACAAATGAGTGTTTTTCTCGTTGTTTTTTTTTCCTAGTTCTTAGCTTTCCTCCAGATGTCGCTGTCCATGTCATCATAGATAAAATATGTTTCGTAGCAATCAATGTCAAAATGGTTTTTAGTTTGTTTTTAACCTGTGCAAGTTTTGTCTTTGATTATGTTGCTAAAGTATATGACAGTGCCATCTAGGTATCTTATTTAACACTAAATTTGACACAAAGAAAAACGCTCATTCAAACGAAAGGACACATTTCTAAACAGCCATTTCTCAAGTGATGTCACACGAAGGCAAATGGAAGTTGCAGCTTTTTCGTAAAAATATTCATCATCATGAAGTTTTTTAAACCCCAAGTTCGAAAATACGGCTTATTAAACCTAAATCTCGAAATTATTTTCGAATTAACACACCTTAACATAATTTAATACAGGCAAAAGTTTATAAAGACTTCATAAAAAGTATTTTTTTTGTTGAGATTTTATAAACGGGTAAAAGACTAAGTACCTGTAACGGATTTTTGACGGAATTTCACAATAGAATTAGAGAATTTTTTAATTTATTGTTGGCAGCACTGACCAGTGTGCAAAATATTTTGTAGGTTATCCAAACGTCATGAGGTGTACATAGCAATGGGTGTGGTCATCAGATTAAACAAAATGTATTCAAAGCTATCATGGGTAAGTCGGTTACATAGATAAGCAGAATAAACCAATCACCATAGTTCATACCATAGTGGTTTATAGTGCATTCACATTTGACAGCCAATTATTCCCCACGATTTTTGACGTTTGTTGAGTCATGACCGAATCGTGGGTGTTTGAAATGGAAAATAGTAGTTTATTGTAATCTGTTGACCGCACCCAAGAGACGCTCCAAACACCCGTTCATTAATTAACACTTTATCAGGTTCCAACATTGACAGCAGGATAGCGTACCTAGAGGGTGGACCGGCTGGCCATTTTGCAATAATAAAAATCATTAGGTTTATTTAGCCCGTAGAGTGAGATTCAGAGTGCGGTCATCAGATTTAACAGAATAAACACGCTCAGCTATCGTGGGTAAGTCGGTTATGAAAAAGAATAAACCAAATAAACCCATACGGACCTCGTGGCCGACTATTGAAATGTCAAGCCAACACCAATCACCTTATTCTCGGAACAATAATGTTGTTCTGAGACCTTATTACATATACCCCATGGTGGTTTATAGTGGCCTGAAGTTAGCTTCACAATCACGTTGGACAGCAAATTTTTCCCTACGATTTTCGACGTTTGTAGAAGGTCATGACTGACTCATGACCGAATCGTGGGTGTTTATAGTGGAAAAATAGTAGTTTATTGTGATCTGACGACCATACCCATTGCGTTTTATTTTCCTACGTTCAAATTAAAAAATATACCTATCGTCATGACATGAATCCCCAAGGGGTTGTCAGAGGTGTTCAAGTTACAGTCCACACTCGGTACACCCGCGTTTCACCGACGATTATTACGTCCCAACGTGATGAGTGGGGAGCTCTACCACCGTTTTCGGGCACTAATGCACGCTTTTTAGCGCTCGTTTCCTTCACCGTTATCTGTGCCGTTCAGCACGTGGTAAGTAAGAACAAATACTATGGACATAATTATGCATGCTTGACCACGGATCGAACCTGGATCTCAAGATTGATAGGACGCGGCGTACTACCCCTGAGCTATCGCCGCATAATATTTTTTTATTATTTCTAACCACATCATAAAAAAATATCCAACATTAAATTTATAACACAGACTCAGTCTGTGAATGAAATAGTACTTGCAGGTAAAATGAAATGTGAAGGTAAAATTAGAAAAGCGTCTCCAGACTCCCGTCACGCACTGCCGCGCCACACGCGTTACGGCGGCGTGCGTTACAATATGCGAAAGTGCTGCCTCTTTTGAAAAATAATATTTTTTTACGTGCTAGAAAAATTATTGAAATTCTGCTGAAATAAATGTCTAGAAATAGCATTGAACAATTTTTACAAGCAAAGTCTTTTTATAACTAGGATTTATAGTTAATGCCAAAAGCGATAATTTTTAGCAAAAGTTAAAATTTTAGCTCATCGAACGAAGACGTCGTCTATGAAAACTATGGTATGTAAAAATAGTTCATTGCTATTTCTAAACATTTACTTGAGCATATTTTGAATAATTATTCAACAAGCACACAGACTTTCAATAACTGTGTCAACAAGTGAAAAATGTTTTTTTTCTAAAGTGGCAGCACTTTTGCATGTTCTAGCTTCTCTAAGATAACTTGTATAAAGTTTGAATGTATCTATATTCTTTGGGAAGAACAACACAACAAAAACAACACAACGAATGTCAACGAAGCAAGCAATACCAAACAAAACGCACAACTAGTAAGCCGAAGTGGTTATATTGTCTTTGTAGTAAGCGAGAAAGGGTGGAATAGGTATTAATATTTTTCTTCTTGAAAATCACCGCTAATTGAGTTTAAATCACGATGATATACTAGAAAACACTTGTACTATGGCTACTGCTAATGACGAACAGATTTTGGAAGGTTTTCTGTGCCCAATTTGTAAGGCAGACCTGAAATCAGCTACACAACTGACGAACCACTTCGAGAGCTTGCACCAAGAAGAGCAGGATGTCCTGAAGAGCCTGAAGGATATTTTCGGGAAAGCCAAGAAGATTATACTCAATAATGAAGAGACTGACTTGAAGGAAACCTTCGATCGCGCATTGAAGTTCACATCACAAGAATGGGCCCACTATCCCGAGGAAGAACAGACTTTAGGCCTTTGCAGGAGTTCCACGGACTACTTCAAGCGTGTGAGATCTACTAGACTCGAGCGGTATGCCATTGAGACTAATAAGCTTTTGATAAGGCTCGATAAACTGGTCTGTAATATGCCATCAGAACAAAACCTAAGAAAACAACATGAGCAAAAAGTGAGTAGTTTTATTTAGTTGTGATGTAATTAAGCTCACAACTTATTACTATTGTTGTCCCTGTTACTCAACAGAGCATAAAGTGTATAACAAATTAATTTGCTCATTAAGCATGCATAGTGGTGAAAGAACTTACCTAACATTAATAATTATTTATACATGCGCTATGAAATTACAGGTTGTTCCATGGTTGGATGGTTCTTCAGTGAAGCTGTGTCCAAATTGTGCAAAACCCTTCAACTTGACCAGAAGGAAACATCATTGTCGACTCTGTGGATCAATATTATGCCATGACTGCTCTATGTTTTTGGATCTGAATGTTGCTAGTAAGTTTTATCAAACTCTTTTAGCAAGTAGTACAATTTTTGGTGAATGTTTTCATGTGGTGGACACAATGATCTTTATAGCACACTGTGCTATAAAAAATTATACGAAACTCGTGCGAGAAACTTTTTCTGACGAGTGTGAGTTTGCGATCACTCTCGTATCGTAATATACTATTTATAATATTTGGAGCCAACAGTAGCCTACAGTATTTTTCCAGGCAGTCTTGTGACAAAATTGTAAAGCAGGTAATAATACAGAGGTTTTGTCTCTAGAAAAAGAGTTTGGCCAATGAAAACGCAGGAAAGCTACATCACATCACTATCGCTTTGAAAAATTACTTGTCCTGCATTTCCATTAATTAAATACTTTGTTGTGATACAAAACTCTATTAGTTTCATCTATACTAGTCAACTTTTGTATCCCTTTCTGACCAGAGTTACTCCTCGCCTCCTGTGGTGCAGCATTATATTGATTGACACGAGTGCTTGTTTAAGAAACGAACGAAGTGAGTTTCGCAATAGTTTTGCACGAGTGTCCCAATGTCTTATTATGTTACAGTTGCACACAATACTATTGTTCTAAATATTATTAGAGTGCAAAACAAACTAGAAAAGATCAATTAAGTTATGTCACTTTCAAGCCTGCCTGAGATTTCTGAGATTTGTAAATTTGAATAATCAAAATAACAATAAATTTTCCTATTACAGAAGCGATGGTAGACCCATCAGCATTACAGGCAACCACAGTTCAAGAGCATGAAGTTACAGAGAAGACTGGTCTGAGACTCTGCGAACATTGTTACAACCTGATAGACCTCAGGAAACAGGTCCAGGACACCAGGAACGCTAAGACTGTGATGATGACGGCATATGAGCAAATGAGGAGCTTGATGGACCAGGCTAGGCCAGCTGTGACTATGTATGAAAAGGTAATAGGATATGGAACTAATGATAGAGAGACATTATAGCCGATTCTGAAGGCTTTATATTCAGTTTAAGAGCTGTGAAAACTAAATTTTCTTCATTGCAAAATAGTTCTTTAGTGTTAGAAATAGAAGCTAAATTGCTTTGGAAAATATATAGTTTCGACAGCACTAAAACTAAAATTAAAGAATCGGCTTTAATAGATACATTAACTAAGGCAATCTTTCTATAATCTGTCTGTCACAGATTGTCAATAGAAAGGTTTCAAATCTGTACCTCAGGGGTAAAGTTTGATAAGTCACTCATCCATTCAGCAGCTGCATTAGTTATATACATTATGGTTTTGCTCATGGGCGCTGGCAGGATATCAGGGGGTGCATCGACTTAAACATTGTATGATATATACTCAGGGACTCATCATTTTATTTATATTAATTGTACTCATCAGGAAGATCGACAAGAGATAATTCGTTCAGTTATAAATAAAGTCACTGTGTATCTTTTTACTTATAACTCGACTTAGGCAGAACTAATGTGTGGAGACACATTGTGTACGGTACGTACACCGCACAATATCGCTAACTCATCAAACAGCGCGTCAACCGGCGATTTACCTAATTACCACCATTCAGTTCACGTTTAAGCCTACATCACGGCGGACGCGCTCTCACCTCCCATATCAATTATCAATATCAATACCTTATCAATATAATCTATAGTGGACATCTAGACTTATCATTTATATATCAACCCCAAGGGATACACCCTACATCTTATGGTCCTTCGAGCCGGATAGAAATACGGCTGATATACCGTATAATTCGGTATAATTTCAGCCGGATAATTCGGCTGATATACCTCTGCTAGCACAATCCGCTGGATTTTCAGCAGATTTTACATAGTGCCAATTTTCTGCTGGAATGACTTCTGTTATTTGTTTCACCCTGTTGGCAACAAACGACTTCCACCTGTTAGGATCTCCTTGAAGCCATCCCAGCACAGCTGTAGAGTCCGACCAAGCAAAGGTCTTCAAATTATGTTTTGATAAACAAGCTTTTATTTTCTGGGTTAGCTTTGCTAATAAGTGGGCGGCGCTTAACTCCAACCGAGGTAAACTTAATTTTTTAACAGGCGATATCAAACGAGATTTTGCTGCAACTAAGACGATTGAGGTATTCTGATCTCCGTCGCTCTTTTCCTTGCTGATCTTGCAATAGATGACGCACGCATACGCCTTTGTTGATGAATCGCAAAATCCATGTAGTTGAATATCCTTGTTCTGGCTTATTTGCAGCCATCTAGGTACTTGAATATCATTGATAATTTTAATATCTGTTTTTATTCGATTCCACTCATTATTGATGTCGCTCGGCAAATTGTCGTCCCATTTAAGGTTTTCTATCAGCCAAGTCTTTTGAAATAAAAGTTTTAATTTTGTTGAAACTGGGGAAAGCCAACCTAACGGGTCATATATCTTTGATATATTAGATAGTAACTGACGCTTAGTTGTGCGAGTGCTAGATGTATCTATATTGATAGTGTATCCAAAGTTATCACTGGATGGAAACCAGCGTAATCCCAATGTTTTGGTGGATTCCTGATGTTTGAAATCGAATGCTTCTTCAGCATTATTTTGTGCTGTTTCAACGCCTTCTAACAATTCTGGCTTATTAGAAGACCATTTTCTTAAATTGAAGCCTCCTGATTGAAGTAGAGCTATTAAATCTAGCTGTAATTTTCTTGCTGATGGTATGCTGTCACACCCGCTCAAAAGATCATCCATATAAAAATCTTCCTTTAAAGCCTGTATAGCTTGATTTGAATAATTACGGCTTTCGTCACTTGCCAGTTTTTGAAGAGTCATCATAGCAAGGAATGGCGCTGATTTTGTGCCATACGTGACTGTCGTTAATTTATATTCTTGTAAGGGTTGATCTATGGAGTACCGCCATATGATTTTGTGGTACAGTTGATCATCAGGGTGGAGAAGGATTTGCCGGAACATCTTCTCGATATCCGCTGTAAATGCAACTTGATGTGTTCTCCATTTCAGAATTAACTCAAATAAATCTTTTTGAAGATTAGGGCCTTGTTTCATGACGTCATTAAAAGTGCAACCTGATGAAGTTCGAGATGAGGCATTATACACAATCCTTAAAGACGTCGTTGTTGATTCTGGACGTTGCACACCGTGATGTGGTAAATAATTGCTTGGTGTTTCGTCACGGGTTGTAGGACGCATGTGACCTAAATCTTCATACTCCTTCATAAACTCTCGATAGCGACGCGCCATGTCTTCTTGCTGGTTGAACTTGCGTTCTATTTGTTTAAACTGTGCGACTGCTTTATATCTGGAATCTCCCAGTTGTTGTGCTGCATTTTCTTTCAATGGCAATCTGACGACATATCTTCCGTCGCGCTGTCTCGTTGTTGTTGCTTGATAAAACTCCAAGCATTCACAATCTTCTTGGGACATGCTGGAGTCCTCATTGATATCCTCTCTTGTCCAAAATCTCTTGATGTCTTCAAAATGGTTTGTGACAACGTTGCAGTTATATGATTTTATATTTCCACATAAAATCCACCCTAATCGGGTTTGCTGTGCAACAGGTAGGTACTGATTTTCCTTAATGATTCCGCTCAATATTATTGAGCTGTATATATCCGCGCCAAACAAAATATCTACGGGGCGACTAAGATGAAAGTCTGGGTCGGCTAATTGAATATTCTTTATAAATGACCATGATGGTTTCGAAAATGATTGGTTAGGAAGGTTATTTACAAGGCTTTTCATGATAAAAACATCCGTAGTGAATTGATAATCACTTTGATTTGATAAACATGATATTGTGAGTACGCCTTTGCAGGTATTTTCCTTTACGCCCACTCCGACAATAACACCTTTGCATCGCTGACGTGTTAGGCCTAATTTTTGGGCCGCAGTTTCGTGAATCAGGGAGGTCTGGCTCCCACCATCGATGATTGCACGCATCTGGTGATATGTTCCATCAGCTGCTTGAACCTTGAGAAGAGCAGTCGCCAAAAGTACTTCTGATATGTTTTTTAAATCATTTTGGGCTACGTGACTTGCTTGTTTTTTGGAACTTTCCCCTGACCTGGAAAATGCCTCGTGTAACAAAGTATTGTGCAATGAATTGCATTCTCGACAACGTTTTTCTGATACGCAAGCATTTCCGTAGTGGTTGTGCAAACAATTTGAGCAATAATTAATCTTGCGAACACAATTCAATTTTTCTTTTGGTTGCAATTTCAGAAATCTGTCGCAATGAAATAATCCGTGCCATTTTTTGCAGAGTGGACATCCGGCCTTTGGGGTCAATTGCGTGTTATTGATCGAATTTTGATGAAAGTTATGATTATCTGAATCTTTACTGCTACTAAATGATTTAAAGAATTTATTATTCTTGATGATTTTTGTACTCTCTTGATATTGAGATGATTTTTGGGGTTCTTTGCGTCTTGATGATGATTCTAAAGCCGTAAATTTGTTTTCTAAAAACTCTAGAAATTCATTCAGCGATGGTAAAGCCCGTGGATCTGACACTGATTGAATGTATTCTTCGTGTGTTTCAGAATCCAGTTTCTGTGATATTATGTATACCACCAACGGGTCCCAGGTTGATGTATCGACACCTAGGTTGTTAATGGCATAAATACACTCCTTGGTGGTGTCATGTATTTTCTTGATGTTAGCTGCTGATTGCTGCTGCATGCTTGACAAATTCATGAGAGAACTTGCGTGTGACGAGAAGATCAGTTTGATATTATTATACCTGTGGCTGAGTATATCCCAGCAGGTTTTGTAGTTATCTGCGCTGATCTTTAGGTGTTGAACCAACTTCCCTGCTTCGTCCTTGAGTTTACTTTTCAGAAACTGCATCTTTTGTGCATCCGACAGAGATCTGTTACTGTGGATTGCTTCGATAAATAAATCTTTGAAAGATACCCAGTTTTGATAATTACCATTAAAATATGGTATGTCCATTGTTGGAGTTGATTTTTCTCGATGAGATACAGACCATAGCTTTGTGTTGATGGCCTTTTTGATAGTGATAAATTGTTTCTCGTAATTAGCGAATGATTCTTGATAGTCGGGATTTATTTCCATCGATTCACTATCAATCTCCCAATGTAATTTATCGACAACGGACCATCTAGATTGTAAATCTTTGAGAATATCCTCGAATTCCCATTTTTCCGTGATTGATTCGAGGTTGATACTTGATACAGAGTGTGCAAATGCTTTGAAGTTACTTCGCTGTTTGCGAAGAAGCTCTTCTAATTTATTTGTAGCAGATTGATACGCAAAGGCTTCTGGCGTGGCCCCCTTTTGCTCAGTAGTCTGCGAGACTTTGGGCCACTGAAACTTTGCTTGCGACAAATGGCTCGGTGGTTGAATGGAAGGCGATTTTAAAAATTGTTGGATATGCGCTTTGATGTCATTGTACATTTTCTGCGCTCGTATAAAGTATTCCTGACTAAAATACTCGTGACCGGTTGACTCGAAATTCTTCAGCTGCTCATGATTGCCTAGGAATTCGGACCAGTACTGCTCTAATGTATTAAGCCTTCTTTGGCAAGTTTCAGGAGTCTTTCGCTCCTTACCTTCCTTTTTAAAATTCGACAGTATGTTATTGATTGCCTCTAGTAGCTGCACTTGGGTCGAAAATAGGTCTTCCATGTTCAGTAAATTGTTTGGTATGAATAAGTTAAAACAGGAAAGATCTTACTTTGATTCAGCCCGCTGTGTGCAGATTTTCCCAGCTGCTTTGCTAGGAACGCCCGACTGACACGTCAGACTGCTGTATAGGTAGAAGTTGCTCGTAGCTGATACGCTAAGTGGATGCTTATCCACAGTGTTTATTTGATCACTAACACAACACAGTCACAAAAAAAAAATTTTTTTCGACACTCGCGTAGTGATCCCGCCTATTCGTGTTGACTCGAAGGACCATAAGATGTAGGGTGTGTCCCTTGGGGTTGATATATAAATGATAAGTCTAGATGTCCACTATAGATTATATTGATAAGGTATTGATATTGATAATTGATATGAGAGGTGAGAGCGCGTCCGCCGTGATGTAGGCTCAAACGTGAACTGAATGGTGGTAATTAGGTAAATCGCCGGTTGACGCGCTGTTTGATGAGTTAGCGATATTGTGCGGTGTACGTACCGTACACATTGTCGGAAGCCAGATAAAATGGCATTTAATTGAATTGCATCAAAGTTCTGAATGAACTTCAAACTAAAATCTGTTTTGTAAATATGCAAACTATAGATATGTAGATTTATTGTACTTGAGAAGTAAAAAAAGGCTTCGCTCAGCATTTTGATGCAGTTTGTGTCCATGAGTGTATATTTCTTTTTATCCTTAAAATTATAGAAACCACTGTAAGATAATATGTTTAGTCATTTACGTCACGTCAAGATTGAGCTGACATATCAGCGTTAAAAAAAAATGTTTTTGTTTTTGTGTAATTTTCACCCCCCTCCCGGCCCCCATGGTTTTGCTATTTGATGGATGAGTGACTTAGCATACATGGCCTCTGTGGTACAGAAATGTACAGCTTAGTTCTGTCGATAGCGAAATGAATTTAAAAACGACTAACATTAACAAATATTTTTATGGATTTGACACACTTATCAATTTTCAGATGTGTCAAAGTCTATTTGATGGCGAGACAACATACAACTTGTCGGATGTGAACGCGATGCGCGGGCGCATCGGCAAGCTCGCCGAGGGCATCGACCTGCTGAGCAAGCAGATCGCCACCTACCCGGCCGACCCTGGCACGAGACAGGCCAAGTTGCAGAACTCCATCCGGCAAGCTGCCTCGCATTTTATCAAAGTAAGTTGCAACCTTTGAGATTTTATCAGGCGTTCTGTCTTATACATACATATACTCACGCCTGTCTCTCAGAGGAGTAGGCATAGACTACAGACTTCCATCTGCCGTAGCTAGTAGTATTACTATCGTAATACTGACACACCTCTCTTATCTGGCAAAATTTTTAGTCACTAAAAATCCAAAAAATCTCGAGTTTTATAGGTGTCCCAAAATAATGTTAAAATTTGATCAGCTTACTCCGTAAACCCAAAATATCTGATGGGTGTGAGATGATGACTGCAAAATTTTCTCTGTGATTTTTCGCTGATTCAACGTTTATAGGGTTCTTGTAAAATTCTCGCAGAACGTGCGTTCGCCCCCGAGAAAAGTTCCATGTGACTGAATTGAATACTTAAAACTTCTAAGTTAGAAACTAGCCAGGCAATCTATCGATTGACATATCCTCCACATCCCCCAGATTTTTGCGTTTACGCACTAAAATATTCAAATATAAACTTTCTTTTGAGACAACCTTTATCTTCTAGTTTTTTTTTTGCTTTTCAGTGACTAAAAAATCTAGCTATTCCACAGAAATACTTGAACAGCAGATTTTTTCCACGATTCCAATGATGGCTCGATAGGAAAAAATGCAAACCCAAGAATCCCTTTAGGGTATGAAAGTATACACGACACTGATATAAAAAAAACTACTAATGTTCTCCAACAATTTTATTATTTGTCTAAGTTATGGCTACGCACTCTTATCAACGCAGTACATTCACCCCGCGGCGCGTTGTTCTGTGCTACTGACGCTATCAGAGGTCAATGACCAGCGAGTGTGTCCACGAGATTAGTGTATTTTAAGTTAAACAAATCGTCTTATTGTGTGGTACTGGTACATTAATTAAAGATGCTGCTATTTTTTTAAAACACTTATTAATTGAGTCATACTAACGTACCCTTAAAGAATTCTTGCCTTTGCTTTTACACCCTGATATTCTTGAAAATGAAACCCCGTGAGCAGTCTACAAGTACAGCTGGATAAGGGCCTCTTGCACTTTGGGCCGTTTTTGAGTTGTATTTGGAAGAGTTTGCTAAAATCGCCAATAGCCATGCTGGCAGGATTCAATTATAAAAATATGTAAATACTCAAAATAACAACAATGTAATTGCAATGCTGGACACTTTCGTACCGAAGGCGCTGCATCTCGTCGACGATCTGTAGCATTATGCATTGGTGGGTGTATCGTAATTTTCGAAAATATGTATACGGTCTCACTTTGTTTAATACCTTGTAAAATAATTTAGAAGACATCGTCCTTTCATACTGGAATGTCTTCTAACTTATTTTTCGAATGTTTTAGGACCTATAAAATAAAATGGGAGAGTATGCGTTTAAAAACTAAATAAATAAAGGACATCCTAGTGAGTGGGTATGCCGCCATTACAAGTTTGACAGTGCCTCCGTTTTGTCAGCTGGGTGCACTACAAGCAAAAGTAATTCACATTTAGGAACCTGTTCCCTACATACATTAACCCCCGGTTTCTGAAAGGCCAATCAATGTTAACAGTAGATTAAAAAATAATTATCTGCGGATTAAGCCAGAAAAAGTGGGAATTTTACATTGAAATCAAAAATTAACTAAGTTAATTATTGATTCACCACTATTCAGACTTCATATATGCTTTATTTTCACCGTTATTTGCGGTTAAAGTTTTTTTAATCTACTGTTAACTTTGATTGGCCTTTCAGAAACCGGGGGTAAGTAACTTTAAGGTCCAAGCTAAGGCACTTTTTGACTAAGTAACCGTTAGGATTTGTAACTGCATGTATTTGTGCCCGATATACGCACCTCTACTCCGTTGGAACGAAATAATCATTAAAAGTAGGTATACGAGTATTTGACTGAACCTCGATGATTGAATGCCTTGGCAATATATTAATTTATAAAAAATTCCAGGAGGAACTACTCTCCTTAAGAAAACTCCCCACCGAAGCGCAAATAGAGGATGTACGCAGGCAACGATACGAGCGTGCCGAACGACAAATACAAATGGAGAGACAGCGAATGGAAGCTGAGAAGGCCAAAGATGATCAACCGGGGACCAGCGCAGGCCGGGGGGGAGGGTCACTGGAAGACAGTGGCGCTCATGATGACGACAACCCCATTCTAGAGCAGATGAATATTATTAGAGGCTATATCAAGGAGGCGAGGAAGAATTTGAAGTTTGAAGAGGTATGTACGAGTATGTATCGGTGTCGATTCGGCGTAACACGACTTAACTTATTTGACAAAATTGTCTTTTCGATAAAGAAAGGAAAAGAAAGGACGCTTAAAATAGGGTTAGTCCTGTCAAATAAGTTAAGTCGTGTTACGCCGAATTGCAATATTGTCAAGTTATAGGTTGTCAACTTCATGCTTACCGCGCCCACGGGGTGCAGGGGTTGGCGGGTACGAGGTAGCAAGTGACTTAGTGTGCAGGGCCGTGCGCGAGGCATTCCAAGTACACATGTATGACATTGACAACTTTAAAATATCATAGAGTCTACAAAAGAGATCCATTATACATCGGTTTATACTACCCTTATCTATGGAGCGACCTCCCCGGCGACTGGCCATCCGCCTTGGTCCGCCCCACGCGTCGTGCTCGCTCACCCTCCCGCCACACCATCCGCATCGCCTCCGAGACCCCGCCCGCCAACCCCTTTACCCCGTGGGCGCGGTAGGCACCAAGTTGACAACCTATAGTGAGGATAGGCTATTCCATAGCCTTCTTAAAGAAGGTTATGGCTATTCTCTCCGGTCCCATGCTAGCAACCGCGATAGTATCGTCGCAACACCGAATTAGTAGAAGTTTCTTATATTTGGGGAACAAAAAATAAATTACATCATAAATAAAGTAGGTAGTAAAAAAGTCGTGTGTACATTAAGAGGCGTTTCTCTGGATTTGTAACAAAATATTAAGAAATAATTATAACGAGTATAAGATTCAGGTCTTAATCGCGTAAACATACAACATACCTTAACGGTTATGTGCTCGTTGATGTGTTATGTTATGAACTCGCTTGTGACCACGACAGCCTACAGAGGCGTCGAAACGTTAAGCACATAACCGTTAAGGTATGTTGTATGTTTACGTGATTAAGACCCGAATCTTATACTCATAATAAAGCCAATTCTGAAAGCTTTAATTTTAGTTTTAGTGCTGTCAAAGCTTAAAATTTTCCAAAGAAATTTAGCTTCTAATTCTAACCTTAAGGACCATTTTGTATCGAAGAAAATTTAGTTTTGACAGCACTAAAGCTCAAATTAAAGCCTTCAGAATCGGCTTTATTGTGTGAAAATCGCGAAAGTTTAAAGTTTACTATAATTATAACGGCCAAAATACAACTTATAGCTAGAAAAACTTATTGTTAAAAGTTTGCTATCTGCATAAACACATTTTGAATGATATTACAATAGCTTTTCCATAGTCGTGATACCAGCCGTAAATTCATAAAATAATCTAATATCACGCTTATGGAAAATCCAATTAATTTGAAGCTACCATAATATGATTTATATAAAAACGGTTCACCTCAATACGTGTTATGATCGGGAAAGCCGACCAGTTTCAGCAGATTTAGACTGCCTTCATCTGGGCGAGTAAGACGTTTACGCGACGACGTTACGCCTCACACTGCGGGCTGCGGCTCGCAGGGCTCGGGATGACATCGATGCAGACCAACCTGACCACCAATACCATCTGCATCGATGTCATCCCGAGCCCTGCGAGCCGCAGCCCGCAGTGTGAGGCGTAACGTCGTCGCATAAACGCCTTTACTCGCCCAGATGAAGGCAGTCTAAATCTGCTGAAACTGGTCGGCTTTCCCGATCATAACACGTATTGAGGTGAACCGTTTTTAAATGCAATGGGTTACCACCAGTTATTTGTACAGAGGGCCAAAACTACATTTTATACATCTGTGGTCTTTCTGTCTGTTTGTATAGGTATATAAGGTGAAATTTAATCAACCGCCCGAATTCGTACGGGAGACTTGGTTAGTAATCTGGAGCTGTATTTTTGAATCATTCGAATTTCAATTCGCATATGAATCCGCATGATTCGCAGTATTTTTGAAAATTCTCCGTGAATTCTGCAACGAGTGGTCTGACCCACTCGTTTTCCGATTTGTACTATAAAAACTATGCAAGAATGACAAGAAAATGTCGATGTCGATGAATCGATGAGACTGACATGACATTATAACTTTTTAATTTACGTACCGTGCACCTCCATTCATTACCGGTTTTTAAAATCAACGAAATATTGCTTTCCGGTTTTAATTTTTTCTGCGTGAAACGAAAACCGTTCACAATGATTTCTACTGATTCAAAAATACGTAAAATCGTGACCAATAGAATTGAATTTCGCACGTGATTTTTTTTCGTTTGTGAATATACGATTCACGGCGAGTGATTCACAAATACAGCTCCAGAAACAATGTTTAATGACCCTTCAGGAGAAACTCAAAAAAAAATTTTTTGCTTTGCTACTTGCCTTTACTATGAATTAAATTTGGACTAGTCCAGTTCGTATGGGAACAAAAATTCTTTTTTATTGATTTCGAAAATAAGGTCATTAAACCTGATCCCTAACCGAGTCTCTAGTATGAAATCGGGCGGTTAATTAAATTTCACCCTGTGTGTTCCGTTTTTACTCGAGAACCAATTAACGGATTTGGATGCGGTTTTCTTTATTATCATGGTAGTCGACCCTGGTTAACATATAGACTATAAGGGGTGTTGATAAAATAACCGCCGAGCCGAAAACGGGACAAAGATAAAGACTGAATAAAAGCGGGTGGAACCGCGGACAAAAGGCTAGTCATATAGTATAGGTATTTAGAGAAATCCTGACTCATCAACGCCCAGCCCAAACCCTTGGACCTAGAAAGCTGAAATTTGGCACAGATGCTTCCTTATAATGTAGACAAGGAAGTCGACCAGATTTTTTGAAATTCCCACGGGGCCGGGAAAAACGGGATCCACGCGAGCGAAGCCGTGGAGCGTGCGCTAGTACTGAATATATTTTGTCAAAAATGAAAACCCGTAAAATAGTTATCGGGTTTTTAGAATGTACAGTGGAGATCACGTCAAGTGATGGACTTTGCCCTCCTTCAAGATGAACGGCGAAAATGTGCGCAAATAGTATTTTGTGCAATAATATTTTCAACTAACAATTTCACGAAAAATGAGAAGAAGACATTCGTTCATGAATCTCGGGTGCGTCGTTCCGGTAAAGCTGCCTTGAAGGGATAAAGGGGGCGTGGCTTAAGCTGGGGGTTGAGAGCGTTGAAGAGTTCGTGCGCCCCTCCTTCAAGATGAACGGCGAAAATGTGCGCAAATAGTATTTTGTGCAATAATATTTCCAACTAACAATTTCACGAAAAATGAGAAGAAGACAGTTCATGAATCTCGGGTGCGTCGTTCCGGTAAAGCTGCCTTGAAGGGATAAAGGGGGCGTGGCTTAAGCTGGGGACTGAGAGCGTTGAAGAGTTCGTGCGCCGTTTAGCCCGTGTCATCTATGACCGGGTCGACAACGGCCCGCACGAGCATCTCCGTGTACTCGCCCCCACGTACGACAGATCCCCCACCGGACGACCCTACCCTCGAGAGCTGCTGCGTGAGTCATCCGCGAGCAGCTCGGAAGAAGATGTCGGAGATTGAAGACGGACTGGGCTGCCGGTGACGTTACCACCGGCAGTCATGAAAAGGGAGTGGAGCTGCCGGTCGTACCGCCGGCGGCCCGTCACGACGCGATCTCCGACATGCCGCCAACTACCATATTGGCGGCCCCCCCGGACAAGCGGATTGAAGCCCGTGGAGTTGAAGCCCGGGCAAAGATGTCTGCATCAAGGCCCGTACCTTCGACCGCCCTTCGGCCGAAGACGACCCACGCTCGTGCTCGTAAGAAATTAGGTCGGGAATTATTTCTCATCGCTGTTGTTAATTGGGTCTCTAGCGGTTTTATAATAAATTGGACCAAGCGCAGTGCAGAATCGGGGTGTTATAATGTAATATTATAACCACGGAGAAACAATCTAGGTACCTACTTATAAAACTGATTTTGATGTTGCAATTGCCTTATTGCAGTATGGGAGTAGAAAAAGATAGTTGTATGTTTGTCGCGCGCGCTTCGAGTATTTTGAGGGGGCGCTGATTGCATTTTCTTTCTAACCCTCAAACTGTAGAGTAGTTATGCATCTATACAGTATTTAGTTTGATGTGATCTCTAGTGTACAAGGGTGCAGGAATACATAATAAATGAATAATTTAAATATTTATAATGGATGCCAAATATAACGTATTTTAAATAAGTCCGATTCAGACAAGACATACCTTGAAGGAACTCCTGCATTTTGAACGACGACGAGTTTTGTTGCAGGTGGCGATCCTAGACGCAAATCTAAAGGAATTGAAGAAGGAGTACCAGTTGCAAATGCTCTCCAACAAGAAGAACTAGTCATTCCAATCTTGCATTATTTAATTAATATTATAGCCAGTGATATTATATTATATGTTATTTAACTTTTTACCGATATTTAGGTAAGTGAATCATTAAATTTTACGATTATTTAAGAAAGCTTATTATTTTAATACCACAGATTCAATATCCCGTGCAAATGACTTCAAACATGTAAAAAAGTCAACTAAACCGCCTTGCGTTTTGAAGATTTCGGAGCATGTTTAGAGAACAGCGTTAACTTTTCCATTTGCTTTAGCAGCCGTGGTCTTGTGCACAACGCCTTTTTGATCGCTTCATCCAACAGCTTCTTTTGATAATATGGCGGAATGGGCGTGTCCTCCAAATGGAAAGTGTGTACCCGACCCTCATTATCCGCCACAAACACATTATCTCCCGATGAAGAGAATTTAACATACATCAATGTGACATTCCCAGGGAACGTGTATTCAGTACACGGCATATGGGTTTTCCGACGCACATCCCAAACTGATAGCACATTCCCGCTCACAGAAACCAACAGGGTCGAGTTGGTGGGACAGAAAGACATGTCGTACACGGCAGATTCACAATTCAAAGTCATGATGACTTCGTCTATACCCTCGATCCACATTCTAATAGCATTGTCCGCGCCACATGTCACCAGTAAAGACTTCATAAACGGAGACAAAGCCAGCATATAGACGGGACCCGCATGAGCTTTGAAAACATCCATATGCTGGTTCAAGTAATGCGTAGAGCACTTATGGACGTACCCTTCATCGGTTCCGACGAGGTATAATTGCTCACGATCAGGATGCCACAGCAAGCACAATGCGGCGGGGTACCTTGTGATGGGCACATCCACTTTCAGACAATTCTTCGCCACTTCCAAACCCCTCGTCTTCCCTTCAACTGAGGTGACGCGCATCATTGGACTGCAGATGAAGTCGTGCGTCTTTGTGGTGGTGAACTGGTTGATGCGCCCGTCTTGACATGACGTAACTACATGCTCGGTTTCCTTGTTCTCGGAGAACCGCCAGGATACTGTCCAAATTGGTTCGAAGCAAGGATTCGTTTCGCGTTTGCTCTTGGCTATCATTTTGATTGTGTACGATGTTATGTCTAATATGAGAACGTCCCCGTTGAAAAATCCACAAGCGAGCCAATTAGGGTTTTTCCTGGCGAACGCTAAGCATGTGAGGGGTTCGTCAAAGTGGTACAACCTCTCTGGTCTGCAAGGATTCTTCGTGCACCACACGCAAACCATGCCGGTGTTCTTGCCAGCATACTCGTATTTTCCATGGCATGTTGCAAGTATGTTGTCGTTCTTCGGATTTATACTGATGTAGCATATAGGTCGGCCTACAGACTCTTCACATTCTAGAGTCCATAGCGGTCTCATTGTGTAAATGTATACAAGGTCCAGCGACAACGGATTCTGTGGAGTCAGACCACGGAACTTTTTTTGTTGGCTGCCATATCGTATAGCCGCAAGGACTCGCTCTGTCAAAAGCACCGCGTCCTTAAATTGTGGGGTCGAAGCCAGTTCTTGGAAGCAACTCTCGTTGCTTTTATCGTCAACGACGACTACTTGTTTCTTTTTGCGTAACAAGTGGGGCGCTGCTGACTGGTACATGACCATTTCATCAGGTTCTTCCTTTTGCTGATGTTCTGCCAGTTTAAGGTATGTGTCGTGCATATCCCATTGTGAAGCAAAAGCTGCCGCGTTCTTCTTCTGTGGTCGCGTTGCGAGCGTGTGCCGGCTTTGTGTAATGTACGCTGAAGTTTGCGTCTCTTGGTTGACCATTTTGCGATTCCTTCCCTTGCCGACCGTAATGTAGGTGTAGTATTCATTTTCTTTTTCAACTGCGTTGGCTTCTTCCGTCCCCTTGTCTAAAGAGAAACTCGGCAACGAATATAGGACTTGAGTGTCGGTTTCCTTTAGAACTACGAAGATACTCGGCGGGTACGTCATTGGGTCGCGTTCTATGCGTACCTGGAACGCCGAAGGGGCGGCCTCGAGCTCCGAGTCCACTGACACCGACCCCTCCTCTGTGTTCATTGTGTGATCGATATATATGTCGTCAAGGTTGATAGTGGTGGCGTACACTCTCATGCCCATATCGCCTATGAAGGATTTAGTCTGCTTGATGACGTCGCTTCGCATGCGCGGCCTGATGGTTTGGAAGGCTGCGTGTACGAGGTTATCGTCCATGGTGACGTATTCGGGGTCTGTTATGGAGCTCGGCGTGCAGTCCACGTCATTCACGATGACGCGGCACAGCCGTCGTTTCTCTGCGAAGGATGTTTTACTCAGCTCGGGAACAGTTGCTTTAATGGTACTTGTTGATTGGGCGACAGATATTTTGGAATTAGCCCAGGTATTCTGAGATGATAACGAGGTACTGTCCATTTGAAAGCCGTCACTGTCGGGTATATTTGTATCGTCTAGTTCGTTCTCACCCAATAAAATATAATTTACAGAAAGATTTCCAATCGATTCCGCAATTCTTTTATGACGTAAGAAAACATTGCATTTAAACTATTTTTTTATAGGTTTTACGGCCAGATATAGTTCCTTTATTTAAAATTACTAAGATTTTTTTTTAGATTATTATAGTAATGTCTCCAAAAGAGATTCAAAGATTTAAAACGGTTTCGAATAGGATACCCTTGAGACTATAACTGTCCAAGAACTATAATAATTTAATCATAATAATCATAAGGCTTGTGTTTTAATGAACACCAGATAAAGTAAAACAAAAGTAAATGTAACATCAAATTTTTAGGGTTCCGTACCTAAAAGGAACCTTTATGGTGAGACTCCGTTGTCTGTCCGTCCGTCCGTATGTCACAGCGTCATAACTTTAGCACCGTTAAAGATAAAGACATCAAATTTGGCACAAAAATACTATTAATTTGTCCACATACGGTGTAAAAAATATATGAAAAATTTGAAATTGTTCAAAATATTTCCAAAACAAAAGTGAGAAAAATAAAAAAATATTATTCTAAAAATACAATATGAGTATCAAATTGTAGATATTAAAAAGCTTATTGTAAAAATATATACTTTTACTATATTTACTGGCACTGGTTTCGAGAAATCTTTAAATAACCACAAAAATATGTATGTATTATCTCCGAAACTGGTACACTGAAAAATATGAAAAAAAAAAAAAAAAACGATTATAGATCATAATTGGCCAATTACACGAAATTTATCATCCATCATCAGCCTTGTTCGTCCACTGCTGGACATAAGCCTTTCCAGGACTATGCCACTCCCGGCGGTCATTCTGGAAGAATTGCCCATACTCAAACACGCTGGGCAGGCGGGTTGGTGAGCGCGGTGCCGGAACCCTCGCACCAGTGACGCCGCTGCCCGTCACCAGTCTGTTCCATATAAGGCCCGGCTATTAGGGATGGATATACCGGTCCCATCGGTCTATCGGTCCCAGGCATGGTGGGCCTCCTGGTTTTTTGCCTGTGAGCTGTTCTCTTACTCTCCCCCGAATTACTTCGAGGGGATATCCAAGTAAGATGGTGGTACCTCCACAGTCGAGCCCGGCATCATCTCTACCACCTGAAAACTATAGCGATTTAAAAAAAGTTGAGCACAAATGAGAAATATAAAAAAAGAAAAATAAATAAACAAAATATAAAAAAAAATACAATATGGGTTCAAACTGTAAGTATTAAAAAGCTGATTGTAAAAATATATAGTTTAGCTATATTTAATTGCATCTACTTCGAGAAATCCTTGAATAACCATAAAAAAAAATATCTCCAAAACTGGTGGAGTGAAAAATGTGAAAAAATCATGGTAATATTTGTTTACGTAAAGATTACAGGAAAAATAAAGTGGTTGAGAAATTCACGAAAAAAAATTACAAAATTAAATTTATTACCCACAATACGGAACCCTAAGTACGCGAGTCTGACTCGCACTTGGCCGGTTTTTAATGTCTTAAATGGCTAAATTGATTCCGGGTTGTCACAAAAAAAAATAGCCACAAAGGTTACGTATGGGGGTCGACTCGCCATACCTAACCCTCTAACCTAACCTACCGGCTTTCTTCCGCGCTGATATAGTGTATATTTACTAATTTTGGTGTTCACTATTATTTTTTGATTGTTTGGGATATGAAAGTTTTTTTTGGTGGTCATTATATTTGTGCCCTAATCATAATATATCTGAGATAAATAAGGTAAGGCACGGCATACAGCTCACGCAGGCAGCTGTCGCGCGCCGTCGACCGCGCTTCCGCCGCTCGCTTGCACGCACCACAAATTTGCACATATTAGTCTGTTGTGGTGGCTGGAATGATGCTCTACTTACATGCTTTTTGCTCCTTGATACTCTTAAGAGGGCGCCGAGCTAAATAATCTAAAACGACAGTAACTGTTAAATTGATTTATTGAATAATGTTTCAATGATAAATAAATAAAATATATATTTATTATCACAGAGGATGTATCTACACTTCCGCCGCAGCGAATATTAAAAATAACTTATGGTGTAAGAAACAAATCTATCTAAAGTAGGCCCAAAATCTAAAAAAGGTATTGGGGTTTTAGTCATTTCAATAACTTAACTGTCGAATTTTGTCTCAACCACAATTCAAGACAATCACAAAAGTTATAATATAAAATACAATTGGGCCGTTTCACATTTTTTAAATTTTGTCTTGTAAATTAAATATGATTTTTTCTGTTGATTTCAATAAAAACGACCACGAGAGAACAAGCGAGGTGTCTAATCGTTGTACGCTCGGCGCAGCCTTAACACAAACTATCGCTAAAATAATAGATCGCAGTCCAGATCGTGGCTCATGTCCACCTTACTTGATCTTACAGATTAATACGACCGACCTGTAATAAGTGTAATCTGATATACCTACAGTACATAAATAAATATAGGTATATTTCATTTCATACTGGGTCCGCATGGTAGACTAGTAAACTTTAGAATGAACAATAATAGTAAGTACTCATGTTTAAGTAAACATATATGTCCGTTATAGTTTCAAGATTCGGCACCAAAAACACCCCACAATAACTAGAACTTTACGGACCATTTATGACCCCAATTCCTAGTAGAGCATTCTTCCAGACCCATCAACTGTATGTAGCATATGAGTGCCATGGGCCCACCAGCCCACAAGACAGTATCCTAAGAGTTTATCCACCCCGTGACGCTTCTGAGTCCATCACTGGTGCGTGACGCTGGTGCGGCTCCGCTGAACCGGGGTGCATTTATGGAGTTGGCGCGTGCCGGTGTGCACCTGTCCTGCCACAAAGTTTGGAGGGAACCATGAAGAGGATTTTCAGGAAGCTTAGAGACAGTGAGTAGTTTTGCTTTTTTCATGGATCTCGGTTAGGACGGACTCCGTGACACGATCACAGCCCCTTTATTGTCCAACTTCAACATCTATCGCTTTCAAATGTATCGTCATTGGCTAGAAATGACAACACACATAATTTTTAGTCAATCACGATACATTTGAAAGCGATAGCAATAGATGTTGAAGTTAGACAATAAGACCCCTGGACTGCGATCCATTGTTTTAGCAATAATGAGAATTAGGAGGGTTAATCAGGATTCGGAACTGCCACTAAATGTATCTACGGGTCTCTTCTTGGTATACAGAGAAGGAAAACACTGTATGGTAATACACATGCCGTAAAAAGCATGCACGTATTTATGTCTCAGCATCCACCACCTCTCACATTGTGATTTACCATTCAGTTGACACTCGAAACACCTAGGAAATACATATCGTGCGTGACTAGACTAGTGCTAATACCACAAAAGTTATTGCAGGAACTTGAACAATAAAGATGCAGTTGCCCTTACCTAAAGTGCAAAATTGTAGAGCACATATCCGCCAGAGATAGCTCTTATAGCATGCACCTGTACAAACCTCGTATGTCGGTACTTTATTACCCTTTTGCCTAGCCAAGTCCGTTCTCACAGCATCCAGTGCAAAAAGAATCATGGACATAAAGCGAAAGAGCTGGCCACAATCCTCCATTATCAGATACTAGTGCGGAGTTAATTTCTCGCGTTCCACCCACTTTTCGTCGGCGAACAGCGATATCGGAAAGCAATGGCGACTGCGTCGATACGTCCGTATCGTTAATTGCATCTACTTGTGCGAATAAAATAATAAAATTGAGATATACGAGCGCGAGGCCTGATGTACCACTTTGACAGCGACGGCGTTGTGGTAAATTGTTCCAAGTTATCCCACCGTTACTTTTCAGGTCGGCTTATATGGTATCAACTCCATTGCTATGTGCAGTACTGGTCTATAGAAAGATTGTAGTGCTCAGTCGGTCGTAAAAACTTGAGTTTAGTATGTTTCGGTTAGCAACTTCGACCCAGTTTACAACGAAAATCACTTGAATATGTGTAGAAAACCGTGAAGATAGAAAACTTCAAGAGAAAAAGTGTCGCCATTAATTCTGATCTCAGATTTAAGGATTGGTGGAAAAGTCGTGCCCAGAAAGTTAAGGTGAGGCAATTTTAGAATTCCTCAGTCGGAGCCGTCACCATGACAGGCTGCAATGTCCACGGGCGGCGGCGGCGGCGGCGCGGGCGCTGGGTCGAGAGGTCGCGCGCGCAGACCCGGCCCGCCCCCCTAATTGCCGCTCCCCACGCAAATAAATAATTTTTATCCACCACGGCGAGATCACGCTCTTGACCTTAAATTATTATACGCAGAGCTCTCTTTTGAAAAATTTTAATCGGTTTCCCGTAACGAATGTTGGAATTCCGTCGGTAGATATAGAGTGCGCCAGCGAGCGATGATCGTATTTTTACGATAGCATCGGTACAACGAATTGTTAATGTGTCTGTATCCGCAACCTTGGGGCTGGAGGAAACAGATGTCTATCGGAACTGCCCTTTCAAAGGGGTCCGTTAACTCGCCTTATGCTAGAGAACCCTCTAAGACTTTGGCGGATACAGGGGCCATGAACCCCCCAAAACGGGAATTCCACTTTTCAATTCGATTCGGGTGCAATCTTACATAGCATAGGTATATAGTTTGCCAAAAGCACCTCAAGACTTACGGTGCCTAAAAACTTGTATTTTTTTTTTACTTTGTGATAAACCTTGTCAGAAACCCCCTCCAAAATGAAATCCTGGATCCGCGCTTGCTCCGAGAAAAGTTTCTTTGCAAGTTATTGCAAAACGTGAGTTTAGGGAATGTGTAACGCAGATGGTGTCGCATTTTCGGAATACTGAGACCTAACTTCACACCGGGAAAGTTAACTGGCGAGCACTACCGTAGGAAGATCGCTAATGCAGGTATATAAGGACGGCAATGCTGCATAGATGAAACCCGGCACTAATAAGCTCGATGATTATCCATTATGCGCAGGAGTCGCCGCTGCGCTGAGCAGGTGACAGTAACGATGACGAATGCTCTTGGTATTTGTCGCCATTATCTATTCGTCAAGGTGCCACCTCTGTTGATGTTTTGCGACTACAGAAAAGCGTTCAACTCACCCTTTCTATTCGGTTTCCCTTTCCAATTGCTTGTCATAATTTCTTGATTAAAGTGTGCAAGTTAACGGTTCACATATCAAGGGTAACGTAGCAAAATAGAATCAAAGAGTTAATAGAATTTCTGGGTGTCGTATAAAAACCATAAATAACGCCCAAGACGTTTTTATGACTGTAGAAAATGATTGAATTTATGTATTTAGTCACTTGACCACCCGTGACATATAGAAGAAAACAATAAATTGTTATTTTGTTATGTCCCTGATCAATAAAAGATTCGTGATTTATTGCAGTCCGCGCAAAGATGCTTCTTGGAACAACATTTTCCCCTTTCAGCAGATACTCTCTAATCCTCGGAACTGTAGGTATAACAAAACGTCAGATATTGATTTGATAGGTCAATAAAACCAAGCATTTAATTCTATCACCGCAAGTCGCAACACTAAGATTCTCTATCCTTGCAGTCGTCCATGATCTCAAATTAATTTAAAACTTTTTAAAATGGAGGGAAAGAAAATCAAGCAATAATTTTGTAGATCTAAAAATTGTCTATAATTTGGTGACAAAATCATTAAAATCGCTTCAGGCATTCGGAAGGAGTAAAAGAATTTTTGCGAAAATCATATGAAACTTTCGATGACAACAAAAAGTATATCTAACTTTAAACTCTCGCGTTTCGTACACATTATAATATACAAGGTGACTTTTTGATCATCGTCCAAATTCATACTGGAGGCTTGGTAAGTGATCAGCATCAGGGATCGATAACAATTTTTGTGAAATTCGTATAATGAAATTTCGACTTCCCATAGTAATTCACTCCCAGTTCTGAGTGAATCACTATGGGGAGTCGAAATTTCATTTTATGAATTTTACAAAAATCGTTATTGTTTCATGATGCTGATCACTTACCAAGGCTCGAGTATGAATTTGGACGATGTTTACAAATTCACCTTGTATATAATCGGGTCTACCGCGATAAATTTTTACCTTTTTTTATCGCGGTAGACCCGATTATATATATTATAAAAAGTATATCTAATGTTAAACTTAAATTTTATTTTTGACCTCATCGTGCCATAAGTATATTATTTTTAAAGTTTTTGTACCACCCGTGTGGGAGGAGGCCTTCAAAGACAGGTCAAAACCGGGTCGTACCACTACGTTCCGCGACTCGCCATACCTAACCTACCAAGCTTGCTTCTGCCCTGCAGGTTGCAAAAATCCATTTTTTTGTTATCGAACTAGGGTCGGTCTGGAATTTGTCCAAAATACTAGGATTGCAGTCCAAAAACTTCACTCACACGTTATCTGCCGGACCATAGCTAAATTCCCGGGGTCTTAGCTAAGTTACGTCTTTTGCTATTATCCTGCGACATAGAAAGGTATGTCCGTTGGCCCTCGATAACCAGGTATCTACGTACTGGTGGGCGCACACACACAATGCATGTGTGCGAGTAACCTAGGAGGAAGGGAAGCAGACCCTTGCAGAATGCGTCGGTCGTGACGCTGCAGCGTGTCCGAGCAGTAATGCCGCAATTTTGCCTTTTCGCCGATTGCCTGCGTGGATGCTGATGAGGACTGATAGCAGAAAAGTCCAATGGGAATTTTATTCAGATTTTTGCCCATCGAAATGCTTGTGCTCGTATCTCGGTTGCTTTATTATGTCATATAAATGTAATTATGCAATAATTGGTCACGGTTTACGCTTTACAATTACCTAATTATGACTATTCGTAATAATCTAGAGATAACATGTAGGATTACGTGTAAAAGCGGATTGGACTAAGAAGTTGCAGCGTAAACTGTTCTGGTTTATATAAAAGTGAAAGTAAATAAACGGTGAGTGATGATAAGAGAAATGTTAGCTTCGACTAAACTTGTGATATTTTTACATATCAAAATACCAACTTCATTTTTTGCAAGAAAGTGAAAGTTTTTAATCAGCTGAGCGGCTTTTAAGATCGATGTTTATTTTATAGGATTGTTTTCGCTGTTTCATGTTCATGTCATGACCAACATTTCGCTACGCATTTGATTTTTAGTGCTAATTGAAACATAAACTACCAGAAATCTCAAAGTTTAATTATTCCACACATTTCTCGGATTTGTAACAATATCTTAAGAAATCATTGTAATGCTCAAAATAAAACTTTGTTCCATTTAATAAAAATATGCAATGAAATATGTATTTTCCATAGTTGTGAAGTTAGCTATAATTTCTAGAAAAACTTCACGCCCATTGCTTTATATTATTAATTTATTACCAATGGAATTGCTTTATAAATTTACGAATTCTATTTTTAGCGTTTTGTTTTGTACCAAACAATATTTCGATTGTATTCTAACTAAACAGTTATTTTAGAATGTGAATATTATAAAAAATGGTATCAGTTTGTGTGCTATCGGCGCGCGCGCACAACAGCCGACCGACGCGCGAGGCTCGTTCTCACGGTATAATTATCGGTTGCCTACACTTACCCTTAATTTTATCATACACTCCTACCAATTCTGACTTTGATCCTTACAAGCCTCTACGGAGGGTACACCGTACACGAAGGGTAATCATTTCTGAACGAAAATAAAGGGCAAAAAGTTGCTAAGCTGATGCGGCCGGGCGATGCTCAGCAAAAGGTACGAATTCTACTCTAGCTAGACATATAGAGACGCTTTTGTAATAGGATCCTGTTTTAAAGATGATATCCTTGCATCTACAGCACTGACCACTGACTGGGCATCATTATTTCCCTGACAAACCATGCGTTTACGCATGATTAATAGTCGCTTCAACTTGATGACAAAACCGCATAAAACATTTCAGGAAACTGAATTCGAATTCAAAATGAATTCTGATTGTGTCTAAAAATTAAATTCTCTAACCATGATGATCGTTTAGACTTACCAAGGCATCTGCATATATTGATGTATTAAAATGTGAAAAAAAATGCGTAGGCGTGGATAGATCGTGTATTCGACATAATGATTTTCTGATTATGATCTTCTTAATAACATGTTTAGATTGAACGATGTTTGAGTTTTTTCAATCCAAGTGCTCGTAAAGGCCCACTTTTTATGCATCAAAACCGAACAGAAAGTCGATTATTTTGCCCTAGGGCTTTATTATTATTATTTTTAAATTTATTTACTAGAAGTTGGCTAACCTGTAACCTTTCCTGTATACCATAAATGTTATACTTTTTTTTTCCACTGTTTAACTGCTCTGGATACAGTCATTTTGAGCCAATTATAATTTAAAGTTCACAAGATTATATTTGTTTTATTTCCTCACACTATGCATTGAAAAACGTAGTATGATACACGGGCGTAAGAGCAATAAATTACTCGGTTAAACTCGTCCTCGTAATTTATTCCTTTTCGCCCTTGTAGCATAAACTACTATTCTACATATTTATAATTAACTGCATTTAGGAGACATTTACAATTATTATTTTATTATCTACAATATAGCGTACACGTTTATGAGGTTTTAGTGCGGTTTTTAGGGTTTTGTATCTCAAAATGAAAAAACGGACCCCTTATAGGTTCACTTTGTTGTCCGTCTGTCTGTCTATCCGTCTGTCAAGAGCACAGAACATATTATGGCCTTTAGTATGAGCTGCATGTGAGATATCAAGTTGAAACTGATACCTCCTACAAAAGTCAACAGCCCCGTGGTTTTGTAAAAAAATCAGGCTTCTAACTCAACGCAAAAAAGTTATTGAGCTTAAAATTTGCACGCCATGAAAACCGATAGGGTACTTTCAATAGACTTGGAAACCTGAAATTTTGTTCACAGGTAGGGCTTATTGCATACGTATAGGAAAAAATCTGAAAATTACCTACATTTGATTCTTTAAAAAGGTATATACAACCAATTTAATTAGACCCTTTAGATATATAGAGTTGAATAGATCGTATGTGTCAAGTTAATTAAGTTGTTAGACAACAAAACTGGAATATAGGTAAGTTTGTCTAACCCTGAGGGTTCTTCTCGCACTTTTGTTGGATTTTTCTTACATTCCTTAAATACTTCTAGAATGCATTACGAGATGGAAAAATGAAGTATAAAAGAATCAAATTCCCAAAAAAAACCGGCCAAGAGCAAGTCGGGCACGCACAATTAGGGTTCCGTTCCAATACCACAGTGAGCAGACAATAGATCAAATTAGGAGGCTATGCGAATTTTATTTTTGTCACTGTCACTCTAAGCGAAACATCGCGCAGTGCAAGAGAGGCGGATACAGGGCAAAAGGGAAAAAAGTTGGTTTTATATTTTTATTAAAAAAACTAAAATATCTAGCAAAATTTCAAATATCAAATCTCTAGATATTGTTAAAACACACCTAATAAAATATGTTTGAGTTCTGTATATGGTTCCTATTCGTCAAACGAGGAGAAAAAGTGTGTTTGAAGACCTCATTTCAACAATTATTTCTATCGAGGAAAATTTATCCAAACATGTTTTCCAATTTCAAAACCTTAGATTATATAGTCAAAACGCATATACCAGAAACTGATTATAATTTTCTGTGTATTTAGTTGTGTGTTATGTTATCATGAAATACACAGAAAAGAAACACCCGTATTTTTTTCGCATATCGCCTTAAGGGGGGATTTCGCAAACGCGAATATAATATCCCACCAAAAACATGAATGTGTAAAATTGTAAATGGTATCTACAAAGACAGTGCAGCATTCTCGGCTTCGCCGAAAAAAAAGTTGATATCAAATCGGGTGATGGAGTGAGTCATAAACACAATAACATAAGTCATAACTGCAATAATATCCTTCACTTATTTTAACACAAAGTTTGTTAGGGTCCTTGCTACTGAATATGTAGACCCTGTGTACCCGTTTAAACTGTAACTGTGAAAAGTCGGTAACAAGATTTGATGACCCACCTTGGAAAATTTAAAAAAAACTTCTCTACAAACGCAAGCCCAAGCCCGAGTCCAATACAATGGAAAAACAAAATTTCAATTCTCGCAATTTCGTTTTATTCATCCGTCATACTGATCACTTTCTTAGCAAGCCTCCAGTATGAATCTGGCTGTATATACCATTCATATTATATTATTGTATATTGAGCATGAATTTATGTTTACTTGACAATATTATGTTATATATAATAAAACATCTTCATTATGAATGTCCAATAGACTACGGGCGCACCGTGGGTGACCCTATGTATCGAGTACCGAGATGTGACCGATTCAGAAATCTGTAGAAAAGAAACTACACCATATTAAACAGGGTTGGCTGGCGCAACCTGAAGCACTTTGTACAGCCGAAAAAAAAAACTTTTTCTGATAAAAAAATCACGTCTAGAAGTAACAAGTAGGGCCCTACTACGTTCAATAGAGCGAATCAAAAGGTGCTTAAAAATAATGTTTGCGCGTCCTATGTTGGTGAGTCAGTCAGTCAGTCAACGTGAGTCAGCCTGATTTTAAAGAAGATTGGTTTATTTGAAAAAATCGATTCAACGTCGTTGTCAGCAAGATGTGACCAATTCGTAGTTGTGAAGAAACAAAAACTACATCAATAGAAACAGGGTTGGCTGCGCGCAACCTGGAGCATTTTGTACAATCAGCAAAAACAAAATGCGTCCAGGTTGCGTCCAGCCAACCCCATTTCTTTGATGTAAATTTTAGGGTTCCGTACCCAAAGGGTAACCAACGGGACACTATTACTAAGACTCCGCTGTCCGTCTATCACCAGGCTGTATCTCATGAACCGTGATAGTTAGACAGTTGAAATTTTCACAGATGATGTATTTCTGTTGCCGCTATAACAACAAACACAAAAAAAACAGAATAAAATAAATATTTAAGGGGGCTCCCATACAACAGACATTTTTTTTTGCCATTTTTATAGATAATGGTAGGGGACCCTTCGTGCGCGAGAAAAAACTACAAAGAAAGAAACTACAAATTGGTCCAATCTTGTTACTCGATACATAGGGTTACCGGCTGTACGCTCCTAGTCTACAAGCATTTAGTTCGGTATTTACAAGTCTTTATACACGCGCCGGGTCGGATTCTTACATGCACCGGCACTGGTGCACCTTTGTGCAGTCCTTTACAACCACATTTACAAATAACATTGCCAGCAGTGGGTACAGCTGAGACACTTTAGAAATGGTTTCAGACGCGTATCACCAGCATTCTGTCTGGTCACAGATCTCCAGGGAGTAAATACTTGGCTTGGCGATTTACGTACCTACTTTTCTTATTTGGAAAGAGAAACAAATAGAAATCTGTAAGGTAACTTCAATCCATTTTTCTTCATTTTTTAAGAGCAAGTAAACAAATCGTTAATTTGTAACAATTGGCATAGATTAAATTATGTTAAGGTGTGTTAATTCGAAAATCATTTCGAGATTTAGGTTTAATAAGCCGTATTTTCGAAGTTTTGGTCGTAAAAACCTTATGATGATGAATATTTTTACGAAAAGGCTGCAACTTTCATTTGCCCTCGTGTGACGTCACTTGAGTAATGGCTGTTTAGGAATGTGTCCTTTGCTATCAAGATAAATTTATAATAATTTGCTTCAGACTAATTTGACAGCTAGATGACATATGAGTAGACAGACAGAGACAGACCACTTTTTTATAAGCAATCACACATCACAATCAGTATAATGTCTAAAATTATGCGGACAATTCTTTAAAAATCATAAAAAAATAATGGTTAATTTATAGACCAAAATAATGAAAACGAAAATTGCGTATATTCTCTGAAAAAAAAAATGAAAAAAAATCTTTTAAAAATTAAGCTATGGGAATTTGTGTTTACAATAGTTGTTATATAGATAAATCGGTTCCAACCATCGAAATGTTCCAACAAATTCAACCACACAATAGCATACAGATATTTAGTAAGTTATTGTTTATAAATATATAATCTTGTCAAATTTATTTAATTAAAATCATAAAAATATCAAATCATATAACATGTAATAGAACAAAAATACACATATTGTGTGCAAAAATACATCTTATTATAATTAGAAGAAAAAAAAATGTGATGGATTCGTTTTAAATTAAATAATATCGTCACGACATGAATCCCCAAGGGGGTGTCAGAGGTGTTCCCGAGTGAAATTCAAGTCTCAGTCCACACTCGGTACACCCGCGTTTCACCGACGACTATTAAGTAACTTCATCATAATATGAGTACACGATGCATCTACGCTAATAAATAATAATAAAGTAAATAATTTTTTTAAATATTTGTGCGAAATTTCAAATGAAATGGGTTATTTAATTAGTATTGTACCGAGGCCAAAACTACATATTTTAGATTTTTTGTCTGTCTGTTCCGTCTTAACTCGAGAACCACTCAACGGATTTGGATGCGGTTTTCTTTTTAATCGTCGTAATAACATATACATTTAGGCTTTAGTGTTGATAAAATAACCGCGAAGCAAAAACTGGGCAAAAATTGAATACACGCAGGCGGAGCCAACCGATGAAAATTTATAGGGTTCTGTACCAAAAAGTGCATTCGTCCATCTGTCAAAGTCAAGGAATTGGAAAATGTGACATTTTCGAGTTCTGATGCCTCATTGGCCGTCATCTTGGATATCTCACTTCCATTCCGGTAATTTTTTGGATTCAGCGGTCCAAGGCAGTTTTCATACACACTAGTTGGGAAGCAATAACAATCAAAATTTGTATTTAGTAAATGTATTTGTATGGTAATTGTATAAATAATAATATTTTTCTATAATTATGCCGAGGAAATATTTTGTTTTTGTCAAACTACTGCTGGTCTCCCAGGACAAGCTTGCTTAATGGGGGGGGGGGGGGGGGGGTCATTGTTATCTTATTGTATACTTTCTTCCTCAACAACGTACAAACTATTTTTATATTTTGCTCTGTTTTGTGTATTGTATTGCTGTTTGTATTAAATAAACAAATAACGACGACAGAAGTAGGTACTATAATTTCGTTTTGTTAGTTTTTTCTATTAGTTCTATTACTTTTTGCACTCGCGAATAATCACTTATTTTACAAACAAAATGTTTTACAATCTAATTTTGCTATTTAAAACTTTCGAAAACTAATGTATGAAAGTTTTAAATAGCAAAATAGATTGTAAAAACATTTTGTTTGTAAAAAAACTGATTATTTGCGAGTTTAAAATTAATTGAACTTGTAGAAAAAAAGTAATAGAAAGAAATTACAATGCTTCTCATTGTTGGTTTTCACGAATTTGTATGAAATTGGCCTTCGACCATCCACCTTAAGAGTATGACATAGCCAAAACAAAAACCAGTTCCGGGCGTGGCTTATTCTATTTTACGATAGCGCGCGGGGGGAAATTCGTCCCGGTCTCTAAGCTCGCGTCACCATAGCAAAAATACGAATACAGTGGACGAGGCAGGGTCAAAAGTAATACGTATTTTATTTTATCTAATTTATTAGTGTATTTCGATCATCGTCACACGGCATTGATCCTACTTGCTATCACGTCGGGACGTAAATTTATTATGGTCGGCTAAAAGTGGTTTTTTGACTGTTTGATTTATCAGTTGACCCTCGGAACATTTCAGACACTCCTTTAGAGATACATAATAATATTGTGACGGTTAATTGACACCATTACCCATTCTTTAAATATTTTTCGCCCGTTGAGCTGGTTTTACACTTGCGGGAAAATAAATTGGACCAAAAATTTCTTTACAAAAATTTTTTACTAAAGTTGTTATTACAAAAAGTGGAAACTAACAAATATTCTCAGAAGGAATGCATCACGTCACTATCTATCTCACTGTAGCCTATATCAATTATGCCTCTCTCATTCAACCACGTTTAACTGCGTTACTATCTCATTCCAACTCATTTTAAATAGCGTCACTATTTATCTCACTCTAACGCGTGTTAAATGGCATTTCTAATAAACGTCAAATATTTTTACTGCCCGCCACTCTTTCATTCTAAATTCTAATTATTTAAAAAAATACGCAGCTCCTTTGGTAGTAAAATAGCAATAACTTTTTTTTTCAAAAGTAATACACAGAAATTGCCAGATCATTTGAAAAACAATATTTGATGAGCCGTTATTTAAGACAATTTGCAAAACTAACATAGGACATTTTTTTTCAGGGTGTGGTATCGAACTAACCTAATTACAAAAAATTGCTCATAAATTGGGTTTTTATTTTTCTTCCTGATGTAACAGCATTTCAAGGTTTATTTTTGACTTTATCAATAGCATGACTATTCAGAGTTGCGCAACAAAAATTTTATTCTTAGAATTTAGAACTGGTTAGCTTTGAGTCTCAAAAATCTATTCGAATTTATAAAAGTACCATCAACTCGAAGACTATCTACTTTTTGCTGAGGTCATAATTTGATATTCTGGTCAGTCATGAGCTGGCCTACCAGCCTTCCAAGGGAAAGCGTTGACTTTTGGGACACCTGTTTACCCTTGGGATAAATCGCCAAGTGTTTAAAATATAGAAATTTATTTGTATCATAGTTTGAAATGTTCAGGTCCCTTTACGCAAAATGAAAAAACAAAACTCTTTTAGGATTAATTTGTTGTCCCTATGTTTGTCTGTTTGCCAGTTTGTCTAGGCAATTTTTCTGGGTAAAATCAATAAATGCTAATATTTACAGCCCTGTAAAATATACATATTATAACGTTTTTATGGCCTTTTGTTTAACTTTTTCATACAAATTTTCTCCTTATGAAAATATAGAGATCAACACTTCACATAATATTTTGCATTTGAAAGAAAGCACAGAAAGGAACTGTAGAACAAATAATGTAAAAAATATAAAACCATATCTTTCTATTCTAAAGGGATTAATAATTAACTGTTTGTTCAATGTGGCGATAGCTTTGTTTATTATTTTTTTTTTCTTTGTTACAAAGATAACAAATATTTTCATACAAGGTTTTCCTTAAGGGCAATTTCTCCGAATTTGTAACAAAATATTAAGAAATAATTATAACGGTAAAGTACAACTTTTAGCTAAGACAATTTATTGGTAAAAGTTTGCTAAATGCATAAACATATTTTAATGATATTATGGTATCTTCAAAATAATTGGGTTTTCCATAAGCGTGATATCAGATTATTTTAGAAATTTACGGCTGGTATCACGACGACGGATAAGCCAATTATTTTATTACTATTGTAATATAATTAAAAATATGTTAATGCATACAGCAGACTTTTAACTATAAGTTTTCTTAACTAAAAGTTGTATTTTTACTTATTGCAATTGTATTTCTCATCAAGAAGTGCAAGATGACAAGATATTCAAAATAAGTTAATTGAATTTGTGAAATGGTTTCAGGTCAAAACAGTTTTCCATGAAACGGTAATTGTTTATACTTAGCAAAGTGTGTAAACTTAGTCATCTTAACATGAACGACGCCTGTATTTCTCTCTTTTTTATTTCCAGTATAGATAAAAATATACAAACTTGTTAAACTTTGTGTAAAAACGAGGCAATATTGACGATATCCTGACAGCTATTATGATGGCGTTTTATCAAATTTTGCTTTTTGGGCTGTATAGAGACGTAGTTAGATGTCACTAGAATATGCTCATGAAAAAAGATATGAAGAAAATAAGCTTTAGACTTCACATTCGGTTTATAATAATAATATTCCATTTATTTCAGATACCAATGATCCATAAGTGTTAGTAACAATTATCTTAAAAATCATGTTAGTAAAAGAGAATTAAATTAAATATAATTTATACCTATTGTATGAATTTTAAGAAAAATACAGGGGTAAAGGGACCTCTTAAGGAAAACCTTGTATTAAACTATTTGTTATCTTAGTAAAAAATAATTCAAGGAAAAAAATAAACAAAGCTATCGCCACATTGAACAGTAGATAATTAATCCCTTTAGAATAGAACAACATGGTTTTCACATTTTTTACATTATTTGTTCAACAATTCCTTTCTGTGTTGACTTTTAAATGCAAAATATTATCTCAAGTGTTCATCCCTACATTTTCATAGTGAGAAAATTTGTATGAAAAACGTAAAAACCTAAAACGTAATATAAATAAAAACGTCAAAAGTATGTTTTTACCGCTCTATAGAGGGCCGTTTATATTGGTATTTATTACTTTTACCCAGAAAAAATTGTCTAGACAAACGGACAGACAGACAAACAAAGGGATAACAAATTAATCCTAAAAGAGTTTCATTGTTTTCATTTTGCGTAACAGAACCTGAACATGTACCGACAGGATTATCTACGATCTAATAATTTTGCCATGCACTGTAAATATTTCAAAATAAATTTCTATATTTTAAATGCTTGGCGATTTAACCCAAGTAAGTGTACCTATATAATTTGCAAAAAACTTCACTTGTTGGACCTGAAATGGTGAGCCAATACTAGAGGTTAATTTCACGAAAAGGTCATTGACCTTTGTTACAGATCTCAGTAAGTATAAGTAAATTAATTTGGGTTTCAATAACGATCACAAAATTATTCTTTTAGAGTAACATATATTATTTTCCCGCATAAAAGTATGAATTCATTCCAAATTCATTCAGTTTTGTTGTTATGACTATGGCACGATGTAGCTAAATCACTCATACGCATATTTTGTTGAGTTTTTAACGGCAGGAATATGATGCTCCTCGAAATATTACTTTATAAAATTAATTTCAATGTGTTTTGAAGTAGTTTTGGGAGATATTTATAGCTTGCAAAAAAGGGCACAGGTTCCACGTCTTACGGGCGCCAACGCTAGGCGGTGTATTATCTATGGCTAGGCGTAGACTGACAATATCTTGCTGCCGCTGACTGCATCAGTGGATTTACGTATTTTTGGAAAAAGGGGGTGCTTTTTTTGACCCGAATAACGTGGTATTTGGAAAATGAATAGATATCATTCACACTAATTTTATTAAAAAAAAACCATCAAAATCGCGAAAGCGATACCTGAAACAAAATCGATAAGAAGTGTGCAATAGAGGGTTACAAAAAAATTCATTGACAGTACAAATATGAATCGATTAACGTGGTTTGTGGATAATGAATACCTTAAAGTTCAACCAAAAACATGTATTTTTTATGGCTATACGTAACCTAATTATTGCAACAAAATCATCCGAAAGCTGACATTTTATTTCTGTTTGTATATTCGTTCCCCTTAAATAGGGGAAAAACACCTTTTGCTCAAATGTTATACTAAATGCCACTAGACTAAATATACCTAGAGTAGCTTTTATTCTCAACTCTTACCAGGTAATTATGTAACTAACGACACGGAATACTAGGCTAATTACAGTGCTACGACTGTCTTACTTATTTAAAAAACCAGCCAAGTGCGAGTCGGACTCGCGCACGAAGGGTTCCTTACCATTATCTATAAAAAACGGCAAAAAAAACATGTCTGTTTTATGGGAGCCCCCTTAAATATCTATTTTATTTTGTTTTTTAATATTTGTTGTTATAGCGGCAACAGAAATACATCATCTGTGAACATTTCAACTGTCTAACTATCACGGTTCAGTGGATACAGCCTGGTGACAGACGGACAGCGGATTCTTAGTAATAGGGTCCCGTTGGTTACCATTTGGGTACAGAACCCTAAAAAAACATAGGTAGTGATGGGGACTGCCGACAGAAGTGAAAATTTTACTGTTAAAATAGCATGTCGGTGACGGTGACTTATGGTCAGAGAATCTACCCCTATAAAGGTAATTTTACTGTTAAAATACCCTACTTCTTGGATGCCCATTCATTAGATTTCCCCCTAACAAAAACCGCTTAAAGAAGTTTTCACATCAAAAATAGGACGGACATTTGACAACAGAGAATCCTACACGCGTCCTGAGTACTCCTGAGCGACAAAGGCCACGTGCGCACGCACTCCCGTCACGGCCTGCGCTCGCGCACGTTTTCGGCGGTTCGTGATCCGTGTGAGTTGTTCGGATTCCCGTCATTGTGCCGACACATTCCCCTCATAGCGATCTGCTCGTGCCCAGCAGTTTGCCGCATTGTCTTCGATTATCACGCCTCGGGATGCGTTCGGGGACGTCGGGGAAAAATGCGGCTTATTTTATAGAATCGTCGATTAGGGGTCGTTCCCTAGTTCCTAGCCAGTGGTCTCTCTGTGATTCTAGTAAAATAACAACAAAAATAGATACGCAGACTCCTGTCTGCATCCTGCGCAAGTTATTGGAAAGAGTCAAGTTTTCTGTTGCGATTTTCGAACGTAATCTGGAGGTCTACCGCGTAATTCTCATTTTCATCAACATCAACTTGAGATTGAAATTTGACGTGCGTGCGACGACGCCCGCCTAACATGCCATCTCTTTTGCACGCGTTGAATTTCGCATGCATTTGCTTGAAGTTGAAACAAATGAGAATTACGCGGTAGAGCCCCTGTTGGGACTGACGGCACCAGAAATGAGTACGAAAAAATTACATAACAACATAATTCACAAAAATAACAATAATGATTACAGCACCTTTATTACGACATTGAAGTAAAACGTCAGTCGCTTACCGCAAAATGCATAACGTAACATTGTTTTTCTTGTTTAGAAGCTAAATATTTAAAAACCATTTGGTATATGGCAATTGACGCCAATAGTTCAGTAGTGAGATTTATAAAGCATGAGTTTGAAATTTAATGCACAATAAATTAGTCATGATCTTGGGCTCTACCGCGTAATTCTCATTTGTATCAACTTCAAGCAAATGCATGCGAAATTCAACGCTTGCAAAAGAGATGGCATGTTACGCGGGCGTCGTCGCACGCACGTCAAATTTCAATCTCAAGTTGATGTTGATGTAAATGAGAATTACGCGGTAGACCCACTTGTCCAAACAAAGTTAAAATAGCATTGAAAAGATCATGACTAATTGTGTATACAATTTCAAACTCTTGCTTTATAAATAAACCTCACTAATACTGAACTATTAGCGGCAATTGTCACAGACCAGAATGCTTTCATTTTTTTTTCATTTCTTAACAAGAAAAACAAAGTTAAGTTATGCACTTTGCGCTAAGCGACTGACGTTTAACCTTAAAATCGGAACGGATCGAGTGTAATAAAACCGCGAAATGAGTGAAATACCGCAACTTGAAATTTGTGTAAACCGCGCGACACAACGAGCTATATGTTTTATATTCGCCGTCTCACTTTCAGACTTTGAGGAATGCAATATTGCGTTACGGCGATACGTAACAGTTTTAGCGTCCCTGGTTACTCCATACGCGAAAAAACCCTCAGTGCAAGTGGGACGGATTCGTGGAAAAGTTGCAAAAAGTCGGTTTTTTATTCATATAAAATGTACTAAGCTATTTTGTCAAAAAGATTTTCAAGGAGACTATACAAATACGTAATATCCACATTTTGAATGCGATTTCACAATGAAATTAGTTAGGATTTCAGAATTACAGGAAGAAATAAAACAATTTAGAGGTCTTTTCGGAATTAAATTCTATCAAGAAAGTTTCATCCAATCGCGTTTTACTTCAGTGAGAATCTTAATCAAATACTCAATAAACATTTACCCAAAAATGAAATACGTAGATGACGTTATAGTGGGAGTAAATGGATTTAAAAAAAAAATATATTTTTTTTGGTGTCTCCTTAAAGTTGTGATTGCACTGGTTTTTTAGGGTTCCGTACGCGAAGGGTGCCAAAAGAGACCCTATTACTAAGCCTCAGCTGTCTGTCCGTTGACCGTCTGTTATGTCTGTTCAGCCGTTATAGGTAGCCAGTTGAAATTTTTAGATTACGTGTTACTTTGGCATCTTTCACGGCAAATAATAAAAGTAAAAAAAAAATTAAACCCAAGGGGACTCCCATACAAAAAAAACTCAAAAAAGTAGCATTTTTAACGTTATTTTGATTTATCTGCGAAACATGAGGGCCAAAAAATATGAAAATGATCATGGTAATATAAGTGATTATGTATACATTACAGGAAAATATAGTGGTTAACATATTAGGATTCTGTACTCAGTGGGAGCCGCGAATTCCCATAGCTTAATTTTTAAAAGATTTTTTTTCATTTTTTTTTTTTCAGGGAATATGCGCCGTTTTATTATTTTGGTATATAAATTAACCATTATTTTTTTATGATTTTTTAAAGAATTATCTTTTGACCTTGCCACTTGAGAATTTTAGACATTATACTGATTGTGACTGCTTATAAAAAAAAGTAGTCTGTCTCTGTCTGTCTACTCATCTGTCATCTAGCTGCCGAATTAGTCTGAAGCAAATTATTATAAATTTATCTTGATAGCAAAGGACACACTTCTAAACAGCCATTACTCAAGTGACGTCACACGAGGGCAAATGGAAGTTTCAGCCTTTTCGTAAAAATATTCATCATCATGAGGTTTTTTAGAGCAAAACTTCGAAAATACAGCTGATTAAACCTAAATCTTGAAATATGCCAATTGGTAGACAGACGCTACCATTTTAGCGGCTTGTTTTTGTCGCCTCAATGATGCTATGGCATCTATACACATTGTTGTTATTTACCATGAAGTTTTTAGGGTTCCGTGCCCATATTGTGTGGTGATACGGAACCCTTTGTGCGCGAGTCAGACTCGCACTTGCCCAATTTTTAAATAAAAGTCTGCCGACGATCAGATGCTGTCTTATCTTTATTAGCAAAATAAACTGCACTTTCGTAATGCTTATATGTATATAGGACTTAAGTTGCGTGTTATTTATTATACGTTCGACTATGTAAGTGCGTACTTTGTGTAAATAACTGCACCTATTGCTAATTCTGATGCGTCCGGAAAAAATATTAATTATTGTTACATTTAACATGCAAACAACACTATCTGCGATTTTTTTCATTGCATATGATTGGGGGTTCCCGCACGCACCCAACACGCACAGGTGGCACAGGCACCTTATACAATTGTATTATGCTAAAGGTTATCGGTTAGTCACCGAATACAAGGCGACATTTATTTATTGACCCAAATTCATACTGGAGGCTTAGTTAGTGATCAGGTCAGTGTTCCGGATGAATAACATTTTTTACGAAATTTGAAAAAGAAAATTTTGTCTTTCTTTACTATATAGTATCGACTCGGAGCTGAGCTTGCGTTTGTAGGGAACAAGAATAAAATGAATTTTGAATTTCCAGAAAAGGTCATCGAATTAGGTAACGTACTTTCGATATCAGTTTAAATTTTTTTGATATCTGTAATAGTTACGGAATAATCGCCTGGTCACACTTAACGATTACAACCTGTATATGTGGCAGGCAAATAGTAAAATTTCGCGTCAAAACGCGTCGTTAGTTTCTAAACGCTCGCTGTTTTGCAATTTAAAGTTTGTAAAATGACGAATCTAAAAAGCGGACATCGAAAGTCTTTTACCGAAAAGTTAAAAACAGGCGCGACGACGAGCGGGCCGAGGACGAGCGTGTTAGGTTTACATGCAAGTAAATATTTGGAGCCGAGCGAAGCGGAGCGGAGCGAGGCCGACCCTCAATACTTTTACCAGAATTACTATATATATATATATATATTTTTCTTTTTCGTAATCTGCAATCGGTCCTGTAGACTATAATCAGATGGGGTCTGCGAGTTTCTTATTTAAGCATGCTGATTCAGAAATCAGGCATCTCTTCTTCAATTACTGATGATATGTGCCCTTTTCAGCCGTCTGATATCCTCTGATGTCTCCACCAGTGCAGCAGCTAGTGGGTTAAAATGCCACATCAGTCTCTTTCTATAGTCTATCCCACGATTCTCTAGTTCTTCGACTACTGTGGGAGCTTTTAAATATTCGTGAATCTCACTGTTTCGAGAGTACCATGGTGCTTTTGATATAATTCGTAGAATTTTATTTTGCGCTCTTTGGATGACTTGGAGATTTGACTTACTATATGCCGAGGCAAATTAGAAAATGCGGAACTCTACTATTTGACAAAGTTTCGTCAAATAGCAAAATAGCGAGTGTTTAGAAAGACGACGCCGTTTGTAAACGGCGGTATTTTAAAATTTGCCTGCGACATATAAAAACAATTTTAACCCTATGAGAGCATTATAAAAATACCAACGTCCTGGCGACAACGTATATGTGTTCAATAATGTACGGTATCTATCCATAGATAAATGGAGGGTTGTAAGGCGATATGCGAAAAAACTACGGATGTTTCTTTTCTGTGTATTTCATGAAATACACGGAAAATTTTAATAAATTTCAGGTATATGCATTTTGACTATATGATCTAGGTTTTTTAAATTGGAAAACATGATTGGATAAATTTTCCTCGATAGAAATAATTGTTGCAATGAGGTCTTCAAACACACTTTTTCTCCTCGTTTGACGAATAGGAACCATATACTAAACTCAAACATATTTTATTAGGCGTGTTTCAACAATATCTAGAGATTTGATAACTGAAATTTTGCTGGCTATTTTAGTTTTTTTAATAAAAATATAAAACCAACTTTTTTCCCGTTTGCCCTGAATCCGCCCCTCTCGCACTGCGCGATTTTTCGCTTGGAGTGACAGTGACAAAAATAAAATTCGTATGGCCTCTTATTTGTAAAGACCGCATAATTTTGAAATGTTACAAGTTTTTTGGGGTTCTTTTTTTATTTTCCATCCAGCACAAACGGTCGAGTCGCAAACTACCTTTATCTACCTATATTATGCAGTTTCCGCTTTTTGACAAAAACCGTCAATCACGCATGAAACCTTGTGACGTACTCTTTCAAAGAGACTAATCAATTTAGTCAGCCCCAGTGAACAGAAACTAATGTTAAACAAACACAGGTTTCGTCGACCGAAACGAAGTTTTGAAAATTAATGAAGCCGTGTGGTGTGGGTGTCAAACAGTAGCTGTCTGTTTGTCACTTCTCACCAGCCAATTAACTCCTAGGTCCAGAGTCGTGACCATGGAGTTTCCACAATTTTCATAATGAGAAAGCCCCAATTGGTGTTTGATTAAACAATTTTGGAAGTTTTATAAAAAGACAGGGGACAGAAAATAAGGTTTACTCATCCCAACTCTAGCCTAGAGTTAGTGATGAGAGCAGGAATGCTTTAAGGTTTATAGCATCTGCGAGTCGTGTCAAAAGTTCGTGTCAAATTGGGACTCCATCGCTTTTAGATGCGGTCCTCGTGAGAATGTGTTGAGGTTTTTTTTGTAAAGAGGAGGGCGGTCGACGTCGATACTGTATCGGGGTCCGGCGCAGTTCAGAGCGTGAGCCCGCGGACGGTGGGCGGCGCAGGCGCAGCGGATTTATGTTCACGCGCAGCCGCCAGTGGGACGAAACCGCGCGCGCAGCCGGCACGGAAGCGCGGGAAACTCGGGAGCGCGCATCCCCCCGGGAGGGCATTGTTTCGTGTACGCGCATCTCATCTCCTTCACATTGTTCTGGCCCATTGAACATTATTTATATCCTTTAATGCGAGATGCGATTCCGCCGGTTATAAATCTTATTAATCGACCGCTAAAAAGTTGAGAGCGATATAAATTAGGTAATCGATATGGTTTTGTTGTAGAAATTAAATTCAAAGAGGATTTGCCGCCGCCTTACCGGGAGAATGAGCTGCACATCAATATACGGGAAGACCGGCTTCGAGATGACCGAAACTTGGTAAATATTTAGCAATTTCTGCAAGTACATTTCAACTAAGTTACTCTATTTTTTGTATAATTATTGAATTGTACCCCCAGGAAACCTCACCACCATTTGAAGCTTTGGACCTATTAGCGAACTGCCGAATAACACCGAAAAACGAAACAGAATCAGAAGTAGAGTACGCGGAAATCAAAGAAGAAATGGGTCTCTGGCATTCCACTCCGTTGAGCCTGCGGCACAAATCCAAGATCTCCCTCACGTGGGTGCTGAAAGAAAACCTGGAAAATAAGAAGCCTCAAGAGAAACAGGCAGAAAAAGTGAAGAGTTCAATAGACAACCAAGTGGACAGATTGCAGCGGCACAACCAGAAATTCACGGATAAGGATCGCCAGCGAAAGTGCAATCGTAATGTGTTGAAAGATAATAAAGATCGTATTGTGGGACGCAATGAGTATTACCATAATTTGAAGTTCAAAAGTGCGTGTGATCTCGTGACTCCAGAGTCGTGTTCAGAGGACTACAGTGTAGCCACCGAGGAGTGGAGGCGGAAGCATAGACACCGACATAGAAGAAAGAAGAGACAACGGCAAAGCGGGAAGTTCGGGTACGACATACGGGATTTGGACTGCTTTTTGAGCGAGGTGAGCCATAAATATTTCCTGTAATTTATAGCTCTTTTATTTTTATGGAATTTCGGCTACAATAATATGGGCAACACCAATAAAAACCGTTATTATGGCCACATAAAAGACTTAAGCAAATAAGCTTTTGAATTTATCACGGCATTAAATTGTTCAATACATTTTTTGTGCATTACCGTGCGGGCACAATTTTATGGGCAACTATAAGCGGTTTAAAATTGGCGCAAAATTGGTCAAGACACAAAAATTTGCCCGTCATTTACAACCTTCGCGATTCTTTCCCGGGACCCTTAATAAAGTGTTTTGAGAATGCTTCATAATCGTCCGATTATATCCCTGGAATTTAATCGGTCACTGTAATATGAGCTTTGCCGCTCATGTAAAAGGTTTCATTTTGAAGAGTTTAGAGTAGAAAGGTTTCATAAGCGAGCAGAAACATTCAACAGTGCGGTTTTGAAAAATAACGATAAATCTCCTTGAGGTGAAATGTTACTGTGTTAATTGTTCACTTCGATATACGATACGTTTTTTACCCAAGTCAAAGGTGAAATGCTTGGCGCGCTTTCAATAAATAAGTACATAATTAATTTCTGAGATTCGTTTAAGTCTTAAGGCTCTTTTATTGCAATACCTTTTAATTTTAATTACTCGATCGTATTACGCGGCACTTGCAACAAAGATTTCAATTTAGTAGCAAGCTAAGTTTTAATTAAAAGCTAAAACATTGGTAATTGAAATACCGATCACAACGCAAAGTTGCATTCCTTTCTACACAAAAACAAACACATGGAGACAAGGCAGTAAACTGCACATAAAGCTAGGACTCGAGGTCCTAATTGTAGGAGGTCTCTTTACGCCTAGATTTTTGAAGTCTATACAGCTTTTTTTCTTCACTTTTTTTTTTTCATAAGTATTATCTAGCGCAGCGTTTCTTAACCTTTTATGTCCACGGACCCCTTAGGAAATCAAGCACAATTTTAAGGACCCCCTTAATGAAAAAGCAGCGATAAATTTCGGACCATTTATTTTAGTTCTAAAAATTACAAAAAAATATACTTTTTCATATATGTACCTATAAAATACGTTAATGAAAATGTTGGTGCAGCTTTTTTGCAACTAAATTAATGATATTTGGGTTTATATTGCTACTGAGGTTATAATCTAGTAATAGCCCAATCTATTACAAGATTAGGTTGCGGCCCCCCATACATATGCTCGCGGACCCCCAGGGGTCCGCGGACCACAGGTTAAGCAACGCTGATTTAGCGACATCTAACTACGTAAAAAACTAACTAAAAAACCCAGGAGGCGATGCCTGGGACCGACGGATAGCGGTATATCCAAATCCATCCCTAATAGCCGGGCCTTATATGGAACAGACTGGTGACGGGCAGCGACGTCACTGGTGCGAGGGTTCCGGCACCGCGCTCACCAACCCGCCTGCCCAGCGTGTGTGAGTATGGGCAATTCTTCCAGGATGACCGCCGGGAGTGGCAAACTCCTGGGAAGGCTTATGTCCAGTAGTGGACGAACTGGGCTGATGGATGGATGATGAAAGGAAGAAGTAAAATTTTGGAATTAAGTACTTAAATCAACTCTCTGTCGCTGTATGTTACAGACATGGCGGTTAAGGCGCTACGGAAAAAAAATCGACACTTTAAGGACTTGCATATCTACTTCAGTAAATAATGTACTATTTTGATAAAATAGTATATTATTTTTGGATACTTTTTCTAGGGATCTGTTAAAACAGAAACGCGTTTGGAGAAATTCGGCTCGATAGAAATATTTATTGAAATGAGGTCCTTTTCGACACCAATTCTCCTGGTTTGACAATTTAGAATGACATATAGACGGCAACTATATTTTATTAGGTGGGTTTTAACAGTATCTAGGACCTGGTTAAACGAAATTTTGATAGCAACTTTGGTACATTTTATATTAATAAAAAATCGACTTTTTGCTACTTTTCCACGAATCCGTCCCTCTCGCACTAAGGATTTTTTCGCATATGGAGTAACAGGGACGCTAAAACTTTTTTTACATATCGCCTTAATCAACTATCTATCGCTGATAAACGGATACCTGACAACCATCGTCAACCCCATCTTGTACAACCTTATTGTATATTGGATGACCGCCGGGAGTGGCAAAGTCCTGGGAAGGCTTATGTCCAGTAGTGGACGAACTAGGCTGATGGATGGACGATCTAACTACGTCTCTATACAGCACAAAAAGCAAATTTAATGAAACACAATCATAAATAAGTAGCTGTCATTGCCTCGTTTTTACGCAAAGTTTAGCAAATGTATAATTTTTATCTATAATGGAATTAAAAAAGAGAGAATACAGACATCGTTCATGTAAAGAAGACTAAGTTTATACAATTTTATACAGTTTATACAGTTCCCGTTTCATAGAAAACGGTTTTTACCTGAAACCATTTCACAAATTCGGCGTTTTTTAATATCTCGCCGTCTTGCAATTCTTGAGGAGAGATAGGTTGGAGAGCGGTGTGGGGGGAAGGAAAACAAATACAAAGATGTGTGCAAAGTTTCATTGGGATCAAAGCCATCAGCACGTCACAAACACCTACAGCATTTATATGGTAGCTGAGCGGGATGGTCCTCCTTAACAACAGTTCGTGGCATTTATTCAATAATTCGATTTAGGTGATTTAGATTTCGTGGCCTCTACATTTTTTTATATATTTTTTTAATTTTTTTTTTCTGTTAAAGTAGGTTAAGCTCATTCATAATTATGTCATAAGGTTGTATATATTTTATGTCATTTACTGTTTTTAATTCGACTGATGCCGGCCCCAAAATGGGCCGAAATATATTTCGAAAATAGAATAGAATAGAATAGAATAGAAAAGTTTATTTGTTTGACTTTTGGTCCTTAAAAATTAGGTGTTACAATATGCTTAAATATGTCATTCCTCAAAAATCTGCCAAATTTGGCGTACAAATATTTATCTAAATAAACACAAACAAAGAAACAATTGACCTTAAACCTTAAAATCTGAATTACAAATAAATATATAAAATAACTCAATTTATAATGTAAAATTATGTGAATCGTCAATATAAAAAGAATACAAATGTCAATTTATAATGTTAAATTATGTGAATCGTCAATTTAAAAGGAATACGAATGTCAATCTATATAAACTAACGTTAAAAATTATTATTATGATTAAAAAACTCATCCATCGAGTAAAAACATTTGTCGACGAGCCACATGTGAAGTTTGCTCTTGAATTAGTTTTATACAATGTTTTAATTAAACAAAAAATAAAAATAAAATTTAGGTGATTACTAATTTGTAATTTTGATAATTTCTAGTCAATGCCAAACATCACTTTACAAGTAAACCGCGTCTCATCTACTATACTGTTATTATTATTATTATTATTATATTATTAAAACTTTTGGGCGGATGATGTTAAATACATCATATCCATTATCAAGGCTTCTAAAGCATTTTCTACCAGAGTTTAGAGAAAGAAGCAATGAAGTTTCAAAAATTTATAAAATAACAATGATTTTATTTAAAAAAAACGGCCAAGTGCGAGTCAGTCTCGCGTACCTAGGGTTACGTATTGTAGATGATAAATTTAATTTTGTCATTTTTTTCGTGAATTTCTCAACCGCTTTATTTTTCCTGTAATCTTTACGTAAACCCATACTACATACCATGATTTTTTTCAGATTTTTGTGTTTTTTTAAAGATTTCGCGAAACCAGTGCCAGTAAATATAGTAAAACTATATATTTTTACAATGAGCTTTTTAATATCTACAATTTGATAGCCATATTGCATTTTTAGGATAATATTATTTATTTTTCTCACTTTTGTTTTGGTAATATTTTGAACAATTTCAAATTTTTCATACTTTTTTTTACTCCGTAATATGTGGGCAAATTAATTCTATTTTTGTGCCAAATCTCATGTCTTTGTCTTTAACGGTGCTAAAGTTATGAGGCTGTGACATACGGACGGACGGACGAACAACGGAGTCTCACCATAAAGGTACCTTTTAGGTACTACGGAACCCTAATAAAACTTGGCCAATCATCTAAAAAAAAACAATATAACGATGTCAATATTAGTATTTTTTAAGGCTAAATCAAAAACGATTTTTTGACACTACACTTTATTTTAAAATATGAAACGCGTACTTGAAGTTCGTTTGTCCCAAAAAAATGCGAAAAAATTTCCCATGACGTCACACTTTAAAAATAATAATACATATGAAATTGCTGAAATTTTCTTACAGATTCATGAGTTCATAATTCCTGTAGGTAATTCAATAGCTATTTCCATTATTTGTTTTAAAGTTAATTTCAAGATTTTGCATTTACGTATTAAATGTTGTTATTTTTGTCAGTTTGATTATAAAAATTAAATCTTCAAAAACAGTTCGTCCTAAATGCCATCCATTTCCATTATAAGATTCGTAATAATTTTATACAGCTGACACTTTTCAAAAATGTTACTAATGTTGCTGTTAGCTTAATGTTGTCTCATTCATACACATAAGAAATTAGATAATTTGGATATGTCATCCATAAAAAAAAACAAAAATGTTAGTACTGAAAATTGAGTTTTCTTCAAATTCTCTGTAGAAAACGGCAATTTCATACTTGAAGACCTAATTAATATAATTGTGGCAAACAAGCGTATTTCCAGGCAGATCACATCTTTATTGATAGTGTAGATATTTATTGTTGAGATTGTCGCGGCACTTCGTGCATTCTTATGAAGGAATCTGCTTTGTGCTTTTTGCATTCCGCAATTTTATACAGTGACTTGTAAGCAGGGTTGGCATTGTTTAAAACAAGTGTTTTAAGCAGTGTTTAAAACACCGAGAAAAAAACAACCGTGTTTAAGACACTGTTTAAAACAAATTGTTTTAAATGTGTTTAAAACACTCATATATAAAACACTGTTTTTTAGCATATTAATTATTATTTTTTCTTATATCGAACGTGTCGTCGTTATTACTTTTTTTTTGAACGCATCCTTTTCTATAAATCGGCGCGGTTAAAATTCCTTTACTGGCGGGCGGGGGTTTCCCCAAACCATAGTAAAATCAGAACATTGTTATTATTATGATTGTTATTATTTTTCAATTTTATTACTGATTTTATTCTTACTTTTGTTATTTGTGCTTGTTTATATTGTTATAGACAGTTATAGTCAGTTACTTGTACATAGTTAGTCAGTTGCTAGTTACAAGTAATTTGTATTTTTAGGCATTTCTACGTTTCCTGTTTATTGGGAAAGCACTTATTATTTTTCACTCAATAAATGATTAGATTATGATTACATTTAAAAAACGCTATTTAATCAATTATAATAATTCATACTTATTAATCTTATTTTATACCAGTACGATATCCATTAAACATGTTTTAAACACGTTTTAGACAGCCTCATAAAAAACATCAGTAAATATATGTTTAAATCATGTTCTTTTTGTTTTTTGTTTAAAACACGATGTTTTGTTCTTTTAAAAAAAACTGTTTTTTTTTCAACCCTGCTTGTAAGTAGTGATCCAAACGAAAACTACGATAGCCGAGACCGTGCCCTTTTAGAATGACCAACTTAAGTCTAATGAATGTCGCAGAGTTGTTGAGATCTTTTAACTTTTATGAAATTTTTAGTAATTGCTACCCTTAGTTATTTTTATGGTTCCGTACCCGAAGGGTGTCTAACGGGACCCTATTACTAAGCCTCCGCTGTCTGTCTGTCCGTCTGTCCGTCTGTCACAGGGGTCTACAGCTTCAGCCGTTATAGGTAGCCAGTTGAAATTTTCACGGAATACGTCTTACTATGGCCTCTTTCACGGCAAATAATTAAAGTAAAAAAAATTGAAATCCAAGGGGGTCTCCATACAAAAAAGCCTCGAAAAAGTAGCATTTTTTAACGTTATCATGTGCCCTTTCTTATCTCCGGACCAAAAAATATGAAAAAATCATTGTAATAGGTGATTATGTAAACGTTGCAGGAAAAATATAGCGGTTAAGATATTAGGGTTCCGTACTCAGTGGGAGGCGCGAATCGTATGCCAGGCGCTACCGTTTTAGCAGCTTGTTTTTGTCACCTCAGTGTTGCTATGGCATCTATAGGTACATATTGGTGTTATTTACCATTACCCACCCGTAACCCGCAGTACGTATCCGTATTGTGCGATGGTACGGAACCCTTTGTGCGCGAGTCTGACTCGCACTTGCCCAAATTATTTTCATGTCATTGTATAACTGAAGTACTTATTATTATTTCTGATGAGTTTTCCTATGAAACGTACATCACTGTTTTTCAAAAACGGTAACATTTTTTTTTTTGGCATATAAACCTTGATCTTTAAGTTTTTTTCTTTAACGTTTAAAGGTCTGTGGTGTAAAAAAAAATATGTTGACCTAAGTGCCCACCAGCTTGAAAAGTTTATGTTTAATGCCAACAGAAAAAAAATATGGAATACCAACGTATTGTAGGCATTGCATTTGGGGCAAATATGAAAAATTAGACAAGTAAGAAAACACAAATGATGTTTGTTAAATATGTCCCTAAATTATTATCAACTGTGTATTTATGTATATTAATTAAAATTTGTATTTATTTTTGTAAAATAATTAAGTATTGACATAACATTTTATATGTGTAGAGCCGATAAATAATTATTCATATAATAATTAATTGAAAACTAATCGTTTTGAAATATTTAATCAAAGAAAATGTAAAATGATTTATTATTGACTTTATTCTCTCAAAAAGGCAGGTAACCTGGGAGACTTTTACCACTTTCCCTCCTCTAGTTTAGATGGGGAGGCCGTTATTGTTTAAGGTTTTTAATTTATTATGCATGCTATGTTTTTTTTAATTTTTAATATTTTTATTTGTTCATACATTGAAAGGCAAAGGTAAAGGTATCTATATTAGATTTGTCATTTCTTATTTGTTCTTCTTGGCATACCTCAAATGCCCACGTCCACTTTTGTTACTCTGATGTAATAGTTAAAGAAAAACACAACCATTAGTTTTATATTCCCGCCTTATTAGAGCAATGTTATGTATGATGTACATAATAACAATTAATGTTTTATTCTCTTATTTACCAATCACTTGTAAGCATAATAAAATGTGATTCTTTATACTACTGTTTATTTTCTCTTAGTCAATGGTAAAAAGTAGAGTACATAACTCGTGAAAAAAAAAAACATTTCGGCTATTGTATCCCTCGCTCTGCTCAGGATTCTATCTAGCTCTGGGGATTCAACTTTGTGCCTCGAAGAGAATTCTAATTTTTTCACTTGTTGCGTAATCTACTATTAAAATCTTGCCCATGACTGTCTTATTATAAGCTATAACAAAAAAAAAGATTTGATTGTACCAAATAATTGAAAAGGTAGGTTTATATCGTGGTTACATTTAGTAAGCATAATTTTTTTTTTTGTTTTGGTATATTTCTTAACCGCTTTATATTACCTGTAATATTTACGTAATTATCCTGATTTTTTTTCATATTTTTCGGTCCTCTAGTTTCGTAGATAAGGAGGCGGTATACAATTTTTTGAAGCAATTCACTGATTCTCTAAATATGTACAAGTTGTACAAGTAATTATTACACAGTATATATATTTACAATCTACTTATTACCTACAGTACCGATATTATACATATGTACATATTTTTAGGAGATTTCTTTTTCCATCTTTTGAAGTGGCAATATTTTGAACAATTTAAATTATTAAAATGTAGACAAACGAATACAATTTTAGTGCCAAATTTCAAGTCATTATCTTTAACGGTGCAAAAGTTTTGAGGCTGTGACAAACGGACGAACGGACTTTTGTACCCTTTAGTTACTAAGGAATCCTAAAATGTAGCAGGTTCTGTCAGATGGCGGCCATAAATGATAATATTATGTCATTCAGTGATGGCAGCGCATTCGCTTAGTAGTTAATTTTTTTTTTATTATTTCAATATAAACTAATATAATAACAAATATTGAACGATTAAAAAGTGTAAAATTCAAATTATCCTTCGTTAAAGTAGACGTTTCGGAACTGACGACAAGTTCCGAACATACCCCTCTATACGAACAACGAACAACCCACTTCAAAACTTTTTAAACTATCATGGCAGGATTGTAACCCAAATATTTCAAATGTCTCCCGTCCCCAGGCGTCGATCGACCGGCCCGGCAACATCCCCGTCGTAGTCGCGTACCCGACGTCCCTCTACCAGACACGCAGCAGTCCTCAGACGGAGCTGCCGCTGCCGCTGGGCACAGTCGTGAACGCGGTGTTCAAGAATCAACAGTGGCTGTACGCGCAGACCCCGCACGGGGAGGAGGGCTACGTGCTGTACAGCGCGTGTCTGCCACTCGGGATACTGCCTCATAAGTAAGGGTAGTTGTCACTGATATCAGGAGACTTGTATTAACACTTAATTATTCGTTTCCTCCCACTTATTTCACCGACATAAAGACTAAAAATGTAAGTACGGCACACGTACTCATATTTTCTCACGCGAAAAGAGGGCGGCGAACCAACCTATAGCCAGAGACATTGGGTCTCGCATCAAACCTATAAAACCAATATGTGGGATACCACAGTTTGCTGCCCAGGTTAAGTCGTGAACACAATAATCTGTTTCATTCAACAAGAATGGACATATTTAGCATTTCGTTAGGTAAATTCAAAAATTTCTTGTACTCCAGAAAGGAGTCCACATTAAATTATTAATTAAATAAAATTTAAGCATAGTTTTATCAAGCTAGATAGTAGTCGTTGTATCGACTATTAAACGATACTGTCATTCTATGTTAACAAGCTGTGTTTGCCTGTAATTGGGCTACATCTCAAACCCTTTTATTATGTACTTAGATAAGTTACTAGTTAAGATGTATATCTGTTGGCAAACCAATAAATAAATAAATAAAACCTATTTTAGGCTAGACAGATAACTTCGCAACCTCCACGCCCCCTTTCCATATCTCCTGTGGAGGCTGCTTTCTTTAATTAATTGGCTTTTTTATGACTCTTACAGTTATTTTTAGGACAAAACCCAAGAACGACTGGGCTGATGAAGCGCAAATTGACATGCAGAGATGGTTAGATACTTCACGTGTAGTGGCAAATAAAGCGTTCTCCATCTACATGGAGAGAACCCGTTTATTGGGTAGATATTAAGAGCTATGAAACAGGCTGAAAATATTTTTACAATATGTTGTACGGACGCTAGCATGACAGGTTACCTATTGGCAGTTCTTATTGCGGCGTCATAGCCGTTAAAATCGTTCACAAATAGGGAGCTTGAACTGAACTTGTTGAATGTGATAAGTAGATCATGACATGTCGGTTCATTCTACGGTCAAGACAAGAATCAGTAGGTTAACAATATTTTAAACTTAAGTTTTATGTTTGTTTTCCAGGACATCTACCCAAAAGAAGACCCCCTGCTGGGAAAGCAGCACAGATATATACCCTCGTCCTTGCGGGAACCTTACAGACACCGAGAAAGAACAGCTGCGAGGGAGAACCAAGTCGGAATGCAAGTACCGCCCGAAGAACAGCGAGAAACGAAGAGCACACACAAAGTCCTGCGCGGAAGAGGACTTTGACACTCTATACTTAAAGTCCAAATCAGTCTGTTCTAATATAGATAACCTGTACGAAGATTGGGTCCCTAAAAAAGACTTCAAGAAGAAGCAAAGTGTTCAGAAACAAAGTGAAACGAAAAGACAGACGTTGCTTGTAGTGAACTGTGACTTCAAAGGGAGTTCCTTAAATAGAACCTTGTCAGTGCAACAAGGGGATGTGGTGGCATTAGTGCAGGGGAGAGGGGAGACTGATGTGGACGCTGAGTGGTTTTTTGTACGGAAGAATGATGGCAGTCAAGGTTTTATACCCGCGGTTGTAGCGGGACATGGGTATATTTAATTTAACTGTAATTTATGTAATTATAAAACTGAATTAGGCTGCGTAGCCTGATGATACCAAATGATTATGGCTCACGCATCAGTATTTTTCGTTGCTTATGTTCAGCTTATTTCTGTCTATAATATTAATTGAAAAAGTTCCTCATATTCTATTCTTTAGTTAAGATTTCACAATTTATGCTTCCAGCCACACTATCTTGTCATAAATTGCATTTTGAAAGTATTTAATTGTTATACGACAACTTTAAACTCTCTTATTTCGTACAAATTATAATATTTAATTGGGTCTACCGCGATATGAATTGTTACGTTAATTTTGTTTCCCATGGACCACGAGGCATATAGCTGCATCGAAACGTCAGGTGCTTTTTCTTAAAAGAAGGTAACAAAGCAAGTCATATCGCGGTAGACCCGATTAAATATGAGAATGTATTTAATTGTTGTGAATAAAAACCTGTTACTTCGTATGTCCTATCATTTATTCTTATCCTCATTACAAAACACTTAGAAATTAAACTAAAAAAAACCATCGATCTCACCGAAAATGCAGGACTTGATCTCTATAGTTGAACGTAGAGCACAGATCAATCTCAGGACTGGATCCAGCTATGGCCAGAACCTTATTCGGGTCAGTCCTCAAGATGGCGGAGTACACCGTCGTGGCCGACACTGGCAGCTCGACCTTGACTTCACCGGAGTAGCTGAGCTGGTAGAGATGCCTGGCCGCTCCGCCAGCGACCACGCAGTCTTCGTGGAAGAATGAGACGTGGATGCCGTGGTCCTGGATGTCGAAGACTGTCACGGCTTCCAAGGATCGTAGGTGCCAGAGCGCAAGCCGCGGTCCGCCGCCGCACACCTGCAATTTAAATAGGAATAAGGGGCCAAACACGATAGAGTCGCGTTCTGCGGTCACTATAATCTATGCATTGGCTTGGATCTTTACTGTTAACACAGACAGACAGACAGATCGCGGCGGTCAAGGAGAACGTTCCGATTGTTTAGAAAGCAGAACACGCTATGTGGTCAGCCCCTAAGCAAAAAGTTTCTAGTTCAATTTGAGTAGAGGTTTTTGATGGTTTGAATCAATATATTAATTTCAGTTGAGAGAAAAAAGATACGATTTAGGTACTATGCAATATCTGTGTAAATGCATATTTTTGTCAAAGCAACATTTTGCACTTTTACCCAATGATATTTACTCGTATTATAGACAGGTGTAAATTGACAAGTATCTTTAAATTAAATGAAACCACATAATCTACTGATCATAGTGAACAAAGAAACAAAACCGCGCAAATAAAAAAAAAATTGTACTGCCCTTACAAAATTCCTAGCAGTATTTCATAAGAAACATGAAAATATTTTTAATTCTGCAGTTGTTTCTTTGGGAAAGTTGTGCAGTATGATCAATGACTTATGTGGTTTCATTAAAAAAAAACTGTCTGTCTATTTATACTTGGTACAGTGAGTACTAAAGCAACCATACCTCATTGCTTTTATCTTCTAGCAGAGATATTAAGGAGGATTATAGATGGTAATGATACTCATTCTAAATTATTAAAAAAAAAACATATTAAATGCTTACAATCCAGTCATCACTCAAGGCAGCAGCTCCGACCCACTTGCCCACATCAGGTCGGCTGACGTTGCTATTGGAGTGAGGCTCGATACTGTTGTGAGACTTGCCCATCCTCAGGTCCCAGAGCTTCACGAAGCCATCCTCACTAGCTGATATGAGCTGTTCCCCTCTGAAATTAAAATATTTAGATATTTTTCAAGTAAAATAAAAATACTTAATATAAATAAAAATCATTAATTTTGATTTGGCACTGTTTATTTATCAATACTTCTTTCGAGATTGGGTTTATGTTACAAAATAAATATCAATTACTCATTATCAGTATCAGTTTTGCCGATTATTTACTACAATAATTAGTATCAGTATTGTAGCTGATTATAAAGGCTGTACTTTTACTTTTAGTGTTGTCAAAACTAAAATTATTCCAAAGTAAATTAGCTTCTGTTCGTAACATTTAAGGACTATTTTGCACTAAACAAAGTTTAGTTTTAACAGCACTAAAACTAGAATAAAAGCCGAAATTCAGAATTGGCTTTAATGTAGCCGATTCTGAAGGCTTTAATTTTAGTTTTAGTGCTGTCAAAACTAAATTTTCATCCTTGCAAAATAGTTCATAAGTGTGAAGAACAGAAGCTAAATTACTTTGGAAAAATTTAAGTCTTGACAGCACTAAAACTAAAGTTAAAGCCTTCAGAATCGGCTACATTAAAGCCAATTCTGAATTTCGGCTTTTATTTTAGTTTTAGTGCTGTTAAAACTAAACTTTGTTTAGTGCAAAATAGTCCTTAAATGTTACGAACAGAAGCTAATTTACTTTGGAATAATTTTAGTTTTGACAACACTAAAAGTAAATGCCTCAATAAAATCATGTATCGTTACATCCCTACTTTTAGATAATAAAATATGTAAATAGCTATATTACATAAAATGTATTTATCTTACTTTCCATGGATACAATGTATGTAATCAGTATGTCCTTCATACTTTGACTTGAAGCTGACATTTTCTATATCAAAGACATACACATTGTTATCTCCGCAGCCAGCATACAGTGTGTCCTTATCCTCAGAGAGCCACAAGCAATTCACATCAAGCTGTTCTAGAGAAGATTTGGATGGTAAAATAAATTTAGAGAATGGTTTCCCAAGTTTTGAGGAGAGTACGGAACTCCATTCGTAACTATTTATTTCTCCACTTGTACCAACAATCAAACAGGTCTCTGTTGAAAGTAGACTGCATATTTGGTGTCCAGATGGTAAAGTATGGATGTGTTTCGGCTTGTTATAGTCTGAAGATAAAAGTTCCACAGCAGGATTCAGTATACGGTCCAGACTGAAAAAATAATTAGGTTATGATTACTCCGTTTATGTTCGTTTTTCCTATTGTGATGGTTTTGCTGTCAGAAATCTCTGTTTAGAGATAAGCTCGCCAATGTGCATCTTTTTACTGTAATTTTGTTTATGTTTATATTTCCGTGTGTGTACAATGAAGAATAAAGAATAAAGAAAGTTGGCATTAGTTATTGGCCGCACGAATTTTGGTAAGTTTGAGGGTTGAAATTAGGGGGGGTCTCCTCCATCTAACCGTACCATCCCCCCCCCCCCCAGGAAACGCATAGCTTTTTATATAACTTTTTGAATTTTTATGGATGTCCGTCTGGCAGGGCAACATTTTGTACATAGAATCGGAACTAAACCTTCCGCCATTTTGTTTGACGGCAGTGAGGTCGGGGGGGTCTGGGGTGTGTGGGGGGGAAGATTCGGAATCAGCAGCAGGAATTTTGCCAACCCATAGGTCGGGTTTAGGGTAGGTTTAAAAACCAACTTCTGTACTGGTAGGTTAAAACTGTTCAAAAACCGACTCAGCACACCCCGAGTCTATACAGTCTTGTGGCTACTAACCCTAGAGTGTACCCCTAAAAGCAGAAAGCGGGACAGGCCTTGCCTGCCGTAACAAAATATGAGTGCAGGCGCTTTGTTATGCAAGGGCGAAGGGCCTGCACTTCCCGTAGCACCGTAGCCGAGGCAGAAATGAATTTGTGTTGTAAATGTTACTTCAGTATTGATAGGTTCAACAGATTCAAAAATTTATAATTATAACGTTTTGGGCAACATTTTGTACAATTCTTATTAGAATCGGAACTATTAATATGACCACGATAATTAGACCATGGTCTAGGAACAATAATGTCTGTATGTAATAATAAAAAAAACTACTTGTTTTCTGGGGGGGAGGGGTTAAGGAGGTACCCCCTTCTCCCCCCCCCCAAAGACCCAAAATTCCTGCGGCCGTTATCTAATGAATACCCAAATAATTAACGAGGATTAGAAAAACAAATTGATTAGCAACCTTACTGATAGTCGTTAGGGCCAAAAGTTGTCAGAATGCAGACCATATAGAGTAAAACATAGCATAAGCCGACCTAGTGTCCGCTAGACTGACCTCGGCCCCTTTTGTGTTGGTTTTTCAAGCCTATAAACAATTCGAGAAACCAAACTATGCTAAGTTGTTAATGTGACTCTTTTAACACAATAGGTTTACACTTTCAGTAAACTTGCTTTAGGTAACAGTGTTACTCGTTAGGAAGAAAAAAGCTGTCAAAGTATAACAGATTTTAATTCCAACGAGTTACACTCTTTTTTTTGGGGGTGTGACTCGTTGGGATGAAAAATGAAAAGTTGTCCCATCGAGTAACCGTGTAACTGGTTGGGACATTTTATTATTTTTTGTCCCAACGAGTTACACTGTGACTGGTTTTGGTGTAACTCGTTGGGACGAAAGGAGACTGACAACCTTTTAAGGATGTAGCGAGTGGCAGCTGGATGAGGAAAACGGAGGACCGCAAAGAGTGGCGAAATCTTAGAAAGGCCTATGTCCAGCAGTGGATGAACACAAGCTGATGGATGAATGGAGCAACCTAACAGGTCGGTCTTCTGATCTGACACCTATTTTCCCTCAATGCCCAAGGTCTTACGTTAATTTGTACCCAACGGTGGTGGGAGGAAGGGGACTGCCAACACACTGCCAATAATAATGAGGTTATGATGTTTTGTACCAGATAAAATAAGAGTTCCAGGTAGATGGAAAGTTTATGTAAGAAACCTATACGACACAATAGTCTGGCTTATGAACAGTAACGAAAACTTACTCAAAAACCGCAAGTTGTCCATAGATGTTACCGGCGACCAAATACTTGTAGCATGGCGAAAAAGCTTGGCTTAGAACCGTAGTATAATAACTTTTCTCCAACATATTCACGTCTTTGAATACAAGTAAGTTCGTGAGTTAAGAAGATCAATCCAGCCCTCTTTTTCATGTAACTAAAATAAAATATAAATAATGCGAAAGATGCGAATGAAATGATTGTTTACAATCGTCAATCATAGTTCATAGAACACATTTACAATTTTATTTTTTAGATAAACTCTTTTTTTTTTTTTGGGCAAAAAGAACTTAGCCCATACAGCCACGTCTGAGGTTATACCATAGACTTAGGATATACTATCAGAATAAGGATATACTATTATATACTAAATCTATCGGTTATATGGGCGGAGGTAGGCATGTATTTATTATATGTAACCTATTAGTATGTAGTATATAGGGATTTAGTCGGCCGCCTGGCTGGATTCGTGTTGCGGGCTCGGTTGGTGATCATTGAACCTAGTTCCTGGTCCTTGGAAGGGTCTCCGGTATGGGTTCGGGCGGTTGATTGGATTTCACCTTGTATAATATATATTTTACCTGTCATTTTAATCGTATATATGTTGCTACATAAATTAAATAAACCTTTAATCCAGTTCATGCACATTTATTATTTTATTACTTACATATATTTTTATAATATTAAATTTTGACTTGTAAAACGTGTGTTAATATAATAACAACAAAACCTACTTTGCAAAATAAATTATTTGAATTTGAATCTGAATACCTAATAGTGTAAACTTGCTCAGCTATCGTTGTTAAACAGAATAAACCAAATAAACCCAGACATACTGGCGTATATCCTAAATGTATGGGTTATACCTAATGAGTGTGGTCATCAGATTCAATAGAATAAACACGCTCAGCTATCGTTGTTGAGTTGGTTATGTAATTAAACAGAATAAACCAAATAAAACCATACGAACCTTTAAAAAATAAAAATAAACTTTTCAATTTTCTGTAATGGCACAGAATTATACTGTGGTATTGGTGTCTTAACTCCTCTTCAGATGCAAGATATAAATATGTTAATATTAATAAATAATATAAATGTGATTGAAAACTCCTCTTGCATTAGTATTTATCATCCTCGGTGTCTAAATTTGATCCTCGGTGTCTTTGATACATGGTTCAACTAATTGTGATTTTATCACATTTTGTAATATTAAAAAATAATAAAAAAATACTAAATTTAATATTTTAAAAATTGCTTTCTTGGGATTGGATATGAGGCTATTACATATTATCATTTTAGGTATATTTTACAAACAATGATTCCATCTGGAGGAGCCCAAACTTGGTATGTTTTGAAAATTATTTTAATTTTAATTTAAAACAAGTGACTTAAATATGATGATGATGTGATATATTTTTAGAATCGGCTTTCATTGAATACCACACACGATAGGTTTCAGATCATTTTTTTCCCATACAAAAAAATTCGCAGCTTTTTTGGCGAACCGTTAGAACTAGTACCATACACTATCACGATCAGTGAACAAAAAAAAGTCTGATTAGAACTGAAAAATGACCCTACGATAAAGTGTGTTGAACACATTTTGTATGGTGACGGCTCGAATAGCGTTCATTGCGTTTTTGAGTAGGCTAATTAGGGCCAACCCTGTATCGCATGACTACAGTACGAACCAATCATGAGGCTTTTGCCTCTTTCAGTCTTTAGTGCCATTTTCGAATGACACTTTGTTAGAAACGAGTCTTCTATATTTTTTTCATTGACTGGTCGCGAGGCTCTTGCCATGAAGGGGACGAAAATGAGTCACATACCACTTAACTATAATAGACATATTATAAAACACTTTTCAGCCACTGCCGCCATAGTGTGGCAAAGTAATGCGGGCAGGGCACTAAGCAAGGAAATAGAGATGGGAGATAGTATGGAATGAAATTTGTATAGTACTGAAATTGCAATGATGTGGGTGAAAAAGGTTGGCCCTCCTTAGGAAGTCTAATAGCTTAGTGGTGTGTGATATGAGTAAAGCGAAATTCAATAGTGTCCATCTCCTTTATTCATTTAGCTTGCTCCCCTTCATGATTCATCTGATAGTCTGGCTGTAGGGTTTTAAAGAGATTTTTCTACGAGACTGTTTTTCAAAATGCCCACACACAAGAAATTTTTATCCAAGAATAATAGAGACAGCGATTCACTTACAGGGAAAAAAGCTCCATAAATAATAGAGATAGAAATACTTATAGATAATTTTTAGCGTGAGGCTTTCAATAGAGCTTAGCACTCCAGTCTGGTTATAAACGTCTTGACCGCACTTAAGTATTCGTGCTCACCAAAGAGTACATTATATATGTGCTAACATATAACTACTCGCCTCGAGTGCTGACGCGAATGACCGTTCACACATTCGAGCGCTTCTGCGCTTGTTTAAGAAGCGAATAACGTATACCATAGAGTGCAATACAAACTAGAAAATATCAATCAGAAACAAACCCAAAGACAAGAATATGAAAAAATTCCCCGGGCCAGGATTCGAACCTGCGACCTCTTGTTATCAAGACAAGCGCGCTACCAATTGCGCCACCGAGGTTCCTACCCGGACCGGTGAATTCTTCCATCATACTTGTCCACTGTTATTTTTGCTTCTGCTTGATATACTAGCTTGTACAACACATATAGAACGCTCACGAGGGCGTTATGTGATTTCACGCCTTGTTCTTAGAAACAGATGGCGCTGTCGTCGCTACAATATTGTTGCTTCAGACAGTTAAGAAATTCACAGTTCTCATTAACTAAGATTATGTTTATTTTGCGAAATCCATCGCTATGAATACTCTAAATATTATTAGAGTGCAATACAAACTAGAAAATATCAATCAGAAACAAACCCAAAGACAAGAATATGAAAAAATTCCCCGGGCCAGGATTCGAACCTGCGACCTCTTGTTATCAAGACAAGCGCGCTACCAATTGCGCCACCGAGGTTCCCTCGTGAGCGTTCTATATGTGTTGTACAAGCTAGTATATCAAGCAGAAGCAAAAATAACAGTGGACAAGTATGATGGAAGAATTCACCGGTCCGGGTAGGAACCTCGGTGGCGCAATTGGTAGCGCGCTTGTCTTGATAACAAGAGGTCGCAGGTTCGAATCCTGGCCCGGGGAATTTTTTCATATTCTTGTCTTTGGGTTTGTTTCTGATTGATATTTTCTAGTTTGTATTGCACTCTAATAATATTTAGAGTATTCATAGCGATGGATTTCGCAAAATAAACATAATCTTAGTTAATGAGAACTGTGAATTTCTTAACTGTCTGAAGCAACAATATTGTAGCGACGACAGCGCCATCTGTTTCTAAGAACAAGGCGTGAAATCACATAACGCCCTCGTGAGCGTTCTATATGTGTTGTACAAGCTAGTATATCAAGCAGAAGCAAAAATAACAGTGGACAAGTATGATGGAAGAATTCACCGGTCCGGGTAGGAACCTCGGTGGCGCAATTGGTAGCGCGCTTGTCTTGATAACAAGAGGTCGCAGGTTCGAATCCTGGCCCGGGGAATTTTTTCATATTCTTGTCTTTGGGTTTGTTTCTGATTGATATTTTCTAGTTTGTATTGCACTCTAATAATATTTAGAGTATTCATAGCGATGGATTTCGCAAAATAAACATAATCAACGTATACCATGTTCGCGAATGTATGATTGTAGTGACTGACAGCCTTGTTTTCTTTTGTGTGAATCATCTGTGAATCTGTGAGTCATGTCGTACTTTCATTCAATGAGAGGTTTGCCAGATTTGTTGATTTTTGGACTACTCGAGAACCAATATTAAGACTGGTTTTGGGAGTTTTACGATGATTGCAATTTGTGCTAATTTTAAAATATTTTTTTACGCTTTAAACCCGCTTTTAAGTTTGTTTATGAACTTCGAAAAAACTTTAATGTGTTCCTAGACTATTTCAGTTTTCGGAAATAGACCCCAATATCAGTCGGTACATCCCAAAGATGCCTGCAAACAAACTATCATTATATATGTAAATATGTATGTGGTGATCATATTGCGAGAGATGAATTTAATCTTGCGAGTGCATATCCGAAACTAATAAATGTTGTCCTAAATTTGAAAATGATGGCACATGTTACCGGAAGAACTTGACACGTGGGGTTGCGGACAAGTACATACATACATACATAAATGGTTCTGGGGCACATGCAGCAGACATAGTAAGTAGCCACTAAAATAATTTGACACAAACCGCAACTTTTTTATACAGTACATTTTTGTAGGCAATCGGAAACTCTGGCCGGGCCTTCAGAAGTGCGTTCATTAAATAACCCTAGGCTGGGTAGGAACACTGGGGTTGTAACGCTGAGTTTTTGAACGGGTTTCGTCGTGTAGCGACACTCCAAACGTCAGTTGTCATTTTTGCATTATATTTAGTATAATAACGTTGAGAGGACCCCCTCTGTACGAAATTTAACGTAAATATATCAACTATAACGTTGAGAAGACCCCCTCGGTACGAAAATTAACGTCATTTCATTTACGAAAATTTACGTGAATGTCAGGTGACGTTTGGAGCCTATACGAACCTTGCGAACCCTGCTCAGAGTTGATGTTGAAAAATTCGACACCAGTGTAGCGACACCGTCATTTTTGAACGGTCGGTGTTGAGACGCGAGTTAATTTTTGAACGGGTTAGTGTTGCGACCCGGGTAGGAAACTTATGAGTTTATGAACTACTATCTGCCTTGCGGTCCGAAATAGAATTACAATGGATCATAAGCCATTCACTTCATACTTTCGTAATCGATTTTAGCGATATAATTCTATTTCGGACCGCAGGGCTGGTAACCCCGTCCTAAATCGATTTCACAAAAAAAAAAAAAAAAAAAATTCTGTTATTCACTCTTATGGTTCACTCACTCACTCACTTCAGGACGTCAAAAATACTCTGTGGCAGTTAAAAAAAAACATTCAAAAAAGCAAAATGGACGTGTGAGCATTTTTCCGCAACAATTTACAAAAATATAATTAGGGGTATGTAAATTTATGGCACATTACACCACAATGTACCTATTTTCTCCATTATATAAAACTTTACATTGAGCCCGTATTGAGCATATTTTGTTTGCTTTGATGTTGCAAAATTTTATCGGCGCCTACTGCGCTCAATTTGCCATTTTTTTAATTTTCAGATAAATAAATAAGCGAAATGTACAACGGCATCGGTTTAACAACTCCAAGAGGTTCTGGAACCAATGGCTATGTGCAACGGAACTGGGCTGGTGCTAGGAAAACCAAGGATCAGGTGAACTACCGTACGGAAGATGAAATAGCCAAGTTGGATTCAGCATCGAACAAGCAGCCAAATCGGGAGATTCTCGACCATGAGAGGAAAAGGAAGGTCGAGGTGAAATGCGCCGAACTGGAGGATAGTCTGGAAGGCCAAGGGTGAGTTGTTTTTCTTAACCATTTCTTAGCATTATGAAATCCATCCGTTCAAGTAATCTAGGTACGTAAAGTCCAAGAAAAATTAAAACTTTATTTTTATAAATCTGGTTAAAATAAAACATTGGGGGCAATTTTAGGATTTTTTGCGTATCTTATAGGCTTCTGATATTAAAGCCGTTTCTGTAGGTTTTAATTTTAGCTGTCAAAACAAAATTTTCTGAATTTCAAAATAGTCTTTATGCTCGAGAAAAAGAAGCTAAATTGGGTTGGTTATTAATATCATCTACCGTAACTTGCGAGTATATAATAATGTATTTGGGTAAAGAAGCCCAAACTGTGATACACAGTAACATTTTTTATTGCCAGACACGCTTTTGTAAATTTTAGAACACGCACAGAAAATCGTGTTTTGTGGATCGTAAATGGACTTCTATACTGGTAGATTCAAACGGTCTAAAACCCGACTCCTGTACTGGTAGGTAAATAATATTTTACCGTGACTCAGTCTTACAGTCTTGTGGTTACTAATCCTAGAGTGTATGTAAAAAGTCAGAGGCGCGGAGGCAAGGTAGCCCCAACCCGTTGTAATAAAGTGCAGGCAACCATGCAAGCCGTAGCGGCCAGCAAGCCGAAACTGCAGAGGTGAGCATGGGTGCCTGCACTTTGTTACACAAGGGCGAAGGGGCTGCATATCCCGAAACGCCGGAACCAATGCAGAAGTGAATTTGTGTCAAAAAAGGGACTTTTGTATTGATACATTCAAATGGCCAATATTTAAAGAGTTGTTGTCATACGATTTTTTAAATAAAAAATAAAATTCTCACACCCCGGGCAATAAAAAGTGGCACAGGGGGTTCCTCCCCCTTCCCCCCTTTTCTTTCTCCCACTTCCCTTACCCCATAAATCTGTAACGGTAAAAAAAAATGCACACCCTTGCTAAGAATAAATTACACAGGTGGGTTCCAAATGGTTGCCAAACATGGGCACTAATGAAAAACAACATCAAGAAACTCGAAGTATGCCAACACAACATGGAGAGAAGTATGCTGCGCCGTAAACTTAAAGACAGAGTAAAACTAACAATTATTAGAAAAAGAACTAAAGTAGAAGGGATTACTCGCACAATAAGAAAAATGGACAGAAAAAATAACACAATGGTACCGGAGAGAAGGAAAAAGAAAAAGAGGGAGACAAATAAGGAGATGGGAAGATGAGATAAGAGAAGTAGCAGGAAAGACGTGGACTAGAGAGGCAAAGGATAGAGAGAGATGGAGGTTCCTGGAAGAGACTTATGTCAAGGACAATCTAGGAGAAGAAAACTAGTAAAGCAAACAATATTATTGTTAAAATCTTTTTAACCTAGAAGTAAACTATAAATAAATAAAATATAGTAGCATATTTGTCGGCATCTAGTTAAATGGTTTTCATTATAAAAACTTGTCATGATGTAAACATTTGTGATCTCAGCAAACAGGGTATTATTTGAATAAGCACTTAAGGATTCTCAAACGTGGTTTGAGGCAATGCACATAGAAACTGTTAACACTAGGAGCTCACGGGATTTTGCAGAACAATCATTGATATGGATAGATTTCTTTTTTAGGGGTTGTAGAGTGGACGACTTAAGTCAGTGCTGACCTGGTACTGCCATCTTGTAAATTGATTTGAAGAGCTGTTGTGTCTAATTCTAAATTCAAAGTGGGGGCAATTAATGGTCCTGCACGGACTCTCCACTATCGAGAGTATTGTGCACTTCCCCCTAGTCAGTCACCCTAGCCAGCACAGCTCTTTGAAATAGAGCCGAACGGCATTGACATGCTGACACAGCTGATTCAGTGATGGGAAGCTGGAGCTCATCATCATCGCTAACCGTACTTACGTTCTTATTTCCTGTTACCTGTGTTACCTGTTACTATTGACCTGTTAGTATTTTTACCATGTCTTTCAAGTCAGTCCGGTTTAGTTTTAAAAGGTACCTGGTTAACTTACAGTCTGTCTGGGGTACCATCATTTTTGTCATACGGCAGTCGGTCCTCTCTGCCCGTTGCTTGTTTTGTTTCCATTCTGAAAATTTCCTCAGCTCTTCCCTAATTGCCTCCGCAGAAGGACGACACAGGTAGTTGCTCTGTGCATTTGCCTTCCTTGTGGATGCTAGTTTAGCTAACGAGTCTGCTTGTTCATTTCCTTTGTTGTGGCTATGTGCTTTAGTCCAAAACAGATTTACCTTACATATGTTTGAGAGATCTTGAAGTTCCTTGTGACAGTCTGATGTGATTTGAGACCTGCTTACTGGTTTGTTTAATGCTGATAAAGATGCAGCACTATCTGTAGTAATTGTGATCTCTTCAATGTCACAGGGTTGGTCAGCGCATAATGCTTTTGCTGCTCTGGCCGCTAGGAGTATACCTGCAGTTTCAGTTCGAAAGACAGTTGTTGTTGCACTGAGGAATATTAATTTGCTCAGGCCCAGTTCAAGTAAAATGTAGCTACAACCAGCACCATCCTTTGATTTTGAGCCATCTGTATAGAAGTTTGCTGGGTTCAGCCGATCCATCCAAAGATATTCTGTATTTTTTTTTCTGTTAGAAACATCTTCGGAGTTTTGTCAGTACCAAGTTGTGCATCTGGAACGATAGCTTTAGCTCGGTCTAAGATTCGACAGTGATTGGTTTGTAAGTCTTGTCGTGTCAGTGCTGTCCTAAATATTCCTGCTTCATATTTTGAAGTCAGTATGTCAGCGGTTGACCATGTAACTGTATTCTGTATGTAAAACTTCATGAAAATAATTTTGTAAATCATAATCATAGGTTTCAGATAAAAAAAGACAATACAAAGAAATGATGACTTCATAAAACCAAACGTGGATCTCTAAGCAGTATAACCATTGATAAACTTATTCTACAACTTATATCGAAGTCATTGACACCTCTCCCATGCTGCAATCATCAAGGAGCCCATGCGACGGGATCTAAATTTTTTAACACTTGCACCCAAACTAACATGTCATTAAGGCGCTACGAAAAAAAATCGTCACTTTAAGAACTTGCACATCTACTTCAGTAAATAATGTATTATTTTGATAAAATAGTACATTATTTTTGGATTCTTTTTCTAGGGACCTGTTAAAACAGAAACGCAATTGGAGAAATTCGGCTCGATAGAAATATTTATTGAAATGAGGTCCTTTTCGACATCAATTCTCCTGGTCTGACAATTTAGAATGACATATGGACTGCAATTATATTTTATTAGATGGGTTTTAACGGTTTCTAGGACCAGGTTAAACAAAATTTTGATAGCATATTTAGTACATTTTCTATTAATAAAAAACCGACTTTTTGCTATTTTTCCACGAATCCGTCCCTCTCGCACTGAGGTTTTTTTCGCATATGGAGTATCAGGGACGCTAAAACTTTTACATATCGCCTTAACCAGGATCACTACGATGATAATTAAGAAAATTGCATTGAAATCCGTTGAGTGGTTCTCGAGTTGAAACAGAACATACATACATACAGACAGCTGACAGCCAAAAATTATAAAAATTGTAGTTTTGACTTTAGTACAATACAAATAACACATTTCTTTAAAATTTTAAAATTTATTCAGTTTGCAGATGCTACTAAGCATCAACGATACCAGATGCTACGAAGCCGCAACATAATAAGATATGAAAAACGATTGGCTAGGCTAATTCACCTGTGATTGGTGTGGCCTCGCCATAACGAACCTTCGAACTGTTGTTCTAATGTGTCTGTGAATGCAAATAAAAATTCAATGAACTAATTTATATGATATTATTATGTCTCGTTTATGAAATATGTTCTGTTCAAACAACACCCAGGTCTTGTTTCATAGTAATACCTTCTTTAAAGTCTTTTTACATTATTATAAAAGATACGCTGAATAACTTTTCGTGATAAAATTTTGGGTAACTACGATTATATATAACCACCGATGCAATGGTTCTGTACTGAAGGCGATATGCGAAAAAAATACGGGTGTTTCTTTTCTATGTTTTTCTTGAAATACACGGAAAGTTTTAAAAAATTTCTGGTACATGCATTTTGACTATATCATCTAGGGTTTTGAAATTGGAAAACATGTTTGGATAAATTTTCCTCGATAGAAATAATTGTTGAAATGAGGTCTTCAAACACACTTTTTCTCCTCGTTTGACGAATAGGAACCATATACAGAACTCAACATGTTTTATTAGGTGTGTTTCAACAATATCTAGAGATTTGATATTTGAAATTTTGCTAGCTATTTTAGTTTTTTTTATAAAAATTATAAAACTAACATTTTTCGCTTTCGCCTTGAATCCGCCCCTCTCGCACTGAGCGTGTTTTCGCTTGGAGTGACAGTGACAAAAATAAAATTCGCATAGCCTCTTAATTCGTGTATCTATAAATTCGTACATAAATTTGTTAAGAACATCGCGGTTTTCCTGGTTTATTCACGTGCCCCTCAAATGACTTCAATGTTATCTAATATTTTCAGAATTTTCGGTCGCATTTTTTCAGAAATAAAGGGACGGCTCAATGAACATGGTTTTTACGTAATTATTTCTCAAATAGCTTGAAAATTACTCAAAAAATAATATCAAATAGGCCCCTCTAGAATTTAGGTTTTTTAGGCTCCTCATAAACAGAGAAAACTAAGTTAAAATCAATTAACTAGATGCAGACAAGTTTATTTTATAAGTATTTGTATTGAAAGAAGATGTAGTGACTAGAATAGAATAAGGAATGCTTCGGTGGTTTGGACATGTAGAGAGGATGAATGAAAGTAGAGTGATGAAGGAAATTTATATCGAAGGTAGAGCTGGACCAGCGGGTCTACCACGTAATTCTGATTTTCATCAACATCAACTTGAGATTGAAATTTGACGTGCGTGCGACGACGCCCGCCTAACATGCCATCTCTTTTGCACGCACGTCAAATTTCAGTCAAGTTGATGTTGATGAAAATCAGAATTACGCGGTAGACCCGCAGGCCGCCCTAGAAGGACGTATGCTGACCAAATTGGCGAGATATTAAAGAAGGGCAGTTGTGTCGATTCGGCGTAATACGACTTAACTTATTTGAGGACTAACCTTATTTTAAGCTTCCTGTCTTTTTCTTTCTTTATCGAAAAGACAAAGACAACGCTCAAATTAAGTTTAGTCCTGTCAAATAAGTTATGATGTGCTACACCGAATCGACACAAATGTCAAAGTACCCGGGATAGAAGAGCTTCTATGGCTAGATTGTTGGACGTAGAAGAGGCGAAAGAAGTGTGTCAGGATCGTAGCAGATCGAAATCTGTAGTCTCTGCCTACCCCTGTATGTTGTATTTTTTGTACTAGAAGGTGTGACTAACTCTTTGTTTTGTATTTGGAGTTAGCAACTATAACAATGTCATACGCCGATGCCATACACCCGGAACAAACACCCGTGGCCTATTTGGAAAACGCTTAACCGCCTGCGCACCCAGGTTGGCCGCTGCAGAGACAACCTTTTCAAATGGGGCTTCTCAAATAACGGGAGCTGCGATTGCGGAGCCACCCAGCAAACCATGGCTCACGTCATGTCATGTCCATCGTGCCCGACCAACTGCACGATGACCGATCTTTTTGAGGCCAACGACAGAGCCATAAAAGTGGCCTCTTTCTGGTCCGGAAAGGTTTAAAATAATAATAATTTGATGCCATCGACACGCTAAGAAGAAGATACGCCGATTTCGGTGTTCTCGACAAATGGAGCACAAGTGGGGTAGAGTTTGCACTCGCCGCCCTAAATGGACGCAGGTTATACGTAGACCAAATTGGTGACGTACTGAACGGCTTTCGACGCACTCTGTAAGGGAGGGACGCATTTCCACTGCATACATTTTTTTGCGGTGTTTCTTTTCGAACAACCCGCACGGCGCACATTATGCATATCCAGTAGTGTCTTTGCAATCACATTTTGGCTTAACAAACATTAACTATAGACATGTATAAGAAGCCCATAGTTTTTAATAAGTTAAAACATATCGACACGACATGAATCCCCGATTGTTAAATGTGAAATGTAAGTCTACACTCGGTACACCCGCGTTTCACCGACGATTATTACATCCCACCGTGATTAGTGGTGTCTGTCACAAATACACGCGTTTTAGGGCATGCAGGTTTCCTCGCGATGTTTTCCTTCACCGTCCAGCAAGTGGCAACATAAATATGCACACAAATTCTGAAAAACTCATTGGTGCATGTCCGACCAGAGATCGAACCTGCGTCTCAAGATTGAGAGGCCAGCGTTGTACCACCAGAGCAACTCTGCTTATTTTTTCATGTCCTTGTGAAAATCTATTGTACCATTTCGTAAATCATTGCGTACTCCTACGCGATATCGATGTATAGAAATCTACAATTTACTCATAAAAATAAACCTGCTCTCTAGTACTCTCCCCTACTTTAGTTTTTATGGCGTTGCACCTACACGTTTCGAAATCATGTTATCGATTTACAACAAAATAAAATGGACTTTGCCATTGTGACACTTTGGACAATAGAAATGGGACCCCCTACGATTACAATACGATCGATTCGCACCCCCTTCGAAGGGCAGCAACCCCGGTGCGCCCGCGATAGATCAATAGCCCAGTCGAACGTGCGGCGTACAGTCACCCCATTTTCATATTTTATTCAAACAATTCCCTTCTGCACTTTCAGTTTATAGCCGCACACCGAGCGAGCGTTATCGCTTCGATTTTATTGTTTCCCGAAAGTAATTTGACGTGATTACAGAGGCAGCACACCGTGTGATGCATTGGTAGGTTAGGTACAGGTGCGCGAGCGCACGTTCGATTTCGACGTATTATTTTAAGATTTTCTTTCGTCTCTCTTGCGCGGTAACGACAGTCGAAACGTGTCTGCCGATGAGGCTTGTATATCGTGGCGGCAAATGGTATTTTCGAGCGAATTTGAGTTTGGAAGTCGCGAAACTTTTTTTTTTTAATAATAAGCCAGTTTTATTTTTTAAATGAGTGTTTCAATGGTCTGGCTGCGCAGGTTGCCGAAGGAGGAGATCGCGGCCCGAGTGGCAGCGTTCAGAGCGAAGATTTCGGAGACAGGAGGTGGCGACAAGGATGTTCCACGGGACGAGTTCGGGAGGGTCGCGTGAGTATTCCTCTCATGAATTCAAACGCAGGACCAACGTCGCTTCCCTGAATCTTTTATCAGCTTCCACGCGTTTCAAATTGAAAATAAAATATGCATTTAGGTCAATTTTGCATGTACGGAAATGGTTTCCGAGAACGCTTTGAATTTAATAAGGCGTTGGTCCTGATGTCAGCTAGTAGAATTATTTACTCTCTCTACATGCCCGTGCCAGAGTATTCTACGGATTAATTACATCGTTGAAATTGAAATATTTCTTGGCAATGTTTCATTAATGCGAAATCACAAGTAGCCGAGTTACCTATATGTTTCAATTTGTTACTGCCCTGTTAAGCGATTTCCCGCTATGTAAATAAATGTTCAAACTTTCAGCTATGTTTACACAGTGAGGCAGCGACAGATGCGGTGACGTTACGGGCTATTGTAATCGTTTTTCCAAAGCGGAATGTAATTAATTTATTGCACATATGCGCCCGCGCATAAACACTGGACTTTACCGGCGGAACCACATGCCTGTCAGACTCAATAAGTCTAGACTTAAGATTTATTTGTGTACCATAGCGGAACGTTTCGCTTTCACACTTTTCACACTTTTCGCTCTTCCAAGAGACAATTGAGGATAATTGTCATTTTCTGTGATAGTACCACATCTGTACTTACTTATTTATAGTAATAATCTAGTCATTTCGCCCCTAATTTTTGATAAAAATCTATTGAAAATATCCAAAGTTTTAGAAATGCGTAATTAATTTTGTTGCGTGCGTTTTTCGTCCATGACGCCAAAAAGTTGACGTTCCGGTGCGACTCCAGCAACTGCACGCTCGGCGGGTATCCTGTCTTTTGGCGCACGTACTAGATTCACGCTACAGGCGTGAATTACAGAACGTTACTACAGTAAAGTTATTCGATATGTTTTTAGCTCCTAGGTCTCTGTTGACGCAGATAAAAGGCTCCATTTACATCGGAGTGTGACGGCAGCTCAGCACTGCTAGGGCTGCATGCATATTTTTTTATGCTTCATTTTTCAAACTGCGAAATGAAATATATATATTTATGTAATCTAGGTATATATAACAGATACACTTATTACAGGTCAGTTTTAATGTAATATAAGTAATTAAATAATGTGTATCGGTAATAGTTTTATATAATAAATAATAATATGGGAAATACGCAGGGGAATAATAAAGATTGGGTTTACTTATACTTACTTAAATTTAATAAAAAAAATACACTGGAATAAAATAAAAATATAGGAATAAGGAATAAATAATATTATAAATATATGCAATACACATAATAAATATAAACCTAACTCCGCCCATTCGATTAGTCTTGCTAAGAAGAAGGGCAAGAAACTTAGCAAGATCATGTCTTTTGCGGATTGTCAAAATCCAAGAAATACTTTACAGAGATATTCTTTCTCACGAAGTCCGTTTGTCTATATCCTTAGCAGTGCGTGCACATGCACTTTTTAGGGTTCCGTACCCAAAGAGCAAAACGGAGCCCTATTAATGTCCCTCTGTCTGTATACAGATCGACAAAGCGCGGGTGAGGTGGGTGCGATATGTCGGGTCACTTGTTCCTGTTACCTGTCGCGGTACAACGTGATGTTAGCAAGTACTTTCGTTAGTTGACATTCGTACTTAACTTCAGTGGCGCGATACGCCGCCCTTAAGTGGGGAAGGTGCATAAATTCTGTTTTATATAGAGGCAAACCAACTGTGCAATTTTATCATTACCTCCGTGTCTTTTCGAGTTTAAGATTTCTTTTAAAATAATTTAATAGCCCGAAGACTACAAATCAACCTAAATGTTTGTCTTTACGACTCAGCTTGTAAAATAGCATAAGTACTAACTTAAGGCGACTAGCACTGTGAAATTGGTGGCTAAATCGTAAAATGCACAAAATCACTAAAATCAGTGTTTTTTTTTGCAAATATTTCGTTTCTACAACTTTCCGTGACCGTGATTCGTTAGACTCAAAGCTTGTAAATAGTGCCAATATTTCAATTATTTGGAAATTCATTTTCAAAATATTGGAGTTTAAATTGCAATTTGGAATTATTCCAACATGCCAATTTAATAATAATAAAATAAATTATACAGGGTGTTAGGAAAAGTACTTCGTTCCTTTAATGTTGCCTCTTCATAGCCCAGCACAAATTTAATTCATGCGCGTATGAATCTTCGCTACTCTTCGGCAAAGTTCGTATTTCCTTACGCTTTCTATACAATTCATATTCATATTCATATTCTTTATTGTACACAAAAGAAACATATTATTTTCACACTGTACTTAGATATATCATGTACATAGGCGAGCTTATCCTAAAAAGATATTTCTTCCAGCAAACCTGGATTGATAAAGAGAAGTCATAATAAAAAGTAAACATAGATACGTGTATAGTAAAATATGTTAATATACTTACACCCTATGATTATAAATAACTACAATATACCTACATAAATGATAATGAAGTAACTATTTAAACAATAAACATATTTACTTATATACATAATATTTACAATAAATAAGATAAAATATATATAACAATAGTTAAAATAAATATTGTGCTCTCTACAGATACTCATGGAGTTGAAAGGTAGTACACGTTCAATCTGTTTTTAAAAATACCGAGTGGAGGACAGTCTCTGATGTTATGGGGAAGCGAATTCCATAATCTTATGGCCACGACGGTGAAGGACTGGCCGAATGCACACGATTTGTGCACAGGAGTTTTAAGAAGACAGTACGTGCACGAGCCGGCTTGTCCCTAGAAGACAACAAAAGTTCAAATCGTTCACGGAGATAAGAAGGGGAGCGTGGATTACTGAGAATGCTGTAAAGCTGGGTAAGGATATGAAAATAACGACGCTGACGGATAGGGAGCCATTTAAGCTCTTTGCGAAAATAGGATACATGGTCGATTTTACGTAAGCCATAGAAACGAATAGCCAGATTTTGAACGCGCTCAAGCTTATTTAGCAACTCTTCATTGGCATCAAGAAAACATAAATCGGCATAATCGATCAAGGGAAGAAGAAGAGATTGTGCAAGGGAGATTTTAGTTTTATAGGGAAGGAAGTTCTGGAGGCGCTCAAAGCATGAAATGCTCCAAACACTCTTTTACTGATCCCATTTTTGTGAGGAGCCCAAGACAAGCTGCAATCCATGACAGATAGTGCTCGTATGGTCGGTCTTCTATAGATTTCTTAAAGCATATCTGTATAGTTCTTCACAAATATACAACGTGTAACAGAAAGGTGTAACCATATTTGAAGAGCTTATTCAGTCAATGGTATAGAACAACTTTTACTATGGAACAAACAATGTATCTCGAAAAAACCATTTACTTTTTCATAGAAAAATGCAATGCCGCTCGGCTGAAATGTATGGAAGGGCAGATTTTTTTTTTGAGATTTCAGTGTTGGCTTCATAGTAAAAGTTGTTCTATACCATTGACTGAATAATCTCTTCAAATATGGTTACACCTTTCTGTTATACCTTGTATAAGCACGGCACTCACACAATGGTAGGTCACATTTTCATTCCATTCGTGCCAGCTTTTGTGAATCGACTTACACAAATCTAAATTAAGGACTCCTCTAAACTTCAAGTTACGCCAATTCGTGACCGGATAATGATTACATAATATTACATAATACGATTACATAATCGTAGTACGAAAATATCCTGAACCATACCACGTAATAAATGTTGGGGAAATCCTCCCCTTTCACTCTAATTCCAATATCGAGTTTCACGACAAACATAACATCCAGCTAGCCTTTTCCATTCAATCTGAGAAACGTGACCCGAGGAAAGCGGTAATGTAAAGTGTCGTGATAGAGTTGATCGTAAAAGCAAGGAGTATGTCATATCGATCGCGGCCATGACGTCAGACTCGCGCAACCCTCAGCCGGAGGGTGACAGGATTTTAATATATCGCACTTAGTAGAGTAATAAAGTGGAAAGACACGTACAGTACAGACATTCGCAAAGTAGTTTGTCTAACTTACGCTTTAGTGAATTTAGCAGTTTAAAAACCGGCGAAGTGCGAATCGGACTCGCGCACGAAGGGTTCCGTACCATTATCTATAAAAACGGCAAAAAGAATCACGTTTGTTGTATGGGAGCTCCCTTCAATATTTATTTTATTCTGTTTTTTAGTATTTGTTGTTATAGCGGCAATAGACATACATCAACTGTGAAAATTTCAACTGTCTAACTATCACGGTTCATGAGATACAGCCTGGTGACAGACGGACAGCAGAGTCTTAGTAATAGGGTCCTGTTGGCTACCCTTTGGGTACGGAACCCTAAAAATGAGGATTTTCAATTTATGAATGTTACTGCTTTAAATACTAATCTACCGAAAACTTCTGTGCTAATAAATATACGAAAACTACCGAATGAAATACTGAAAATTCCGAAAACTACTTTCAGCTATTTTATCGTAGATATCCGAATAAAAATTAATTAATTGTATGTTATGAATTCTGTTAAAACTAGAGACCTCGACACGCTCCGCTCCGCTTCGCTCGGTTCCTTATTTTATCTTACATGTAAACCTAACACGCTCCTCCTCGCTTCGCTCGTCGTCGCACCTATTTTTGACTTTTGGTTCATAAGTTCTTTCGGAAGTTCAGTATTTTATTCGGAGGTTCATTTTTAAACCAGGTGGTCGTGAGAAATTTTAGTTTGCTATGTTTAATTTGTTTTGTCGGTAGATGTTACACAATTAATTCTTTTTTTTTATTTTTTTATTTTTTTTACTTTTTAATTTTATTTTTATTTTTACATATATATATATATATATATATTTATTTTTATATATATATATTTTTTTAATTTTTTTATTTTATATTTTTTTATTCTTTATAATTTTTTTTTTTTTTTGAAAATAGTTTTAAACTTAAATTGTTTACAAGTGTCACTTTTACTTTTAACTTTTTTATTATGATACCTAAATTATGTCACAATTTTTTTACATTCGACTGATGACGGCCACATACCGAGGGCCGAAATATATCGAGTTATAAATCTTTTTAATTGTTTTAATAATGATAAAGAATCAAAAGCTCGTAACAGTTAAAGTAGTATATTTTTCGATAGCTAATTTTGCCGCAGCTCTGATAGTATAACAGTTTGCAGCAGTTCGCTGGGATTTAATTTGTTTATCGGAGGCTCTATTATTATCCTTTAAAAACGGTTGTTAGAATGTTCACAACAACGCTATTTTCAAAAAGCTAAACAAATGGAAAATGTATACTTTTATTTATCGTTAACAAAGGGAATATTTAATATTGTAGCAAGTAGGGTTTGTTATTGAAAAGAAAACAGAAACATCCTTTTCTTCATAAAAAATCAAAGAATTCTCTTCAAAAGTTCGAATAAAAGAGTGGACGGATAACGCAAAGATCGAAGTAGGAAAATATGGGAGGTTTCTTTTTACTTTTCATTTTATTGGAGACTAGTTTTGCCCGCGGTTTCGCCTGCGTTGATTAAGTTTTATGTGATAAAATGTAGCTTTTGTCCTATTCCATTTATAGAACATTTGTGCAAAGTTTCAGCCTAATCGGTTCAGTAGGTACAGCGTGAAGGAGTAACAGTATATCACTTTTTTATAGGAACTTCACACTTAAATTAAAAAAAATTATAATTCCGTCAATTTTCCTGATTAATGTCGCGAGTTCACCACGATTTTTTTGTATTGAATAAAGCATAATCCGTAATCGCATACAAAATTTCATGTCAGAATAACCTATGATATTTCACTAATCGAATTCAGTAATTTTATTGATAGTCACTTCATTTAATTAGACCGAAATAAAAAATAAACATTACTCCAATTCCAAGAAAATTGCGATCGAGAAGGGCACGTCATACGAAAAGGGTGATTTTGTGAAATGGCTCTTACCTTTTTTGGTAGATGAGCTTACTGCAAGAAGTCGGTTGTTATTCAAACTATTTCATATCATAACTACCTATATAATAACAATAACACTGTGGTCAGTAATAAAATAATGTTTTATTGAACTGTTCCCAAACAACCGTTGTTAATGAAGTTCAAACAATTTTTTCATCTATGGTAACGTCTCCAGCCAATCTATTTGTTAGTTTCAGGCAAGGACAGCGCAAATTCGCATTATTTTTCATGTAAACGTTTTTTTTTGCCCTTTGATTTTCTAATTGATCGACCAACACCTGTTGGAAACATAAAAACTCTTTGCTTTACAAATTAAAAATGTTAATCTTCTCTCTTTCTAAAACATCAGCTGTCTTCTTCTTCCTGTATCCTCCCAACAGAGCGCACGTCATACTTTGTGTTGGCATCTTCAATGCGACCATAAAATGGTCCTTCGAGCCGGATATGAACCAGCGACCTATGGATGTACATCCGGCTCGAAAGACCATTTTATGGTGGCATTGAACATGCCAACACAAAGTATGACGTGCGCTCCGTTGGGAGGATACAGGAAGAAGAAGGAGACAGCTAATGTTTTAGAAAGAGAGAAGATTAACATTTTTAATTTGCAAAGCAAAGAGTTTTTATGTTTCGAACAACACCTTCTCTAGAACTGACAGTAGGTGTTGGAGCGACCATAGACCAGGTTCTGCATTTCAACGATAACCTTTAGTAACTCACTTGTGTAATAAACGTATATATTTTCGCTACATTGAGGCCAGGAAAACGCTACTCATAATTAATGGCCTTAGCTTTTGCTGTGCCAAAACAAATTTCGCTGCGCCCAAGATTCAGCTAATACAGCGTTTCTTAACCTTTTTCGTCCACGGACCCCTTAGGAAATCAAGCACAATTTTAAGGACCCCCTTAATAAAAAAGCAGCAATAAATTTCGGACCACTTGTTTTAGTTCTACAAATTACAAAAAAAATATACTTTTTCATATAAAATACGTTAATGAGAAGTTTTTTTGGTGGCAAAAAACTTTTGGTGGCATTTATTTATGATTGTTAAATGGTTCATAGATTAGGCTGCGGACCCCCATACATATGCTCGGAGACCCCCAGGGTTCCGCGGACCACAGGTTAAGGGGCTATACCGTGAAAATTGACACTTTTTGAAGTTATTTATCTGCTCTTTTAATGAAGTTCCAAGTAAAATGAATTAGTATAACAATTTTGGGATCTTTTACTAGATTTTGGTCTATCAGAAACGCGATAGGAGGAATTTCATTCGATAGAAATAATTATTGAAATCAGGTCTAAGTTTACACTTTTTTTGATATTCTGACAAATTAGGATAGCATACAGACTTGAAAAATATTTATTTAGATGGGTTTTAACTACACCTAAATTACTGGTTATGGAATTTTTTGTAGCTATTTTAGTTAATTTTGCATTAATTTAAAACCGACTTTTTGACAATTTTCCCCGATTCCGTCCCTTTCGCACTGCGGGTCTTTCTGCCTGGAGTAACGGGGACCTTTGCTAGCACGGTATATCACCTTAAGGAACGCTGACTAATAACATGTATAAAGTTAGGCGTGTGTTGACGGTTTGTTTATACTCATAATGGCGAGGGGCGAGAAAAATCGGGTAGTAGATACCAGAAACTTCATAAACGCTTTTAGGAGAGTATTTTTGAATGCGGTAGCAAGTAGGTAGTTTATTTCGTTTTTATTGCGAATCTCTTTCACAATATAATTTCTTTACATATGAAATTGTCGTTTTCTATGGAGAATTTGAAGGAAACTCAATTTTTAGTACTAACATTTTCGCATTTTTTTTTATGAATTACAAATCCAAATTATGTTATTTCTTTTGTGTATGAATGAGACAACATTCAGCTAACAGCATCATTGATTTAGTTTATGAAAAGTGTCAGCTGTAAAAAAATTTTACGAATCTTATCACAGAAATGGAAGGCATTCAGGACGAACTGTTTTTGAAATTTTTGTTTTTGTTATCAAACTGACAATAAAGACAAAGTTTAATACGTAGATGTAAAACCTTGAAATCAGCTTTCAAACAAAAAACAAATAATGGAAATAGCTATGTAATTACAGGAACTATGAACTCGTGAATCTGTAAGAAAATTTCGGCAATTTTGTAATGGTTGTAGTCAACAACAATCACACGTAAGTTTTCAAGCAGCATGTAATAATAATAATCTCTTTCATCTTTGTTTATTTATTTTGACTATATATAAAGCTACATAACGGTAACTGACTCACTCACTCATTGACATGGTAGTTTAGTTGGAAAGAGTGTTCTGGGGTGGTAGTGATGTATGTATGGAATGTTGGGTGTCTAATACTGAGTGGGGAAAAAATCAGACATTTGACATTTTTTGACATTTGACATGGTTTTTTGACATTTTAGTGAGGCGGGTCGTTGTATGGGATTTTGTATGGGAGTTTTGCGAGTGAGTAGGCGAGCCCGAAGGGCGAGCCTACGAACGAGCACGAACGAGCCCGCGAGCGCGAAGCGCGAGCGGGCGATGTTCGTAGTGATGTACCTGGGTACTAGGGATGGGAAAAATTGACATTTTTGACAGAAAGTTGGCAGGAACAAGCCCGCGAGCGCGAAGCGCGAGCGGCCGCAGTTCCTAGGGATGTCCCCGGTCACTAGGGATGGGAATTTTTTTTTTTTCTAAAATTTGTTACAAAAAAATTTTGTTTTGGCCATATCTTCGGAACGGAAGGTGGTACATCCCTAGGGGTCGGACCATAGGGTGACAAAAAAGTTTTTTTTTTTTTTTCACATGTCAAAACTTTAACGGCCCGTATCTCCGAGACGGCTTGAGTTAGACCCATGTTGATGGGTGTCTAAGAAAAGGTCTCGCCGAGATCTAGCCCCCCCCCGGTGTCAAAACTTCAAAGGCCCGTATCTCCCAAACGGCTGGAGCTAGACCCATGTTCATGGTACTCTAAGAAAAGGGCTCGGCGAGATCTTTCTGGATATAAAATAAAAAAATAAAAAAAACGAAAAAAAAAATTTTTTTTTACGAAAACTTTGATCGGCCATATCTCCCGAACCGTAAGTCCTAGCGAGTTGCGGTTTCGACTTTAGTGATTGGTTTGTCGAGGGCTACCCGACTGCATAAAAAAATTTGACATTCGACAGGTTTTGACATTTTTTTGACAGGTCCAAAAAAGTGCTCCGATTCGCTTGAAACTCGGTATCAAGGGGCAGGTTGGGTCGGTGATTACGAATCCACTGTCAAATTTGACACTTTTTGACAACCGACAGGGGTTTTGACACTTTTTCGAAAAAAAAAATGGATTGGACATTTTATCGGATCTAATGGCGAGGCCGAAGGCCGAGCCTTCAAATGTCTTTCTAGCGAGGCCGAAAAACGAGCATGTGAGGACGGAGAACGCGCCAGCGAGGCCGAAGGCCGAGCTGGCAGCGTTCGGAGTCCGAACATGCGCGTTTTTCGGCCGAGCACGATACCGCGGCTACCAGAGTCATATGTGATGTCATTCTAGGGAGGCCGAAGGCCGACCCCGGAGGACGATTTCTACGAGGCCGGAGGCCTCGTAGGAATCGTCCGGAGGCCAAACAGTACCAAGCGGCGAGGCCGGAGGCCGAGCCTGTGAGGCCGTAGGCCGAACCGAGTATAAGCGAGGCCGATGAACGAACATACGAGGCCGAAGGCCGAGTATGTGAGTTCATGAGGCCGAGTTCACATTACCCCGGGGGCATTACAATACTGTTTCACTTGGACATATCTCCCAAACCTTTGAGATTGGGCTTAGCGGGATTCAACTACGTTGAATTGGTTCAAGCACATTTCGACCGTTGACAGTTTGGACACTTGACAGATGTCAGAGGAAACATTTCGCGTAAAGGATCCCGGCGAGGCCGAAGGCCGAGCCTACAAGTGTCTTCATAGCGAGGCCGAAAAACGAGCATGTGAGGACGGAGAACGCGCCAGTGAGGCCGAAGGCCGAGCTGGCAGCGTTCGGAGTCCGAACATGCGAGTTTTTCGGCCGAGCACGACACCGCGGCCACCAGAGTCATATCTGATGTCATTCTAGGGAGGCCGAAGGCCGACCCCGGAGGACGATTCCGGAGGGATCGTCCGGAGGCCAAACAGTACCAAGCGGCGAGGCCGGAGGCCGAGCTTGTGAGGCCGAAGGCCGAACCGAGTATAAGCGAGGCCGATGAACGAACATACGAGGCCGAAGGCCGAGTATGTGAGTTCATGAGGCCGAGTTCACTTAACCCCGGGGGCAGTACAAGACTGTTTCATTTGGACCTATCTCGAAAACGTTTGAGATTGGGCTTAGCGGGATTCGACTCCGTTGAAAGTTTGTTCAAGCACATTTCGACCGTTAAGATTTTGGACTTTTAACAACTGTCAGAGTACACAATAGCAAAATATTTGTCCACTTCAATTGAATCAAAGTTACCACACGTATTTAAACGCGCTATTACGGTTACGACGATGACAATTTTGAAAACTGATCATGACCGATGTCTTTTTTCCCACCCGATCATGACCGATGACATTTCGTGATACAATTGACTTCTGCCCATTACTTGAATGTCGTCTGATAATTTGTTGCAACCCAATTTCAAACGTGTTTTTTACTCGATACCTTGTCCTGTCACGTTAACGAAAAAGTTACAACAACAACTAAATGCAACAACAAACAACAATGAATAGAGTACAACAAAGAACAATTACAACTCACGCGGGCTGCCTGCAGCCCGCGCACCACGCAAAACACTAGTATAATAATATAAAATTATACGATATTACAATAGATATAAATATTATACCAAGTTAGGTAACTTATTCAACTTAATGAATAATATTTTCAAGATAAAAGTTAATTTTGCCCAGTGTAGGTGTAGTCTGCTGGTTGCAGTTAAACAATATAGATGAACTAGGTAATAAATGTTTTCGTTTTACAATAAAACATTAAATCAATATTACATGACCGCTCGCCTATCGGTATATAAACCGTACCACGGATTTATACGAGCTATAAAACTGTGAACACAATGCTGTTATTTGTATAACCTGCCTATTATTAGCATCAGTTACGGTTCGTTATTCATAAATAAGTAATATAATGATTGATGGATATAGAAATGTTGTAAAGCATTGTTTTGCATCAAATACATCCTACTTACTTGCTCTAGTTTCTCGTGGGTTCGACTTCAAAGGATTAAAGGGATGCGAATAAAATTATTCCGTCTTCAATCTACGAATCTAATAATCCAGTCAAAGTTTTACGTAAAACCTTACCAATGCTGTCACTACATTGTGAGGTGTCTATGGATTGTTATTATAATATTTTAGGCGGAGTCCATTAACATTATCTAGATCTATGTTTAAGTCGAACTAAAACCCGTGAAATTTGAGTCAAATCTTAACAAACCCCTAAATTGAACGGTTTTACCAAAAGTGTAGCCGAATGTGCTTTTATTGTTTTAGACAAAATTGAAAAATTAATACTAGTCAAACATCGAATATGTTATCTAGATTAATAATAACCTAAAATAATGTTTGAAAACGTACTCAGTCTTGTCAAAAGTGGTTTCTCCTGAAACAAGTTTTTAATTTTGCGCCGGCGACGAAATCGGCACGATTGTATTGTCCTCGCAAGTTTAATGGAGCGTGCACCTTATAGCGAAATGAAACAGCATGACATTTGACCACGCCCACAACTGAGTTGGTCGCGTCATGACGACCATCCTTAATGTCTTAACTGCATCTATCGCATCATCTATCTTAATTGGCTAGAAATGACATGTGTGATAATTTTTAGCCAATCATGATACATTTGAAAGCATAGCGAGTATAGTTAGACAATAAGGCCTCACCGACTTGCCAGCTCTCTGAATCGTCTTCAAATAAGGATCAAATGAAAATAAAAAAACGTCTACATACTTACATAATATGCGGGTTTCGGCATTGTTGATGGAAGCTTAAAAATATGCTACAAACTTCTACAAATGCTTCTATCTCCTGTATCCTGTATGCCAAATTTCAACTCAAACCGCGCAGTTGTTGAGTTATGCCGCAGACACATAGAAACAATAAGTTCACCATAAAAGTCCGTTTTTAGGGTCCCGTAGTCAACAAGGAACCTTTTAGTTTCGCCATGTTTGTCCGTCTGTCTGCGGCTTAGCTCATAGACTTTTTAGTACTAGAAACCTGTAATGTGGCATGGATAAGCCGACAAAGTGGTAAAATAAAGCATTGAAATAGTTATTTAAGATACACGTGCGGAAAGTAAGGTTTTACACGAATAAGTGCCAAATTGGCACGCATTCGGATAAAAACCTTTTCATTTCATTGGCACGCATTCGGATAAAAACCTTTTACGCTCAAGTATCTTACAACATTTTTCAATGCATTTTGCGAGGAAATACAACAAAAAAATAAGTATAATAAAGAAAATTTATCATCATTCAATTATTGTTAGAGCGCGCATACTTATAAATAATTGTTTTTTTTTTGGGCAGCAAAATCTCCTTGCATCTTTGTAATTTTTTAAATTTTATGACTTGCATCATGCACCAAAGAGTCAAAAACTTTAAAAAATTACTTTATTTCACGCGTGAAATAAAGGATTTCAGTTCTGTTTTATTTCACGCGTGAAATAAAGAGTCAGTTTCCGCATAATTTTGTTACACAAAAAAGAAAACTTTACGAGCAACTGCATTGAAAAAAATATTATGTTACCTCCCCTGGACGTAAAAAGAGGATGAATTGTTTTTCTCGTTTATCCCATAGTTCAGGGTGTCGTTAGATAGCAGTAACGTGCATAGAACTTTTTTCCGGAAAAGCAATCAGAAGGTCAAGTTTCACAATAAAAAATATATGAAAACATTTTAATAACACTTTGAAAAAAGAAAGTTTGTATGATGCCAGGGTAGGCACTGCCTACCCTAGAGTGAACATTTTCATTTTAACTTTTTTTTTACAAAGTGTTATTTAAATTTTTCCATATTTTTTTTATTGTCAAACTTGACCTTCTGGTTGCTTTTCCGGAAAAAAGTTCTGTGCACGTTACTGTTAGATAGGTCTTTCAAAAATATGAGTGTGTGAGAACCATTTTTCGATTTAGGGATCCGTTTGCGAAATATTAAGCTTTAATGTGCTAATTTTTATTAGAGTCAAGTGTCCCCTGCCCGCTAAACAGTTGTTTTTGGATAAGGTAACCGTACCAGCCAGCTAAACAGTGGTTTTTAGATATGAGAAAGAATTGACGGCAGTACTAAATATAACGAAATTAAAAAGAAAACGATCACAGCTAAGTAGGCTCTACAAATTAACGAGTAATAGTCTACCAACTTAAAATGAAAATTTATTATTTATTATAATACTTAGATGAAGTTGTTCGTAAAAAAGAGAGGACATCCGCTGGAGAATGCCCTAGAGTTCCTACACGTGGTGATAGAATCATATAACCCTCTTTAGGTATAATACCCAAAGGTCGTGTCAGATGTGTTTCAGAGTATGAAATATGGAATTTAAAACCGCGATTCGTAACGTTCGAACCAATAGACCAGGCGTCGGTAATTAATTTTAAGTGGGGTCCGGAAATTTTCGAAAACTATTATCGTGGTCCAGGAAAAAAAAAACTAATAATGTAATACCTTTAAAACTAACAATACATTATTTCTGATTCTGTTCTTATATAAAATAGCTAGATTTTTTGCAATTTTCATTCTTTTCGTATACATGCATAAAATTATGATATAAATTTTGTAGATTTGCAAGACATCTTATAAGTTTATTATATCCATATTTTTTTTTATTTTAATTTAATAATTTCAACTTCGCCTCTTCCATCAAGCTCTTCTATTCGGAAGATAGATAGAAATCTGTAGTCTCTGCCTCTCCCTCTGGGAGACAGGCGTGAGTATATGTGTATGTGTGTAATTGAAATTTTTGGCGGTCCAAGTTTCAACATTCCGCGGTCCGCCTATTGGCGTCCGCTGCAATAGACCATAAGGGGGGCCAAGAGTTCCTAATTGATTCATTAGAACCCTCTGCAGAGATCTCACGACAATATCAGACCTACGATAAACAAAAATTATTTCCGAATGACGTGACTTTATTCTGCAACACGCATGTTTATGTGATGCGTGCCTACGCCGCTCCAATAACACAAATATCTCGCGTGTCCACTTCAATAACAAACAGGGCTGGGCGCGGCGAATCACTCCTCCTTCACGGAATTACTCTAACTGATTTATTTTCAATTATACGTCACACGTTCTCGTATAATTGATTAGATTTCCTCGCAGAAAATTGTTACCTTAATCGGGTGTAAGGAAAAATCTGATGCACGTTTATAATTGCTTTGTGGTTGCTAGATCGTAATGCACGAGATACGGTGTGAGGAAATTATGTCAAATATATAGGGATATAATGTAGGGCAGTCGTGTCAAACTCAAACTGATAAGTCGGCCAAATGCATGAAGACTATAGAATCAGTAGGCTGCAAAACCCAACCATAAAGAAAAAAAAACTCGAAAGACAGACTGGTACAGGACAGTAATCGTTTATTTAATAATAAATAGTAAAATAAAGAAAATATATTACAACCTATTCCCAGAAATTTGACATTTTGAAAAATTTCTCGCGCTTTTAAAATATTTTTGCGACATGTTCGTGGTGCGGGCCACAGCTGGAGTCTCTTCTTTAAATTGGATTGGGCCGCATGCGGCCCACGGGCCGCATGTTTGACATGCTTGATGTAGGGATTGATTCGTACATCCTGAAAATACCGGGAGCAGGGTTATTCAACGGTCACGTACCGAAGCGGAGCAGAGGCTTTTTAAAATTGTTCTTGCATACAAATTATGCTCAAAAGATTTTGCAAAATAGGAACCTCCTCAAATTAAATCCGTCCTCATTTTTCTAGTACAAAGGGCGAAGGGTGTCGTAATGAGCCCCTTTTGTGATGGCGTCTCGACGCCGCCACCGGAGATTGCTTGAGCTACAGTTTGCGCAGGCTGCGCGCGTCGCATGCTTCCTGCACTGATTCTACTCCCTTGCAACATCCGAATTGAAACGGAACCACTTTTCGTCTCTCTCACGTATAGAACGTGTGAAGGAGACATGGTAATACAGATCATCGATTGGTACAGAATGGCGTTGTAAAACGCAAAGGGATGCTGGTTTAGTAGCGCGCCGGGCCGTCGCCGGCTAGCGCACTCCAAGCCCGCATCCATGTAGACCCAAATAACAAAATCATACGCTAATGTCTTCCAGCGGCCACACCGCAATGTAGTCATCTAAACTTAGGTTTAACGCAACCAAGTCTTCCATTAGAGTAAGTTAGGTTAAGATGCAAAGGAACAAGAATCGGGCGTCGCGTCGCGAGAACGATAGGGTAGTATTTGAGAGGCTTTGGAGAGGGACCTTCCAAGCGGTGCTGGCTGGACCGCAGCACAGGCCTAGGGCTTCGTCCCACGACCCCAGCGCTGAGCTAGCCGTTGTTCCGGCTTCCAATATGGCAGGTCCTTCCAATCCTGTTGTGGACCTGGAGCCAGCTTTGAGGACCATTCTGGCTGGTCTGAGGGGCTCGTGCTGTTGCCGCTGTAATTGTTCCACGTCAGAGAGAAGTTTTAACGACAATTTGCAGGTCTGTCTCTCGAATGAAGAAGACAGGAAGGCGATGCGATCGGTTATTAGGTGCGCAGCTTTTATTGATTTTACTCTCTAGTTGCAAAGGTCACGTCATGTATGTTATGGTTTTTTTGCTACAAACTGAATGCCTTTCCGTGCCAATGGATAATAAAGCCCCGATATTTCCCAAAATAAAAGAAACATTGCCAATGAATACTTCCTTTTACAGTAAATAAATCGGTGACGTTAATTGATCCTGATTATGAACTTTAATGAGTTTCTAAATTATGTTTTTTAATTGTTTCCCCATTTCTAGCGCACTTAAGTGCTGCTCAGGTAAATATGCATTAATAACGATTGAATACCATTCAATCAATAGAATTTTTCTTTAATCTACTACACCTAAGATTGATGAACTTATTTATTCAGGGATTCCTAACACTAACCATCTCTATCAACATTTTGAGGAAAAATTCTTCCATTAAGAGGCCCCTTCACGCCTTCATTTTTCTTAAGATTAATACAAAAGGTAAAAACTGATTGTGATTGATGAAACTCCACCATAATAGCTGTCAGGATATCGTGAATATTTCCTCGTTTTTAAGCAGTGTTTAGCAAGTTTTATAATTTTTACTATACTGGAAATAAAAAAGAGAAATATAGACGTCGTTCATGTAAAGATGACTAAGTGTATACATTTTTCTATAAATAAACAGTAACCGTTTCATGGAAAACAGTTTTTACCTGAAACTATTTCATAAATTCGGCGTCGTTTGAATATATCGCCATCTCGCACGGAGTGCGGTTTGGGGTAAGAGGGAAACATATCTAAAGAAGTGCGCAAAGTTTAATTGATATCAAAATCGTCACAAACACCTATAGCTTTATATGGCAGCTGAGCGGGAGGGGCCACTTAAGTCCGAATAAACCTGAACAAATAACTTTGTCTAAACAGAACTGTTACGGCCGCCATCTTGAATTATACATTTCATTTCACAGTGTTCGCGAGACGCACGCGGTGGCAGAAGCACAGCAAGAGAAGAACGCACGACTCCGAGATGCGTTCGGGATATCACCCCGTTTCGTAGAAGGGTCCAGCTTCGATCCAGACCGCAGAGCGAGGGATGAGGCGCAGAGATACCCGCTCGTGAGGACGCCGAGCCACGAGAGAGAAGAACGGAACGTAACCGTTTCAAAAAAGAAAAAGAAGCGAAGGTGACTAACGCAGCTAGACAATTTAGCTATTTACGACCGGCTCCGCCAAACATGCTTTCGCAATTGGATAATTTAGCATATTTAAGAAGTTGAACTACATTAGTATTTTTCAGATTTGACACAAGTATTAAAAAAAATTGGAAAAAAATCACGGAAAACGTCATTTGGCGTTGGAAATAGTATGATCAGTCTACTGATCAAACTAAAAAATAAAATAAAAATTTCCAGAGTAAAGAAATGAAAGTAGCCTTTCCATATTTTTTTTCTTTCGTTATTTTAAAAGAAATACTCAAACATACCAAAGAAATCACGCAAAAAAAATGAATGTTTGTGTTAAAATAACGAAATGAAAAAAATATTATATGAAGAAGGACATAATTGATCACTTTACACTAAAAAAATATTCCATTTTGCAACAAAAATATATGTTTTTTTCGATGATTGTGATACTTGCGTAAAATCTGAAAAATACATAATATGGTTTAACTTCTTAACCAAATACACAAAATTTATTTGTTAAAAATATCCTGAATTATATAAAATTCTCTTGAATGATTTAATTTATATTTGTTCACAGTGCTTCTCCTGAAGCGAAGAAGTCCAAGAAGAAAAAGTCGAAGAAGAATAAAAAAGAAAAGTAAGATCCTGATTGTTTATTTTCTTGTAACACGTTTTATTCTGCTTATTTGACTGATAGATTTAATTTAAATCCAGACAGGTGATCTTGCAGTTGCCGAGAAGTAGGCAAGTATAACATGATGTGGTATAAGTTTGCTGAAATAGTCATAAATCGTTTAATAGTCACATAACATTTGCAGCGCTAAGAAAATGTTGCGGAGTCTTGGAATTAGGTATGATATGCATACCTAAATTATTATGTACACATCCAATGGTATTATTAGTCTTTGGTGTTGATATTCATTTTTCCAGTATGTGGATTTTAACTCTAGTTGGTATGATCGCTTGAAAATTACTTGTATTAATCACTTGGCTCTCCTTAGGATATCTTTGCCCTTTTTAATCCTTTAATACCAACAGTTTGTACCAGTGGTTAGTACTTTACAATGCAGAATATTTTTCTAGAGTATCAAGCACAACTTTCATCAATAAATACTCGAAATAATATGCAATATCCTAGACGTTCTTAATATAATATTATTTATTATATTTGTATTATTAGTATAATACAAAGCAACTTTTAGGATGTCACTTCATCTCGCACTTTCTACATTATTCACAGGGAATCCAGCAAAAAGAAGAAGAAGCGCTCCAAATCTGCCGACAGTTCCGACCCGAGTAGCTCCGACTCGCACGACAGCGACAGCGGGTCCTCCGACGACGAACGACAGAAGAAAAAGAAGAAGGTAAATGTCTCACTCGCACGCACACACACACCCAAGTGTTCAACTGTTCACTCAACACACGAGATCAAGGTCTCATACTATATACGATTGTGCTTGTTTTTGAAGATTATGTCGAAATTCAAAATGGTGGCTCGAAAATCCTTCGAGGCGGATAAGCAGTAACAGTTATTATTCCACTGCAATAGGAAAGTATTTCATTTCATTTCCTACAATTAGGACATAATCTTCGAAAACAAATCTTTAAATATCTAACGAAATGATTGCAAAAATCCGTTTCAAGTGATGTTGAGTTAGCTTGAACAATGATCTTTTACATATCAAAAGTCCTGTCTCAATTCCAGTTTCCCCCTTTTTTGGGATTGCAAAACTTTTTACATTCATGTCATTGACACAGAAAGACCTATCCTGTAGAACCACTTAACTTGGGCATTTAATAAGAGTTGGTTTTCATGGGTTCATGACTGCATTTGCACTCTGCTTTTTTTTTAGTTTTTTCACGTTAAAAATATTTTTACTTTCAATACTTTCTGGTCTGGTTTCCCCTCGCTAGCACTTTGATGATTTTGTGTAAAAACACATCCCTTTGACATTATCTTCATTAGAATTTTATTGTGTTTCATGAATTTAACTAATAATGTAGATGACACTGTATCGATTTTGTTATAAGACTCATTTTACCTTGGAAGCTTTTTTATGATATAGCTGATTTCCACCCACATTTGTATTTTATAGTAGATCATTTCAAATTGGCTCCTTCAGTGGGATAAAATTTCCAATTAAATGTGACAATTTATTTTCTTGTTTTCTTTTTTAATCTTTTTACAAATAAAAGAAATAGCCAGTAAAAATTATCTGTTTAACTGTGCATCATTTCATAGGATAGCCATCTTTATCTGAAGAAATAACGTATACTGTAAGTATATCACAAAACAATCACACTCAGTAAGAACACTTATGTTAGGAGAATACTAAAACTATGTACTCGGACATATTCGAAGTAACTAGTTGACATCTGTTACTAACTAACAAATATATAAGATATTAAGGGTGGCAGAAGTGTGTGCACTACTGACTTGCATGGTGTTTTATTACTGTACAAGACAGATGGTGGTCTTTTAATTTTCTTACGCACGATGTGTGGTACAAAATCATACTTTTTTCGTCAGAAAAATATAATATGAATAAATATAATTTTAGCTATATTAGCCTTTTTCTTATTTAGATACTAGATAATAATACAGAAAATTAAACTTTATCTGTGTTACTACAAAAGGGTGTTTAAACGATGTTTAACTTTAGACAGTGTTTAAATCTGTTGCTGTCACTTTTTACAATATGAAAGAAAAGGCGACAACAACAGATTTAAACACTGTCTAAAGTTAAACACCGTTTTGTAGTAACACTGTATATTTTTCGGGATATTTCGACCTCATCATGATTCGACTGATGACGGCCTCACTGATGAAATCGAAAAATATAAAGTTAATTTTTTGTATTATTATCTAAATCTTAATAAAATGTAATTCAATTGCTAATCGACTTTGTACCACACATCCAGCGCGTTTAAGTCCAAAATTGATTGATGTATGGTTGTGATACTGTTGACTAATCCATAACATTCTCCCTCTTCTCATTTTACCCAAAATCTGTTAAGGATGCTCTACATCTAAAAATGGTATTCTATACCAACACCATTAGTTACAGAAGGTACGTTCACAATGTGTTTATTTATTTGATTTATTGTGTACTTACATGTATTCTATGTATTTACTTACATCTCGTATTCATGTGTTACTAAATTAGTTTTGTAAGGACTGCAAGCACTGGTGCCAAATGTTTTACCCTTCTTGTTTTATCATTTCCAATTCTCACTGAGAATGTTATGGATAGGTATGAACTATTCGAACATTTGATTCCTTATTTACTCTTGCTTCAGTAATTAGCTTAACGTAATATTTTGATTTCAGAACTTACGTTGTTGTCTTTGTACCTATATTTATTTTAATCGTTCCTTGAAATAGTACGCATGAATATTCTCAAGTGACTTCCATTTCATTTTTGTTTAGAAATTCTTCAGCAGTTCAAGGACATAACGAACAATTATTTTTATACTTGTCATATATGTTTTATGATTGCCCCAAAAATGGAATCGAATCTGTCCACGTAACGTTGAAGAATTTCCTTCGTATAGTACCAAAAATATTTAGTTGCCATTATCCACTTTAGTATTCGTTTATTGGCACTGGTGTTATTTAGTCGTCTTCTCTCCGACAATGTTCTAATGTGCTCGTATATTCCACTTGAACAGAAAAAGGCGAGCGGGCAACGCCGCGAGAGCAGCGCCCCATCTAGTAGGGAAAGGTAAATATATATGATATTTTCACACCACCTGCTCGACAATGTCCAATTACATATCATGCAACCTCAACGTAAAGTAACGCATTATATCTCAAGGGATATAAAGTTATATGAAAATCCCTAGGGATTAAAGTGATTTAAATTTGGAACGTCAAATTCGTGTGGAAACTCGTGGAAAACAAATGCCCATATGGGATTGTATGTTCTAAAATCGAACTGGCCACCATAAGCAGAATTCAACAAAATGAAAAAAAAAAGCGTTTACAAAGAATGTGAAACAAAAGACGGTGTTTGGTGCTGTGATTGTCAGTGAATTTTATTGAATTATTAATGTTGATAAAAAATGTCGAGCGATAGTGATAATGATTCTACTCCAGAGTTTATCAAAAGAGACGCTTTAGAGATTATTAATAATCTTCTACTAATGTGTCTAACATCAATATTCAATTTTGATTTTTATTAATTACAAAATAAATACTTAATTTCTGGGGCTCTGGCTTTTTATTGTCTCGCAGAAGGTGTGAAAAGTAGAGTATGCTCCTCTGGAATAAAGCCTGTCTTTGTCTTGGGCAGCTTGAACCCCTCGCTTTACTCAGGACTCTATATAACTCCCTCGCTACGCTCAGAAGTTAACTCTAGAGTCCCTCGTTACGCTCAGGGTTCAATATGCCGCCCGTGACGTAAGACACTGCTTTATTCCCTTAGTGCATAATCTACTATTTCATCACACCTATTCGAAAAACGACAATTGGCTTTAGGGGATAGCGGGAGCCAAAGACAATTTTCTTCCCATGGGAGTTTCTCTCTTCTGATTGGTCCGCGTTCGTGCTTCTGATAGATTAGCGTCATTTAACCAAAGAGGTCGAACGCATAATTTATGAAGAAGTTACTGGCTGGTTAGGCTTCGGCCGTAATGCGCGCTGAAAATAATAAGTCTGTCTATATGAAGGTATGTTCCGTTTTGACTTTTTCTCTATTATCACCGTAATGACCCTGGTCAATATAAAGAATATAAATGGTGTTGATAAAATAACCACCAAGCCGAAAACGGGGCAAAGATTGAATAAACGCTGCTGAAAGGCTAGTCTGTACAATAAGTTTTCAAATGCTAGTGCTCTTACTATTTGGCTCGTTATATTTAAATGTATAAATTAAAAAGTGAATTATAATAATATATGAATTATTAATTATCCAAATTAAGCGTGTTGTCACGCCGATCACATCTCAATGACAAAACCAGGGCATTGTGTGAGACATGCGTTCAGTTCAGAAGACCTTTAATAAAGGTTATTTTGTGACAGAAATTTTCTTTTAAAGTTACCGTTACGGTCTTCGAGTATTTTATGACTATCTAGAAAAAACACGTGGCAAAATCTACGTGTATATGATTATAAACCGCTAAGGCTATGGCAGCTGCTACATTACGATTTATAGCAGTTTATTACACCCTTCGCGGTTATTTTTAATGACAGTCAAATGAAAACCAAAAAGAATTGAAAAGGGAATCGGGACTTCGATTTAGATAATCAAAATAATCATTTAGAAGTAATACTATTCATTCAACTATTCTATAAAATGCTGGCAGACGAATATTATGAATTGGAATGTTAAATCACGTAGAAAAAGGTTTTCAAAAATTATTTCAGAAACAAATTAATACATGTCGCTTATCGCGGAATAAATTGAGTAAGTGTTACTCATTTATTAATTAGGTTTTCGAAAATTCTGAACAGTCACATTGGTAAGTTTAAATAGCAACTCAACTGTGTCAAATTGGTCAGGTTCCATGTGCAATATTGCATTTGTGTAAATATTGTAATTTATTTGTAGGCAAACATTTCTATGTATATAGAGATATATTCTATATATACATATATTAACTTAACAATAAATTGCCAATTATTTTCAGCTCGCCAGCCAAGAAGAAAAAGGCAACAAAAGAACCTGAATACCGTGAAAGAGATAGCGATAATAGCTACTATCGAAGGAATGAGAGAGACAGAGAAGATAATAGTTACGACAGAAACAGTAAAAGATACGACAAACGTGACTCACGAAATGACAAGAGACGCGATGACCGCAGCATCTCTCCAGATGAAAGAAACTCCTCGCCTGACTACAGGCATCCCTCATCTGTCACTAAGATCGATAATAGGAGACGTGAACCTTCCAAAGACGAATACGAAAGATCCAAATCAGGAAAGCGGTCCAAACGTGATAGATCTGAGTCCGAGGAACCACCGAAAAAAGGTGAAAAGAAGAAACAATATAGAGAAAGCAGCGCTTCACCTCCACCTGAAAAGAAACGCCGGAAGAGCCCTTCACCTGAAAATAGAAATAAAAGAGATGACAGTTACTATAATCGAAGAGAACTAAAGGAACATAGCAGAAATTATAAAGAAAGTCCTCGACGTTCCCGCGAAAGAGTTAGACGAAGCGAGTCGCCAGTACAAAGGAAGAAACGCGATGATTCGCACAGTACGAGAGACAGAGATGACAAGAGAACCAAGAGTAATCACGATCGCTACGAAGATGAACACCCAAGAAGGAGGGAAAGAGACAGTGATTATGACGAATCACGGCGAAGAAAACGAACTCCTTCACGAGACAGACGTGACACGTCGCCCGAACAAAGGGAAAGATCACCTGCTAATAGACGGAACGAATCTAGAAAGGAACCAGAAAAGTACAAATCAAGATCTGAGAGAAAGCCCCAAAGAAGGTCTTCAGAATCTGATTCAGAGCCACCGCCGCCAAAAGATAGGGAGCCGAAAAGTAAAAGATATAAAGAACGAAGCGTTTCGCCAAGAAGAGAGGAAAGACGAAAAAGTTCTTCGATCCAGAAAGAGTCGAGACGGAAAAGTCCATCCGTTCGAAGAGAGTCGAAAAGAAAAAGTTCATCACTTCAGAGGGAGTCGAGACGAAAAAGCCCATCTCCAGACTACAGAAAGAAACGCTCACCATCTAGAGACAAATCTAAACACAGATCTAGCTCAAGACAAGTGGAACGCTTAAGGAGACGATCTCCAAGCCGTGAAGAGTCTAAAAGACGCCGTGGCTCCCGAAGCAAATCAAAATCGCCGAGCGTCAGTAAAAAGAGTTCCAAAAAGGAGAAAAGAGTAAGCGAAACACCAAAAAAGAAGAAAGACAAAACATCTTCTCCAAAAGAACGCCAAGACAAAGACAAAACAAACAATAAAGATTCTCACACAGACAGATCCAAGTCTCGATCGCCACAAAAGAGCAGAAGCACTTCTAGTCTTAGCTATTCACCAGCACGCCGCAGTCCCGAAAGATACCGAGATATCATAGAGAAACTACCAGATAAAGACAAACGCAAATACATCAAATCCCCTTCCGATTTACAACCGAAAAAGAAGAAAAAATCCAAAGAAGCTTACAAACCTAAAATGGTCTGCATGAGGGAATCGTCGAGCGAAAACGACGATTCTGACGGTGATAGATTTTTTTTAGAAAGGGCTCGCGAAGACGATCTTTACATCGCAGAATTGAGTAAACTCAAAGAAAAACTCACGCAAATGGCCAGAAATTCCATGGAGCGTAGAAGGAACGAAGATCAGAACGGGCCGTCTACGTCATCCCAAGTGGAAAATAGAGAGGAATCACCCAAACAAGTAGAGAGAGAGAAATCTAAAAGTAAAAGCCCAGAAAAAGTTCCAGAGAAGTCTCCTCCCAAAGAAGAGGCTAAAAAGACCCCGGAGAAGAAAGAAAGTCCCGTCATCGTCAAAGAACGTAGCCCAATTATAGAGAAGCAAAGATCGCCGGAGAAGCGTGGCAGAACTCGCAGTTGGTCCCAATCTAAGTCCCGATCCCGATCTAAGTCCCGGTCCCGATCTAAGTCCCGGTCCCGATCCAAGTCCCGGTCCCGCCCTAAGTCCCGGTCCCGATCTAAGTCCCGGTCGCGTGGCAAGTCGTCCCGGTCGAGGTCCCGCTCTCGCTCAAGGTCGTCGAGGTCACGATCGCGATCATACTCTTCTTCAAGGTGAGAATATTTTTTGGGTAATAAATACTTTTCTTTTTTCAATAAGGTTCTAAAGACTAGCTAATATTTTGCATGTGGGTCATTCATTAGAGATGCCAAAATGTGTACCTCGAGAAATAAAATTACAAAATGATCGTTAATGTCTCAAGCAATCTTGAAAATGTGCCAAATATTATGAATATGATATGTGACTTAAGAGCGGTTTCGCAGCTGGATTGTAAAAAACCTGCCTTTTTCTAAATAATCGAAACTGAACACTTAAATTCAAAATTCACTCGATAGTTATACAACAAAATCTTATTATCTATGTATTGTGTATTGTTGCCATCGCAATGTTTCCATTGGTTTCTGTAAATTAGAATTTCAAAAATGTCGAGATTCTAATTTACAGAAACGAATAGAAACTTTTGTTGAATAACTATTGAGTGAATTTTGAATTTAAGTGTTCAGTTTCGATTAATTAGAAAAAGGCGGGTTTATCACAATCCGGCTGCGAAACCGTTAAAAACGAAAATCAAGTGAAGTTTTCATATTGTTAGAAATTTCGCAGCTAACTTGAAAGTTTAATTTAATTGCAATTTGCAATTTCTTTCTTATATCAATAGTTATTTTGCAATATTGCACAATAAATTTGTGTTTCAGAAAATATATATAAATATTTTTATTTCAGTAAATAATGGTATCAATTCGGCATAACACGTCTTAACCTATTTGACAGGACTAACCTTATTTTAAGCGTGCTGTCTTTTTTTTTTCTTTATCGAAAAGACAAGGACAGAACGCTTAAATTAAGTTTAGTTCTGTCAAATAAGTTAAGATGTGCTTCACCGAATCGGTACCAATATAAGGGTTGTTCTCAAAATTTTTGTAGGTAACAAAAATAAAACGTTACAAAAATGTAACAAAAAAAATTATAAGGGTTCGTTCATCATCGCTATATCCTTAAGTCCACGACTTTACTTGTGTTGAATCGTTGTTTAACGGAATAAAATTTAATGAAAAATAACGGGTTGTTATAAAAAATAATTTATGTAAGGAAAATAATTTATTCCATGTAATGAAATTTTGAAAGAAAGATTAAACATTCATTGAAAAAAATCAAATCTAATGATAATATTGAGCAAATTACAGTAACATTCTATTAATTAACAGAAAACCTTAATAATTTTTTTAAAGAAACCTAACGAATTCTACGTAATCAACTATTAAGAGTCGAGTCTCCGGATTTGTAATAAAATATTAAGAATTAATTATATATAACGCCCAAAATGCAACTTTTAGCAAAGCCAACTTTTAAAGTGGAAAGGATATCACTATTAACTCGCCCGCTCGCTAGAATACCGACTTTTCCTGTACAAAAAAAAACCAAAACAGGGTCCGCGGGAACAAAAAAAGTCACACACACAAACAAACACACTTACTATACGATTTCAATGTAACCACGACTTTATTGTATAATTTTGTTACGTTACAAAAGAAAGTTACAAAAATAAATCCAAAATCACGTTTTCCTAACCTCAAAATATTTGCTGCTCATCACATTTGTGAGGAATGGAAAGAAGTTAATGGAATACACATGATCTCTATACAAAGTTCTTCTTGCTTGGCAAAACAAACAAAAAATACTTCTCACCTGTTCCTGTAAAACCTTGTGACAAAAATAATTCAAAAAAGTCTTTTTTTTCTGTTCACGCAATCTTCAACTCACAACAGCCGTAAACAAAATAGCTGCTGCTTGACACTTATGTCAACTGTTTAGGGATATTCAACTTCCTGTGGTGCCATGAAGCAAAAAATATGAATATTCTTTTTTAACGTTATATCAGTGTTACAAAATCGTAACAAAAATATGGTAGAAAAAGTATTTGTGTAGACAAGGCCGTTTTTAAATATAAGAATAATGGATTAAATATTTTAAAAATAAATCACTTTTAAGTTCAATTCATAGCAAAGCAATAAGTAAAACTTGATATTAGGGAAGGCAGTCAGCCTTCAATCTATAGGCGTATTAGTAAAACTATTGTGAAATGGACACAAAAACTACAAAAATTTTGAGAACAACTCATAACCAAAAATGCAACAACTTAGCCCGCCATATATTTCGTTAGTAAATATTAAGATTATAATATTTATATATATTTAGGTTTTGTATATATTTATTATTATTTACACATTTATATTTCGAACTATTGCTCGGCATCAGTCTTGTAAATAGAATTATTCGAAATATATCTCTCTAAATGTGTTTTTAAATATATATAAATATAAATGTGTAAATAATAATAAATATATATAAAACCTAAATATATATAAATATTATAATGTTAGTAAATATTGGCACGCAAAGGAAAAAGTTTCCCTATGCCTGGTCTAGTGGTTCGAGTAATCTAAAGGTTGCGGGTTCCACCTTCGGGTATGTCCTGTTGACTTGTATCACTGTGTCATACAAAGAGTATTTAAACTTCCACGTAACATTGCAGACGGTCTCGTTCCAGTCGCTCGAGCTCGTCCCGATCGTCTCGCAGCCGCACCTCCTCCCGGTCTTCACGTAGCTCGCGGAGTTCCACCCGCTCTTCAAGGTAGACTCTTATTGCGTAGCGTTAAGAGTTCATTTTCCTTTGGCGTACTTCTCAATTCGGTTGTACATGAAATGTGATAGTGATGCAATTTTATTGAAACTTAAATTACGCTGGCCCGACATACGTGCCTTGACCGTTTTAGTCATCTAATCGCCAAACGTCAGTCAAGCTAAATCTTCAAAAACAATAGAATATTCTTTATTTTCACACCAAAAAACAAAATTAAGCGACAATTTGAAAAAGTGAAAAAAGGCACAATTGGCGGTCTTACAACTAAAAAGCGATCTCTTCCAGACAACCTTTGGGTGATTAGATTTTACAGCTAAGATTCACTTTGCTTTGAGTGAGTCTTATCTTACACTAATAAGATTAATACTTGCGATTGTCGGCGATTGGTGAAACTTGTATAAAAACTTTTTTAATTTTTTTTAATTAGGTATGTCATTAATCTATGTTTTAAATGACAAATCTGAAACGAGTGCGAGTGTATCTATTCATCATGTTTTTACACTAATAAGTCTACAAAGTTAAATGTTTTTCTAGATTTTCTGTTGCTTATATTTTTGCAAAACTTCCTTACATTGGATATAAAAATATATGTCTGAATATCCAAATATGACCAAGCGCTCGTGAGTTATGTGCTGTCAGCAGTTTGAAGTAAAACGGAACAAGGACATTGTTTCCCGAATATTTTGGGTTTCCTCGTAATATCGAAAGTCAATCGATTGTCTCACCATCGATGAGCCAGATAATCGATGGTACGATATATCGAATATAGTGAATTCGAATGATATAGCTTGCCGCTACAGTACATCGTGACGTCACGTTTGTTGTCGACGTTTATCGGAAGCGTGTGCCGTGTGCGTCGGGCTGAGACTAAGGAAACCAATGGATTGGGTACACATACGAAATAAACGTGCATACCTAAACTTTATGTTACACAATAATGGCCGATTGAACCTTCACAAACACCGCTTGTCTTGACAGATCACATACTCATGACAGCGTTACATAGCAATGGTGGACTGGCCGCAAACAGGATTCTGCATGTAGACAACTATTACCGCTCCTTTGGTTTCTTTACTCATTTGTCGCGTTTAGCAAGAGCGATGCGTCCGCAGCGATGAAGTGTGCAACGGGATGCAAAGAGTTATAAACGTCTTTGATAAGCATCGAGCATCGCAAATAATTTTCGATGCTCTGCATACAAGCCACAAACTTGTCTGTTCCGGTGGCGAAGACTTTCAATCAGTGAATATAGAAGCCATATTTGCTTGCCTCATCAGATAAGTTTGTGGCTCTGTATGTTATCTGTCATTTTGAAATGTAAAAAATGGTCGTTTATCACACATCCATCGCCGCAACCCGTTGCACAGTTCATTGCTGCAGTTGTATCGTGTGCGTTAAACACGACAATTTGGCGTCGGGCCAGTGTAGTTGTAACATAATATCTTTCTTAGAAGATGACTAAGTTGAGAAGTACAACTGAAGTTGATACATCAGAAATGAAAATTAAAAACTTTTATCACAAGATAATTAATGCTAACATGGTTAATTTCGCTGTAAAGTTGATTAGAACTGCAATCATTATTTTGTATTTTATTAGTGAATAAATAGTTCCAAATGTTCTGATGTGTCGATTGATTAAATATTGTTTTCTTTAAATACATAAAATACTTAGGAAAAATACTAATTGTAACTTTTCAATTCTTTTTCCGCAATTTACCAACGACACGAACAAATGCCAACAAACAAATTCGAATGTCACGTACGTACACGTAAATAACTACGGATGTTTTCATGTAATTTACTAACCGATGGTGTAGAACTATGACTGGTGTGTACGCCGACTATCGCAGGTAGGGTTACCATGCCTTTTAGATAACTACTTTCATATTTTGATGCTAAATTCTAAATCGTTAGTATGCGAAGAGGGGTAGGGTACGAACTATTAATTATTGGCATTTTTTTTATTGCCATTGGTACGTATTAATATACGGATATTCTGCTTCGTGAGATAGATCTGAAGTTATCGTGATTCATCTATAAGGAGGCTCGAATGATAAATTTGTCGATAATTAATTGTAGGTTCTGAACTAATTCATTCTGAAAATAATAATAATAATTAAATGCCAGTTTGCCGGGCAATTTCTTCAATTAGTCTCACTAAAATTGTTACTGGTCCGCTCCGTTTAGTAACAACTCAATTATATATTACCCTATATACCGCGTCAATATCCACTAAGTTGTTCTAAGGATAGAGGAGAGAAACGTACATTGCACTCTTTGTTATGCAGGCTTACCATAGGCAACGATTTTCAGCTGCAACCGCATCATACGGTTGCTAAGTATGAAGGATAATTATATGGTTTATAGTGTAGAGAGAGATGGTAACCCAAAGTCCGTACGTAGGTGGAGCGGCCGGTCCGCGTCGCGGTCGCCATCGATCCCGCGGCGCGCCGGCTCGCCCAGCTTCCTCGACCGACGGCGGATCACGAGGTGCTATTCATTACGCAGTTTTGCAGTGCTTTTCTCACATTTTAGTGTAGCTTGACCGCTGGTGCGTGGTACGCCTTAGGTCTGCGGGCGGCGGGAGGTGATGCGTGGCATATTTTTACCCGTCGTAAAGAATGGGCGTGCCGCGTGCGAACGTGTCAGTTATAAAAAAAAAAACTATAAAATTCAAGTTAAAGAGCGACCTCATTTGTCATATTTTGTTACTAAATTGTGTTCCGTACATTGGGTACCATAACCATACGTGTAAATCCCTGATTGAAAACGGATGGTGATATTGTACTTTGGATGAAAACAGTCGCTTTATTTTTCAGCCTTGATAAGTAATTATTGCCAAATAAAATATGTTCATGCAATCAAATCAAATTTCAATAACTTTTTATCACTAAATGAAAACCCATCTATTAATGAAACTTTTTATGAAATCAAAAGCACTGCAAAATGTTAGTCGAACATTACTTGTAGTAGTTTGAATGTTAAGAAAGCAGTGTTTTTATTTTTATTTAGTTTTAAAACACAATCACAAAGTTGTTGTGCTGTGTGTTAGATGTTTAACACAGTGTTGTGTGTGCTTCACTATGCTAATTTTAGTTGGGCTGCATTATATTTACATTTTCTTCTATATCATGGTATTTTCATCCATAAATTTTTTCAAATAATATTAATATACAAGTTGACTTTTGGCTTATCGTCCAAATTCATCCTGGAGCCTTGGTAAGTGATCAGCATCATGAATCGGTAACAATTTTTGTGAAATTCGTATAATGAAATTTTGACTTTCCATAGTAATTCACTCCCAATCCTGAGTGAGTCACTATGGGGAGTCGAAATTTAATTGTACGAATTTTACAAAAATCGTTCATGATGCTGCTCACTTACCAAAGCTCAAGTATTAATTTGGACGATGTTTACAAATTCACCTTGTATAGGGCTATAAAGTATACGTAAAAAATTATCTTCGATATATATTTTGGTCTGCTATGGCGTCAGCATCGGTCGATATTTAAACTTTTAATTGACGATCCACACTGCCAAATTATCCCTGTAGATGGTCCATCGTCGATCCGGCCATGAAAATCTGTCATTTCAGTACAGTGTTATAGTTTTGGCGTAGTTTTCTTGTGATTTTCGATTGATTTTTTGGAATTATGCCTTTGCGTGCCGTACCAGGTTGCTTTAATAATGGTGTTAATTTGTTCCCGAAAAAACCCATATTAAAAATTAATAACATAATAACACAAACAAATATATACAACGTGTAACAGAAAGGTGTAACCATATTTGAAGAGCTTATTCAGTCAATGGTATAGAAAAACTTTTACTATGGAGTCAACCCCGAAATATCAAAAAAAAATCTGCCCTTACATTTCGGCCGAGCGGCATTGCATTTTTCTATGAAGCAAGTAATTTTTTTTTCGATATACTGGATTTGTTCCATAGTAAAAGTTGTTCTAAACCATTGACTGAATAACCTCTTCAAATATGGTTACACCTTTCTGTTACACGGATGAAGCAAAAAAATGCGAGGTATTGGAGAAAAACCGGAACAAAGTTTGACATAGCCGGACCGTAGTAATTATTGGCCGGACCTATGATAGCGCCATCTGTAATTAGTTTTGCCTGTGGATCTCCATTGACGGCGATAAAATGCCATGATATAGAATTTGTTCTTTTTTATATAATATTATGTATATTTTTTGTTTTCCTCTTTTATAGAAAAAAGTCCCGAAAGTATAGCACGAGTTCTGAAGACACGAGTAGCTCCAATTAGTGCAGATTTGAGTGTGAAATTACCCTAGACTAAGCACATTAAACATAATATGTATTATTAATAGTGTATATTTCAAATATAAGGACATTTTTTCCAATTTAAATTCACATAATGTATTTTATAGTATCGCTTGGGTTCCCAGAGACTGACTAATGAGTTTTCTAAAAGTATACTTCGATTACTTGATATGTATATTTTTGAATTAAAATTTTAACATCGGCTGTGAAACTGTTTGCCATATTTCACATATTTGTACCATAGTCGGTCTCTTCTAAAGCAGTATTTTACGTGTTTGCGTCTAACACTTGGATTTAGAATAAAGTTTTTAATTTAAACTTTGGATTCCACTGTTGTTGGGTCGGTATATATAAAAAAACAGGTAACATTTCGAGTTTACTCTAATTATTAATTTGTGGTTTATTTATCAAGTTTCTTTGATCTCGCTTTCATACATAACGGTGGAACCAAGGCTGCAAGGGGTGTGCTACTAAATTAACTGTGACATTATTTAATTTTTTTCTTTTTTTTCCATAGCGCACCCACAATAGATCTAACTTATTCGCCGAATACAAAAAGATACAAGTATAAAACAAGACGAAGATAATTTTAATGAAATTCTCCGTTTTTTATTTACTTACGTAAAAATAAGAAAAAGTGATGGACGAAGATCGTAAACATTGCGCTGCGTAAAGGACATTTTTTTTGTTTGTTTTCAATAGTGTTTCGTTTTTTTTTTCCTGGTCTAAACCATTGTAGTTTGTTTTATTAAATTAAAATTTATTGTAAAAATACTTTTTTGTTTTTATTTATGATTGTCTAGCTGCATGGTAGATAAAGCTAGGTTGTTTTTCGCGCGATTTATCAAGATGTGATAAGTTTATTTCTGCATGTATTTAAGGTAAGCTACCACCACATTCTATTTCTTATTCGCCAACCATGGTAATCATTGTACTGCTAGTTTGGTATGGTGGACAGAAAGTATTGCTAACATCACTGATAAGTGGCGGATCCAGCATTTAGTAATGCAATAATTGCATTTCAACAAAGCAATATGTGTAATAGATTTATTTTTTCTTTACATTCCTCTAAAAATGCCCTGAATATTATGTTAGCAATATCTTCTAGGGCTGCATACCAGTCGTTTTTTTATCATCAACCATTTATCACAACCCTTATGTAACAAGTTCCTCTAACCCTTTAATCTCAGTATCAATTAGCAGTCAGATTCCATTTTCCTCGATCTCATCAAAGTACCAAGTGCTAACACGACTAACCTCTCGACGATACTAACACAATAACACGCACGCAGCGCCCGGAAGCGCCCGATCCCGTACCGAAGACCGACTCCATCATCACCGTCTACTGGAAGCTCTTACTCCAGCAAATCTTCGCCTCGCAGCTGGACTCAGTCGCCCAAACCGATCAGGGAGGAGGAATAGAGCGTACTTGTGTGTGGCGCCCAACGAGTTATCGATGCTTGCAGACAGACCTTGCAATAGCGTTATAAATAACATTATTTAAACGTTATCTTTGGATAATATGCATAAAATAATTTATGTATATCGTTTTGATACATCATAAATTCATAACCACAAATATCAGAAGATATGGTAAGGGGGCGTGGCACTTGCGAACGTATGAGGCTTGAAATGGGCCTCATGCGAGACCCAGTGTCTACAGGTTGATGCGCCGCCCTCTATTGCATGGGTGCGAGAAATATGAGTACGTGTAACGTAGGTACTTATAGTTTGTGTTTATGTGAAATAAGTGGGAGGAAACGTGGAGACATCTGAAAAGTAATAAGGCAAATATCCCGATATCTGTGATCATAACGTTTTATTAACGAAACGAATTAATCGTAAATTTTATAACGTTATAATAAAGGTCTGCATGCAGGTAGTTCGTCACGGTCGCGTTCCTAAACGTGCGTTGTCCCTGTCATTCCTTCTTATTTCTTTTATAAAATTCACGAAATAAATTATGTGATTTGTGGCGTTTACCGACCATAATTTAATGACAATTTATTATGCTTTTCTAGCAAAATTTTGTTATTTTGTGCATTACGTTGTAAATTAATGTGTAATTTATCCAAAAACGATCATAAGTTGTACGTTTAGGAACGCGATTGTGACGAACTATTTAATGAAGTAGATTCCACTTATCTAGTCAAATTGTGAATACCTTTTTTTAATGCGTTCTAACAGAGGCGTTACTGCGTGTACTGAAAACGCGAACGCCTCTGCGTAGGCGGTCTGTGATTTTTTTTTTACAATGTTTTTGTTTCTTGTTGATAATTTTATTTATTTGAACATTCCAACGAAAGATCTCTTATATGAATACTCGATTTATTTTTTTGGACTTGCAATGAATGTACCAAACATGCTCTAGTCTTATACAAAACTTTTAGGAAATTTTTAGAGATAAGTGCAATATATTTATTTGAGAGCCTGATATTTACATGACTTAATTTAAATTTTAGATTTATTTGAAATTTGTAATTATAATAACCTATTTTATTCTATTTATTGATAGCTTGTAAGAAAACTGTTGAGATAATACGGAAATACTCATAAAACTGGCACTAGGCCATCTGTTCTAAAGCAAATTGAGGAGTTGACTTTGATTTACATAAGCAATGAATAAGTACTCATATAATCTAAAAAATATCGTTTATTTAAATACTTATATAAAAATAGTAACTTTGTCATTTATAGTAATCTCGCCAAAAAGCAATATAGCACTGAATGAATAATTTATTTTAGTTTGCACTTTACACAAACTTTTCTTTACGCTGACAACAAAAACGAAAAAATTGTTAAATTTAGTATAATAATTAAAATATGGAACAAATAAAGTACATATTTAACATTAATTTGAAATAACAGTTTTTATTCAATAACCAACAATACCCTTATAAATTATTTTCCCTTAAAAACTATTTATACAAAAATTACACAATGTTGCTCGTAAAAGTAGCACCAAAAGGAATGTTTGCCATCCACCATAGTCCTTAAAAATATTATTGTATGAGTATATTACAACAAAAAATAAGCCCTTATGGCTCTAGGTCAGTTTTCCCTCTATGCTCTGGGTTGGCTCCAGGTATATCGTATTGCTAAGCAAACAATATAAAAGTTAAAAGGATATCGAGATCATTCATTATCCTTTGGGATTCTCTTCTTGTTGGCCTGTTGGCGTCTCTTGCTGGCTACAAACATGGCCCAGCCAAACCCAATCACGTTCATGAATAATACCCTGAGCTGAAACAAACAATTACTAACTGAAAGCTGTTTCCCATAAAGATGGGAAATTTCAACATATGGTCACGACATATATCGAGGGTGTCAAGATGTTTCTAAGTGTGGACTGTCAGTACAACAGTCAACACTCATATAACCTCTTTTTCACTGACGATTTTTACGACTCAACATAAGCACCCCGGCGCGGTTCTAGAGGCATAAGCAGCAAAGTAGTGGGGATCTGCGCATACAATTTCGTACGGACGGACCCAAAAAATGACTTCGTATTCAAAGTCTTGCTTCTAGAACCGAGCAGGTGAGCGATTTTGTCTCAGCGTGAGCCTTATCGTCGTACTTCAGACACAAAAACTTTTTAGGGCGTGCAGGTTTTACCTCACAGTATTCTCTTTCACTTTTCAGCAAGTGGGGAGTAGGTGTACAAATACTAAACAATAAATTCCGAAAAAATTCATTGGGGCTTGCTTGACAGGGCAGGGCTCGAACCCAGGGGTCAAGATTCAACTGAGATACCACTGTGCAGGCAAATTTTAGCCGCATAATTATTCGATTTTACATAGTAATATATAAACTACCATTCCTCATAAAACATAATTTGCTTTGTACCTCATAAATAAAATATATATTATATAATTTTGTAAGTATATATGCCTCCGCACCACTAGTACCATTGAACAGTACCATCAATAAACCCGATTTTAGGTCAAACTGGTTTTACCTAGGCCTAGCGTATCCCATATATTCTAAATAGCCTGCCCATTAATATTAGGCAGGAGTCCAATAAACAAACGTTTAAACAACTGTTATTGAATCATCTCCTCAATACCATGTAAGTTTTTTAAGTAGGTATAATAATTATAATTAGCTGGTGCGGTCGGCCGCGCGTCAGCGGATACCCACGCCAAGTCATAGCTTAGCAAAGGCACGTAAAGTGGTAGCGGAGGCGTGGCCGCTTATGTTCGGCTGATCGTACTAATTACTTTTATTTAAGTAGGTACTAATTTTATTAAAATTGTATCAGAGACTCACGGATTCCACAGTCAAACTGTACATGCAGTTTTGTGGGTCATATTTAGCTATAAGATAATCTACCTTTTGATAAATAAAAGTATTCATTCAAGCTGCTTTTCCGGAAATCCTTAAGAGCAGAAGCAAGCCGGTAGTAGCTTAGGTATGGTGAGTAGCGGAACGTAGTGGAGTCATCTGTGGTTGTTTTTTAAAACAAGCCACAACCGGTTTGCCCTAAGCAAAACTAGTTTGGCCAATGAAGTATATAATTTTAATAGTTGTAATAGTGTGGGGTTTTAAAGTTATAGTCAGGGTTGCCAGATGACCCCTATTTTACACCGGCTACCATGTTTTTCAGGCTATAATAATAATACAGAAACCAAATAGGTACAGTTCGTCTTAGAATAAATTCCTCTTAATAACTGTTCTGTTAAACATAATAAATATTTTATGAAAAATGCTGCTTTAATTAATCTCATATTTACATTCTAGATGCTCTCAAGAAATAGCAGGTGGCAACCCTGGTTTTGTTCAAATAAGACAATAATTCTAATAATTATTAAGTAATTCAAAAACTTACCATAGGAGGCATAAATGCCAAATTAATGACTTGGATCAGAGTCAGCCACTTCCAGTTGGCCTGAAGCAGAGGCAAGTATAAAGCGACTAGTTGTTTAATTGCAAAGTTATGGGGCTTCCCTTCGAAGCGAGCCAATGTATAAAGAGAGAAAGCCTGCATTATTGGGGCAAATACTATCCTCTCAAATATCAACTTCTTAGCTAAAGGGAACGCCACTGCTCCCTCTGGAAACAGCCTATCAAGGAACTCGTAGAAGTAGTGTGGAACTGTGCCCCCAAAAAGTAATCTGGAACAGAGAATAACAAAACTGCTATACACAACATTTGTATGTTTCAATTAATCAATTTTTCGATTCCACTGGATATTACTTCTTGGATCTACTGAGACTTTTTCATTTTACTGTCAGGTCCTCTAAAAGGCCATTTTGCATGAATCACATTATGATTCTGTTCTAATGCCGTCTCTTTTGCACGCGTGAAAAACCTCTGACTCTTTTTCAAATCATTTGATGATTCACCCAAGTCTGCCTTTTTAGATCCCCAGTTCACTTCGTCCATGTGCAAAGAATATAGTACTCTTCAATACACAGCGCCATCTACACATAAAGGCGGATCGCCCGCGGCGGTACGAAGGGAGCGGTGGGTGGCGCGAAAGCAAGAGTCGAGGGTGGTGCGAGCGCGGGACAGGGCCGCGTTTATGAGCACCTCATTTTGCATCAATCAGAACTGAACTCTATTCGTTTCCTTTTAGTTTAAAAAAACGAGCCCGTGGCTATTACAACTACCAAGAAAAACTGCATTTTTATTTAATAATTCTGCTTCTAGATGAAATTAGTAAAACGTTTAGATGGGGTTATTTTTCACTTATTTTTAATACAAATTTCAAGGCTGCATAATTTAAAGAAGGCCCTCGACCTTAACACTCGAAAACCATAGAGAGGTAATTTCGTAACTTCGTAATTTTTTTCTATTGAGCGAACTTAAAGCTTTTGCATTTTTTTCCAAAATTTTTAGATCAGTCCTATAGTCTACTCTACTATCTATTTTATTTTTACTAAACCGATTGACCAAGTTACACAATGTGAAATGGCCATTTGAAGTTGTGGATCTGACCTTATACAGACCCTAATGCACTTGAGACTATGGCACGTATCGTGCCACACTTCTTGTGTGGCGTCTCTCATATACTTCCATTGTAATTCACTTGCTCAAGCCGCCGCGCTCTCATCGCGCTCCACTTCTGCCCTACTGCAGCCCAGCTTTCTGTGTGCTGAAGCCTTTATATTCTTTGGTGTAATCATATTTATGTAATCATATTTGGTGTTATACATATAACGTCATCTAGTGGGGATAGAAAGGGCTATACCCTAATATGCATACTTAGGGCATAAAATTTATTTTGTGCTTAAGGTATGGAGATCACAATAAACTATTTCCACTGGTACATACGATGGTGGTTTATATTGGCCTGAAGTTAGCTGTACAATCCCGTTTGACAGGGAACCAATTTTTCCACACGATTTTTGAAGTTTGTTGAGGGTCATGACCAAATTGTGAGTGTTTATAGTGGAAAATGGTAGTTTATTGTGATCTGATGATTGTACCCTATATTATGTATGACAAACCTCCTGAATTATGTTATTATTTTCTAAGCAGCAATTTTCAGGACATTTGCAGATTAATTTAAAGTTTTTAAAAATAAACTTACCCATAGAGACCAAAAGCTAAAACAGGGTCAAATCTCAAAGATTCTCCAGCAACAAGTTGTGATGCCACACTGCCAGCGGTACCAACCACACAACTGAAATAAACAAAAAACATTTTTTATGGCTTTTTTGTGCTGTGAACACTCCACTCAAGCCAAGATCTGTTTCTTTTACCACTCCGGGATGCATGCAGGGACTCCAGGGCAATTGTGGATGCAAGTTACACCCATCTCCTCTTAGCAACTACTACCATTGTAGCCAAGACCTACTGTAAAAACTTAGCTGCTTTCCAAACCACAGTATACAGTACAGAAATGGATACAGGTAGGGGTAAAATGGGACTCGAGTCTCAACCACTAGCCCACAGAAACAAGCAATAAATAAGAAAACCAATAATCCCTTCACATGCTAGTAGACGGATCCCGTCTCTGACTTATAGTGCTACAAGCGCTAGTGGATGGGTCCCGTCGATGATGCAGTAAATCGACATGCGGTTTTAAAGTGGTATAATGACATGTTCCGAAGCATTCTTTCTCTTTTAAAGTTGTATTGACATGATGGGAAGAAACATTGGAAACTTTTACGATTCTTAAGTGTCAATGCCCCTCAGTGTGATTGAAGAGGTTTTTTGTTTTTTTTTATTTCTAAATTTAAATGAGGGTTACGGGTAAAAATCCCATTATTTGTTATATTCCAAAGATGGGAAATTTTATCCAGATTCAGATAATATATACTATTAATGGGGTTTTCATACAAAATTCGCGAAAAATAGACTGAAACGCATGACGCGGCGAAAAGCGCTTATTTCTTGCTAAAAGCCACTAGAGCTTGTAGTGTTTCGCTTGTTTTCGCACAAGCATGTGGAGTTATTTAAATTCGACCAAAACCTCGGTAGGAGAATTGCCCTCAATTTTTTTTTATTTCCCATGTTTCTGTATACAATTTAATTTACATTATCAAAGCTTACGTACATAGCGATGCTGATAACAATTCTGGACTCTGACCTTTCAAACCATAGATTGTTAGAAACTTTCAAACTGATGGTCCAAATCTATTTTAAAGCAGATTAGGAATAATAAATGATCATTTATGACATAGTTTAAAGTAAATTCAGCTTACCTTGTAATTGATTTCGTTCTAATAGGATGTAAATACAAGTTTTGTAAGTAAGAAACTACCAAGTTCATAATCGGCTTTGATAGCGACATTTTTCAGTTATTTGCACCTCGTGAAACTTAATTTATACAACTTTCAATAGTTTGAATGAGTTATCGTACGATAAGCAAAAAATAAAATTTTCGGTACTAAAATCTACAATAATAAGTACAAAAAACAAAAGTCAAAATTGTATTGTAAGCCAGGGGGGAGACAGTTTCATATCGGCCGAAAATTGGAAAACGAGAAACGAGGTTGACTGACCTGTCAACAGATGGCAACACTTGTATCCTACATCACGGTGAAGCTTTAACGGGATAGTTCAAGGCTGCATGTCAAAGATTCTTTGCCTAACCCAAATTAAAAAGCAATTCAAACAACAGATCGTAGAAAGATAGTACTTGTTTTTTTTTTTTATAGTATTCAAAATAACATAGTTTCCAAGAACTCTGTAGATGGCGTTGAACTGACTACGTTACTAGGTGCCAAAGCCAAAACGATTGGAAAAAAAAACATTGCGTCACGTCACGTCACATACGCTTGTTGGTTGACTGACATTGTGCTGAGCATATGTGCGAATGCCTTGTTATGGTCCGTCCAGGTTTAAAATGTACGATGGCTTGTACTCATTGCACTTTACGACTTTCATCTTTAGAAAAAAGATGTATGCCTCCATTTGTACACAAATCCACAAGGCACAGACTTCTCTTCTTTTTCTCTTGGGACATTTTCTTTCAGGCGTAGAAAACTCATAAAAAGACTGTCAAATATATTTTTCTTTTTCCTTGTTGTTATAATTTATTTTTTTTCAAAATTTCATTGTGATGTGATGTGACAATGACATTAATTACTTTTTATGTACGTTTCGTTTTACGATCTCAAAATTACATCCAAGTGAAATAATCAAAAAATTATGTGACGTTCTGTTCCTTGCAGTAACTTACCAAGTTCAGCGCCATCTATCTAGCGACTGGGGAAGAATAAAAAAAAAAGAAAATCCCTCAATAAAATGTAAAATACTGCTGTTGCAATTATATAACTAGTCACAACATAACTCTCCATCTTAATGACAGTTATTCCAAATTTTTTTTTTCACTTAGATGGTAAGATCAAATTTTATCTACCTATCTAGCACAAAAATAAATGAAAGCAGCAGACCGTTGTCGTCGTCGTACTACGCTAGTCTTTTATTTCAGTGTATATGAATAGGAATTTTTTACATAGCTACATATGGCAACACCTTCAGAATCGTTTCTGTTGTGGTTAGGATTGTAAATTGCTTATTATATTGTTTATTTAGGGGATATTATACTTTATAAATGATCTTGATTATATAAAAGTAAATATCCTAAAACAAGCCATTTCATACATTAAGTACTTACCTATGGAATGAAACACCGGGCGTAGCACGTTCTACACGCTTTTTGCAGCCTTGAACACTGGAGCTCGACATAATTGTTTTTTTCGGAATGCTTTACACATGAACTTTGTCAATATACGTATATTTATTGAAAATAGGGAACTAAAACTTGCAAAATTAAATAATTGCTTAGATCTTGTTGTTTGTCTGCCACCATTAACCTCACTGACTGCTAGTGGCAGACAAAACAAAGAGGTTACACTTTTCCATATATCTCACTCTTTCCCACGATCAGTGCATATGTTGGTTTCATTTTTAGTTTGTATGTGTGAGCTGTGACTTGCTCTATATATAGTTTTACTTGCTCTAATATGCTCAATTCGAGACGATCATACATTTAGGTAGCGTTCCTAAACGCCGCGCTGCCGGGGTAAAGGTTAAATTTAACTGTCAAAGTGAATTTTACATTTCTTACAAGGACTTCGAACTGTCCGTTTTCACTCGGGTTGTACTGAAACGGGTGACAGTTAATTTTTACTTTTGCCCAGAGCCGGCGTTTAGGAACGCTACCTTAAAAATTTAGATTAAGGGGCCAATTTATAGGTGGCCAGTTCGCTGCTGTACTTGTTGGCACAAATGAACTGAGAGAGGTTGTGTAACTCTTTCAGCATTATAATATAAATAGGTCTATGCTTTCAGCGCGTTCCGAATGTCGATATAGGTGTGGTCATTAGATTTAAACACACTTAGCTATCGTGGTTAAGTCGATTATTTAAATAAGCAGAATAAATAAACCAAATACCGTAGTACCTACCATCAACCATGATGGGTTTTAGTGGCCTGAAGTTAGCTGCACAGCCGAATTTACATAAGAGCGCTATCGTAGCCGGATTGTGAAATATCCGTCTTTTTCTAATTAATCGAAACAGAACGCTTAAATTCAAAATTCACTCCATAGTTATTCAACAAAACCTTATTAACTATGTATTGTGTATAGGTACTGCATTCACAAAGCTTCCATTGGTTTCTGTAAATTAGAATTTCAAAATATTTTTATTACCTATGTGTTATGTAGGTACTGCATTCGCAAAGTTTCCATTGGTTTCCGTAAATTAGAATTTCAAAAATATTTTGACATAATATAGGTAATTTATTATAAAATTATACTATAATTTTGAATTTATTTTTACAACTTAAGTAACATTATATAAAACATTGATTAGTAAAAACTAAAATGATCTAAATTCAAATTACCTACCAATAAATATGTTAAAATTAAATAATAAAATGCAAAACCCTACAAGAAAAACTTACCTATAAATTAAACTATATAAAATATTTTTTCCAAATACGCACGCAGCACTTCTAAATACTCCGTTGGCAGATGGGAGTTTCTGCTCTTTAGGAAAAAGGCGTATAAATTAAATCCACTATAAATTAAGTCCTTAAATCCACAAAGCGTTCTAAAAAAGGATAAGAAGAATGGAAGATATAAAGGATTTGTTCCGAGGAACAAATAAAGCATATCCAATTAATTTATACTGTAAGGTGTGACTCCTTGATGGAACTTCATTCTAACACTAATCAAAGTCTTCTTGTACGAGTTCCACTATTTTATTTCTTTAATTATTGCGACTAGTTTCGTCTATTTGACATCGTCGGGCTGATTGGAATAGGTTAATACTTAATCATTAAATCATTTAATCTTAAATCATTATTAACCTATTCCAATCAGCCCGACGATGTCAAATAGACGAAACTAGTCGCAATAATTAAAGAAATAAAATAGTGGAACTCGTACAAGAAGACTTTGATTAGTGTTCATATCCAATTAACTATTATAGGGGTTAGCTAGAGGTAGCTAGCCGTCAGTTGTCCCCACGCAATCTTTTTTCCTCGCCAAGCCACCTCTGACGACATTAATACCCGAAAAATCAATTTGATTTATTGTTTTCCAGTATTTTTATTTTCTCAGTGGTTTTAGTTTTATCAACAATATTATTAAATTTAGGTTGGTTTGATACGCAAATGGTTCCTGTACGAGGGGCATGCCAAAAGAAGTTAGATACTCTTTACTCATTGGTTTGTCACTGGCACGTTAGAGCTTTATAAAGGCCGGTTATCAGCTAGGTAATAAATTGGAAAATAGAACATTCGTTAATTCGTTTTTTTTTTAACTTTGTTTTTCCGAGAGAATCTGGCGGGAATTCGTTCGAATCGTTCGTAGCAATGGAGCTCACTCGAAGAGATTTTTGGACAATGATTTATTGTGACTATAAAAAAGGTTTAAAGCCTCAAGAATGTTTTGAACTTTTGGTGAATCTGCTAGTTCACGTGCAACAGTTTATAATTGGTTTGCTGAATTTAGAAAAGGACTCGAAAGCTTTGAAGATGAGGCGAAGACTGGTAGGCCGCCAACAGCGGTCGAAAAACTTGTTCGTGAAAATCGGCGAATTACATATGTAGATTATGTAGAGCTCGAGCGAGAAGTGGGCATTGGATCAGCAGCAATGCAGACTATCATACACGATCATTCCGAAAGCGTTGTTCGAGATGGGTGCCGCACGAACTCACCAAAAAGCAGAAAGAGCGTCGCGTGGATTGGTGTAAATTTATGATAGATAAATTCAACGGTGGCGAGAAAAAAAAAACGTTTATGATATACTGACTGGTGATGAAACATGGCTAAATAACTACGATCCTGAAACAAAGCGCCAGTCGACAGTATGGTGCTTTGATGATGAGCCAACTCCCACGAAATGTCGCCGTGCACGAAGCATGCAGTAACAAATGGTCGCCTCATTTTTCTGCAAGACAGGTCATATTAGACATTATTAACTCTGAATGGTACGTGACAGTTTGCGACCCAAAGGTACTGTCAGCTTGGAGTGACAAGCGGCCGAAGTCAGGAAACCGGCAGCTTCTCTGGCATCACGGCAATGCCTTGGTGCACACGTCTGCCAGAACACTCGACTTTTTCAATACGAAAAATGTCACTATCCTACCTCACCGGCCACATTCCCCTGACCTAGCATCTTGCGATTTTTACCTGTTTCCAAAAATAAAAGAAAAATTAAGAGGCAAGAGGTTTGAAAACAAAGAAGATGCACTCGCTGCATATAATTTCGAGATTTCAGAGGTGTCTAAAGAAGAGTGGGCATAGGTATTTTCTAAATGGTTTAGACGTATGGAAAAGTGTATACGTGCTTATGGTGAATACTTTGAGAAGTCTGATATCTATAATAAAGAATAAATAATTTTGTTTTTGAATATCTAGTTTCATTTGGCATGACCCTCGTATTCCCGTAAAACATGGGGCTTCAGGAGCTAGTGTAAATCCTAGGATTAATTTGTTAATTGAGTCTGGGGCCTTAAACTTCAACATCTATCGCTATCGCTTTCAATATCTAGCGATAGAAATAGATGTTGAAGTTAGACAATAGGTCCCCTGATCAAGCCCATATACTTAGGATATACAGCATATCCTAAGTCTATGGTCAAGCCACGCTGGAATCGGTGTATTTCATTCCTTCATATTATTACAAGTTAAATAATAAATTGTAAAATGTTTTTTTTTTTCAAGAGGAAACTATGTACCTAATCTACGGTAGCGGCAACGAGTGATGGCTTCTATGACAGCTGCGTTTAGAGATGGGGTTTAAAATTTCGGGTAAACTTAAAAATAAAGTGTGAGTTTACTCAACATTAGACACATCATACAACATTTTACTAGTACTCGCTGCTCTCGGCTCCCTAAATTTATTTACATGTAAATTTACACGCTCCTCCTATCTCTACTTGTAGTCGCACATTTTTTACTTAATTGTGAGATTTTCGATTTCATACTTTGGGCCCGTCCATAAATTACGTCATTTGAAATTAGGGAGGGGGGGGTCTAGTTTGCTGATGACGATAATATCATGAACATAGCAATAATGGGGAGTCTTGCCAAAAAAAAAAACTATTAATTTAATAGCAATATTGATTTTGCAGTACAGATAACGAAAATAACATCAGTTTTGTGAAAGGGTGGGGTCATTAGCTAATGATGTAGGGGGGGGGGGCGAAGATCGCCAAAAATCGATGACGTAATATATGGAAGGCCTCTTTACAATTTGCTGGATCCTACCAATAAAATAGAACATAACAGTTGTTCCAGGACACCTAGAGAGCTTCAAGCAAAAGCGAGTGAATGTTTAAAAATCACATTATATTAACTCCAATTATAAATAACAAATATGTAAAATAGTACCTACATTAGCTGTTATTGAACAGTTTGTTCAGTTGAGCCTGCAAGTTGTGTTTAGTAATGGCTGGGGAATCTAGCACAGTCGTAGGCCGTCCTTTGGCGACAGGGGTCTTCAAAAAGTCCATTTGTGCCTTCATGTTCATGTACATATTCGTTGCTGTAACACTGTTACCTATCAAGGCCTTTGGACTTTGTTGCTGTACATTCGAAATTTCCGGCATTGATTTGCTTATCACCTTCTTTCTTAGACAACCATTCTTTTTAGGTATTTTATAAGATGGGGACTTTGAAGTTAAAGGGGATTTTATAACAGAACATGGGCGACCTAATATCGGACTTTTACATGGACTTGATGTGTTGTTGTCTGTACTTACAACTTTGGCAGTAATATTATTTTCATCAGTCAAAGTTTTGTCTGCAAATAGTATTGGACATTTTGACCCATTTTGCTTCTTTCGTATCAACTTATTAATATACCACAACAATTTTAATTGAGACTTCATGTTATTTTCTGTCTCCTGTTTCATCTCCAGAAGAACTTCTAGTTCAGTATTGGTAGTCTTATTTGTGAGCTTTGAGACAGCTGCTTTATTGAAGAGATCACAGAGAGACACAATGACACTCTCTTCTCTTTTGTCATTTGGGTAATCATTGCTGACAGAAGGTTTATCAAAGCACATAATAGTGTCATCGTTTACAGAGGTTTCCATGTCACTGGTGTTGTTAAAATATTCCTGAACATTCCTGTATTCATTGAATGGTGTAGAGACTGGTGGAGACACTTCAGCTATATTTTCTAATGTTTTTTCGTCAATTATGGCTTGGGCTCTTCGTTCAATTTCATAGATCTCCTTTTCTTTTTGCAAGAAACTGGCATCGCAGCTAGATTTCGAAGAATCGTTAGATTGTGGCGTATCCGCGATGTGGGTGAGACGTGGAGCTATCGACTTCCTGAATCGCACTAGTTTTTTAGGAGATGGTTGAGCTTTTCTGTTTGCAGAAGTAGAGGTTAGCAATTTTGGCTTACTGCTGCAGTTTGCTACATTCTCCTTGTTTGCTATTGTCAGTCTACTTCTCATTGGCTTGTTGGTTTCTGTTGGTGTTTGAGGAATTTTGTAGATGCCGCTGATTCTTATATTTGCTTTTGCTGAAATAAATAAATAATATATGTTATAACATTTTAATTTGTTAAATATTTTATACTTCACACCATTAAAAGTGTCGACCGAATGGTCGATGACGGTCGAATGACCGATCGAATGGGCGGAGGTAGGCATGTATTTATATACGTAACCTATTACTATGTAGTATATAGGATGGGATTTGGTCAGCCGCCTGGATTCGTGCTGGGGGCTCGGTTGGTGATCATTGAACCTTGTTCCTGGTCCCTGGCCGGGTCTCCGGTATGGGTTCGGGCGGTTGATTGGATTTCACCTTGTATAATAATATTTTACCTATAATTTTAATTGTATATATATTGCTACATAAATTAAATAAACATTTAATCTAAGTAGTTCATGTACTTTTATTACATATATTTTTATAAGATTAAAATTTGACTTGTGAAACGTGTATTATATATACCTACTTTGCAAAATAAACTTTTTGAATTTTGAATTTCGACCAACCACTAATAGTAAACTAGTAAATCGAACATTTTATATTGCCTCTCTCTGGTGGCACGCTAGCTACTCCCAAAAGAAGTGGCTAGGATCTGGCAAGCGAGTCATGGCACAACTTCAAATGACACAGGTATAGAAAAAATTTCATTCCGTGTAAGGAAAAGTTGTACCACGTCTCGCTTGCAATGTAATATTTATTTACTACTAGCTTCTGCCAGCGGCTTCGCCCGCGTGGCCTACAGGAAATAGATGACATATTTTTTTCAGAAACAAACATTATAAGGGCTCTCGCTCTCTCTCAATTAAATGTACAAACTGATAATATCCCAAACAAAGCTAATAACGAGACCGAAACACGAGCATGCAAGGACCAAGAACGCGCCGCTGCGAAGAACTTTATAAACTAAAGTTGCACAATTACTGACTGAACGAAAAGATTCAAATGTTGGTGAACAATTGTCCCAAATGAAACACCGTGTGATATTGAACCTTATATAATATCAGGTGTATTGATAGGTTGAAATGGTTCGTTTACAAATGATACTCGGAATGACTACTGGTAATGTTAAACAACAATCAATATCGCGATGTAGAATACCCACAACGCCAACTAGTTGGTGACTGAGGTGAACAAAAACCTATATAATACAAAACTGAACTCCAAACTAATAATGGGGTCTTGACAGATTAGACAGTTGGTGTGTAAGTCAAGTGTTATAATAGGTATGTGCCCAATTAATTTTTGCTTTTAAAGTTCAATAGGAAATAAAGAATTACATGTACATTGTAATTCTTTATTTCATATTGAACTTTTAGATACGGGATCACATTAAATACTTACACTTTACATATTTAATGTGATCCCATATCTACCTTCCGGTCTCACTATCAGACCCTGGTCCCCATGTTTTACCCCAAATAAGTCCAAACTCCAAGGGTCTGCTGTTGTCTATTGAGTTGATCCCGTATCCACCTTCCAGTCCCATCATCAGATCCTGTTCACCATATTTTACAAATACACTCATCAAGACCGACCAAAAAAAGGCCAAACTCGGGAGGTCTGCTGTTGTCCATTGAGGAGTTACCGTATCCACCTTCCAATCCCATCATCAGACTCTTGTCACCATATTTTACCAAAGTACTAATAAAGACCAATCAAATAAGCCCAAACTCGAAGGATCTGCTGTTGTCCGTCGAGGAGATCTCTTATTCACCTTCCAGTCCCATCATCAGACCCTGGTCATTATGTTTTACAATGAGCCTTAGAACGGACGGAAAATGTTACATGTATTATAAAATAGCCTTTTGCCCGCGGCTCTACCAGCGATTATTCATCTCTGTCCCGTTTTCGGTTTGGGCGTTACTTTACCCATCCATCCATCAGCCCGTATTCGTCCACTGCTGGACATAGGCCTCCCTAATATTACGCCACTCTTGGCGGTCCTCAGTCATCCTCATCCAGCCGCCACCCGCAACTTCCTTCAGATCGTCAGTCCAGCGGGCACGAGGGCGGCCTACGCTGCGCTTTGCTGTACGTGGTCTCCATTCCAAGGCCTTACGGCCCCAACGGTTATCACGTCGGCGACAGATATGGCCAGTCCACTGCCACTTCAACTTACTGATTCGGCAGGCTATGTCGGTCACCTTCGATCTCTGACGGATATCCACGTTATTTTATTAACACCCCTTATAGCCTATATGTTGAACAGGGTACAAAAAAACCGCACCCAAATCTGTTCAGTGGTTTTGGAGATGTGCGTGAACAAACAAACAAAGACACAGAAAAGAATTCAAAAAATTAGTTCCCTTTGTTTTCTATTACTCTTTTTTAGTCATCCCCTTTGTCGCAAAATACGTTATGCGAGTTTTTCTGGCCTAGATTCTGTGGATTTAACTCTACAATATAACCTTAATTGTAGGGTGACATTAGTCACATCTTAGTGTGATGAATGTTCTACTGTTATTGGGACTTCTTGTCCCCACATTTCTATCTTGGCTTCTTGTCCTTATGCAGGTATCAGGTGTGGCTTCTTGCCCTTATGTATCAGGTGGGACTTCTTGTCCCTATTAGTTAGGCGGGACTTCTTGTCCCTAAGAATGTTATACTTTGGCGGGACTTCTTGTCCCTAAGAATGGTCTCCTTCTTTCTTTCTGCCTCCCCTCTTAACCATCCCAGTCCTCCGTAATGCCTTTTCTTCGTGTGTTATACTTATTAAGGACTTACCTGGCAATGTCCTTACCAACCACTTCTCCCATAGTCTTATGTCCTGGCACAGGAACTTATTCTATTTTGTCCTTTGTTTTCTGCACCACTTTTCTTATTTTATTCTGCTAAACACGAATTTATTTTCTGACGCCATTATTCTCCACCATTTTTAGCAAGCTGACACAAGTTCTCGCGGGCAAAAAGGCTCTCGACTTCTAACCATAGACAATTTAGATTATTATTTTTTCTCTAGTGTTGCCAGCATTTACATTTACAGTTTCGCGAACGTACTCGTCGCGACACTCCCGACCGGAAAACTAAAGCAGTAATATTTAACTGTCAATCTATTCTCTCATTTTCTATAAAGTTCTCGTGGCCGCGCCTCTTCTCTGACTGACCACTTCAACCTCTCCATCGGGTTCCGTTTACTGATCTATACTTTGTTCTGAATTGTCCTCGTCCTCGTTATTTACTTCTGTATCTCTAAATTAAATCTCCTCGATGACAGACTCTAAATCTTGCACTCCCCATAACAATCTTTTAACTTCTAGCGTATACATATATAGGTGCGTCAAACATCTTACACACCTCTTATTGTCTACTTTTAGCTCAGCAATTCTGCCCTTACTATCGACTATCTTTAGGAAGTGAAATGATCTTTTTGACTCTCCACTCATCATGATATGTCGTCTCCTCTAATTTATACAATTTGTCCTACGTGTGGGACATCCTCTGATGTGGTTCTGTGTTCTTTGGGAACGTGATTATTTCATTTTTGTAAACTCATTGAATACCCATTCGAAACAGCTTCGAATTTAAACTTTTTTTAAAATTTCTTCTTGCTATGTCTCTTTGTATTGTAACTCGACCATTTCCTAAAATCTTTGGGTTTTACTCTTACTTTACGGTATCTAAAAGACTGATGAAATTGTGGACATATTTAGCTCACACTTTCTTTAATTTTTAATTTTTTTAGTTTTGCCTTAGGTATCTTAAATTCATGTTTAATCTTTTCTCCAAGTATGTTTGATGTTTGTTCTGTCTCTTGTTCAGTGTCTTAAAATGTTCTCGCAAGACCCTCCCCAGACAAGGAAAAAGTAACATTCTCGGTATAAAACAGACTAGTGTTATGGTTTTCTATTTAAAATTGAACTGGTGTTAAATTCTTAGAACATCTTCATTTATGAGTCTATACATTATGACTCTAATAGACATAAATGGAGGTTCAAACAACTATAAAGTTTTTGGTAAGATTAAGTTGCTAAATAAGCGATTCTATATTTAAGTAAACATTTGTAACTCTTTGGTAAAATTTATTGATATTGATTTATATCTCATTTGAATAGCCTTTTCAAACTTGATACATTTATTTCTAACCTTCACAAGTTTCACGTATTCGCTTTATAACTTCTATCAATTTTGAGTTTTCTTTCAATTCTGAGTTTCACAAAGGTTTCTGTAGTAAATGCATGGTAGGTACTCGTACTATTTATCGTACCTACTTAAATAAGACCAAATTTGTACCATTTCCCTTAGGTAAATAAATCAATCAAATAAAATGTACAGGGAAAACTCTTCTGCGTGGCAATTCGTAGCAAAGGGTCAAACGAAGATTATAAGTTATATTCTAAGTCTATTAATTTTAATTTCTTATTCAGTAATTTCGTAATCTGTTCTAAAAATCATTTTAGCTTGTTTCTTACTATATAAAATATACTTTTAATTTTTGGGCTACCCTCGAGGCGAACTGCATTAAAATAGTAAAATTAGATAAACTTTAACCATATCCACATATCCGATCACTTAGCTCGCCTGGCATGTTCTAAGGAAAACAGCGATATTCTTCACTATGAACTTAATTCGGTACTCATCATTTAACGAGGCCATTATTATTGCTTAAGATCAAGATCAAATAAATTCTTCTTTCGTGTTATAACAACAAATCCCTTTTCTACTATTTTCTACTATTTACTTGATTCATATTTGATGCCAAAACAGTAGCCAAATTATATGAAATTTGCAGATTGAGGAAGGGAAAACATTATGAAAATAAATAGCACGAACATCTTTAAACTTTAACTAAGAGTGTAGATCAGACTGTGAAGAATTTTCAGATTGTTCATCCTGTCAAGTTGGTGAACTGACTGTTCACATACAATAGTCACCATAATAATCGGTAACTGATTAAATTACCAGACTAAACCACGGAAATTTCTATTTCTATTCTATTTCTTATTCTATTATTTCTATTTTTTATTCCATCTGTTTTTTAAATATAATTTTAGTTTAGTTTCTGATTATTGTTAATTGTTTTTTTTTTTTTTTTTTTTTTTTTTTTTGTTTCCTATTGTAATATAGGCTAAGGCGGAATATCGACGGTTTTTTGTTTCTAACAAACAGCCATAAGTCGAGCCTTAGACCGATTTATCTTATGTGTTTTTTTTTTTTTTTTTTTATATTTTTTTTTTTTATTTACTTGTGTTTATTTGTGTCAAATAAACAGCTTCTATTCTATTCTGTTTTTATTTCTATTTCTATTCTGTTTCTATTTCTTTCTCCAAATAAATTACTGTCATTTGTTAAATTTATCTTATTTATTTTATTAATGCTAATTTTAAACGTAAGAGCTTAGATATTCCTTCACAAATCCACACCGGGCCGAGTTTCTTGTCCGGGCCGCAAGACCAACCCGTCCAGAAATCAACTCGCGTCTCAACACCTCTCTGCTCAACAATGACCGTTCAAAATTAAAGTTTCGTTACACCTGTGTCGGCTCCTTCAACACGAATTCAGAGGAGGTCATCTCAACATTACTCTTCTACTAAAGCTTCTACTTCGCTCGGAGTTTCGCTATACGACAAAAACCCGTTCAAAAACTCAGCGCTACGACCCCGTGCTCCCAGCCCAGGGTTCCCTAATGAACGCACCTCAGCATTCTGCGTCAGGATGACGTCACATGTAGTCAGGTATAGGTTGGCATAATATTTCTATACACCCATCATAATTCTAGGGAAAGGTTAAGCAGATGAAAACTTTAACAAATGTAGTTCCTTATTATTATTATGCATGAGACCAATCATGGTCAAAACATAAAGTTCATCAAATGTAGGTATGTAATTTTCATCAAACTGTTGGAATTTGAGTTAAAAATGTTCCATAAATTACAATCCCTAATCACGAATGGCGTTGAACAAAGTACACCTGATTAGGAATTAAGGATTAATTCTTGGCATCATTATAATTTGACTTATTTTCTATGTTCTATAAAGACAATGGCATTATAGCTCAGCAATCACTTTATGAAACGAATAATTTCACTTCAATTAGAACATTCAAACATAACAACAACTATTATTCTCAATTCTTGTTTGCATATACTATGTAAATTTAACCTTTTGGACGATTAGATGTGTAATGCTCAATTAAAAATTCTTGTTTTATTGTACAATTGCAACTCAAACTAGTATACTTAGAACCGAGTATTGGCAGTTCTCGGATTTGCTTCCTTTTGAATTTAAGTATTGAAATGTAATCTTATAGTTATGCTTAGGAACAATTTACTTGAAATAATTCTGAAATGGTTGTGGAAAACTTTCAAGTTGCCCACATCAGAAACATTAAAAATTCCAAATCTTCGTTCACTTGGGCGAGATAAGGCCTCTTAACGTTATGTAACGTTCTTTCCGAAACTTGCCATATTACAAGGACTGTTCGGACAGTCATAAAATGTTGATGAACTCATTCATACTTATTGAAGGAACTGTAGAATTTAAGAGTGCATACAAAGTATGAATCAGAACTGAACTCCATGATGTTTCCTATTAGTTCAATAAACAGCGCGCTCTGAGTCGTGGCTATATATAACATCAAGAATTAAGTGACACGCGCTCACGAAAACCAAGTTTCATAACTCTTTCTAAACGAATTTATAGATCATTTCAGAACTTAGTCAAGGGTTATTTGTTTCCTTATTTCAATACAAACTTCTAGGTTACAAGGTTCGCGCTCACGAAAACCAAGTTTCTTCTCAATAACTCGATTTCTAAATGGTTGTATCGTTACTATAACATGTTCATTAGAAGCATAGTTTACTACTTTTCTATATTATTTTTATTAACCCATTGATCAATATGCATGATGAAATGGTCATCTGAAGCCGTATATTCGACATTATACGGACCCTTAACAGAACTTAAATATCATACTGGCATTTAATAGGACTTTGACATAATTCTGACTCTTAACAAGACCTTGTCATTATACTGACTCTTAACAGGATTTTGTCATTATAAGCAACTGTCAAACTTTTAGAACCTCTAGACTGGATTCAGACAGAAACATTCAAACATTGCATCAATGGGAACTTTAAGCATCATTTAATGCTATAAACTCCTTTTAAAAACATATCACAGAGCTACTTCATATTACCCTTTAAAATTGAATAGGATCTGTACTGATGGAAGCAGACTCCAGTAGACTTTCTTGGCACTGATTTCTTAATTTATTGAGAATTTGTTGAAGTGCTACACTTATATTTCATACATTTCTTCCATTTCTTTCTGAACATTTCTCATGCACTTTGCAAAGACAACACCTTAACCTCTTTCAGCATTTTATAGTATTATAGCCACTTTATTGCATTCATAATTAAATACTGATCATTATAGAAGATGCATACATTCCTTCTATTATTTACTTTGAGCCGCTTTATAAGTAATTTTCACTGAAGTAACTTGTGGAAAGGTAGCTCCCTTGAAGCATTCTTTTATATGTCTTACTTTCTATGTTGAATTGCATAATACTCTATTTGTCTCTAACTGTGTATTCGAAATCATTGGTAATCAATTTACAGCTATAACCTCACTAGGCTAAAACAGATGACGACTTCTGTGTTCAAACTTTGGAGACAATTTTGTATTCTGGATGAAATAATTTTCTGGATTCTGTAGTAGTTTTCTTATGAAGGTATCATCAAAATCTGTGAGAAGTTACTTCTTTGTGAACCCATTTGTGACAATATGTAAAAACACTAGCAGGCTTTTATTTCTGGGAATTAAACACATCTCTATCTTTACAAAATGAGGCAGTAACACTATTCAATTACTTAATTTATAAAATAATTGAAAGCAAGGTAAGCTGATGTTAATTCTGTACTTCAAACTTTATAAATTCTATTTGTATAACATTTATTATTAACGCCCAGTATATTGATGCGCATAATAGTTTCAATTGACTTGTCTTTCACAATTCACGCTTGGAACACCTCAGACTCCCACTTCAGGGATTCCATCATAGCCTTATACTTTTATTATTGGTTGCTAGCTATCATGGCATTCAAATCTACATTAACAATTCTGAAACTGTTACCTGTTTGTTGTATCAAGTCTTAATATCAAAGTCAGTGTATGTTTGATCATGTATGAGAGTTCTGTTAATTTCTCATCTATTTTGTTTAAATACCTGAATATTTGAGAGCTTATCAACTTTACAAAATTTTCTGTTAGGTAAGAATTTTATGCAATGCTAGTAATGTCTATTGACAAGACTGCAGATAATATAATACTATTCTTTAAATTTAGGCAAACAACCAGTTACAAACTCTATAGAATTCAGCTCGCTAAAAATCAAGTGTACCTACTTATTCTGTTGTTTCAGACTTTCGAAGCTAAGTTTCTCTTCAGTAAGTTTAGATTGTAATATGTAATAACTGTTTGCTTTGCCAAGCAATATCGTTAAGTAAATTCAACAAATTTTCTCAACTCATGTCCTCAGGAATACAAAGGTCTTCCTTAAGTACACACAGGTCCTCCTCACAAAACACACCACAAAACACCTTATCTATCTTGTAAAGTACATAGTTAGTTAAACGAATACTTTTTGTTTCTCTGAAACTGACAGCAAAGAAAGCTGCTTAGTCCAGTCAAGTGCTGCGCGCTAACTCCGATGCTAAAAGAAGCGCTAGATTCTGCTAACATTCAAACATAATTTTGATTTCTAAGTGTTCTAGCGCTGACTGTCGGCACTGCAGCAACGTCAGCTGTTTCTGTTGTAGCTACCGCCATCTTTTGGCATGAATGTGAAATACTTTCTACCACAGATGATCAAATTCACTAGATATGTGTAGGGTATACTTTGTTAACACATTTACAAATATTATTTCTAGAACTAGGTTTACATTTAGGCTACTAATAATATTATTTAATAGTAATGGTTTTATCCCTGGTACTTTACCAGTAACTCTACCCAAATAAGCTAGGCTCTATTCTAATTCTATGTTCTTTCTTATTAAGCAATTATCTCACAACTCCCCGGCAGACATTGACAAGATATCTATCTAGTGGTTAAGTGATCTGTGGTTTTCACCAACTTCAGTCAGTCAGATGTTCTACAAATTTTGTTGCTACAGAAATTGGCAAGTTTTAAATATTTCTCTGTCTCATGTCCGTCCAATGTTCAACACAAATATAAATGCATATACACACATCGGCGCCTGACGCATGCATAAACACCCATACTGTGTCATGTCTTAACTGTGAGTCTGTTGCAAATCAATTATTGGAATTCAATGACTCTGTCATCATAAGGAATAACTTCTACAAAGTCAAACTTCTAAGTCTCTTGTCACAATACAAGAAAAATTTGGTTCTCATTTGTATAAACTAGAACAAGTGTTATTATACTTTGATCACCTTTAGTGAAATGTAAAAAATAAATGTGCTTGTTTCAAACACTTGCTTTTCTCATATATTTTTTTTTTTTTTTTTTTTACCAATCAAATCATTGTACTTTTACTTGTTTCACCAAGTACACCTAGTCATTGTTTTAACACTTTTCTTTTGCCATATCTCTCAGTTTTAAGTAACCACGCTGATCAGAAACTGTCACTATACACCTAGTTCTGCTTATATTAAGTCGCTGGCTCGCAGCAGTTGGAAAGGCTATCCCAGCTCCTCCACCATGTCGCAAAATACGTTATGCGAGTTTTTCTGGCCTAGATTCTGTGGATTTAACTCTACAATATAACCTTAATTGTAGGGTGACATTAGTCACATCTTAGTGTGATGAATGTTCTACTGTTATTGGGACTTCTTGTCCCCACATTTCTATCTTGGCTTCTTGTCCTTATGCAGGTATCAGGTGTGGCTTCTTGCCCTTATGTATCAGGTGGGACTTCTTGTCCCTATTAGTTAGGCGGGACTTCTTGTCCCTAAGAATGTTATACTTTGGCGGGACTTCTTGTCCCTAAGAATGGTCTCCTTCTTTCTTTCTGCCTCCCCTCTTAACCATCCCAGTCCTCCGTAATGCCTTTTCTTCGTGTGTTATACTTATTAAGGACTTACCTGGCAATGTCCTTACCAACCACTTCTCCCATAGTCTTATGTCCTGGCACAGGAACTTATTCTATTTTGTCCTTTGTTTTCTGCACCACTTTTCTTATTTTATTCTGCTAAACACGAATTTATTTTCTGACGCCATTATTCTCCACCATTTTTAGCAAGCTGACACAAGTTCTCGCGGGCAAAAAGGCTCTCGACTTCTAACCATAGACAATTTAGATTATTATTTTTTCTCTAGTGTTGCCAGCATTTACATTTACAGTTTCGCGAACGTACTCGTCGCGACACCCTTTCTATTTTTATTACTTTTCTTCAATGTACAGACACACTGAAACCCAGTCTTTACTCTTTTATTATATGTATTGATTTTTCCGACAGTTACGTCACACAGTGGATTGAAACTGTAATTTTATTTTTTCACTTTTTTCTTTATTCCGACCTAATTAACCTTAACAATAGTTGTGCTTTGTAATTTTTTGCTAAACCTTATATAGAACATACAAAAAGAAATGAATTCCTGCTTTGTTTTGATTGACTGTTCTTTAAAACCTTTTTTTTCTTAAACCTTGTCTACTCTACTATCCTTCTGCACCATGAACATATGCATCAAGTTGCAATTCATCTAGATTTTTTTAAAATCTCTCTATTCAATTAAAGTATAGGCTTGCTTTTTACATTCAGTTTTTTTAATCTAATATTATAAAAAAATACATGATTTTGAAGTTTTTTGCCCTTCTTCTTAGCAAGACTAATCGAATGGGCGGAGTTAGGCATATATTTATTATATGTATTATTGCATATATTTATAATATTATTTATTCCTTATTCCTGTATTTTTATTTCATTCAAGTGTATTTTTTTAATTAAATTTAGGTAAACCCTACCTTTATTATGTCTTTGTGTATTTCCACATATTATTATTTATTACAATTATTATTTAAATAACAAAAAAAACCGAGCTGTGATAAGTGTATGTTATACTTATTTCAAAATGGTTCGGAAAAGTAAAAGAATAAATAATTGAAATTTACATATAACTTAAGATAATAAATAATCTAAGCTTTGAAATTTATTTATTTTTTAATTTTTCTCGAAGAATTGCAACACTTTCATAGTGCAGAACGATAGTAGAGTAGACAAAGATCAAGAAAAAAAATGTTTCGAAGAACAGTTGATTAAAACAAAGCAGGCATTCAGTTCTTTTTGATCCATTCCATGCAAAAAAAAGAGAAATATCTAATGTTTTACAATGCCACTAGTACAGAGATCTGAGTTCAGTTCGTGCGTCGTCATTTTTCGTAAGCAAGCTAGTTGGGTGCGTTTCGTGCGTTTTCAATTATGTAGAAAGGAAAGCCTTCACCGCTGAGTGCGGTTCGGGCGTCCAGTTATTATTACTGATTTCAATGGGCCCTTTTCGTGCGCTTTTGTAGGAACCATAGAGTGAGATACTATTGAATAATTTATTCGGAAATAAAAATAGTTAATGTGTACTTAAAATAACAATAAAGAACTACAAGATTCGGCTGCAACTGCAAGTATCTACGCACAGATAACTTGACTCACTCCACTTCAGTGCCTACCTATTTTTTATCACTTCAAGGTCAAAGAAACAGGATTAAAAATAATAATTTTTGTCTCTTTCTTATACAAAAGCGCATGAAAAGGGCCCATTGAAATCAGTAATAATACCTGGACGCCCGAACCGCAGTCAATGGTATAGGTTTTTTTTTCTACATAATTGAAAATGCACGAAACGCACCCACCTTTGTTAACGAAAAATGACGACGCACGAACTGAACCCAGACCGTTGCATGGCAGATACTTCCATAATAATATTGTTAAATTACCTTGGCTGAGAAGAGGTTTCTTTACTCTGGACTCAGGTTTATGAAAGTTGGGTGTTTCTGCATTAGCCATAGTAGATCTTGAATAAAGCTGGAACAGCAATGTAACCTTATTATTTTGCTGGAGAAATTGTGATGCCAAAGGACAAAAATATTAGCCTATTTTATAATGAAAAAAGTAGTATTAAACATTAATGAATTTAGACAAATAAGTGGATTTTTGTTTCTAGAAAGTCTTTCCAGTATGAATTATAAATATTAATAAATCCCAGGGGTACACAACCCACCATTTAGAAACCCACCTGGTGCATGTACAGTGGAGATCACGTCAAGTTGTATTCAATGTTTGAACATTGCCTTCCTGTCAAGCTGAACGGCGAAAATAGATAAAAGTTGTATGATTGTAAAAGTTGCATGTTGACAACAAACTCTCAAAAAACTTGCGAGTGTTTTTGTGTAACAAAATAATATATTATATTTGAAAGGGCTAATTGCACTTTCTTTCTAACACTCAAAATTTAGAGTAGTATGCATCTTAATTGTTTAGATTGATGTGATTTCCATTGTACATCATTTTGATGATTATGTGTGCTACCTGCTTTCTGACAGCGGTATGCTTCATCTGTCCATTACCAGTGTGACTTATCATTTTGTCCATCTTTACGGAGGAATTCCACTTTTTCTTTGTAGACGTTGCCGTTGGTACAGCAGTTTTCGGTTTCTTTCTTGCGGTTCCCCTAATAGCTGAAAATAAAGACATTTTCTTCGAGGTTCCTTAATCAAAGTTGTTGATGAATAAAATACATATACATTGGTGTCGATTCAGTGTAACATGATTTAACTTATTTCACAGGACTAAACTTAATGTAATTGTTCAGTCTTTTTCTTTCTGTATAGAAAAGATAAAGACAGGATGCTAAAAATAATGGTAGTCCTGTCAAACAAGTTATGTACCGCCGAATCAACACCATTGTCACAACATGAATCCCAGCAGGGGTGTCAAGAGGTGTTTCTAAGTATAAACTATGAAATGCCAGTGGCAGTCCACACTCATAAATCCACATTTCACCTATGATTATAATGACCCAGCATAATGGGCGGTGTCCCCTAATGCCATGCTTTGTGCACTAATTATACCCAAAGCTTAACATGCCTTCCGAAACACATTGGATTATGGGATTAGAACCCACAACCTCCAGATTAGTAGTTGAGTACCCGCACTAGACCATAGCCATAGAGGAAAGGTAAGGGAATAATGTAAATTAAAAAATAGGAATTACCTTCCATTTCAGCAGTCATCTCAGCGATAGTAAGGGGTTTGAATTTTTCAGCGGTGTTATTTACGGTCGGGGTAATGGTGGACTGATACCGAGGCTTGTGAAGAGAAAGAGAACCTGGAACCAAACGTAAGTACATAAGTTGTACCATAGACTAATAATACAAATATACTTGTATTATTAGTCTATGGTTGTACTCATATTTTGTAAGATATTTGATGTTTTCTGAGTTATTAAGGTCGGAGTGTCGATAAGGGGGCGCGATACCCTCCTCCCCAACCGCTATTAGTAGTGTAAGAAATATATATAAATCAAAAGACTAGACTACTATTAAAAGGAAAACCAAGGACTTCAGAGGATGAGGTACTAAATCAGAACTTACTCAGTTCGCGTAATAAATCTGCTGGGGTTCTTGACCGTGTAACAGCAACATCTGTAGCCTCCATTTTGATCGATTTTTATCATACAGTGATCATTAAATATACGGAAATAAAAATAAAACATTTGCACTTCAACCCAATAACAACATACAAACCAACGTCAATCATCAACGTTCGTTTGGATTTTAAATGTTTTACATTTGTCGCGTTTAACGAACACGACGCAACTGCAGCGATGAACTCTGCAACGTGTTGCAAAGAGTTTTAAACGACCATTTCGCATTACTTCGACAAGCATCGATGCTCTCTGCATTGTATTCGTAATTTCGTATACAAGCCACAAACTTATATACAGCAATTAATATAGAAGACATTTAAGTTTGGCCCAACGGAGCAGAAGTTTGTAGCTCTGTAATTTATCTGTCATTTTGACAGGTAAAAAATTGTCGTTTATCACACATCCTCAGAATAAGGAATACAAATAGAAACCTGACTAAAATAATACGCGGAGAAAGACACCTATCCTTGATTTTCTTACGACATTCTAGTGCGTTAGAGAGAGATGGATGTGTGTTAGTTTTTTCTTAATTAGGTAGGTTGTCACTAGTTCGTTGCTTTGCTAGTGATGTAACAATGTCGATTTTTGACTACGATAAATAAACCAAATCGAAATGATCCGCGACCAATCTCCTTACCACACATTATATCGTATCAAAGTGTGAAAAAAAAGAGAATGCAGGAGGCACCGACCTTTCTGGTGACATCCTCTTGCTTTGGAAGGAGGCCAAGAGAATTAATAGCAAAGTGGTCTCTGTCTACCCCAGTGGGACACATGTTATATTGTATAAATAAGGAATTAATAAAAGGATATCTTTCGTTTAGCATAATATTTTTTATTAAGTACAAATTACTATATCGTAGGCAGGTAGGTACATAAGTTAAGTCCAAAATTGTGCTTGTTTCTAGTACAAAAAATGCTGTAGCTTGTATCAGAGATACAACCGTAAACCATTTAAGTGGATACTTTTTAAGTCGCCTCTTAACTCAATCAAATAGATGTTCGTTGATGTCGCGTCTTTGTTCAATCAAGGAGGAAGGAATTAATCGCAACAATAGAAATCATAATAATCATAGACTTATAGGATTCGTAATAATAATATTATGTCAATGATGAGCGATGACAGCGCAATTACTACAGAGGTAATTTCAATTTTTTTTTATTTCTATCAGATAAACAACAACTTATCTTGAATAAAAACTAATAACAAATAATGAACGATTAAAATACCTAATAACCTGTAATAAGAAATCAAATTATGCGCAGTTCAATTCAATAAGCATTCCCAAAATTCATTTCACGATAGAACTACCCTGTCAAAGTACTTTTTTTGTCAACCACTAAGTACGAAAATGTCTTGATCTGCGGAATTTATTCGTGAAGTCGATCACGGCAGTAACGTGAACGAACAGGCCTTTCAGAACGATTTGCGAACATAGAAATATGCACTTTTCTAAACCACAGACATCCATAGGTACTGGTTCTGTTGCCTAAAATTGAAAAATTATCGAGTTAATATACTATGTATAGTATAGTACAAGCACGTACCTACAAACAAGATTGATAATGCAATTATACATAATTATTTAAAGGTTACCAATGTGTCTGTATCTGGTAAATATAACGTTGGTAAAAGTCTCCATTTTAAATTTTCGTTTGGTCCAAAAGAATCCGACGTAAAGTGTTTCGAACAAATATGACTGCTTTTTTTAATTGCCCAATTTGGTCAAATTATTCGTCTAAGCCATTCACTTTTTAATTCTTCCCTTTTTGGAAATCTGTAACAAAAAAATATAGCGATATTTATTCGGCATTATTTTTCTTTTAACTCGCGCTGCAATGAGGGATTTTCTTTTCTTTTTTTTTTTACTCTTCCCTAGTCGCTGGATAGACGGCGCTGAACTTGGTAAGTTACTGCAAGGAACGGAACGTCACATAATTTTTTGATTATTGCACTTGGATGTAATTTTGAGATCGTTAAACGAAACGTACATAAAAAAGTAATTAATGTCATTGTCACATCACATCACAATGACATTTTGAAAATAAATAAATGATAACAACAAGGAAAAAGAAAAAAATAATTAGCAGTCTTTTTATGAGTTTTCTACGCCGGAAAGAAAATGTCCCAAGAGAAAAAGAAGAGAAGTCTGTGCCTTGTGGATTTGTATAAAAATGGAGGGATACATCTTTTTCCTAAAGATGAAAGTCGTAAAGCGCAATGAGTACAAGCCATGGTACATTTTAAACCTGGACGGACCATAACAAAGCATTCGCACATAATATGCTCAGCACACATGTCATCAACCAACGAGCGTATGTGACGTGACGCAATGTTTTTTTTTTTCAATCGTTTTGGCTTTGGCACCTAGCAACGTAGTCAGTTCAACACCATCTACAGAGTTCTTGGAAACTATGTTTTTTTGATAGATGGATTATCCTTTATGCACGGCTGCCGCGGGAAACAATGTTCGATAGTTTGCCACACGGACTTTAGTACATCACTATACGAAAAAACATAACCTCTCATAGTCGGCAGAAAATCTATATAAAACAGGTAAATATCGGTGTAGAATTGAACACGAGTATGATTTACAAGAACTACTATTATTGTTACTGAGTTTTAGGTATGATCCTGCAACTTATTAACATAAAAACTATCAGAACTCACCGATGAAATGATATTGCTTCATTGTTGTTTTCTTTTCTTCCTGTATGCGATTTACAGCCTTCAATCGCACAAGACATTTTATTACAATGTTAAAAAAACAATCAACACAAACAATAATAAATCACACTTTCACGAATTTTGAGAGGAAGAGCACAAAAATATTTAATTTCTCTCGGTGAAGCTGTAAACTTTCGCAAAATGCATTAGACATTTCGATGCCACCAAATTAAGATGTGATGCACGCTACGAACGATATTACAACACAACGATACAATGATGAGACATATTTAATTTGATGGTATTATAATTTTTAAAATACATCCAAATTACATCCATCTGACATTTGTTTGGTTCAATCTAGTGACACACCAGGAAAAAATATAAAGTAAGTGCGATCCGCTGTTTCATTCACTCGTACACAGGAGTAATTTACGTGAGATGAGTACAATGGCTAATGCCCAGTTCTTATTTTAGCCAGGCTTCTATTTGTATTCCTTATTCTGAGCACACATCCATCCATCGCCGCAACCCGTTGCACAGTTCATCGCTGCAGTTTCATCGCGACAATTCTGTCTAGTTTTGACCCGCAGGCGATAAGAGTAAATTATACTCTCTCTGCGCCTGCAGGTAACATTAATTGTCCATTTGTCGCTATTTGTCGGTGCCCCCGTTAAATAGTACTTATCTTATTATATGTATGTATATGACGTTAAATAGCGCTTTCTCTAAGGACAGTCTTGGCTAGAATTGGAAAATTCTTCAACTCTAGGTAGGTACCGTATTTGAGGGTTTGTTTAGCTACATTTTTCTTATTTTTTTTAGAAATGACCCAAAATCACCCACTGGAGCTAAAAACAAAGACAAAGAAACCATTGTTTTCTTTCTCGCTCACGTCATCTTACTCGTAATAACAATTATTAATTCGTAACGCGCATTGTAAAATTCGCCGCTTATTACAACAGCTCTGTGCTCGAGCGATTACAGCGTCCAGATACATATGCGCTTAAATAATTTTTCAATGCATGTGCTCGTAAAGACCCACTTTTTATGCATCAAAACCGAACAAAAAGTCGATTATTTTGCCCTAGGGCTTTATTATTATTATTTTTTTAAATTTATTTACAATGGTTGGCTAACCTGCAGACTTTCCTGTGTACCATAGATGTTATACTTTTTTTTACACTGTTTAACGGCTCTGGATACAGTCCTTTTGAGCCAATTATAATTTAAAGTTCACAAGATTATATTTGTTTTCATTTCCTCACACTATGCATTGAAAAACGTAGTATGATACACGGGCGTAAAAGCAATAAATTACTCGGTTACGTTTAAAACACTCGCTACGCTCGTGTTTTAAATCGTCCTCGTAATTTATTCCTTTGCGCCCTTGTAACATAAACTACTATTTTGATTTGATTTGATATGTACGTTCTCAGTTCTATTCTGTGGTGGTTTTGACTTGATTTGATTGATTGATTGATAGTGTTCTGTGTTTAATAGTATGGTGTTCGGCTTTTCAAGATTCTAATTATTTTGTAAGGGATTATTACTATAAAATGGTGTCTTTTGTGGAAATTAAAGGCTTCGATAATTTCTCTAAATATACAGAGTCTATCGAGAATAATGGACCACCAGTATATTTTTACTTTAGTGGAAGTAAAAGCGAGAATGGGCAGAGTTGGTGCCCAGACTGTGTTGTCGGTAAGATTAGAGTTATACCATGATTTTGCTTTCGATTTATTTGAGTTTTTTGTCGATTCACTGCCGGTCGAGCTGAAAAACTTCACTTATCATCCTAATGTACCTACCAAGGCACTTATAGGTACCTATATAAAGCCGATTCTGAAGGTTTTGTGGTGTCAAAATTAAATTACGTTCATTGCAAAATAGTTCATAATTGTTTGGAACAGAAGCCAAGTTACTTTGAAAAAATTCAAGCAGCACTAAAACTAATATTGAAGCTTTCTGAATCTGCTTTATTGTATGATGTTTTTTACAGGTTATTATAATTTATGATATTTGTAATTTACTTTTAAATGTCTCTTACATTATGTAACCAACATCAACTGAATTAAATGAACATTTTGATATGGAAAAAATTGAATTCCATAATTTAAATACTTACATTGAGTTTACAAACTTTGTGGACACTCTACCTGAAAATGCAACAAATGTCTATTTCTTTTTCAATGGTAAAAAGAAAGAAAATGGGCTTAGTTGGTGTATTTATTGCCAAATGGGTATTACTATATTTTGAAGTTACATTAAAATTTTTTTATTTGCAGAATTGTTTTTGTACTGTTTTTTTTTATTGTTTCAGCCGAACCTATTGTAAAGGCTTACTTAACAGAACTGAGTAAGAATATTATCTTTGGTTACGTGGACGTTGGTGACAGGGACTTGTAAGTTAATCCTTGACAGATTTTAAATTGTATATATAAAATGCACATATATGTATATATATATATATATATATATAAGGGATGCAATGATTCGGCCACTACGATTACGAGTAAGATTAGTTTTTGTTAACCATATATGCATTGGATTCACGATTATTAAAAAAAAAATGTGTCTGATCATACTCAGAATGTCGTCTCAATAATTTCAATAAAGGCGATCAACGAAAAGGAAAAAGAATTAAAAAATTGGTTAACGGGACACATGATGCTAGAACATCAACAACACCATGTTTTCAAGCGTTCATTTTAAGAAACTAGGTCTCTTCTTATATTGAAGAAATATATTTGATTTATCAATCTTTTATCTAGGGATTCCACCGATAAACAATGTTTTAAAATTTATATTTTTGTCAAAAAAAAATGCTTTCCACCCTCTTTTTTTGGGTTTTCAAATGTTCGTTTGAAAGACGCGGTTAAGACATCAACTTGATTTTTTTTATAAAATAGGCAATAGAAATATGAAGGGATGTTACCTAAATCCAATATTTTTTTCCCTACAAAAGATTTCAGTATTAGCTAAAAACACACCAATTTGTTGTTTTGCTGCGTGATCTCTAGTATTACGTGTCCAAGAATGAGAGGCCAAAGAGCCAACATATAATCGCCTCTATGAAAAGCAAATTAGGTCTTTGCCATTAGACTTATTGTCCTGGACGGGTAATAAAAAAAGTTGCTAGAGTATGCCAACCTCTTAAATTCTCTTACTATGTGGGAAGGCAAAGGGAACTTTTAGCACATATAGCTATGTCTAAGGTACTTTTTTTCTTGTTTTAAGAATGATGGAAATGATGGTGAATCGGTTAAGATGATGATCCTTCTGGGAGCATTGGAGAAGTTGCCACTGGTTTTTTTTTAATTTAATAATCGTCACGATTCTTACTATGATGCATTGCTTCGTTATTAACCATAATTATTACAATTACAGATGCAAAACGATGCACCGCTTCGTAATCTAATCGTTGCATTCCTAATATAAGGTCTTTCAATTTAAATGGAAAGTAATTTAGGAGGTGATTCAGTATCGTTAATACATCACATTCCACTGCAAAGTACTTTTTTTTTGTGCGAACTTTTTCTTCACTGGTCCATACAAACCAAGTCAGCTGATCGGACCACTTTGTACTAAAAAGTGAATATAGCTGGGTCCGTTAGCTCATCCAGTTTAGTTTTCCGGAAGAAAGGATGCCACTTGCCACAATTGTTTATTGGATCAATATCTATCGATAAAGATCGGTAGCCTTCGGGAGCCTCTTCAATTTGGGGGGGGGGGAGGGGTTCAAAGATGCACTGCGCCAAGCGTCATTTAAAAAAATTAAACTGTCTGAGTTTGTCAACTACATCAAGATGGGTGTCTTTTTCAGGTAAATTAAGGACGTAGAATTCATTTCTGGCATAAAAAATTGTGATATTTTAAGTAGTTTCTTGAAAATTTTTACATAGATTAAAATTTTATGAAATACTTTTTACTTTCAGGCGCCACCAAAAAAAACCTCAGGTTTTTTTAAGTAACAAAAAATACGTTACGAAAGCCTATTTTATGCAGATAAATAAAAATATAAATTTTATTGGATTTTTAAAGGAAAAAACCATAAAAAAAAATAAAACAATGTCGGTGAGCTCTTATTTTACTACTACTTATTAACTAACCTGATAAAAGTATATTTATGTATAGTGTATTTATAAAAGTATATATATGCATAAAAACTATAAACACGTAAAAAATGCTTTTCTATGGTTCTAAAAGAGTATTAACTATTTAATTATCATTTTCATTTTTTGTAGCTTCTACCGCAGTGGTACAATTCGGTACATGTTAAATTTATTTTAACACAGTTGCATCTTTTTTGCATCCTACTTTGCATTGACACCTTGTTATTTCGAGGCAAATGCTGTCCACAGCTGGGTTGTCAGACCAGTGGGGTATCTATTGGCTAATTTTCTGCTTCCAGCCCCAATCGGGGGGACTAGGCAGAATTTGTTGTAGCACTAAAGCCTGGCCCCACTCATGAACTCCCTGGCAAGCTGCGCGTAAAATATGCTGACAAAGGGCCGCTTCTGTTGGTGGTAAATTTTTAATTTGCCGATCTGTTTTTGTAAAAAGATATTTACGGCAATGATTGATAGTCGTGCAGGGACAGGGACTTGATCTGAAAAAGTTCATGTAATATGACTTTTTGCTACGATGAATTTAACTTTATATTAATGTTTTAGTTAGTACTCAGTGATTGGCTAGCATACCTATCATACATGGCTATGACAAACTTATGTAGCACAATCTCTGTCTCATTTATATTGCCATCTTTAAGATCCTTAAACCCTTTAGTGGCAAAAGAGAATAAATTCCATGCTTCAAAAGCACTTTTCTTTCCCCTGCCGTTAAAAGACGATACTGTATCGCATCCACTAAGTTCGTGGAACACAGGCAAGACCTCCGCTCTTTCAGGACCTTTAAACAAAATAAATTGTCTTATGCACACTCACGCTATTAAACTGATTATTTATATATTATAACTTCTTGACTATTAAAAGAAACGCTCATACCTAGAGCTGATTCAATCTAGAGGCATGCCAAGAAATTGTGGTTTTTCCCCGTTACCACATGAACCCATAATACCTCTAATCTTGGCAATTTCAGTACACATGCCAGAGCGATAACTACCACATCGGTGTTTGCTGTGCATTAACTTCGTATGACCCTGGTCTACTGTATCCGCCAAGTGAACCATCATTCGCGTGTCAGACGCTTCAAGTTAAATGGCTCCAATTTTGGCAGTTCACGAGCAACATTGGAAAGAACAGATTACCCTTCGCTACATAAATTTCTTTATTGATGGGCAAGTCCATCGGGTGATATTTGGACGACAGGAGTCCAAACAGCTCTTCTTTATTCGTGTCATCCTGGAGAAAATATTACTCGCAGTTTGCCAGGGAGTTCATGAGTGGGGCCAGGCTTTAGTGCTGCAACAAATTCTGCCTAGTTCACCCAATTGGGGCTGGAAGCAGAAAAATAGCCAATAGATACCCCACTGGTCTGACAACCCAGCTGCGGACAGCATTTGCCTCGAGATAACAAGGTGTCAATGCAAAGTAGGATGCAAAAAAGATGCAACTGTGCTAAAATAAATTTAACCCCCACTTCATTCTGGACTCATCTGGGTCGAGAATCCCCTCAAATACCAAAAGTCTAGCTAAATCAACGTACAGTGTGCAGCCACCGTGCCTCGAGTATCTACGTTTCATCAACCCCTTTTTCTAACCCAAACAACTGCAATATTATATTTTACACACACACCCACACCTTTACTATGGTATCCAATAATTACATAATCATTTATCTAATTAAAAATATAACGTCGCGCGCAACTTACGAAGCTATGAAAGTGTTATTCGTTAAACGTCTTACGGAATGTCGAATCAAAAGTGGTTTTACATAGTGATTTAGTCATTAATGTGTTTCGTTTTCCCTTGGATTTTCAATGGCAATAATAGCCTTGAACTATAGCTGAGTTCCAGAATACAGCTAAGTCGTATCATTTAACAAATACCTAGTACATTAGTTTTTCTTGAAAACTTTATTTTCCTTTGTTGAATTATGATATACATTGTTTTGAGCATAGCCGTTTTGTAACATAACGTAGTGTCCTAATCTACTAGACGATCACACAAATAAATCACGGCCAATGATTTAATTTGTAATTATTAAATCGATGTACTCCTCAAGTATGTCATAATAACGTAGGAGACGTAGAGAGGTATATATGCATTACTATAACCTCATTCTACGGATGGTACTGTGATGTGCACACCGTGTACTCGGGATCTCGTAGGGATTTTGTTTAGTAACACCACTTTGTATTTTTAGTTTATCTTCTTTTATATTTTCTTTTCATTTGATGCACCCTAATTATCAAGTATACATTAAGGGAGGGGAGCTCTAAATCTGGTAGAGCACTCGCTTGTTGTATTTCTTCAAAAACTCTAGAAGGAATATTTATAGATGGAGAACCACGTCCGCACTAATCGGACACTCTAAGGAATCTTCTTTATGGAGAGCCACCTTCACATCGATGGGACTCTCTAAGGAATCTTCATGGAATCTTGCTCGTGTTTCGTCTGAAAGATCTTTTATATTCGATCTGTATTTATTTTTTGGAAATCACGAAAAAATTCCGTCAATGCGACGTATGTCGATCCATAAAGGTTATCGATTGCCAACTAAACACGAACCAATAGTCCTTTAACCTACCTATAAAACCTAGCCTTACCTAAACCTAACATATTGCCTAGCTATATGTTACAGTACCGCTTCCAGCGGTCATCTTTTAATTATTAAATAAATACATACTAAGTACTGTAAGTACATATGACTGTACATAACACATATGTATATACATCTATAAGCAGGATATTTATTTCTCTTACAGAAGATAGGACTAGTCCAGAACCTATTTGTTAAAGATTGGTACTCGTGACCAGGAACACAATTGTCTTCTTACAGCAGTACTTACTTACTTCACACCTAGAACTATTTGTTATAGATGGTAGAAGCTGCAAAAAATGAAAATGATAATTAAATAGTTAATACTCTTTTAGAACCATAGAAAAGCATTTTTACGTGTTTATAGTTTTTATGCATATATATACTTTTATAAATACACTATACATAAATATACTTTTATCAGGTTAGTTAATAAGTAGTAGTAAAATAAGAGCTCACCGACATTGTTTTATTTTTTTTTATGGTTTTTTCCTTTAAAAATCCAATAAAACTTATATTTTTATTTATCTGCATAAAATAACGTATTTTTTGTTACTTAAAAAACCTGAGGTTTTTTTTTGGTGGCGCCTGAAAGTAAAAAGTATTTCATAAAATTTTAATCTATGTAAAAATTTTCAAGAAACTACTTAAAATATCACAATTTTTTATGCCAGAAATGAATTCTACGTCCTTAATTTACCTGAAAAAGACACCCATCTTGATGTAGTTGACAAACTCAGACAGTTTAATTTTTTTAAATGACTCTTGGCGCAGTGCATCTTTGAACCCCCTTCCCCCCCAAATTGAAGAGGCTCCCGAAGGCTACCGATCTTTATCGATAGATATTGGTCCAATAAACAATTGTGGCAAGTGGCATCCTTTCTTCCGGAAAACTAAACTGATGCCTTTTTTGGGGGCTAACAGTCTAAGCTAATACTATAGTATATAAATATGAAGTATATAAATACTATGTTGTTAATGATCCTGTACAACTTTAAACTCTTTAAAGCCTGTGTGTTTATAGTAATCCATTAAAGAACATAACATTGCTAAAAAAGCCTAATTGACATTCTATTGTCCCGTGATGCAGAGGTGTCATATGGACCAAATAAAAAGTCCGTAAAAGACCGAAAACGTATAAAAAGTCCTAAATCATCAAATAGGACTTTTTCAACCGTGAGCGAGTCCGCGGACCACGGACCGATCGGACTTTTTCAGGCTTCGGGTTAGTCCGTTCAGTTCGTTGGTCCGTTGCTGGTCCGTTGTCTGTAACGAAATGATTATGGATGGTTTTATGCAAGTATAGCATGACAAAATAATGTTATTCGAAGGATGTGATGACGAGTTGACGACTAAGAATCGAAATATATGTTTTGCAGGTATGTATTCATATTTTCTTCATATTGTCCATACTTAATTTTGTTTTGACTATATATAAAGCTACAAAACGGTAACTCACTGACTGACTGACTGATATGGTTGTTTAGTTTGAAGGAGTCTTTTGACATGGTAGTAATGTATGAAAACAATGTCAGTTGTCTAATACTGAGTGGGGAAAAACCTTGACATTTGACATTTTTTGACATTTGACATGGTTTTTTGACATTTTAGTTAGACGTGTCGTTGTATGGGAGTTTTGAAAATGAGTGATGTCCTCGATCACTAGGGATGGGAAAAATTGCCTTTTTTTTTTTAAGGGATGTACCGAAAAAAAAATTGTTTTGGCCATATCTTCGGAACGGAAGGTGGTACATCCCTAGGGGTCGGACCATAGGGTGCCAAAAAAGTTTTTTTTTTTTTAATGTCAAAACTTTAACCGCCCGTATCTCCTAGACGGCTTGAGTTAGACCCATGTTGATGGGTGTCTAAGAAAAGGTCTCGCCGAGATCTAGCCCCCCACAGTGTCAAAACTTTAACGGCCCGTATCTCCCAAACGGCTGAAACTAGACCCATGTTCATGGTACTCTAAGAAAAGGGCTCGACGAGCTCTAACTGAAAATGAAAAAAAAAAAAAACGAAAAAAAAATATATTTTTGCCAAAACTTTGATCGGCTATATCTCCCGAACCGTAAGTCCTAGCGAGTTGCGGTTTCGACTTTAGTGATTGGTTTGCTGAGGGCTTCCCGACCGCATAAAAAAATTTGACATTTGACAAGTTTTGACATTTTTTTGACATTTTTTTGACAGGTCCAAAAAAGTGCTCCGATTCGCTTGAATCTCGGTATCAAGGGGCAAATGGGGTCGGTGATTACGAATTCATTGTTAAATTTGACACTTTTTGACAACCGACAAGGATTTTGACACTTTTTTGAAAAAAATTTGATCGGACATTTCTTCGGATCTAATGGCGAGGCCGAAGGCCGAGCCTTCAAGTGTCTTTCTAGCGAGGCCGAAAAACGAGCATGTGAGGACGGAGAACGCGCCAGCGAGGCCGAGTCCCATCAAATTTTTTTCAAAAAAGTGTCAAAATCCTTGTCGGTTATCAAAAAGTGTCAAATTTAACAATGAATTCGTAATCACCGACCCTACTTGCCCCTTGATACCGAGTTTTAAGCGAATCGGAGCACTTTTTTGGACCTGTCAAAAAAATGTCAAAACCTGTCAAATGTCAATTGTCAAATCAAATGTCAAGTGAGATGTACCACCTTCCGTTCCGAAGATATGGCCAAAACAATTTTTTTTCCAACATATAATCGCTTCTATGAAAAGCAAATAAGGTCTTTGCCATTAGACTTATTGTGCTGGACGGAAATTAAAAAAAAGTTGCTAGGGTATGCCATCCTCTTAATCGAAGTTTTCAGGTATTTCAATATTATTCAATAAAATACACGACATTTTTTCGACTATTTATCAAATTGTAGCACAGCATTTATTGCATAACTCTATTGAAGTAATCTAACGGACTGTTTCGGACCAACTCGGACCGGACCGGCTTTTTACCGAAATAGGGCTAGTCCGTTCGGTCCGCTGGAGTTTAGGGCTCACCATAAAAGTCCATCGGACCAGGTCCGAGTCCTATTTGAACGGACCAACTTAGGGCTTATATTTGGTCCATGTGACAGCTCTGCCGTGATGCCATAAATCACATAATTTATTTAATGTATTGGGTTGTTCCCAAGTTCATCCAAGAATGTCGAAAAAAAGTTCCCAAAGTCATCCACGAATAAAAATATAAAAATGTATTTGTTAAAATTGGTTTCATTTTCATCCAAGAAACTTAGCAAGGTACTGTCGGTGAAAGAAGCTTTAAGTGTCAAGTATTTGATGTTTATTATTGAGTATTTAACTCACATGATCGAGGGGCAGCGGAGGGAACGTTTTTATGGTTCAGTGTAATATTCAGTATAATAAAGAAATAGGTACATGTTTTTTTATTCAAGCCTTAAACTCAAACTATAATAACTACCATAATTTTGATATTTTTTCAAATAATAAAACCTCTTCTGCTTTGAAAAGCCTATTTGTTACAATTAGACTGGTGCCATCTGACAGACGCACTGCTTCCATCGTATTATTAAAATGTATTTCACAATACTCCATACACCTTGAATTTAATCACCTGACTGTACTCAGCTACTTTGGATGAGAATGGAACTAAAAAATGATAATAATATTAAAGTAATAAAAACATGGATGATTTTGGGAACTGATGTAGGCAATGTTAATCTTTTCTATAACAAAAGAATGGAGGAACTTGGGAACAACCCATGTATTTTATTGAATAAGGCAAACAATAACAAGTTGTGCCTTTGGGAGCCCTGAGGCAACCATTTTAATCAATTTCTAAGATTAACATAACATAACATGAAATTGATTAAAATGTATTTATTTTCAAACACAAACTCACAATTGTTTTAAAGCAACTGGCTCCCAAAAAGTTAATACTGAGATTCAGGAACCATTGGATTGTGGCATGGATCTGATAATAATGGATCGGAGCCACAATAAATTATTTTATGCTAATACGCTGCATAAGTAGACATGTTTCATAAAATATTGTAGGGACACATTGTTCTATCAGCATTATTCGCCAATTTAGGGTTATTCCAATGTCAATAATAGTATATTTAGAAGGTTGCAGGCAGTAGCCAATAAGACAATTTCACTAATAGTTACGTGGTATATTATTATAATTACTTAATACGCTACTCAACCTAGCGCTACATATCGCGGCGGGGGAACGACTGGCTGGTCCGGCGAATAATGCTGATACAACAATGCGTCCCTACAATAAAGCCAATTCTGAAGGCTTTAACTTTAGTTTTAGTGCTGTCAAAGCTTAAAAATTTCCAAAGAAATTTAGTTTCTAATCCTTACTCTTAAGGACTATTTTGTATCGAAGAAAATGTAGTTTTGACAGCACTAAAACAAAAACTAAAGCCTTCAGAATCGGCTTTAATGGTACCGATTCGGTGAAGCACATCTTAACTTATTTGACAGGACTAATCTTTATTTAAGCATTCTGTCCTTTTCTTTTCTATAAAGAAAGAAAAAGACAGGACGCTTAAAGTAAGGTTAGTTCTGTCAAATAAGTTAAGACGTGTTATGCCGAACCGGCTTTAATATTGACATTATTTTGGGCTGTCAATCCATGTATTTGTATGTGGCATGGTTTTAATTGATGTTTCATCTCTATTAGCTGGAAGGACAAAGCCTGTCCCTTCAGAACAGACAAGCGCTCCAAGCTGATGGTCATCCCAACACTCATCAAATGGAAAGGAGTCCAGCGACTAGAGGGGAGTCAGTGCAGCAATCGAGAACTTCTACAAATGTTATTTGAGGAAGAATAAACATTACCTACTATACTATGTTTAGCGAGACAATGCAAAGCCGGTCATTCCCCCGACTTACACCTCCGCCGCGACAAAGGAAATGCCGCTGCCTCGACACAAAAGAAACCGCCTCCGAATGCTCGTGACTTGATCCTCGTACCGTGATAATTATGGGTAGTTGAATTTTATAACAGCAGTCATACAAGTTGGACGTACCGTTTTCCAAAAATTAAGTATCATAGTACTGAGGGTTGAATGGACCGCTTTGCATCGTCTCGCTGAATACAGTATACAACTACAAAGACTGTATCAATATATCAATATATATTTTGAATTTTATTTAAAGAATAATTTTGAAAACTATGTTTTGTTCTATAAATTAGAGTAATATTAAGGAAGGGTTAATTTATGTGATAACTATTTATTCCAATAAAAGTATTGTGAATAAAATTAAACTACGGTTTTCAAAATATTTAATAAATTTATATTTACTCGTATTATGATCGTTTTCTTTTTTATTTACGATAAATATTAACTCTTATCTATGTATCTGTAGTTAATAAAGAATAAAACATAACAAACACACAATTATATCTATTATAGTAATCTTTCTCAACAATTTCATCGGTATGTGGTAAATTTCTTCTCTAAATCTCATTGATTGATACAAGATAATAAGTAAGCAGCTTAATTTCATCAACTCATGTTATGTTCAAAACATTATCACTTCAATTGTACATTTTCTGCCTGGAGGAGCCCAAACTTCAATCGTGTTACTACAAAACGGTGTTTAACTTTAGACAGTGTTTAAATCTGTTGTCGCCTTTTCTTTCATATTGTAAAAGAGTGACAGCAACAGATTTAAACACTGTTTAAAGTTAAACACCGTTTTGTAGTTACACCGCAAATGTTTTTTGTTTATCAGAAAACAGGTGAACAGGAAATCAGCTCAGAAAGCCCTTTCATTTGATACCCCACACGATAGGTTTAAAAAAATAACAAAATACCCATACAAAAAAATTATAACGTCATACACCGGCCCGGTTCCACATTTTGGGACAAAACATCCGCTAGTTCTATAGCTCATCATCTATACATCGCCACCAATCATACACTTGCTTCATTCAAAATCCCACGGACCTGTTTTTATTTACATATGCCTCGAGTCTGTCTAGTGAAAACTAAACGTTTAGACGTATTGAGGATGATAACAAACAGCAATGATTATTTATGTATGATTTATGATATATAGGTATAGTAGGTAGTAAATCCAACTGCATCAATATCTATTAGCGTTCACTTTCACTCTGCAATAAAATAAAAGTTATTGCTCTTTGTTCCCGGCCCACTATCATATTTAAGTAAGACTTAATAATACACTACCAGGCATGGGCCCAGAGAAGAATGAATCATGACATGACATGTATCCTATCCGATTGGTTGATTTTGTAAAAAAAATAAAAAAAATAGAGCAAAGCAATCAATTTACCATTTAAAATTAAAGTAAATAAAAAGATAATAAAGTTGATTCTGAAAGCTTTAATTTTAGTTTTAGTGCTGTCAAAACTCAAATTACTTCAAAGTAATTAAGCTTCTGTTCGTCACGCTTAAGGACTATTTTGGAATGAAGAACATTTAATTATGACAACATTAAAACTAAAATTAAAGCCTTCAGAATCGGCTTTATTATTATTCAATTAATTAAAACCCCAAACTAGTTCTAAAAGCCCATATCTCATAACGTTACTAACCACCTACATCTCAAGCTAGGCCTCCCCTGAGCCTCTACCCTACTTTATTCTATCACAGTTTGCTTTAAGTACAAATAACTATCAGTTATCAGCGGAGGCGCTCGGCTCGTCCTCTGGAAGGTCATTTATGTTCAGGTCACGAGCCGGGTCTGCAATGAGGACATTGTAGAACACCTTCTTACTTCGCAGGTAGGCGCTGCTGTTGTCAAATATAACAGAATCTGCAATCAAATGCATGAGTTAGCAGTTGAAATAATTAGGAGTAAAAACGGGAGCGCTGAGGAAAAACAATGCAAAATTATTCAATTCAATTCAATAAATTTTATCTTAATTTCTCATACAGGGTGTAATGCAAAACCAAGAATCCCTTAAGGGTATGAAAGTATACACGATTCTGATACGATTACGATAAAAAAAGTATACCTTAAACTTTTACCAAAAATTATATTGTTTTCCTAAGATCCAGCTACGCACTTTTATCAATGCAGTTCATTCACCCCGTAGTGCGGTAACAACCAATCACATTGAGTAATTATGTTCTGTGCTACTGACGATATCAGAGGTCAACGACCAGCAAGAGTGTCCACCGTATTAGAGTATTTCAAATTTAACAAATCGTGTTATTATGTGGTACTGCTACATAAAAAAAAATTGCCGCTATTTTTTTTAAACACTGTATGATTCATACTAACATACCCTAGAAGGATTCTTGCCTTTGCTTTTACACCCTGTATAGCAGATCGGAGTTGCATCGATAAGTGAATAATAATAATAATATAAGTTTCTCTCTCGATTTTTTTTCACGGAACGTTCATATGGACGAGTACTATCGCCAGTTTCCGGCTTCCGCAACTTCACCTTAACAGCCTGTATAGTAAACACAACACTGATATATATAAAATTCAAAGTCCTGACTGACTGACTGACTGACTGACTGACTGATATATCAACGCACAGCGTAAACCGCTGGTCCTAGAGACTTGAAATTTTGCATATAGATACCTTATATAGTGTAGGCATCCACTAAGAAAGAATTTTTCAAAATTCACCCCGGGTGTGAATTTTTCAAAATTCACCCCTAAGGGGGTGAAATGGGGGTCCAAAGTTTGTATGGGGAAACAAGATTAGTTAGACTATTTTATTCGAGACTTCACAAGAGTAGTCCTATCTATAAATGAGTAAACATGTGTTTCAGGTTTTTTCAGAATTCCACCCCTAAAAGGGGGAAATGGGGTGACAAAGTCTGAAAATCAACATGGGTATCGTTTGTATGGTTTATCGGGTCGCTGATTACGAAAACAACAACGATTTCTAAATTCAACGTAGTGGACGTGAAATACCATCATCCCCTGGTGGGGTGCGATGGGGTTGTAATGTTGAAATGTGTAAATATCAATATGGGGGTATATGTTTTTATGTTTTTTTTGGGACGTTAATTACGAAAATGGCATCGATTTTGAAATTTAATATAGTGGACATGAAAATTCTTGAAAGTATGTGTGCCAGAGCAAATCGGCTGTAACAGACGAACAGACAGACAGCCACACAATTGATCCTATTAGGGTTCCATTTTTTCCTTTTGAGGTATCTATCTATCTATATATCTATCTATCTATATCTTTCAATATCCTAGCAAAATATCTTTGGAATGGAAGGTGGTACATCCCTAGGGGTTGGACCACGGGGTACCAAAAAAAGTAATTTTTTTATGTCAAAACTTTGACGGCCTGTTTCTCCCAAACGGCTAAACTTAGACCCATGTTGATGGGCGAAGCCGCGAGCAGAAGCTAGTCCATTATACGAGTAGTAGGTACCGAGTTTTAGAAAATATAAAGATAGCCGTTACCTACTTTGACATGTAATAAATAACGTGTATTATTAATTTATCACACATTATACAACGTGTAACAGAAAGGTGTAACCATATTTGAAGAGCTTATTCAGTCAATGGTATAGAACAACTTTTACTATGAAGCCAACCCTGAAATCTCAAAAAAAAAATCTGGGGATCTAAAAAGGCCGACTTGGATGAATCATAAAATGATTTGAAAGTAGGACAGAGTCAGAGCTTTTTCACGTGTGCAAAAGAGATGGCATTAGAACAGAATCATAATGTGATTCATGCAAAACGGCCTTTTTAGAGGACCTGCTCTCCCATACATTTCAGCCGAGCGGCATTGCATTTTTCTATGAAAAAGTTGTTTTTTTTTCGATATACAGGGTTTGTTCCATAGTAAAAGTTGTTCTATACCATTGACTGAATAAGCTCTTCAAATATGGTTACACCTTTGTGTAACACGTTGTATACAGTGTGTCCCTCGTACCAGTGCACATCCGAAAGTGGGTGAAACTAGATCTAAATATATGGACAAAAACAAAGAAAAATTTTTTTTTTGTTTTTTTTTTTTTTTAAATCTTGAAAAAATACTCCACCTGGGTATCTTTGTATGGGACGAGAGCGCAGTGCCTTTGGTTAACCGCTCGTAGAAAATATTGTATTTATGATAGAACGTTGTATTTTTTTTTGTTAGAAAGATAATTGAATAAGCAATGATAAATAGGAATAAAAGTTTAGTAAAACGGGGACATTATTTTGAAAAAAAAAATGACGGAAAAATTTAAGAATTAATCTTTTAGGATATTATTTTTATGGTAATGGTAGTTGATTATGTTTTGTTTTTGATTTGGTATGCAACGTCAGTTTTATTTCATTGCATTACTCGCGATAGATCAAAAGTTATGATGACATATTTTATGCATAGTCTCCATGGTAGACAAAAAAAAATTTAAAACGTAAATTTAAATTAAAAAAAAAAAACATTTTTTTGACGATAAAATAAGGTCTAGTTTCACCCCTTTTCAGATGTGCACTTGTACTAGGGACACACTGTATAGTATATATACGTTATATAAAAAACGTCATTTTTTACCGGGACCGACCCTGAAATTACCTATAAAAGACGTATTTTTATTGGTAGTTACCTATCTTGAGATATTGAGTTCTCGTTTGCGAAAAAATATTTTTTCTTTGTACTTTGTAATTTTTTGCACACCTACTAAACTAGGTACTTTTTAAAATTCTATTCTGTTAAGACTTTATTTAGTAAGTACTAGCGGCTTCGCCCGCACCGCACTGATTTCGTTTGCTTTTTTCCCGGGATAAAAGTAGCCTATAGCACTCTTCAGCCCATAAACTGTATAAATTGAAAAAAATCACGTCGATCCGTTGCTCCGTTGCTGCGTGAAAGAAGGACAAACCAACAAACACATTAAGTCTGTACGTGGGTACGGAGTCTTAACTACCTAGTGTTTTTTTCAAGGATTCAGGATTTTATTCTGACATGTCAAACGAGATGACGAAAAACTGCGTATTTTTAGCGAGACCGAAAGTCAGGTCTCAAGGCCTTAAAGCGACATACAGGTAGCCGGTCCGGCCACGGCCAGCACGCCGGTGTCGACGACGCCCTCGTGCACCTTCCTGCACTCCTGCACGACAGTCTCGTTGCCATCCTCGTCGCGCCGCTTGATCAGGAACTTTATGTCGTGGCTGTCCACGCCAAACTCCCATCTGGAAGAAGACAGACTCCTGATAAATGTGGGCAAGCGTTTGCAGAACCATGAACGTGGTGGCGCTTTCAACGTTTTGCCGTCAGTGTTGGTTCGCAGTAAAAGATGCAGTAACTGTATACGCGACATTCACGCTTTCGGTCTTAACGCCACGGCCACAGCTTCAAGCTTCTGGCGGCGCTTGCTGCGCTTCCAGGCGGTTTTTGCGACGGGCTTTGCCATGCCACGACACCCGTCGGCGCCTTCATGTATAGCGCGCTCGCTCGCTCGCTCAAAGCGCTCGACACCAGGTCCAGGAAGCCGGACAAGACACGCGAGCGGCGACCCATAGCTGGTTCTATACAACTTCATACATTTGTTCTCGCCACCGGCTTCGTCGCAAGAAGAACCGCTTGGCGCGGCTCTCGAAGCCTGCGAAGCTATGGCCGAGGGGTAAAACCGGTCTGCCATGCGCAGCAAGGTCTTCTACATTTTACTACGCTTGACAGAACGTGGAACGTTTGCGATTCCGGTTTACAGTAAATTTTTCTAAAATTAAGGGTGCACCGAGCGTTTACTTTTGTCTCTGTCTTTTCTTTACATGTAAAGAGTAAAGAAAATAACCCGACTTTTGCACTTTAAAATTTCTTTCGTTGTTATTTTCATCATATTGTTCTTAAATACAAAAAAAAAATATCGTGTATAAACCACAGAACATTTAAATGTTCTGTGGTATAAACGCACCAGTCATCTATGAACTTTATTTATAAATGAATCATAATATCAAATTAATTATTTATATAAAAAAGTAGGACAATAGACGAAAAAGTTATTTAAAAAGAGGTAACTTTGCGAATTTATTCTACCGAGCCAACTTTATCAAATCGTGTTTCCATCGTGTATACAGTCTAGTATATATACCCAATAATACCAATATATTTCCCTAGATTTTAATTTAATTGTTTACTACTTTAAACAAGGGTTATAAAAACGTGTTTGTGTGTGTAAAAAGCTCGGTGCGCTAGTTACGAAAGCGTACATACCGCTACGGTCATCCTAGTTATAAGTATCAATTAAGATTAAGTTTCAATGTTTGTTTATTAAATAATAAAGTCAGTCTCTGTTAGATCGCCATAGCGAACACATGTCTTTTAAAAAACCCTTCCGTCCAATCCTCAAAGTTAACTGGCGCAGCCGTTTGGAACATTGTAATTTCGGAAAATCCTGAAAATCGGTTTTTCACGAAAGTGAGTTTCAACTCTTTGTACAAAGAACTCTCTAAGCTTTCACAAGTATAAACTCTACTGTGACGATAGTGGTGGAAAAGGACAGTGCGGAAAAAGGTGCAAAAATTGGAAGCTGTGGTGCCCTACGGACTCTCCTAACATCGGAAAAACAACTTATCACGCTTGTGGGGTAAGCATAAAACTCTGATTACTCCCAAGTCCTACATTTATATCTCCTTTAGTTTATTTTATATTTCCTATATTTATCTATAAATAACATTTGTGTAAGTGTGTTACTAGTACCAAAAGAAAAATGACGGACAATGAAAAGGTTGTAATTGGTTATAGTGACCTCACAATCTTATTGCCGTCCTACGATGGGAATAAGAAAACCGTACAATTTTATATAAAATCGGTGGAAAATGTTCTCAAAATTATCGAAAATAAAGAGGATCCGAGTATTGCATGTTTAATTGCGAATAAACTCACAGGAAAAGCTATCGAAGCTTTATCGGAAAATACAAATTTTACATCGTGGTCAGAAATTAAAGAAATCTTAAACAATAGGTTCGGTGAGCATCGAGATGAGATTCAGGTGGTGCAAGAACTGATGCGAATTTATAAAGGTAGATTGGAGCTAGATGCATTTGCGGAGAAAATTCGAGAATGCACCTACACTCTAATAAATTTAGATAGATCCAAACAGGACTACTACGATGAACTAGCATCAAACATTTTTCTAGATCAGCTAGACCCATTACTTTCGCTAAGCGTTCGTACACAAAAACCAACTTGCTTAGAAAAGGTAATTTCATTGGCTAAACAAGAAGACATAAGGCTGAAAAATAGACGTAGAATGGATCAGTACAACGTTAGGCCGAATCAATCAACAATATCGCAACCTCATCAAAACAAATACAGTAGCGACCCTTCTAGGCAACTCGCGAATATCTCTGCAACCCCATTTAAATCACAATACACACCCCAATATAAACAAAATGTGCCCTTTAACAAACAACCGATTAAGCAAGAAAAAGCTCCGTATAAACCCATTCATTACCAGGAAGTCGTGTCAAACGAAACAGAAAGTGCCGAATTCACATCGTACATAAATAATGTACCTACAAACTCAGACACCATAACAGAGTCGCCTTCTTACGAATATGACCCTTTTTTATCAGGAACAAAACGCCGACAGGCGAACATAGTGTTTATAAACACGCATAACAATAAGAATCTGTTATCTGTTTACATTAATGAATTAGGCGGTCGCTTTTTGTTGGACACCGGAGCCTCTCAATCCCTGATAAGCCCAGACGTTGTTATGGAGTTCCAACTTCAACAAAAGTTAGAATACGAACCACATATCATAAAGACCGCACACGACACAATGAAATTGTTTATTTAACACTGCCACAGATTTTCAAGTGTAATAATACATTCAAGTTTCTCGTGTTTGACTTTGATTCTAGCTTCAAAGGACTTATAGGTAACGACATTTTGATTTCACTAGGTAGCCAAATAGACATGAAAAAAATGACTTTAACAACAGACTCGACCCAAATTCCAATAAGAAAAGACTTTAAATCTCAATTAACTATTGAGCCGAAATGTGAAAAGGTAGTAACACTATTTTGTAATGAAAAAGAAGGAGACTTTCTTTTGAAAAGCAATATGGCAAATGGCTTATTATTTCCCGACTCTTTAGTTTTGGTAAAAAATGGAATCTTTATAACAACAGTACTAAACACTAGCGAAAAAAAATTAAAACTGAATAAATTTTACCGTTTTAGAATGGAACCGTATTATCAACCCCAAAACTCACAGCATATCAACGCGTTAAATATGGATGACCCACAAGACTTAGACGAAGAACTAGTTGACAACCTTAATAGACTTAGGACAGGACATATGAACGAAGAAGAAGAAAGAGAGATAAAAAAGCTTTGCTACAATTTTAGACACATATTTTACTCGGACAAGTTACCGTTGACCTTTACACATGCTGTTAAACACAGCCTTAGATTATCAGATGACAATCCCATATTTGTAAGAAGTTACAGACAAGCACCCATACTAAAAGAAGAAATAGACAAACAGGTTACTAACCTACTAAGTCAAAATATTATTCGTGAAAGCATTTCCCCGTGGTCAGCACCCGTGCACATTGTCCCAAAGAAAGCTGATGCATCCGGCAAAGTAAAATGGCGCCTTGTAATTGACTACCGACGTCTCAATGACAAAACGATTGAAGATAAGTATCCTATACCTAATATAAACGACATATTAGACAAATTAGGACGTGCACAGTATTTTACAACTTTAGACCTGGCCTCCGGATATCACCAAGTTGAGATGAACCCAACTGACATTGAAAAGACAGCATTTACAGTTGATCGAGGACATTATGAGTTTACTAGAATGCCCTTTGGCCTAAAAAACTCACCAAGCACATTTCAGCGCCTGATGGATTCAGTCCTACGTGGCCTAACTAATACACTGACCTATTTAGATGACGTAATCATTTACTCGACGTCCCTACAGGAGCACATTGACAAAGTGACACAAGTTTTTAACAGACTAAAAGATAATAATCTCAAAATTCAATTGGATAAGTCGGAGTTCTTACAAAAGGAGGTAAACTTTCTTGGACATGTCTTAACAGACGAAGGTATTAAACCCAATCAGGATAAAGTAAAAGCAGTGAGAAATTTCCCACTTCCACAGACGCAGAAGGATATAAAATCCTTCCTAGGACTAGCAGGCTATTATAGAAAATTCATACCTGAATTCGCAAAAATTACTAAACCTCTGACACAATGCCTTAAAAAGAATGCGAAAGTCATTCACTCTCCACAATTTATAGAGTCATTCGAAAAATGTAAGGACATACTTACCAATGCCCCTGTTCTTCAGTACCCCGACTTTAACAAACCATTCATATTAACGACAGATGCCTCAGATTTTGCAGTTGGCGCCGTGCTATCACAAGGTATTGTAGGATCAGATAGACCGGTCGCTTACGCATCAAGAACGTTATCAGAAACCGAACAAAGATACTCAACAACAGAAAAAGAACTATTAGCGATTATGTGGGCCATAAAATACTTTAGGCCTTACCTTTACGGACGCAAATTCACGATATATACTGATCATAAACCCATTACTTGGCTAAAAACAATTGATTCCCCAAATTCCAAATTAATAAGATGGCGTCTAAGCCTAGCTACTTATGACTATGTTGTTGAACACAAACCAGGCAAAATAAATACCAACGCCGACGCACTATCGAGAGTAAAAATCAATGCATTAGATACAGAGCAAACTCCGACATCTTCAATAGAACCACAGCCTAGTAGAAACAAGGATGATGATATATTAGATATAGACATGAGAACTTTACTTGACGTACCGATTACCCCCGAAAATAGTGAAATTACAGACGAAGTAATTGAAACCGCAATGAATAACATACCCACTAGTACAGAAGCTATCGATCGCCAAATTAAACAGTTTCATATTAGAAAATCTCTCGGAGACAAATATAGAGTAGACGATAGATCCAAAGGCAGAAATACGATAAAAGACGTCTTCATACCAATAAGCGATACTGAAAATCAAGTAAATCAATTCCTGAAAGAGCATACGATTCTAGCTCGAATATTTTATTGTTTCTTCCACTGTGAGGAACTCTATCCTATATTCAGTAAAAGTATTACAAAATAGATTAGATACTTTTTATATTTACTTGCAAATAGAAAGCGGTCTCCAACTACTCTATAATAAACTGTCCACCTTAGAAAATGCAATAACCTTTGCAAACCTAGGTATTTTGCATCCAAGCATCGTAGATCCGATCCACCTGATAGCCGAGCTGAAGAATATTCGAAATGAAAACATGCAATTGCCGTATACGCCCATGTTATTAAATATCCACTTATTATAGAAGACCATAACTGTCAAAGCTTACGGTACTAATGAAACACTTAACCTTATATTAGAAATTCCTTTGATTTCAAAACAATTGTATACATTATAGCACTTGTACCCCATCCCTAATAAAGAAAATATCCTGTTGATACCTAAAAATCCATACCTTATCTTGGGAAGTAACGAGTTCGCATACCCCTAGAGCCCTGCGTTTACATCACCGATGAAGAAAGAATATGCAAACACATACAATGGCAACCGCTCCGGAACAGCAATGATTGCATCGCACAACTAATACAACACCAACAATCGCACAACTGGTCCTCTAAAAAGGCCGTTTTGCATGAATCACATTATGATTCTGTTCTAAGGCCGTCTCTTTTGCACGCGTGAAAAAACTCTGACTCCATCCTACTTTCAAATCATTTAATGATTCACCCAAGTCGGCCTTTTTAGATCCCCTGCACCTACGCACAGGCATCATTTCAATACATATCATTCAACAAATTCACGAAAACAGCTGGTTGGTGGTAACCAGAAGGAAGGTAATCAGATCATGTTGGAGCCGTACCTCTCCAGAGTCGCTGCAGATGCAATCGCCGACCCCAGCAGATCCACAGCAACCCATATCATCGGCACGCCTCACTCTTAAGGGGGGAGGAGTTACGAAAGCGTACATACCGCTACGGTCATCCTAGTTATAAGTATCAATTAAGATTAAGTTTCAATGTTTGTTTATTAAATAATAAAGTCAGTCTCTGTTAGATCGCCATAGCGAACACATGTCTTTTAAAAAACCCTTCCGTCCAATCCTCAAAGTTAACTCGCTCTTAACAAAAGTTACCCATTATATTTTTAATTACGCAGCGGTAATAAAAAAATTATGGCCTTTAATGTATACTACCTAACTGCCTCGGACTCCGCCGCCGCTATACGGAAAGTATGCGATTGTAGTCTCTATTCCATTAGGGTTCGGTGGCTCGATTGTGCACACAAAATTCAATTTGAAATATTTACCGCAGCCAAACGTCTCAAGTTATTCGTCAAATCAAATCATTGTCACGTTCCAACTTTTTAGGGTTCCGTACCCAAAGAGCAAAACGGAGCCCTAATAATGTCACTCCGCTGTCCGTCAGTCTGTCTGTCTGTCTGTCCACGTATGTCACGGATCTCTAGCTCTTAGGCGGAATGATATAGAGACCTGAAACTTTGACATGTTGTGTGAAATTTCAACCAAATATTGAATTAAAAATGTAATTAAATAAAATTATTTTTCAGAAGGGCCCCATACATGAAATTCTCTATCTCAAAGACCAAAGTAGTTAGGAATTCGTATATTATGTACCATATGCTGTATTTAAACAACAAAATATACTGAAAACGCCGTTTTATGAAGTAGTTTTAGGGTTACGTCCCCGAATACTCAACCAACTTAATTTTTCTGGTTTGTCATATAATTTGTACGTAGTGATAAGTTTGTAATATCTGCTTAAATTATTTAAGTATATTTACCTATTTAAATGATGCGGAACCCTCAGGGCGCGAGTGCTACTCGCACTTGAATGGTTTTTTTCTTTAATTTGGCATTACATTTATTTTCAATTGACAATTTACTCGAGGTAAGGAAGGTAATTGCCAATCTGACTAAAGTCACAGTATACGAGGGGAGGCTGAAAAGTAACCTACCTAACTATGAAAGAAAAGACGTAACTGGATAGTTTATTTTTATTTTTCTATATAGTCCTTTGCTAGTAAAATGCACTTATTAAATTTTTCAAATATTGAATTTAAGCCATTAAAAAAAAAAAAACGGTTTGTCGTCAAAATAGTCAGAAACCGCTGCCTTCATTTCGTCATCGGTCATAAATCTTCGTCGCCTGAAGTCTTTCTTGATAAGTCTAAACAGAAAATAGTCACAGGGGGCTAGATCTGGACTATAAGGGGGGTGGTCAATGGTTTCGAAGCCATTGTCTTTAATTGCTAGCTTTGTTGTGCGTGCGGTATGCACTGGTGCGTTATCGTGCAAAATCAGAATTCCTTTGCTTAGTTTACCTCGCCGTTTTTCTTTTATTGTCTCTCTTAGTTGATATAATAAGTTTGAGTAATAATCAGCATTCATTGTAGTTTTTTTCGGTAAATAATCTATGAGCAAAATCCCTTCTGCGTCCCAAAAGATTGTAGCCATAAGTTTACCGGCCGATGGACAGACCTTAAATTTCCGAGGCGGCTTCTCATCCTTAAATTTCCACTGTAACGACTCTTGCTTACTTTCCGGGTCCCATTGTCGAATCCAAGTCTCATCACATGTTACAATTCTAGAAATTATTTCTTCCTCTTTCCCTCGACTCATGTCCAAAAACTCTTCGCAATATTTGACACGCCTCTCCATGTCAAATGCAGTCAACATTCTAGGGACCCAACGTGCACTAACCTTGGACATGTTCAAATGCTCATGAATTATTTCATTGACTCGCTCTTTACTGACGCCCACATCTCTAGCTTTCTCCCACTGCTTCACTCGTCGGTCCTCTAATATATTTTTTTTTCACCCTGGCTACATTTTCATCGGTGACGGCCGAAACTGGTCTTCCGCTACGAGGATCATCTTCGAGGCTCTCACGACCTAATTTAAACTGCCTTGACCAAAACTTTATAACAAATTCGGAAGATCACGAACTGCCAAACACACGTGACATACGCTGTCTGATCTCCGAAGGCGTATTCCCTTCTTTAGTCAAAAATTTAATCACCGCACGCTGCTCGATTTTATCCATTTTCACTTTTTCTACCGACATGTTCGAAACAATTGTAGGAGACAAATAAACGTGATGCAATAAACAAATGAATGTAATACATTTTGAAAATAGAATAACAAACGAATATAAATCCATATCAGCCAGCATTATTTTTGTATATATTTCTGACCAAGGAGATTACATATCAGCCGCCCTACGTAAGGTTAGACCAACGAAATAATTATTTCGATGGGTTAGACAGTAGTTTAACTTGGCCGTGTTCTTGAAATCAATACCTAAAGTCGCCGTCAATAGAAATTGTGGACTATGTAAACAAACCGTTTTCTCAATTTTTCTCAAGGTTCTGTCACGGAGTCTCATTTAACATTATTCCAAATCATGAAGCATCAAGTCTTACCAGTCATTCACTGTATTTCATCATGAAATATTCAATAATCACCAGTTAATTACAGAAAATCATAGAATCAATAATCAATTCTGTACTGCGTCGAGATTGCTGTCATATTTTTTTCTCATCGAATCTGTATTGTCTTTGAAAATTGGTGATGTACCAATCTATTTGAATATAAACCTATTTTATTCGTGATGTTATTTTATTCCGTCATTCTTTTTTAACAGCGTTACTTCATAATCTTTGACATAAACGTGTGTGTGATTCTATTGAGAGCTGTGTGATCTTCCAGCGTTGCTCTAAAATGTGTAGCTCATGTCCTAAAAGTAGAAGAAAAAATGAAAGAACTGGATGGGATAATAGATACGGCCAACGACGCTGTGACGGAACCATTTTTAATTAACGTGGGCGATTTGACTAGCGATTCATCAGAATATTTTAGCGATGAATCAAATAAAGAAAACTAATTAAGCACTTAACATATTTTAATCACATACTTACCCATCTCTAGATAGTTCACCTATTCATAGACAAAGACAACATGGCGCTTTGTTTACATTGTCCACAATTTCTATTGACGGCTACTGTACGGCCGCTTGGTGCCTAAACACGCGCTAGGGCTGCTAACTTATTTGATAATGCTATATAAAATTGTCGCATTATTTAATTTAAACAGCTATACAATGCACAACATATTCTATAATTTCGTGCCATAATTTTCGAAAATGCGCGGGAGCGGCTTACAGTGTCAACGCGGTAACGTACGTACGTGACTGAGGCACAAATGTGACTGCCGCCCCCCGACAGCCTCCGAGATTTCGAAGCGTGTCGTTTCGGGCCGTTTCTATGAAGACATAATAATGCTTCCTTTTTCTTATACTGTTCACGAAAGAAGTCCCGCGGATTAAGGCCGGTATTCATAGTACTCTTTGGATTAAGGCATTTTCGATTTTTAGTCGACAATTCGAGTAAATGTCAACCAAATGGGATCGTGTGGCAACACTGGCTGAATTGCGTGTGAATTTACACAAACATGCATTTGTACACTGAGTACCTACACACACAACAAAACAACACGTCCTTAATACCATACCTAAGAACATGGTCTTGTTCTGGACAGAGCAGGTCCACAGCATGTTTCTCTCCAGTCTTGATCGTGACGCGAGTATATTCCTTGTCCTTGTCAGACATCATTTTTCGAGAGTAGTACCTCTTTGGAACCTTGCCGCCGAGCTTCACCTGGAACAATGTGGATGACGCTGTAAGGATTTGAAATAAAACGGTAGCTACGGCCTTTAAAATACCCTGTCTTTAAGTAAATAGGTATAATAAATCCAGGGTGTGGCTGCATGGGCTGACATTCTTTGCCTATTCCATCGAAACACAAAATAAAACAAAATAAAAGACGCCTTTAGGTTCCGTTGCAATTATGTACTTCTAATTTAATTACAATGATCTTGTACTAAACTAAAAAACCTCATGAGGAATCCCTAGACATTTTCTAAGGAACTAGATATTTTCTAAGATGTTATAGACATAACAAAACCTATTAAGTATATGCTTCGGTTTTAATTGCCCAGCCGTATGCCGCGGACGACACAAAATCGAAACGTCTTGATTTGGCAGGTTATCGTTTTTCACGTTTAAAAGCTATTAAAGGTAGGTTCACTTATAAACCATAATAGCTAGCTCATTTGTTTATTGTAACAATGATCTCCATGACCTACATAAAAAAGATGGATCGTAAAAATCTCACAATTTGACTGCACTTGGGGTCCCCGTTGTCGTCAACGAGAGTGCCGCCGTAGAACTCCGGAAGCTGGTCCTTGTCTATGATATTGAGCACATGCCTCTTCCACTTCCGGTGGTCGGAGCCGTAAATCTTGATCTTCGATATCGTGTACTCGTGCATGAACTTCTTCACCACTGAGAACGCCAGGGAGAACACTTTTGGAGCTGAAAATGTAGAAATGTATACAAGTAGGTACAGTAGGTTCAGGGTCAAGCGGATTGAAGATTAGCCAAAATCGGTACGTGAAATGTGGCAGTAGGTGTTAGAATATCCGCCTTTGAAAAGCGGATGTTTTAGACACTCAGTCGATCTTCTTTGACACTTCTTCGGGTATGCATTATGCCGTGATAAATTCGGTCGGTTGCGTCCTTTTCTCCAAATTTCCAAATTCCGTACACGTCTATTTCCTATAGGTACGACAATTTCCTTGTAAAACGGGAACAATATTTCAAAACTCGTCTAGAAATCATGTAATGATTAGGTTATTATTAAAGAACGGTTTTTACACTCAAGTATTTTTTATTTTTTGTACAGTGGCGACCACATCAAGCTATACATACACTTGCAGTACGACATTAGCCCCTACAGAGAAGAATATAAGATAGGTACATAGTCCAACGTGTCTCACTTGTTGCGGTCTCTACTGTACGTAGTATTATTGTTGACTATATGCCAACTGTGAACGTCGCGTCGTCGTCGTCGAAAATGCCGAAATTGTATCGGTGAAACAAGTCAACACAACGATAATAATAACGTGAGTGTAAAAACGTTCCTTAATGATAATTTGATAAAGGCTTTAAATATTTAGACAACATAAAATGAAACCACAACTAGTACAGATCATACTATAACATCTTGAGAATGCTGCACTAATTCTCACCATTTACGATGTAGCAAATCTTCAAGATCTTCGGGTAGTAAGACTCTTTTATCTTCTGCTATCAATGCGGCTATTAATGCTCTCCGAGTACAGTATAATAATGGATTTAGAATGTTGTTGGTGCTTCCGCGTTACTGTAGTACCTATGTCCGGAATGTTTGCGCTGGCGCAAACCGATGGCTTCCATCCATGCGATAGTGCGCAAGCGCACCGCATCACTTCTACGCGGAATGGGCGCGGGAGCTCCAACACCACTCTCAAACTTATTAGCGAGAAGCCGCCCGACACATGATACAAAATAGCTCTACGTGCAAATATTTAAACTGATTTGATTTAATATGATACATTTTGCTAACATAGCTGTAAGGCCTACTAACATCTATATGGACTGTAATATTGTCTGAAATAAAAACATATATATTTTATTATTTAACTTATATCTGCAGCAGTGTGAACACCATCTCGGCGGCTATTCTCCAGGCATACTGCCGCATAGTGAACCCTTCCAGGTCGAAGATTGAGAATGATCCAATAATTCTCACCATTAACAATGTAGCAAATCTTCAAGATCTCCGGGTAGTTAGTCTCGTATATCTGCAGCAGTGTGAACACCATCTCGGCGGCTATTCTCCAGGCATACTGCCGCATAGTGAACCCTTCCAGGTCGAAGATTGAGAATGATCCAATAATTCTCACCATTAACAATGTAGCAAATCTTCAAGATCTCCGGGTAGTTAGCCTCGTATATCTGCAGCAGTGTGAACACCATCTCGGCGGCTGGTCTCCAGGCGTACTGCCGCATACTGAACCCCTCCAGGTCAAACAGCACTGTCAACTGAGAATGATACAATAATTCTCACCATTAACAATGTAGCAAATCTTCAAGGGGGTCTCCAAGTAAGATGGTACCACCATCTTACTTGGAGACCCCCTCGAAGTAATTCGGGGTAGAGTAAGAGGACAGCTCACAGGCAAAGTACCAGGAGGCCCACCATGCCTGGGACCGATGGATGGCGGTATATCCATCCCTAATAGCCAGGCCTTATATCGAACAGGCTGGTGACGGGCAGCGGCGTTACTGGTGCGAGGTTTCCAGCACCGCGCTCACCAACCCGCCTGCCCAGCGTGTGTGAGTATGGGCAATTCTTCCAGGATGACCGCCGGGAGTGGCAAAGTCCTGGAAGACAGTGGACTATGTCCGGCAGTGGACGAACTAGGCTGACGACCTTTGCCTCGTAAATCTGATCTAGTGTGTTTGTGTTTACCATATTTGCACTTAGTGTAAACGTGCCTTCCGGCCACCTTAACCGATGTCCCCTCCAAGGTCGACAATTTAGTTTTAATTGCCGTGTTTAACCTCCTTGCAACCCGATTCACGATCACAGTCACATGGAAGTTTATTTTTATGGTAGCTAAGTGTGACAAGGATAGCACTGAATGAACAAATTATCAAAATACAGACACCTATAAGATGTGGTAAACTTCCATCCGTTTGTAATATATTTCTTTATGATATAAAACAATAAGGAAAAGAGGCAATAATTAATATACCTAACTGCTACTATCTACTCATATAATAGTCAGATTTCACCTAACTATCATCCATCCATCAACTTGGTTCGTCCACTGCTGGACATAAGCCTTTCCAGGATTTTGCCACTGCCGGCGGTCATCCTGGAAGAATTGCCCACACTCACACACGCTGGGCAGGCGGGTTGGTGAGCGCGGTGCCGGAACCCTCGCACCAGTGACGCCGCTGCCCGTCACCAGTCTGTTCCATATAAGGCCCGGCTATTAGGGATGGATACACCGCCATCAATCGGTCCCAGGCATGATGGGACTCCTGGTTTTTTGCCTGTGAGCTCTACCCCGAATTACTACGAGGGTGTCTCCAAGTAAGATGATGGTACCTCCACAGTCGATGTAATCAATTAACTAAAATTATAGTTCGTTGACTGTAATAATCGTAGTTTCTTCAGAGGCAAACAGTAGGATTACGACAAGGTTCCCGGTAACGAACTTGGAACCGTCGCGTAATCCTTTTTACCTCTGAATAAACTGTATTATTACAGTGAAAGTGGTCAGCCGAAACCTGACAAATATTTCGCGAGTAGGCGTTAGATATACTACACCCAATGGCGTTGTGGCGACTCGCCCATCACAAATAAAACCTTTATGGCATCAAATGCATCCATAGAGTCACAAAATGACTTCTGATGTCAACTCTTGTCTTGAGCAGAGAAATAAGATCTTGTAACAATATCAGCAATAAAATATGATATAACTGGCTATCTACAGCTTTATTTATACATAGGACCATAAAAACATCCTATATTGTTCGGTGAACTGCAAACTAACTTAACATTTAATGAATATAAAAAAAAAATTGATTTTCGTGAACTTAATCTTAATTTTCTTATGCAAATTTGTGATAGTTTTTGTGCTGATTTTAAGTTACTTATTTCGTTTATTTGCATACTTTTGTATATACAGAGTGTGTATTAACCTTATTGTAAATTTGTCCCAAATAGCAAGGGCTCATAAACCTGTTATCAGATTTAATATTTAAAACTTTTTAATACGTAGATTTTTTTTAATTTCTTTTTGTTTGGTGTTTTGCCTTATGACTTGTATGTAGATAGCATCTGCTGAATTTTTTTGTCTTCTCCACTTATATTAATTATTATTAATTAATAATTGTATTGTTTTGGTTTTTGTGCTTCTATTCGATTTGTTCACTAAAAAATGACTTCTGATGTCAACTCTTGTCTTGAGCAGAGAAATAAGATCTTGTAACAATATCAGCAATAAAATATGATATAACTGGCTAATTTATGTGATAACTATTTATTCCAATAAAAGTATTGTGAATAAAATTAAACTACGGTTTTCAAAATATTTAATAAATTTATATTTACTCGTATTATGATCGTTTTCTTTTTTATTTACGATAAATATTAACTCTTATCTATGTATCTGTAGTTAATAAAGAATAAAACATAACAAACACACAATTATATCTATTATAGTAATCTTTCTCAACAATTTCATCGGTATGTGGTAAATTTCTTCTCTAAATCTCATTGATTGATACAAGATAATAAGTAAGCAGCTTAATTTCATCAACTCATGTTATGTTCAAAACATTATCACTTCAATTGTACATTTTCTGCCTGGAGGAGCCCAAACTTCAATCGTGTTACTACAAAACGGTGTTTAACTTTAGACAGTGTTTAAATCTGTTGTCGCCTTTTCTTTCATATTGTAAAAGAGTGACAGCAACAGATTTAAACACTGTTTAAAGTTAAACACCGTTTTGTAGTTACACCGCAAATGTTTTTTGTTTATCAGAAAACAGGTGAACAGGAAATCAGCTCAGAAAGCCCTTTCATTTGATACCCCACACGATAGGTTTAAAAAAATAACAAAATACCCATACAAAAAAATTATAACGTCATACACCGGCCCGGTTCCACATTTTGGGACAAAACATCCGCTAGTTCTATAGCTCATCATCTATACATCGCCACCAATCATACACTTGCTTCATTCAAAATCCCACGGACCTGTTTTTATTTACATATGCCTCGAGTCTGTCTAGTGAAAACTAAACGTTTAGACGTATTGAGGATGATAACAAACAGCAATGATTATTTATGTATGATTTATGATATATAGGTATAGTAGGTAGTAAATCCAACTGCATCAATATCTATTAGCGTTCACTTTCACTCTGCAATAAAATAAAAGTTATTGCTCTTTGTTCCCGGCCCACTATCATATTTAAGTAAGACTTAATAATACACTACCAGGCATGGGCCCAGAGAAGAATGAATCATGACATGACATGTATCCTATCCGATTGGTTGATTTTGTAAAAAAAATAAAAAAAATAGAGCAAAGCAATCAATTTACCATTTAAAATTAAAGTAAATAAAAAGATAATAAAGTTGATTCTGAAAGCTTTAATTTTAGTTTTAGTGCTGTCAAAACTCAAATTACTTCAAAGTAATTAAGCTTCTGTTCGTCACGCTTAAGGACTATTTTGGAATGAAGAACATTTAATTATGACAACATTAAAACTAAAATTAAAGCCTTCAGAATCGGCTTTATTATTATTCAATTAATTAAAACCCCAAACTAGTTCTAAAAGCCCATATCTCATAACGTTACTAACCACCTACATCTCAAGCTAGGCCTCCCCTGAGCCTCTACCCTACTTTATTCTATCACAGTTTGCTTTAAGTACAAATAACTATCAGTTATCAGCGGAGGCGCTCGGCTCGTCCTCTGGAAGGTCATTTATGTTCAGGTCACGAGCCGGGTCTGCAATGAGGACATTGTAGAACACCTTCTTACTTCGCAGGTAGGCGCTGCTGTTGTCAAATATAACAGAATCTGCAATCAAATGCATGAGTTAGCAGTTGAAATAATTAGGAGTAAAAACGGGAGCGCTGAGGAAAAACAATGCAAAATTATTCAATTCAATTCAATAAATTTTATCTTAATTTCTCATACAGGGTGTAATGCAAAACCAAGAATCCCTTAAGGGTATGAAAGTATACACGATTCTGATACGATTACGATAAAAAAAGTATACCTTAAACTTTTACCAAAAATTATATTGTTTTCCTAAGATCCAGCTACGCACTTTTATCAATGCAGTTCATTCACCCCGTAGTGCGGTAACAACCAATCACATTGAGTAATTATGTTCTGTGCTACTGACGATATCAGAGGTCAACGACCAGCAAGAGTGTCCACCGTATTAGAGTATTTCAAATTTAACAAATCGTGTTATTATGTGGTACTGCTACATAAAAAAAAATTGCCGCTATTTTTTTTAAACACTGTATGATTCATACTAACATACCCTAGAAGGATTCTTGCCTTTGCTTTTACACCCTGTATAGCAGATCGGAGTTGCATCGATAAGTGAATAATAATAATAATATAAGTTTCTCTCTCGATTTTTTTTCACGGAACGTTCATATGGACGAGTACTATCGCCAGTTTCCGGCTTCCGCAACTTCACCTTAACAGCCTGTATAGTAAACACAACACTGATATATATAAAATTCAAAGTCCTGACTGACTGACTGACTGACTGACTGACTGATATATCAACGCACAGCGTAAACCGCTGGTCCTAGAGACTTGAAATTTTGCATATAGATACCTTATATAGTGTAGGCATCCACTAAGAAAGAATTTTTCAAAATTCACCCCGGGTGTGAATTTTTCAAAATTCACCCCTAAGGGGGTGAAATGGGGGTCCAAAGTTTGTATGGGGAAACAAGATTAGTTAGACTATTTTATTCGAGACTTCACAAGAGTAGTCCTATCTATAAATGAGTAAACATGTGTTTCAGGTTTTTTCAGAATTCCACCCCTAAAAGGGGGAAATGGGGTGACAAAGTCTGAAAATCAACATGGGTATCGTTTGTATGGTTTATCGGGTCGCTGATTACGAAAACAACAACGATTTCTAAATTCAACGTAGTGGACGTGAAATACCATCATCCCCTGGTGGGGTGCGATGGGGTTGTAATGTTGAAATGTGTAAATATCAATATGGGGGTATATGTTTTTATGTTTTTTTTGGGACGTTAATTACGAAAATGGCATCGATTTTGAAATTTAATATAGTGGACATGAAAATTCTTGAAAGTATGTGTGCCAGAGCAAATCGGCTGTAACAGACGAACAGACAGACAGCCACACAATTGATCCTATTAGGGTTCCATTTTTTCCTTTTGAGGTATCTATCTATCTATATATCTATCTATCTATATCTTTCAATATCCTAGCAAAATATCTTTGGAATGGAAGGTGGTACATCCCTAGGGGTTGGACCACGGGGTACCAAAAAAAGTAATTTTTTTATGTCAAAACTTTGACGGCCTGTTTCTCCCAAACGGCTAAACTTAGACCCATGTTGATGGGCGAAGCCGCGAGCAGAAGCTAGTCCATTATACGAGTAGTAGGTACCGAGTTTTAGAAAATATAAAGATAGCCGTTACCTACTTTGACATGTAATAAATAACGTGTATTATTAATTTATCACACATTATACAACGTGTAACAGAAAGGTGTAACCATATTTGAAGAGCTTATTCAGTCAATGGTATAGAACAACTTTTACTATGAAGCCAACCCTGAAATCTCAAAAAAAAAATCTGGGGATCTAAAAAGGCCGACTTGGATGAATCATAAAATGATTTGAAAGTAGGACAGAGTCAGAGCTTTTTCACGTGTGCAAAAGAGATGGCATTAGAACAGAATCATAATGTGATTCATGCAAAACGGCCTTTTTAGAGGACCTGCTCTCCCATACATTTCAGCCGAGCGGCATTGCATTTTTCTATGAAAAAGTTGTTTTTTTTTCGATATACAGGGTTTGTTCCATAGTAAAAGTTGTTCTATACCATTGACTGAATAAGCTCTTCAAATATGGTTACACCTTTGTGTAACACGTTGTATACAGTGTGTCCCTCGTACCAGTGCACATCCGAAAGTGGGTGAAACTAGATCTAAATATATGGACAAAAACAAAGAAAATTTTTTTTTTTGTTTTTTTTTTTTTTTAAATCTTGAAAAAATACTCCACCTGGGTATCTTTGTATGGGACGAGAGCGCAGTGCCTTTGGTTAACCGCTCGTAGAAAATATTGTATTTATGATAGAACGTTGTATTTTTTTTTGTTAGAAAGATAATTGAATAAGCAATGATAAATAGGAATAAAAGTTTAGTAAAACGGGGACATTATTTTGAAAAAAAAAATGACGGAAAAATTTAAGAATTAATCTTTTAGGATATTATTTTTATGGTAATGGTAGTTGATTATGTTTTGTTTTTGATTTGGTATGCAACGTCAGTTTTATTTCATTGCATTACTCGCGATAGATCAAAAGTTATGATGACATATTTTATGCATAGTCTCCATGGTAGACAAAAAAAAATTTAAAACGTAAATTTAAATTAAAAAAAAAAAACATTTTTTTGACGATAAAATAAGGTCTAGTTTCACCCCTTTTCAGATGTGCACTTGTACTAGGGACACACTGTATAGTATATATACGTTATATAAAAAACGTCATTTTTTACCGGGACCGACCCTGAAATTACCTATAAAAGACGTATTTTTATTGGTAGTTACCTATCTTGAGATATTGAGTTCTCGTTTGCGAAAAAATATTTTTTCTTTGTACTTTGTAATTTTTTGCACACCTACTAAACTAGGTACTTTTTAAAATTCTATTCTGTTAAGACTTTATTTAGTAAGTACTAGCGGCTTCGCCCGCACCGCACTGATTTCGTTTGCTTTTTTCCCGGGATAAAAGTAGCCTATAGCACTCTTCAGCCCATAAACTGTATAAATTGAAAAAAATCACGTCGATCCGTTGCTCCGTTGCTGCGTGAAAGAAGGACAAACCAACAAACACATTAAGTCTGTACGTGGGTACGGAGTCTTAACTACCTAGTGTTTTTTTCAAGGATTCAGGATTTTATTCTGACATGTCAAACGAGATGACGAAAAACTGCGTATTTTTAGCGAGACCGAAAGTCAGGTCTCAAGGCCTTAAAGCGACATACAGGTAGCCGGTCCGGCCACGGCCAGCACGCCGGTGTCGACGACGCCCTCGTGCACCTTCCTGCACTCCTGCACGACAGTCTCGTTGCCATCCTCGTCGCGCCGCTTGATCAGGAACTTTATGTCGTGGCTGTCCACGCCAAACTCCCATCTGGAAGAAGACAGACTCCTGATAAATGTGGGCAAGCGTTTGCAGAACCATGAACGTGGTGGCGCTTTCAACGTTTTGCCGTCAGTGTTGGTTCGCAGTAAAAGATGCAGTAACTGTATACGCGACATTCACGCTTTCGGTCTTAACGCCACGGCCACAGCTTCAAGCTTCTGGCGGCGCTTGCTGCGCTTCCAGGCGGTTTTTGCGACGGGCTTTGCCATGCCACGACACCCGTCGGCGCCTTCATGTATAGCGCGCTCGCTCGCTCGCTCAAAGCGCTCGACACCAGGTCCAGGAAGCCGGACAAGACACGCGAGCGGCGACCCATAGCTGGTTCTATACAACTTCATACATTTGTTCTCGCCACCGGCTTCGTCGCAAGAAGAACCGCTTGGCGCGGCTCTCGAAGCCTGCGAAGCTATGGCCGAGGGGTAAAACCGGTCTGCCATGCGCAGCAAGGTCTTCTACATTTTACTACGCTTGACAGAACGTGGAACGTTTGCGATTCCGGTTTACAGTAAATTTTTCTAAAATTAAGGGTGCACCGAGCGTTTACTTTTGTCTCTGTCTTTTCTTTACATGTAAAGAGTAAAGAAAATAACCCGACTTTTGCACTTTAAAATTTCTTTCGTTGTTATTTTCATCATATTGTTCTTAAATACAAAAAAAAAATATCGTGTATAAACCACAGAACATTTAAATGTTCTGTGGTATAAACGCACCAGTCATCTATGAACTTTATTTATAAATGAATCATAATATCAAATTAATTATTTATATAAAAAAGTAGGACAATAGACGAAAAAGTTATTTAAAAAGAGGTAACTTTGCGAATTTATTCTACCGAGCCAACTTTATCAAATCGTGTTTCCATCGTGTATACAGTCTAGTATATATACCCAATAATACCAATATATTTCCCTAGATTTTAATTTAATTGTTTACTACTTTAAACAAGGGTTATAAAAACGTGTTTGTGTGTGTAAAAAGCTCGGTGCGCTAGTTACGAAAGCGTACATACCGCTACGGTCATCCTAGTTATAAGTATCAATTAAGATTAAGTTTCAATGTTTGTTTATTAAATAATAAAGTCAGTCTCTGTTAGATCGCCATAGCGAACACATGTCTTTTAAAAAACCCTTCCGTCCAATCCTCAAAGTTAACTGGCGCAGCCGTTTGGAACATTGTAATTTCGGAAAATCCTGAAAATCGGTTTTTCACGAAAGTGAGTTTCAACTCTTTGTACAAAGAACTCTCTAAGCTTTCACAAGTATAAACTCTACTGTGACGATAGTGGTGGAAAAGGACAGTGCGGAAAAAGGTGCAAAAATTGGAAGCTGTGGTGCCCTACGGACTCTCCTAACATCGGAAAAACAACTTATCACGCTTGTGGGGTAAGCATAAAACTCTGATTACTCCCAAGTCCTACATTTATATCTCCTTTAGTTTATTTTATATTTCCTATATTTATCTATAAATAACATTTGTGTAAGTGTGTTACTAGTACCAAAAGAAAAATGACGGACAATGAAAAGGTTGTAATTGGTTATAGTGACCTCACAATCTTATTGCCGTCCTACGATGGGAATAAGAAAACCGTACAATTTTATATAAAATCGGTGGAAAATGTTCTCAAAATTATCGAAAATAAAGAGGATCCGAGTATTGCATGTTTAATTGCGAATAAACTCACAGGAAAAGCTATCGAAGCTTTATCGGAAAATACAAATTTTACATCGTGGTCAGAAATTAAAGAAATCTTAAACAATAGGTTCGGTGAGCATCGAGATGAGATTCAGGTGGTGCAAGAACTGATGCGAATTTATAAAGGTAGATTGGAGCTAGATGCATTTGCGGAGAAAATTCGAGAATGCACCTACACTCTAATAAATTTAGATAGATCCAAACAGGACTACTACGATGAACTAGCATCAAACATTTTTCTAGATCAGCTAGACCCATTACTTTCGCTAAGCGTTCGTACACAAAAACCAACTTGCTTAGAAAAGGTAATTTCATTGGCTAAACAAGAAGACATAAGGCTGAAAAATAGACGTAGAATGGATCAGTACAACGTTAGGCCGAATCAATCAACAATATCGCAACCTCATCAAAACAAATACAGTAGCGACCCTTCTAGGCAACTCGCGAATATCTCTGCAACCCCATTTAAATCACAATACACACCCCAATATAAACAAAATGTGCCCTTTAACAAACAACCGATTAAGCAAGAAAAAGCTCCGTATAAACCCATTCATTACCAGGAAGTCGTGTCAAACGAAACAGAAAGTGCCGAATTCACATCGTACATAAATAATGTACCTACAAACTCAGACACCATAACAGAGTCGCCTTCTTACGAATATGACCCTTTTTTATCAGGAACAAAACGCCGACAGGCGAACATAGTGTTTATAAACACGCATAACAATAAGAATCTGTTATCTGTTTACATTAATGAATTAGGCGGTCGCTTTTTGTTGGACACCGGAGCCTCTCAATCCCTGATAAGCCCAGACGTTGTTATGGAGTTCCAACTTCAACAAAAGTTAGAATACGAACCACATATCATAAAGACCGCACACGACACAATGAAATTGTTTATTTAACACTGCCACAGATTTTCAAGTGTAATAATACATTCAAGTTTCTCGTGTTTGACTTTGATTCTAGCTTCAAAGGACTTATAGGTAACGACATTTTGATTTCACTAGGTAGCCAAATAGACATGAAAAAAATGACTTTAACAACAGACTCGACCCAAATTCCAATAAGAAAAGACTTTAAATCTCAATTAACTATTGAGCCGAAATGTGAAAAGGTAGTAACACTATTTTGTAATGAAAAAGAAGGAGACTTTCTTTTGAAAAGCAATATGGAAAATGGCTTATTATTTCCCGACTCTTTAGTTTTGGTAAAAAATGGAATCTTTATAACAACAGTACTAAACACTAGCGAAAAAAAATTAAAACTGAATAAATTTTACCGTTTTAGAATGGAACCGTATTATCAACCCCAAAACTCACAGCATATCAACGCGTTAAATATGGATGACCCACAAGACTTAGACGAAGAACTAGTTGACAACCTTAATAGACTTAGGACAGGACATATGAACGAAGAAGAAGAAAGAGAGATAAAAAAGCTTTGCTACAATTTTAGACACATATTTTACTCGGACAAGTTACCGTTGACCTTTACACATGCTGTTAAACACAGCCTTAGATTATCAGATGACAATCCCATATTTGTAAGAAGTTACAGACAAGCACCCATACTAAAAGAAGAAATAGACAAACAGGTTACTAACCTACTAAGTCAAAATATTATTCGTGAAAGCATTTCCCCGTGGTCAGCACCCGTGCACATTGTCCCAAAGAAAGCTGATGCATCCGGCAAAGTAAAATGGCGCCTTGTAATTGACTACCGACGTCTCAATGACAAAACGATTGAAGATAAGTATCCTATACCTAATATAAACGACATATTAGACAAATTAGGACGTGCACAGTATTTTACAACTTTAGACCTGGCCTCCGGATATCACCAAGTTGAGATGAACCCAACTGACATTGAAAAGACAGCATTTACAGTTGATCGAGGACATTATGAGTTTACTAGAATGCCCTTTGGCCTAAAAAACTCACCAAGCACATTTCAGCGCCTGATGGATTCAGTCCTACGTGGCCTAACTAATACACTGACCTATTTAGATGACGTAATCATTTACTCGACGTCCCTACAGGAGCACATTGACAAAGTGACACAAGTTTTTAACAGACTAAAAGATAATAATCTCAAAATTCAATTGGATAAGTCGGAGTTCTTACAAAAGGAGGTAAACTTTCTTGGACATGTCTTAACAGACGAAGGTATTAAACCCAATCAGGATAAAGTAAAAGCAGTGAGAAATTTCCCACTTCCACAGACGCAGAAGGATATAAAATCCTTCCTAGGACTAGCAGGCTATTATAGAAAATTCATACCTGAATTCGCAAAAATTACTAAACCTCTGACACAATGCCTTAAAAAGAATGCGAAAGTCATTCACTCTCCACAATTTATAGAGTCATTCGAAAAATGTAAGGACATACTTACCAATGCCCCTGTTCTTCAGTACCCCGACTTTAACAAACCATTCATATTAACGACAGATGCCTCAGATTTTGCAGTTGGCGCCGTGCTATCACAAGGTATTGTAGGATCAGATAGACCGGTCGCTTACGCATCAAGAACGTTATCAGAAACCGAACAAAGATACTCAACAACAGAAAAAGAACTATTAGCGATTATGTGGGCCATAAAATACTTTAGGCCTTACCTTTACGGACGCAAATTCACGATATATACTGATCATAAACCCATTACTTGGCTAAAAACAATTGATTCCCCAAATTCCAAATTAATAAGATGGCGTCTAAGCCTAGCTACTTATGACTATGTTGTTGAACACAAACCAGGCAAAATAAATACCAACGCCGACGCACTATCGAGAGTAAAAATCAATGCATTAGATACAGAGCAAACTCCGACATCTTCAATAGAACCACAGCCTAGTAGAAACAAGGATGATGATATATTAGATATAGACATGAGAACTTTACTTGACGTACCGATTACCCCCGAAAATAGTGAAATTACAGACGAAGTAATTGAAACCGCAATGAATAACATACCCACTAGTACAGAAGCTATCGATCGCCAAATTAAACAGTTTCATATTAGAAAATCTCTCGGAGACAAATATAGAGTAGACGATAGATCCAAAGGCAGAAATACGATAAAAGACGTCTTCATACCAATAAGCGATACTGAAAATCAAGTAAATCAATTCCTGAAAGAGCATACGATTCTAGCTCGAATATTTTATTGTTTCTTCCACTGTGAGGAACTCTATCCTATATTCAGTAAAAGTATTACAAAATAGATTAGATACTTTTTATATTTACTTGCAAATAGAAAGCGGTCTCCAACTACTCTATAATAAACTGTCCACCTTAGAAAATGCAATAACCTTTGCAAACCTAGGTATTTTGCATCCAAGCATCGTAGATCCGATCCACCTGATAGCCGAGCTGAAGAATATTCGAAATGAAAACATGCAATTGCCGTATACGCCCATGTTATTAAATATCCACTTATTATAGAAGACCATAACTGTCAAAGCTTACGGTACTAATGAAACACTTAACCTTATATTAGAAATTCCTTTGATTTCAAAACAATTGTATACATTATAGCACTTGTACCCCATCCCTAATAAAGAAAATATCCTGTTGATACCTAAAAATCCATACCTTATCTTGGGAAGTAACGAGTTCGCATACCCCTAGAGCCCTGCGTTTACATCACCGATGAAGAAAGAATATGCAAACACATACAATGGCAACCGCTCCGGAACAGCAATGATTGCATCGCACAACTAATACAACACCAACAATCGCACAACTGGTCCTCTAAAAAGGCCGTTTTGCATGAATCACATTATGATTCTGTTCTAAGGCCGTCTCTTTTGCACGCGTGAAAAAACTCTGACTCCATCCTACTTTCAAATCATTTAATGATTCACCCAAGTCGGCCTTTTTAGATCCCCTGCACCTACGCACAGGCATCATTTCAATACATATCATTCAACAAATTCACGAAAACAGCTGGTTGGTGGTAACCAGAAGGAAGGTAATCAGATCATGTTGGAGCCGTACCTCTCCAGAGTCGCTGCAGATGCAATCGCCGACCCCAGCAGATCCACAGCAACCCATATCATCGGCACGCCTCACTCTTAAGGGGGGAGGAGTTACGAAAGCGTACATACCGCTACGGTCATCCTAGTTATAAGTATCAATTAAGATTAAGTTTCAATGTTTGTTTATTAAATAATAAAGTCAGTCTCTGTTAGATCGCCATAGCGAACACATGTCTTTTAAAAAACCCTTCCGTCCAATCCTCAAAGTTAACTCGCTCTTAACAAAAGTTACCCATTATATTTTTAATTACGCAGCGGTAATAAAAAAATTATGGCCTTTAATGTATACTACCTAACTGCCTCGGACTCCGCCGCCGCTATACGGAAAGTATGCGATTGTAGTCTCTATTCCATTAGGGTTCGGTGGCTCGATTGTGCACACAAAATTCAATTTGAAATATTTACCGCAGCCAAACGTCTCAAGTTATTCGTCAAATCAAATCATTGTCACGTTCCAACTTTTTAGGGTTCCGTACCCAAAGAGCAAAACGGAGCCCTAATAATGTCACTCCGCTGTCCGTCAGTCTGTCTGTCTGTCTGTCCACGTATGTCACGGATCTCTAGCTCTTAGGCGGAATGATATAGAGACCTGAAACTTTGACATGTTGTGTGAAATTTCAACCAAATATTGAATTAAAAATGTAATTAAATAAAATTATTTTTCAGAAGGGCCCCATACATGAAATTCTCTATCTCAAAGACCAAAGTAGTTAGGAATTCGTATATTATGTACCATATGCTGTATTTAAACAACAAAATATACTGAAAACGCCGTTTTATGAAGTAGTTTTAGGGTTACGTCCCCGAATACTCAACCAACTTAATTTTTCTGGTTTGTCATATAATTTGTACGTAGTGATAAGTTTGTAATATCTGCTTAAATTATTTAAGTATATTTACCTATTTAAATGATGCGGAACCCTCAGGGCGCGAGTGCTACTCGCACTTGAATGGTTTTTTTCTTTAATTTGGCATTACATTTATTTTCAATTGACAATTTACTCGAGGTAAGGAAGGTAATTGCCAATCTGACTAAAGTCACAGTATACGAGGGGAGGCTGAAAAGTAACCTACCTAACTATGAAAGAAAAGACGTAACTGGATAGTTTATTTTTATTTTTCTATATAGTCCTTTGCTAGTAAAATGCACTTATTAAATTTTTCAAATATTGAATTTAAGCCATTAAAAAAAAAAAAACGGTTTGTCGTCAAAATAGTCAGAAACCGCTGCCTTCATTTCGTCATCGGTCATAAATCTTCGTCGCCTGAAGTCTTTCTTGATAAGTCTAAACAGAAAATAGTCACAGGGGGCTAGATCTGGACTATAAGGGGGGTGGTCAATGGTTTCGAAGCCATTGTCTTTAATTGCTAGCTTTGTTGTGCGTGCGGTATGCACTGGTGCGTTATCGTGCAAAATCAGAATTCCTTTGCTTAGTTTACCTCGCCGTTTTTCTTTTATTGTCTCTCTTAGTTGATATAATAAGTTTGAGTAATAATCAGCATTCATTGTAGTTTTTTTCGGTAAATAATCTATGAGCAAAATCCCTTCTGCGTCCCAAAAGATTGTAGCCATAAGTTTACCGGCCGATGGACAGACCTTAAATTTCCGAGGCGGCTTCTCATCCTTAAATTTCCACTGTAACGACTCTTGCTTACTTTCCGGGTCCCATTGTCGAATCCAAGTCTCATCACATGTTACAATTCTAGAAATTATTTCTTCCTCTTTCCCTCGACTCATGTCCAAAAACTCTTCGCAATATTTGACACGCCTCTCCATGTCAAATGCAGTCAACATTCTAGGGACCCAACGTGCACTAACCTTGGACATGTTCAAATGTTCATGAATTATTTCATTGACTCGCTCTTTACTGACGCCCACATCTCTAGCTTTCTCCCACTGCTTCACTCGTCGGTCCTCTAATATATTTTTTTTTCACCCTGGCTACATTTTCATCGGTGACGGCCGAAACTGGTCTTCCGCTACGAGGATCATCTTCGAGGCTCTCACGACCTAATTTAAACTGCCTTGACCAAAACTTTATAACAAATTCGGAAGATCACGAACTGCCAAACACACGTGACATACGCTGTCTGATCTCCGAAGGCGTATTCCCTTCTTTAGTCAAAAATTTAATCACCGCACGCTGCTCGATTTTATCCATTTTCACTTTTTCTACCGACATGTTCGAAACAATTGTAGGAGACAAATAAACGTGATGCAATAAACAAATGAATGTAATACATTTTGAAAATAGAATAACAAACGAATATAAATCCATATCAGCCAGCATTATTTTTGTATATATTTCTGACCAAGGAGATTACATATCAGCCGCCCTACGTAAGGTTAGACCAACGAAATAATTATTTCGATGGGTTAGACAGTAGTTTAACTTGGCCGTGTTCTTGAAATCAATACCTAAAGTCGCCGTCAATAGAAATTGTGGACTATGTAAACAAACCGTTTTCTCAATTTTTCTCAAGGTTCTGTCACGGAGTCTCATTTAACATTATTCCAAATCATGAAGCATCAAGTCTTACCAGTCATTCACTGTATTTCATCATGAAATATTCAATAATCACCAGTTAATTACAGAAAATCATAGAATCAATAATCAATTCTGTACTGCGTCGAGATTGCTGTCATATTTTTTTCTCATCGAATCTGTATTGTCTTTGAAAATTGGTGATGTACCAATCTATTTGAATATAAACCTATTTTATTCGTGATGTTATTTTATTCCGTCATTCTTTTTTAACAGCGTTACTTCATAATCTTTGACATAAACGTGTGTGTGATTCTATTGAGAGCTGTGTGATCTTCCAGCGTTGCTCTAAAATGTGTAGCTCATGTCCTAAAAGTAGAAGAAAAAATGAAAGAACTGGATGGGATAATAGATACGGCCAACGACGCTGTGACGGAACCATTTTTAATTAACGTGGGCGATTTGACTAGCGATTCATCAGAATATTTTAGCGATGAATCAAATAAAGAAAACTAATTAAGCACTTAACATATTTTAATCACATACTTACCCATCTCTAGATAGTTCACCTATTCATAGACAAAGACAACATGGCGCTTTGTTTACATTGTCCACAATTTCTATTGACGGCTACTGTACGGCCGCTTGGTGCCTAAACACGCGCTAGGGCTGCTAACTTATTTGATAATGCTATATAAAATTGTCGCATTATTTAATTTAAACAGCTATACAATGCACAACATATTCTATAATTTCGTGCCATAATTTTCGAAAATGCGCGGGAGCGGCTTACAGTGTCAACGCGGTAACGTACGTACGTGACTGAGGCACAAATGTGACTGCCGCCCCCCGACAGCCTCCGAGATTTCGAAGCGTGTCGTTTCGGGCCGTTTCTATGAAGACATAATAATGCTTCCTTTTTCTTATACTGTTCACGAAAGAAGTCCCGCGGATTAAGGCCGGTATTCATAGTACTCTTTGGATTAAGGCATTTTCGATTTTTAGTCGACAATTCGAGTAAATGTCAACCAAATGGGATCGTGTGGCAACACTGGCTGAATTGCGTGTGAATTTACACAAACATGCATTTGTACACTGAGTACCTACACACACAACAAAACAACACGTCCTTAATACCATACCTAAGAACATGGTCTTGTTCTGGACAGAGCAGGTCCACAGCATGTTTCTCTCCAGTCTTGATCGTGACGCGAGTATATTCCTTGTCCTTGTCAGACATCATTTTTCGAGAGTAGTACCTCTTTGGAACCTTGCCGCCGAGCTTCACCTGGAACAATGTGGATGACGCTGTAAGGATTTGAAATAAAACGGTAGCTACGGCCTTTAAAATACCCTGTCTTTAAGTAAATAGGTATAATAAATCCAGGGTGTGGCTGCATGGGCTGACATTCTTTGCCTATTCCATCGAAACACAAAATAAAACAAAATAAAAGACGCCTTTAGGTTCCGTTGCAATTATGTACTTCTAATTTAATTACAATGATCTTGTACTAAACTAAAAAACCTCATGAGGAATCCCTAGACATTTTCTAAGGAACTAGATATTTTCTAAGATGTTATAGACATAACAAAACCTATTAAGTATATGCTTCGGTTTTAATTGCCCAGCCGTATGCCGCGGACGACACAAAATCGAAACGTCTTGATTTGGCAGGTTATCGTTTTTCACGTTTAAAAGCTATTAAAGGTAGGTTCACTTATAAACCATAATAGCTAGCTCATTTGTTTATTGTAACAATGATCTCCATGACCTACATAAAAAAGATGGATCGTAAAAATCTCACAATTTGACTGCACTTGGGGTCCCCGTTGTCGTCAACGAGAGTGCCGCCGTAGAACTCCGGAAGCTGGTCCTTGTCTATGATATTGAGCACATGCCTCTTCCACTTCCGGTGGTCGGAGCCGTAAATCTTGATCTTCGATATCGTGTACTCGTGCATGAACTTCTTCACCACTGAGAACGCCAGGGAGAACACTTTTGGAGCTGAAAATGTAGAAATGTATACAAGTAGGTACAGTAGGTTCAGGGTCAAGCGGATTGAAGATTAGCCAAAATCGGTACGTGAAATGTGGCAGTAGGTGTTAGAATATCCGCCTTTGAAAAGCGGATGTTTTAGACACTCAGTCGATCTTCTTTGACACTTCTTCGGGTATGCATTATGCCGTGATAAATTCGGTCGGTTGCGTCCTTTTCTCCAAATTTCCAAATTCCGTACACGTCTATTTCCTATAGGTACGACAATTTCCTTGTAAAACGGGAACAATATTTCAAAACTCGTCTAGAAATCATGTAATGATTAGGTTATTATTAAAGAACGGTTTTTACACTCAAGTATTTTTTATTTTTTGTACAGTGGCGACCACATCAAGCTATACATACACTTGCAGTACGACATTAGCCCCTACAGAGAAGAATATAAGATAGGTACATAGTCCAACGTGTCTCACTTGTTGCGGTCTCTACTGTACGTAGTATTATTGTTGACTATATGCCAACTGTGAACGTCGCGTCGTCGTCGTCGAAAATGCCGAAATTGTATCGGTGAAACAAGTCAACACAACGATAATAATAACGTGAGTGTAAAAACGTTCCTTAATGATAATTTGATAAAGGCTTTAAATATTTAGACAACATAAAATGAAACCACAACTAGTACAGATCATACTATAACATCTTGAGAATGCTGCACTAATTCTCACCATTTACGATGTAGCAAATCTTCAAGATCTTCGGGTAGTAAGACTCTTTTATCTTCTGCTATCAATGCGGCTATTAATGCTCTCCGAGTACAGTATAATAATGGATTTAGAATGTTGTTGGTGCTTCCGCGTTACTGTAGTACCTATGTCCGGAATGTTTGCGCTGGCGCAAACCGATGGCTTCCATCCATGCGATAGTGCGCAAGCGCACCGCATCACTTCTACGCGGAATGGGCGCGGGAGCTCCAACACCACTCTCAAACTTATTAGCGAGAAGCCGCCCGACACATGATACAAAATAGCTCTACGTGCAAATATTTAAACTGATTTGATTTAATATGATACATTTTGCTAACATAGCTGTAAGGCCTACTAACATCTATATGGACTGTAATATTGTCTGAAATAAAAACATATATATTTTATTATTTAACTTATATCTGCAGCAGTGTGAACACCATCTCGGCGGCTATTCTCCAGGCATACTGCCGCATAGTGAACCCTTCCAGGTCGAAGATTGAGAATGATCCAATAATTCTCACCATTAACAATGTAGCAAATCTTCAAGATCTCCGGGTAGTTAGTCTCGTATATCTGCAGCAGTGTGAACACCATCTCGGCGGCTATTCTCCAGGCATACTGCCGCATAGTGAACCCTTCCAGGTCGAAGATTGAGAATGATCCAATAATTCTCACCATTAACAATGTAGCAAATCTTCAAGATCTCCGGGTAGTTAGCCTCGTATATCTGCAGCAGTGTGAACACCATCTCGGCGGCTGGTCTCCAGGCGTACTGCCGCATACTGAACCCCTCCAGGTCAAACAGCACTGTCAACTGAGAATGATACAATAATTCTCACCATTAACAATGTAGCAAATCTTCAAGGGGGTCTCCAAGTAAGATGGTACCACCATCTTACTTGGAGACCCCCTCGAAGTAATTCGGGGTAGAGTAAGAGGACAGCTCACAGGCAAAGTACCAGGAGGCCCACCATGCCTGGGACCGATGGATGGCGGTATATCCATCCCTAATAGCCAGGCCTTATATCGAACAGGCTGGTGACGGGCAGCGGCGTTACTGGTGCGAGGTTTCCAGCACCGCGCTCACCAACCCGCCTGCCCAGCGTGTGTGAGTATGGGCAATTCTTCCAGGATGACCGCCGGGAGTGGCAAAGTCCTGGAAGACAGTGGACTATGTCCGGCAGTGGACGAACTAGGCTGACGACCTTTGCCTCGTAAATCTGATCTAGTGTGTTTGTGTTTACCATATTTGCACTTAGTGTAAACGTGCCTTCCGGCCACCTTAACCGATGTCCCCTCCAAGGTCGACAATTTAGTTTTAATTGCCGTGTTTAACCTCCTTGCAACCCGATTCACGATCACAGTCACATGGAAGTTTATTTTTATGGTAGCTAAGTGTGACAAGGATAGCACTGAATGAACAAATTATCAAAATACAGACACCTATAAGATGTGGTAAACTTCCATCCGTTTGTAATATATTTCTTTATGATATAAAACAATAAGGAAAAGAGGCAATAATTAATATACCTAACTGCTACTATCTACTCATATAATAGTCAGATTTCACCTAACTATCATCCATCCATCAACTTGGTTCGTCCACTGCTGGACATAAGCCTTTCCAGGATTTTGCCACTGCCGGCGGTCATCCTGGAAGAATTGCCCACACTCACACACGCTGGGCAGGCGGGTTGGTGAGCGCGGTGCCGGAACCCTCGCACCAGTGACGCCGCTGCCCGTCACCAGTCTGTTCCATATAAGGCCCGGCTATTAGGGATGGATACACCGCCATCAATCGGTCCCAGGCATGATGGGACTCCTGGTTTTTTGCCTGTGAGCTCTACCCCGAATTACTACGAGGGTGTCTCCAAGTAAGATGATGGTACCTCCACAGTCGATGTAATCAATTAACTAAAATTATAGTTCGTTGACTGTAATAATCGTAGTTTCTTCAGAGGCAAACAGTAGGATTACGACAAGGTTCCCGGTAACGAACTTGGAACCGTCGCGTAATCCTTTTTACCTCTGAATAAACTGTATTATTACAGTGAAAGTGGTCAGCCGAAACCTGACAAATATTTCGCGAGTAGGCGTTAGATATACTACACCCAATGGCGTTGTGGCGACTCGCCCATCACAAATAAAACCTTTATGGCATCAAATGCATCCATAGAGTCACAAAATGACTTCTGATGTCAACTCTTGTCTTGAGCAGAGAAATAAGATCTTGTAACAATATCAGCAATAAAATATGATATAACTGGCTATCTACAGCTTTATTTATACATAGGACCATAAAAACATCCTATATTGTTCGGTGAACTGCAAACTAACTTAACATTTAATGAATATAAAAAAAAAATTGATTTTCGTGAACTTAATCTTAATTTTCTTATGCAAATTTGTGATAGTTTTTGTGCTGATTTTAAGTTACTTATTTCGTTTATTTGCATACTTTTGTATATACAGAGTGTGTATTAACCTTATTGTAAATTTGTCCCAAATAGCAAGGGCTCATAAACCTGTTATCAGATTTAATATTTAAAACTTTTTAATACGTAGATTTTTTTTAATTTCTTTTTGTTTGGTGTTTTGCCTTATGACTTGTATGTAGATAGCACCTGCTGAATTTTTTTGTCTTCTCCACTTATATTAATTATTATTAATTAATAATTGTATTGTTTTGGTTTTTGTGCTTCTATTCGATTTGTTCACTAAAAAATGACTTCTGATGTCAACTCTTGTCTTGAGCAGAGAAATAAGATCTTGTAACAATATCAGCAATAAAATATGATATAACTGGCTATCTACAGCTTTATTTATACATAGGACCATAAAAAGATCCTATAGCGTATTTACCCTAGGGCCAAAAGAGCCATGGCCCGGGGCGGCGGCGCAAGCTGCACCACGCGCTCAGATTTGGGCACCTTTCGTTATCAATCGTTAGGTACATATCTGGTTTATTCGTCCAAGGTACCTATTTTTAATTTATATAGCTTTTTGACTTTATATGGTATTTAAAAAAAATTGTTCATCGGAAAATATTGAATATGGTGTTTTTTGTTTTTTCATTCATTATCATCACAGCCCACATCAACACACTGCTGGATTTTATTTTATAATTTGTAATATTATTTGCTTTTTAATATATATGAAAAATAATCATGATAATATGTGTATACGTAAAGATTATAGGATAAGTAAAGCGGTTAAGAAATTCACGAAAGAAAATGACAAAATTAAATTTATCATCCACAATACGGAACCCCAGGTACGCGAGTCTGACTCGCACTTGGCCGGTTTTTTACATTGAGGTTTCTTTTATAGGGTACGCAATTGGCTTGTCTTGTTAAGTGCGCAACAGATGGCGCCACGGGTTGTCTACATCGCGATGTCGTTTGTTCTTGAAAGTTGTTGATACACTTATTCTGAAATACTTTGAAGTATAGTTACATCATAAGTTTTCAATTGATTATGGTTATTTTTGCAGAAGTCTAGTAGTTTTTTATACTAGGCTTTATTCTATTTCTTTGTGGACATATCTCGATGCTAATTCTCGCCAAATCTTAAAATACGCCACTGACCCCCGGTTTCTGAAAGGCCAATCAATGTTAACAGTAGATTAAAAAATAATTATCTGTGGATTAATCCAGAAAAAGTGGGAATTTTACATTGAAATCAAAAATTAACTAAGTTAATTATTGATTCATCACTATTCAGACTTCATATGTTTTATTTTCACCGTTATTTGCGGTTAAAGTTTTTTTAATCTACTGTTAACTTTGATTGGCCTTTCAGAAACCGGGGGTGAGTACACCATGAATCTTTTACAAGAGGCATCGTCATGTCCTATGGTACACGTTACTCCAAAAAGATACGAAGCCAATCCCATTTTCATCCGAAATAAGGGTTCCCTTCTCGCTCTTATTACCAATGTGATAAGGACTACACCTTCATAGCAGTGGAGCCATGGGTCTCCGCCTGCTTCTTAGCGAGGGTCAGGTAGTGCTCCAGATGACGTAGCACCATACGGATGACGTCAGTCTTACTGACTGAATGCAGCAGGCCCCAGGCATCCAGGCCGACGAAGGGGACCACAATCACTGGAACCAAGGTGGCTTTTTGTAATGGCTGCCAATTTGTTTACTATTGTCGCGACATGTCGTATCTTCGAAAGTCAGACGAGTTACCGACTGTTACTAGAACAGTCATCCCTTGACCGTCACTTTTAACCCTTAAATGCATCTTGGGTCGAAACGGCACAAAAGTTTTTTATTTACTATTTACATAATTTTATGTTAAAAATTATAATTATATGATTGTATGAGCTAAAAATATGTTTGGCAACAGCTTTTATTTTTTTAATTTAAAATTAATTAAAATATTTTTCTTTGTTTTTTTTTGTATAATCTCGCATTTTGTCGGTACAATTGTTAGAGAGATTTTGGAAAAAAAATGGAATAAATATTCTGCTTGCATATATGTTGATATATTTTTTTTATATTAGAGTCAAAAAGAGTTCAGTTTTACAAGTATAATATATTTACTAATAAAAAAAAAAAATTAAAATGAAATCTTTATAGCAAGTTAAATTTGTTTTCTTTGTTTTGTTTTTAACTTGTAAAACCACCGTTTCAATCAAAAACTATTTAAATTAATTTTTTCATATTTTTTTGTACTTTTTTATATCAATGTTTTCAAAATCATGCAAAAACTAAAATCTCATGTTCAGCAGAGTTTTCTTTCAAATGTTAAGCGAAGTTATACAGGGTGTCAAGATCATGTTGCGGAAGCCGAAAACCGGCGAGAGTAACTCTTGAAAAAATATCGAGAAATCATGGAAAAAATATTAGTTGAAACAACTTTACATTTTGGTTGAGTAGCTTGGACGATTTTTTTCTATGGAACAGCTGTTTTATTTGCGATTTGAGGGTTGGTTCCATAGTAGAAGTTGTTCGTATGGACGAGTACTATCACCGTTTCCGGTTTCCGCAATATCCTCCGAAAATTACTCTTACTGATAACGAGATGTTTAAAAATTATGAAAAAATATATACTTTAATAAATATATAATATTGCCTCTATTGGCCTTTTATTTGCAATTATACATATATTACTTTAAATATAATTAATAAATAAAATATTTTTTTTAGCTTGAAATATATTTCGGCCTTGACTGATGACGGCCCACTAAGGGCCGAAATATATTTCAAGCTAAAAAAATAATTTTATTTATTAATTATATTTAAAGTAATATATGTATAATTGCAGAAAAAATATATAATTATATTTAAAGTATCAGGAAAAAATTGATGAAAATATTGTACAAAGTTAATCTGTTTTTAGACTAAAATTAAGTAAAATTGGTTAAAAATGGCTATCTGCTAATGCCCATAGCTCATAACAAAAATTCCAGCATCTTATATCTCTAAGGGTTAAGGTTTTACCAGGAGACCCTTCCTTGTCGAAACCCGGGGATCCACTTGGGAAGTACATTTCCAACACTTCCGGAGCCTGCCAAGTTTCCAGGGTCGTATCTAGGCCCCACTTCTCGCGCCATAACATCGACTGAAAAGAGAATGGAGCAAAATAACTTTATCTTTAGCAAATTATCTCGTCTGGATCCAAAAATTATATCGAGGGCATCAAGCTGAAAGGGCGCATCTACAAAAATATAAAGTATCGACTAGTTATTTATAAATATTTTTCTTTAATTATAAAAACTCCTTTTCACGTCGTAGACGGCTCCACTAGTCATAGGTACTGTACCTATGACTAGTGGAGCAACCGTTACTTTTTTCAGTACATCATAGAGCTAATAAATATGGAGATTCGCCCAAAAATTTTCTGGATTTAGAAAATCTGCTGATACGCCTTTTTAGTTTGATGCCCTCGATATGTGTAAGGTTAAGGCCCTGTTATAACAGACATTGAGCACCTCATTTTGGATCAAATAGAATTGAACTCTATGAGGTTTCATTATTGTTTACAATAGCGCGCTTTGAGCAGTGGCGCTTACAACAGTTGGAAACATCACGCGCTCTCAAAAAACACGTTTTTCACCAATAAAAAAATTAGTATTTACGATTCAATAAAAGTTAAACCGACAATCGACGTGGTTAAAAATTATAAATTTTATAAAATATTTTTCACGTAAATTATAATTTTCAATAAAGAGATACACTGTTTTGAAAGTAAATGTTGACTAGTGTAGAGGTAAGTTTGAAAAAAAATTTAATGCATTGAAGAATGTTTAATTTTGTTTTGGGTTCCTACAGTCGCTGCATAACGGTTTTGAAAATGTCATGCTATTTTTTCAAGCATAAATATATCACCATTTTGTAGATATACTGGTTTTAAAAAGGCCGTTTTACCGAGATTATGAATTAACAGCGCCTTAAATAATATTAGTTGGCGAAATTCAAAACATAGGTAGTATTACATAGTCTATATGAACAACTATTTATTCGTAACTTTTTTTCACTTCCTCACATACAAATTGCCCCGATCAGCTGACTGGTTCAGTATAGAAAGGTGAAAACAAATTTTAAGAATTTTGCACAATCCTAATGGAAAAATTTGTTGATATGGACATAGTCTACATGTTTCAAATTTCACCAACTAATTAAATTTAACCTTGTATTAAATTTGTGTAAAATTCTATTCATGTTTGGAACATTATTTCCTGTTTTATTCACATGAATTATAGAATAATAATATCTTGAGATTTTTCGGTCTCAACTTTCAGAAATAAAAGCGGGGGTTAAGGGTCGTTTCTCCGCATCTGTAACAAAATATTAAGAAATAATTATAACGAGACAACTTTTAACAATTGTTTTGCTATATGCATGAACATATTTTTAATGATATTACAATAGCTATAAAACAATTGGCTTTTCCATAGTCGTGATACCAGCCCTAAATTCCTGAAATAATCTTATATCACGCTAATGGAAAATCCAATTATTTTGAAGCTATCATTAAAAATATGTTTATATTTTTGCGTATAGCAAACAATTGTTAAAAGTTGTCTTAGTTAAAGGCTGTATTTTGGCCGTTATAATTATTTCTTAATAATTTGTTACACGTCGGAGAATCGACCCATAAGCACCTACATTTTCTCATATTACTCAAAAATTACAATCCTAAAGCAACGTCCTTTCCTATGAATGGGCCCCTTTAAAATAATGTTATTATTATATCTCTGCCTTAAATAAAGAAAACATATTTTTGACACAATTACCCCCTAACACGGCAAGGACGAGAAAGGTTCATAACTAATTCAAAAGAAAAATGGCTGCGATAGAGATACAGACGGACGGAGACATATTCATACCATAAACCGCCATAAGGGATCCTTTTTATCATTTTTCAGGGGGGGTTCATACTTGAGGACCCCAGTCCTCGAGACACCCGTCCTTTAGGACCCCGGTCCTTGAGAACCCCGATAAATTTGATTATCTTTTTTTTGTCTAATTTTGCTATTATCATGCTGGTGTACCATCGATACAAAAAGTGCTTCAAAGTACATTAATTAAATAATGTGTTAGTTTGGTTAATGCAACCTAGTTTAGAGTTAAGCTGATATAATTTTATGTTATTCCATATTTTAGATCCCTAGAAATACTAATGACGACCCAGAAAAGTGGAACCATTGTTAAAAATTCTACCTGGCCACTAACTAGTTAAATAAAGTAAAAAGTACGCGTGATTTAAAAGCTGCATTATGGACCTAAAGGCGCTGAAATAAGAGCCACTTTATTAGCAACTGCTGATTATTCATTTTGTTAGTTTAACACTTTTGTTGGCGATTATACTTTAAGCGACATTGGCATTTTTTCAAATTTATCGGGATTCTCAAGGATCGGGGTCCTAAAGGACGGGGGCCTAAAGGATCGGGGTCCTCGAGGAAAAACCCAAGAATACATTTAGGTACCTAAATTAGTAGCAGGGCATTTCGTCTAATTCATTGTTGGGTATGGGAAAGGGTGTTCAGGCGCGCAACCCTAGTTCCCTCGTTCACGTTGAAACTTCGATTTGATAATAATCACATCTGATCTCTTACTTGAAGCAATTAAACTTTATGGGTCTCCTGCGCACCAGCCCTACCTCGTCGACGCTATGAAAATGTGCAACTTCGAAGCCATTGCCATTGCTCCCTTCTGAGCCACGAACGAAGTTCTGTATCCGCGCCGTTTTTTCTTTTTTTTTACAATAATACATTTTATAAAATTTTACAAAGTTCGCCAAACTGCTATACAGTTTGTTGGAGAAGCGCTTATATAATTCCGGGTATTTACTTATGTCTAACTAATGTAACTACGAATCAGTGTTGTTATTGATACGGCAATTGCCGTAATATACGGCATTCCATGACTTTTTTTCAGATTATACGGTATACGGCAGGCTTTTCACTACCGTATTATGAAATACGGCAATTTGGGCTTTTGTAATAATTTAACCTTATAAAGTGTATTACGCTGAGTGTAATGGAACGCATTTTGGTATCAATAGACTATCGCCAGGGTTGGATTTGGTAGTATAATTATACCATTTGTACCATATTTTCATGACATGTAGTATGTAGTATCGTAATGGAACTATACTACGTAAAAATACCATAATTTTATCTTCAGGTCGACCTACTTGTTTTATTGGTTGAGACGTTTTGCTTTTTAACATTTACCCTACAATATAGGGAATTTCTGTGCGTTATGAATATTTTTAGTAAATTTTACTAACAAATAGGCTCTTTTATTAAATTATTAATATTTCTAGTAAATTTTTTAAAAATTTCACTTACAAATAGGCTATTTTTTTTCAATTCAAAACAAAAATCGACGAAAAACGAAACGTAGTATAATTTTAGCCAAGTAGTATATTTTTAATTCCCATAGACAATAATTTTCCGAGGGTCTGAATCCAACCCTGACTATCGCTATCGCAGCAACACTAGTTGCTTGTCACAGGCGTGTGAACCTACCATGACAGAAAGCACATGAATTTTGGGTGAAAATTCATGAGACCACAGACTGCAAAAAATTATCAGAATTCGTTCTAGATACTCTTTGTCTACCGCATAGCAATGCAGATTGTGAGCGAATATTCAGCGAGGTAAATAACATCAAAACGAAATTACGAAATAAGCTAATAAAATCAACGGTAAATGGTGCTCTATTAGCAAAACAAGCAGTTAGAAATCAAAAAGAGTGCACAAAATTCCAGGTTTCTCGTGACATGTGCGACAAAATGAAAAATAAAGAAAAATATGCTTTACAGAAACATGAGAGCGTCGAAGAAATAGTACCATCAATACGAAATCTTTATGGTGAAGATATTGCAAAAGAGATACTATCATTTTTTTTTATAAATGTAATAATACGGCAACTCGAAATTTTTCAATGGCAACACTGCTACGAATACAGCAAAATCGCAATTTACAATCTACGAGTACATTTATATACCTGTTTATACCTTGTTTATTATTTTAATTTTAACAATATACTTTTGAGTTTTGGTTTAATAGTGTTTATTTTTAATTTGTTTTTATCCAGCAAGAGAGAGTAGCTGTTATATAGCTTCGGAGTCAAATACTGTCTAGTTCTTTCCCCGTAATAATTTTTCGCTGATGGCTGTGTCAATGTACCTTTCTTAACAGATCTAGTGTAATGGCGGCGTACTACTGGGGTTTTGTAGTCTTGAGTGAAACATGAATCTAAAGCAATTAAGTATTTAACTTTACAGTGAACAGGAAGGATCTTACAAACTAAAAATCTGTACGAGCAGTGTACTCACATCTCTGAGCATTTTCTCTGCAGCGTCAGCGTCCCATCGTCTCGCTGGAATAAGATAAAACATAGACCTATACAAGGTGACTTTTTGATCATCGTCCAAATTCATACTGGAGGCTTGGTAAGTGACCAGCATCAGGGATCGATAACAATTTTTGTGAAATTCGTATAATGAAATTTCGACTTCCCATAGTAATTCACTCCAGGTCCTGAGTGAATCACTATGGGGAGCCGAAATTTCATTTTATGAATTTTACAAAAATCGTTATTGTTTCATGGTGCTGATCACTTACCAAGGCTCAAGTATGAATTTGGACGATGTTTACAAATTCACCTTGTATATATATTAATAGTTTTGTCGACACAAAATAATATACAAGATTCAATGTAATTTGCTCATTGGGCAGTGGACTGTCTCCTGAATTAACAAAATCACCCCTTTAATGACGTTGATTTTTTTTTTATTCCTTCAAAAGCATCAAGAAAACAAACAAAAAACCGGCCAAGTGCGTGTCGGGCCACGCGCTGTGTGTGTAGGATTCCGCAGTTGTCCGTCACAATGTTTTGTTTGATATTATGAACCTTATAAACATATTGAGTTCTACACAACTGACAATTTCATGTAAATAATTTTCAATGGAATTTGTACGAAATTTTTACATTTTATAAGTTGGTCGGCTATTACTCGTTAACTACTAACAAAACACTAACAAAAATTTGCAATTTAAAGCTTAATGTTCCGCAAACTTACGGATCCTGGAATTGAAAAATGGTTTTCCACACCCGCAATATTTTTGTACTACCTATCCAATGAGACCCCACACCATGGCACAGACGAGAAAAAAAATTCATCAACACTTTTGATGCAGGGGAGGTGTACGCTAAGAAAATTTTTGTTTAAGATTTTATTTTACCACTTTCTCGGCGTTATTAATACGTATACCCATGTCAAATTACAGATTTATAGTACTATATATATATTTATAGTAAGAGTCTCTGAGCTAAGCCGCGGACAGACAGACAGACAGACGGACGGACGACATGACGAAACTATAAGGGTTCCTTGTTGACTACCGGACCCTAAAAAAACGTTAACAATATACATATAGCGCAACTCCCGATTGAATATTATAAAATAATAAATATAATATGTATTCTGCTGACGCCAGGGTAAAAAAAAAAATTTTTGTTGTGTGGGAAAATGTAAAATGATTTCTATAATTATAATTAAAAAAAAAATTGAATTGAATTTCTAATTCAAAACTTGGTTTTGGGTCAGCATTCTCCATAAAATACCGAAATTTCAGTTCTGTAACTCATTCCGTCTCCGAGCTAGAGACCCGTGACATACGTGCTCTTGGGTACCGAACCCTAAAAACTTCGCCTCTTACCTTTTTGCCGTCAACCGGCATCCGTCTTCCAAGATCAAGACCTAGACCGCCCTTGACATGAGCTAAAAATAAATAAAAAACCGGCCAAGTGCGAGTCGGACTCGCGCACGAAGGTTTCCGTACCATTATCTATAAAAACGATAAAAAAACATGTCTGTTGTATGGGAGCCCCCTGAAATATTTATTTTATTCTGTTTTTTAGTATTTGTTGTTATAGCGGCAACAGAAATACATCATCTGTGAAAATTTCAACTGTATATCACGGTTCATGAGATACAGCCTGGTGACAGACGGACGGACGGACGGACAGACAGACGGACAGCGGAGTCTTAGTAATAGGGTCCCGTTGGTTACCCTTGGGTACGGAACCCTAAAAACCAGGAAATATAACAATAAATCTTACGTAACTCTGCTGTAAAATAAAAGAGTAACCAAAACACATCAAGAGTCATTTAATAATTAACTGAGTTTTCCTTATTACCCGACTGCCCCCAAAACAAGGAGTATATTGTTTTCAAGGTTCATGTATTTTTCTTTATTCCATTTATAGTATTAAAGAATTTCTTGAAACAAACATTTTTAACGCTAGGTAAATAGATGTGTATAAGTTGACATATTTATTAAATTCAAGTTTAATTTATATTGGATGCTATATAATATAATGCATGAATGATTGTTTGACTATTATGTTTTTGTTTTGTGAATGTTTCTTTTACTGATGTCCAATATTTCTTTTGTACCAAAATTTCCATGCTACATTAAAACTAGCTAATAAGGAGCTCTTTTGCATATATGTACCTACTATACACCTAGTACTATCTACCCTTGTTAAAGCAAATAATAGTAGTTTATGCTACAAGGGCGCAAAGGAATAAATTACGAGGACGATTTAAAACACGAGCGTAGCGAGTGTTTTAAACGTAACCGAGTAATTTATTGCTTTTACGCCCATGTATCATACTACATTTTTCAATGCATAGTGTGAGGAAATGAAAACAAATATAATCTTGTGAACTTTAAATTATAATTGGCTCAAAAGGACTGTATCCATAGCCGTTAAACGGTGTAAAAAAAGTATAACGTCTATGGTACACATGAAAGGCTGCAGGTTAGCCAACCATTGTAAATAAATTTACATATCTCTTGCTCTGTAAGTACACCCTTACACCCCTGAATGCCGGGGTGTATGACTATCATTACAGCATAGGTTTTGGAATTTGAAAAAAGAACTGTCATACTCATACTGCACGAAGAATATTTTTAAAAAGTTAATATTTTTTTTCTCGGTATCGATTAATTACTCGAATCGGAATCTAGACAATTTATTTTATAAAGATTTTATTTTAAATATGGAACTATTTGTTTCCACATCGTATGTTAGATGGAATCGATTTAAAAATCAAACTGGCCAGCAAGATTTAACGCGCTTGCGTGCGTGAAAAAAAAAAAGGCAGTCTACTAGTAGGCGCGAAAGCATCGCGAAAGTAATTAATTTTCTTGTTTGAGTTCTTTTTCAAAAGTTTTAAACATGTCTAGTGACGAAGACATAGATCTAACGCCCGAGTTTATTAAAGAAAGGGCAAAAACAGTTGTCGAAAATATATTACCGCCGAACTCGAAAGAAAGATATGTAAAGGCATACGACGAATTTATGAAATGGCGGTCAGAAAAAAAAGTGAAATCTCTTTCTGAAAGTGTTTTTATATCATATTTTGATGAATTATCTAAGAGGCTACAACCTTCCAGTTTATGGTGCTTTTATTCCATGCTAAAATCTACAATGATGACAAAACATGACGTGAATTTGAAAGATTTTTCTAAACTTACTGCTTTCTTGAAAAGGCAGTCTGACGGCTTTAAAAGCAAGAAATCGAAGGTATTTACTGCAGAAGAAGTACAGAAATTCTTAAATGAAGCTCCGGATGAAATTTATTTAGCAATAAAGGTACCTACGTATTTACTTGCCCTTTTAATAAGTTACCAAAATATTTCACAAAAATACTATGCGAATTTGGTGCCTTTAATACAACTTATGTCTTTTTTACAGGTTGTTCTAATTTTTGGGATATCGGGAGCCTGCAGAACCGTGGAATTGACAAACTTGACAATAGAAAATGTAGAAAAACATAACAAATTACTACTCATAAAACTGCCTAACACGAAAACTAAAATTGACCGGTCATTTGTTGTGCATGAAGAATTTGCAAATTATGTTGAAAAATATCAAGCTCTTCGGCCTGAAAACGTGGATACAAATCGTTTTTTTCTTAATTACAGTAAAGGAAAATGCCACAGACAAGTAATAGGAAAAAACAAATTTACAGGCATGCCAAAGTAAATAGCCACATATTTAAAACTGAGTAACGTAGAGTTATACACCGGGCATTGCTTTCGCAGAACATCAGCGACTCTATTGGCTGATTCGGGAGCCAACCTCACTCTGTTAAAAAGGCACGGCGGCTGGAAGTCCAGCAAAGTGGCCGAAGGTTATATCGAAGATTCGGTGGCAAACAAAAGCAAAATTACTTCTAAAATAACAGAAAATATAAACTTGAAATCACCACGTCAAAGCACATCATCTGAGCCATTTTTTAATGAAGAAAATAGTACCAGTCAACTGCCGCCATTTACGATGCAAGAACCTCAAATCACTCAAACTCAAGTCTTATCATCACAAACTCATACTCAAACTATAAATATTCCTAAAAAGAACGTGACCATATCTCTTACAAATTGTAATAATTTTACTATTAATTTTAATTAAATACACATTTTTTTCTTCATAATAAATGTTCATTGAAACCTGCTGTCTTGTTGTTTACTTACCTCACAATCGATATGTAAAGCAGAGTATTTATCTCGGGCGTAAGCATCAATTGCATACTCGGGTTAATTAGCGCCTTCGCTTCGCTCAGGCGCCAAAAACCTCGTATGCAATTGATGTCATACAGCCCTTGGTTAATAATCTACTATTAAAAAATATATATTTTAAAGCCCTAGGGCAAAATAATCGACTTTCTGTTCGGTTTTGATGCATAAAAAGTGGGCCTTTACGAGCACATGCATTGAAAAGATATTATTATTCTTATTCTTATATTCTTATTCATATCCTCTGTACGCTTTAACCGATTTGGATGAATCATTAATCTCTATACCATCCGGATTGGCATTGGATATAAAAGTATTAAATAAAAATAAATAATAAAAATATTAAAAAACACGACTGCCATAATTCAACAATTAACTTAGTAACGACAACCTGTGCAGTCGGTGAACATACAAAACAACACGTATCCAATGTAGAGCTGTGTCGTTACTAACTTCATTTTGAAATAATGTAGCCGATTCTGAAGGCTTTAATTTTAGTGTTAGTGCTGTCAAAACTAAAATTATTCCAAAGTAATTTAGCTTCTGTCCCTAGCATTTAAGGACTATTTTACAATAAACAAAATTTAGTTTTGACAGCACTAAAACTAAAATTAAAGTCTTCAGAATCGGCTTTAATGGCAGACATGTATTTTAATTTTAAGAGTACATAATACCTTACATTGCTTCGCATGATCTAATATAACATCATCACGAGATTAATGTATTTTAAGTTTTTTTAACAAATCGTCTTATTGTGTGGTATTCTGCTATTTTTTAAAACACTGTATGAGTCATACTAACGTACCCTTGAAGAATTCTTGCCTTTGCTTTTACACCCTGTATATAACATGCCATAGCAACATTAATGCGACAAAAACCAAGGCACTATGGTGCTGTACACCTGTACATATTAACGTAAGTTGTAAGTTAATCGTAAGTAGTAATTATGGATATATTTATGTCACAGGCAAATAGTAAAATTCGGCATTTTAAAAACGGCGTCGTCAGTTTGTAAACTGACGATATTTTGCAATTTGACGAATCTTATTCAAATAGTAGAATTCGGCATTTTAATATTTGACTCGGCAAATAGTTAGAACTATTGAGGGTCGCCTTCGCTTCCAATATGCACAATGTCAACAAACAATATCAACAATGAAGTATTACATTTTTTAATTGACTCTTGCTTATAAATAATTACGATACTTTGTAGGCATTTAAACGTCATAGGCGCCATCACTCAGTGGCCCTACTTTAGTATTACCTATATTTACATGTAAACCTAACACGCTCCTCCTCGCTCCGCTCATTGTCGCACCTATTTTTCACAAGACTTTCGATTTCATCTTATAAAATGACAAGGTGCCACGATGTAGATATTGATGAAACTTAAAAATAGTAGATTATGCACTAAGGGAATAAAGCAGTGTCTTACGTCACGGGCGGCATATTGAACCCTGAGTAAAGCGAGGGGTTCAAGCTGCCCAAGACAAAATAAACTTTTAACAAAAAAATAGCAACCGACTTCAATAGTAACAGCAGTCATTCACTAAAAAGTTAATAATAATTCTATAAAGACCGATGGTACCGAAGCAACACTTTTGCCGACTTCTTTCTTCCTGAAACGTTATGTTATCTAGAAGTCGGCGTTCTTATATTGGTTTTTATGTTGCTATATGGTGGTAAATACGCCGACTTCTAGATAACATAATGTTTCAGGAAGAAAGAAGTCGGCAAAAGTGTTGCTTCGGTACCATCGGTCTTTATAGAATTATTATTAACTTTTTAGTGAATGACTGCTGTTACTATTGAAGTCGGTTGCTATTTTTTTGTTAAAAGTTTATTTTATTTCACATTTTTTAGTGTTGCTGGGTTAAATTGTGAAATATGGGTAGTTCTTGCAAACGTGGTTTTAATATGAAACGAAGTTCAAGTGAGTATAAGTAGCTATGTTTGAGTAGCTTCCTGCTATCAATCTCGAGTTATGTGCTGTCATTCGTTAAAGAGTTCTACGGTGATGAAGCCAAGATCGAAGGTCAGGTGGGTACACTGGCAATTTTCAAGCAATGCCCTGCAATGAGCACCATAACACAAACTGATTGCCGCAATCCAAAGTTATGTGCTGTCATCCGTTGAGGAGTTCTATGGTGATGAAGCCAGGATCGAAGGTCAGGTGGGTATTTTGGTAATCTCCAAGTAATACCCTTGAATTAGCACCCTAACGCAGTGATTGCCGCAATCTCAAGTTATGTGCTCTGATCCGTTGAGGAGTTCTATGGTGAATATGGTGATGAAGCCAGGATCGAAGGTCAGGTGGAAGAATGATGATTTTCAAGTAATACCTTGTAATCAGCACCCAGGTACAAAGCGATTACCTCAATTTCGAGAGGTATGCCGTCATTTTCTGAGGAGTTCCACTGCCTATCTCTGAAGACCTTCATCAGATCATGACCAAACCCAAAATGGGACCTACCTGGAAGTACACTCTTTCAAACAAAAAAAGAATTGTTCAAATCGGTTCAGAAATGACGGAGTTATGGAGTAACAACGCCAAAAAAAAAAAAAAAAACATACAGTCGAATTGAGAACCGCCTCCTTTTTGAAGTCGGTTAAAAAACAGGCTTTATTACAATAAAAAGCTCGACATTTTTCACTGACAATCACAGCACCAAACACCGTCTTTTGTTTCACTTTCACATTCTTTGTAAACGCTTTTTTTCTTTTTGTTGAATTCTGCTTATGGTGGCCAGTTCGATTTTCGAACAAACCACTTTACAATCCCATATGGGCATTTGTTTTCCACGAGTTTCCACACGAATTTGCCGTTCCAAATTTAAATCACTTTAATCCCTAGGGATTTTCATATAATTTTATATCATGATATGTAATTGGACATTGTCAAGCAGGTGGTGTGAAATAGTAGTTTATGTTACTAGGGCGAAAAGGAATAAATTACGAGGACGATTTAAAACACGAGCGTAGCGAGTGTTTTAAACGTAACCGAGTAATTTATTGCTTTTACGCCCATGTATCATACTACGTTTTTCAATGCATAGTGTGAGGAAATGAAAACAAATATAATCTTGTGAAATTTAAATTATAATTGGCTCAAAAGGATTGTATCCAGAGCCGTTAAACAGTGGAAAAAAAGTATAACATCTATGGTAGACAGGAAAGGCTGCAGGTTAGCTAACCACTGCAAACAAATAAAAAAAAAATAATAAAAGTTCTAGGGCAAAATAATCGACTTTCTGTTCGGTTTTGATGCATAAAAAGTGGGCCTTTACGAGCACATGCATTGAAAAATATATTATCAGTAGGTATAGTTCCCCCTTGTTGCCCAGGCGCGTATTCTGCTAAATTGTAAATGTTATATTTACAAAATGATTTGGATTTTAGGGAGGGGGAGGCTTCAACCCCTCGAGCCTCCCCTGTAGCCCTGTATTTTGCGTTTTCAAGGGAACGCCAAAAACGTTCACCTCCTGTAAAATTAATTACCTCACCAGTAAATTACCTACCTATCATAGGTAACCTATGTAGCTACACATTATCCAATCCATACAATACTATTAAATAAGCAATATTTGTATAGATCTACCTCTGCCACGATCCCGACACACCTCTTCCATTTATGTGTCGACCTAATTGCAGGTCACGGATTTAAATCCCCTAGGGACACGGCATTTGTGGGTCTTTCTATATCTATTCGTGCCCTAAATACGGCGATCGGGCACACCACCCATCTCGCTGGGACGTTATAGTCGTCGGTGAAACGTGTAGAATGTGGATAGTGACTTGCATTGCACAGGTCATACTTAGAAACATCTCTGACACTATTGACTGATAACGTCCAAGCTGACAAACTATTATTTAACTATTATTATTATTAATTATATAATTATCCGTAGTCAACAACAACGAACCCTTATAGTTTCGCCATGTCCGTCTGTCTGTCCGCGGGTTAGCTTAGAGACTATTAGTACTAGAAAGCTGTAATTTGGCATGGGTATACATATTTATCACGCCGATAAAGTGGTACAGTAAAATTTTGAATAAGATTTTTTTTTAGGGTACCTCCTTCGACTTTGGTCGAAGTCTTCGACTCGAAGGGTACCTCCCCTACACGTAAAGTGGGGATGATTTTTTTTCTCGTCTATCCCCTAGTGTGGGGTGTCATTGGATAGGTAATTTAAAAATATTGGGGGTGTGAGAAGACCATTTTTCGATCCAGGGTTCCGTTTGCGAAATATTAAGCTTAAAAGTGTTAATTTTTGTTAGAGTCAAGTGTCCCTGCCCCCTGCCAGCGAAACGGTTGTATTTGGAGACGTGAAAAAAATCACGGCAGTAGTATATATAACGAAATTAAAAGGATAACTATCACAGCTAAGTACGCTTTACAAGTTAACGAGTACAGATCGCGCCAAACTTTTAGTCCCCTCTAAACACGGGGCGATTCGCATCAGCAGAAACAAAATGTATGGGCCATTCTTGGGAAGAGCAACTTCCGAGCGTACTAGAAGTTTGGCGCGATCTGTATTAGTCGAAAAACTTATAAAATGTACTTGGAGAAATGGAGAATAAGTCCGCATATTGTGCAGGGCAACTACGGAACCCTACACTGCGCGTGGCCCGACACGCACTTGGCCGGTTTTTATTAAGTTATTTTTTGCTGTTCAAAAGAAGTTAAATAAATTAGTATAACAATTTTGGGACCTATTTCTAGATTTTGAACTATCAGAAACGCGATTAGAAGAATTTCACTCGATAGAAATAATTATTGAAATGAGGTCTACATTTACACTCTTTCCGATATCCTGACAAATTGGGATAGTATTCACACTTCAAAAATATTTATTTAGACGGGTTTTAACAGACTTAAATTACTGGTTATGGAAATTTCAGTCAATTTTGTATAAAACCGACTTTTTGTCACTTTTCCCCGATGCCGTCCCTCTCGCACTGCTGGTCATTTCGCCTGGAGTAACGGGGACCTTTGCACGGACGATATGTATCCTTAATATTAAAATTACCTCTCAGCCATCGCAATAGGAAATGGTCGTCATGCTCTGGCTTGACTATGTCACGAACGCTCCGACGAAACTAAAACAAACAAACACGTAAAGTCATTATTATATTAAGGACGTCAGTCGCTTAAGGGCCTTACTATTGCCAAATGGGTACTTTCTAAAGCCTAATCCTCGTTTACGGCCAAACCAAAAATAATGAAAAAATTTATTATGAATAATCAGCTCTTAGACAACAGATGCAACATTTTTCTTTTTCATAACACCAAAACTTTTACATGAAAAAATGTATTAGCTAAATGGTGTTTCTTGGCTTGAATTTCCTACTGCTTCTAAGTGGCTTGGCCGATTGAATTCATTTATGCTTTGATAAATAGATACATTTGATAGCTATAAACATAACATAGGGTTATTCAATCGAACAATCGCGTCCAAGTGAAAAGTATAATTTTCTCCTATTTCGCCCTTTCAAGGACGCAGCGAGCGTCGTAACAACCACTATGCATTGCGCGCTGACATGAACGTTATTTCAATGTCGTTTCCGTTGATATTCGTACTGACAAATATCGAGCTGCTAATTTGGCGATGGTAATCGCCTTAAGGCAAAGTGCATAACTTAACTTGTGTTTTTGTTGTTCAGAACTTAAAAATTAAAAAACTTTTTGTGTATGTGGCAGTTGACGCCAATAGTTCAGTATTAGTGATGTTTATAAAGCATTAGTTTGAAATTTAATGCACAATTAGTCATGATCTTGCCCAAACAAAGTTAAAACAGCATTTTAAGTTGGTTTTAAGAAGATCATACCTAAATTGTGTATAAAATTTCAAACTCTTATAAAGCAAGACTTGCTAATGCTGAACTATTGGCGTCAACTGCCACAGATCAAAATGCTTTATATATTTTTATTTCTTAACAAGAAAAACAAAGTTAAGTTATGCACTTTGCGCTAAGCGACTGACCTTAAACTAAAATTTCCATTAGTTATCATTAGTTTTGATATTTTATTTTACACAACTAAATGGCCAATGTACAACTTTTGGAGAACTCACATCACATCCAGGCCAATGAATTGCCCTTTCAAAACTTCTATATCTTATGGCGAGCTATTTTGAGATTGGTGCATTTTGCTAAAGGTGCGTTTTCCGATAGGTGCATTTAGCGATAGGTGCATTTTAGGATACGTGCATTTTGCGATAGGTGAATTTCGAGAAAGGTGCATTATGCGACGTTTTGCGCATGCGGTACATTTTGCGAATGGTACCATTTCCGACTGAGCCATGGGTAGAGATGTTTAGATAACGTAATTTTCTGTGTGTAAAGATTTTTAATGTTTTTTTGCATTTGTAATATTTTATGCTCGATAAATAACCTAGTTGTTTCGTCTAACGAGGAAAACAGAACGACCTTCTCTTCCGTCAGAATTTTGAAATGTTCCGCTTCGGCAGGGCAGACCAAAATCATTGACGGGCCGGAGTTTTCCAAGTAATATGAGGCCTTATTGTAACTTCAACATCTATCGCTTTCAAATGTATCGTGATTGGCTAGACATTACTTCACACATAATAATTATCTCCCTGCCCGCTCACACATGCTCTTGGCAACGTCCTCTTCGTGCTCCGTGGCGCGGAGGGAGTCCCCGCTAGTGGCGCACCCATGAAACTCAACGCACTCTTGGTATCAGAACCACTGTGTGATCTTTTCTCTGACAGAATGACGGATGTAGTGCGGAAATGCTTGAAATTCTGTGAGAGTGAAGCCTTAATGACGATGTCCTTAGATACTAAGCTTTAGCCCAAAAAATGTATTTTTATCTTGGTTACCTACTTTTAACTTTTTGTTGTTTTTTAATTTTCTGTAAATTACCTATGCATATTATTATTATTACCTTTTTAATTGTACAGTGAATTGGATAAGTCTGTAATGCTGTGCAATATTTTTGATAAATAAATAATTTTTAGCCAAACGTGACACATTTTGGAAGCGATACAATGTTAAAGTTAGACAATAAGGCCCTAGTATAATCAGGATCTTCAGATGATATATGAAATCCGTGAAAGGTAAGTACACTCAGACAGACGTCGCTTTCATAGGTGTAGAAAAAAGAGAAAGTATTTTGTGCAATATTAATTTGAGACATTGGGACACGAGTGCTTATTTACGTTAAAACTACAGAGGTCGTCTCGCTCCGCTCCGCTTCGCTCGGCTCTCCAAATTTATTTACATGTATAACTAACACGCTCCAGTCGTCTCCGCACCTTTTTTTGACTTTTTGTTGAAAGACATACTTCACCACATCGAAATAATAAGCTTCACCATCTTACTTCAGGGTTCATGAAGTATGTCTGTCGACAAAAAGTCAAAAAAAGGTGCAGCGACGACTGGAGCGTGTTAGGTTTGCATACCATGTATATAAATTTGGAGAGTCGAGCGAAGCGGAGTGGAGCGAGACGAGTAGACGACCCCTGTAGTTTTAACAGAATTCATGATATGCCTAGGCAGCACGATATGGCCGATTCTACGACGACGATCATATAAGGGCTGAAAAAAAAAACAATTCTAAGATGACCAGGGACTCTACCGCGTAATTCTCATTTGTATCAACTTCAAGCAAATGCATGCGAAATTCAACGCGTGCAAAAGAGATGGCATGTTAGGCGGGCGTCGTCGCACGCACGACAAATTTCAATCTCAAGTTGATGTTGATGAAAATGAGAATTACGCGGTAGACCCACAGGACACATACATATACTCGTAAGGTATTGCACTTTTCTATGAAACAGCAGTTTTTTCCGCGATTTTAGTGTTGGTTCCATAATAAAAGTTGTTTTCTGAATTAGCTCTTTAAATATGACCACACTTTCTGTTGCACCTTGTACATGTAGCACATTATTTTTTACATAAGTACATTTTATTGTAAAAATAAACAGACACCTATGCGAATATAATCCGATATTTACAAAACTCAAAACACAACCCCTAGTGTCCCCTAGAGCCCTAGTACTTAGAATAAATTGTTCTGAGGTAGTAGGTACTAGGTGCCCTAAGAGCTAGAGGACAACAATAAAATCGGTTGCTAGGCAACCTCATTGACACAGCAGGTTTCGATTTCACCTCTAATTTTATTATATTTTGTTTGTATAACTTTTAATGAAACGTTAAAAGCAATGGCTGAGGGTGAAGATCTGTCTACGTATAGCGCCGACGGCGGCCAAGACACGGTGGGATTACCCAGGATTGTGATGGTAACTGAGGGCTCTGACACTTCAGCGTCATCCCCTTCCTCATCATCTTCGGAGGAAGACAACTGGGCCAGTCTCATCAAGTCTTCAGATATACCACCAGAGTACTGGCATATACAGAAACTGGTCAAGTATATGAAAGCTGGTAATCAGACTGCGACGATGGTGGCCCTATCTTGTCTGAAAGACCATGACTTGACTGTGGAAGTGAATCAAAGAGCCATTCAAGAGATTGGAGGTTTAGAGTTGCTGGTAAACTTATTGGAAACCAGGGATTTGTGCTGTATTTTGGGAAGTTTAGCTGTTTTGAAGGATATTACACCAAACATTGAAATCAGGAAGAAGGTGACGGATCTGGGGGCTATACCGTTGCTGGTGGGGCTGCTATCGGACCCAGCCAGAGATGTACAGATCCTGGCTGCAGAGACCATTGCTAATTTGGGGAGGATTCGCAAGAGTAGGAAGTTTTGCCGAAAGTTTGGGGGTATACCGAAGCTCATCGATCTTTTGGACATCAAGGAAAAGTAAGGAGTACTTTAATCAATTACCAATTTGTAATAGCAAATATGTATCTAAAGAATTAACCGACATTCTGGCTAAGTGTTCCAATTTTCTTAGGTTTTTGATAACACCTCGCGAAGACCTGAGTAAGGAAGAATTAGAATTTTTGGATATAACCCGTGCTGGCGCCAAGTCTCTGTGGTCGATGTCAGCTTCCCAGAGAAACCGGGAAGCTATGCGGAAGTACGGCATGATACCTCTAATAGCAAGAGTTTTGAAGACCATACATTTAGATGTGGCGGTCCCAGCTGTAGGTCTTTTGCAGATGTGCGCTAATGAAACGTCTTTCCAGCTAGCTATTCAGACAGAGAAGATGGTCGATGATTTGATAAAGCATTTAACGAATGAAGATAAGGATTTAAAGGTCAGATTTCAAGCGCATTGTACTGAGTTACCTAGCTGCCTCTGTATGTATTTCTATAACCAAGCTAGAAATTTGACATCTATCGCTCGAGCGGATAACTGTATGTATTTTAAACAATAACTTTAGTGTACATACATAAATTCACTACAAAGATACTTATTAACTAATAAGTGCCTAGTTGAGCTTAGTACTTTACTTGTACTGTAATCATATACTTATACATTGATTACATGTCACAGCTAGTCCTTTACCTAAGTATCCGGTGAATGTGCAATAAGCGTGCTCAATTTACGTTACAGACATACTGCAGCTTAGCCATTTACAAATGCGCAAGCGATCCAGTTACTCGAGACATGATTCGTGAGGCTGGTGGCTTGGAATTGCTTGTGGAGGCAGCACAAGATTCCACCAATCGTGCGAATAAACCCTTGCTTGCTGCCGTGACTGGCGCTTTGTGGAAATGCGCAAATAGTGAGGCCAGTGTGAAGAGGCTGGATGGTCTAGGAGCAGTAACGATTCTAGTCAAGCTTTTAGATGACGAGAACGATGGAGTCCTAACCAACGTAGCTGGGGCGTTGGCAGAGTGCGCTAAGTTTCCAGCAAATAGAGAGAAAATCAGAGCAGCAGGAGGGATTTCTATGCTCAGTTAGTATTTTTACCCAATGCTTAAATTGTTTGCTCGATTACTAAATCTGATCCTCAAACTATTTGTTGCAGTTTATCACTTAAGTAACACCCATAAACCTCTTTTGGAGAACGTCCCATTGGTGTTGATGGAGTGTGCAAAGGAACAGACTTGCATGGCGGAAATTGACGAGCTCGACGGAGTCAGACTGATTTGGTCACTACTTAAGAACGATTCAAAGAAAGTACAAACGAATGCTGCGCTTGCCCTAAGTCCTTGTGTGCAAAACGCTGCTGATTCCGGAGAAATGGTCAGGTCATTCGTTGGAGCTCTAGAGTTGACTGTCGATCTCCTGGACTCTGATGACCACAATGTCCTGTCAGCTGTTTGTGCAGCAATTGCTACTATTGCAAAAGACAATGAGAACCTTGCTGTAATATCTGATCATGGTGTGGTGGCTAAGCTCTCCAAACTTGGTAAGTTGGTTTTTAACCAGATATTAAACATTTCACCTTCAGTTTACTTAGGTTTTTGGTAAAAAATTCACAGTGAGCACGACAGACGACCATCTTCGAGCCAATCTTGGAATAGCCATCGCTTACTGTTGCGACTGGGCACAAAATCGTCAAGAGTTTGGGAAGAGAGGTGCTGTTACCCCCCTGGTGAACTATATGACGTCACGAGATCCTGCAGTTCATCGGGCTACAGCTTTGGCGCTCTATCACCTGTCTTTCTATTCCATCAATTGCGTCACCATGCACGCCGTAAGTAGAATGACAATAGTTCCTATTGTGTAAGCACACAAGTGTACCCACCTTGTTGCATACTCAATAATTGGCCTGTAATACTGTGAAGGTTTATTGCGTAGTGATTATCTTCATATTTTTTATGAATCTTGGTAGTTGATGAAGGTAAGATAAAGAGTTACATAGGTACCAAGTACCAAGAGTTACATAGGTATCAAGTACCAACATATATAGAGTTAGATAGGTACCAGTACCAACAGATATAGAGTTACATAGATACCAAGTACCAAGAGTTACATAGGTATCAAGTACCAACAGATATAGAGTTACATAGGTACCAAGTACCAAGAGTTACATAGGTATCAAGTACCAACAGATATAGAGTTACATAGGTACCAGTACCAACAGATATAGAGTTACATAGGTACCAGTACCAAGAGTTACATAGGTATCAAGTACCAACAGATATAGAGTTAGATAGGTACCAAGTACCAGCAGATATAGAGTAACATAGGTACCAAGTACCAACAGATATAGAGTTACATAGGTACCAGTACCAACAGATATAGAGTTACATAGGTACCAGTACCAACAGATATAGAGTTACATAGGTACCAAGTACAAACAGATATAGAGTTACATAGGTATCAAGTACCAACAGATATAGAGTTACATAGGTACCAAGTACCAACAGATATAGAGTTACATAGGTACCAAGTACCAACAGATATAGAGTGACATAGGTACTAAGTACCAACAGACTAGCAATATTTGGGAATGGAATACCTTTCATGAAAGCAATTATGAGTATCTTTACAAAATTATAAAAAAGGATCAAAGAAATATACTCATAGTTTATTATTTTAATTTTAATTTCATAAATGTCTCATTTCCAGATTTCCCTGACTGTTTATTAAATATTATATTTCGTTTAATTTAAAATTTGCATTTCGTTTATTAACCTTTCAGTTGGTTTAATTTTTAAAATCATGAAAAAGGTCATCGAGGTCAAGGTTAAATAATTTTCAAAGCATGTTTATAGATAATCCAATTGTATAAAGTTTATAGATAATCCAATTGTATAAAGTTTATAGATAATCCAATTGTATAAAGTTTATAGATAATCCAATTGTATAAAGTTTATAGATAATCCAATTGTATAAAGTTTATAGATAATCCAATTGTATAAAGTTTATAGATAATCCAATTGTATAAAGTTTCCCAGTCGACTGCGAACTCCTTTAAAACAAACTTGCCATAGAAGGATTTTTATTTAAGGCGCTACGGAAAAAAATCGACACTTTAAGAACTTGCATATCTACGTCGGTAAATAATATATTATTTTGATAAAATAGTAAATTATTTTTGGAATCTTTTTCTAGGGATCTGTTAAAACAGAAACGCGATTGGAGAATTTCAGCTCGATAGAAATATTTATTGAAATGAGGTCTTTATCGACACCAATTCTCCTGATTTTACAATTTAGAATGACATATGGACTGCAATTATATTTAATTAGATGGGTTTTAACAATATCTAGGACCTGGTTAAACAAAATTTTGAGAGCATTTTTAGTACATTTTATATTAATAAAAAACTGACTTTTTGCTACTTTTCCACGAACCCGTCCCTCTCGCACTGACGGTTTTTTCGCATATGGAGTAACAGGGACGCTAAAATTTTTACATATCGCCTTAAGTATAAAAGATAATACAGTCACAAAGTAATGTTGCTAATTAGTTAATGTGATGGGTGGACTCGTTTCTTGTCGCAAATTGAGTCGATTTTCGGAGCAATTAGCCATTTAGCCGCCATAACGTAAATCTTGTCACGAACCCCCTATGATAATAATAATATTAATAAAATTCTTTATTGCACTAAAAAAAAATTGTACAGAAGGCGAACTTAATGCTATCTAGCATTGTCTTCCAGTTAACCTTTGGTGCTGTGGATCATTATTGGGTAGTGCCGGGAAAGGTATCGTAGAAACAATACTAAATGCCTTAATGACAGAGGCATTAAAATATTCATATAAACAAACAGAGCATAATATCTACATCATAAATAATAAACAAATGTACTTACTATAAAATAAAAATAATAAAAAAATACGTACATACATATATACAAATACATATTATGTAAATATAATATGCAATTAAGAGAAAGATTCAAAACTCATACAAGGATTGATAAAGTAAATGTGCTATGACTGTATTAATTACTTTGCATATGTAAAAAGTGCTGCATGACTCTATTTTTAAAAACAGCTATTGATGAAGACTCTCGAATAATGAATGGTAAGCTATTCCAAAGACGTATTGCGTAAATTGTGAATGAATTTGTAAACATGTCAGTTTTATGTGAGGGGGTGCACAAAAGTAAATGGTTCTCTGGGCGATGAACGCGACCAAGGGAATCACGGGAAACGAACCTTTCTTTCAGGTAAGAGGGGGAGAGGGGATCATTGAGGATGTTCCAAAGAAGTGTTAAAATATGAGCGTTACGTCGATTTCGGATATTAAGCCAGTTAAGATCAGAACGGGATTGCGACACATGGTACGGGATTGCGACACATGGTCAACTGGCGAACACAGGCTGTTCGCGTACCCCACTTTGAGAAACCCTGGTATATACAATTGTATATACATTTTTTCAAGTTTGATAAATTTACGAGTAATTTTATCAGTTTATTCTGAGCTCGACTTATGTTACGATTTTGCGATAATACAAAAATAATGGAATGGTTACGAACAAAGAAGCTATCTGAAAACTAAATGCCTTCTAAACTAGTACTGAGTACATTACAAACACATAGGGTTACCAGGCCCAAGTAAAAAAAAAGCCAGACTCAGACTCATAATTAACTGAATATTTAGCCCAGAAAATTTTTAACAATAAAATATTTTTTCCCATTTACAAAAATTACGTTAATATCTTTACTCCACTTTATAAACAATTAGATAAAATAGCTCTTATGTGACGCAATAAACGAAAAGTCTTTCATGAATTACTAAATTAAAAAATTATAACTAAATAGCTAACAATCTTCTCATTATTTTATTTTAAAAGTAAGTAACCACAGTTAACCTTCATAATTAAATTTTATAATTATTTAATGCTTGTCTTTAGTGTGATTGCTTGTTTTAATAATTGACCAAAAGCCTAACGAAAACCGGACAGGCCAGATTTGTATATATTTGGCCGGACACGACTGTAAAAAGACGGACATGTCCAGCTAACAGCTGGTCCTCTAAAAAGGCCGCTTTGGATGAATCATATTATGATTCTGTTCTAATGCCGTCTCTTTTGCACGCGTGAAAAAACTCTGACTCCATCCTACTTTCAAATCATTTTATGAATCACCCAAGTTGGCCTTTTTAGATCCCCTGGCAACCCTACACACACAATACATTTCACCAAATTCCTCTGCGGATTGGGAAATAAAAGTAAACAAGACAAACATGACCTTGCAGTTACTTTGAGCATTGTATGCAGATTGACGAAAATATAATACAAAGACAGAATACGTAAGACACGATTATTTTGCATTTTCTCAAAACGTGCCAATGTCAAAGGTTAATGTAACTCACAATGCACCATTGTTGGGTGATTCTTAAAATAAATGCAGATAAAGTTAACGTTTTAATTAGTGTGCACTGCTAATACTAGTACGATATCTATGGTGCTCTGTCACGTGACCATCAAACTGGCTCCGTTCCATTTTGAACCTGCCAGAAACCAAATAGTTCAAAAGTAAAGATAAGCCCTTACCTAGGGAATGCAACCTTGCACCTAAATATCAATCTCGGTATTTGCAAGATTTAAAATAGTTAATTATATTATTCTACTGACCATACTGAAAAGCTTTCCAAAAGAAACATACCAGCACAAATGAAAAAATAAATTATCCTTTCCATAATAACTTTAAAAATCAACTGTAAATGTTGTATGGGCATTGGTTTTTTGTTTTTTCATTTGCGTCCATATATTTCTTTGGATTTTTTTTTAAGTGTGAACAGTAGAGTAGAGTATATGATTTTATTTAAAGATAGCGTGTGTTTTCACTTTATATAGCCTATAGGCTAGCCCAGCCGCAGACAAGGTTCTTTTTAATTCCATGTTTACAGTCATCAATTTCAACAAAATGACGTCGATGATTTTATGATGCAAAGTGCAGTTATTGCCTTCTCGACCCAGCAAATCCAAAACATTCTCTTTTTATTCAAGTTATTTAAGCGTCGTCAATGCCCTGCATCAGTAATATGCGCTGCCGTTTGATCTCGCAAATCTTGCGAGATTTCGCACTGACAACGATGCGTGATTGATCTTGCAATATATGTGCAAGATCTCGGTATTTCGAGATCTCGGTATTTCGAGATCTCGGTATACCGAGATTGCATTCCCTACCCTTACCGTACTATGACAGCACCAAAATGTTTCCACCTGTAAGGCTATAAGGCTATACGGGTGACGCTCACACGTTTGGAATCAGTGCTCATCTGAACACAGTGATAAGTTGGACGCCTGAAGTGCACTTAAAGTTAATCATTTTAACAACTTTAGTAATCTGATCAGTTTGCTGACCATAGGTAGACAGATTGCGCACTCATAAGTGTGCACGCATCGGCATTATGTTAACGCACACATTCAAAAACAATGCGATATATTTTAGATGCCAGGGCTCATCTAAACTTTTGAAATCTTTGCCAGAAACCCTCTACGTTTAATCACCAAGATTAGGATTGATGACAGACATAAAATAAATTGATCAGAAAGGTAGCTCAGCCTTCGGCCTCGCAATACTCGCACACACACACATAGACAGACCCGGAAAAATGGTTAGTTCTTTGGGTTCTTTAGGAGGATGGCCTATCCTAGCAACTTTTTTTATTACCCGTCCAGCACAATAAGTTTAATGGCAAAGAACTTATTTGCTTTTGATAGAAGCGATTATATATTGGCTCACTGCTCACGCAGCGAAACAACAAATTGGTGTGTTTTTAGCTAATCTAATACTGAAATATTTTGTAGGGCAAAAATAACCGAGGTCAACAAACTTCCTTTATAAGTGCAGCGTATCGAGGTAGACACAAGAATGGTCAGCGTCAGCAAACACGCGGCACATGTGCACGCGGTGGCGGCCACTCACGTTTCCAGCGCATTCAGCATAACGCGTTGGAGTACGACTGCCAGGAAAGGCTTCAAATTAATAATGAGCGTATAGAGTTTTTTCGTACCTAAACCGAGCAATATTTTAGCAATATTTTAACTTTATAGTGTGATTTGACGAAGTATGTCGAAGCATATCCGCTAGAAAGGAAGGATACGGTTTCGGTGGAGGTTATTTGTAAATAATTTTATTTTAAGATACAGTATCCCGAAAGAAATAGTAACTGACATGGAGACAGAGTTTATATCGTCAGTTTTTTCAGAAATTTGTAGCTTACTAAATTACACTCAACCGCGTACCACCATGAAACTCTAGGAGCCTTTGAGAACACTTGTTCGCTCTTAGCACAGCAAAAACTATAAATATTCACATCTCGATCGGTGGTGAAATTGCAAGTGACCCGGAGGGGTTAGAACAAGAGTGACGTCAGAATCTACGTACAACGTAACTCACAAGCATCTAGGAGCTTATCTTAGGATACAGTGCGATAGCAAGGCAAGAATACTGACTGGAGCAGTTGGCTTCCATTTTGGCGTTTTACCTATAACACCGCGGTTCATAATGAGACAAAATACACTCCATTTGAGTTAGTGTTTGGAAAAGTCTGTAACTTACCAAACAAATTACAGAACCCAGTCGTAGAACCATTGTATAATCGGTATAATCCCGACACTATTCCTTTGAGCTGAATACAGGCTTCAAAGAGCACAACTTGAAGCTAGAAATAATTTATTATTATAAGTAAAGTAGTTTCTTGAACCAGCAATACTTTTTAAAGTCATTGTAGAGTGATATTTTAATCAAGTTAAATAATTTTCAAAAATCCTTCCTTATTGCTTGCCTACACTGCATAAGGTATCTTTGTGCAAAATTTCAAGTCTGTAGGTCCAGCGGTTTGGGTTGTACGTTGATTTTAATCAAGTTTTGTAAATTCTTGAACCAGCAATACTTTTTAAAGACATTGTAGAGTGATATTTTAATCAAGTTAAATAATTTTCAAAAATCCTTCCTTATTGCTTGCCTACACTGCAAAGGTATCTTTGTGCAAAATTTCAAGTCTGTAGGTCCAGCGGTTTGGGTTGTACGTTGATATATCAACAGTCAGTCAGTTTACAATTTTGACGACGATCTAGATGGCACCAAATATGTTTGGCTGTCTGTCCCCATCAACCCATGTTGATTTTCAGACTTTGTCACCCCATTTCCTCCTTTTAGGGGTTGAATTCTGAAAAAACCTGAAATACGTGTTTACTCATTTATTGATAAAAGTACTCCTGTGAAGTTTTGAATAAATTAGTCTAACTATTCTTGTTTCCCCATACAAACTTTGGACCCCCGTTTCACCCTCTTAGGGGGTGAGTTTTGAGTTTTAGATAGAGATGAAACGGATATCCGGTTACTATCCGGTATCCGGCCTATCCGGCCATATTTTTGGTATCCGGTATCCGGCCGGATAGTAGTCAGTATCCGGCCGGATACCGGATACTTAACTCAACATACAAAAAGTCGTTTAAATCACAAAATAGTTGTATCAATGATTGAATAATCTAAATTCTAATACATAGTGTGAATAAGAATTGAGCTATGGTAGATAAAGACAAGCTTTACATCAATTGTTGGGAATAAACGTTTATGCTTTTCTTCATACATTACACCAGCTTCTTTTGCTCTCACAATATGCCGAATGTAACCCGAATCCAAAGAAAAAAATACTCATTATGAAAACCTACTTTAAATTTTGAAAGGGCACTGGGCGAGCAGGTTCAATTTTGTTTTTTCAATATGTTACTTTGGAAAATTTGTTCAGTATGAACAGTATATTACGCGGTTTCATTTAAAGATACCTGTCCATTTATATACAGTATACAATACACCACTCCAAGGAGACAAAAGATACATATTTACAAATTTCGTTAGGATCGGAAATTTTTTCGCGTTTGCAAACCAGCATTTGTATGATTGTGACACGATCATTTAGAAATGATCATTTAGAAATGATCTTCATTTAAAAAATGCACGAATAATCTCGCCCACTTGCACCCGCACGCACCTTGGTGCGTAATATTTAGACTTGCTCAATAAGTGCGAAATGCATATCTTGAGCTGGATATCCGGCCGCCGGATATCCGGCTATCCGGCCTAGTGCCTCGCCGGATATCCGGTATCCGGTATCCGGCCAAATCACTATCCGTTTCATCTCTAGTTTTAGACCTCTAAAGGAACCTACTTGCCAAATTTGGAATGTCTAGACCCAACGGTTTGGGCTGTGCGTTGATATGTCAGTCAGTCAGGTTCTTCTTTTATATATTTAGATTGAAGGAAAACGCGATTGGATGAAATTTTTTCGATAGAATTTAATTCCGAAAAGACCTCTAAATTGTTTTATTTTTTCCTGTAATTCTGAAATCCTAACTAATTTCATTGTGAAATTGCATTCAAAATGTGGATATTATGTATTTGTAAAGTCTCCTTGAAAATCTTTTTGACAAAATAGCTTAGTACATTTTATATTAATGAAAAAACCAACTTTTTGCTACTTTTCCATGAATCCATCCCACTCGCACTGAGGGTTTTTTCGCATATGGAGTAACAGGGACGCTAAAACTTTTACGTAGCGCCTTAATCGACTACAATTACTAATACTAATATATGACACTTTTTTACTTTAAGTTTGATATTGTTATATTCAGATAATGTTTAGATTATTATATTTATATATTGTTATGTTTAGATTATTATATTATAGTTATTAGTTTTAATTTTAAGTAGGATCCAGCAGAATACCAGCGCTGTGACACAGAATATGGCTATTTCGTTTGTAATTTGTTTTCTTTTTTTTTCGTTTTCTTTTCTGTGGTGTTTGAAATACGAGTAAAGCTCTTTTCTTTCTTCCTTTCTTTTCATCGACGTAATGTAACAATGCAAAATTATTTTTCATTTTTTGAATTAGGTACAAAGATTTCGGGGGGTATAGATCACCCATATCCCCTGCATACGAACATGAGTTGGGTATCAGAAAAAGTACTGCAGGCCCCTTTCACCTTCAGTGGCGGTCGAATAGTGGAACGTTGTAGGAACCGTGACGTGTTGTCGACTGTACGTATAGGTTCCTGACTCTGGTTTTAAGGCCTTAAGAGGCTACACAATGCTAAACATCAGTTTTGCATTGGATTCAGTTCCGTCAATGTAGATGGTAAAAATTTGGAAAAAATATGGCGAGTTTTTTTACTCAAGACAATTATTAATTACACTTTATAAATAGAGATACTTTCAATCTTCTTTTAATTATAACACTTTAACAAAAGCATGAATTTCACGAAAAAAGCGATTCAGTTTCCATATTTCAAAACCTATTGAAACGAAACCAACAAACGCAGATACTTACTAGAAAAATACATCTTTATTACATAAAGAAATTATAGTTAAGGTCTTAACTTTACAACAAATGTAATTTCTGACTAACCAGAAGAATTATTGAAAGGCTACTCAATTAAATGTCTAGACATAGATGAGTTACGCAAGAACATTCCTTTCGAACGGCTGTAGCAATTATGATGATTTTCACCAAATTATACACAATCTCATCGTGTCTATGTTAAAAATTTTGCGCTATCCGGAGACGCAACGATCGTCGCGTCGGCGCGGGCGTCGCGTAACAGCCACTTTGCAATGCGCGCTGATATGAACGTTATTTCAATGTCATCTCCGTCGATATTTGTACCGAGTAGCTATCGAGTTTCTAAAGGCGATACGTAAAAGTTTGAACGTCCCTGTTACTCCATATGCGAAAAAACCCTCAGTGCGAGTGGGACGGATTCGTGGAAAAGTAGCAAAAAGTCGGGTTTTGATTAATATACTCGTAAAATGTACTATTTTTTTTTGTCAAAAAGATTTTCAAGGACCTAATACAAATACATAATATCCACATTTTGAATGCAATTTCACAATGAAATTTGCAATAATAAATGCTAATCAGTTAGGATTTCAGAATTATAGGAAAAAATAAAACAATTTAGAGGTCTTTTCGGAATTAAATTCTATCGAGAAAATTTCATCCAATCGCGTTTTCCTTCAGTGAGAATCTTAATCAAATACTCAATAAACATTTACCCAAAAATGAAATGTATTTGAGTGAAGTGAGAACATTTTAAATTTACCCTTATTTCTCGATTTTTGTCCACTTGTAACAATATAACTGCTGCAGTTTTTATCGAAACAGGTATAAACATTTATAAAATTGTAGACAAAATAGTACAAAATAATAAGGTTTTCTCAGTTCTGGAAAATTCATTTTATTTTACATAAAATAAATTAAAAACACACTATTTTCGCACTTGTCACCCGCAGCGACTGACGTAACAGCCATGTTGCAGTGCGAGCAGGTCCTCTAAAAAGGCCGTTTTGCATGAATCATATTATGATTCTGTTCTAATGCCGTCTCTTTTGCACGCGTGAAAAAACTCTAACTCCATCCTACTTTCAAATCATTTTATAATTCACCCAAGTCGGCCTTTTTAGATCCCCAGGCCCTCTAAAAAGGCCGCTTTGGATGAATCATATTACGAGTATGATTCTGTTTTTATGCTGTCTCTCTTGCATGCATGAAGAAACTCTGACTCTATCCTACTTTCAAATCATTTCATGATTCACCCAAGTCGGCCGTTTTAGATCCCTAGGTCCTCTAAAAAGGCCGCTTTGGATGAATCATATTACGAGTATGATTCTGTTTTTATGCTGTCTCTCTTGCATGCATGAAGAAACTCTGACTCTATCCTACTTTCAAATCATTTCATGATTCACCCAAGTCGGCCGTTTTAGATCCCTAGGTCCTCTAAAAAGGCCGTTTTGCATGAATCACATTATGATTCTGTTCTAATGCCGTCTTTTTTGCACGCGTGAAAAATCTCTGACTCTATCCTACTTTCAAATCATTTTATGATTCACCCATGTCGGCTTTTTTAGATCCCCTGGTCCTTTAAAAAGGCCGCTTTGGATGAATCATATTATGATTCCGTTCTAATTCCGTCTCTTTTGTACGCCTGAAAAAACTCTGACTCCATCCTACTTTCAAATCATTTTATGATTCACCCAAGTTGGCCTTTTTAGATCTCCTGATAAGAACTTTATTTTAATATGGTTTTGTTCGAAATTTCAACCATCACGAATGGGGTTGCTAATTTATCCGACGGGGTTAAAGTCGTATGAAAATTGGTAGCTTGAACAGGATTTATCTTTGTTATGCAGGCTGGAGTCGTCCAGTTTCTTCTGGAGACAGTGGGCTCCAAGGACCACATCTTGCAAGAGGCGTCTGCAGGATGCTTGTGCAACATCCGGAAACTCGCCCTAGCCACAGAGAAGATCAAGTTGAAGCAATAAGTTCCTATTTAGTTAGATCTATTTTGTATTATTTCTTTATTCTTAATCACCTTAATTTTAATTCGTGTTATATCATAATAATCATAATATCTTGTTGTTATTTTGCAATTAAATCAATGTTCAAGTTTCAATATCTTTTTATATCCATCGTAATCTTTTGTAGTTTTTCATTTGTTTTAGCTTTTACTTTCCGAAAACGATTATCATTTAAAAAAATCTGCTACAGCAGCACTGGCTCAGTTTTTAGGATGCCCAGGTTCGAATCCTGCTGGTCATACCTACATGCAACAATCGTGTATTTATGCCCGAAGTATGGTGATAAGGCTCATCCCCTATCACGTGTACGTAAAGTCATCGCTGAAAGGAGGTTGTACGAGTGTTGCTATTGACTTTTCCAGTGACAGTGCACACTCGGAAACACCTGAGACCCCTCAGGGCTAAATGTCGTGACGATATCCCTCATAAAGGAGGATCCGGTTCTGTATTATACCAGGCTGTTGATTTGGTCAGAATAGTAGGTTATGTTCGCGATACTGATAACGAAAAAATATAGAAAAAAATACTTATTTTTCATTAATTTATTTACGAAATATTGGGGCCACGGTTTAAAACGCCTAGTGTACGACACGCATGATAAAATTGATTCAGCACTGGCAAAGTGCGGCAGGTTGGGGAGGGGCATTCGAGTATGTCGGTTGTTATGCTGTTTTTTGGAATAAGCATCGTGAACACAGCCTACCCTGTTGTTGAACATTTGAAGTTGCTGACTCAACATCCTATATATTAATCTCAATCCCAAACTTTCAAAAGTCCTAGAAAGCTGAAATTTGGTATGCGGGCTAGTGTTTGCACACAAACAACAAAAAGAATTAAGAAATTTGTAACTTTGACCCTATAACCCCTCAAAAAGGGGAGTACGGTTCTGTATCATATAACAATTTCTATTCCAAACTTCCAAAAGTCCTATTAGCCTAAATTTGGTATGCAGGATAATATTTGCATACAAAGAAAAAATCAAAAAAGAATATTACCAGTAAATAACGACTAAAGTCAGTATAAGTACATACATACTTCTAAATCCTTCTGTGTCCTCTTTTAGATTTAACCTGAAAAATTATTACCTTTCATCTCTCTGACTAGACTGACTATGCTACTTTATTTGTATGTATGTATTTATGTATTTGTGTATGTATTAGTATGTAGTGTATTATATTAAAATATTAGGCTTGAAGAAGATTATTTTTGTTTTTGCACAAATATAACCTCACTTGTAAAAATTTTTCTTTCTTCACACCATCGGTTGACTGGAAGAAATTTCTTTAAAGAATAAGGCTGCCCTTGCCTTTTGTTACTTTGTATTCTGTGTTTTATTTTAATTTTCTGTGCAATAAAGTGTTTATTCATTCATTCATACTGATGTTTTCATGCACTTTTTACTTTCTGAAAGGGCCCTAATGTACCCAAGGGTCTCTGATTGGCCTTAAGACGGCCCTGTAACATGCATGAAGGTACGACAAAGTTACACAAATAAATAAACACTATTGCAATTTGCAGTCAGACTATTCTTGACCTTGCCGAGTATAATGCGTTTTGCAACACTCACACGCAAGTAAACCACAATACGGTCAAGTGCAGGTTCTACACGCGGAGTTTGAAGAGCTTTTTATAGGAAACTGGTTTGTTTTTGTTTTGTTTTGGAATGGATTGTGCGGTGCGACCTTCAACATTGGCTACAGACTGACTATTTTTAGTCATACCTTTTGCCTTTTGAAATAAGTCTTTAATAGGATGGTAAACATTTTACTAACTTCATATTAAATTAAATGAATAGCTATATAACAAACTTAAGTAACATTATATATAAAACATTGATTATTAAAAACTAAAATAATCGAAATTAAAATTACCTACCAATAAATATGTTAAAATAAAATAATAAAATGCAAAACCCTACAAGAAAAACTTACCTATAAATTAAACTATATAAAATATTTTTTCCAAATCAAATTTTTCCAACTTCATATTAAATTAAATTAAATTCGTAAAGGTTAGGTACTCATTAAATTCGAAGAAAATTATCTACATCAACAGAATTCCGAGAGAATTCCTTAGTGGAAAAGGAAAAAGGGCAATTTTACTAAGAAAAATTTCAGATAGTGAAGTCCGCCTTTACCAATTAACTTTTGAAACTAAATGGTTCCATCCATCCATCCATCCATCCTTCAGTCTGTCTTCGTCCACGGCTGGACATCTTTCCAAGATTTCGACACTGTTGGCGGTCCTCAGTTGGCAGTGACGCCACTGCCCGTCACCATTCTGTTTTATAAAAGGTCGCATTCAATCAGTCCCAGGCATGGTGGGCTACTTGGTTGTGCCTGATATCTGTCCTCTTATTCTCCCCCGAATAACTTCAATTAAACCAAACGACGTAAACAGAAATAGCGAACACTACCTTAACATGAACGCAGAACAGATCACACATAATTGTAGTACAAACAAGTTGTTATTTAAAACGAAGTTAGAGGAAACTTAGCATGAATCCGTTGAAAAGGTCGGTGAATCAGCTTTTGTCCCTACAGCCAAGAGCAAAGTGGACTATATACTAACTTATATAACATGTGAATACTTGCAGGACCAACCATCCTACTAGGAAAGATAACTGCCATTCCATGATTAAAATAACACAACTTGCTAAGGTAGCTGTAGGCACTCACCACGTCAAATAAAATAAAATAAAAATAAAAAATTCTCATGTTTCTGCAAATTCCTTGATTTTCTGAAAAAACTTCAAGAATAACGATAAAAACATATAACGCATAATTTACTAAAGAAGAACTAAAAAAATAATAATGAACGAGAACTAAAAACAATAATAAAGTTCCATGGAATCATTTGTGGCCCGCCACAAATTGGCGTTTCCACTACAATAAACCGGTTTAGTTATACATTTTGTTATCGAAAACTTGAAATGCGCTAACAAAGTTGCTACAACTAAGAATAGAAATCATTTTCAAGTAAGTATCTCAATACTCAATATTTTTTTTGCAAGCATAATGTATATTATAGATGTTACATAAAGATTTTAGATCATTATGCACCCTGTTGTGCACAGCAATATTGTGAGAAAAGACGGCTTATTTTTACTTATGTAATCGACTATTTTTTCACTCAGTGAGAAAAAGAGCGGTATATTCTTCGTTATTGCTGAACCAATAGCCCCTTTTCGAGTGGCAATGAGGGCTTTTCAGACAGCATTAAAAAAAAAAAGTACAGAGTGCGATCAATAGACGGCGCTGACGTATGCTCTCATGTCAAAAATATACAGTCTACTCCTCAGAATAATATTCTGAGGTCTACTCTATGGTTCCTGATTCAGTGTTGCCAACTTAGGGAATTTGCACTAAAACTGGTGGTTTAGAAACCCATTTTAGCGGAGAAATATTGTTTTTAGTGGCTGGTTTTTTTTTGTGGATTAGACTTTGAGCACGCGATATGACGGCAGTGCTTTGTATCACCATAGGTTTTAAAAATAGCGGGAAGTGAAGAGAAATAATTACGAAGATGAAAGATCTGACCTTGGGAAGGAGCTGCATGCACCACAAACCACGCTTCGCCTGAGCCACCAAGTCTCTGGTGTTCTCCAAGATGGTTTTCTTCTTCCTCTTCGTGCCTGGTTGCGCTCTTCTCGGCTAATCTTCTTCGTAATAGTAATAGATGAAAATGAGGCGCACAGCGGGTGCGATCTCAAAATGGCGGGCGGTAGGGTCGAGGTAGGACCTAGTCGAATGACAATCAGCGTATACCTCCGGCGTGAAAGGCTTCTGATTGACGACTGATTGATTTGCGTCCAAAACTAAGCGGGTGGAGATGCAGCGAAAATGACAGTTGAAAATATTAATTCACAACTACCCCGCAGTATGAGAGCCACAAGAAGTGGCGCGAACATTTGCCCCCGGCGTTAAAACCATTGGTTTTAAAATAAGAATAGAAAAGTAAAAATAAGACAGAGAATAACGAAATTTTGAAGCGGGGGCAAAGAAAGGAGTTATTGAGATGGGAGAGGGCAAAGACGCACGACAGGTCGTTTGTAAACACCTGTCGTCGTTTTGACAGAAGCTACCCTAATGACATTATCTTTGCCAGGGTATACAGCTACAATAACACCGAGCGGCCATTGAAGCGGTGGAGTGTTATCGGTAACTACAACGACAACAGATCCAATTTTGATTGGGTTGGAAGGTGTATTCCATTTTCCTCTAGACTGGAGAAGATGGAGATAATCATTCTTCCATCGCCTTGCGAACGATTCTACCATTTGATCAAGCAACGCGTAGCGACGTAATAAATTAACTGGCTCATCAGCCACCTTACAAGCGGGTAATTCTTTTAAAGGAGTTGACATCAGAAAATGTGCAGGAGTTAACGCGCTAAGTTCAGATGGATCTTCACTCAGCAGCGTAAGCGGACGAGAATTTATGACACATTCTATTTGCGTAACTACAGTTAATAATTCTTCGTAGGTCAACAGTTGAGTACCTACTACTCTATGCAAATGCGTCTTAAATCCTTTGACATATATCTCATAATGTCCCCCAAAATGTGGGCTACGTGGAATATTAAATTTCCATTGTATTCTATGATCGGCAAGTTCATTCGCGAAAGACGTTTTAAATTCTTCGGAGTTTGTCAAATTGTAAATTTCTGAGAGGGCATTTCTAGCGCCTACAAAGTTCGTAGCATTATCTGAATATACGAAAGACACTGCTCCACGTCTAGATAAAAAACGTTTGAACGCGGAAAGAAAAGTGTTCGTGCTAAGATCAGTTGCCAATTCAACGTGAACTGCACGAGTCACCAGGCATACAAATATGCAGAGGTAACATTTGACGGGACGGACTCCACGTTTTCGATACGGAGTGATACTGATAGGACCACAATAATCCACAGCGCAGTGGACAAAAGCTTTAGCCTCATTAACGCGGCATGATGGTAAATCTGCCATGAAAGGGAAGGTTTGTCTCGGCTTCGCCTTAAAACAATAATTGCAGCTATGTATTACGCGACGAACAATATTTCGACAGGAAAGTATCCAAAATTTTTGGCGGATTATTGACATTAAAGCCACTGGTCCAGTGTGACAATTTTTGCGATGATAATGAATGATAATCAATTCGACAATATGATTTTTACGAGGTAACAACACAGGGTGTTGTTGATCGAACGTCATGTCTGTGTTGCGAAGTCGACCACCAACGCGTAACAATCCATTTTTATCTAAAAATGGCGATAGTCGATTTAAAGCGGGAGAACAAAGTTTATTTGACTTTAATCTTTTTATTTCATCAAGAAAATAAAATGCTTGAAGAGCTTTAATCAATGCAACTTCAGCGAAATCCATATCGGTAGCGGTAAAAATATTAGAGCGCGGTAAAATACGTAAAAATCGGTAGATGTAAATGATTGTGTGTAAAAGCACAAGCCATGACGAAATTCTTTCCGAAAGAGAAAGAAGTGGATGCGGTTCTTCATTACTAAAAGCGGGAAGAGAAATTGTTTTTGATTCCGGCAAGTTTTCTTCAATAGAAGCTGATTCTATTGTTTTGATTGGCCACTCTTTAGCGTCCAGATAAAGCCAAGCAGGTCCAGTGAACCAGAGCGGGTGACTCATCAACTGCGTGGGAGTGAGACCACGGGAAAGACAGTCGCTCGGGTTTTGAGAACCAGCTGTATGGTAAAAACATTCAGCGGGAATAGCGGATATTATTTTTGTTATACGCGTCGCGACAAAGGTTTTAAACCTGTGCGGTGAGGAATGTATCCAGTGTAAAGTTACCATAGAATCGGTAAAACAGTAAATACGTTCAATATTGTGACGTATTTTATAAGCGTCAACTACACGACGAGTTAATTTCGACATGAGTAACGAGGCACAAAGCTCAAGGCGGGCGACACTGACGGTCTTGAGTGGACAGACTTTTGACTTTGCGCATACCAGCCGAATGCTAGTGCAAGTGTCTGAGTCATCTTGTACTCTAATATATACGACACATCCGTATCCACGTTCACTTGCGTCTGCAAATGATATTATCGAAATTTTCGAATTTTGGAACACGTCTAAGTGGCGTTTAATACGTAAATCCCGCAAAACAGGTAGCTCCTTCAAATAGTTTTGCCAAATCTGCGCAATATCAGAGGGTAGTGTTTCATCCCAGTCTAATTTTAAAATACAGATTTTCTGCAAGAGTAATTTTGCGTACAAGATCACAGGAGCGGTAAAGCCGAGGACGTCGTACTGACGTGCTATCACGGACAAAACATTGCGTTTAGTACATGGGCGACTATCTAGCGATACAGTAAAAGAGAACTCGTCAGAATCAGGCGACCACTGTAAGCCAAGAACTTTAAGAGTTTGAGTTTGTTCTTCAAAATTCTTACTAGAATTTAAGCGGTGAGTATCAGGCAGTGTATCAAGTAACTGTTGACAGTTACTAGACCACTTGACGAGCTCAAAGCCACCGGCCTTAAGCAATCCTACCAGCTCATCTCTGAGCTGTAAGGAGCCCTGCACGGTGGGCGTGCTATAGCAGATGTCGTCCATGTAACAGTTTCGTGCGGCTGCAGTAGCGGCGAGCGGGTACGCTGAACTCCCATCCTCACAGAGTTTCCTGACTACTCTCATCGCAAGGAAAGGGCTACTACGTAGTCCAAAGCAGACGCGATTGAACTGATAAGCGATAAGCGGTGAACACGTGTCAAAGCGGTATAAAAACTTTTGAAATTTGCGATCATCGGCGTTAACCAAAACTTGTAAGAACATTTGTTTGATATCCGAGGTAAAAGCGATTTCATACAAGCGGAAGTCAAGTAAAATTAAAAACAAATCGTTTTGCAAATTAGCACCTGTGTGCAGCGTGTCATTTAATGAGACACGAGTACCATCAGCGGAGTCAGTCTTAGTACTGGCATTCATACAAATACGCACCTTTGTCGTTGATTTATCAACACGCACTACGGGATGATGCGGAATATAATAACCAAGAGATAATTGGTCATCATTATGAAGCGGGGATATGTAACCTTTAGTTAGGTATTCATTTATTATATTGTTATACTCGGAACGTAAATCTGCGTTAGAAACAAACCTACGCTCAAGAGACATAAAACACTTTTTTGCGTGATGGTACGAGTTTCCTAGTATGTTAGGATTCCGTGCGAACGGTAAAGAAACCGAATAGCGACCAGCGGGGTCACGTGACACATTGTTAATAAATAATTTTTCACATTCATCATTTGCGGGACTAGAAGCAGGTTCACAATGCACCTCTTCTAATTGCCAAAATTTTTGTAAAATAAAATCTATTGGCGGTTCAATCTCCATATAAGAGCATAACGAAATTGAACATGCGGTATTTTGGTAAACAGGCGTATTACCAATTAGCGTAAAACCGAAGATGGTCTGAAATCCCGTCGGCGTACCCGGGGGACCAGAGACGCGGCCTGATAACAAGATATCCGCGAATAAAGATGCACCGATAAGAATATCAATCTCGCCCGGTAAGTAAAAGGTTTCATCAGCAAGTGTGATACCTTTTAAATATGAAAGCGTAGACAAATCGACCTGCACCGATGGTAAGTTGTCGGTAATACGGTCGATTACATAAGTGTCAAGCGAAATTGAAACCGAATCATCAAATCGTGAAAACAATTTAAGGTTTGTCGCACCCTTAATTGGGTTTGATGAGGAGCCGATGCCCTTAACAAAAGCGCGGGGAATTTTTTCATATTTTAAGTTAAGCTTCTCACAACAGGAAACCGTCGAAAAACTGGATTGTGACGCAGGGTCGCAGAGCGCACGTAGACGGACAGACATACCGTTAGAATCTTTCACGATCACTTGAATTGTACCTAAAAGGCATGTTTCATTACGCTGCGAGTTAGGCTGTAAGTTACATAAAGAAATATTATTACTCGCAGTTGGTACGGATTGAGAATCATTAGTCATATGTTCTGTGTTAGTCGCCGATACGGCAGGATCCACCATCCTCGAAGATTGCGTATGTGTGCGTGGAGACACGGTAATATTTTGACCAAGCGCGGTGTGAGTATTCATCACATTTTGTTTGCGGCACAACATCGAATGGTGTTTACAATTACAATGGCGGCAATTATAAGACGATTTACAAGCGGAGTTGTTATGCGTAATGCTTAAACAATTGGTGCAACCGTTATTAGATTTGATGAACTGAAATCTTTTCTCGATATCTAGTTTCACAAATTCGGGACACTTATATAAATTATAGTGTTTTAATTGTTTACATAGCGGACAACAATTATTATTGGTCGAAGCGGAGACAAAAGCATGGGTTGACTTGGTACTGTACCCGGTTTTGTTGTTATTATTATTAGCGGAGCGGTTCGGAGCGGGAGCGGTAATTGCGGGTGCAGTGCGGTTCAGTATCTTAGTTTGTTCACGTAAAAATGATATTAATTCATCATAATGGGGTAAATCGGAACCACGTTTAAACATTTCAAATGAACGAGCGGTTTCAACATCAAGTTTTTTAAGGGCCAAATACATAAGGATAAAATCCGAAAGATCTTTAATATTCAGCGATTTTAAACACGAAACAGCGGAACAGAACTTGTCTAAAAACAAGTCCAAGTTTTTTGAACTAGCGGTAGTTAAAGGGCGAAATTCAAACATTTGATCCAAATAAGTAGTGGCTAAACTACGCGAGTCTTGAAAAGTAGAAACGAGTGTTTTCCAGATTATGTCGTAGTTAGTTGCGTTCGGTGTGATTCCAGAACAAATCGAAAGTGCCCGGCCAGAAAGTTTACCCATCAGGTATTGTACTCGTTCGTTGTCGGTCAAGTCCGGATTATCGTGAATCGTGGTTTTAAATGTTTCATAGAATGTTGGCCACATAGTAGCTTCACCAGAAAAACCAACGAGTTCCAGTTTTGGAAGCTTGATAGTAGGTTTTTTGGGACATTCCATGTCAAGTGGAGCTTTAACTTTAGAGTCAGCCGATTTCGAAGAATGTGATAACTTCCGGTTGATGTATTTGCAATGGGAGTAAAGATCCTCAAAAGCTGACCAACTTTGATAATTTGGTTCAAAATTAGGATTTATCAATACCTCTGTGTCATTAATTTCATCTATGATTACATGAATTTCTGAGCGTACAGTATCCAAAGTTTCGACATTGGCCATAAACAATTCTGCCGAAGAAACATCCTCTAAAGCGGTTTTAGAAAAGTCATAAACTCTCTGAAGGCGATTAAACAATTCTTGCCTTTTATTTTTAAGCTTCTTTAAACTATACGACATCTTTAATTTTGCAGCTTCTGCGGAATTTGGCATGTTATATAGTACAAAGTTAGGCAAGTACCAGAACTATTGAAAGTTTTATACTGACTACAACATAGAATAATGCTAATGAGTTAGAGATAACACGGGCGGCGGACGAACCTGTGTACGAGTACCTCTCGATAATATTAAGAATTAGCAGGTAGGCAGATAATATTTTCTGTGAAATGATCAAATGGTATAATCGCAGCGGATAAATTAACAGAATGGCGTATTTCACTGTAGATAATTTATAATTTCCAGTATATAGGAAATGGAATCACTAATATTTTGACGAATGCGGGGTTTTAATGCATAGATAATGCAAATAAGAGCGGGAATGCGGGGTAATACTGCGGGCAGAGTGAAAATTAGAGCGGAATTCACGTGTTCTTTAGACAAAGAACATGAAGATAGCGGTTGGAAATACCAAAAAATGGTTATAGATCGCAGATCAAAGGGCCTAAAATGGATCTAGATCCGGCTCGAAGGACCAAAAAATGAGCACGCGATATGACGGCAGTGCTTTGTATCACCATAGGTTTTAAAAATAGCGGGAAGTGAAGAGAAATAATTACGAAGATGAAAGATCTGACCTTGGGAAGGAGCTGCATGCACCACAAACCACGCTTCGCCTGAGCCACCAAGTCTCTGGTGTTCTCCAAGATGGTTTTCTTCTTCCTCTTCGTGCCTGGTTGCGCTCTTCTCGGCTAATCTTCTTCGTAATAGTAATAGATGAAAATGAGGCGCACAGCGGGTGCGATCTCAAAATGGCGGGCGGTAGGGTCGAGGTAGGACCTAGTCGAATGACAATCAGCGTATACCTCCGGCGTGAAAGGCTTCTGATTGACGACTGATTGATTTGCGTCCAAAACTAAGCGGGTGGAGATGAAGTGGCCAAGAAGTGGCGCGAACAGACTTTAGTTGGTGAAAAAAGACACTCTAGCACTAAAAAATTTAGAGTTTAATTTAAGTTACATTATCCAAAGAATTAGGTAATTAATGCTATTTCGTTATTGATTTTTCCACATTCTAACGCTTATGTGGAAAATAGTACTATATAATATGAAATATATTGAAATCTTTATTATAATATATAAGGTTAGGTCTTGTCATAGAGTAGATTTTGTAACGTCATACATTTTTGAAATTAGAGCATACGTCAGCGCCATCTAGTTCAGTTTGGTGAAACTTGATTAAGAGCTGTCATGAAAAGCCCTCATTGTAAAAAGGTATTTGATACGGTTTTCGGTAAGATAAATTTTTAGAGAAAAGGACGCGGACGGAACCGACTCATATTACATGTAAGTAACGATGATCTTTAAGGATATGGATGACCCGAGATTGAGCACCTCATTTTACATCAAGTAGAACTGACCTCTATGACATTTATTATTGTTTAAAATAGCGCGCTCTGAGCCGTGACTGTTACGACAACCGAAATATCACGCGCGGTCGAAAAGCTGCGTTTTTATTAAATAACTCGGCTTCTGGTTCATACAAAAACATGATTTGTTCAAACTAGCAAGATATCATTCAAACAAATTTATACAAAGAAACAACCAACTAAATCCTTAAAACGATACTCGAGAGAAAATCAATATGAAGTCTAATATTAGTCAAATAGAAGTTACCAAAATATATGAATCAGACTGAATCATATATGAATATTGACTATGGAATCGTCTACCTGAATCCGTCCAAACCTGTCGTACCTTAAACACCTTTAGATTTAAACTTGAAGCTCTCTACTTAAGAGGCTGCACTATGCTGAAATTCAGCCCTGCTCTAACGCGTTTGTTTTTTAACTCTCTATCCTGCTCTAATCAGATGCCGCGCACGCAAAACTTCAGTTAGTTTGAAATTGTGGCTAAATTAGGACATTAACCATAATTTCTTTTTCTCGTTAGTATCTGCGTATATTGGTTTCGTTTCAATCGGTTTGAAACATGGAAACTGAATCACTTTTTTCGTGAAATTCATGTTTTTTTTTTAAAGTTATATAATTAATAGACGATTGAAAGTATGTTTATTTATGAAGCTTGAGTCACGAAATACGCCATACATTTTTAAATTTTTTACCATCTTCATTGACGGAACTGAATCTAATACAAAACTGATGTTTAGCATTGTGAACTAACTAACTTATTCTAACTTCTAACTTATCCACTATTTGTTCTTTATTCTTTATTCTTTAATGTACACAGAAAAGCAGTTAAGACATATAATGTACATTCTTGTGCATTCCTTATAAAATTATCCGTGATTTATTATGTATGTGTAAATTTGTGTATTTATTTATGTATGTCTATTTTTTCATATTATATTCGTTTTTATTATTTTCGTATTGTGTTCGTTTATTTTAGCGTTAGTAATTAATTAATCATAATCTACTCATGTAGCCTATAATACATTTACATGCTCCCCTCTATTTGTTATTTTCTCACCTTCTCTTTCACCCAAAGGTTGCCTGGTAGATATTGCTACGAGTATTAGCAATAAGTGCCGCCTTTGTACAATATAAATGTTTTTAAGTGTCCTGTTTTATGTATTTTGTAAATGTACATAAGTGTAATAAATAAATAAAAATAAATAATGAATCAGTTGACGTGGTTTGTTCAAACTTATTTCATAAACGTTAGAAGAACATAGGTGTATATATTTAATGACTGTGGGTTTCTTGATTATTGCAACAAAATCATCCGAAGTCTGTCATTTCATTTCCATTTGCCTCATCTTTCCCCTTAATGGCATGTTGTTACGGAAAAGTAGAAAGTATGCGCTTGAGAATGTAATTTTGTCATTCTTATACCTCGTAATGTAGTTTTATGTTCAGTAAATTGTTATGTATGTACCAGATGGTAGGTGTGATGTAGTTTTAATTGTCTTTTAAGAGGATGGCATACCCTAGCAACTTTTTTCATTATCCGTCCAGCACAATAAGTCTAATGGCAAAGACCTTATTTGCTTTTCATAGAGGCGATTATATGTTGGCTCTTTGGCCTCTTTTTATTGAACGCGTAATACTAGTGATCACGCAGCTAAACAACAAATTGGTGTGTTTTTAGCTAATAAAGAAATATTGGATGTAGGTAACATCCCTTCATATTTCTATTGCCTATTTTATAAGAAAAAATCAAGTTGAGGTTAAGAGAACCGCGTTTTTGAAACGAACGTTTGAAAACCAAAAAAAAGAGGGTGGAAAACATTTTTTTGACAAAAGAATATATCTTAATACATTGTTTATAGGTGGAATCCCTAGATAAAAGATCGATAAATCAAATATATTTTCTTCAATATGAGGAGAGACCTAGTTTCTTCCAATGAACCCTTGAAAACCTGATGTTGTTGATGTTCTAGCGTCAGGTGTCCCGTTAGTTAGAGTATGAGTTTGAAAGTTCATGTTATCAAAACACTACTTACCATTTTATTATGGGTTGAGTTCTATAGTTTTATGTGCATCTATGTATAGTTTTATCGTTTATGAACTTTGGTCTGTAACAGAAAAAGATATTTCTTGAAGCTAGCTCCAATCAACGACATTCTAACATGTCATTGGCTCCAAGCAAAGATTTTACATTTGTGTCGATTCGGCGCAACACAACTGACAAGACTAACCTTATTTTGAGCGTCTTGTCTTTGTCTTTTCGATACAGAAAGAAAAGGACAGAACACCTAAATTAAGTTTAGGCCTGTCAATTAAGTCAAGTTGTGTTGCGAATTTTTATTATATCAATGAAAATGCAATGTGTGTCAGACCTTCGCACATAGATTCTAATGAGTTACGTAACTACTTATAAGATTTAGCATGTTTATAAAACATTAATAAAATAAGAAGTAGATACTTATGAATAAAATAAGCATTACAAAATAGCAAAAAGATACAAAGTTGATGAGATAATTATAGCGCTGGCAACAGCAATGGTATCTTGCAATAGAAGTTTTCTTTCTGAAGCAATCGGATTAAGACTGATAGTTTCTTCATTTTAGAAGTAGAAAGAAAATAACTTTATTTCAGACTTGCTTTTGCCCGCGGCTTCGCTCACGTGGAAGAGTCGTTCAATTATCGATAGTTTTCTCCCGGGCAGTTATTTTATCAATAGCCTACTAGCCATTGCCCGGGGCTTCGCTCGCGTGGAAGTGTCTTTCAATTATCGATAGTTTTCGGCCGGACTGTTGGCCGAAGGCCGTGCGGCTTTTCTAACTGGAATTATTTTTAGGGTTCCATAGTACCTAAAAGGTACAAAAGGAACCTTTATAGTTAGACTCCGTTGTCCGTCCGTCCGTATGTCACAGCCTCAAAGACTTGAAATTAATTTGCCCACATAAAAAGGAAAAATAATAATTAAAATACTCGAAAAGTAATTTTATCTCGATCTCTTATTTGATTCCCAGGTAAAGTGTCTTTGGCGAGGCCGAAGGCGGAGCCGCGTTTCTGACTGGCTTCGCGTTTTTCTAACTGGTTCGATTCCGTGGTCAAAAATCTTTTACGAACAAACCCCCTATGTTATGTCTGTCAGACCTCCGCACATAGATTCTAATAAGTTGCGTAAAAGATTTAGCATGTTTATAAAACATTCATAAAATAAGAAGTAGATACTTATGAATAAGCATTACAAAATAGCAAAAAGATACAAAGTTGATGACATAATTATAGCGCTGGCAACTGCAACGGTATCTTGCAATAGACTTTTACTTTCTGAAGCAATCTACATTCGGATAGTTTCTTTATTTTAGAAGTAGAAAGAAAAGCACCTTATTTTGGACTCAGTGGCGTGCACAGAACTTTTTGGTGGAAAAGCAAACAATTGGTCAAGAACAGCAATAAAAAAAATATCAAAAAATTTAAATATCTCTTTGAAAAAAGAAAATTGTATGACGCCAGGGTAGACAATGTCTACCCTAGAGTGAAAATTTCCTATACAAACTTTTTTTTTTTCAAAGTGATATTTAAATTTTTTCTTATTTTTTTAATTGTTATTCTTGACCAATTACTTGCTTTTCCAGCAAAAAGTTCTGTGCACGCTAATCGGACTAGCTTTTGCCCGCGGCTTCGCTCACGTGAAGGTGTCGTTTAATTATCGATAGTTTTCGGCCGGGCTGTTACTTTGTCAATATCCCTTATAGACTACTTGCTTTTGCCCCCGGCTTCGCTCGCCTGGAAGTGTCTTTTAATTATCGATAGTTTTCGGCTGGACTGTTATTTTATCAATATCCCTCATTGCCTACTAGCTTTTGCCCGCGTTGATTTCGTTTTTGTGTTGTCTGTCAATCTGTCAATATTTTTCAGACCATTAATTTTATTTTACGTATTTGACCTATTTGTTAACTTCCTATGTGATCCCCAGGTACGGTACTGTGCAGTAACAGCACCGTACAGTCTTGGCGAGGCCGAAGGCCGTGCGGCGTTTCTAACCGGAATTATTTTTAGGGTTCCGTAGTTCCTAAAAGGTACAAAAGGAACCTTTATGGTGAGACTCCGTTGTCCGTCCGTCCGTATAGCAGAGCCTCATACATTAAGCACCGTTAAAGATAAAGACTTTAAAATTTGGCACAAAAATAGCATTAATTTGGCCACATAACATGTAAAAAAACTTGGAAAGTAATTTCATCTCAATCTCCCATTTGATCCCCAGGTAAAGTGCCTAAGGCGGAGACACATTTCTGACTGATTTTTTAAATCGCTGGTTCGATTCCGTGGTAAAAATCCTTTTACGAACCAATCATCTCTTTTTTTTCTGAATCGATCCTCTGCTAAAGTGTATTAAGCGAGGCCGAAGGCCGAGCCGCGTTTCCGAACGAAACTTTTCTTGTTCTCTGAATTGATTCTCTGCTAAAGCGGCTTTGGCGAGGCCGAAGGCCGAGCCGCGTTTCCGAAAAACTATTGCTTGTTCTCTGAATTGATCCTCTGCTAAGTGTCTGGCAAAGAATTTCGTAAAATCCTTTCTTAGTGAGCGTCCGCATCATAAATGTAACCTACTGTTAAAATTTCATGTTCCTGGGTCTAGCTGTATGAGGTCAGTCAGGAGTTGTATTTTTTTTATATGAGTTTACAAGGTTCTTCTGACATTTTGAGTTACACTAGAGCTTTTACTTTTGACATTGCAGTTATTAAAATGCATTCACCAGTATATTTAAATTGCTGAAATCCTTGACTTATTACTTAGCAATTAACCGTCTAGAACAGCGTTTCTTAACCTTTTTTGTCCACGGACCCCTTAGGAAATCAAGCACAATTTTAAGGACACCCTTAATAAAAATGCAGCAATAAATTTTGGACCATTTATTTTAGTTCTACAAATTACAAAAAAATATATATAATTTTTAAAGAATTAAATGAGACTTGAGGATAATTCATGATTTATATAAAAACGGCTCACTTCAATACGTGTTATGATCGGGAAAGCCAACCAGTTTCAGCAGTTTTAGACTGCCTTCATCTGGGCGAGTGAAGACGTTTACGCGACGACGTTACGCCTCAAACTGATATACTTTTTCATATAAAATACGTTAAAGAGAAGGTTGGTGCTGCTTTTTTGCAACTAAATTATGATTGTTTATAACATATTTATGATTGTTAAATGGTCCATAGATTAGGCCGCGGACCCCCATACATATGTTCGGGGACCCCCCGGGGTCCGCGGACCACAGGTTAAGAAACGCTGGTTTAGACAACTAATTAATATTTCAAATTAACTACTTTAACAATTTAGTTAATATATGCAGTATCTAGCCATTATGTATAATGTTGCGGAAGTCAGTCAGTTTTCGACTTCCGCAAATATCAGGAAATCAGTTAAAACTTTTTTTTATAAGCAGTGTATCAATTTACTATACGGTGGCATATCAATGTTATTATGACCGGTTTACGATCTTTATGCAGCCATTAAAGCCAATTCTGAAGGCTTTCATTTTAGTTCCGTCAAAGCTTAAAATTTTCCAAAGTAATTTAGCTTCTAATCCTAACACTTAAGCACTATTTTGCATCGCAGAATATTTAGTTTTGACAGCACTAAAACTAAAATTAAAGCTTTCAAAATCGGCTTTATTGTCGAATTCAAAAACGCAATTAAACATACTTTGTTGCATTAAAAAAATACAAACAGTATCTCTGAGGGGTTATTCTCAAGTTCCTCCATTCTTTTGTTATATAAAAGAAAAACATTGCCAGATCAGTTCTTAAAATCATCCATGGTTTTATTACTTTAATATTATCGTTTTTTAGTTCCATTCTCGTCCAAGTAGCTGAGATGCAGTCAGGTAATTAAATTCAAAGTGAATGAAGTTATCTTAGACGATGGATGCACTGAGCCCGTCAGATGGAGCCACGGTCTAATATTTTAACAAACAGGCTTTTCAAAACGGAAAAAAAATATTTTTAAATAGATAAACAATAGCGTAATAGTTATCGATCAAAGTTTCAAACGAAATACTTGACACTTAAGTTTCTTTCACCGACTGTATATAAATATGTTTCTTGGATGAAAATGAACCAATTTTAATAAATTAATTTTTATATTTTTATTTGTGGTGGACTTTCAGAATTAATTTTCGATATTCTTGGATGAAAGTGAGAACAACCCCCTCTTAGTTCTCTTTTTAAAACAGTGTATGGTCCAAGGAAAATTTACATACAAACTTGTGGGAACCAATAACGACGACAGAAGTATTATTATTTAATTTTCTTGCTTTTTTCTACAAGTTCCGTTAATTTTACACCCGCGAATTTCTTTTACAAACAAAATGTTTTACAATCTAATTTTGCTATTTAAAACTTTCGTAATCCAATGTATCATCCATCCATCCATCAGCCTTTCGTCCACTGCTGGAAATAAGCCTATCCAAGACTTTGCCACTCCCGGCGGTCATCCTGGAAGAATTGCCCATACTCACACACGCTGAAGTGCGTTCATTAAATAACCCTGGGCTGGGTAGGAACACTGGGGTTGTAACGCTGAGTTTTTGAACGGGTTTCGTCGTGTGTCGACACTCCAAACGTCAGTTGTCATTTTTGCATTATATTTAGTATAATTACGTTGAGAGGACCACCTCTACACGAAATTTAACGTAAATATATCAACTATAACGTTGAGAAGACCGCTGTGGTCAACCGATCATAATAAATACTCGATGTCACTTAAAAAACGTTCAATATACCTATCAAAATGTATAATGTTTAATATTGTATAATGTTTCATATTTCAACCCAATGTGTTAAATAATCATAGATTGGTCAGTCAGTATTGTTACTCCCTAAATTACTCTATGGGTTTGTCGATGCTTGGGTTGAACTTCCGTTTCCAGGAGAGGTCAAATGGTTTTTTCGTGAATCGCACGCATTTTTGTCGGGATATTTTGTATTGTGAAATGATTAAAATGTAAAGGTACATACAGCAGTGTTTCATAAAGTTCCCGATCAAACCCACACCGCAGGCTGTCAAATTAAAGAGTCCAGTCTTGGACAACCGCCTCGGTACGAAAATTAACGTCAATTTCATTTACGAAAATTAACGTGAATGTCAGGTGACGTTTGGAGCCTATACGAACCTTATGAACCCTGCTCAGAATTGATGTTGAAAAAGTCGACACCAGTGTAGCGACACTGTCATTTTTGAACGTTCGGTGTTGAGACGCGAGTTCATTTTTGAACGGGTTAGTGTTGCGATCCGGGTAGGAAACCCAACTCGGTGTGAGTTTATGAACGACTATCTGGGCAGGCGGGTTGGTGAGCGCGGTGCCGGAACCCCTGCACCAGTGACGCCGCTGCCCGTTACCAGTCTGTTCCATATAAGGCCCGGCTATTAGAGATGGATATACCGCCATCCATCTGTCCCAGGCATGGTGGGCCTCCTGGTTTTTTGCCTGTGAGCTGTCCTCTTATTCTCCCCCGAATTACTTCGAGGGTGTCTCCAAGTAAGATGGTGGTACCTCCACAATCGAGCCCGGCATCAGCTCTACTACCTAACATCTGTTTTATTCGTCCAAGCATACCATCCAATGTATGAAATTTTTAAATAGCAAAATTAGATTATAAAAATACTGATTATTTGCAAGTATAAAATTAATGGGACGTGTAGAAAAAAACCGGCTAAGTGCGAGTCAGACTCGCGCACGAAGGGTTCCGTATCATTATCTATAATAATACAGATCGCGCCAAACGTCTAGTACGCTCGGAAGTTGCTCCTCCGAAGAACGGCCCATACATTTTGTTCCTGCTGATGCGAATCGCCCGTGTTTAGAGGGGACTAAAAGTTTGGCGCGATCTGTACTCGTTAACTTGTAAAGCCTACTTAGCTGTGATAGTTTTCCTTTTAATTTTGTTATGTATACTACTACCGTGATTTTTTTCAGGTCTCCAAATACAACCGTTTCGCTGGCAGGGGGGAGGGACACTTGACTCTAACAAAAATTAACACTTTTAAGCTTAATATATCGCAAACGGAAACCTAGATCGAAAAATGGTCTTCTCACAGCCCCAATATTTTTAAATTACCTATCCAACAACACCCCACACTAGGGGATAGACGAGAAAAAAAAATCATCCTCACTTTACGTGTAGGGAAGGTACCCTAAAAAAAATCATTTTCAAAATTTTATTGTACCACTTAATTGGCGTGATAAACATGTATACCTATGCCAAATTATAGCTTTCTAGTACTAATAGTATCTAAGCTAAGCCGCGGACAGACAGACAGACAGACAGACAGACAGACAGACGGACATGGCGAAACTATAAGGGTTCCTTGTTGTTGACTACGGAACCCTAAAAAGTAGCAGAACGAAATTGTAATACTTCTGCCGTCGTTATTTGTTCCCACAAATTTGTATGAAAGTTGCTTATAATTCATACTAAAAATAAACCATAAAATTCCAAATTCTAAACCACATACATTGTTTTTTTTTTACGTACAACTGCAAAGTCTTTTGAAAGAAAGAAAGAAAAGCACTTTATTATGAAATAAAGAACCACGGAACATTGACCGCCCATGCAGTTTATACATGTGAGGTCAATGCCACGGAAATACGGAAAACTATAAATATACAAAACCACAAACAATAAAATATACAAACAGTAAATACTGTAGTACAGTATGAAAAAGTTGGTAAATAATTTAGCTAGTTGCGAGTCGGACTCGCGCACAAAGGGTTCCGTACTACCACACAATACGAGTACGGAACCCTAAATACATGGTAAATTACAACAATATAGATGTCTAAAATGGTAGCGCCTGACAAACAATTCGCAGTTCACGCTGAGTACGCTACATTTTCCCTGTAATGTAAACGTTTTGAATCAAATATTATGTAACCATGATTTTCCTCATTTTTTTCGGTCCTCTTGTTTCGGAGATAACATAAAAACTACCTATACTCGAGATCTTCAATGAGTAAATACTTCAACTAACATGTAAATCCGACACAAGTAATAGAAAATTTCTCGAAATCAATGCACTTCTTCTTCTTCTCATATTAAACCTATACTACGTTTAGCGAGATGATGCAAAGCGGGTTATTCCCCCGATTGACTATATATATATACAAGGTGAATTTGTGAACATCGTCCAAATTCATACTTGAGCATTGGTAAGTGATCAGCATCATGAACCAATAACAATTTTTGTTAAATTCATATAATGAAATTTCGACTCCCCATAGTGATTCACTCAGGACTGGGAGTGAATTAATATGGGAAGTCGAAATTTCAATTTACGAATTTCACAAAAAGTGTTATTGATTCATGATGCTGATCACTTACCAAGCCACCAGTATGAATTTGGACGATGATCAAAAAGTCATCTTGTATATTGATTGGATTTATTGTTTGGATATAAAATTACTAACATATAAACTACATTTTATAACATAAGTCATACCTGTCGGAAGTATCGTTCTCTAAAATTAAGTATCATTCATGATACTGAGGGGTGTACTGAGGGCTTTGCATCGTTTTGCTAAATACAGTATACATATACATGTACGAATATTTTATAGTGAATTTACAACCCTAAAAACACAAAAACTAATAATTTATGACCATTTTAAGACTCATTATTTATTCACATCATTCATAACAACTGATTGGTACAACCAGCAGGATTCGAACCAACATCTCAAGATTGACGAGGCCAACCGACTAAGCTTCCTACATACACTGTATTTGTTACGAGTACTTTTAGATATGCAAGAAAACAATTTTATTCCGTAATACCATTGTAACTTATTTACATAACGTGACAGATGTCTCATTTGAAATTTGAAAAAGGATCGAGCATAGAGATCTATCAGTTACAGATGCGATATCTGCGATCACCAGCCCACCTATTCTGTATCTTTAGTTGCCAACTGAACGAGGTGCCTATCATCAAAAACATAGATAAAAACTGAAATTTCAAAATTGCCTTTAGTTGGTATTGAACTATTAACAATCTGTGTTGTCACTTCAAGTGCGAACATATCCTTAGGACATCGGAATTCGATAGTATATCTATGTTTTTGATGATAGACACCCAGTCCAGAAGGCAACTAGAGATACATAATAGGCCCGCAGATTGCAAAGTGAGTGCATCAGTCAATGACATAGTTGCCCGCCTGCAGGCAGTTCAACTTTCCTATTTGTAAACTATTTTAATGGGTACGACGCGACGCCCCGCGCCGCCGCCGCGATAAGAACTACAATAAGTAGCCTATCATGCTGGCGTTCGTACACGCAAGTCGCCTACATAGTTGATACAACTTGTCATTTTCCGCATCTACATACTTTTCCTCGACTCCATCCTGACAACAGTCGTATTACAACTCTATAGATGTTATTTTGAAATATTCTAGTCAAGGATCCGATGGTTAACGAGCTTTCCTTATAGTATATTAAAGAACACGGTTATTTGAATAGAATTGAAACGAGAAATACATGAAATATTGCCACGATGAATAACCACAACAACACTTGTACTCGTTTCACAGTATATTAACTTATTTTACCCAACCAGTTTCGGTTTTACACTGTGGACTTTTTTTCCGTGCAATAAATGATGCACGGAATAACATCGAATTAGTCTTGCACAGAAGTTGCAGTGATACACGGAATAACATCGAATTAGTCTTGCACAGAAGTTGCAGTGATGCACGGAATAACATCGAATTAGTCTTGCACAGAAGTTGCAGTGATACACGGAATAACATCGAATTAGTCTTGCACAGAAGTTGCAGTGATACACGGAATAACATCGAATTAGTCTTGCACAGAAGTTGCAGTGATACACGGAATAACATCGAATTAGTCTTGCACAGAAGTTGCAGTGATACACGGAATAACATCGAATTAGTCTTGCATAGAAGTTGCAGTGATGCACGGAATAACATCGAATTAGTCTTGCATAGAAGTTGCAGTGATGCACGGAATAACATCGAATTAGTCTTGCATAGAAGTTGCAGTGATGCACGGAATAACATCGAATTAGTCTTGCACAGAAGTTGCAGTGATACACGGAATAACATCGAATTAGTCTTGCACAGAAGTTGCAGTGATACACGGAATAACATCGAATTAGTCTTGCATAGAAGTTGCAGTGATGCACGGAATAACATCGAATTAGTCTTGCATAGAAGTTGCAGTGATGCACGGAATAACATCGAATTAGTCTTGCATAGAAGTTGCAGTGATACACGGAATAACATCGAATTAGTCTTGCATAGAAGTTGCAGTGATACACGGAATAACATCGAATTAGTCTTGCACAGAAGTTGCAGTGATACACGGAATAACATCGAATTAGTCTTGCACAGAAGTTGCAGTGATACACGGAATAACATCGAATTAGTCTTGCACAGAAGTTGCAGTGATACACGGAATAACATCGAATTAGTCTTGCATAGAAGTTGCAGTGATGCACGGAATAACATCGAATTAGTCTTGCATAGAAGTTGCAGTGATACACGGAATAACATCGAATTAGTCTTGCATAGAAGTTGCAGTGATACACGGAATAACATCGAATTAGTCTTGCACAGAAGTTGCAGTGATACACGGAATAACATCGAATTAGTCTTGCACAGAAGTTGCAGTGATACACGGAATAACATCGAATTAGTCTTGCACAGAAGTTGCAGTGATGCACGGAATAACATCGAATTAGTCTTGCATAGAAGTTGCAGTGATGCACGGAATAACATCGAATTAGTCTTGCATAGAAGTTGCAGTGATACACGGAATAACATCGAATTAGTCTTGCATAGAAGTTGCAGTGATACACGGAATAACATCGAATTAGTCTTGCACAGAAGTTGCAGTGATACACGGAATAACATCGAATTAGTCTTGCACAGAAGTTGCAGTGATACACGGAATAACATCGAATTAGTCTTACACAGAAGTTGCAGTGATGCACGGAATAACATCGAATTAGTCTTGCACAGAAGTTGCAGTGATACACGGAATAACATCGAATTAGTCTTACACAGAAGTTGCAGTGATACACGGAATAACATCGAATTAGTCTTTAAACCCTTGATGATGGTGTAAAACCGAAACCGGTTGGGTAAAATAATGTAATATACTTACAGTGAAACGAGTACAAGTGTTGTGGTTATTCATCATGTTGTTATCCAAGTTTCACCAAGTGCCGATAATCGCAAGTATCAATCAGTAATCACATAAAATATTGCTCATCATATCGAGGTTATTGTTAGGCACAATTTATTATACGGTGTCTGCGTGTGCGTTAGATGATCGTGGATCGTGATGACATCATCTCTTTTTGCAATGTTATGGTATGAATTATTATAAGTATAAGTAGTGAGATGTGTTATTTAGAGGGCTACGACTTTGTTCGATCAAAAGGAGACATGACATTTTATTACTCGTGGCTGGTAAAGAGTTTTGTCAGAAATCGGGAATTACACAGAAGCAGGGCAGGAGTGTGCCTACTCTTCTCAGTAAATAGGTGTCATGTGAGTAAATCACTGACCTCTATTATTATTAGGCTGAGAAATGAGTGCTCTCTAAGGGTATGTGGATGGAAAAGTCAAAAGCAGGGTCTTTGACTTAAGAACTTTGTTTGGACTAATTAGGAAATAAACATACTAAAAGTCCTTATCCCTCCGAGTCGAGCCCGAGGGGGGGGGGGGGGGGGGCACAAAGAAGATCCCGTTTTTTGGTTTTTTGCTTACATCTCAACAACAGCTGGTTCTATAGACTTGAAATTTTGCATATAGATACCTTATATAGTGAAGGCGTCCACTAAGAAAGGATTTTTCAAAACACAAAGTTTGTAAGGGGAAACAAGATCAGTTAGACTATTTTATTCGAGACTTCACAGGAGTACTCTTATCTATAAATGTGTTTCAATTTTTTTCAGAATTCAACCCCTAAAAGGGGGAAATGGGGTAAAAATTTTGATAATCAACATGGGTATCGTTTGAATGGTTTATCGGGTCGCTGATTACGAAAACAACAACGATTTTAAAATCCAACGTGGTTGACGTGAAAAAGGCTTTGAAATTCGACCATTTTTCGAAGCTCATAGCTAGGCAAAGATTGGAGATAGATAAAAAGTGTGAAAGCTAAAGTTGTAGAAAATTTTATCAGCTTTCATTATGTAGTAAAACAAAATTTCGTACAATGCACGGTTTTCGAGATGTAAGCAAAAAACCAAAAAACGGGATCTTCTTTGTGCCCCCCCTCCTCGGGCTCGACTCGGAGGGGCAAGGACTTTTAGCATGTTTATCTCCTAACTAGTCCAAACAAAGTTCCTAAGTCAAAGATCCTGCTTTCGACTTTTCCATCCACAAATTATTCGTTGCTTAAGCTATATGATATCTGTGGAATATTATGGGTCTCTCTCTATACGTATAATGTGGGTAAGAAAATGAAACGTCCGGTTCACTTCGTTCGTTTCGTAAACAAGCACTCGTGTCCCAATGTTTCACATTTTATTTTATTTATTTACATCGAAAAATCTTTATTTCTAACTTACATTATTGGGACACGAAACCTAGGCAGTTTACATTAATAAGTAGGTAGTACATTTATTTCTTAGTGCGAAAGAGACATGCGCGCTGGAGTGTGCTTTGTGTGAGGGAGTAGAATGCGAGTATAGCAGTGCGTGCACTCTATAAAAGTCACAGTTGCAGTTGCACAAAATACTATCATTTTTTATTTTATTTAACGATAATTCTTTATCTTTATCTTAAAATAGCAACTTTTATTAGGCTTTTAATTTAATAAGTAATAGGCATGATTGACAAGTAGTTTTCAAAACAGACGATTGTTTCATTCACAACTGATATTGTCATCATCCCAATTGGTTAATAATGCTAATTCAAAATAGTAACTAAATGTAAACTTACTAATGTTAAAATAAGTATTTTTTGTTTCCAACTACTAAGTTAAGAAAATTTAACAGTGTCTGAAGTGATGCTATGAAGGAGTGGGGTCACCTGGGACAGGCAATATTTTGCTTAAAAGGTGACTCCAAGCACTAGTTCTAAATTTAAAATTACCGTTAAAATGGAATAAACTTTTTTTTTTATTTCTATTTTTAACCCGACACGACACGCACGATTCACGATACATAACAAAATTATAACAATGAGAAAGTACTCGTAAATGAACGTTACTTGTAACGTAATTTTAAATTAAAATTACCTAAATGTAATAAGTTCACGATAAAAACTCAGGAAACAAAACGTAACTCTTATAATTTGTTGTTCAGTGGGCGAAGTAGATTATGTGATTATATTAATTAGGTGTTTATTAATCAGTCTTATGTTATTTATCACTGTTATCGTATTGATTATTTTTAGAATTCATGTTGTTCGTATTACAATTAGGATACCGTACACAAAGGGTGAAAACAACCATTATGGTGAGGTGAGGTGAGAATCCGTTTGTTCTTTATGTACGTCACAACAAGCTAAATATTGATGTCAGATTACAGCCACTATACAAAAAGTTGGAAGCATCCAAACTTATGGTTCGGGGGGGGGGGGACATTCATTTATGATGATGATGATGATGTTGACAGCGACCGTTACTGGTTTCTGGCATGCGCTCTGAGGTCGTTGGAGAAGCCGAACTTCGTCTTGAACACCCGGTCACACCCATCGCAATAGAGTTGTTCTTCTTTATTATATGTGTAATATGGTTTACTTTTTCTTATACGGCGTTTAGTTTCTAGATCTTGAAGTTGGCTCTCTTCTAAGCTTTTAACACCCTGATGCACTGCGGCACGCCATTCTGGCCGCACTGTTGCAATTTCTTCACAGCTATCAGGTGATATGTTTGCTTGAGCTTGAGGTTTCGTTTGAGAACGTCTTTGTAGCGCAAATACTGTCCGCCGAGGTTCCGTTTCCCCTGTGTAAGTTCCGAATAGAACACGGCTTTCGGCAGTCTGCAGTCATTTCATTTAAGGGCCTTACTATTGCCAAATGGGTACTTTCTAAAGCCTATTCCTCGTTTATGGCCAAACCAAAAATAATGAAAAAATGTATTATGAATAATCAACTCTTATACAACATATGCAACATTTTTCTTTTCTATACCACCAAAACTTCTACATGTTTTTTTTTTTTTACTGAATGGTGTTTTTTGACCTCAAATTCCCTACTGCTTCTGAGTGGCTTGGCTGATTGAATTCATCTATGCTTTGATAAATAGATAAACTTGATAGCTATAAATATAACATAAGATTATTTAATCGAGTAATCGCGTCCAAGTGAAAAGTATAATTTTCTCCTATTTCGCCCTATCAAGGACGCAGCGAGCGTTGTAACAGCCACTAGGCATTGCGCGTTGATATGAACGTTATTTCAATGTCGTTTCCGTTGATATTCGTAGTTACAAATATCGAGCTGCTAATTTGGCGATGGTAATCGCCTTAAGCAACAATGGGAAAGAAACCGCTGTACTTACTATACCATATTACTTTTTATAGATAACTAGGTTCTGTATTATACAACTTTAAATTTACTACTTTTTATAGATAACTAGGTTCTGTATTATACAACTTTAAATTTACTTCTTTTTATAGATAACTAGGTTCTGTATTATACAACTTTAAATTTACTACTTTTTATAGATAACTAGGTTCTGTATTATACAACTTTAAATTTACTACTTTTTATAGATAACTAGGTTCTGTATTATACAACTTTAAATTTACTTCTTTTTATAGATAACTAGGTTCTGTATTATACAACTTTAAATTTACTTCTTTTTATAGATAACTAGGTTCTGTATTATACAACTTTAAATTTACTGCTATCTTTAAAAGATACCACATACCGAACAACTTGCCGGAAATAAAAACCGGTTGGTATGAGTACTTTCCTGTCTCCGCTTTCGCCATTGCAGTAAGTGTGGCTTCAGGATCTATTAATATTACTTAGAGCAAGCCCAGTCAGCCTTTCGTCCCCGATTTTGTTTATCAGGAAATATAATTATTTATTTATTTATATATGTATTCATATTTATGTTATTTGATAGGTGTAAATATAATACGTATTTTATTCATTATTTATTTATATCTATGGACATTAATTTTGTAGTTAGTTAAATTAGTGTGTTTTCGTTTATTATTTGGTAGTAAGTATTAAGTATGTACACATATGATTACTTTTCTTTTACGTATTCCTGATCTTTTTTCGGTTTGCTGGAAGAAATCTCTCATAGAGATAAGCTCGCCACTGTACACTAATTTTAATTTATTGAAAAAGGCGTTACTTTGCGGAAGCTCATCATGAACTTGTGGATATATTAATAATTTGCAATATTCCGCTAAACACAGTATAGTACGTTTCAAATACCAAGGCCCCATTGCACTTTAGCATTAACAATAGGATTAGTGATAACAAAAGATACCTGGCCAGATACGTGTGCCAATTTGAAGTGCTCCAAATTAGATAACAAAAGGCAAACATTATGAGCCCCATTGTTAAGTTTCTAGCGCAATAGGGCCATGGTATTTGAAACGTACTTTATCTTTTGTTATCACTAATCCTGTTGTTAACGCCTAATGACCGTCTAAAGTGCAATGGGGCCTTGGTATTTGAAACGTACTATACTGTGTTTAGCGGAATATTGCAAATTATTTGTATTGTGTATACAAATACTTATTTTAATGTTTACGTGTGTAATTAAATATTTTGTGTACTATGAAGAATATGACTCCGTAGATCTAGATTAACTTGCTGATGTGACGGTCGGAAAGAAGAAGGGGTCAGGGAGGAAGCATTCAGAACTTGAATAACTTCGGATGGTTTATTTTCTATATTCTTCCAATGGGGATCCACACTGCCAAATTTTCCCTGTAGATGGCGCATCGGCGATCCAGCCATGAAAATCATTCATTTCAGTACATTGTTAGGGTTTTTGCTTAGTTTTTTTGTGATTTTCGATTAATTTCTTGGAATTATGCCTTTATATGCCATACCAGGTTGCTTTAATAATGGTGTTAATTTATTCCCGAAAAATCCCATAATAGAAAATGAATAACATAATAAAAATAACATATTGGAATACAGGTGATAAGAGGAAGTAAAAAAAAAACGAGATATTTGAGAAAAACAGTAGGAAAACCGGAACACACACAATAACAAAGTTTGACATAGCCGGACTGTAGTATTTATTGGCCATCTATAATTAGCTTTGCCTGTGGATTTCCATTGGCACACCATAGACTGTACCATAGTTACTATGACTGTACTCTGCTTCATGTGCGAAAAAAATACGGCTGTTTCTTTTCTGTGTATTTCATGAAATACACGGAAAATTTTAATAAATTTCTGGTATATGCATTTTGACTATATAATCTAGGGTTTTGAAATTGGAAAACATGTTTGGATAAATTTTCCTCGATAGAAATATTTGTTGAAATATGGTCTTCAAACACACTTTTTCTCCTCGTTTGAAGAACCATATACAGAACTCAAACATATTTTATTAGGTGTGTTTCAACAATATCTAGAGATTTGATATTTGAAATTTTGCTTGCTATTTTAGTTTTTTTAATAAAAATATAAAACCAACTTTTTTTCCTTTTGCCCTGAATCCGCCCCTCTCGCACTGCGCGATTTTTCGCTTGGAGTGACAAAAATAAAATTCGCATAGCCTCTTAATGTTTCGCTAATATTTTTGTCCCACTAATGCCGCCGGATTTTCCTGTGCCGTGTACGTTACGAGTCTGCTTACGCTATATTTCGGAGGGGGGGGGGGGGTAGATCCCAATTATCCCCTCCCATGGATACGTGCTTGGTTGAAAGGAACAAATATAGCTATGGCTTGTCCATAGAATGCGGATAAATAATACTTTTAAATCGTCAAAATATATAAAAGATGAGAGGTTTTCTTAACAGACCAATTTATTTAGATTTAAAGTAGAGAATCTGTAGCAGTTGAAAAATAATCACTTAGCCCCGACTTCCGAACTAGCAGGCCGCAAGTCTACCAATAGACCACATACAAATAAGTAATCTAGGCCTAATTGTTATCTTAGGTACAACCATACAATAGAAACAAAGGGAGCACCTACTCAATTAAGTACATTAAAATTTATAACATAATTGATCTACCTTCATCAGAGCAAACCGTTGGTCATCATCAATTCCCACCACTGTATTGGAAATCGGCGCCATAATCACTGTTGATAAATTTTACTTTGTAAACAACTTTTAATAATAATATAATTAATCGAATACACTGTAAACGTCCGTCCGGCGTGCGTGCTACCACGCGACTAGAATAATTTCCCTCCACCTCCATCGAGGTAATATTTGGTGGGAAAACGAGCGTACTTGCGCGTGCGCCGCATAAAATATGCAGGGGATAGGACCTTCCTGGTTCTTAGCATGAGCAATAATGCACATTGGTAATGCTATGCTTAGGCTTAAGCATATATTTTAGTGGCAAAAGTTTGCTTCCCCTCTTCCTCTCTCGCTGACTCGCTCTACCTCTGATTGAGGTTTTGCCGCTCATGAGAATGACTCCAATAAGATCTTTTTAATGAGAATATAAAAGAGAAACAATTGTTTAACAGTAGAAAATGTTATGTGTATCTATTTACTTTTATTAAACTAATATCACATTTTATGTATACTTTTATGTATTTTCACAGTAATGTTTTTGTGCTTCAACATTGAGAAATAAAAGTGTATTATTCAAATGATAAAAAGTTTTCATCAACTTAGGGATCAGGGATCAACAGAAACAAGTTTTTATGCTTTAATGGATGAGGATGAGCAAAAAAAATCTTAATGCTAATTAATGTTGAATTTGTTTGTTAGGACTATCCATGATTAGATTAGAATAGGACGTTGCTTTTCACAGAGAAACAAATAATAATAAAAAAAAAACTGTATTAAAATCCCAGGGTAAAAGGGCATAATCCATGATTTATGATGTAATTTTTGTGACAAGAACTAAAAACCTTGCCACTTTTAAATAATGCTAAGACCCATAAACATGATAGTGTGTACAAGTAGATTTATACTTGTACATCTATTGTTCTAATTAAATATTTTTATTAATGGGTTAACTAAGGTACATAAGGGTGTGTCGATTTTCCACTTTTTTTCGAATTTCATATTGTAATAGTGAAATTATTTTGAAAGGATCTATAAAAGGCTCAAATAAAATAAAATAAAAAATATTGGACGACATTTTATGCTAGCTAATTTGATTCAAAGTTTTACAAAATGTATGAAAGAATTTTTTTTTAATCTGTAATATATTTTGTATTTTTTTTTGTTAATGTAGGTTTATCATAAAAAAATATTATGAAAATATTCATCCTCAGACATTTTAAAAACTGCGTAAATTCACAGAATTTCCCATTTGACGCATTTTACCAGATTTTTTTTTGTATCTCCACAAAAAGCAACACAATTTTCATAACTTATTTTTGGTGAATAACATTAATTATTACATAAGAATGTGATAAAAAAAATACAAAAATATTAAAAGACGAAAAAGTTTTTTTCTTTCCTACATTTTGAAAAACTTTGAAAAAAATTAGCGAGCATTAGATGTTGTCCAATATATATATATTTTTTATTTGACCTTTTTATAGATCCTTTCAATATAATTTCACTATTACAATATGAAATTCGAAAAAAGTGGAAAATCGACACACCCACATACAACATACATGCATGCACATTCAAATCATAGTACATTTCATTGACAATCACTTATAACAAAAAATATATACATTATAACTACCAGTTATTTCAACACTGTGAACACCACACCCCCTCGGTCTGGCTCATCATCATGCACTTCCATATCACTTCCCTCATTATCAGTCCCTTCAGTTTCACTATCTACCTCCCTGTACGCACCAAACCTTGTTGTGTCTTCTGGCAAATCGGCCATTTTGATATTCATTCTAGCCACCAACTTCTCTGCTGCATGCTGTGCTTCAATATCTTTCATGTGTCTATTGTATTCTTGCTGAAGTTGCAACGACTCTTCCAAATTCAAAATCTTAGCAGCGCCATGGACTGTAGGAGGTGGAGTTGCAGCTGTCACCTCCCAGTGCTTACCCTTCTTCCTTAACATTTCTTTCTCGGGATTATGCACATCTGACTTTGTAGTTTTGTAAGGTTTGAATTGACCACTCAGCACTTTTGGATGGGGATTTTTTTCAGTTATATCTACTATGTATTTGACATGGGGAACTTCTCCTATTTTTTCCAAATCCTCTGGTATTAACAGAGGTTTGTCAGGTTGTAAGACTTTGACTTTACGTTCTAATGCTGTGTTTTGACTCAAAATCTGCATAACATCCTCGGGTTCGCTATCATCATCAGAATCAAGGATGACTTCATTCTTGGAGCTGAGTTGTCCTTCCCATTCAACATCTTGTATTGTTAGTTTATCGACGCCATTGAGTTTTAAGTCTTCTAGCATTTGTCGAGCTTGGTCTTCATCTTGTTGAGATTTGAGGATTTCAACAATTTTGTCAAGAAAAGTCTGTATTTTTTTACCTTTATCAGCAAGTTTTGATATAAATCCGGTGTTTTTAAGGAGTTTCAATTGCCTATCACGAAGTTCTAGAAGCTCAGAAACTGTTTTTGATGATAGATCAGTGATTTTTCCATCAATTTCTGTTTTAGGAGGTGGTGGCAAAATTCCTGGAATTTTCCGGTTGATTTTCTTCATAATTCAAGATCGTATGTATTTTGTACCTTCAAAATAATCCAGCACAATACAAATTTTTAATTAAAATAAATAATATTTTGTTTATTTACCTTATATTTGGAGGTTATTTTTTTTTTACAAATGTCATACACTCGGCATACACTTCACTTCACTCAGCGCAACGGTCCGAATCATAAGCAACTTTGTTTACTGAGTGAAGGTGAGGTCGCGGTCGCGGTTACATTCAGGGCTGCGTTCAGTTTGATGTCAGGCTCAGAATAAGGAATACAAATAGAAGCCTGGCTAAAATAATACGCGGAGAAAGACACCTATCCTTGATTTTCTTACGACATTCTAGTGCGTTAGAGAGAAATGGATATGTATTAGTTTTTTCTTAATTAGGTAGGTTGTCACTAGTTCGTTGCTTTACTAGTGATGTAACAATGTCGATTTTTGACTACGATAAATAAACCAAATCGAAATGAACCACGACCAATCTGCTTACCACACATTATATCGTATCAAAGTGTGAAAAAAAAGAGAATGCAGGAGGCACCGACCTTTCTGGTGACATCCTCTTGCTTTGGAAGGAGGCCAAGAGAATTAATAGCAAAGTGGTCTCTGTCTACCCCAGTGGGACACGTGTTATATTGTGTAAATAAGGAATTAATGAAAGGATATCTTTTGTTTAGCATATTTTTTATTAAGTACAAATTACTATATCGTAGGCAGGTAGGTACATAAGTTAAGTCCAAAATTGTGCTTGTTTCTAGTACAAAAAATGCTGTAGCTTGTATCAGAGATACAACCGTAAACTATTTAAGTGGATACTTTTTAAGTCGCCTCTTAACTCAATCAAATAGATGTTCGTTGATGTCGCGTCTTTGTTCAATCAAGGAATAAGGAATTAATCGCAACAATAGAAATCATAATAATCATAGACTTATAGGATTCGTAATAATAATATTATGTCAATGATGAGCGATGACAGCGTAATTACTACAGAGGTAATTTAAATTTTTTATTATTTCTATCAAATAAACATCAACTCATCTTGAATAATAACTAATAACAAATAATGAACGATTAAAATACCTAATAACCTGTAATAAGAAATCAAACTGTGCGCAGTTCAAGTCAATAAGCATTCCCAAAATTCGTTTCACGATAGAACTACCCTGTCAAAGTACTTTTATTGTCAACCACTAAGTACGAAAATGTCTTGATCTGCGGAATTTCTTCGTGAAGTCGATCACGGAAGTACCGTACAAGTTCTGAACAGGCCTTTCAGGACGATTTGCGAACATAGAAGTATGCACTTTTCTACACCACAGACATCCATAGGTACTGGTTCTGTTGCCTAAAATTGAAAAATTATCGAGTTAATATACTATAGTATAGTATAGTACAAGCACGTACCTAAAAACAAGATTGATAATGCGATTATACATAATTATTTAAAGGTTACCAATGTGTCTGTATCTGGTAAATATAACGTCGGTAAAGCATCTGCTTTTAACCGTCTCCATTTTAAATTTTCGTTTGGTCCAAAAGAATCCAGCGTAAAGTGTTTCGAACAAATATGACTGCTTTTTTTAATTGCCCAATTTGGTCCAATTATTCGTCTAAGCCATTCACTTTTTAATTCTTCCCTTTTTGGAAATCTGTAACAAAAAATATAGCGATATTTATTCGGCATTATTTTTCTTTTAACTCGCGCTGCAATTAATCTGCGGTATTATCCTTTATGCACGGCTGCCGCGGGAACCAATGTTCGATAGTTTGCCACACAGACTTTAGTACATCACTATGCGAAAAAACATAACCTCTGATAGTCGGCAGAAAATCCATATAAAACAGGCAAATATCGGTGTAGAATTGAACACGAGTATGATTTACGAGAACTACTATTATTGTTACTGAGTTTTAGGTATGATCCTGCAACTTATTAACATAAAAACTATCAGAACTCACCGATAAAATGATATTGCTTCATTGTTGTTTTCTTTTCTTCCTTTATGCGATTTACAGCCTTCAATCGCACAAGACATTTTATTACAATGTTAAAAAAACAATCAACACAAACAATAATAAATCACACTTTCACGAATTTTGAGAGGAAGAGCACAAAAATATTTAATTTCTCTCGGTGAAGCTGTAAACTTTCGTAAAATGCATTAGACATTTCGATGCCACCAAATTAAGATGTGATGCACGCTACGAACGATATTACAACACAACGATACAATGTTGAGACATATTTAATTTGATGGTATTATAATTTTTAAAATACATCCAAATTACATCCATCTGACATTTGTTTGGTTCAATCTAGTGACACACCAGGAAAAAATATAAAGTAAGTGCGGTCCGTCGTTTCATTCACTCGTACACAGGAGTAATTTACGTTAGATGAGTACAATGGCTAATGCCCAGTTCTTATTTTAGCCAGGCTTCTATTTGTATTCCTTATTCTGAGGATGTCAGGCGAGAACTTCCTAACATGCTATCTCTTTTGCACGAGGTGATTTTATTTGAGCTATTCTGAAGTGCGTTCATTAAATAACCCTGGGCTGGGTAGGAACACTGGGGTTGTAACGCTGAGTTTTTGAACGGGTTTCGTCGTGTAGCGACACTCCAAACGTCAGTTGTCATTTTTGCATTATATTTAGTATAATAACGTTGAGAGGACCCCCTCTACACGAAATATAACGTAAATATAACAACTATAACGTTGAGAAGACCCCCTCGGTACGAAAATTAACGTCATTTCATTTACGAAAATTAACGTGAATGTCAGGTGACGTTTGGAGCCTATACGAACCTTGCGAACCCTGCTCAGAGTTGATGTTGAAAAATTCGACACCAGTGTAGCGACACTGTCATTTTTGAACGGTCGGTGTTGAGACGCGAGTTCATTTTTGAACGGGTTAGTGTTGCGACCCGGGTAGGAAACCCAACTCGGTGTGAGTTTATGAACGACTATCTGCTGTCGTCCGACAAATAAACATATTTACAGTTTGCTTTAAAATACAATGTTGAGGCTTTTATTCTAAAAAAAATCATTAGATTAAGGTAGCGTTGCATACGCCTGGGTAAATGTAAAGTTTACTACGTAAAAGTGAAAGAAATAAATGAGATGGAATGTATTTACTAATCGTTTTGGCACGGCCAATTTGTAAAGGCAGTTTATTTACGTGGCAACTCATTTCACTCGGGTGGGTGTGAAACGGGTGACAGTTAATTTTTACTTTTACCCCGGTGGCAAACACAGGGGTAAATTTTCACTTTGACATTTGTTATCACATTATGCGCAATTTTTTGTTTCTGGGTTATAAAATTCCTCGGAATGACTTGTAAAGCAATTTTGTTTCAATAGTAAAGATATATCAAACATAAAACAAAAAATAGCGCATAATGTGATTACAAATGTCAAAGTGAAAATTTACCCTTGAGTTTACCGCTGCCGCCAGGTAAAAGTAGAAATTATCTGTCACCCGTTCCACAACTACCAGAGTGAAAACGAAGAGCTATGCTCAGCTCCAAACAATTCACTTTTGACAGTTATATTTTAGGCCCCGTAAATTGAAGGGTAAATTTTACCGATTTTTGGACCGGTGCTGGATCACAGATAATCGATTTTCTACCGTTTGAAACGGAAAAAATATTTTTTTATTTATTTATTCATAATTTTACACTATTTTATTACATGGTGAATAGTATTAAAAAGTAAAACGTGCTGCGCAGAATGTCGATTGCTGCGTGAATCTACGCAAGAATTTTGACAATAACGTAAGTAATAATTGATTAAAATTGCATTAAAATTACCGTAAAGATACGTGTGACCTAATTATGGAATCATAATGGTCAGTTAACGAAAATTTTCTTTCATTGATGGCTATCTACCAACTAGGTGTTTCGTTTGTGATTTATATCTGCGATCTTTTTGACAATAACTTAAACTTATCATACAAACATCCATTATGACTACAGTACAGAAGCCCATTTTATACTCTGTTTAAATAATAAAACACTTCAGTAGTCATTCATATAAACAACTCTTCAAATAGGCTGTTTAGTGAAACTCAAGAGCACTTGTAATTCGACGTGGGTAGGCTATCGCTCAAGGGTCGTCAAGGTCACGCGTGCGAATCGCTCGAGCGGTGAATCATTCCTGTCAAATAGGCATTACCTCATTCACATGAAGTCGTATTAGCCCATGATCAGAAGCGGTTCGTGCAGTTTGATGCGGTGTTTGCATTGTTAAGTTTGTAATTAATAAATTGCGTTGATGCAGTTGAATTGGAAAAAATTTTTGACGCGCATCATGTGTGTCTCGCTCAATACGGAACGAATGCTATGTATCCTCATTAATGCATTTGACGCGCAAAACGGAACGCGTCCATGACTGTCATGTCAACTGTCAATTCTGTCACAGCAACAAAAGTTTTGGGACTTATGTACGTTACGGGCGAAAAGATTTTTAATCAATAATTCTAACAAAAAGGAAAGAATAAAAAATATTTGACGAATTGTGGCTATAGAAAACCATATGCTACGGTGCTAAGATATATCAAATATATACAATTTCAATATAATGGACGACGTCACGGTAATCTTTCTGGATATATCTTCTATGATTTTTCTGGCTTCAGTTCAATGACGAATCATTCAGTCTCTGAATATTAACCCAACAATATATGTATCATCGTTTTTTGGCTAGTTATCGGTTAACACTTTGATTCCTAACCTTAATTTCTTTTGTTGTATAGTTGCCTCTACATTTGGAGCCCATGCAAGCTGCTGGGACTTGTGAGAAAAGACTTTGGATCGGGAACCTCGATACTCGAGTTAATGAGTATGTATATTTTATACATGCACTAAAAGTTAGACTGCACAAGGCGAAACAGGGTGATGTGGCATGGCACATCAAAATATAGTTCATATAGATTTGTATTACCCATACCGCACTAGTGGCAGCGTAACTGCAGTGACAGTGTCGCTGCCGTTACTTTATTCAGTCTGCCTTGTGAGACAAACCAACACATTTTTTTTTTGTCCTTTGCTTTGCTAACTTGCAATCGGTTTTAAAACCATAAGCAGTTTTTATAAGGGCAAGTAATTAGAAGCTTGTTAGGCATGCCCTCCCAGTGTCGGGTTGCCTTCATGATTTATATTATATTATAAGTTGTCCCATGTGTGCTGCCTTTTCAGGTGTCTTGTTTGGAGTGGTTCGCTTAGACCCTGAGCAAGTCTGTTTTCATGATTGACAATCCTATTTCTGTAGGTTTTGTTCCTGATATTTGCTTCTTCTTTTACAGTAGGAAGTTTTAGGCACTTCTGAACTTCGTCTGTTCTTGTGAACCATGGAGCATTCACTATAGTTCTCAGTATACTATTTTGAAACCACTGCAAGATTTCGATATTAGAGTTCTTTGCTGAACCCCACAGCTTAATTCCATAGGTCCAGACTAGTTTTAATATTGCTTTACATATATAAGAGTTTTATTGTTGACTGATAATTTTGTTTTTTTTTTTTCTTTTTCATAATCTGCAATCGGTCCTGTAGACTATAATCAGATGGGGTCTGCGAGTTTCTTATTTAAGCATGCTGATTCAGAAATCAGGCATCTCTTCTTCAATTACTGATGATATGTGCCCTTTTCAGCCGTCTGACATCCTCTGATGTCTCCACCAGTGCAGCAGCTAGTGGGTTAGAATGCCACATCAGTCTCTTTTTATAGTCTATCCCACGATTCTCTAGTTCTTCGACTACTGTGGGAGCTTTTAAATATTCATGAATCTCACTGTTTCGAGAGTACCATGGTGCTTTTGATATAATTCGTAGAATTTTATTTTGCGCTCTTTGGATGACTTGGATATTTGACTTGCTTGTTGTGCTACCCCAGATTTGACAACCATATGTCCAAACAGGTTTGATGATAGAGTTGTAGACTAACAGTTTGTTGTTGACTGTCAAGGGCGAGCCACGGCCTAGGAGCCAGTGATAATTAACCAACACTTTTCAGAGTTTTGTAACTATTTGGTACAACACCTAATAGTGTACATTATGAGCTTTTGTGTGTATTTTACACCTTATTCTAAGGAACAGAGTTTATGCTATCGTCATTACAATATGTGTAGTATCGGACTGTTAAGAAATAAACACTTCATTCACTAAGATAAGATGGTTTATAGTGAAATTCATTGCTTGGCTGGAGCTTCCAGATGCATTTTTTGTATTGTAATGCACTGTAATAATATTAAGAGTTTCCCAACGTTAGAGGTTTTGCTATAATTCAAATATTCTTAACCATAAAATGACCCATCGAAAGTTAAACATATTGATTCATTATTTAGATTAATTAACCGTAACTTCTTTGGACCAAATCTTGCTAAATTTACTTTTGAATACTATCAATCCCAAGTATTTTATATCGGCTTTATCATTTACTTGTAGCAAGTTAATTAAACTATGCGTTTTCTCATTACCGGTATCAACTACTGAAACTGGTCCGCGTGTACGGTACGATCGAGAAGTTTGACATGCTCTTCCACCGGAGCGGTCCAAACGTGGGACAGTCAAGAGGCTTTGCATTTGTCACCTACAAGATGAAACAAGATGCACTCAAGGCTATGAACTCCTTGAATGGTCAACTGCTCGGCTCGAAGAAGATCTGTGTCAAGTTCGCTAAAAACACCTCTGTAAGTTAATAACTTATTATTGCTTAAAATGGTAAATTGCACTCCAGATCATAGGTTGGATACATCTTACCGATGCCAATAATTTTTTCTTCATTCTTTCAAGATTATTCTTATAATCTTAGCAAAGATTTTTACTCTTGCCTGGATTTTGTATGACATACCTTTGTCACCTGTCAGGGTTTTTTTCAGCAACTCAGGTTTGTAGTAGAATACTAAGCAAAAAGTCTTGATATTCCTGGTTTCGCAGTCTTAATGCTAACTCTACATATAATCGTTTTATTTTGTATTTGATTTAATGTATCGCCTCTTCCAGGACGACCAGGATAGAGCTAAACCTGAACTAGGCATTGCAGCATTATCAGGCACAAATGCGAAGCCAGAAACTAAATTAAGCAAGAAAACTGCAATTCAATCAATTGAGGCGAAGCTAAAAATGATGGAGAACATGAAAGCTGGTGATGATTTCGTAGTAAACAAACTTGCAGCCCTCGAGACGCCTGTTATAGCTCAGTATCAAACAAAGCAGCACCAACCTACTCATAAGTCGGCAACTTCCTTTAGGCGACGACACCCTTATCATAAGAAAAGATAATTGTTATTTAACTGATTGTAAATGTTTACTTATATTGGACTCTTTACCTTTGAGATTATTGTTAAATCAGTATTATGTGTGTAAGGCTTAGTCAAATATTTAGCGATTGGTGTAAAATATGCAGTTTTTTACTTGAGGTTTTTGGATGGCTAGATATTTTATATAAAAACTGTACCAGCCATGTGTTCATTCAGGCAAAGTGAATAATGATATGTTTAATGTTGCTTACATATTATCAACATATTGTAAGATATAATTATCACCATGTTAATTAATAGCTTTTAACAATGTTATTGTACAAAAATAATATTGATTGAATCTCATAATTAGTTTAGGATTTCGTGTTATACTTAATACAATAAGTACAATTAAATAATGCGTCGAAAATGTGCACTAATTTATGTCTTGTGTGGATTGCAGCCAGTTACTTATTTATTTATGTGATATTTGTTGCTATTACCTTCCATTTTACCTTACTGTTTAATAAATAAATGGATTATGCAACATTTAACCTAATATTTTTAATGCTCCCTCCATATTTGTAAACTAAAGAAAAAATAGGTAAGTTTATGTATACTTTATATGTATTTTAGGTAAAATAACCATTGAAGCTATTATTCATTTGATTATAATTATGTATGTATATTTTGTTAAGGTATCGTAATATATATAAATATATTATTTAGGATATATCTTTTGTAGTACACGTATGTATCATTACTTATTTTACTAAAATTTCCCTTTCCCGATTAGGTTTGCTGGAAGAAATCTCTTTTTAGAGATAAGCTCGCCTGTGTACATATCTTTTAATGTAGTATATGTTTTAACTGCTTCTCTGTGTGTACATTAAAGAATAAAGAGAAAAAACGTGTATTTGTTCCCGAAGTACGATGATAAGGCTCACTCCCCTTGTCTCGTTGGGACGTAAAAATCGTCTGTGAAGTGGGTGTACGAGCGCTGACTGTTCCAGTGTCAATCCATTCTCGGAAAACCTCTGAAACACCCCTTTTCTTATGATTTCTTGCGAAATATATATTTTTTCAATTCGGTTCTCCTAACTGAACCGTTTCCAGTTTTTCTCCTGTAATGGAGAGACATTTAATAGTACATTATTGCAAAGGCAGCGAAACAGGCAATTGCCATTTCGGCCGAGGCATATATAGTGCTTTTCTTAAAAAAATGCAGGGAAATAAAAAAGGGCCTTTTACATAATAAATTTTAATTTATTATTAACCAAATAACAACGAACTCCGCTTTACCGCCATTTTTTTTTTTTACAGTTTGTTCCGAAAGGTAAACGCATGTGGCTATACAGCCACGAGAACGCAATGTGTACGATAGATGAAAGAGTTCTAAATTCAAACAGCACACCGTTTCATACAACATTGCCGGTGCGCGCTTCGTTCCAAATTCAAAGAATGCGCCGGGAAGTGATTTTGGTTTTTCAATCTACGTAAATATGATACTTCCGTGTTCTTCATTCAAAAGTAATGATAATATTTCCGCGTATGTTTAAGAAATTTTTTTTACACTGTGGTACAGGTCTAGCGCTGAACTGAGAAGAGTTCCTGCGGTAGCAGAGGGGTGTGCGAATTGACGTGAGACTTCGAGAGAGACGCAGTGTCATCCTTCCCATACAGTTCTTTACCACAGGAATCTAGACCTGTAGTCAGTCCACGATACAGAAGCTGTCCTAACCAATTATTTTACACCACTTCTTGCGTGCTCAAATCTTATCTCTATGTATACGAAATTAAACTTGACAGGTGTTTCATAAATAAAGACCCAAATGTTTAATAAATATTAAAATTTATTTTTATTCGTAAACTAAGTTGAATATCACTGGACTGAGACCTAACAAGTGACAGTCTGTCTGAGAGTGCTTAAATCACATTAAAAACTATAATTATTTTAGTTGTTAGGTATGCAAGATTTCAACAGTGCTCGCCAATTTGCGGGTGTGGATTGACGAATGCTCTAAAAATGCGTAACTGCTACTACATATATTCAAATGCCTGTGGTAACTGCGAAGCCATCATCCAATACCTATGTTTTGGTCACACCTGCAAAGTTAGCGAGCAAGCACAGCGCTGCGTTCAGTTTGATCGTCGGACGTCGCCAATTTTACATTAACAGCAGGATAGCATATAAAATCAACGGGTACAAGAGAGATGGCATGTTAGAAGGTGTTGCCCAGCGATCAAACTGTACATAGCCCTATTTCTACACAGAATAGTTGATGACTGACAACAAATTCTAAAGCCACAACGATATAAAATATATCCAAGCTGAAAGAAACCTAAACAAAATAATAAATTCGACAATTTATAATCGCCGGTACTACGTTTGAAATAACTATTTAAGAGCACTGTGCTCGCCCGAAATCCCTTTCCACTGTTCGTTGATAATATCCTTATTTATTAAAATTATCCAAAATGTTGAATTTTGTATCATATCCCGTATGTATATTTGACTTGAACCTTTCCAAAATCAAATACACACAAAATTTACTAGCGTTTAAAAGTAAATAATGGAATTTACACTCCAAGACTTTTGAACGCTTGTAACTTTTGTGTCTATTTGATTTTAGTAAATGTTTTACGTTCAAGTCATGGATTATTGTACAAGTTAAAATATTCAACATTTGGGAAATTATTAAGAAGGATATTATCAACGAACAGCGCTTAGGAGTTGTGGCGAACACGCTGTATATACAGACTTTTACTATATAAAAATATACATTATATTATTAAATGAGTCATATCATAACTCATTTCAGCATTTCATCAAAGTTGAACAAATTGGATATTGTAAAAAATTACTTCTCTTAGAAATAAGTTTTTCCCTTTTTAATTCACTAACTATTAATTTACAATGCTTTTATACTACTTCCCTGAGCTTACATTACGATAGTCATACAAATATATCGGTAGACCAATTTGCACGATCATTATCATCAAGTTTGGCACTGAGAAGGGTTTTAACACCCTCTAAAACACCTTTGTACAGCCCAATTTGACAAACACACTGACTTTGATGTTTTGTTGTGTCAAAAGGTGTTGAAAGCCGGCCATGAAACGTAAATCAGTTATAAAATAAAGTTTTGATTCATAAAGCCAAAGAATTATTGACTAAGCAACGATTTGATTACCTAATTTGAACCTTATTCTACAAAGACTTAAAGCCCGGTGAGACGCCATTGGACAAGGAGCTAGCTAGTTTGGCGGAAGGACTCGCCATCAAATAGTCGTCATCTTCAGATTCTAACTTTTTCATTCTGCTGGATTGAGTCTCGTCTTCGCCATCTTTGATCCAGTCTTTGTATTCTATGCAGAGGGGCCAGATTAATTTGCCAGACCTAAAAGAAGGAAGGCATATTTAATATTAATGCTTTGACAAACATATAATATGAATGGTATAAAATATATTCACTTTTGGAAAGCTTTTTATATATATTTTTATTTATACTAATCAATAATTAAATAAAATACTTTATAATTATAAAATTACACGGTTTAAGATATATTTCGGGTCCGACCTGGACCCGGCATCAGTTAAATATACTAATAGAAATAGGTATGGCTTGACAACATCCATAGACATTAACATTAGCGCATAGATAAAATATGTATTAGAACTATTTATAAAAACTATTTACAATCGAGCTTCGATTTCGATAATGAGGTGATGATGATGATGATGATGATGATGATGATGATGATGATGATGACGATGACGAGGAAGATGCTGGTGATGGTGATGATGATGGTGATGAGGGGGTAGGTAATCTGGGTCATCAATGTTGTTTATTGAGGCCATCTCCGTAATGCGCACCAAGAGACCATATAAACGAAGACTCCCATGTCCTAAGCTGTATGTCGGTTAAGGGGGGATGAAATGACTTAATGATTCTGACGGTGAAGCACTGATCAAATGTTAGGTTGTGTAGGCGTGTGTGTGTAGGAATAATATGAATATATATATATATATAAAACGGGGCGCGTGCAATGAATTGAGGGTATTTCCATCTAGTGGCGTGCACAGAATTTTTTTCTGGAAAAGCAAGCAATTGGTCAAGAATAACAATAAAAAAAATATTAAAAAATTTAAATATCACTTTGAAAAAAAAGTTTGTATAGGAAATTTTCACTCTAGGGTAGACATTGATACCGATTCGATGAAGCACATCTTAACTTATTTGACAGGACTAAACTAAATTTTTAGTTATAATACCGAATAGCTTAAGTACTAGTGAAGTGGTAGAATGTCTTTACGAGCAAAATTTGGCCGACAAATTCCCGAATACAGAACGTTCGTCCATTATGAGCTCCATCACTGTAAGCCACAAATCAGGTAGAAAAGACGGCCCTACATATAATTGTGTCATAGAAGTTACGGCCAATCTCAGAAACATGATAATTTCGCAGAATCGTGTTTTTCTCAACTGGACGTCCTGCCCTGTGCGAGACTATACGTATGTGTCCAGGTGTTTCAAGTGCCAGCAGTATGGTCATTCAGCAAAGTACTGTCGTGATACTGACTCGACGTGTAGTCACTGTGGTAAACTCGGACATACCATTAAGGAATGCACCAAAAAAACAGAGCCAGAGGTATGTGCAACATGTCAGCGCTTTAAGAAGCCGAGTAACCATAAAACTGGTGACGAAGATTGCCCCGGACGAAAATATGCCGAAAATAGGTACATAAATTCTACTGATTATAAAGGCGCCTAAGAGCGCCAAAGAAAGGTACACCTAAGTACTTCCTGGTTTATTAGGTAGTTTCATAATCAATATAGGTAATAAACATAAATACCTACGTTTAGGTCTATTAAATGTACGGTCACTTAACACGGGCCAGGATGAATTGTTTTCCACGGTTACGAAATTAAAACTCGACATTTTAGCTTTAAATGAAACTTGGGTGAAAGAAGGTGCAGAAATAATCGCTCCTAAGATTGCGGGTTATTCCCTAAAGCTTCGGGCTAGATCCACAACAGTTCGAGGAGGTGGGGTAGGTTTTTATGTACGTAGAGGACTGCGTGTAAAAGTGTTGGAGCATCCAATGTCTGAACTCGAACAGATGTGGTTAGAACTGTCTATAGCCGGTGTCCGCATAGCTATAGGTACTGCCTACAGACCTGAAGAGTTCAACCGGGTTGTGGCTATCGACGCGTTGACTGAATCATTAACTACCTTTTCCTACTGTAATTACGTATTTATGCTAACGGACTTCAACACGGATCTTTTGAGGCCGAATTCTTATAACGCAAAAAACCTTCAAAGATTCTTCCATCAACTCAATTTAGTTCAGTTAGTTACGGAACCAACCAGAATCACGGACAAATCGAGTACATTATTGGATTTGGCTATTACAGATACACCAAGCAAAGTTAAAAACGTGAACATTATTCGTAATAAAATGCTTAGCGACCATGGCTTGGTATGGTTAGATTTTGACATTAAAAAACCGAAACCTGTCACACGTTATGTTATATCCCGCCAATTAAAACTTATTGATCGAGACACTTTTGAGTTAGATTTGGCAACTATTTCTTGGTGTAATATACTAAACTTCGCTGACGTTGACTTAATGATAGACACTTTTAATAGCTATATGACCGACCTATTTGATAAGCATGCTCCTTTAAAAAAACATAAAGTTTCCGAAAAACAAAAGCCATGGATTACGGACATGGTAAGATTTATGATGGACTTGCGTGATCAAGCACTAAAAAAGGCGCATAAAAGTAAACAGGAGAGCCACATACAATATTATAAAAGCCTGAAAAACTTGGTTAATTCGACAATACATAGGGAAAAGATAGCTTATTTCAAATTTTATGTAAACCAAAATAAAGATAACCCCGGGAAAATGTGGAAGCATTTTAAGGAAACTTCTTCATTTTATTCCCATAAAAATACCGAAATTCCATTAGAGATAAATGATCCGCAACAAATAAATGAACATTTTTTAAATATACCTGGAAACGCTAATGCCGACCACAATTTACTTAATTATTATAAAACTTGTAAAGCTACAAAAAGCTTTTTTACTCTCTCCTCGGTTACCCAGGATGAAATAAAAAAAAAAAATATACAGCATTAAAACAAACGCAAAAGGACATGACGGCATCACTTTGGAAATGCTACACATGACTTTACATTTTACATTGCCGGTTATTACAGCGATCGTCAACAAATCAATCGAAATGCAAAAATTTCCGCGGAGCTACAAACTTGCAGTCGTTAAACCCATACCAAAGTCAAGCAACGTCGCAAGTTTTAAGGATTTACGGCCAATAAGCGTTTTGCCACTTTTATCGAAAGTGGTCGAAAAATCAGTACAGAAACAATTGATTAAGTATTTCTCATACGAAGAAATAATACCTAACATACAATCTGGCTTTCGTGCTGATCATGGTACCGAGACAGCCCTACTGAAGGTCACGGATGATATCCTTTTAGCCTCAGATAATGGCCTTTCAACCTTGCTCGTACTACTGGACTTTTCGCGTGCATTTGACTGCATTAACATAGAGCTGTTGGTTGCAAAACTTAAATTCTATGGTTTCTCTGACAATACTTGTAAATGGTTTAATTCATTTCTAATAGGACGATCACAGTACGTATCGACAGAAAAAGACAGTGGGGATTCTGTTACTTCAGACGTATCTGAGTTAATAAGAGGAACACCCCAGGGATCGATTTTAAGCCCAATTCTGTTTACCATTTATACAGCAGACATGCCGACGCTTTTAAGCGATTGCAAGTGCCACCTTTATGCTGACGATACGCAAATTTACTATTCTTTTAAACAAGCTGACACCGCTTTAGCAGTAAGAACGGTAAATGATGACCTAGATAGAATATTCATATGGGCCAAAAAAAACTGTTTGGTACTGAATCCCCTTAAATCAAAATGTTTAGCGTTAGGTACTAGGCACCAAATCCATAGTGTACTACAACAGGACCCTCTTATAAAAATTAATGGTCAAAAAGTCCCATTTGTATCGGAGGCGAGAAATTTAGGTTTAGTGTACGATGAGGAATTAAGGTTTAAGTCCCACATTGAAGAAAAAATTAGATATGCCTTTTTTAAGGTAAAAGTACTCTATGGAATTCGTGGATATCTCACTAAAGATATAAGGGAAACCCTGATCGAGCTTTTAGTTCTGTCACCTTTTAACTACTGTAGTGCAGTTTATAGTCCACGCATAATGCAAAAAACTGTTGGCGCTATCCAAAGAGTTCAAAATGCATGCGCACGCTTCTGTTATACAATACCTAAGCGCACGCACGTCACTCCCTTTTTAAACAAGTACAATAAGTTGAATATGCAAGCAAGAACGGAGCTGCATATGGCGTGTCTCACACATAAAGTTGTATGGAATAAATGTCCAGCATATCTTTACAACAAACTGAAATTTAGAAAAGACGCCCATCGTAGACATACAAGATCCAATGATTTAAATTTACTGTGCATGCCAAAACATAGATTAGCTGGTTTTCAAGGATGTTTCACGTATAAAAGTGCGAAAATTTGGAACAATCTACCTCCGCCTATTAGAGACAAATTTATTTCAGTCGAGACATTCAAACTCAAATTGAAGCAAAATCTCTTAATAAAGCAGAAAACATTTGGACTTTTAAAATGTCCCAAAAACCAAATAATTCGCTAATCTATATTTGAGGTACTAATCTAAGTAGTTAAGCTTTCCCATATTTTTGTACATACATATACATACTCGTAAATACTTCGCTCATCCTTATTTTCTGTGTTCATTAGTTTAAGCAATCTCTTGGTTTTGTACTTTATAATTATTTGTAAACTTACTAGTGGAATGGATGTAGCTGAAAATCAGCGCTATCTAAAAACTTTTTTTTTTTTTTTTGGTAGCATAAAGCTGAGCTACGTCCATTTATCAGGGTAATTCTATTTCTTATATATATTTTTTTTTGCATAGTTTTTTTACAATGTTTTTTGTCGTGTTTTGTTTTTTTTTTATCTTGATAATAAAGCTTTTTTTCTTTTTCTTTCTTTCTTTCTTTCAAATTTAAGCGTTCTGTCCTTGTCTTTTCGATAAAGGAAGAAAAAGACAGGACGCTTAAAATAAGGTTAGTCCTGTCAAATAAGTTAAGACGTGTTATGCCGAATAGATACCATTGTCTACCCTGGCGTCATACAATTTTTTTTTTCAAATTGATATTTAAATTTTTTCATATTTTTTTATTGTTGTTCTTGACCAATTCTTTGCTTTTCCCGCAAAAAGTTCTGTGCCTGCCACTGTTTCCATCAGACACCTTTCTTAGCAATAGTAGCCGAGAAACGAGTTTACAAAGGCTAATACATTTCAGCTCCGCTCGCGATCATATCACTTTAGGGTTTGTAGTGGTTAAATTGATCATAATCCCTAATGCATTATGGTACCACTTTTGTCCGTATCACTTGAGACTTTGTAGGGAGATTTGTCATATAGTCATGTTAACAATCCCAAAGTTGATTCGGTTCAAGGACTTTAAGTGCATTAGGTCTAAAATTATACGGACAAAAATGGTGCCACCGTAATGCATTAGGGTTTGTGATCGATTTAACCGCTACAAATCCTAGTGGTTTGATCGGGACCGGAGCTGAAATTTGTTAGCCTTTGTAAACTCGCAGCCGGGACCAAAGGCTAAACAAAACTATACCGAGGTACAAAAGGACCCAAATGAAAATGACAGACGCCAATAATACCGTTTGAATATTCAGTTTGTTATTTTATTATACTTCAAGTATTTAGTTATATATTTTTGTCTTGATCTCCTCATTCTTTTCCGATTAGCATTTACACTTTATGTTATTTCGTAACAGCTTCCAATTTGCTTCCAAAGGTTGCTTGGAAGATATTGTTATAAGCAACAATATCTTCCAGGGAACCAAGGCTTTGTAAATTATGTTTTTGTCTGTTTTTTTTTTATATTAATTTGTGGGAATGTGCAAAAAAGTGTAACAAGTCGGGACCAAAAGGGCCCCAAAAACAAAATGACATCTCACCTCGGCAAAGTGTAAGGGTCATATGGGAACCAGTTGTCGAACTGTTCCACCTTCCCGTGCAGCGTTTGCCGCGTGTTCTTCTCCATGATGGCCTGACAGTAGACCAGCTGGTGAGACCTGGTGACGGAGGAGAAGGAACGAGACACCTGCGAGGGACATGTCGCAAGCGGGTTCAGCTTGCAATTGACGAGGCGTGGTAGGTTCAGTGATTCCACGAAGTTTATGCCTGGAAATAAAATGGTCTTGTTAAAAACTGTATACAGAGACTTAAAAAAAAACCGGCCAAGTGCGAGTCAGACTCGCGTACCTAAGGTTCCGTATTGTGGATGATAAATTTAATTTTTTTTTTCGTCCATTTCTCGACCGCTTTCTTTTTTCTGTAATTTTTGCGTAAACACATACTACCATGATTTTTTTCATATATTTTGGTCCACCAGTTTTGGAGGGGGACATACATTTTTTTATGGTTTTTCAAGGATTTCTCGAAATAGATGCAATTAAATATAGCCAAACTATATATTTTTGCAATCAGCTTTTTAATACTTACAATTTGATACCCATATTTAATTTTATAAAATATTTCATTTATTTATTTTACATTTTTTTTATATTTCTCGTTTATGCTCAACCCTTTTTAAATCGCTATAGTTTTTCTGTTATTGGCCAGTTATGGTCTATAATCGTCATTTTTTTGATATTTTTCGGTCTACCAGTTTTGGAGATAAGGGGTGGGGGACATACATATTTATGTGGTTTTTGAAAGATTTCTCAAAATCACTGCCAGTAAATATAGTAAATAAGAGTATATATTTATACAATCAACTTTTTAATACCTGTCTACAATTTGACACCCATATTGTATTTTTAGGATATTTTTTATTTCTCTTACTTTTGTTTTGGAAATATTTTGAACAATTTAAAATTTTTCATATTTCTTTTTCCATCGTGATATGTGGGCAAATTAATACTACTTTTGTGCCAAATTTCATGTCTTTTCTGTAAAGTTGTGACATTCGGACGGACGGACTGACAACGAAGTCTCACCATAAAGGTTCCTTTTGTACATTTTAGGTACTACGAAACCATCAAAAATCCTACGGTGTTTAGCAAGCAGGTGGAGAATTCATATGGTAACAAAGAAAACATGAAAGTTCTCGTAGACGTCGCGTTTTGGAAATATTTTGACAAAGCGTATTTTCTTTATAGACTTTTTTTTCCCTCTACAAGCAGAAAATTCGCAGTCATCTTTGTCTGCCCCTCTTGTACGTAAGTCTATAAATTCGCAGTCATCTTTGTCTGCCCCTCTTGTACGTAAGTCTATAAATTCGCAGTCATCTTTGTCTGCCCCTCTTGTACGTAAGTCTATAAATTCGCAGTCATCTTTGTCTGCCCCTCTTGTACGTAAGTCTATAAATTCGCAGTCATCTTTGTCTGCCCCTCTTGTACGTAAGTCTATAAATTACATAAACGTTTTTTAAAAATGCTTAGATCTTTCACGAAGCTTGTCTGCAAAATCCGACTACGAATAGACCAAAATGTGCTGTAGGAGCTTTAATTTCAGCGCTTTGAAACTGTCATTAGTAGAGCCATAGTATAAGTATTACTACGTATACTCGTAGACCGACAACTCCCATACATCAAGGCGTCGCAAATTTTTTACGGGCCTTTACGACACTAGGTGTCGCCAAGTGTTGCAAATAAGCATAATTTGTAGAGATGAAACTGATATCCGGTTACTATCCGGTATCCGGCCGGATAGTACCCAGTATCCGGCCGGATACCGGATACTTAACTCAGCATACAAACAGTCGTTTAAAACACAAAATAAATTGATCGTATCAAATAATAAATAAATTCTAATACATAAAGTGAATAAGAGTTGAGCTTTGGTAGATAAAAACAAGCTTTACAGCAATTGTTGGGAATAAACGTTTGTGCTTTTCTTCATACGTTTCACCTTTTCTCTTACCTTCTTTTGCTCTCACAATATACCGGATGTAACTCAACAGGTATCTTTTAATAAAAACACATGGTCTAAGATGAACAACTTTTCCAAAGAAACATACTCGTGGAAATGAAAAAATATCTTCATGTTTCCTTACTCATTTCGAAAACCTACTGTGAATTTTGAAAGGGCACTGGACGGGCAGGCAAAATTTTTTCTTAAATATGTTACGTTGGGAAATTTGTTCAGTATGAACAGTAAATTACGCGGTTTCGTTTAAAAATACCTGTCCATTTATATACAGTATACTATACACCGCTGCAAAGAGACAAAAGATACATATTTACAAATTTCGTAAGGATCGGAAATTGTTTCGCGTTTGCAGACCAGCATTTGTATGATTGTTTTACGATAATTTAGAAATGATCGTCATTTAGAAAATGCACAAATAACTCGCCCAGTTGCACCGGCACGCACCTTTGTGCGTACTGTTTAGACTTGCTCAATTAGTGCGAAACGCATTTCTTGAGCCGGATATCCGGCCTAGTGCCACGCCGGATATCCGGTATCCGGTATCCGCCCAAATCACTATCCGTTTCATCTCTAATAATTTGTTTAATTGGCTGCAAGTAAACTCTTATGGTTACCAAGTAAACATGTGGCTTAATAGCTTTGCTTAGAAAAACTAGATGGCGCTAAGTTGGCAACACTAACAGTGAATATTTCAGCGCCATCTATTATCGAAGTGGGAATTATTTTTGTTACGTGACATCGCTGTGCCACTAGCGTCACCAATCGGTCTGTTTTAGCATCGTGTTCGTTAGAGGATTTAGCAACGCCATCTAGATTTCATTAGAATATTACACCTTTTTTGTGGCTACAAAGTCTACAAACTGATGTATGGGAACTGCTAGTCTATACGTAGTAATACTTAGTCTATGGTAGAGCGAATAAAAAGAAACAGTATTGGAACAAGAAAATCATACTCACTCTCTTTACTCTGAAACAGATGTTGATGTTTAAACGCAACCAAGTAGAAAAGCGCGTGGCAAATCGCGAAGAACGTGCCGTGAACCTTCACGTTATCTGACGCCGTCGTGGACTCTTGTGTGGCCGTTACGTACGCGTGACACCACTCCGCTATATTTCTCAGGTAGTGGACTAGTCTCGTGTTGGGCATTCTGACACATCTGGCGAGTAGGCCGGCAAGGTGGCCGGCGGCGGTGCGGCGCGTGGCCTGAGCTCCTGGGCCGGCACCGTGTAGGCCGGCGCAGATCATCCAGAGGTTGTTGAGGACCCGGTCTGCGCATTGCTGGCTGATTGATATTGTGTAAAGCAGCAGGAATTGGACGTGTCTGAAACGAAACATTTTGCTTATAGGATAGATACAATACTGGAGAACGGGGCGGCGAAATCGCACTCTTAGGGGTGCGTGAATAGTTTCCCGGAATAGCGGAAATTGACCGATTGATTGAGCTGGACAGCTAGACCCAGACCCAAGTAACTAATAAATCCTTTCACTTCAGCTGGTTGTAGGCTTCGGCCGTGAATTGTCACCACCCTCATGGCGAAACCGCCAAGCGACTCGTCGTGTTCCGGCAAGACGTCATCAGTAGTTGTAGGGACACCAGTGACGTCATTGACCTGGCCGAATTCCGGCATAGTTAGGAGATCACATTTTTGAATGATCACTGCTAAATGTACCTTTCCAAGACACCGCTACTCGGGTATATATATTAGCACCAGTTGTCTCTGGACTGACGGTAATGCCTTTTGCCCCTGCTTTTATTCTCCCACTTTCTGGGCAATCGCTCTTGATCCTGGATCTCATTGACATAAACAAAATATGCATAAAAAGCTCTAAGTACCATATAATAGTGGTATCGTCTTTTGACATCTGTCTCTGATACACGCGTCAATGGGGGAAAGAGATGGACACACAACCGAGCAATAAGTGACTAAATTTTATCATTTCGATGTAGCGTCCCAGGTTTCCACTGATACTAGTTAAAAGGTAATCCTTGGTCTGGCTGTGTAACTCTGTAATAGAAGAGAGCATTTTAAGGATAGTCATGCTCACAAAACATGCATAAATTGCTCATTTCCATATTTTTCCAGCGTCGCAGATTAACTCTGCCAACTACATGCAAAGTTTCAACTCAATTGGCCAAGCTGTTTCTGAATCACAGCAGTCAAAACATATAGTCATTGCTTCACTGTAACGGTTTTCGGTTTTGACGAAATCCTTAAAAACTCACCTTATTCCATATGTGGGCAGTATAACCCTTTCAAACACATTGCACATGATCATCCAAGCCGGGTCCTTTTCATCCTGCAGCCATTGCAGAACCTCCAGCATACAGTAGTCCAAAGTCTCACTTATGTTCTCATCACCTGCCTCCATGTCCATAGAGAATATCATCTCATTCTGTGACTTGTGCTTATTCTCCTCTATTATGTTGACATCCATTGTTACCATTCTGTTGAAAAATGAAGTGGTTTATTTCAGTTTGAAGGTTTATTTACAACATTTTGCCACTTTCATTTTGTAAACCTACTTATTATAATAACAAAAAAAAAGGTATTGGTATTGATTCGGCATAACACGACTTAACTTATTTGACAGAACTAACTTTATTTTAAGTAACCTGTCTTTTTCTTTCTTTATCGAAAAGACAAGGACAGAACGCTTAAATTAGGTTTAGTCCTGTCAAATAAGTTAAGATGTGCTACACCGAATCGATACCATTATGTTTAATTTTAGAGAGACTGAGAAAAAGGTGCTAAGGGCAGTTTCGCCTCGAGCATAAGAAAATAGACAAAATAGTAATATTGGTCATTTACAAGAACAGGGTCAGATTTTTACTAGAAGTTATATTGACTTCTGGCAGTTGATTTAAACACTACTGAAGTACGAAATAGTATAAATTATTACTTGTTCCTTACCTATTTATAATAGCAGTAATGATTTGTTCTTGCAGTGACGGCAAGTATTTGGTTATCCAGATTAGATTGTGCACGTAGGCTCTGTTACACACTGGGCCCGACTTGTAGTATGGGAATTGGTCTATGATGGTTTGCATCAATATGTCACTAGTCCTAAAACGAAGAAAGAAACATATTTTCCGATATACTTAGCTTTATATAAGGTCTTTCAATCTAAATGGAAAGTAATTTAGGAGGTTGTTCAGTATCGTTAATACATCAATCACGTTAATACAAGTGAAGAAAAAGTTCGCGCAAATAAAAGTGCTTTGCAGTGGAATGTGATGTATTAACGATACTGAATCACCTCCTAAATTACTTTCAATTTAAATTGAAAGACCTTATATAACAATTGAAGAACTATAGATCCAGAGAGATATGTTGCCTTGTGAAATTAGACAGCATTTTGAGCATTAACTTTAGTAATAATGGGTGAGCTTGCAATTGTGTAAAAATTTTAGAGGTTTAATCAATTATTTATTACATACATTAAATGAAGGAATTAGCATTAGTTCTAAGCTAAATAATATAGATAAATTTAAGACAACATTACATAAAAAAATACAAATACTTACATAGGCATAACAGCTACTATTTGTGCGATTATGTTGTGAATATAAGACCATTGATTCACTGTTTTTTCAGAAGGCTCAATATCCCCTTCTTCACCTATAACAATGAAACATATTAATCATTGTTTCTTATTATTTTTTATAGCACACCGTGCGTAAAATGACCACTTTACGCACGCTGCGCGTGCGTAAAGTCGGCATTTTCCGCACTTGTGCTATAAAACATTATACGAAACTCGTGCGAGAAACTTTTTCGTTCATCGCTCTCGTATCGTAATGTACTATTTTTTAATCTTATTTATTTTATAAGCCATACATCATTGTTTCTTATTATTGTTCCACAATTTTTAAGGTTGGCATATAACAGGAATATAAATATTAGGTCCTCACATATGACATTGGCGAATATAATTTTGTATGGAGAGTTCGAAGTAAACACAATTTTCAGTACTAACATTTTTGCATTTTTTTTTAGGAATCACAAATCCAAATTTTATAATTTCTTTTGTGTATGAATGAGACAACAAAATTCATTTAATTTTTGATAAGTGATAGCTGTATAAAATTATTACGAATTTTATCATGGGAATGGATGGCATTTAGCAGAACTGTTTTTGAAGATTTAATTTTAGTTATCAAACTGAAAATAAAAACAAAATTTAATACACAGATGTAAAACCATGAAAGCAACTTTCAAACAAAAAACAAATAATGGAAAAAGCTATTGAATTTACTGTAAGTAACTGTAAGAAAAGTATTGAGCTGTAAGAAAATTTCGCCAATTTCATAATTAAGCACCCAATATTGTTATTAATAATCTTGTAATACCCATACTCTGGCAAATAAACATAAATTTAATTTACATTTCATTTCATAATATTGCACAACTTATTTCACAAGATAAAAAAACCCAAAAAATCAATCATGTTTAATATTTCTAAATATCATGTTCAAGGCATCAGGATTTAGCATGAGCCCAGACAGTAACACCAACTTGTGGTGACTTCTTAATTATAGCAACAATAGTTACAGCAATTCACAGGAAACTTACCTTTGAAAAGACTAACTAAAGAAGTCATAACTAGAGGAGAATGGTATGCATGTGCAGTTACAAGATCCACTAGAAATCTACTGTATAATTCTATATTTGCTTCAGTCCTATTTATCCAAGTTAAAGAACAAACTGTTTGAACAAACAGCTTCATATTTCTAGCTAATAGTACAACACACGCCCTACAGTCTTCAAGTAATAATGTGTAACTATCTTCTGATATCGGATAAGAATTCAGAATTTTTACAAGGTCTTCATATGGCGCTGTATTGCTTCGCATGTAATTCACTAGTATATTCTGTACTTGGTTTGGTTTTAACTTGAATTTCATTCGGGCTGCATTATTTTGTTGGTCGATTGCACCTCGCATCAAAGCTGCAATAGATTTTCGTGCAGTAACTGCCATTGTTCCTGTTGCTATTTCTTGAGATTTGACGAAATAGACTTGAGTAGTCCAACGATTTCAGGTTGCCGCAGTAGTTCAGCTTTTTTGTGGTTTAGCACTTCTTTTAAGATAGTGCTACTATCTTCATTAGGGACTGCATGTGGAAGTTGATCGTAACTGGGACCCGGCTTGCTATAGCTGATACTAGCTTCCGACGACTCACTACTCCTTTTGTCTTTCAGAAAAGACTGCAATCTTTCTAAAACAACTTTGTTATCCCCTTCTTTCTTTTCAGGAATATAACCTTCTTTAGACATAGTTCGAAGAGAAGGAATTACATTTTTATGTAGGTTAACTGAACCTAAGTAACACGATATTTCTACAAAATTTAATTTGAATATGTTGTTTCAACGTAAAAGACTGCAAACACGTGAAAATAAACTGTGTGCGCGCAAATTTACGTGTACTTCTTTTAGCCACCATGTGCAATTGAAATTTTGACATTTGTTTTTGACGTTTGAGTTCCACAGAGTTCCACAGTCCACTTTACAAGAAGCATTAATTTTTAATTTTTAGGATTTGTTATAATTTGTGAGATTATCAGAGACCAAACATTTAAAAATTAAAACTATTAATAACTGAAAATAATGTGCTTCTTTTATTTCAGTATTTAAAAGGAGAAATAAATAGAATTACGGTGCAAAAATTGAATTGGCGGATTTGCACCGGCAACGGTGCGGCGACGGCAACGAAGTGGTTATATTGTCTTTGGCGACGGCATCGGCGATGGCACGGCACCGGCAGCACGGTATGTACAGCAAAATGCCGTGGACCGTTTTTCCATTGAAGCCAGCTGCCGGCCAGTCTACGCCCCGCCACGGTATAATAAGATTATACTGTGGCCCCGCGCCAGGCTTTTTGGGGCAGTCACTGAGAAGCAGTTGACAGGACTGAACGGTCTTATTTGAAAAATGGCCTCTTCAAGTGATGATATAATTTTTCGAATTTCGCGAAAAGGGTAGATAATGAAACCTTGTTATTGATGATTTACTATGTTTCCAGTATTGATTTGCCTGCATGAATGAAAGACACCTTGTAAATTTTAACTTGTTTGTGTAATTTGACTTAATTAAAGTCTGTACGTCCTTAATTTAATCAAAAGTACGTGTATCACTATGAGGTAACTAAATAAAATGTTTTATTCCACTTAATCATCCATCCATCTGCCTAGTTCATCCTATGCTGGGCATAAGCCTTTCCAGGACTTTGCCACTCCCGGCGGTCATCCTGGAAGAATTGCCCATACTCACACACGTAGGGTAGGCGGGTTGGAGAGCGCGGTGCCGGAACCCTCGCACCAGTGACGCCGCTGCCCCTCACCAGTCTGTTCCATATAAGGCCTGGTTATTAAAGATGGATATACCGCCATCCATGAGTCCCAGGCATGGTGGGCTATTGTCTGTGAGCTGTCCTGTTACTCTCCCCCGAATCACTTCGAGGGGGTCTCCAAGTAAGATGGTGGTACCTCCACAGTCGAGCCCGGCATCAGCTCTACCACCTGTTTGTTCCACTTACTAGTTGTATTTTTTCATTTATTGACATCTCTTGATCGAGAAACTCGTAAACTTCTCTCCAGCATTTCTCACGAAGTACTTTATTTTTAATTATTTCATTAGTTTTATCCTCAGTTTTATCCCTTAAACCAGGCCAGGCCTGGTATCAACTCAATAAGAGTTATGACGCGACGTCGCGTCGTCGTCAGTGCAATGGGGTAGCGGGTTACACTATATAATTTTGTTTTGTCAACTAGTAGGAGTCTTCCGTATATCACCTACAAATTACCTTTTTGGTCGGTACAGTTACGATGTTGAAAAGAATGTGATGTTCCATTTCAACCTTTGTTTAGATAACTATCGATAAAATATAATTCAGAGAAAATAAATAAACTATAAACTTGAAAATAAATAATTAATATATTTCTAGATATATCATATAAACAACATACAAGCTGGTGGTGTCTATTCAGTGTAACACGGCTTAACTTATTGGACAAGTTTATAGCCTTATTTTAAGCGTCCTGTCTTTTTCTTTCTTTATGGAAAAGACAACGACAGAACGCTTAAATTATGTTTAGTATTGTCAAATAAGTTAAGATGTGCTACACCGAATTTGACACTAATGTAAGGCATAAGGGTGCCAACAGCTCAACACGTCTCGTTGCGTTGGGTTCTTTAAGTATGTTTCCGCCTTAACACCTGTATGATCAACGCCATCTGTCGTGTAATTTGGAACCATTTTTTTAAAATGAACTTTCAAAACAGTACAAATAACTGGCAATGCTCGCAAGCCTGGCAATACTTAATTAAAAAAAATGAAAAGACAAGGAACTAGGAACGTAGAGCGAGCTGCGAGCTCTACGACAGGAAGGAAGGAAGAACACAGCAATAAAAAGTTTCTCAAATTCTCTCCAATGAGTTCGGGAGGGGTGATTGATGAAATGCGTGCGTATTTCGTGTCGATTTTTGATGTAAATATAGTATCAGTGCTAAGTGCAACGGCTAAAATGTGTACCTAATGACCGTTTTCCATTGTGTAAACTGTTTCTCAGTAGGTTTCGGGCGTTGATAATCATGCAAAATGGCCAACGATATGTGGTCATGTACCTGCTGTGCGGAGGCTCTAACGTGTTGGCTGAGGCTCAAGCTGTCTCCAGAGGAGATAGAGCAGCGGTACAGGAGCAAAGAGATCGACAGAATTCTTGAGAAGGACAAGCAAACGCTGCGAAGACAGGTTAAGCTGTTGCTTCTCGGCGCAGGTGAAAGCGGCAAATCAACATTCCTGAAGCAGATGAGGATTATACACAAAGTGAAGTTCGAACCGGAACTAGTGCGGGAGTACCAGCATGTGATATACCAGAACATTGTGAAGGGTATCCAAGTGTTAGTGGACGCGAGAGACAAACTCGCGATACCTTGGGAAAATCCCAGGAACCTGGACATAGGTCAGCAAGCGCTGCATTTCAACAGCACGGCGTCACTGGACAGTCGCCTGTTCATGCATTATGCGCCGCACATACACTCCTTGTGGTTAGATCGAGCCATAAAGAGGGCCTACGACAGACGGAGAGAATTCCAATTGGTGAGTACTTTACTTCATGTTTAAATAAGTAAACAAAGCAACATCAGTGTTTATTTTGTCATGAGCAATGGGTTTTTTCTTACAAGCCTTGTAAGTCACAACATCACACATAACTACATAACTTTGGTTTACAAATTACAGACTTAAGGAAATAAATCAGATGTTTGTTTACTAATTGGATAATAGGTTAGTCCTGATGATTGTATTGTCTATGAAGATCATAAGTGAGTGCTTATGAAAACATTTCCACATGCAGTGATATGTCTAGCAGCGTACAGTGTGCCATGTATTAATATCTATTGGTTACTTATGCATACTCAGTAAACAGTTTCTTAGTTTTACATGAGTCATGTAGAAAATAGGTCGATTGGCAGTCTGCATCATGGACCATGGTATTCAACAAGATTTAAAGTTTCATTCTCGGTTCATTATAATGGTAATAAGACCCTATATCTATTGAATCAAATACGTAATTATTAATGTTTATCAAATGAGTTTGGTAATCTTAACTTCATATCAAATTATGGTATTGTGTTTTGTTTTGTATAGTCTTAGTAATCATTAGTTTGCCTGTTTATTTTTGGTGGCTACAATAATTATGAAGCAGAATTTTACCAGGAAAACATTCGTATGAGTAATGAGTGACCTAGTCAACACAAGTTAACCCAAGCATAGTTAAAAGAAAACCCATCAGCAGAACTTATAAGGAACTAGAATCTAGGCCAGCAAAATTACGCTGGCCACTTCTGCAAACCAAATTATCCCTTTAGAGACATCTCTTGTAGGCATATATAGTAATAATTATAATTGTTCTCTTATCTCATTTGATTAGTCATTGGGACTTGCGTCATATACAGAGTTGAAGGCTGCAGCCACATACACGTATGTAGTTATGTGGTATATAAACAGGTACTATTGTCTTTAGCAATTCAAGGAATAACTTTGCTGATAAGCGCTTTGCTGAGGCCTTTTGCTAACTGATTGTGATATGCTTCTTAACTTTATGAATGATCATTATTTTGTTCCTAGGTTTGTTCATTTAATTATTTATATAAAAACGGCTCACCTCAATACGTGTTATGATCGGGAAAGCCGACCAGTTTCAGCAGATTTAGACTGCCTTCATCTGGGCGAGTAAAGATGAAGGCAGTCTAAATCTGCTGAAACTGGTCGGCTTTCCCAATCATAACACGTATTGAGGTGAGCCGTTTTTATATAAATCATGAATTATCCTCAAGTCTCATTTAATTCATTTAATTATTATTATATTTAGGTCAATCACTACCAGACCCTTTAGAGTTGCATTTCCGTGGCAAAAGTCACTTCCTTTTTAGGGTCGGCGCTTGTGATTTGCAGATAACCTCATTGATCCTCTTTAAAATTGCCTTTAATCATCTTCAAATCGAATTATAAATTGTATGTTGTCAAATGTCAATGTCTAATGCATAAACATTTGTGAATTTAAGATAATTTCATTGCACGCTGGAGTCATTTATTTCATTATTGTAATGTGGATTCATACCTAGAGGAAAATAGTTACTTTAAAATTATTTTTATAACCAATACTTATTTATTACGCTAAGTAACGTTAATAAAATTGAACCTTGTTTTTATTTTCTCATGCATTTGTGTAATAATAGTGCCAGCCCTAAAGTGACAGTGCCATGAGATAGCAACTAAACCTGCAGGGTTTGATCATTACTTTGCTGCCCTGCAAATATGTAAGTCAAACAAGAAATTTCAAAGTACAAAAGTTCTAAACCCATATGCTCACCAACAAAACTACACAGTTCTAATTAAAGCATAAGGGTTAACCGTTATAGCGTTTAAGTATGCAAATTCCATGCCTAGAGAAGGCAGTATTATTATACTCTAGTTTTGACCTAGTTTCCAAAAATTATCACAGGTGTATTGATTGATAGGTGTAATCTCATAGATTTTACACTTTAGGGCCAAGTTAGGGTCCAATTATCGACCATCATCAACAACCTTGACATGGTGAAACACCTTGTATGGTTTAATTACCATGATAAATGGTTTTCGTTATCTTTGCTGTGGGTGGTTTCTATTAGCTAGAATTTAGTACCATGTTGTAGCTAAATTGAACTGCAAATTGACATTTATATTTACCATAGTTTGTAATTTCATTATTATCATGGAGCAATTAAGAAGAGGAGTTGGTGTATGAATGGACCCATGTTACGATCAATGGTGTCATAACTTCACAAAAGGTTGAAATTGCGATCGGTGGCATGTGCTCTGTAATTGGTGGAATGGCGGAGCAAACCTTCCCCATACCTCTGTCTTCTTTTTTCACTGCAATACTTTGTTTACTTAAAAATAGATTAGTTGCTGAAACTTGTTATTGGCTGAAATTATGTACAATTGTACTTAGATGTTTATAAATATATTATATCTAACCTTTATGAGCTTTTTATTAATACTGTTATTAAAACAATTAAAAAAATTATTATTACTCGATTTAAGTGTTTAGTTTAGGTCAGCTGTAAGTTTCCTTAATAAATAAAACTAAAATAAAACTAAAACTTCCACCCCGTGCAATGTCACATAATTTTCCTGAGAAAAATGAGCCATCGACAACTCCTCTTCTTAATTACTCCATGGTTATTATCAATGCCACATTGTGTTATGTGATGACTATGATTATCATGCTTGCTAACAAAAAAAAAATATATATATAATGTTACGAGTACCATTCCGATATTGATATATACATATACATGTATAGTGGTATTTTTAAAATTATATACATTAATTAATAGATGCAAGATATATTTCGAGTCTTATATATTATATATACAAGGTGAATTTGTGAACATCGTCCAAACTCATACTTGAGCCTTGGTAAGTGATCAGGATCATGAACCAATAAGGATTTTTGTAAAATTCATAAAATTAAATTCCGACTCCCCATAGTGATTCACTCAGGACTGGGAATGAATTACAATGGGAAGTCGAAATTTCATTATACGAATTTCACAAAAATTTTCATCGATTCATGATGCTGATCAATTACCAAGCCTCCAGTATGAATTTGGATGATGATCAAAAAGTCACCTTGTATATCTTATATCTTGCTTCTATTAACTAACAAAAAAATGCATATTGTAAACAGAAATAATAGTTTAAAAACGTTTAATTTCCATGATCAATTTATTGAATGTCAATAAACGTCAATAAATATGCCCACATAATTTGATACAGGTCTCTCATTGGTCAATGAAGACATCATTGAGGGGTGAACTGTGAGTCAGATATATTTGCCAATTAACTCTTGATTCAGTTACCCTCTTGTCTTATTGCAAAAACATACAATGACAAAACAATAAAACGTGTAGCAAAATTGTGGCTTTGTCCAGTTAACAAGGTTTACCTCTTTTGGAAAAATTGTTGAGTCACCATTTATTGTTTTTCTGTTTATCTACATGTGATTATATACACTGAAGATTCATACAAATGAAGAAAATATGCAAATTGTTTTGCTGTTGTTTAGTAGAAGACAGAAATATTGACATTGAAATAAATCTGGTTCTTTTATGCATGTATTTTCATTTTATTTATTTATTTAATTTGTACGTACACCAACAGAAAACATTTAAACTATTTTAAACATTAATAATTAAATTGTATATGTGTATTATCTATGTAAACATAATAATCTAAATAAATTTAATATAAATGCATTTTCTTCATAAATATAATAATAAAACATAAATTTTAACTAACATGCGTACATATACTCACAGCTGTCTACCAGACTACAGATTTCCATTTGATACGATCCCGACACACCTCTTTTGCATCTTCCACATCCATCAGTCTAGTAATACAATCTCTTCCATTCCGAGTACTTTTGACATTGTCCTTTAATGTGTCTCCTACGTCCTCCTTGTTCTTGGGCAGCTCAGTCGAGCTTTACCTTCCACTTGCACGGATCGGCAACCAGCGGCCTGCGGGCCGTATGCGGGCGTAAACCACTTTGGTGTGGTCCGCAAGGTTCGCAACCACTGAATGATAATATTTGGTAGTTGATATGCAGACATTTTCCATTCTGAACAATCTACAAAGCAAGCATTGTTCTCGGTCAAAAGATGCACATTTTGACGCGGCCCTCGCTGATCCCTGGTAGCTTTTGTGGCCCTCCTATATTATAAGGTTGCCGACCCGTGGTTCAGAAACCAGCATACATTTCTTTCTCCACTCTTCTTTCATTCATCCTCTTTACATGTCTATAAATTTTTAGTAGTTTATGCTACAAGGGCGAAAAGGAATAAATTACGATGTTTTAAACGTAACCGAGTAATTTATTGCTCTTAAGCACGTGTATTATACTACGTTTTTCAATGCATAGTGTGAGGAAATAAAACAAATAAAATCTTGTGAACTTTAAATTATGATTGGCTTAAAAGGACTGTATCCAGAGCCGTTAAACAGTGGAAAAAAGTATAAAATTTATGGTACACAGGAAAGCTTGCAGGTTAGCCAACTTCTGGTAAATAAATAAAAAAAAAATAATAAAGCCCTAGGGCAAAATAATCGACTTTTTGTTCGGTTTTGATGCATAAAAAGTAGGCACTTGCATTGAAAAAATATTGATGTCTATTCTAAATGCGTAAAGCATATTATGTTCTGTAAGCCGTATTACGAATATATACACATCATACGTACATATACACCTGTCTCCCAGAGGGGTAGGCAGAGACTACAGATTTCAATCTCTTACGATCCAGACATACCTTTTTCGCCTCGTCCACGTCCATCAGTCTAGTCATACAAGCTCTTCTATTCCGAGCACTTTTGACATGGCCCTTCTTCAGTATATCGCCAATTTTCTAGGGCGGCCTGGTCGAGCTGTACCTTCCACCATAAATTTCTTTCGTCACGTTACAGATATATCTATTAGGTAAACTTAATATATCAGTATTCTGCACCTATTTGTTATAACCTTAATGTTATCTGATAGACAAATAAAGCAATAGAAAATCCTTCCATTTATTTATCATATCACATACATAAAGGTATATAGGTGGTTATTTCATAATATCTTATGACTAACTTAGTTCAGTTATTTTATGTTGTAATTGCTAACATTTTTTGTAGATAATTTTTGTAATTACTTTACGTTTTTGTTAAACAATTAGTTTTTGTAACTTAAAACAGCACGCTGGCTACAAATGATTGTGTCATGATTATCATACCATACGATCATGTTTAATTCATGTTACACATACACAGAGCCGCATTATAGGATGTGGAGGTCCCTGGGCAACAACGACGTAGAGGCACCTTTGATTCAAGATCGATCATATATCCGCTGTTTCCATAAGTGCTCATATGTATTACTAAAACAAAAAAAAAACTAAGAATACTCACAATAACATTCTCTTATTGTTTTAATTCGTGTTTTTTGGCAAATGTGTGATAAAACTTGTTGAATAACAAGCTTTCCAAATTTTTATACTTGTCACGCCAGTATAGTTCGCCATTTTGACGCTTCGCATACAGTCCACTAAAGTAAATATTTTTAATTAATTGGCGGAGCCACTATTGTGGGGGCCCCTCTTTTGTGGAGGCCCCGGGGTTGTAGCCCCGGTAGCCCTCCCCTAAATCCGGCCCTGCACATACAGTCTGACTGCACTACTGTCTGTTTACTGTGTGGCAAATGTTCAACGCTCCAACTGTAGTTCTCTTCAATAACCTCGAGGATGCGGCTGACGGTCTTGACCGTCTTCTCACCCCAATTTTGAAGGTATCTGGGGACTTTTCTGAAATTCCAAGTATCCAGATGCTTATTACAAAGCCTTCAACACCTGGTTGATTGGGCGACTGTTTTATGTCTGGTCTGTGAAGGAATTGGAGAGGATACATGCTACAAGTAGAAATGCACAGCTATATATATTTAACATTTTGTTTGCTAATAGTGCTACATTCTATGAAGATATACATTCAAATCAAATCAAATCAAAGCATTTATTTAGGTAAGAAATACATATGGTTTTACAAAAGTAGTGCGCTATGTTCCGCCGTAAAGGCATCATCATCATCCATCCATCCATCCATCCATCAGCCTAGTTCGTCCACTGCTGGACATAAGCCTTTCCAGGGTTTTGCCACTCCCGGCGGTCATCCTGGAAGAATTGCCCATACTCATACACGCGGGGCAGGCGGTTTGGTGAGCGCAGTGCCGGAACCAGTGACGCCGCTGCCCGTCACCAGTCTGTTCCATATAAGGCCCGGCTATTAGGGATGGATATACCGTCATCGTCACCGTTTAATGCCTGTGAGCTGTCCTCTTACTCTCCCCCGAATTACTTCGAGGGGGTCTCCGAGCAAGATGGTGGTACCTCCACAGTCGAGCCCGGCATCAGCTCTACCACCTGCTGTAAAGGCATACATACAGGGTGAATTTTTGAGACGGGACAGTAGGGGCAGGTACCTTAACCGTTATAGTTACAGGAAAACGCTTTTAGGAGACTATCCATAAATTTTTAAGATATTCTGAACTGCATTTACAGATTTTGGAAAAAATGTACAGTCAGCAAGAAAATTGTCATTTTAAACAAAAACTTTTTTTATGCCAATCGATCCTGTTTCTTATTAGGATCAAAAGTCTCTACTGGACCGACTGAGGTTTGAGTACTAGAAATGTCAGAAATCGCAAAAAACTTTTTCCATACATTTGTACGGAAATACAGGGGCATTAGATAATTACAGTTTTTATCAAGCTGGCCTGGCTTAAGCGTGGCTTACTGTACCTAGAAGCAAAAGCGCCTACCTAAGTAGACAATCATCATAGTTGCATTGATAATCTTCTACAACATTAGAACTAAAACAAATAATAATAAAATAAATCATTTTAATATTTATTTTAGACACAGACAAACATAACTTACCTTTAGATGATCTACGAAATAAATTGCTCAAAATGACCGCCGTTTCCACGAATACATAAGTTCACTCGTTTTTGTACTGAGCTAGTAGCAGCCGATAATTTTCTTGGATGGATATCATTTAAAATCCTTTAGGTAGCCCCACAGAAAAAAATCGAGAGGCGTTAGATCTTGTAATGTATGAGAAAAGTTTTTCGCGATTTCCGAGATTTCTAGTACTCAAACCTCAGTCGGTCCAGTAGAGACTTTTGATCCTTAAAGAAACAGGATCGATTGGCATCAAAAAAAGTTTTTGTTTAAAATTACCATTTTCTTGCTGACTGTACATTTTTTCCAAAATCTGTAAATGCAGTTCAGAATATCTTGAAAATTTATGGATAGTCTCCTAAAAGCCTTTTCCTGTAACTATGACGGTTAAGATACCTACCCTTACTGTCCCGTCTCAAAAATTCACCCTGTATATTTAAAAACACTTAGAATTACAGGGTACAAACGAAATTTGAACACAAAAGATACACAAAAAATAGCATATTAAAGGACACATAGTAAAGGACACATAGTAAAGGACACATTTCACAACAATAAACAATTCAGTACATGAAGATCATGCAAGAACTAACTGTATATTGCAAGGAAAATGCTGATAAAACCAAAATAAAGGAAATTAAACTGTTGTACTTCGATACTAGTAATTTCGAAATACCAAATGCTCAATTGGTTCTCAAACAAATATTTATTACAGTAAAAGACTTGAAAACCTGTAAAGCGTTGATTGATACTACTCGTAACTACGTACATAAACAAAGTACATGTCGTAACGAAAAACTATCACAAAGGGGCAGTCAGAGGTGATTCCGAGTAAATCACTGGAACACTTTTTTACGATTTTTACGTCTCGACGTGAATGTGGGCCTTAAGGGGCTCCACAATGCTAAACATAATGTGTGGATTCAGTTCGGTCAATGTAGATGGCAAACATTTGAAAAAAATATGGCGTGTTTGTGACTCAAGGAAATTATTAATTACACTTTATAAACAAACATACTTTCAATCTTCTATTACTTATATTACTTTTAAAAAAGCATGAATTTCACAAAAAAAGCGATTCAGTTTCTGTGTTTCAAAACCGATTGAAACGAAACCAACACACGCAGATACTAACGAGAAAAAAACATCTTTATTACATAAAGAAATTATACTTAATGTCTTAATGTAGCCACGATTTCAAAATTACTGAAGTTTTGCGTGCGCAGCATCTGATTAGAGCAGGAAAGAGAGTTAAAAAACAAACGCGTTAGAGCAGGACTGAATTTTAGCATAGTGCAGCCCCTTAACGCCGTACTTCGGACACAAATATGGATCCACAGCTTACGAGGCGTCGTTACGCGCAAACCTCTATACAAACGCTGTCACAATATTATTATAATATTTTAGGCTGAGTCCATTAACAGATCTGTCTAGATCAGGGGTGTCAGACTCAATTAACCAAAGGGCCATTTGCAAAATTTAGGGTGTGTTCGCGGGCCAGACTCAAAATATGTAAATAAACACTGAATTTGTGACATCTTTATTAAGTCCAGTTATTTACATACATACGTTTATCTGTACTAAAAAAGGCATTTATGAGGATCCAGAGACTTGACTTCTCTTGTTCTTAATAATTTCATTGAGGGTGTGGCACCACAGTGTAAACGCATAGCTACGTTCAGTTTGATCGCCCGCCGACATATTCACCCTGCGGTCCGTAATAGAATTACATAGATAAAAGCTATGAATGAATTAAAGTGTGAGCGATGACTGGTCCGTAATTTGTGAGCTAGCAAACGATGTGAAAGATAGCTTATGATTCGGACCGCATTAAAAAAGATACATCTTAACCATAACCTCTTATCACAGAATACAATACGATTATTTGATTTTATTTCGTCAAAGTGCCGTGATTCGTGATGGAACAAGAAGAGTTTGTAGCACTGTTCTTTAACGTAGACTCAGATAGCGACGAAAAAATATATATATGTACATATAAATTCTTCCTTTTCGACGAAAAGTTCCACACGACTTTTTATTTGTTTCTCTCAGGGCCGAATAAAACATATACTATGGTTTGTCTGATTTGAACTGCTGAAATAATGGAGCGAAAACGATTTTTGACATTCCATTCCGTTCAACGCTCACATCGCCTCACCTCCGTCGCATGAGCCATGAAAGTCATACGAATGAATGAATGCATTTGCTTCACTCATGGATTATTAGCCATTCACCTCATTCATTCGTAATCGATTTTAGCGAAATAATTCTATTTCGGAACGCGGGGTCAGAAAGTCAGTGCGATCGTCGGGCGATTTTTCTGTTAAAACCAAGCGCTCCCCTTGTGTTTCACTGCGATCACGATACTGAAGAGAACGCCGAATTTCAAACACGCGTAGTGGCATCGCACGTCGTGTATAAATTTGGATTCTGGTTGCGGGCCGGATCATTATAGTCCGCGGGCCGTATGTTTGACATGACTGGTCTAGATCTATGTTTAAGTCGAACTAAAAATCGTGAAATTTGAGTGATGTCTTAACAATAAACCCCTAACATATGTAAATTTAACGGTTATCGAATTGAATGAAACTTGAGGATAACAACATGATTATTGCAAAACTTATAGAGGTGAGCCGTTTTACAATAATCCTAAATTTAACGGTTTTTTACCAAAAGTGTAGCCGAATTTGCTTTTATTGTTTTAGATAAAATCAAAAAACTAATTCGAGTCAAACATCGAATATGTAATCTAGATTAATAATAACCTAAAATAATGTTTGAAAACCTTCGCAGTCTTGCCAAAAGGTGGTTGCTCCTGAAAAAAGTTTTCAATTTTGCGCCCGCGACGCAATCGGTACGATTGTATTGTCCTCGCAAGGTTCATAGAGCGTGCACTTTATAGAGAAATGAAACAGCATGACATTTAGCCACGCCCCCAAATGAGTTGTTTGCGTCATGATGTGTGTTCTTAAGGGGGTATATCGTCATAATCGACACTTTTTGAAGTGATTTATCTGCTGTTCAAAAGAAGTCCCAAGTTAAATAAATTAGTATTACAATAGTACAATTTTGGGACCTTTTTCTAGATTTTGGATTATCAGAAACGCGAATGGAGGAATTTCACTCGATAGAAATAATTATCGAAATGTGGTCTACACTTCTTTTGATATTCTGACAAATTGGGATATCATACAGACTTCAAAAATTAACATTATATCATTGCAGTATAGAAACGCAGAAAGAAAAGTAGGTAAATCTGGATGTGAGGAGCTCTGAACCTGACTTCAAAAATATTTATTTATATGGGTTTTAACAATAACCTAAATTATTGATTATGGAAATTTTCATAGATATTTTAGTTGATTTTGTATTAATTAAAAAACTGATTTTTTGACATTTTTCCCCGATTCCGTCCCTCTTGCACTACGGGTTTTTCGCTTGGAATAACGGGGACCTTTGCACGGACGATATATCACCTTAATGTGCCTTCCGAAGCAGACCGAACATAAATGTGCCCCTACGGGATTCGAAACCGCGACCTCCCGATTAGTGGTCAAGACATTCGAACCACTGGACCGCAGAGGCGGTCTACGTGCTTCAGACATTAACTTTGGCACAAAAATTGCATTAATTTTTAAAGCAGGGCAAAAAAAAAATTAAATTTCAAAATTGTTCATAATATTTCCAATACAAAATAGAAAAAAATCCTAAAAATAGAATATCAAATTGTTGATATTAAAGAGCTGATTGTAAAAATATAAAGCTTGTTTAGCTTGGTTATATTTACTTGCAACCATTTCGAGAAATTCTCACCATAAAAAAACCGGCCAAGTGCAAGTCAGACTCGCGTACGGTTCCTTATTGTGGATGATAAATTTAATTTTATAATTTATTTTACATTTCCTGTAATTTTTACGTAAATATATATTACCATGAATTTTTTCATATTTTTCGGGCCACCAGTTTTGGAGATAATTTTTTTTTGTTTTTCAAGTATATCTCGAAATAGATAGATTAAATATAGCCAAACTATATATTTTTAAACTCAGCTTTTTAATACCTACAATTTGATACCCATGGTGTATAATAAAATATTTTTTAAATTAATTTAACTTCTTTTTTTTATATTTCCCATTTGTGCTCAATTTTTTTTAAATCGCTGTAGTTTTCCTGTAATTGGCCAGTTATGATCTATGATCGTCATTTTTTTCTTATTTTTCATACATATTTATCGAAACCAGTGCCAGTAAATATAGTAAAAGTATATATTTTTACAATCAGCTTTTTAATGTCTTCAATTTGATACCCATATTGTATTTTTAGGATAATATTTTTTATTTTTGTCACTTTTGCTCTGGAAATATTTAGAACAGTTTCATATTTTTTTTTACACCGTATGTCTGCAAATTAATGCTATTTATGGTGCCAAATTTCATGTCTTTAACGGTGCTAAAGTTATGAGCCTGTGACAACGGACGGACGGACGGACAGACAACGGAGTTCACCATAAAGGTTCCTTTTGTACCTCTTAGGTACTACGGAACCCTAAAAATGTAAAAATGATGAAATGAAAAATATACGTGTCCTTTAAAATCCTAATGGTGAATTTTGTGTCGGTAGTTCTATTTTTTTTTTTCATTTAGAATACTTGTTTCGTATGACCAGAGATAATGTGATTTCATTTACAGATAAAACCAAAATAAATAAATATCTGTACATTTACACCTCTATAAGGAAAATTGCGCCAAAATGTGTGACACACAAATGATTTGCTAACAAGGCGACAATTTGCGAGTTTTGCCGTTTCAAAACGGTGTTTCGTATGTTGTTGATTGATGTCTTATTGTTGTAGGCGTCGTCGCCTCATTTCTGTCATTATCCTATTAACATTATTTACGGGTTTTAAATGACTCTGGATCAGTCAAGAATTTCATGTACTAGAAATAAACCCCTTCGGAATTCTCTTAACGGGCTGCACAATGCTAAAATTCAGTCTTGCTCTACCGCTTTTATTTTTTAACTGTCTATCCTGCTCTAATCAGATTTTGCGCACGCAAAACTTCAGTTATTTTGAAATCGCGGCTTTACTAGGACATTAACTATAATTTCTTTATGTAATAAAGATGTTTTTTTTTCTAGGTTTTGCAATATAGAAACTGAATCACTTTTTTCGTAAAATTCATGCTTTTTTAGAAGTATTATAATTGAAAGAAGATTGAAAGTATGTTTAATTATAAAGTGTAATTAATGATTGTCTTGAGTTAAAAAACTCACCATATTTTTTTTTATTTATAGATATGGAGCATATAAATAATAAAAACAATTAAAACACGATATATTTCGACTCCTACTGTGGAGTCGTCATCAGTCGAATGAGGTATAAATATGACATATAAAGAATATAAAAAAATTTAAAAAAGTGAAAATTATTATATCAAAATGCTGCGCAGCGACGATTTGAATGCTCAAAAGTATTTCGTTTAGGAGGTTCAGCTTGAAGATCCTTAAAAATCCCGTCTGCTTGGACTGTATGTAGCGACGAACCCTGGTTAGTCCTCAGTTGGATAAACTATGTTGGATGTGCCTTGGATTGAACTTATTATACTGTGTATGCACCTTCCTTTGGGATTCCTCTTAATTTGATTCTCTTGATGGTGAACTGAGTTTTCTTGTTTTTGTACTTTTGATGTTTATTGTATTAAACTTTATAAGGGTCAAAATATATCGTGTTTTAATTGTTTTTATTATTTATATGCTCCATATCTATAAATAATTAAATGCCATACAAAGGTAAAAATAAAAAATATATTTACTTGAATCATATTTTTTTTTCAAATTTTTGCCATCTTCATTGATGGAACTGAATCCAATGCAAAATCGATATTTAGCATTGTGGAGCCCCTTAAAAGCTTCAAAAATAATAACTTGACTACGAAATTTTCAATCGCCGTACGTAACCGTTATAAACAGGGATAGGATAATCGGATCGATATATACCTAAAGTTGGAAAAATCCTTGAAAAAGTTTGCAGGTGTGGAGACGGATTCTTAAAATATTATTTATTTTGATAGTGAAAATTACGGAAAGTGTAGTTCCATAAAAAAACATAAATATCTCTCAGGTCAAAGCTTAATGAATTGCCAAAAACACTAATATGTTAAAATATAAGGTGAAGAAAATCAAGTTTCATATCTATCAGTGTATCGCAACTATTTTGAGTGGATGGACAGTTTTGTATACAATTTGTATAAAATGTAAAAGTATGTTCTTAACAAATTACTGATAATAGAATTACACATATATAACTTTAATTATATATAATAAATGAAAGAAAATTTTAAACTTGAAATATATTTCGGCGTATACTTGACTGATGACGGCCTACTAAGGGCCGAAATATATTTCAAGTTATAAATTTCCTTTTATTTATTATATATATTTAAAGTTATATATGTGTAATTCTAAATAAAAGGCTAATACAGGCATATACATATTTATTGAGAATAGAATTAGTATTTCAATTTCATAGCACAGTTTTTGTTCTCTAAATTAGGCATTTCCATGTACTCCCCCATCTACCCTATTGTGACGTCAGTGCGACAAGATTGCGGAGTCTAGTTATCATTCCAGTTTGCTCATAAAGTTATAGGTTCTTTATCTCATCTGTCACTCGTCACACTGGTCGTCAGACGTGGTCCCAGGGTCAATATGTTTGCGTTGGGTCTGGTTACTTGCTTCTTTTGTTGACCTTACTTCAGTTTACCTCAGACTCATAGTCATAATACTATGGCGAAGCCTGATGAAGGTCACTCTTAAGTTGACCGAAACGTCGAGGTTTTCTCGCATAAATCATAGTGAGTCTTAGCTGTGTTAGTGGCGTGCACAGAACTTTCTTTCCGATAAAGCAATCAGAAGGTCAAGTTTGACAATAAAAAAAATATGAAAAAATTTAAATAACACTGAAAAAAAAAAGTTTGTATGAAAATGTTCACTCTAATAAAGGCAGTGCCTACCCTGGCGTCATACAAACTTATTTTTTTCAAAGTGTCATTAAAAATTTTTCATATTTTTTTTATTGTTGTACTTGACCTTCTGATTGCTTTTCCGGAAAAAAGTTCTGTGCACGCCACTGCTATTTCGTTATCATAATACTACTTTATTAGCTACTATTATTCATATTTAAGGCTTTGGATTTTGTAATATTAATAATAAAAAACAAAGACTTGAACATCGAAGATATTGCCCGGTAGGGTCGATCGGCTTTCCACTTTCTTCAAATTTCACATCGTAACAGTGAAATTAATTTGAATCGATGTATAAAAAGCCCAAATAAAAATAATGAAAAATATTGGACTACATCTTATGCTGTCCCACTTGATTCAGAGCTTAACAAAAATTGGCAAAATTTCTTCCATTAATACGGAAGTAAAAAAAAATTGATTGTTTAGTTTTTGTATTTTTTTTAGTTAAATCTTCGTGTTACTAATTAACAACAATCGGTTCAAAGTAATTTCACTATAACGATGTAAAATTTGAAAAAAGTTGTAAATCGATGCACCTTATTGCCGGGGCGAAAAGAACGAAAGGAACTGCGGTTTCCTTTTAAGGAACCCTAAACTCTGTTAAAGATACACACAAGTACTTGAGTGATTGCGAATCGTAAATAGTCATTAAAGCCATAACGTGCCCGATGCGATGTTTGAATAACATTTATAAGTTTTGTGGGTTTGCAAATTATCCCACTAAAGGAAAGATAAAACTTAATTCGTCTTCGTCACACAATGAAGGCCATCTATCTGTTTTAGGGTTCCGCTAAAAAGCAGACACATTTATTGCAAAGTTTTAGTTTTAGTGTTCGTCGTATACTAAGAGGTAGGATAGTTTTAGTGTTCGTCGTATACTAAGAGGTAGGATAGTTTTAGTGTTCGTCGTATATTAAGAGGTAGGATAGTTTTAGTGTTCGTCGTATACTAAGAGGTAGGATAGTTTTAGTGTTCGTCGTATACTAAGAGGTAGGATAGTTTTAGTGTTCGTCGTATACTAAGAGGTAGGATAGTTTTAGTGTTCGTCGTATATTAAGAGGTAGGATAGTTTTAGTGTTCGTCGTATACTAAGAGGTAGGATAGTTTTAGTGTTCGTCGTATACTAAGAGGTAGGATAGTTTTAGTGTTCGTCGTATACTAAGAGGTAGGATAGTTTTAGTGTTCGTCGTATACTAAGAGGTAGGATAGTTTTAGTGTTCGTCGTATACTAAGAGGTAGGATAGTTTTAGTGTTCGTCGTATACTAAGAGGTAGGATAGTTTTAGTGTTCGTCGTATACTAAGAGGTAGGATAGTTTTAGTGTTCGTCGTATATTAAGAGGTAGGATAGTTTTAGTGTTCGTCGTATATTAAAGGTAGGATAGTTTTAGTGTTCGTCGTATACTAAGAGGTAGGATAGTTTTAGTGTTCGTCGTATACTAAGAGGTAGGATAGTTTTAGTGTTCGTCGTATACTAAGAGGTAGGATAGTTTTAGTGTTCGTCGTATACTAAGAGGTAGGATAGTTTTAGTGTTCGTCGTATACTAAGAGGTAGGATAGTTTTAGTGTTCGTCGTATACTAAGAGGTAGGCTAGTTTTAGTGTTCGTCGTATACTAAGAGGTAGGCTAGTTTTAGTGTTCGTCGTATACTAAGAGGTAGGATAGTTTTAGTGTTCGTCGTATACTAAGAGGTAGGATAGTTTTAGTGTTCGTCGTATACTAAGAGGTAGGATAGTTTTAGTGTTCGTCGTATACTAAGAGGTAGGATAGTTTTAGTGTTCGTCGTATACTAAGAGGTAGGCTAGTTTTAGTGTTCGTCGTATACTAAGAGGTAGGATAGTTTTAGTGTTCGTCGTATACTAAGAGGTAGGATAGTTTTAGTGTTCGTCGTATACTAAGAGGTAGGATAGTTTTAGTGTTCGTCGTATACTAAGAGGTAGGATAGTTTTAGTGTTCGTCGTATACTAAGAGGTAGGATAGTTTTAGTGTTCGTCGTATACTAAGAGGTAGGATAGTTTTAGTGTTCGTCGTATACTAAGAGGTAGGATAGTCTTAGTGTTCGTCGTATACTAAAGGTAGGATATTGTGTCTCTGCTCAAATTATCGTAATTTCTTTTCAAATGGTACATGGTGTAGTTAATTTATTACGTAAGTCAGATTTGGATTTTTTTTGACCCCCTCCCTGTCCTATGTAACAAACAATAAGATTTAATTAATGAAATATAATTTTAAAAGAAGTATGAATCAAAATATTTTAATAAATTTATAGATAGGCGTTGAAAAAAAGACAAAAATTGAGGAGGAAAAAAAATCGATAAGGGCGGGTGCTAGGTCAGATAAAGGAACAGCAACTGAACAATATGTTACATGATCTTACGTAAGAACAATCTAGACCCTCTCCCTTCCGCGTGTAAAGAAAATAAGATTGTGCTAACCCCTTCCCCTACCCCTGTCAGGTGGTAGAGTTGATGCCGGGCTCGACTGTGGAGGTACCACCATCTTACTTGGAGACCCCCTCGAAGTAATTCGGGGGAGAGTAAGAGGACAGCTCACAGGCAAAAAACCAGGAGGCCCACCATGTCTGGGACCGATGGATGGCGGTACATCCATCCCTAATAGCCGGGCCTTATATGGAACAGACTGGTGACGGGCAGCAGCGTCACTGGTGGGTTCCGGCACCGCGCTCACTAACCTGCCTGCCCAGCGTGTGTGAGTATGGGCAATTCTTCCAGGATGTCCGCCGGGAGTGGTAAAGTCCTGGAAAGGCTTATGTCCAGCAGTGGACGAACTAGGCTGATGGATGGTTGGACCCCTTCCTCCTTAAACGTTTTCCGTAATAAATGACCAGCACCTATCGAATTATTTTGTTTCTTAAATTATAAATGTAACCGCCCTTAAATTACGAGTCAACCGTTTTTGCATAATTATGGAATTCTGTTCATTTATTGATACAGTTATATACCAAATAAAATAATTATCTTAAATTCCAAGTTTTCACTGAACAGTTAACACTCGTACACCCTCTTTTCACAGACGTTAAAACCGAAGAATGCATTTGAAATTTTAACTCCTTGCTAAACAACCTTCTTTCTGAATTCCAGAGCGATTCAGTGAGCTACTTCTTCGAGGATCTAGAACGTATTGCGCGACCAGACTACGTGCCCACCCACCAAGACATTCTGAACTGTCGGAAAGCGACGAAGGGCATAACGGAGTGCACGATGAACATCAATAATGTGCCCTTTGTGTTCGTGGACGTCGGTGGACAGCGGACACAGAGGCAGAAGTGGACGCAGTGCTTCGACTCTGTCACGTCGATACTGTTCCTGGTCTCCTCGTCGGAGTTCGACCAGGTGTTGTCCGAGGACAGGTGAATGTTCTTACTTTCCTATTACTGCCTTTTCGTCTGCCATAAAAATCCCGTCTTGCGAATGTAAATTTTTTCATGTGAATTCCGAGCAACCTGTATAAGACGTGTTTAAAACTGTACACATGTTGCGTCAATGTATGTAGCCCTTTGCGAGCAAATATGCAAAGTTGATTTATTAGTATTTAGAAGTTTAAAACGAAATGAAAACACGGCCCAGCCAACATTGGTGAGGCCATATCCGGCCTATAAAATTCGCTGCGAGTTATTTAGAGAGTTGGCGAAAGACATCAAATAATAAGGAACTAAATATTACTTCACCGAGTTGAGTGCGACCGAAGCACGTAACGGCGAAAAGAAGGTGTATCCATTTAAACTTACTTTAATGGAAGTAACATTAAAAAAAATGTAAAGCAATAAAAAATATACAACTATAATATACAAGGTGACTTTTTGATCATCGTCCAAATTCATACTGGAGACTTGATAAGTGAGCAGTATCTTGGATCAATAATAATTTAGGTGAAATTCGTAACATGAAATTTCGACATCCTATAGTAATTCACTTCCAGTCCCGAGTGAATCACTATGGGGAGTCGAAATTTTATTTAACGAATTTTACAAAAATTATTATAGATCCAAGATACTGCTCACTTATCAAGCCTCCAGTATGAATTTGGACGATGATCAAAAAGTCACCTTGTATAATGGGAAATTATTAATCGGGTGAATAAAAATATAACTAGCGACTTGAAGTGTTCGGAATAAATACCAAAGCGTGCGACTAAAAATACTGAGTGGGCGAATTTAAAGTATGAAATCGAAAATATTACACCAAAAGTCAAAAAATAGGTGCGACGACGAGCGAAGCGAGGAGTGTGTTAGGTTTACATGTAATATAAAATAAGGACCCGAGCGAAGCGGAGCGGAGCGAGGCGACGTCCCTAGTTTTATTACTTAAAATTAAATTGTCACTAAAATAGAAAATTGTTCGCCTGAGAATTATTCAACTCAACTCAAATTTGTATTTCAAGTCGCCGTTTTCAACGTTTTTATTCGCCCAGTCTTTCGCCCACTTAGTATTTTAGTACGCTATATTCAGTATTTTTGACACATTAAATTTGAATTTATATTCGCTCGTTTAAATACTACCCATATATAAATACAAATATTGCGTCCTCCAAAAATAATACTTTCCACTACAAAAATTATGTTTCGTAAGGTATTCTGGGTTGTCATAAAAAAAAAACTAGAAAGGTTATGGCGGTCGCTCCGCTACGTTCCGTGACTCGCCATACCTAACCATCTAACCTAACCTACCGGCCCTCTTATTTCTATAAAAAGCTTTTAGTGGAAACTTTTATTTTTAAAGTTCATTTATTATTAATATTATAATGCAAATTATCAATTTTAAAGCTAAGCTAAGCTCAATTTTAAATTGGATACAATTATTTTTATAGTTCATTTACTTAGAGCCCAAAGAAAAGTATGGCTCATATTTCAACTGGGAATCCCGAACTAGTCGAATCGCAGAATAATTGAAAGTATTTCAAGTGTTACGTCGTAAACAATCAATGGGTTCCGCTAACGGAGTTGAGCACTCACTCATGTTCGTATTTTTTTGGTGACGTCATCGGTTGTTTTCAGTGTATTTCTCGGAAACCTAGTCTAATTTTGTATTTACACATTTACATAAAATATCAGCCAAATTGAATTAGTAGATTTTGTTGTTGGCGGATGGAAGCGGGGATAATATAAATATGCAGTGGCGTGCACAGAGTTTTTACACAGGGTAGACATAAAAACCGGTCAAGTGCGAGTCAGACTCGCGTACCTAAGGTTCCGTATCGTGGATGAAAAATGTAATTTTGTTTTCGTGAATTTCTAAACTGCTATATTATTCCTGTAATCTTTACGTAAGCACATATTACCATGATTTTTTTTTATTTTTCGATCAACCAATTTTAGAGATAAGTTGAGGGACATCAATTTTTTTTTGTAGTTTTTCGAGGATTTCCCAAAATAGAGGCAAGTAAATATAGCTAAGCGGCATCGTTCCAAACAGTTTGGTTATTTGAACATAACAAGCAGAAGAAACAAAACAGTCGATTAGTATGTTTACAACCTGTCAGCCAGTTAAATGTTTCATATTGTTTTGGATTGAATTTTCTAGTTGCTTTACCTTTTATTTGAATCCGGTACGAAGCGGCTTTTCTCGATTACTTCTTTTTTTTCAGCATAACACAGTTTTGAAAACGTACCATTTCTTAATTTTTGCACACACACATTCCCAGCACAACTTTCACAGTAGTTACTACCACCACTAGCCATTTTTTGCAATTTTTAGACCCAATTTTATTTTATTTATACTGCTTGTCATCAATTTGCGTAACGAACGAACGCAAAACAATAATGGATGGCGCCGGCTCAGCTGCTAAGGCGGCTTCGTAAGACTTCGGTAATTTTCGGTGAATGTCGTAAAACTAAAAAGACGTCGTCTTTTTGCAGAGTTTTCGCATACATGTCGCACGCAAACAAGCAAAAGCTTTTGCATTTGTGTGCCATGTACTTACAGTAACGCACACAACAAAGATACTGTTGGAATAATGACCCACACATAAAAGCCGGTACTGGCCGGTAGCCACCATTCCGCGATGGCTGGTCCGAAATTGAATTACAACGAATCATAAGCCATTCACTTCATAGTCTTTCGTAATCGATTTTAGCGATGTAATTCTATTTCGGAATGCTCGAGCATAGATACTTTATCTATGGCTGGAGTGAGCGAGCGAATCGCAGCTGTGAACTGAGACTCGCAGTTCCCGCTAATGACAATAGATGGCGGTCGGTGTGGCTACACTTTTTTTTTACGATATGCGTAAAAATGCGTAAATGATGTGTATTTGTCAGGGTAGACAGTGTCTTTTTGTCTGTATGGACTGCACGCCACTGTAAATATGTCGTGGGTAGATAGTAATATATCGAAAATAATTTCACCAAAAATTATACAAATTGCTAAACTTTGCGTAAAACTAGACAATGGTATCGATTCGGCATAACACGACTTAACTTATTTGACAGGACTAACCTTATTTTAAGCGTCCTGTCTTTTTCTTTCTTTATCGAAAAGACAAGGATAGAACGCTTAAATTAAGTTTAGTCCTGTCAAATAAGTTAAGATGTGCTACACCGAATCGGTACCAATATTCACAATATCTTGACGGCTAATATGATGGTGTTTCATGAAATTTTGAGCATTTTGGGCTGTATAGAGAGTTAGATGTCACTAGATAATACTTATGAAAAAAAAATATTAGGTCTTAACCAATTAAATTGCCGTTTTCTATGGAGAATTTGAAGGAAACTGAATTTTCAGTACTAACATTTTTTATGTAATTTTTTATGTGTATAAATGAGACAACATTAAGCTAGCAGCAACATTAATTTAATTTTGAAAAGTGTCAACTGTAAAAAAACTATTACGAATCTTATCATGGAAATGGATGGTATTTAGGACGAACTGTTTTTGAAGATTAAATTTTTATAATCAAACTGAAAACAAAAACAAAATTTAAAACGTAGATGTAAAACCTTGAAATCAACTTTCAAACAAAAAACAAATAATTGAAATAGCCATCAAAATGTAACGTTTCGTATGAAGAATGCGTTACGCCAGGGCCACAGCTTAAGGCTTCTGGCGGCGCTTCTTGCTGCGCTTCCAGGCGGTTTTTGCGACGGGCTTTGCCCTGCCACGACACCCGTCGGCGCCTTCATGTATAGCGCGCTCGCTCGCTCAATGCGCTCGACACTAGGTTCGTCCTGTGCGGTCGATCACTGTTTCAACCGCCCGCCTCCCCGCATACCGCCGTCGTCGCGAGAGCGCAAGTCACTCGAAGCCGGACAAGACGCGCGAGCGGCGACCCATGGCTGGCTCTATACAACTTGATCTGGTACTTGTGTCCATGAATACTATCGGAGAAAATCTGCAATCTCACTTTTCGCACGTATTGCAATGGTTGCAAAAGCGAATAGTGGGCCAGCGGTCGTTTTAAGGGTTCCGTACCTAAAGGGTAACCAACGGGACCCTATAACTAAGACTCCGCTGTCCGTCTGCCACCTGGCCGTATCTCATGAATCGTGATAGTTAGACAGTTGAAATTTTCACAGATGATGTATTTCTGTTGCCACTATAACAAGAAATAATCAGAATAAAATAAATATTTAAGGGGGCTCCCATACAACAAACGTGACGGAACACTTCGTGCACGAGTCCGTCTCGCACTTGGCCGGTTTTTTTTAATGGCACGATAAGAGATTTCATTCGTTTTAAATTTACGGGCCGTGTGAGGTCAGACAAATATGCCAAATATAACATTAATATGACATTTCAGCTAATCTTTCAAGTTTTTACGGACTCATCCTCTGTTTACTTTGAGATGATAAGATAGTTGTTATATTACATACAAATGTACTTCGTATAGACAAATACGTCCATGAGACTAGCCTTGATTGTAGATAAACCATACAATTAGCGGAGCCAGTGGCGTGTACAGAACTTTTTGCTGGAAAAGCAAACAATTGGTCAAGAACAACAATAAAAAAAATATGAAAAAATTTAAATATCACTTTGAAAAAAAAAATTGTATGACGCCAGGGTAGACAATGTCTACCCTAGAGTGAGAATTTCCTATACAAACTTTTTTTTTCAAAGTGATATTAAAAATTTTTTATATTTTTTTTATTGTTGTTCTTGACCAATTGTTTGCTTTTCCAGCAAAAAGTTCTGTGCACGCCACTGAGCGGAGGTAGGAGTCTAACGGAGTGGGGAGGACAGGGGCGCTTCTATCTAACTCTGCGTTGCCTCACGCCACAAAATAACCACTTACAGAATGTTCACTCCGCATCATGAATAGCGAAAACAGACGCACGCACACATAGATGCGTACGTACAACAATCTCGGAGATACTCGGGTGAATGCCAATACGAAATTCTGCCGAGATCATCATACGTACGCGTCTATGCATGTGTGCGTCTGTTTTCGCTCCGTCGTCGAGTCGGCCTTCTGGTAGTATCTATTTTGTGCCCACGCTCCCTTCGTACCGCGGGCGATCCGCCAATTGTATGGTTTATCTTTTTTATCTATAGCATGTTTCTTCATTGGCATAGATTAAATTGTGTTAAGGTGTGTTAATTCGCAAACGATTTCGAGATTTAGGTTTAATAAGTCGTATTTGCGAAGTTTTGATCTTAAAAAGCTCATGATGACGAATATTTTTACGCAAAGGCTGCAACTTCCATTTGCCCTCGTGTGACGTCACTTGAGTAATGGCTGTTTAGAAATGTGTCATTTGCTATCAAGATACATTTGCTTCAGACTAATTTGACAGCTAGATGACAGATGAGTAGACAGACAGAGACAGACGATTGTTTTTATAAGCAATCACATATCACAATCAGTAAATCAGACATAATGTCTAAAATTCTCAAGTGTCTATTCATACGTCTATTTATAGTATTTTTTTAGCAAAAGTTAAAATGTTGGCTCACCAAAGACGTTGTTTAATAACAGTTCATTACTACTTCTAGAAATTTAATTGGGCAGGCTTTCAATTTATTATTCTGGGTAGAAAGTAATGTTTTTTTTTTCCTGAAATGGCAGCACTTTAGCTGCTTTTGGGGCCTTTAAAATTTATGTTTTTTTTTAAAGAAAACTCAAGACTACTACAATTTATTTTCTGCCAATCTGCACAACAGATTGTTGGCAGATGAGCTCTTAGTCAACTTAGATATAAATAATAAGTACTTACAATTTATATACTTATGGTAGCTACTTACAGTAGAAGCTATACAGATACACATACCTAAAGTAGAGCCACTGAGTGATGGCACTTATGACAGCTGCATTTAGTGATGAGGTACATTTTAAATTTCGGTTAAAAATAAAAACCAAGTGTGAGTTTACTCAACATTAGACACGTCATTCAACATTCAACATAATGATACAAAAGGAAAATGTGTCAAAACCAGTGGCGTAGCTATCGGAGGGTTATGCGGTGTAGTGCCCCGGGGCCCCCAAGAGATGTTTAAATATCTAAATCGAAAAAAGTATTTTACTATCATTTATTTTCGTTTAGTTTAACTTCGTCATTTGTTTTGTTTTTAATCAAATATTATTGCGTAACTTGGCGACCTCAAACACGACCTATAAAAAATGAGAAACTTTTAAAAACAAAATCTTTGTTTCTATACGAATTCTATTGCACAATAAAGCAACACTCAAATCGAAAAATAATAACCGAAACAAGTAGTACATCACTATCAACAATGAAGTATTACATTTTTTAATTGACACTTGCTTATAAATAATTACGATACTTTGTAGGCATTTAAACGTCATATGCGCCATCACTCAGTGGCTCTACTGTACGCTTGTCTCCAACAGAAGTAGTCAATGACAATGTTTTCGTCTGTTACAATCCCGGTACACCATTCGATTCTTCCACATTATTATTCAAATTCAACAAAGTAAATTTTCCACTTTTCCAGAAAAACGAACCGTTTGGAGGAGGCGCTGAATATATTCGACACGATCGTGAACAACGTCAACTTCAAGGGCATCTCCATCATCCTGTTCCTGAACAAGTCCGACCTCCTCGCGCGGAAGGTTGCCAGCAAGGAGACCGACATACGCTGGTTTTACCCGCAGTTCTCAGGTGACCCTCACAACCTGCGCGATGTTCAGACCTTCCTCCTGAACATGTTCGCGAACGTTCGCCGCGAACCAAAGACGACGCTCTACCACCATTTCACGACCGCCATAGACACACACAACATAGAGGTTGTGTTCAACTCCGTCAAGGACACGATCCTGAACAGAAACCTGGAATCTCTGATGCTGCAGTGATAGTGGAAATTGTGATAGCAATATTGTGGTTCTCGTTCAAAGCATATTTTTATGACATTCCTAAGGAATGTTATTGTTTCGTTTTATTGATGCATAATAGTGAAAAGACAAAAATTGTGATGTATAAATACAATGGGCCTATATCTGTAGGATCTTTTTTAACTGGCTTGTATTTGTTTACTAAATACAGAGATTTCTTAGCGATGTATAGTATTATGGTAATGTTGTAATTATAACAATTTGTATATCAGTATATTTATGACCAAAAAGTAGATTTTGCACAACATGAAATGTATTATTACGATCACTTTGTATAATTACTATGCTTATAAGGAATGAGTATCGGACGCAGGTATACTATTGACATAGATACACTTAGTAAGCTTGTAGCCTTGGCTTTATGATCGGTTTTTGTACTCGTGTTAGATTATAAAATACGTTTATTCAATTGAAATTCTCAGGCTCAAATTAATGGAGAACAAAACTTTGAAAAAGATATAATACGCATAGAAATATTCGGCAGTATTCGTATTCTCAAAAGTAGCCGAATCATAAATTGTAAGAGCCTATCTTTGCTCTGTCATTTTGAAACTTGTTAGAGAGAAAATAGGAGTCAAAGTAATTTTAGAACATGTGCAAAAATTCGGAACCGGAAGTCATTAAGGGTATCATTTTGGTTGTGTATAGCCGATTGGACGTGTACTATCTTCCATGGAGTGTATAGAGAGTGGAAATACGACCTTTGTCGAAGAGTCGTGAAAATTCCTACGCGCATTATTTAATTGGTACCACTAGCTTTTTTATTGCACTAATTTTACGTGAAAAAGATAATTTTTGTAACACGAAATCATTAGCTTACAGGGATTCCGAACTTTGCTCAGTCAATATATCTTCGCTTTTAAGGCGCTGCCACTTTAGAAAAAATATAATTTTTTACTTGCTAGAATAACTATTGAAAATCTGCTCAAGTAAATGTCCAGAAATAGCAATGAACTATTTTTAGCAAGTTTTCAGAAACAACGTCTTTAAGCTAGAATTTGAACTTATGCCAAAAGCGGCCGTTTTTAGCAAAAGTTAAAATTTTTGCTCATCAAAGACGGTGTTTATAAAAACTATGCTATGTAAAAATAGTTCATAGCTATTTTTAGACAATTACTTGAGCATATTTTTAATAATTATTCTAGCAAGTAAACCATTTTTTCTAATGTGGCAGCACTTTCGCATGTTGTAACGCCTTAAGGGGAAACGAGTCAAATCCTCTACGAAACGTACAACTTAAGATGGTTCTTCTTATTTTTGAATTAAAGATATTAAATAAATGTGATTTATGGCATTTCGCGAACATAGTTGAATGTCAGTTAGGCTTTTTCGGCATAATTTTGTTATTTTATGCATTACTTTGTTAGTGTATGGGCACATAAACTTAAAAGACGCTTTTAAGTATGCGAGCCCATACATTTACAATGTAATGCATAAAATAACAAAATTTTGCCGAAAAAGCCTAACTGACATTCAACTATGTTCGCGAAATGCCATAAATCACATTTATTTAATATCTGTAGATCAAAAATAAGAAGAACCATCTTGATTTGTGCGTTTCGTAGAGGATACGAATCGTTCCCCCTTAAGGATAATTCAAGTTAAATACAAGCGTTCATAACAGTAATAACTAAACGACCGGTCATTAGCTATGTGGAATGGGGTTTTAATTAAAGGCTTAAGAGTTTTGTTATAGCGATGCGAAGCAGCGACGAAGAGCATAATTGATTAGAATACAAATGATATCTTTGACTATTCAATAAAAAAAATAGGTGCCACATAACCGGCTCAATTTTATAGGTACTTTATATGTACTCGTAGGTGTAAAGGGTAAGTTTTTGAGTTTGGCAACATCGGCGAGTCATGGGGAAATAAGTTTCGATTTCTTGGTAAAAGTGTAAAGCGTTACTCAAAATTATGGATTCTATTAAAACTGTAATACTCTGTGATTAAAATTGTATTAATGTTAGGCTGTAAACAGCAACGAAGAATTTTTATAGAAAAATTGGAACTTGACTTTTTTAATCTGCAGTCGTGACGCGAATTGGAGTTTTGATAATTTTATCGATATTCTATCGACCAAAAGTAACTTTTAAACCATACACTGACTTTTTATAACTTTCCTTAAGGGCGCACCGAGCGTTTGCCTTTGTCTCTGTCTTTTCTTTACGTATAAAGAGTAAAGAAAATAACCAAACTTTACACTTTTTCAATGTTTTTCATATCATTTTCGGCATATTGTTCTTAAATAAAAAACTATCGTGTATGAACGCTCCAGTCGTCCATGAACTTTATTTTAGTAAATGAATCATAATTTCAAATTACTTATTTATATACAAAGGTAGGGAAATATAGGAAAAAATTACTCGACAAGAGGTAACTGCGAATTTATTCTATCGAGCCAACTTTATCAAATCGTGTTTCCATCGTGTATACAGTCTAGTATGTATACCCAATAATACCAATATATTTCCCTAGATTTTAATTTAATTGTTTACTACTTTAAACAAGGGTTATAAAAACGTGTTTGTATGTGTTTAAAGCTCGGTGCGCTCTTAAGATTTATTGTTTTTATTTTCACAAAAGATTCCGTCCCTTAGCACGATTTATTTAAACAAAGATATGTAATCTCCTTAATTTCAGTCATCTTTTCGTCTATTTGTAAATAAATATTTACTTAAATAAGCGGGCACAAATTTTATATATTTTTCCATTGAATTTAATTGTAAAAAATAAATATTTCTACATTAAACGATCTGCAATCGTTCATTTGATTATATCTTTATAATGCATAATCAATTACGATCATAATAATTATACTCAGTTAGATTTATAAGTTGAAATAAGTTTTAGCATATTTATTTACAAAATAGCTGGTAAATTTGGATAATTATTTTGATAATTTAGATAGTCTTATCTATTTATTATTTTGTAAATGGTACATAAAGATTTTTTTGAGGCTATCTATGTAAATACCTCTTAGTTTAATAGTGTATTTCGTTTCTTTTTAAAATATTTTTTTATCACGGAATTTTCACACAGTCTTTTTATTCTGAGGGAATGTTTTTGATTGTAAATTGCAGTGATAACTTGCATTTAAACTTAGTGCCATTTTGTGGTGCAAACAGTGTTGCCACTGAAAATAAATTGATAAATCTATGCCTATAATAATAATTAATTCACAGGGCTATGGAATTTATTGGTGAACCGATAGAAATCTGACCTGGGCCAGTACAAAGAGAGCTCAACTATCTACTCTAGCCAACTAAAGTTTTACAGGACAGGTATCTTCAAATATAACCACATAATCTACTGATTACCTCACTAGCTCAAAAACAGTGCCTTTGTTGCTTAAAACCAGTGAGCAAAAGTCAATTTTGCTCACTCAGTGAAAAAGTAATTTCTATCCTTATTTATACAGTTTTACGTCTCTGGATACTTGTTATTTCGACCCAGACATAATTTTTTTTCACACAAAAATAAGCGGGTTGTGTCATATAAACAACCGTAAATTATCTAAGTGGATACTTCTTATGCCAGCTCTTTCAATAAATGGCGGCCATAAATATCATAAAACGAGTTTGTCAGTTAATTCGTTCGAAAATATAATTTCTTACATCTTGCATTTTCTCGCTAGTGAGGTAAAACGTTGTATGTGTCACACGAGAGCAAAGTAATTTGTTTCTTGTGCCTTTGAATCCCTTACTACGCTCAGGATTCTAACTTAGAATCTTTTTCGAGATTCAAACTCGGCACTCGCAACAAAAACTAACTTTGCTCTCTTGCTGCACAAATAACTATTCTTATTTCTCTTGCAAACCTTGGTGTGAATTTTGTATAGGCAGAACCAATATTTTTACATTTCCGCAATCTTGTTTCTTAGGCAGTGTTAACATTCTATTATGTGGTATCATTTACCTGTTCATTTACACATTAATATCTAAAATCAGCGTCAAGTTGACGAATGTATAGGTGTACTGGGCAAGTCAGCCTCTGGTTGGTTTACGTATAAAGTATAAACAATTAGTGCCAAGAAAATAAGCGGTTGAGTTTGCGGAAGGTAATAATGAAGAAACTCTGAATACATACCAACTGTTTGTTTTCTTGGTTCTATTATAATTTATAACAGTTTTGATACAAACGCATGTATATTAGAAATAATCATGTTTCCTTATTGGTGCTGGGCAACCGGGCAGTCACTCGTTTTATGTAAAGCCGCGTACACATTATCTGCAACACAACATGCAACCTAACGTGCAATGTGACATCCCATACATGTTCGCGAACACACTAAAAACAAATGCGTGCGGAAATGTGCCTGCCGGTTTTTTGGACGAACAGAAAGGCGCGCGCAGTGAGGTTGTAGACGAATATTCGTAGAGACGTGCGCACTGCGAACATACAGTACCTACAAACCAACGCATAAACCAACCAAAGATATCATAATGATATTATTACAAAGAGGTCAGTGCGGGAATGGGTGTTCATAGAAGCAAGAAGCGCACGGAGCGTCCAAAGCGTTCGCATTACATTGCAATGTTGCATGCGCCTTGCATGTTGTGTTGCAGATAATCTGTACGCGGCTTAATGCACGATTTTGGGCTCATATTGAAATATCACTAAACTGAAGTTTTAATAAACATAATGTAATAAGTTGTTGAAATATTGTTGAAACAAGTGAATGGTGATTTGTTAGTCATGCATGACATGAGATATTTATCTTTGGGATGGACGGTGACATTGTGGCCATTTTATAAAAAAATATTTTGATATCGACTTCGTGTATCGTTATTGATTTAAAAATTTCAAGATATTTTTGCTGCGTTTATATACAGGGTGTAAACGGACTGCTATCTTTAAATTATAACATAGATTCCAATGATTATACTGGACAACTTTTCCAAAGAAACTAGCGCAAATAAAATGAAGTTAAAATTTAAATTATTTTCTCTAAACAATTGAAATCTTTAATAATAATAATAAAAATCATTATTGCACAAGATAAAATTTCTGTTCAGGTGAGCTTAATACTATTTTGTATTTCCTACCAGCTAACCTTTGGTTATAGGCAATTTGTAGAGGGTAGGTTAGTGCCATGTTGTCAAAATAATATTTGTATAGCTAGATATATTACTTTAATGCTTAGTAAACTATATTTTTGTACCTACAAAAATACTGCTACTTAACAGTTTACATGCATACTATAAAATGAATAAATTAAATAAGAGAATTTGTCTAATTTTCATTATGAATTCTGTATGGGCATGTGAACTTTCTTCATTTGCGCGTGTAAGTTTCTTTGGGAAAGTTGTTTAGTATGATCAGTAAAGTATGTGGTTTTATTTAAAGATAGCGGTATTTGGAGAATCTGGATGACCTTGCCAGTTGCACATTCGTTTTAACATTAAATTATAAATGATATCGAAATAGTATTAAAGTCGCTAACAATTTTTTACGGAATAAAACCAAAGCACGTGAGAGGCATTCGGGTGGCATTTAAAATTTGAGTTTTGGTGGTATATTTGGCCAAGTATTTTTAAGTTCTCCAAGACTTCAAATAGGTTATAATCTTATACAATAATCTTGCACAACCAGGAGAATAGGGATAAAGGAAATGGACTGAGTGCGAACGTAAAATGGACCTAAAGTTGTTACTACTATTTTCAAGCCTTGTCTAATGAAATTGACCTTTACTGCAATAATTATAAAGTACATACGGTTGATAAAAAAGAATTAGGTGTTCGGTAAAGTTGAGTGCTTTTGAAACAGCCTCTGTACTCCCAAAAAGATTTGGTTGATCGTTTATCGTTCCAGTGTAAGTCTATCTGTGACAAAGAGTGGGATAGAGATGAATAAACGACTGAACGATAATATAATCGATCGAATTTTTTCACTTCGGAGTAGGTCAGGTCTCAAATGTTTCTGGGCAGTCGGGCGATGTGATGGAAAATTAGCATAATAGTATGTCATAAAGTTTTTAATTATTATTGCCTTTTTGTTGGCTTCAATGTGTTACAAGACAAGAATGATCATTCGATGATCACTTACGCCAGGGCCACAGCTTCAGGCTTCTGGCGGCGCATCTCGCTGCGCTTCCAGGCGGTTTTTGCGACGGACTTTGCTCTGCCACGACACCCTATACTTCATGTATAGCGCGCTCGCTCGCTCAAAGCGCTCGACACTAGGTTCGTCCTATGCGCTCGATTACTGTTTCAACCGCCCGCCTCCCCGAGAGTGCAAGTCACTCGAAGCCGGACAAGACGCGCGAGCGGCGACCCATGACCCGCTCTATACAACTTTATACATTTGTTCTCTCCGCCCGGCGCCGTCGCAAGAAGAACCGCTTGGCGCGCCTCTCGAAGCCTGAAGCTGTGGCCGAGGGGTTAGAGGTCACAATTTTATCAAATTATTATTGTTATTATTATATTTAAAACATCCGAAAACAAAGAAAAATAAGTGGTCTCGGCCTAAAATTAATAAAATATGATTTTCAAAGGAAATGAAGTAATGTAGGTGGTTAGTTGTGTATGAATATGTAACGAATTTTAAACATTTAAGGGAAGTGAAATTTACACTCAAATGTTATAATAATACTACAGAGTGTTGACAATATCTTTTGGAATTCCTCTATATTTTGTATACAGCCCAATATTTATTGTACAGTGTAATTAAAACACCATGCATGTATACTTCTTTGTTTCATTTATGCCCAGTTTTTGATTTGATAACTTGTAAAGAGCGGTTTCGCCGCCGGATTGTGAAAAACCGGCCTTTTTCTAATTAATCGAAACAGGACACTTGAATTCAAAATTCACTCAATAGTTATTCAACAAAACCTTATTACCTATGTATTTCACATTTACAGAAACCAATGGAAACTTTGTGATGGCAACATATTACACAATACATAGGTAGATAAGGTTTTGTTAAATAACTATTGAGTGAATTTTCAATTTAAGTGTTCTGTTGTGATTATTAGAAAACGGCGGGTTTTTCACAATCCGGCTGCGAAACCGCTCTTAAGGTGATATATCGTCCATGCAAAGGTCCCCGTTACTCCAGGCGGAAAAACCCGCAGTGCGAAAGGAACGGAATCGGGGAAAATTGGCAAAAAGTCGGTTTTAAATTAATATAAAATTAACTAAAATAGCTATGAAAATTTCCATAACCAGTAATTTAGGTATAGTTAAAACCCATCTAAATAAATATTTTTGAAGTCTGTATGGTATCCCAATTTGTCAGATTATCAAAAAAAGTGTAAATTTAGACCTCTTTTCAATAATTATTTCAATCGAGTGAAATTCCTTCAATCGCGTTTTTGATAGCCCAAAATTGTTGTAATAATTTATTTTACTTGTAACTTCTTTAAAAGAACAGATAAATAACTTCGAAAAAAGTAAATTTTCACGATATACCCCCTTAAGCGTTAAATGAGCCAATCACTATCTAACATTGAATGCATAAGACTTAACTATGCAGACCCCCGTTCATTAATTAACACTTTCGTCAGGTTCCAACACTGACAGCATGATAGCGTATATAATTTTCAACGCGTGCGACAGAAATGGCAATAGAACCCGTGTCGCGATCCCTAGTTTATGAACGCGCCCCAGGGTGTTAAGATGAAGTTGCGGAAGCAGAAAACTGGTGAAAGTACTCGTCCATACCAACAACATTTCGTGAAAAAAATTTGAGAAATCGAGATAAAAAAAATCAGTGGTCGGGCAGCTATGTACTTTTCCATGGAACGGCAGATTTTTTCCTGATTCGACGGTTGGCTCCATTAGTAAAAGTTGTTCGTATGGACGAGTACTATCGCCAGTTTCCGGCTTCCGCAACTTCATTTTAACACCCAGTAGTAGTAGTTTGATTTTGGAAAACATGATTGGTTAAATTTTCCTTGATAGAAACTTTTTCTCCTCGTTTGACGAATAGGAATTGTGTACAGAATTAAAAATATTTTATGAGATGAATAGTAAGAATATCGAGATTTTTGATTTCGGAAATTTATTACCTATAACATATATATAATCGGGTCTAACGTGACAAAAAAATATTTTACAGTCTCTTAAAGACCAGTGACTTATTTATTTATTACCATCAGTCCATGGGAGTGTCTGTGCGACGACGGCCGCAAAAAGGCCAAGGCATACTTTGTGATCAAAATTCAAAATTCAATATACATTTGTATATATTTGTATGTATGTATTGCAATATATATTTGTAGAGTTAGACCTTGTGAGTTAGGGGCTTGGCTCTGAGATCTGGTAACTTGTAACTTGATCTGGTAACAGTGAAAGCGTTAAGACTTCAGAGTCTTGGCAACCTACTTTACATAAATGTTTTTGTGGGATAATACTCTGCTTCAAGCAAAACTTGAATTTTCCGGCATAGTTGACGACAAAACTTAGTTGCCTTGCGTTACCTGAGCTACCTTCTGTTAACAACCTATGTAACTACCACGGATTTGTAGCTACCTACGTTTCCGTTAGGGAAAATCACAATTTCTATTTCTTGAAAAAACAGTTTCTTAAAAAAAAAAAAAGCGATATAAAAATAATCAGCTCGCGTAGAATTTGTATCTGCTATTAGAGTAAGGCGGGCGCCTTCTGACCATATACATAGGATTCGCGTACATTCTAAATACAAAGTGGAAAAAATGTAAGGGCCCTGAAAGGCCTTACACCTTAAATCCTTTAGTTATTTTTTAAAAGAAACAAAACTGCATTCAAAGATCTTCTAAAATTCGCTTGTCTCTTGTTCTTGTTGTGTGTATTTTTAGTGTGCAATCTACAAACACAACGTTATTTTAAATTTATTGTTCTGAGCCACATAAGCGCAAAATTTTAGTTCGGAACATCATTTCTAGTAGAATACATATAATGGAGTGCCTGGAGCGTCAAAATCATAGAAACCTCAGACTTCCGTTACAGTGGATGAAAAAAAAAAAATTGGAATGTTTAGCTAATAACATAAATAAAAAGTTTACCTATTGAAAATTTGTGCTTTTGATTTTAAAATAAAAAAAATGGATAATTATAATAATTCAAATAGTATGAGGCATATTATTCTGTAAAATGATGTTGTATATGAAAATTAAGTTGAGGTATATTTTTATATATGCATAATAAGTGGGTAAATGTAGTAATTCAAGGAAAATCGAAAAAAAGGGTAACATTTAAAATAAATTTTTGTTTATTAAGGCATTTTACATTATTGATCTATATCAAATATTCTCTTCCACTTCAGTCATTTTAATGGTAGGTAAAGTATTAAGGCAGCTATTTCCGTTACACTGTAAACATGCTACACTACAATATAAACCACTCTTCCGACATCCACAAGCAGCTCCACACCCCTTTTTGCAATTGCAAAATAACATTTGCAGTAGATTATCCGGTGCTGGTAATTGGTTCATGGTTATTGGGATGAACATGTTATTGAGATACTTCCACCCCCAATCTCCAATATTTATGTCGTTTCCTAACCATATCTGGGTTTGCAGGTACACTCTTTTCAGGTGTTCAATTGCGGCATCAGTTGTAGGTGGTAATGATGACAGAATAACACTTGTATTTTTGGTTGTAGCTTTAATGAAAATATTGTATCTCAATGTATTCAAGTCTTTGATTTTTGCCGGAGCTCCATATAAAGCCAAAATACATGCTACACCTGCTTGAAATATATTATTGAAGTCTTCATTTATGTTTTTAAATATTTTTGCTAATTCATGCAAATCATGACGTTTTTTTTTGGACTAATTTTCTTTTCAACGTTAATCAGGTGCATAGAATTTTTAATCGAATTATAACAATCTACACGATATTTTGCTTCGAGTGCCTGTAAATCTGTTATGCTAGCAATTCTTTTATGGATTTCGCGATAATAGTCATTTTTCTGTACGGCTATAAAATTCAGAATGGAGTCACTCAAAGTTGCAGTATTGATGTGTGAAATTTGTCTTCGCCGATGTTTATTCAATTTTGCTTCTTTTGCTTTATCAGCTTCTTGGCCACAAAAGATACAATTTGTTTCCCAATCAAAGTTCAATACATCAGTGCTACTTCGAAGCTTTTTTTTCGGAGGTGAACATGAAGTTTCATTTTGCTCCTTCTTCTTATAAATTTCAATATATTTTTTATTAATATATTTTTGACGACAACTTGTATGAGCTGGAATATTAATTTTTTATCTTTTTTCAATTAAAAAGTGAAAAAATTGAAAGCACAAAAAATTTTTTGGTGAACTTTGCAAGATATAGTATAAGAAAGAAAATGCCACCTCAACCAAAAAAATTCATTCACTGTAGCAATTTTCCGAGGTTAAAACCCCCAGGCGCTCCTCCACTAATATAGTTCGATGTATTATGATGCAATAAAAAGCTATTGTTTAGAGCTATGGTGACACGTATTGTGTCAAAATTTCAACTGGCTGCCTGTAACGGCTGAAGCTGTAGAACCCTGTGACAGACGGACGGAAGAAAACAGCGGAGGCTTAGTAATAGGGTTCCGTTTGGCAACCTTCGGTAAGTTGGTTTTGAAAAGATCATGACCTTAGAATAATTCTAAGATCATGACTAAGTAATTGTGTATACAATTTCAAACTCTTGCTTTATAAACCTCACTAATACTGAACTATTGGCGTCGATTGCCAAAGACCAAAATGCTTTTAAATTTTAACTTCTAAATAAGATAACAAATTTAAGTTATGCACTCTGCACTAAGCGACTGACGTTTCACCTTAAGAGGCTATGCGAATTTTATTTTTGTCACTGTCACTCCAAGCGAAAAATCGCGCAGTGCGAGAGGGGCGGATTCAGGGCAAAAGGGAAAAATGTTAGTTTTATAATTTTTATAAAAAAACTACAATAGCTAGCAAAATTTCAAATATCAAATCTCTAGATATTGTTAAAACACACCTAATAAAATACGTTTGAGTTCTGCATATGGTTCCTATTCGTCAAACGAGGAAAAAAAGTGTGTTTGAACACCTCATTTCAAAAATTATTTCTATCGAGGAAAATTTATCCAAACATGTTTTCCAATTTCAAAACCCTAGATTATATAGTCAAAATGCATATACCAGAAATTTATCAAAAGTTTTCCGTGTATTCATGAAATACACAGAAAAGAAACACCCGTATTTTTTTCGCAATACGCCTTAAGGCGATTACCATCACCAAATTAGCAGCTCGATATTTGTCACTACAAATATCAACGGAAACGACATTGAAATAACGTTTATATCAGTGCGCAATGCATAGTGGCTGTTACGACGCTCGCTGCGTCCTTGAGAGGGCGAAATAGGAGAAAATTATACTTTTCACTTGGACGTGATTACTCGATTGAATAATCTTATGTTATGTTTATAGCTATAAAGTTTATCTATTTATCAAAGCATAGATGAATTCAATCGGCCAAGCCACTCAGGAGCAGTGGGGAATTTGAGGTCCAAAAACAACATGCAGTAAAAAAAAAAATTCATGTAGAAGTTTTGGTGGTATGAAAAAGAAAAATGTTGCATATGTTGTCTAAGAGTTGATTATTCATAATACATTTTTTCATTATTTTTGGTTTGGCCATAAACGAGGCTTTAGAAAGTACCCATTTGGCAATAGTAAGGCCCTTAAGTACTATCGCTCCACGCTGCAGTTACCGCTTACCAACATCATTTTAGGACACATAAAAAAGGGCATATCTCCTTCAAGTGGTATTATTTTTTTTATTCTGTGTTTTTTTTTTTTAATAAACGTCATATATACTAATATTCATATGACCAAGTTGTGGACCAAATCTACACCTGTACATTAGTAGAATTTTTAGTTTTTAAAGGATTATTATGAATAAACCGAGTATTTTCTGCATTTACTAAGGCATAACCAGTGTGGAAGGAGAAGAGGTTTCACCTTAGCTAGAAAAATTAGCAGTTTCATAGATGATTGCAATAGTTTAGAATATAATATAATAAAATAAGTCTTTATTTGCATTGATAAGGGTACAAAATTGTTGTGTTATAAATTATAAAGAAAAATGCTATTAATTTAGCATACAAATATGTTGGTTAATGAAGTTAAGACCTTAATATATTTAATTAATTTAGCATGCATGTCAAATCCCAAATGGGGGCTTAAAAAAAGAAAAAAATAACAGATTACATTCACACAATGTCACATCCTACAAATTATATAAATATTTAATTTAAGTGTTTATTATAATTTCTTTTTATTCTAAGTAGGCTTTCAGACTATAATAACATTTATCTAACAGACATTGTTTTAAATTATATTTAAACATATTTAGAGGAAGCTCAACCATCTCTTTTAGCAATTTATTATATATTTTAATGCACATAACATAACAGTTTCTTTTATACCATTCAGTCCTAGGCTTACAGTCAAGAACTAATCTGTTGGAGTTTCTTGTATTTCTCTTGAGATTCAGATCACTCGCTTTTTTAAACATAAAGATTTTTTTTCACAAATAATGCTACTTCAAAGATATAGAGGCTCGGAAATGTTAAAACTTTTAATTTCTTAAACAGATGCTGACATGATTCTGTTTGTGTTACTCCGCATATTGCCCTAATATTCTTCTTTTGTGCTATAAAAGCCCGCGTACAGTCTACACCGTTGCCCCAAATGATAAGACCATAACGGAGAACAGACTCCACATAACCACAGATAAATAGTTTATTTATCTATGACATAACCATAATAGGCGAGTATAGCTGTTTTCTGCGAAGATATTTGTCTAAGCCTGCCTAAAACAAAACTAAATCTATTCAGTTTCGTACAAACTTTTTCAATTTGGCTGTTCCAGCTTAGTTTTTTTACCTTTAATTATACCTAGAAAAGTAGTTAGTTCTGCTTCTTGTAAAGAATGATTTTGGTATTTAATATTAAGTTGATTGGTATTAATAGAATAATTAAAATTAGTATAAAATGTTTTTGAGAGATTTACCTGTAAATGCGGGTAGTTTATAAATATCTTCACCCCTAAACTTTTATTTTCAACTCTGTTGAAACTAAGTAAAAATAATCCAGGGGAAGACGCACCCCGAGCAATATAGTCCCGGCTGGACCCCACAAGGCAGTTTAAACGGGATATATCCGCTTATATCCCGGCGGTTGTGCATCTAGTGGGAAATAACGACCCCGTAAAACTTTAATGAAAAGTTTAGTTGCCACGTTATTGTGCCACGACTTTACAGACATTTTAAAAGATTCACGGGCTCTGTGCTTGAGGGTAATGTTTATAAATTGTCCCGACTGTGGAACAGGGTGGTTCGAATTTCCAGTTTTTTCGAATTCCATATTGTAAAAGTGGAATTACTTTGAAGCGGTCTAGAAAAGTTTCTAATATAAAATATTGGACTACATCTTCTTGCCCGCTTTTGAATTAAAGTTTTACAAAATGTATGGACTAAAAATTAATTTTATTGCGTTTTCATTCTTTGTATTTTTTTTTTGATTTTGTACCTCACCTTGCTCCGCATTTGAATTAATGTTCTACAAAATGTATGCACGACATTTTGTTGCATTTTCCTTTTTTTGTATATTTTTTGGTAAAAAATATGTAAAAGTAAGTAAAAATATCATAGAAGTAATCGTCACATAACATTTCTGAAATTAAATTAAAAACTGTAAATTCACAGAACTTTTCATTTGAGGCATTTCTTTTGTACGATCTCTGAACATGACAGAAATTTTTGTCCTATTTTTTTTTGTGAATTTGTAGTTTTATTTAAAATAGGTTAAAAAACCAAAACTAAAAAAACACAAAAGAAAAAAAAAGCGTTTTTTTTTCTTCTATACTTTTTGTAGAACTTTGAATCAAATGCGGAGCCAGAAGAGGTAAAAGTAAGTAAAAATATCATAGTAGTAATCGTCACATAACATTTCTGAAATTAAATTAAAAACTGTAAATTCACAGAACTTTTCATTTGAGGCATTTCTTTTGTACGATCTCTGAACATGACAGAAATTTTTGTCCTATTTTTTTTTGTGAATTTGTAGTGTTATTTAACTTTTACGAGCTTTTGATTATTAAATTTATTATTAAAACAATTAAAAAAATTATAACTCGATATATTTCGGCCCTCGGTATGGGGCCGTCATCAGTCGAATGTAAAAGAATTTGTGACATATAATTTAGGTATCATAATAAAAAAAATAAAAAGTAAAAGTGACACTTGTAAACAATTTTAGTTTTAAACTATTTTCTAAAAAATAATAAAGTAGGTTTCTCTAAAAATGATGTTGGTTATTTTTGATATTATTTAATCACTGCTCTTCTTGGATGATCGATGATGGTGGTTAGGTGGTTGTGTGATGTTGTTGGTGTTTTTACTTGAAATTTTGAGCGGTCTAATTCGTCGGTCGGTCGGGTCGGGTCATGTCTGTCAGTGCTGTTTGTTGAGTCCAGGTCCATAATGAGCACCAAGTGACCAGATATATGACGTCTCCCAGGTTCTTAGGTCTATGTCAGTTAATGGTGGAGTGAATGATTTAATGATTCGAACGGAGAAGCAGTCGTTGAAGGTGACGTTGTGTAAGCGTGTGTGTGTGGGAATGGGTAGGACGTTGTTTTGTATAGTTGATGTATGTCTGTGGTTGTTCATCCGGATGTGTAAGGCGTTTCTGGTTTCACCTACGTAGAATGCCGGGCAATGTCGGCATTCTAGTAGGTAAATACAATTTTTGGTTGTACATGTTGTGTTGGGTTGTGTTTTGTAGGTGCTGGTAGTGTGGTGAGTATTGATATGTGTAGAAGTGTTAATCATGGTGCATGTTTTGCAGCGTGGCCGTCGGCAAGGGGATGTTCCAGGAGATGAGTTGCTGGGGTTGTTGGGGATGGTGAGTTGTTGTGTCTTGTTGAGTGTGCATTTAAGGTTTCGGTTCTGTCTATAACATATCTGAGGAGTATTAGGTAGTAGGTGTTTTGTTTCGTCGCTTTGTCGAAGGATGGGTAAGGAGTCTTTGATCAGTGTTTTGAGTTTATGACTGCCGTGAAAATATGTGGTGATGAGTCGTGTTTGGTTGGTTGGTTTTGCATGTCTGTTGTTTCTATGGAATCTTGGTCTTTGGTGTAAGTGTTTTTGTAGGAACTGGTTTGGGTAGTTTCTGTTGAGAAGTGCTTTGTGAATTGTGTTATGATAGTTGTTTAGTGAATTTGTGTTGTTGCAGATCCGACGGCCACGGAGTGAAAGAGAATACGGAATGGATTTTTTAATATGTGCCGGATGACAGCTGTGGAAGTCTAGATATTGTAGTTTGTTAGTGGGTTTGAAATGGACGGAAGTGGAGATATGGTTGTTGTTATTCATGGTTAATTCTACGTCGAGAAATGTGATTTTTTCAGATGAAATTTCGTGGGTGAATTTTAATGAAGTATGATTGTTTAGGCGGTTTAAAAAGTCAGTCAGGCTGTTTCTGTTATGTGGCCAGATCATAAAAATATCGTCTATGTTATTTATTGTTATTATATATATATGTTATTTAAAGTAGGTTAAAAAACCAAAACTAAAAAAACACAAAAAAAAAAAGCGTTTTTTTTTCTTCTATGCTTTTTGTACAACTTTGAATCAAATGCGGAGCCAGAAGAGGTGGTGGTCATACATTACATTACAATATGAAATTCGAAAAAATGACAGCCCACCCTACTGTCTTTATTTATTTTGGTCTTATTTTGGAGGCTTTTAGGGTTAGCTATAAAATTGAAACCATTTGGGCGAAGGTTTTGGTAGATGTAAAGAGCATAAGGATGGCGTCACATTTTGTAAATTCATGTGGCTTGTCTGCTGAAGACAAAGTGGGTGACGTCCATCTGGCTTGTCTGCTGAAAGCAAAGTGGGCGTTGGGACCAACTTTCTACAAGTATTACTGAAAACCAGATATAAATATAGAATTGCTTTCAAAGATATGATAAATCTTTTCACTACCTTAAAAACATGATTTGCAACTTTCACATAATCGAAAAAAATAATCCTAAAGAGACCTCTGAAAATTTTATTTGTCACGTTTTATGTCTGCAATGTGGATCGTATCATTAAGAAATTTGATACGAATATTTTTGGATAATTGTCCATCTTTTGAATAGGTACAAGATATTTTTAATATTGTGTGAGACTTTATTTAAATTAAGTTTCAGTCAGATAATTGCCCACGTTGAATTTGATGAGGATTATATCCCTAATATATATCTAATCAACCTATATCTACATACATATATCTTGTTCCTTCGCCTTATTTATTAAACTGAGTCTTATTCTTCATTCCTTAACCCTTCTTTGCATGTCTGTTTGTGATGTGTAAAATTTCTTTCTTTCTTTCTTTGATAGAAAAATTATCAAAATATATGGGAAAAATTATATAAAAAATTTTTTTTCGTTGCTAAGGGGGTTAGATAAAACAAATAAATTAAAAAAAAATCATTATTTGGAAATACGTAATATCTTGCCTTTGATTGATTCCCATAGCTTAATTTTTAAAAGATTTTATTTTTAATTTTTTTAGGACATGGTTTTCATTATTTTGCTATATATATTGACCATTATTTTTTTATGATTTTTTCAAAGAATTGTCCGATGACCTTGTCACTTGAGAATTTTAGACATTATACTGATTGTGATGTGTGATTGCTTATAAAAAAAGTGATCTGTCTCTGTCTGTCTACTCATCTGTCATCTAGCTGTCAAATTAGTCTGAAGCAAATTATTATAAATTTATCTTGATAGCAAAGGACACATTTCTAAACAGCCATTAATCAAGTGACGTTACACAAGGGCAAATGGAAGTTGCAGCTTTTTCGTAAAAATATTCATCATCATGAGGTGTTTTAGACCAAAACTTCGAAAATATGGCTTGTTAAACCTAAATCTCGAAATGGTTTTCGAATTAACACACCTTAAAATAATTTAATCTATGCCAATTTAGAATCTTGCTTGCTAAATGTTATGTTGCAAATTTCCGTCACTGCAAAGAAGGGTTAAAGACTTTGTATAAAACTGCGACTATCAATGAGAGGAGCTTAAAGCTCTAATAACTTATAACTATAACTTATAACCCCTAAGATAAAATACAAAATTTAAATACTTATAGCCACATTGTAGTTTCGGGGGAGGGGGGGTTTCAGGAAAATGAACCGACAAAAAGTGCATGAGATAAAATTGTTTGCAAACGCAAAACGTTTCTAGCAGCTGCAGTGGCACTTGACACGGAAAAGGTCAAAGCAGGGGAAGGGTTGTTATTTTATAATATGGGGGGGGGGGGTTGAACCCCCAAAACCCCCGCCTGGCTACGCCCATGCTTATCGTCATTTTCATCGCTTAAACCATAAATATAGTAGTAACTAATAGAAACTATACTAACACTAACAGAAACAATCATAATTTTCAACTAGATACTCTAATTATGCCATTTTTCGCAGTTGTGGATGGATAAAATATGTGCATCAAACTTTGTTTAGCATATCCGTATTTCCCTGTGAAATGGATGATTCCCGTCATTTTTAGGTGATTATTCGGACATTTCGGTACAGAACAAGATACCATTTCGATGGAATGCTGGAATGTGCCGTTTTTAAGTATTTAATTTCAATATTTTGTAAAATTTTGATATTCCCGCTTTTTGCTCTGAGCCAGGGCGAGAAACTTGACAAAATTTGAATTGACGTTTAGAATTCCATACGGCCAAAGAGCCCTTTATCAGTCTAGTTAAAGAAAAAAAAAAAAGTATTCTATGGCTTCAACAGCTACATTTCTCAGTCTACGGCTTCTAGATTTGCGCTAAATGAAAAAAAAAAAAATTTACGTAGAGTGCGTTTCATAAAATAATACCTATGCCGTAATGTTGGCACCAACGACTTCTAACCGAGATGATTGGATAAAACAAAATTGTATGTCTATGGATTGGATGAAATTGCTGCTACCAACATAACAGCATAAATAGGTACTATTCTATGAAACGCACTATACTGTACTAACTCTATAGGTACGTAATTTGTTTTGCTTTTAACAAAATTGTACAGGAAATCCTTCAACAAAATTAGTTCACCCAAATGAAACAGCGCATTAACTCGCTGGCTGCCGTCGCCGCGCCGCATTAGATCAGGTTGTTCCCTGAATAGGTCAATTTAGTGCAATCTTCCCGTAATAGGTATTTGCCGCTATTTCTCTGGTGCCCAGCTATGGCGGACCGGGGAATACTCCATTTTAGAATTTCTCTCCATTTACGTCAATTGCTGTTAGTTTGTGTAGTTTAAGGCCAGGACTAGGTCTTCAGGTCTTGTTTTGGCGAAGCAACATAAATGTTTAGGGATCTTTCATTATGTGGAGTAGTCAACGACAATATTTTCGAAATTATCACTTTAAGGACATATTTCAATGCGACTGATGACAAACCCAAGAGGGCTCGAAATATATCTATTATTAATAAGGGCTTTAAAATTTACGTAGGATTATTGTTGACTATATGCCAATTGTTTCACCGATACAATTTCAGCATTTTCAAGGTGAATGTCATCCTTTAATCACATGAGGTTCGGACAGGGGAATATGATTAATCACGGTGAGGAGAGCCCCCGGGGAGGCGATAATGTGACAAATGACAATCACGTGTATTTTTTCGTTACACGAAAAATTGTAATTGAGTTGAATTGTACTACTACGTATAAAAAAGTAAAAAAGTATTTTTTTCTAATTTTATTAAGATAGATTCCATAAATACAGATTCTATAATCTAACTGATTTTAGTACGTCAGCTCACGCGAGTCTTAATTAGTTATTTGTGCAACAAGAGAGCAAACATTTTGTTTGTTGCGAGTGTTGAGTTTGAATCCCGAGCTAGCGAAGGATTCTATAGTTGAATATATTTCTTTAAGGCGCTTGATCCTTCAAATACAGCCAGATGGGTACTTTCTAAAGCCTACTCCTCGTTTACGGCTGGAGCAAATGGCTTGAAAAAAATATATATGAAATAATAACTCTTTAAAAATATTTGCAACAAATTTTGGTTTCGTACGATCAAAACTTCTATATTAAAAAAAATAACAACTGTATGATGTTTTTTTGGCTTAAATTCCCTACTCCTCCTGATCTGCTATGACGTTTGGAAATATTTACACGCCAAAAAATTAAGAATCTGTTGAACTTTAAATGCAACATATCTCAAGTATATCCAGTAACTTTTTCTATTAAAAATATCGAAATATGTAAGATTTCAAGGTCAAAGGCTAAGAGGTGCTCTGCGCGGGCGCAGGCATCAGTCATGCAGTGGCGTTCAGACGGGGAGGCTGTGTCACTCGTTGCCACGTACCGCACCCTGGCGTCTGATGACATGTTTGCGAAAATATTTATAAGGATTTTTATTTGTGTGCGTTCAGAGAGTACTTTCGGCAATGAACTTAGTTATTTAGAGGATAAATTGTGCTGTGAAGTTCGCGCGTGGACGCTATAATAAACTAGAAGTTTGACGAGTTAGCAAGGAACTTTTTTTAGAAAAGTTATAATATAGTAGCTCATGGGTAGAACGCAGGCCTCTCAATTTTGAGATCCAGGTTCAAGCCTCGGTTGGGCATGCACCAAGGAGTTTTTCGGAATTTTTGTGCATAGTATTTTCTAATACTTACTACTTGCTGAATGTTTTGTGCCCGAAGTCACCACCAACCACGTTGGGACATACTTATCGTCGGTGAAACGCGGGTGTACCGAGTGCAGAGACACTCGAAACACCTCCAAAGCCCCCTCGGGGATTCCTATCGTGACAATGTATAGGTATAATTATTATTATAAACAGCTATAAGCAACAATTCACGCAAAAAACGTTGCTCAAAATTTTGTTTTTACTTCTATCTAGCTAAATAAACTACCCAAGTATCAAGGCTCGGACTATGTATATGGTTTAGCTCCGCTTCCGACCTGTTTTTTTGGACCGGAGCACTATTTGAAATACTTGTTTTAGTTAATTTCAGAAAAATATGTCCCAGGCAGGCATATCAAAACCGTGGTATTTATACCTGTAATATTATGTAGAGATAGTTGAATAACTAGAATTGTAGGTATAATACATATAGTTGATATATTATTTCAGGGGCATCTAAAAAGAGACCACCAGAAACAGAAAATAATCCGACAAAATCTGCAAAAAAGACCAAGACCTGACAATATATTAATTCAAAATAATCTGTGCATGTAACCTGTAATGTCATTCCATCCATCCATCAGCCTCGCTGCTGGACATAAGCCGTTTCAGGACTTTGTCATTCCCGGTGGTCATCCTGGAAGAATTGTCCATACTCACACACGCTGGGCAGGGGGTTGATGAGCGCGGTGCCGGAACCCTCGCACCAGTGACGCCGCTGCCCGTTACCAGTCTGTTCCATATAAGGCCCGGCTATAAGGGATGGATATACCGCCATCCATCGGTCCTAGGCATGGTGGGTCTCCTGGTTTTTTTCCTGTGAGCTGTCCTCTTACTCTCCTCAGAATTACTTCGAGGGGGTTTCCAAATAAGATGGTGGTACCTCCACAGTCGAGTCCAGCATCAGCTCTACCACCTATCAAATATCATTGTCATTGAAATTATGTAATGTCATTGAAATTTTGTAAATATTTAGAGTGCCAACAAACGAACATCACTTTCAAAACGGTAGCCACACATGCACATGTCGAACCATGTTGGCGATAGCCATCGACTACCATCGAACAATGGTAGTGAGCGTCAGCTATTGGTTGCATTCGACGCGCTGACGCTGCCAAACAGCGCCGACTGTACTCGATTGATGGTATTGTCAGCGTTGTATGGTCGACTGCAACCGACGGCTGACGCTAACGTCATTCGGTGGCAATTTATGGTATAGAATAGTAGACTGTCAGAATACAGTCGGGAACACTATGTCATCGAGTAACAAGATGTGACCAACTCGTAGTGATGTAGAAAAAAAACTACATCAAAATAAACCGGGTTGGCTAGGCGCAACCTAGAGCGTTTTATACAGTCAGCAAAAACAACGCAAATTTTCTGACAAAAATTACGTCAATAAGTAGCAAGTACTATGTTCGGTATAGCGTATCACAAGGTGCTTAAAAATAAGGTTTGCATGTCCTATGTTGGTACTAATATCAGCTTGATTTTATCGAATATCTTTTTATATGAAAAAAAGCTTTCTTTAGCACCTTTTATACGCTCTATCGATGATATATACTTGATGATGTGATTTTTTTTAATCAATAAAATTGTGCTGCTTTTGCTGACTTTACAAAATTTTTCAGGTTGCGTCGAGCCAACCCTGTTTATTTTGATGTAGTTTTTTTTCTACACTTGTTACATCTTGTTATTTAATGACATAGGGTTACCAACTGTCACCCGATAGCCTAGTACGTTAAAAATTATATTCCGTATTAAAACATATTCAGCGTTATTTGTTATGTTTCTTAGAGAAAAGCATCGTCTAGATCACCACAATCTCTAAGCTCATTCATTGCTTCAGAAATGGAAGGCAAAGACAATGATCCAGCAATGTCTGCACAAAAGACTATCGAAGAGTCGATTCCGGTAGGTTTGAGAATTTACCAATCTTTTTTTATAACGTGGTAATATCCTTGAATTTAGGTAAATATTTAGGAATTAATATTATGTTTTATATTTGTTTGTGAAACTTGAGTATTTTTCTTTAATGGGTTTGCATTATTTTATAATTTACTAGCTTCTGCCCGCGGCTTCGCCCGCGTGGCCTACAGGAAACAAATTACATTTTTTTTCAGAAACAGACATTATAAGTGCTCTCACTCCCTCTGGGAGTCAAGGTGTAGTGCTCGGCCGAAAAACTTGCATGCTCAGACTACTAACGCGCCCTGCTCGGCCTTCGGCCTCGCGGGCGCGTTCTCCGTCCTCACATGCTCGTTTTTCGGCCTCACCAGAATGCCAAACACGGGGACTCACCGATCAAAGTTTTTCCGATAGAGTGTCAAAATCCCTATCAGTTGTCAAAAAATGTCAAATTTGAATACAGCAGCGTAATTGACGACCCCGAATGCCCCTTGAGTTTTATGCAAATCGGAATAATTTTTGGACCTGTCAAAAAACTGTCAAAACCTGTCAAATTTAATTTTTTTTTGGTCATGTAGCCCCAGCTTGACCGATCGCAATAATTGAAACCCGAACTCCCTACGATTAGCCGTTCGGGAGATATGGCCGATCAAATGTTTGGCAATTTTTTTTTCGACTTTTTTTTAACGTCATCTAGATCTTGCCGAGCCCTTTTCTTAGAGTACCATGAACATGGGTCTAGCATTAGCTGTTTGGGAGATACGGGCCTGTAAAGTTTTGAAACTTTCGGCAGGTAGATCTCGTTGAAACCTTTTCCTAGACACCCATCAACATGGGTCTAAGTCTAGCCGTTTGGGAGAAACAGGCCGTCAAAGTTTTCGCATAAAAAAAATTTTTTTTTGGTACCCCGTGGTCCAACCCCTTCAACCTTCCATTCCAAAAATATTTTGCTGGGATATTGAAAGATATAGATATATAGATATATAGATAGATAGATAGTGATAGATCTCTATGCTCGATTCTTTTCAAAATTCAAATGAGACATCTGTCACGTTATGTAAATAAATTTGTTACAATGATATTACGGAATAAAATAGTTTTCTTGCATATTTAAAACTGGCGACGAGGATGGGATATTGTTCATCTTTAGTGACTTTATTCAAAGTAACTTTGTAGTCTGCGCATAAGCGAATGTCTCCGTTAGATTTAGGGACTGGAACTATAGGTGTACCCCATTCAGCGTTATCAACTTTCCAAACAACTTTATCAAACCTTGCTCCGCAGAACTCCTAATCGTACAACTTGCAGCACTCCATATCAACTGATGTTCGGTAGGGAAGTAACGACAAAATTGCACAAAATGCTTGGTAAAAATACACCGAATCTGAGACAACATTCTAACACCTCATTCTGTCAAATTAGATTCTTTGACGTAGGACAGAGAGTTCAAGCCCGCAATTACGATCAGAGTCATTGCCGATGGACATTCGGAACAGTCTCCCAAAGGCTTGGAAAACTCAATTATCTTATTAGAACAGACTCAGGGGTTATCTGGAAGCGCCACATCGACCAACTACTGCCGACACAAATAGCGGCGGAGAGGGACACCGGCGCATGAGTTGAAGATTCACGGCGGAGGCACTGATAGATCTCTATGCTCGATTCTTTTCAAAATTCAAATGAGACATCTGTCACGTTATGTAAATAAATTTGTTACAATGATATTACGGAATAAAATAGTTTTCTTGCATATTTAAAAGATAGATAGATAGATAGATAGATAGATAGATAGATAGATATATAGAGAGAGAGAGATAGATATTTAGATGTACAGATAGATAGATAGATAGATACCTCAAAAGGAAAAAATGGAACCCTAATAGGATCACTTGTGTGGCTGTCTGTCTGTTCGTCTGTTACAGCCGATTTGCTCTGGCACACATACTTTCAAGAATTTTCATGTCCACTATATTAAATTTCAAAATCGATGCCATTTTCATAATTAACGTCCCAAAAAACCATAAAAACGACACTCATATTGATATTTACACATTTCAACATATCAACCCCATCGCACCCCAACAGGGGATGATGGTATTTCACGTCCACTACATTGGATTTAGAAATCGTTGTTGTTTTCGTAATCAGCGACCCGATAAACCATACAAACGATACCCATGTTAGTTTTCAGACTTTGTCACCCCATTTCCCCCTTTTAGGGGTGGAATTCTGAAAAAAACTGAAACACATGTTTACTCATTTTATAGATAGGAGTACTCTTGTAAATTCTCGAATAAAATAGTGTAACAAATCTTGTTTCCCAATACAAACTTTGGACCCCCATTTCACCCCCTTAGGGGGTGAATTTTAAGAAATCCTTTCTTAGTGGATGCCTACACTATAAAAGGTATCTATATGCAAAATTTCAAGTCTCTAGGACCAGCGGTTTAGGCTGTGCGTTGATATATCAGTCAGTCAGTCAGTCAGTCAGTCAGTCAGTCAGTCAGTCAGTCAGTCAGGACTTTAAATTTTATATATACAGATAGTGGGTTAAAAATTATACTATGTACTTAGGTAAATTAAAACTTATTTATTATGTTTTTCAGAGAAAAATATCTTTTGGACCACCACCATCTCCAGGCTCATTCATTGCATTACAAATGAACGGCAAAGACAATGATCCGACAGCCTCTGAACAAAAGACGATTAAAGACTCGATTCTGGTAGATTCATTTTAATTTACAGCAAATGTATTACAAAATATAAAACAAGAAAATGAAAACCACAGTACAGAACAATAAAATGAAAAACAAAGTGCACAACAAAAAAAGTAACAAAAGGAAAAAAAAATTACAAAAACGAAAACACACAGAAAATGTATAACAATATAATAGAACAAGAAAATGAAGACCGCAGTACAGAACAATGAAATAAACGAAGTACAGAACAAGAAAATGAAGAACAAAGAGCACAACAAAAAATTTTACTTATCTCAAGTGAAGAACAAATAAAAAGCAGAAGACTCATGATCAAGAAAATATATACATATATTTACCAAATTGAGGATTTACCTGCAGATCAGAGCTTACAAGTGTTAGCGAGGTGAAACTGTGGTACAGATTACGTAACATAATTAAAATTTACAGATTAAAAAAATATGTGTTTTGTTTATTTTATGTGCGAATACAATCTTCATAAAAATAAAATCTAAAAGTTGCATCAACATCATTGAAACCGTTTCTGAGTACCTAAATATATTACATACTATCGGTTTTATTATGAGACCCGCAAATAACCGATACATACCACTCAAGTCTCTAAAAGCACCGAAATTAACAAAAACTGTAACAAAATTATATTTTATCAATATATATTTTTTTTCGTCATTATCGTTCAAAAATCATTCAAATATAAAAACAGACACTTTTTATGAAAAATTGTTTGACTGCAACCGACGACGGCTGACGCTACCATCATTAGACGGTTACCTCCGACATTAGTTACCTCAATCCTCTAGCACAGTATAATACTGTGCCTCTGGCCTACCATGAGTTTGGCACTCGATGCACGTTAGCGACAGCGTTTGTATGAGTTTAGCGGTTCTAGCGGTATACGAGAGGAACTAGAATTTCCAATATATTATATTTTACGCAGTCGCTAACGTATATCGAGTGCCAAACTCATGGTGGGCCTACTGTTGACGGTTACCAACTGCAAAGTGACGCTCGTCTGTTACCGCTCAAGCCCAAGATTTATAAAGGTCTGACCCCAATATCAACTTGGTCACTTTCGGGTATCCTCACATAACCGATTTTGTTGTATATGTTTTATATATTTTCACGAATTCAGTACTATCACCACTAGTTCGCGATTACTATAATCACTAGTTTGTTTTCAAAACTACCAAAATATCACCGTGTAGTAGTAGGAACAGAATGGTCACATCTCTCTGTTACAGCACCACAGCCTATTGAGCTTCAGAAGTTATAGTTATAGGTTTACGCATAAAACAATGCTACATAAATTTATTTCTACCTCGCTACGAGGTGTGAATCATTTCGACGCTAGCGATCTTTGTAGAGGGGCGCGGGGCGTCTGCGCAGAGGCATGCGGGGAGCAGCGCCTGTAACTCCCCGGAGGTGAGGCCGATTGCTCAAGGCCGTTGGCGTGGGTAATCACCTTAAGTTAGAATCCTGAGCGTGGCGAGGGATTCAAAGGCACAAGAAACAGAACAAAGTGTGACACATACAACTTTTCACCTCACTAGCGAGAAAACATAGATGTAAAGACACCATATTTTAGTTTTTTTTAAAACAATACACCATATATAAAAATATTGCACATAAAATAAAATGTAAGGAGTGTTAATTGAATCTTAATTAACCGGCCAAATGCGAGTCAAACTCGCGGTTCCGTATTGAATCACAGTACGGAACCGCGAGTCTGACTCGCACTTGGTCGGATTTTTTTCTGCACAACTACAAATTGGTCCCATCTTGTTATTCGATACATACGGTTTTAAAAGGCTTTTAACATACCCAGTACTCCTTGACGTCTGTTACCTACCTTTTGACATACCCAGTACTCCATGACGTTTGTTACCTACCTTTTAACATACCCAGTACTCCTTGACGTTTGTTACCTACCTTTTAACATACCCAGTACTCCTTGACGTCTGTTACCTACCTTTTGACATACCCAGTACTCCTTGACGTTTGTTAGCTACCTTTTAACATACCCAGTACTCCTTGACGTCTGTTACCTACCTTTTGACATACCCAGTACTTCTTGACGTTTGTTACCTACCTTTTAACATACCCAGTACTCCTTGACGTCTGTTACCTACCTTTTGACATACCCAGTACTCCTTGACGTTTGTTAGCTACCTTTTAACATACCCAGTACTCCTTGACGTTTGTTACCTACCTTTTAACATACCCAGTACTCCTTGACGTCTGTTACCTACCTTTTAACATACCCAGTACTCCTTGACGTCTGTTACCTACCTTTTGACATACCCAGTACTCCTTGACGTTTGTTAGCTACCTTTTAACATACCCAGTACTCCTTGACGTCTGTTACCTACCTTTTGACATACCCAGTACTCCATGACGTTTGTTAGCTACCTTTTAACATACCCAGCACTCCTTGACGTCTGTTACCTACCTTTTAACATACCCAGTACTCCTTGACGTCTGTTACCTACCTTTTGACATACCCAGTACTCCTTGACGTCTGTTACCTACCTTTTAACATACCCAGTACTCCTTGACGTTTGTTAGCTACCTTTTAACATACCCAGTACTCTTTGACGTCTGTTACCTACCTTTTAACATACCCAGTACTCCTTGACGTCTGTTACCTACCTTTTAACATACCCAGTACTCCTTGACGTTTGTTAGCTACCTTTTAACATACCCAGTACTCCTTGACGTCTGTTACCTACCTTTTAACATACCCAGTACTCCTTGACGTCTGTTACCTACCTTTTAACATACCCAGTACTCCTTGACGTTTTTAGCTACCTTTTAACATACCCAGTACTCCTTGACGTCTGTTACCTACCTTTTGACATACCCAGCACTCCTTGACGTCTGTTACCTACCTTTTGACATACCCAGTACTCCTTGACGTCTGTTACCTACCTTTTGACATACCCAGTACTCCTTGACGTCTGTTACCTACCTTTTAACATACCCAGTACTCCTTGACGTCTGTTACCTACCTTTTTTTAGGCAATCTTATTACATTCATAGACTTTGTACTTAGCCATTTTAAAAACAAATAGAAAATATTGTTCAAACTAGATCTAAAAAAACATATTTTCACCGAACAATATGTTTATAGTGTCGAAAAATACTAGGATTAACGGCCAATAATTAAACGTCAGTAGAAAAAAAAACGGAAAACCTTTAGAAGTGGATGCTTCCGCGTCGGCAATCGGACGTGATGTGGCGCCGACAACATAATTGTAGGAATAAATCATTCTTACTTGCAAACCGCAAATTAAACGTCCGTTCGGATCGGGGATAGCTTTTTGTTGGCGATTAATTTTCCTTAGGAACTGCCGGCACTTTAGCAACGCAAACAGTCTTGGAAATTGACGTTAAATTATAATTTGACGCGGATTTTTATTGGTCGTAGTTATAGAATATAAACCCATCTAAACATATGTTACCGGCCAAACCCGAACTAGTTTTTCAGAAGTTCTTCAGCGCTGAAGAGAGCCGGTTGGTTAGGTTAGAAGGTAATGTAAGGCGGTCGCGCCGTTACGTGGTTACTTTTTTGTGACAACCCAAAACTACTTTGGCCTAGGCCAAACTAATTTGTCCTAAAATCATAGGGCGGTAACATACATATAAGGTCTTTCAATTTAAATGGAAAGTAATTAAGGAGGTGATTCAGTATCGTTGATACATCACATTCCACTGCAAAGCACTTTTTTTGCGCGAACTTTTTTTTCACTTGTCAGTACAAAGTGGTCCGATCAGCTGACTCAGTTTGTATGGACAAGTAAAGAAAAAGTTCGCGCAAAAAAAGTACTTTGCAGTGGAATGTGATGTATTAACGATACTGAATCACCTCCTAAATTACTTTCCATTTAAATGGAAAGACCTTATATACATATATATATATATATATACATATATTATATATTATGTACTTATATACATATATATAGGTACTCATTTACGCGTTCATAACCAAAGTTTTTTTTCCAAGTGAAGTAGATCCGGTATAATTCTTGACACGTCTTTTACACTCACATCACGTTGGGAGGTAATAATCGTCGGTGAAACGCGGGTGTACCGAGTGTGGACTGTGACTTGCATTTTACAGTTCACACTTGGAACACCTCTGACACTCCCTCTGGGACTCATGTCGTGACGATAAACAAATGAGCCAAAATCTTAAAATACGTATGTCTTTTAAGATTTTGGCTCATTTGGGGAAACTTTACATCAAGGAAACGAGAAAGTTGTTTGCAAATTTTAAAATGATCGCTTTCTAGTTCGCTTTACAGAAAGACATAGATAAATCCTGAGTAGAGCGTGGCGGAAGGCCTATGGATAAGTTACTAGCAGAGTGCGGCAGAACTCCACGTCATGCACTCCAAGACCAATAGATAAGCGAGTGGGATGATTTTCAACACAGAACAAAAACCTAGCTCCTTATGATCAAGCATTTTTGGGATGGAAATATGCCCAAGCGTTTATGCTAATTCCGAAAGTAGCTCTAGAGGGATTACTCTCCTGAGAAGCAACTATACGATAGACGCAAAGGAGCCTTCCGCAAGTCTTTTTTGTCAAGCATCGAAACAGTTTTACCATTCTTATATTTTTTACCAACGCAGAGGGATTTTCATACGTATTGAAGGTAATTAATAAATCAAAATAAGGTAATCGGAAGACAAATCTTTCCATGATCCTTTTAGTTTTATCTTCAACGTTATTAAAGTTTAATCCCTACCTTTTTTTTCTTTGTTTCTATAGTAATACATTTATAAAGTTTTACAAATATCGCCAAACTGCAAAACAGTTTGTTGGCGAAGCGCTTATATAATTCCGTGTATTTACTTATGTCTAATTAATTTATCTACTAATACAGCAAAATTGTAATTTAACAATTTACGAGTGCATTTATATATATGTTTATACCTTGTTTATTATTTTAATTTTAACAGCAAGACATATGATTTTACAAAAAAAAATATACATAATTCAAAAACCTCTCCTCCACATAAAAACAATAAATATTCCAATATCTGCTCTGGTGGCAGACTAGTAACTTAGTTTTGTTAAAAGACCACTAGTGGCAGGATTTTCTTTTTTGCTAGACGACCACCAGTGGCAGACTAAGATGCTTAATGGCAGGATTTTATTTTCTGCTAGACGGCCACTTTTGGCAGACTAGACACTTCCAATAATTATTATAAGGTGACTTTTGTTTATAAATTCATAATTTCGGAGTCAAGTACTGTCTAGTTATATAATAATTAATATTAATAATATTTTTCCCGTCCCGTAATATTTTTTTGCTGATGGCTGTGTCAATGTACCTTTCTTAACAGATCTAGTGTAATGGCGGCGTACTACTGGGGTTTTATAATCTTGAGTGATATATGAATCAATTAAGTATTTAACTTTACAGTGAACAGGAAGGATCTTGCAAAATAAAAAAACTCTTTAGTATTTTTATCCACTAAATATTTTCATATTCTTATTTGTAAGTGTTTTATTTTGTTTAAATAAGTTTTAAACCTATCTTTCTAATTTCCTAAACTGTATATAAATTTTATATTCTCTCGAAAAATTTTCGGCCCTCATCTTTTCCATGAATAGGTACCGTAATGTGGGACATTTTGCACCCTCCTTTATCAAAAATTTCTCAAATTTCACCCTTTCCGAGTGATATGCATGTGATATATAGCTGTAATTTTCCTGCGTCGCTTCGATGATACATGATGAATTAATTTTCGCTTTTCACTGATTTACGGTTATGTTTGTATTTTTAATTACGTGTTGGTACAACCTATTCTCTTTCTACGAATGCTTCCCATAGCTTAATTCTGAAAAGATAAAAAGAAAAAAATTTCAAATGATTTACGTCATGTTAGGACATAGTTTTCATTATTTTGTTATGTAAATTAACCATTATTTTTTTATGATTTTTAAAGAATTGTCCAACATGACATCACTTGAGAATTTTAGACATTATACTGATTGTGATGTGTGATTGCTTATAAAAAAAAGTGGTCTGTTTCTCTGCTTCTGTCTGTCTACTCATCTGTCATCCATCTGTCAAATTAGTCGGAAGCAAATTTTTATAAATTTATCTTGATAGCAAAGGACACATTTCTAAACAGCCATTTCTCAAGTGACGTCACACGAAGGCAAATGGAAGTTGCAGCTTTTTCGTAAAAATATTCATCATCATGATGATTTTTAGACCACAAGTTCTTAAATACGGCTTATTAAACCTAAATCTCGAAATAATTTTCGAATTAACACACCTTAACATAATTTGTATCTGCTATGATCCAGACACACCTCTTTCGCTTCTTCCACATTCATCAATCTCGTCCAAGGATCTCAGTGATGATGTGGGAAGGAGCGGAGGGAGGGAGCGGAGGGCGCTGGCTGTAAGATGCAATATGCTGGCCCGCAGATTTGCACGCTGCACTGATAACGTTAAAATTACCCTATTTAAGGCGTACTACCAGTCTATGTACACGTGCAGTCTGTGGACCAGATATACGCAGAAATCATTCAGTACCCTCCGCGTCCAATACAACAATGCGTTCAGGGTGTTGTTGGGGCTGCCACGATACTGCAGCGCATCAGGAATGTTCGTGGAGGCACAGACTGATAGCTTCACAGCAATAGTCCGAAAACGTGGGGCTTCCCTTATGAGTCGTTTAAGGGGCAGCTCCAACAGCATCATGGACGGCATTGTTGATCGTTGGGACAGTCCCGTTCTGGGATTCTGGAACAGGGTTCACGTGGAGTCACAGTGCTTCACCAGGAGGATGATCGAATCCATTTACTACACTGTAACGTCACATACGTATTTCATTTTTGGGTAAATGTTTTTTGAGTAATTGATTAAGATTCTCACTGAAGGAAAACGTGATTGGATGAAATTTTCTCGATAGAATTTTAATTCTGAAAAGACCTCTAAATTGTTTTATTTTTTCCTGTAATTCTATAATCCTAACTAATTTCATTGTGAAATTGTATTCAAAATGTGGATAGTATGTATTTGTAAAGTCTCTTTGAAAATCTTTTTGACAAAATAGCTTAGTACATTTTATATTAATAAAAAACCGACTTTTTGCTACTTTTCCACGAATCCGTCCCACTCGCACCGAGGGTTTTTTCGCATATGGAGTAACAGGGACGCTAAAACTTTTACGTATCGCCTTCAATCGGTAGCGTGATCGACCGTTAATATACTATATACTATATAAAATATACTATTAGTGGAACAGCACACACGAAGTTCTAATAGTTTCTATTGAAATTTAAAAAGCTCAATTCTTTCTATATAATTTACTAAAGCCTGTCTCTAAAGACAGACGAAAGATTTGCCATCTGCTACGATCTTGACCAGCCACTTTCGCCTCTTCCACCTCCATAAATATGGTCATACAAGCTCTTGTATGCTTTTTGCTTGGTCCTTCTCCAGTACGTCATTACAGGCTTAATTTAAATACGATTCAACAAAAACAAATTGAATCCCGCAAAAGCCAATATCAAACATGAGATTGACTTACTAGCAATTACTACGATCGCTAATTTCACATGAATTGGAATGAAATTTAAACTCAATTAACTCGGAATTGACCGACTAAATGGAACTACCTTTACATATACGTAGTATAAAAATAGTAAAATAACTCTTATTAGGAAGCAAATAAGAACTTTCAGGTCTCGTTTGTAACATTGTGACCGAAACAAAGTCAGATAAATTCGGCCTGTCCACATGAAATTCTGTTTCAATAATCGTTATCATGTCGGATTTGTTCAGAATATTAATGACAGCTTTAATATGTTTGGAAAACATAATATTTCAAACGCGTACTTAATTATTCAGATGCATTGAAAATTGTTTTGTGAAAGCTACGAGTATCATAACAAAACAAATTTGGTAACATTAATTGATGGCATCATTTACTTACTTATCCCTCTTATTTAATAATTCTTAAAAAAGTAGGTGGTGGAGCTGATGCCGGGCTCGACTATGGAGGTACTATCTACCATCTTACTTCGCAAGCGCCTCCGAGGTTATTTGGGGGACAGGAAGAGAACAGGAGCCGTATTTTTGAATCGTTCGTTTTTAATTCACGAGCGAAAGTATATACCCATCTCACGCAGCACATCAGAACTTGTCATTTGTAAGATGAGACAGATATATATTTTCGCACGTGAATTGAATACGAACGATCCAAAAATACGGCTCCAGCTCTCAAACAGGTGCAAAACCAGGTGGCCCACCACGCTTGGGACCGATTGGTGGTATATCCATCCCGAATTGCCAGTCCTTATATCAAACAGACTGGTGACGGGCAGTGGTAGCATTGGTGCGAAGATTTCGGCACCGCGCTCAGTAACCCGCCTGCCCAGCGTGTGTGAGTGTATGGGCATTTCTTCCAGGAGGACCGCTAAGAGTGGCAAAATCCTTTGACATATGTCAAAAAATCTACAAAAATTAATTCATCTGTCATTTTTGACATCTGTCACTTTTGACATCTGTCACTTTTAACATCTGTCATAAAACCTTTATCAAAATCTCATTCAAACGGTGGATCTGGCTGATGTATTAATTGAAAAGTAAGTGGATGGATCTAGTGAGAAGTTTTTTTCTCACTAGATCCAGTTTCAATGTGAATGGATCTACTGAGAAAAAAAATTCTCACTAGATCCATGATGGATCTAGCCAATGGATCTACTGAGAATGATCGCATATTACCAGCAGCATACGAACTAGGCTGACGGACAGATGGATGCTAGAACAATTGTAAATATAGAGCCCAGTCCAAACTGTAGTGGTTAAGATCTTCTTACATACCGACTTGCGATTATCAAATAACTGCTCCTATAACGAGAAACCGTGAGGTGATGTTACACTTAGGGATGAAACGATACGAGTAAATACAAGTAACTACTCGATACTTTTCTTTCGATACCAAGTACTTTTGGCATCGATACTTTAGAACTGAGCAACAAATAGTATCGTGAAGTAAGTACTTGTATCGGTACTCGGTTGGTCACTCACTGAGGAGTGTCAAAAAACTCGTTTGCACAAGATTATTTACTCTATGGTAAGGTCTATGTAACTTACATAGATAGATAGTGTAACTTACACTATCAAAAAGAGAAAAGTGGCATACCTAGACCGTGTGCTGGGAAATTATAGGTATCTACCAACTACTCCAACTACTAATGACGGGCAAAACCGGATCGTAGATAAAAGAAGTGGCTGCGCAACATCCAAGAATGGATAGGAAAGTCACACAAGACAAGACACAATATGCCAGCCTGACTGCCAACCTACACTAGGTGGAAATGCTATTGTTTTACTATTGATTCAGCGATGGTGACAAAGTGTACCTACGAATACTTCACTCGTCACTGGACTCATCGCTGCATATAAAAGGCCTTTGTTTGTGACCTTTCAAATTATAATAAAAAGTGTCATAACATTGATCTTTTTGATTGTACTAAACATACCTTCAATAGGCGAATTCTAAAAACATTTTCTCTTACAAGGTAGTCTCTTATTCATTTTATACTTTTATTCTAAATATTTATTAATTTCTTATTTATTATAACACATTTATTTATTTAATTTATTTTATTTTATAGTCTATTTACACATGTTTTGATATATGATATGTATATATTAATTTATATTTACATATACATAGATACATATATATGTGTGCTCATGATTTTGTTAAGCGATGAAACCAAAATCTTTAGATTAAGTCACCCGTGTATGTTTTTGTTTAATTATTATTGTTAACTGTATTTACGGTGGATTTCTGTCACTGGCGATATTTACTGAACTGTATGCGCTGTTGAAGTCCCAAAAAAAAAAAATACCTTTAAATTTTTTGAGACGTGTACGTTAATTGGCTATGTATTATGTTGAGGCGGTATTTTTTTGAAAATACTACTTACGCACAAAATTTTAAAAGAAAAACATTCATATTGAGTGTCTTTCTTTTTAAAAACGCAACGTGGTAGACAACGAATTTATTTTTTATTTTTGTGCCTTGAATCTGAGTTCTGATAAAGAAAACTTAGGTAAAACCGGCCAAGTGCGTTTCGGGCCACGCGCAGTGTAGGGTTCCGTAGTTGCCCTGCACAATATGCGGACTTCTTCTCCAAGTACATTTTATAAGTTTGTCGACTAATACAGATCGCGCCAAACTTCTAGTACGCTCGGAAGTTTCTCTTCCCAAGAACGGCCCATACATTCCTGCTGATGCGAATCGCCCCGTGTTTAGAGGGGACTAAAAGTTTGGCGCGATCTGTACGCGTTAACTTGTAAAGCCTACTTAGCTGTGATAGTTTTCCTTTTAATTTCGTTTTACTGCCGTGATTTTTTTCACGTCATAAAATACAAATTGTCCCGACAAATAACAAATAACAACGGTCGGCGGGCAAAAAAGTATTTTTTTATAATTATTTTAATAATAAAGAATAATTTTTTGATTCGTAATATTTATTTGTCCCAACCATAATCCCAAAATCCCGACTTTTTGAAATTTTGCCCAGATATTTTTGTTTTCCCATGTGGCAACCCTACCTGGTACCCTATTACCAATCTACTAGACGTCTTGTTTTCAATACATACACTAACAAGTACACCCACTCGATTAGTTCAATCATTGTACAGCTGAAGATTCTTACACGAAATACAGAATTAGCACAACCACTTTCAAAACCTTCCCTGCCCCCCGCGTGACTAACTAATCCAGACGATTAAGGGGGGATGACGGATAGCGAGTAAGATCTGGAGTTTTCAGTAATGACAAGTTGGTAGGTAGGCAAGTTGATGAGGGTATAAAAACCGGTGGGACGGAAAGCCGATAGCAAACAAGCAATAATGTTGTAATGGTCTACTGGCGAATCAGTGGAAATTGTCAGAGTTCAGTCACATGTGGATGAACAATGTTGCGCAGATAATAACTTGGGGCGGTCTTGGTTTAGTTTCTATGCTGTTAACTTAACTGGACCTTTATTTCCCGACTACACTCTAAAAAAAACCAGCCAAGTGCGAGTTCCGTATTGTGGATGATAAATTGAATTTTGTCATTTTTTTCCTGAACTCCTCAACCGCTTTATTTTTCCTGTAATCTTTACGTAAACAAGATTTTTTTCATATTTTTCGGTCCACCAGTTTTGGATATAGGGGGGGGGGGGGGGGGGGGGGTTATATTTTTTATGGTTTTTCAAGGGTTTCTCGAAATAGATGCAATTAAATATAGCCAAACTAGATATTTTTACAATTAGCTTTTTAATACCTACAATTGGATACCCATATTGTATTTTTATAATTTTTTGTTTTTATTTATTTTACTTCTTTTTTATATTCGTCATTTGTGCTCAACTTTTTTTTAAATCGCTATACTTTTCCTGTAATGTCATGATCTATAATCGACATTTTTTTCTTATTTTTTGGTCTACCGGTTTCGGAGATAAGGGGGGGAGGCATAAATATTTTTGTGTTTTTTTAAATATTTCTCGAAACCAGTGCCAGTAAATATAGTAAAAGTGTATATTTTTACATTCAGCTTTTTAATATCTACAATTTGACACCCATATTGTATTTTTAGGATAATATTTTTTGTTTTTTTACTTTTGTTTTTGGAATATTTTGAACAATTTCAAAATTTTCATATTTTTTTACACCGTGATATGTGGCTATTTTGTGCCAAATTTCATATCTTTATCTTTAACGGTCCTAAAGTTATGAGGCTGTGACATACGGACAGACGGACAGACGGACAGACGGACAACGGAGTTAATTAGGATTAATCCATTCTTACCCGATTATTTTAGTTACTTTCACAGCATTATGTCATACGGCATGCTGCTGTGGGATAGAGCCACGGAAATAGATGTAGTCTTTGTTTTGCAGAAGAGAGCAATTCGGGCTATTTGTAATGAAAAACCGAAAATCATTAAGAGAAAAATTCATAGAAATTCATATTTAACGGTTCCTTGTGAATTTATTTATTAAGTTCTTAGATATGTCAAAAAAATATTAAGTCCAGAAATAAACCTTTTCCAAAAATCTGATTTGCCAAAGTACCTCTTTTGTAGGACTTGGTATAAAATTTTACAATAAACTTCCAAAGGAAGTCCGTACTTATTCAGAAAACAAGTTAAAACTATACCTAATTAAGTAGGGATTCTTGAAAAAGGCTCATTATAAAATCAATGAATATTTTAACGATAATGAAGCATGGTATCATGGTAATGGCGATCTTTGTTACAACAGCAGATAATTAATTAATACAATTACTATAAAAGGCGATATACTGTAGTATGATAGTAAGATATATTTTTCCTTATGACATAAATTCCTCCTGTTTTTTATCCCTTTAGGCATCGAGTTTTCAACGGACAGTGTCACTCCAAGCGGAAAAACGAGCATTGCGAGAGGGGCCGAAACAGGGAGAAAGATAAAAAAATTGCTTTTTTATTTATATAAAAAAAAAACTAAAATGACTAGAAAAATTTTCAATCACCAAAATGTAAATATTGTTAAACCCCATGTAATAAAATATGTTTGGGGTCTGTGCATGATAATTATTTGTCAAAAATATGAGAAAGCGTGTGCTTGAAGACCCCATTTTAATAATTATTTCTATCGAGTGAAAGACTTAATCGCGTTTCCGGAAATCTAGAAAAAGGTTCCGAAAATGTTATACTAATTTATCAAACTATTAGCTTCTTACTGAACGTAGTAAAACGACTCCAAAAAGTGCGAATTCTAACTAACTAATGTAGGCTTAAACAGCTTGTCAAATTAATCTTGAAACCCTGCATCTGAAATCTTGAAATAATGCTGCAAAACCGAAACCGGTTCGGTAAAATAAGTAAATATACTGTGAAACGAGAATCTTGCTGTATTTTTCATTACACAAAATAAATTATTAATTCTTATTCAGTTCATTTACTCTAAATATACCACATTTATGATTCTTATACATGTTATCTGTTCATTTGCTCTAATGCAGCTAATATTAGTACATTGTTCACCGAGGGAAGAAAGGGGACGATTACCAACAAGGGTGTAGTTTGAGGCCCGAGGCGAAGCCAAGGGCCTCAATACACACGGGTTGGGAATCGCACTTTCTCCCGAGTGATAGATAGTGCTTTAAACTAAACCTGCGAGGAAATAGTATAATTTTACTTTTAATCAAGATACAATAAAATAAACCGACTGACTCGCGTGCGATTGTCACTTTTTATTTCCTTCTTATTTTTTATTATGTACAGGAAAAGCAAGTGGCCAGTATCATTTTTCGAGTTTCATGTACGAGTTCACAAAATAATACTGGCCAATTGGCCACTTGCTCATTCTTTATGTTATTTAAAAAAAAAGCAGCACGTTAACAATGGGTTTGCATATACTTTTTCTGCACGCTCAAGCACGTTAACAATGAATTTTCATACACTTTTTCCGCCCGCATATTTGTATGACAGTAATGACGTATTTTCTGCATCGTTTTCAAAAAAGTAAGAAGGTACTTTCCGAGCAGGTGTAGTATAAAATATATTCCTACCTCCATAAAAAATCATTTCAAACGAAATCTCCAGCCACATAGAAATAGAAGGATGAAACAAAGTTTTCTGCTAGAATTTTACTCCCGTACTGGGCTTTAGAGATCAATCTTACTCGTGAAACCATAAAATGATCCAAGAAAGATGTGATAAATGTTTTATTCCTCACATCAAACTTTTGTTCCTAGTGTTTTATACATTTTGCATAAATTCTCATGAGATGTTTAGACGCAGTTTTCACTTCAAGAATGTATATGTATGAGTACTTTGAGTTCCTATTCATACTAATTGTTTTTTTCTTCTTCTTCTTCTTCTTCTTAATTCTTTATTGCACAAAACACAGTTTAATGTACAACAGGTGGACTTAAGCTAGAAGCATTTACTCCCAGTCAACCCGACAGAAAGTACAAGAAAGTTACAGAGGCAGGTGTGCAAAAAGGCTTTACAATTTTAAATTTTAAACAACAAATAAAACGTAAAAAAAATACATTTATGTACTGATATATAATTTTGTAATTAAATACTAATAATGTAAAAAGCAAGCTTCAGAAAAAAAAATTCCTTTGTCAGGAATATATACAAAAATAATGCTGGCTGGTATGGATTTATATTCGTTTGTTATTCTATTTTCAAAATGTATTACATTCATTTGTTTATTGCATCACGTTTATTTGTCTCCTACAATTGTTTCGAACATGTCGGTAGAAAAAGTGAAAATGGATAAAATTGAGCCGCGTGCGGTGATTAAGTTTTTGACTAAATAAGGGAATACGCCTTCGGAGATCAGACAGCGTATGTTACGTGTGTTTGGCAGTTCGTGTTCTTCCGAATTTGTTATAAAGTTTTGGTCAAGGCAGTTTAAATTAGGTCGTGAGAGCCTCGAAGTTGATCCTCGTAGCGGAAGACCAGTTTCAGCCGTCACCGATGAAAATGTAGCCAGGGTGAAAAAAATTATATTAGAGGACCGACGAGTGAAGCAGTGGGAGATAGCTAGAGATGTGGGCGTTAGTAAAGAGCGAGTCAATTAACTAATTCATGAGCATTTGAACATGTCCAAGGTTAGTGCACGTTGGGTCCCTAGAATGTTGACTGCATTTGACATGGAGAGGCGTGTCAAATGTTGCGAAGAGTTTTTGGACATGAGTCGAGGGAAAGAGGAAGAAATAATTTCTAGAATTGTAACATGTGATGAGACTTGGATTCGACAATGGGACCCGGAAAGTAAGCAAGAGTCGTTACAGTGGAAATTTAAGGATGAGAAGCCGCCTCGGAAATTCAAGGTCTGTCCATCGGCCGGTAAACTTATGGCTACAATCTTTTGGGACACAGAAGGGATTTTGCTCATAGATTATTTACCGAAGAAAACTACAATGAATGCTGATTATTACTCAAACTTATTATATCAACTAAGAGAGATAATAAAAGAAAAACGGCGAGGTAAACTAAGCAAAGGAATTCTGATTTTGCACGATAACGCACCAGTGCATACCGCACGCACAACAAAGCTAGCAATTAAAGACAATGGCTTCGAAACCATTGACCACCCCCCTTATAGTCCAGATCTAGCCCCCTGTGACTATTTTCTGTTTAGACTTCTCAAGAAAGACCTCAGGGGACGAAGGTTTATGACCGATGACGAAATAAAGGCAGCGGTTTCTGACTTTTTTGACGACAAACCGAAAAATATTTTTTTTAATGGCTAAATTCAATATTTGAAAAATTTAATAAGTGCATTTTATTAACAGGGGACTATATAGAAAAATAAAAATAAACTATCCAGTTACGTCTTTTCTTTCATAGTTAGGTAGATTACTTTTCAGCCTCCCCTCGTACATAAATACTTACAACGTTACGAATATGCATATATATATAATATAAAAATATAATTACATAAAACAATATTAATATAATTAATTAAAGACGAGAGTAAATTACAAGTAGTGAAATTTTCAGATTGCTATGTTGATACCAGATTTTATTTAATTGTTACTCATGTTTTACTAATGTAAAATACAACCGATTAAAAATATTGATGTAAAAATTTGCTTATGTTTAAACAAAAAAACCGGCCAAGTGCGAGTCAGACTCGCGTGCCTTGGGCTCCGTATCGTGGATTATAAATTTAATTTTAACAATTTTTTTTCGTGAATTTCTCAAGCACTTTATTTTTCCTGTAACTATTCTTTACCTGTCCTGTAATTTTTACAATCAGCTTTTTAATATCTAAAATTTTTACCCATTTTGTATTTTTAGGCTAATCGTTCTTATTTTTCTCACTTTTGTTTTTGAAATATTTTGAACAATTTCAAATTAACGGTGGTGGTAAAGTAAGTTATGACGGACGGACGGACAACGGACTCTCACCATAAAGGTACCTTTTGTACCCTGTAGGTACTACGAAACCCTGACTACCGTCTCTGAATCTGACAGCAGGATCCTCTTAATGGAGAAATCCTTTCAAAACTACAGCATGAAATGAACCCCAATATTGTACGGGCGATCTTACCTACATGTTTGGTTATGTACTTTGAGGAAGAACATACGATATCGCGATGTAATATGCAAGTAGCGCCATCTGGTTTTTGGTAGCAAACGAACGAGTGCGGCTTTTTTAGTAAGTACAGTGACAAAACTATTTTATGGTTCCGTACCCGAAGGATGACAAACGGGACTCTACTAGTTAGCCTACTACTTGCTTATATAGGACCCCTTGCGACTTTGTGTAGGAAGACGCCGCTTGGCACAGTTGATCCTTTGTTGTTCTGAGCTGATTTAGCCCGATTGACATGAGGTGACCCCCTCTGAGATAGGTGTTAGGGGGGGGAGGGTAAAAGTGACTCTCGTGGAAAGAACAGTGCCTTTGAAACGTGGAGTCTCGTGGAGAGCATATCCGGCTGCTACTGAAAATTGGCAATGCAAGGAGGGCATTGTATGACAAGTAAGTAATAAAATACTGAAATACGACCTTGGCCGAAGAGTGGCGAAGATTCATACGCGCATTATTTAAAGGTTATTAATGGAGATCCTAGAGGTGGTAGAGCTGATGCCGGGCTCGACTGTGGAGGTACCACCATCTTACTTGGAAATCCCCTCGAATTAATTCGGGGGAGAGTAAGAGGACAGCTCACGGGCAATAAACCAGGAGGTCCACCATGACTGGGACCGATGAATGGCGGTATATCCATCCCTAATAGCCGGGCCTTATATGGAACAGACTGGTGACGGGCAGCGGCGTCACTGGTGCGAGGGTTCCGGCACCGCGCTCACCAATCCGCCTGCTCAGCGTGTGTGAGTATGGGAAATTCTTCCAGGAGGACCGCCGGGAGTGGCAAAGTCCTGGAAAGGCTTATGTCCAGCAGTGGACGAACTAGGCTGATGGATGGATGGAATGGAGATCACATCAAGCTATACACATTGGACTTTGTACCTATGTTATATTCTTCACTAAAAAGGCTAAGGGTACTGCAAGTGTATAGCTCGATGTTATCTCCACTGTACAGAGACAGATAGATAGATAGATAAAAACTTTATTCAATGCCTCTTACAAAAAAACACAAAAAGTACACATTTAGAGCTTAAAATATAACAAATACATTAGAATCATTAAAATAATAACAATCTTTGATGCTGGCTCAGCATACGCCACAGAATAATAACAATCTTTGATGCTGGCTCAGCATACGCCACAGAATAATAACAATCTTTGATGCTGGCTCAGCATACGCCACAGAATAATAACAATCTTTGATGCTGGCTCAGCATACGCCACAGAATAATAACAATCTTTGATGCTGGCTCAGCATACGCCACAGAATAATAACAATCTTTGATGCTGGCTCAGCATACGCCACAGAATAATCTGTGACACTGATATTCTGCCAGTACCATTCAAATTCAAATTCAAATAGTTTATTTTGCAAAGTAGGTATATATAATACACGTTTCACAAGTCAAAATTTAATCTTATAAAAATATATGTAATAAAATAATAAATGTACATGAACTAGATTTAAGGTTTATTTAATTTATATAGCAATATATATACGATTAAAATGATAGGTAAATAAAATATATATTATACAAGGTGAAATCCAATCAACCGCCCGAACCCATACCGGAGACCCGGCCAGGGACCAGGAACAAGGTTCAATGATCACCAACCGAGCCCCCAGCACGAATCCAGGCGACCAAATCCCATCCTAATGTGGCATGCACAGAACTTTTTGCTGGAAAAGCAAGCAATTGGTCAAGAATAACAATAAAAAAAAAAATGAAAAAATTTAAATATCACTTTGAAAAAGAAAAGTTTGTATTGGAAATTTTCACTCTAGGTCTACCCTGGCGTCATACATTTTTTTTTTCAAAGTGATATTAAATTTTTTTCATATTTTTTTTACTGTTATTCTTGACCAATTGCTTGCTTTTCCAGCAAAAAGTTCTGTGTACGCCATTGTAGTAGTATACTACATACTAATAGGTTACATATATAAATACATGCCTACCCCCATGCATTAAAAAGATCTACGTCGGTGAATCAAATTAAATATTAAGACAATGAACTAATAAAATTGTATATTAACCAGAAGACAATTTTTACAATTACTACAATAATTTTAGTCACTACTGTATACATAAGATTTATTACTTGTTTTTCCGCTTTAGGACGAAAACCTTGTGTCAATCAACACTTTTCCGGAAAAAAACAATATCTCAAACAATGGCCACGCATGGAGACCCAAACATCTGGTATACGTCGTAAATGGAACAACAGATATACTTACTCACAGAAATGCTGATACAAAGTACTGCGAACAGCGGGAATAATAATAAACACGTTTTGTTATTTCATTTCTTTAGTGTTACGTGGTTAATGGTTTCCATTTGGGTTATATTTTGTAAACTGACTAGAAATTTTGCAATAACATACAAGTATGAAGCCAGAAGTTAACTAATAAATAGGTATGTAAATATCAACCTTTCGAGTACCAAATGTAGTAACAGCCAAAACGATCGTTATAATAAACTTACTTTTTGCCCACGACTCCGCGCTCTAAAAGTAATTTAACTCTTTGAGCACTTCGAAAACCCTTTCTCAACAGGTGGCTGTTGAGATATTTAAAGAACCTACCTGCCAGATGCAGTTGTATCATGATGAGTGGGGAAGTTGTATTACGCTTTTAAATAGTTTTAAACTACGTCCGTGGTTTTAAATAATAGTATATTACGATACGAGAGCGATGAAACGTTTTCTGACGAGTGTTTTATGACGTGCCGCAATCACACGAGTCGAGAAAAAGTTTCTCGCACGAGTTGCGTATAATTTTTTATAGCACAAGTGCGGAAAATGCCGACTTTACGCACGCGCAGCAATTGTTTGCAGCAATAATTCAATATTAGTGAGATATATTTCGGGCCTGGTATCAGTCACAAGCAATTATAACATAAATTAACATTATATCATTGCAGTACAGAAACGCAGAAAGAAAAGTAAATCTGGATGTGAGGAGCTCTGAACCGGGATTCGAACCCTAACATAAATAATATTAAATTTTGTTTAATTTAACAAATTGAATTTAATAATAAAAGACAATACAAGGTGACTTTTTGATCATCGTCCAAATTCATACTGGTAGCTTGGTAAGTGATCAGTATCATGGATCAATATTCAATAACAAGTTTGGTGAAATTCGTAAAATGAAATTTCGACTCCCCATAGTGATTCACTCGGGACTGGAACTGAATTTCTATGGGAAGCCGAAATTTCATTTTACGAATTTCACAAAAATTGTTACTGATCCAAGATACTGATCACTTATCAAGCCTCCAGTATGAATTTGGACGATGATCAAAAAGTCACCTTGTATAGTCAATCTATCATATTTATTTACGTTATGCTTTTAAATATTCCTATATAGTTGTTGGGGAATCAGTACCCGTTGTTCCTGGTGGTCTGGACGGGGGTTCTGACGGGATAGCTCCAGTAAATGAAACGTAGAGATGATATTCAAGGTGGTGTATTCAGAGGTTAAGAGGTTAAGACGAGGCCTTCCTCAGGCGCATAGAGGCTTTGCAATTATAACCCGTAGACTAACTTTCATAAAGTTGAAAATCGCGTGCGCAAAATGCGCGCGAAACAATTCAGAAGTCTAATTTTAAGATTAAAATCGACTAAAATTACAATATTGCATTTAATTGAACATATTGCAATATTGAACTTACATTGGTTAATAAACAAGATTTTCGTATGGATAGACAAATATAATAAATATAAAAATCAAATGGATTACTTAAACACAAAACCAAAAAAACACTCAAAAAGAGACTATTTTCAAAAATTAAATCTGTCGAGCGAAAGTTTTCCAATTAGGTAACGCTACTTACAACATAAAGACAAAGGTTTGAAAAAACATATATACAAGTTTCATATTGATTGCGTCTGTGGTAGATCCAGTGCAATCGTTCAAAAACTGTTGAAAAAGGAAGGCCTCCTCTTGGTCGTGTACGTGTCTTGTGTAAGGTTACAGAGAGAGAGGTAGAGAGAGAAAAGAGAATGAGTTGAAAGAATGAATACATGAATGAATGAAGGATGATTGAATGAATGAACTTAAATATAGCGCGCGCACTTTTGAAATCCTATGTCTCGCCATGAGAGTGATGACAAGCCACGGCGAACGGCCACAATTTACGAGTACCGTACCTCTTACACTTTTCTTTATGGTGTTAGCGATACAAGTGTCGATTCGGTATAGCACGATTTAACTTATTTGACAAGACTAAACTTAATTTAAGAGCGGTTTCGCAGCCGGATTGTGAAAAACCCGACTTTTTAGGGTTCCGTAGTCAACAACAAGGAATCCTTATAATTTCGCCATGTCCGTCTGTCTGTCTGCCTGTCTGTCCGCGGCTTAGCTTAGAGACTATTAGTACTAGAAAGCTGTAATTCGGCATGGGTATACGTATTTATCACGCCGATAAAGTGGTACAATACAATTTTGAAAAAGATTTTTCTTAGGGTACCTCCCTTACACGTAAATTGGTGATGATTTTTTTAGTGTGGGGTGTCGTTGGATAGATAATAAAAATATTGGGGGTGTGAGAAGACCATTTTTTGATGCAGGAATCTGTTTGTGAAATATTAAGCTTAAAAGTGTTAATTTTTGTTAGAGTCAAGTGTCCCCCCCTGCCAGCGAAACGGTTGTATTTGGAGACGTGAAAAAAATCATGGTAGTAGTATACATAACGAAATTAAAAGGAAAACTATCACAGCTAAGTAGGCTTTACAAGTTAACGAGTACAGATCGCGCCAAACTTTTAGTCCCCTCTAAACACGGGGCGATTCGCATCAGCAGGAAATAAATGTATGGGCCGTTCTTGGGAAGAGCAACTTCCGAGCGTACTAGAAGTTTGGCGCGATCTGTATTAGTCGACAAACTTATAAAATGTACTTGGAGAAGAAGTCCGCATATTGTGTAGGGCAACTACGGAACCCTACACTGCGCGTGGCCCGACACGCACTTGGCCGGTTTTTCTAATTAATCGAAATAGAACATTTAAATTCAAAATTCACTCAATAAAATGGTAACAAAGTTATGGATATTAAAAAGGTGTTATGTTAAATAACATTAAAATAGTAAAAAAAAGGGAGACTAAAATAAATTAATCTAAACTAAACTAAACTTAAAATATTTACATAAGGTAGAAAATGCACTCAATAGTTATTCAACAAAGCCTTATTACTTATGTACTTTGTATGTTGCCATCGCAATTCTAATTTACAGAAACCAATGGAAACGTTGCGATGAATAGATACACAATACATATGTAATAAGGTTTTGTTGAATTTGAATTTAAGTGTTCAGTTTCGATTAATTAGAAAAAGGCGGGTTTTTCACAATCCGGCTGCGAAACCGCTCTCTAAGAACTTTGTGACTGTAAAGGAGGTTAACATAGCACAATTCATCCCCCTCGCAAGTAGGGTTGCCATTTCGAAATTTGAAAAATCTTACAATAAGCAGGACATTAAAAAAAGTCCGGACATTGTAGACAAAAATAAAAAAATAAAATTCAATGCACAGCGCACGTTTTACAGGGAAAGTGTGCGGGGAGGAGTGCGACGCGGGGATAAAAATGGAATACAGATTATTTTATTACTTATATTAGTTTTTTTATGATTCAATAATTGAATGTGTGCCCGGAATAAGGGTATATCCAATACAAAAAATCAAAACACTGTTTTTAACGGAAAAAGGGTCTATATCGCAATTTGACCAGAAGATGATGAAAAAAAAAGTTTTTTTTTTTCATGTATTCCCTTATTCCGGGCACACATTCAATTATGTTTTTATTTTTTAGGAATTTTAGAAATTTCATTCAATCTTAATTTTTCCATCTAAGTAAAAAATCCGGCAAATTTTAAAGCGGGAAAAGTCCGGACGGTAGTCTGAAAGTCCAGACAAATCCGGACGGGTGATAACCCTACTCGTAGGGTGTAACATCAAATTCCGCCCACATAGTTAAGGTGGTAAATCCAAGTTCCAAATAGTTCGTCAACTAGATAATCTGTTTTTAACTATTTCTCGAACGCTGCTCGCTCATGCAAATCGCATGTTTATGCCACTCAGTAAGTTGGTACGCAATTTTCACCTTTTCCACTTTGTAATAAGACCAGATATATTGAACACTTTAAAATTGAATCCTCGTTAAGATAGTACCTGATGTGGTGTTTATAATACTCGTAGTTTATATCTTCGGTTTTTAAACAATGTAAAGCTATTTTAGGATTCCGTACCTAAAAGACTGGAGGTGAGATATTATTGTTCATCATCTATCTATCTTTTATCGACATGAATCGCTGAGGGGGTGTCAGGGGTGATTCCAAGCATAAACTGTCAAAAACACACTCGCACACCCACGTCTCAGCGACGGTTATTAAGGGATTTGAACCCACTACCTCCAGATTAGTAATCGAGTACTGAACCACAGAGGCGGAAAAATAATGGAGACACACATGTACATAAATATTGTAAATATAGATAAATTAAGGGGCTACACAATGCTAAAATTCAGTCCTGCTCTAACGCTTTTGTTTTTTATCTGTCTATCCTGCTCTAATCAGATGTGGCGCGCGTAAAGCTTCAGTTATTTTGAAATCGCGGCTACATTAGGATAATAACTATAATTTCTTTATGTAACAAAGATGTTTTTTTCTAGTTAATATCTGCGTGTGTTGGTTTCGAAATATGGAAACTGAATCGCTTTTTTCGTGAAATTCATGCTTTTTTAAAAGGATTACAATTAAAAGAAGATTGAAAGTATGTTTATTCATAAAGTGTAATTAATAATTGTCTTGAGTCAAAAAACATGCCATATTTTTTTCAATTTTTTTATCTACATTGACGGAACTGAATCCAATGCAAAACTGATGTTTAGCATTAGGATCTAGCATTAAAACACATGATATAATTCCAAAAAATTATACGATGTCTCCATTTTTGCATTCGAGTTACAGCAAAATGTATAAAATTTTGGTCAACATAATACAGATCGTGTACCGAAACTGGAATACCCTGGAGTCCTTCCTGCATTGTACAATTCTCACTGCACTGCTACAGGGATCGACGACTTTACTGCACAGCAATACGGGCGATAAGTGGATGAGTGGATATTAAAAACAAAAATCATTTATTTATACCAGAAATAGCTTAACCTAAAACATTTACAATTAATGGAACATAGTTAATAAATCTAACTTTCTTGCAATATATTGGTAGGTATGCACATCAATATACATATATTCACATAAGAGTATAGACATTAGTGTAGTATAGGTACTATACATTACAGGTATAATAATATAGCGGATTTTTAAGTACCTAGTAGTTGCAAATGTTCCATGCATACCATCGTGGAAAGATGCACTCATCCACTTATCGCCCGTATTGCCGTACAGTAAAGTCGTCGATCCCTGTAGCGATGCAGTGAGGATGTATTCTCCGTGAGTCATCAGTTCTAGCGCACGTGATCCTATTAACAATCTGGGATGTTTGCTGTTGGGACATTCAGAGTCACGAGTTTTGGTGAAAAGTTTAATAACTACGGGATTAACCTCCATAACAGTAGTTTATGCTACAAGGGCGCAAAGGAATAATTTACGAGGACGATTTAAAACACGAGCGTAGCGAGTGTTTTAAACGTAACCGAGTAATTTATTGCTCTTACGCCCGTGTATCATACTACGTTTTTCAATGCATATTGTGAGGAAATAAAACAAATATAATCTTGTGAACTTTAAATTATAATAATTGGCTTAAAAGGAATGTATCCAGAGCCGTTAAACAGTGGAAAAAAAAGTATAACATTTATGGTTCACAAGAAAGGCTGCAGGTAAGCCAACCATTGTGAATAAATAAAAAAAATAAAATAAAGCCCTAGGGCAAAATAATCGACTTTCTGTTCGGTTTTGATGCATAAAAAGTGGGCATTTACGAGCACTTGCATTGAAAATTTATTTACAATGGTTGGCTAACCTGCAGCCTTTCCTGTGTACCATAAATGTTATACTTTTTTTTTCCACTATTTAACGGCTCTGGATACAGTCCTTTTGAGCCAATCATAATTTAAAGTTCACAAGATTGTATTTGTTTTATTTCCTCACATATGCATTGAAAAACGTAGTATGATATATACACGGACGTAAGAGCAATAAATTACTCGGTTACGTTTAAAACACTCGCTACGCTCGTGTTTTAAATCGTCCTCGTACTTTATTCCTTTTCGCCCTTGTAGCATAAACTACTAAAATGTCACAGAGACATGATAAATCACGCTGTTTTACAAAACCACATAATGGAGCCATTTTCTAAAAAAAAACTAGCGTTTTTGTAATTGCTAATTCTACAATCCAACTTCGACACATACACTTGAACTCGTAGAAGCGTTTCTTTGTTTTGTCTTCTTTTGATGTCGTTTTTTACCATGAATGTGGCTTTATGTCTCGATATTTTAGTGTTAAAATATAATATTGACTAATTTTTCAGTTTAATTGAATTTCTAATTAAATTTTCGGTTAATATGAGTCAACATTCTACAAAATAATCCATAGGTCTATAACATATTCCATCTACGAGCTAGAGACCCCTTGACATACAGAAGGACGGACAGACAGACAGGCAGCAGAGTGATATTAATAGGGCTCCGTTTTGCCCTTCGGGTATGAAACCCTAAAACAGGCTATATTTATAAAGGGACCCTTTCTGCCACGGCCGGCGTAGCAGGTTTATTCGTCCAAGAGCGTAGCGAGCTCTACGACTCCATATAGTAATTCAGGTTTGTAGACCCAACGTCGCCGTTCTTTGGACGCATAATAATATAAATCAGGGGACATGTACATGTGAATACCAATAATATAGAGGCAAAATAATTTACTTATCCATCTATGAATGTACACATAACTTAACTTCTGAACGGAATTTTACTAGGACTTCACTTTTGAAGCTGAAAAAAACTAGAATCTATAAATCTACTAGCTGTTCCCGAGGACTTCGTACTTTGGATTTTGAATGTTAACATTTATTTAAATGAGACGTTTTCTAAAACTGAGATTTTTCTAATTTACCCATCAGGGGATGATGGGTAAATTAGAAAATCTCTAATACGCTTCCAAGCAAAGTTTTTCATCGTTTTAGTTACAAAAATTACGAATATCCTTTAGGAGATGATTTTCCAAAAACGCTAAAACATGGCATATTCATTTCCAACCAAAAGGCTTATCTACTATGCATGGTTTCAAGAAATTCCCACTCAAAACTTTCATCTCTTATATTAGGGGACTGGTCCATCCGTCTTCAAATACCTATACATATATGTCATATAATATTTTTTCCTATTCGCCTGATGACGACCCCACGAGGGGTCGAAATATAGCGACTAAAACCATTTAAGTGTTTGTATTCATGTCGAATATAACATATATATAAAAAATAAAAAGGGCCATTGAACGGTGTTTTATAAAAATATTTTATTAACAGACTTATTATATTAGGGGATGATTTTTCAAAAATGTTGCAACATGTCCTTCTTAATTTTTAATCATAAAGCTAGGGCTTCACCTGCGTCTTCAACGCGTTTAAATCTGCTTTGCGGTTTAATTAAGAATAGGACTGTCAGTGAAGTTATCTACTGGTGCGATAGCATTTTTAATTGAGATGCATCGTATAGATCTCAACGCGTAAGACGCAGGTAGAGCACTAGCATAAGTAAGGCTAAATAAAACGTTTGCCGTGTTACTACAAAACGGTGTTTAACTTTAGACAGTATTTAAATCTGTTGTTGTCACCTTTGGTTCCATATTGTAAAAAGTGACAGCAACAGATTTAAACACTGTCTAAAGTTAAACATCGTTTAAACGCCCTTTTGTAGTAACACAGTTAGTGTTTTTATCTACAAAAATAACAACTTTCTTAGACAAACTTTCATCCCCTATTTGAACATTCTATATTCATTGGGAATAAGCATTCTTAATTTCCAATACAAAGGCTCTTACTACAAAAATAACGAATTTCCCATACAAACTTTCATTCCATATTTAAGGGTTGAATTTCAAAGAAACATTTCTCACGTTGCTTACATTATGTACCTGCCATATTTCTAGTATTTAGTCTATGTATTTTCTGAGATTTCAATGACTGATGTCAGGAGTGAATGAGGTAGAAATTGCGCTCCAACATCAGCTTTTTTCCATCTTGTGCACAAATATAGTGCTATGCTTTTAGGTGCATACACGTTCTTTCTACAAAACTTTTCAAGTATAAGAAATAAAGCAAAAACAGTTATACTCAAATGCCTCTTATCTGAACCCTTTGTTTTAACGCGGCTTTTAACAATAAAAAGAGTTCCATTTTCCCAAGGAATTAGATCCAAGTGCCTCGTTAAGCGCCCCACTAAGGTGAACAGAGGCCTGTATGGCTAGCACGCGCTAAAGAAACAGCGTCTGTCTATCCTACTTGCGCTCTCAGGCAACCGGGTTTGTCAATGTGAGAGAGAGTAAGTATTATGGAAATATACTGTATCGACGGCGCGTGCTAAACTCCCTAGACACGACACCAGAAAAGTTGTCTCTTCCCAGCGTCATCCGAAAAAAACTCCTATTGATAAATATATTTCTCTTAAACGGTGTGATTAAAAATTATTAAATAAATATATAGTGTACAGTGGTGTGCACAGAACTTTTTGCTGGAAAAGCAAGCAATGGGTCAAGAATAACAATAAAAAAAAAATGAAAAAATTTTAATATCACTTTGAAAAAAAAAGTTTGTATAGGAAATTTTCACTCTAGGGTAGACAAAAGACATTTTCTACCCTGGCGTCATACAAAATATTTTTTTTCAAAGTGATATTTAAATTTTTTCATATTTTTTTATTGTTGTTCTTGACCAATTGTTTGATTTTCCAGCAAAAAGTTCTGTGCACGCCACTGGTTACTTAGACTATAATCAATAACCTAATTGTAAGAAATTATTCTCGCGTATAAGAAATAGACAGCATGAAAATTTTGTTCAAAGTCAAGCTGTTTTTAGAATTAAATTGGTTATTTCTTTGAAACCACTAATGTTCTTTGTATAAAAGGATGTGAAAGAGACGAAAGAGGTGTGTCAGGATCGTAGCCGATGGAAATCTGTAGTCTCTGCTTACCCCTTTGGGAGACAGGCGTGAGTATATATGTGAATTTTAAACTCCTTTGAAGTCGTTTGAAAACAGGGCAATATTCTTTGAACGTGATTGCCTAGCTCATCTCCAATATGATCTAGAAAACTAGAAGTACGGTCGAAGTATGTGGAATCCGGCCATAACGCGTAATGGTCATTCGTGACTATGTTCTTAGCATCCGAGCGAGATGGCTAGGAGCTTGTACTCACGAAATCTAGGCTTGTGTTAGAGGCTCAGAACGTTAGAGGCTATTTCTGTACAAAATATTAAAATCAACGGATGTTGATGTTCTGATTCGAACCTTGTAACTCTTGGTTTCACCATAAGCGCGCTATTGACTGCGATTTTTCTTGTTTGTAATGCATTCTAAAGCTTGGCGTCCATTGAAGTGATTTGAGCCAAAACCAGAATATAATCGCATTTCTTCCGGTTGCGTTCATTATAGACGAATCAGTCAGCAATCTCAAATCGTCATCAAAGTAGGTCGTGCTACTGTGTGATGGATAGCTCGCATCAAGAAATGTTTCTATTTCAAATTCGCGCCCAAACACTAGGTACATGATTTAAACATGAAACAAAATATCGAATGCGAGTTTTACCATGTATTTCAAATTGAACCTGTTCCTGGTCCCTGGCCGGGTCTCCGGTATGGGTTCGGGCGGTTGATTGGATTTCACCTTGTATAATAATATTTTACCTATAATTTTAATCGTATATATATTGCTACATAAATTAAAAAAACATTTAATCTAAGTAGTTCATGTACACTTATTATTTTATTACATATATTTTTATAAGATTAAAATTTGACTTGTGAAACGTGTATTATATATACCTACTTTGCAAAATAAACTTTTTGAATTTTGAATTTTGAATTTGGACCCGTTAAATTGTATTTATTTTATTTCACGTTCCCCGCGTTGACTGAGGCGCGCCGAATCGAGTCGAAACGTATCGCCGCAGAAATACTAAATATACTATACTACATCAGGCATGTCAAACATGCGGCCCGCGGACTATAATGATCCGGCCCGCGACCAGAATCCAAATTTTTACACGACGTGCGATGCCATTACGGGTGTTTGAAATTCGGCGCTCTCTTCAGTATCGTAATCGCAGTGACTAACACAAGGGGTGCGCTTTGTTTCCACAAAAAAATCGCCCAATGATCGCACTGACTTTCTGAATGCGTCGGCGGGCGATCAAACTGAACGTAGCTATGTGTTTACACTGTGGTGCCACGCCCGGTACGCTAGACGCTATGACGGCCGAACTCAATGAAATTATTAAGAACAAGAGAAGTCAAGTCTCCGAATCCTCATAAATGCCTTTTTTAGTATAGATAAACATATATATGTAAATAACTAACTTAATAAAGATGTCATAAATTCAGTATGTATGTGTTTATTTACATTTTTTGAGTCTGGCCCGCGAATACACCCTAAATGGCCCTTTGGAAAATTGAGTCTGACACCCCTGCACTAGACGAACGATGTGCGCAGGAGATTCGACTCGGTGCACTTCGGCTCGCCGCTAATCGACACTGTTTCATACGAGTACTAAATATATATTATACTAGCTTTTGGCGGGGCTTCGCCCGCGTTGATTAAGTTTTTTTACAGTCGTATCGAATCCCATCCTCACTATCCCATCCCATCCTCATTATCCCATCCCACTAATATTCACTTTACACCCCATTGCCTTCCAATGGAAACTAATTTATGGGATAAAAAGTATGTTCTATGTCCTAGGTCTAGAACTACATTTGTGCAAAGTTTCAGGGATGGGATGGGATAGTGGGATAGTGGAATGGAAAGTGGGATGGGATGGGATGGGATGGAATAGGTGGCGAATTATTGCGATTCGATTCAACTCGGCTCAGCGAGCCTAATGGACGCTAGCCTTAATAATATTTAGAGTATCCAAAGCGATGGATTCCCATTTCAAGATTGTATATTACCGGAAACAGAAACCTAGCTTTTTATGAACCACCGGCTTTTACAATCTTTCGGTGACATAAATAATATACATTATGTATGATAAGCCGACAACAAAATCGTCGAAATATATTTGGAAAGTTATTTTGACAAAGTGTTTTTTATATGCATGTACAGTGTATGTGTACATTGTACACCGTGTAATTATGATGTGCTCACAAAATCAAACCACACTCATACTCATATACTGTATTAATAAAATTAATATTGGTAAATGTTGATATATGTAAATGAAGGACAAATAAGTTATAAAATATTCCTTTATAAGAATAAAAGGGCTTTTTACGAAAACCAATATGTATAAAAAAAAATTGGTCAAGTGCGAGTCAGACTCGCGTACCTATGGTTCCGTATTGTGGATGATAAATTTCATTTTGTCATTTTTTTCGTGAATTTATCAACCGCTTTATTTTTCCTGTAATCTTTACGTAAACACATTACCATGATTTTTTTCATATTTTTCGGTCCACCAGTTTTGGAGATAAGGGGGACATACATTTTTTATGGTTTTTCAAGGATTTCTCGAAATAGATGCAATTATATATAGTTAAAGTATATATTTTTACAATCTGCTTTTTAATACCAACAATTTGATACCCATATAGTATTTTTATAAAATATTTTTTCATTTTTTTTTTTACATTTGGGCAAATTAATGCAATTTTGTGCCCAATTTCATGTCTTTATCTTTACCGGTGTTAAAGTTATGAGGCTGTGACATGCGGACGGATGGACAACGGAGTCCACGGAACACTTACGGAGTCTCACCATAAAGCTTCCTTTTGTTTTTTAGGTACTACGGAACCCTAAAAAGGATACAGTGTTATTGCATGTCTTTATTTAGTTGCGTTAGCCGCATGTCGTCTGCTAATCTGGGGGCACGGCAGTGCCCCCGCAAAGTCTCGCAGAAAAAACGCGGAACGGCCGTACCATCCTTTTCTCGAAGCAACTCACGGCACTTTCAACCCCCCTGTATCTTCGTTGTGGATAAAGCTAGAAGTCTGAAATTTCAGGAACCAAGAGTATTTACTGATCCTACTTCTGACCCCAAATTACAACTTTGTACCTATATTCGATTACGAAATATCTCAAGTCAAAGTTCCCTTATTTTGTCACTGACTGACTGACACATCATCAAAAGTCTAAAGGTGTTCTAGCAGGCCTACAAACTTGAAATTTTGCATGCGGTTAGTGTTAAGTGTACATTGCAACAAAAAAATATAAAAATGTTATTTGCGGTTGGTAATTTAATATTTCCATACAAAGTCTATACAAAATGTATGTTTCCAGCTGCATCTATAAATTTGTATGACACTAGATGACGTTGGTATACCGCTTACCGCTTTGCATTAAAGACGCCTAAAACGAAAAATTCTACGTTAAAGTTAAAGTGCGAAAACTAAAAAATAAAACCGGTAAAGTGCGAATCTGACTCGTGCATAAAGAGTTCCGTACCCCTACACAATACGGGTACGGAACCCTAAAAGTAAATTGCAACAACATAGATGCCATAGCACCATCAAGGCGACAAAAAACAAAGCGATAAAACGGTAGCGCCTGGTTAAGTTTAAACTTTTACTTGTATGTTGTATTACCGTTCTAAAGATAGAGCCTTTGTTATAATAATCTGTTCCTTGGGTAAGGCACCCTAAAAAGGGTGGTTTATAATGTTCCAAACATTCACAATATTAGTCTATTTAAGAAGAAAATATCAACATTTCGTAATTAAGTCACTAAAAAAACGGTAGTTTGCGAATCCGACTCGCGCATAAAGGGTTCCGTACCCCTACACAATACGGGTATGGAACCCTAAAAGTAAATTGCAACAACATAGATGCCATAGCACCATCAAGGCGACAAAAAACAAAGCGATAAAACGGTAGCGCCTGACAAACAATTCGGTACCTTTTTAGAAAGCAACCCTAATTTTTATTATTTTACTTTAAAGTAGTCTGCCTAAATTTTCAACTTGTATGTATAACCGTTCTAACGATAGAGAATTTGTTATAATAATTTGTGCTTTGGGTAAGGAACCCTAAAACACATTTAGTCTATTTAAGAAGATGAATATCAACATTTCGTAATTAAGTCGCTATTAAACCGGCTAAGTGCAAGTCAGACTCGCTCACGAAGGGTTCCGTACTACCATCACACAATATGGGTACGAAACCCCAAATCATTATGGTAAATACCAACAATAAAGATGACATAGCAACATCAAGGCGACAAAAAACAAGGCGCTAAAATGGTAGCGCCTGACAAACAAATCAGCACCTTTTGAATACGGAACTCTAATATTTATATGCCCAAAATTGTTGTTTTATAAAGATAGAGCTGAAACAAATAACATCGAATAATTGGACCCCCCTTGGATTTCCATTTATTGAACTTTTTATGCTGTGATAGGGGCCACATTATTATTTGCCGTGATAGAGGACAATGTAACATATATTATGTGAAAATATTTACGCGCTACCTATAACGGCTGAAGCTGTAGACCCATGTGATAGATGGATAGACAGCGGAGGATTGGTAATAGGGTCACGGAACCTAATGATACGGAACCCTAAAAATCAAGGTAAAAGGTTATTTATCAAGTAAAGCTTTAAATATATTAAAGGAAAAATAAAGCGGCTAATGTTGTTTTAATTGTATATGCATCCTCTATGATGTAGGTATATTGAAATGTCTATGTACTCGTGTGTCATTCAAAAAAGACCAGGTTTAGCTCATTATTCTGAGAGGTTTAGACATAATAATGTACTCTGTGGTTTAGACTGACAAGCCTGCCTTTCACTTCATGGTCAAAAGAAATTTTAACCTGCCTGTTGCATCTAATTGTGGATAATAGTAATAATAACTTACAGTAAAAATTAATATTGCAATGGAACCTGAAATATTGTACATAAATGAAAATCCTTGTCCACACCTAGTTGTCCCTATACCTGGAGATGGAAAATGTTTGTTCCATTCTTTGTCATTCTCTATGTATGGGAACATTGAGTCGTCATATGGCATTAGGTGTGCGGTAGTCGAGTATGTGGTAGCGCATTGGGATGAAATGCAACTTTATACGTGTGACGCAATGATGAAAACTACCACCTACGGTTCCGTATCCGAACTTATGGCAGCCACCGCTTTGTATCCATTTACGTTCGAGGTTTACGAAAATGGCCGTTTGAGAGGATCATTCGGTGGCGATCCTGGGATGCCAGTGAAACGTTTACGATTCTCTGGTTGTTTCTTAGGTGGTCATTATGAAATGCTCCTTCCCGATAGTAGTTTCTCAGGAGTATGTCCTAATGATCAGTTAAAGGGAGTGGGTTTTAAGAAAATCCGCAGCAGACGTGCAAGAAATATTACCCGAGAAGAAAAAAAGGAGGACTACCTACAAAAAGAAATGAGATCCCATCAAAAACATAAAATGTACAAAAATGGCAAGTCTCGCAACGCAATCCTTCCACCGTAAAAAGTTGTGAGATCTTATGTAAAGCCAAGTCTGCTATTTTAGTTTTTATGGAAGCGCCTTTTCATTTAAGTTAGTATGGGAGCACCTATTTAACAAATTTATCATAAATTGTTTCCTATTTAGTTACCAACCAACATTAAGTGACTGTATTAATATTAGTCATCTTTATTTCCTAATAAAATATGGTGACTTTGCAATCGCAGAGCACAAATAAAGCACTGATGCGTAGAAATATCTTCTCAAATCGCTAATAAATTGGTATTAGGTAGCTGATATGTTGTATATGTTGCTGTGCGATTGCGAAGTCACTATATTTTATTAGGAAATAAAGATGACTAATATTAATACAGTCACTTAATGTTGGTAGGTAACTAAATAGGAAACAATTTATGATAAATTTGTTAAATAGGTGCTCCCATACTAACTTAAATGAAAAGGCGCTTCCATAAAAACTAAAATAGCAGACTTGGCTTTACATAAGATCTCACAACTTTTTACGGTGGAAGGATTGCGTTGCGAGACTTGCCATTTTTGTACATTTTATGTTTTTGATGGGATTTTAGTATTCCGTAACAATTTGTCTAGATAATAGATTTCGTTTTAGTTAGTTTGGACATATATTCATGAAAAATTATTTGCGTTTTTTTTCATTTATGTAGTACACAGAAACTTCGGCAAGAAAATTAATAACCGGTGCTATTTTAAAATTAATAACCGGTGCTATTTTAAAATTCTTATCCACAAAGTGTCGTTCTCGTTCTACGACACGTAATTTTTCCTGAGAATAATTCTCACAAACTGTTAATATAATCGTTCGTCGTCAATAAAATAATAACTTTATGAATAATTTATGATTAATTGCTCGTTCGTCTTAGCAATGGCGGCAAATGATTTTATATTGTTAAAATTTTAAATTTTAAACACACATTCCCCCATAACATACATAGTATACACTCGTCATCTCTTACAACCCCTCACAAATCCTATCACCCCTTCTCACAAACATTCTTTCTCAGAACTTATCTTCCTGTCATTCCCCCACCCCTTTCCAATAGTTTAGAATTCATGTAAATGTCACCAATCTGTCTTTTTATATTATATGTCAAATATCTATTGTTACAATTCGACTGACGACGACCACAAGTGGGTCGAAATATATATCGATTACAAGTAATACTTTTTTATTTATATTCATAATTTATTTTAATATAATTTTAAATAGAATTTTCCAATAGCTGTAAATTATGGAAAAATATATTTTAATACTCAATGTTAAGATAGCTAAGACGGTTTAATATCGTTTCTAATGTAATTTATAATCAAAAGTATTTGATTTATGCAAAGATTTCAAAAGTTTAGATGAGTCCTGGCACCTAAAATCTATTGCATTGCTTTTGAATGTGAAATGTCACACTTTTGGCTTTATTCGTATTTATTGAAATGTTAGTGCACCTTAAAAATGCACATGACGCTATATGTATACGTTCAGATGAGCACTGATTCCAAACGTGTGAGCGTCACCCATTTAAACTTTAAATTTTAAAGGTGAAAACATTGTGGTGCTGTCATACTACGGCAAGGGCCTATCTTTACTTTTGAAGGCAAGCAAGTAATGGCGGGCGGCCTTACCATAGACAATATGTTTATATTTTTTAAAACTCAACAGTAAATACAAGGTGTTTAAATTATTCTCTTCGACAGTTTCAAGTCGTAGACAAGGATTTTAAAAACAGCTTTAGATAAATTGAAAAAAAAAGTATATATATTTTGTTTGTATCAGATGGCTTTCACAACTATGCATTAAAATTAAGAGAATAAAAAAGGTAGTACAACATACTCAGTTAAATGATGATGATGATGATGATGATGATAATGACGATGACGATGATGATGCCGATGATGATGATGATGATGATGATGGTGATGATGATGATGATGATGACGATGATGATGATGATGATGATGATGATGATGATGATGATGATGATGATGATATTGAGAATTACGTGAAATAAGAAAAGGAGGTGTCAGAGGTATTTCCGAATGTGAACTGTCCAATGAACTGTACACCCTCTTTTCATCGACGATATTTTTACAACCCAGCATGGTACGCGTTGTGCCCCATGGCCATAGATAAGGGGTGAGCTTTATCGCTGTTCTTTATAAAATTCACATTACGCCAACAGCTGTATATCGAAAGAAGTGCGCCAGGAACTGTAGTCTGCTTACCCCTCTAGGAGACGGGCGTGAGTATAACCGTATCAGTAACCCGTATGTAAATATTATGGCCGCACCACGTAATGTGGACGCAGCTGCGGCAGTGATGTACGAGCCATCCGATCACCCATTACCTCGATTGGCTCACACTTCGATGTACTGCGCTTCCTATGTTACACAAAAAACAGGTTTATCTGTTCGTTGTATAAAAAATTGCTCTAAGTACCTATATCTGTTGTACGCGACATTGTTTAAAAAACCGGCCAAGTGCGAGTCGGGCCACGCGCAGTGTAGGGTTCCGTAGTCGCCCTGCACCAGTGGCGTGCAATGAACTTTTTTCCGGAAAAGCAATCAGAAGGTCAAGTTCGACAAAAAAAAACATGAGAAAAATTAAATAACACTTTGAAAAAAAAAAATGTTTGTATGACGCCAGGATATGCACTGCCTACCCTAGAGTGAAGATTTTCATACAAACTTTTTTTTTTCAAAGTGTTATTTAAATTTTTTTATATTTTTTTTATTGTCAAGCTTGACCTTCTGGTTGCTTTTCCGAAAAAAAGTTCAATGCACGCCACTGCCCTGCACAATATGCGGACTTCTTCTCCAAGTACATTTTATAAGTTTGTCGACTAATACAGATCGCGCCAAACTTCTAGTACGCTCGGAAGTTGCTCTTCCCTAGATCGGCCCATACAATTTGTTCCTGCTGTTGCGAATTGCCCCGTGTCTAGAGGGGACTAAAAGTTTGGCGCGATCTGTACTCGTTAACTTGTAAAGCCTATACTTAGCTGTGATAGTTTTCCTTTTAATTTCGTTATGTATACTACTGCCGTAATTTTTACACGTCTCCAGATACAACCGTTTAGCTGGCAGGGGGGGACACTTGACTCTAACAAAAATTAACACTTTTAAGCTTAATATTTCGCAAACGGAATCCTGGATCGAAAAATGGTCTTCTCACACCCCCAATATTTTATAATTACCTACCCAACGACACCCCATCCTAGGGGATAAACGAAAAAAAAAAAATCATCCCACTTTAAGTGTAGGGGAGGTAAAAAAAAAAAAAGCTTTTTGAAAATTTTACTGTACCACTTTATTGGCGTGATAAATATGTATACCCATGCTAAATTACAGCTTTATAGTACTAATAGTCTCTAAGCTAAGTCGCGGACAGACAGACAGACGGACATGGTGGAACTATAAGGTGATATATATTGGTGATCATTGAACCTTGTTCCTTGTCCCTGGCCTGGTCTCCGGTATGGGTTCGGGCGGTTGATTGGATTTCACCTTGTATAATATATATTTTACCTATCATTATAATCGTATATACAGGCTGGAAAAAATGAATGGGCCCTGGAGGAAAACTACCTTAAATCCTTTAGTTAGCTCATTTTACTGAAAGGAAACATTCCTTTATTTTTAAAAGAAACAAAACTGCATTCAAAGATCTTCTAAAATTCGCTTGTCTCACCCGGGAATCGAACCAACTAAAAATGAAAAAAATAAACCCTCACTATTTTATTATACGAATCGGTAGGATTATTGTTCAGGATACCGTTCAGGAACCTGTATATTGCTACATAAATTAAATACACCTTTAATCTAGTCCATGTACATTTATTATTTTATTACATATCTTTTTATTAGATTAAACAGAATAAAAAAAGAAGTTACGCTCTTTTTTATATGTCCTAACATTATCTTGATCAACGGTAACACAGCGGCGCCGCCGGCGTGGAGCGCTAATACTTACCTACTCTGGTGTCCCTCCCCACCCCGCCGCCGCTCCGCTAGAGTGCTGAGTCAATTTCGCCAAGTTTCGTCAAAAAGACGTTTTTTGTCGCCCCCAAATTATCGTAAATAACGGTTCGAAAAAAAAGCATTCTTTTTATATTTTTTTCATCATCAGTATCGTAAATATAACCTATCCTTGTTACAAAGTGAGGTGTGGGTTTTTAATAAATCACACTTCCTATTATGATGAAAATTAAAACTGGAAACTGGATGGGAATGAGAACAATTTAACATAACAATTAAACACTTCTACTATGTACAAATCCAGCCGAAGCTGGCTAAAAAGAAGCTGCAGCGGTGGCTGCCGGAGACAGGATTCTACTTCTTTATTGGATATTATTTCTGTTGAAACGCAGTAGAGATGAATGTCAATGGCTTGTGGAAGTATGTTGATCGCAACTGGAGGCGATGTGCACCAAATTGTATCACCAAATAAGGCAAGAAAATATGAGGTTGGGGATTTTAATTTCCGATGCGTTGAGGGAACCGGTAACACAGATTGCTACGCCAAGGGCTCTTTTTTTCTCTCCATTTATCTTGCTAACCTCTTCCCAAATCCCTTCTGACATCCGTCAACCCTCATATACAGCCCGTCCTCGATGTTCCCAGGCCAGCAGCAAGAAGGTTTCTTATGCCAGGTCAAAATAGGCTTCATTACATCCTGTGACGGAAGTTGCTGACCAAATCAGCAACCTGTATATATAATTGGTTACAGGCAGTTGTGTAGTATCAGTAATTCGTCCGTGACCGTCTTCTGTAGATTTTTTCGGAAGTCCCTGGAAAGACGGATAAACGCATCGGCTGTTGTCACTCTCCCAGTTTCTGGGCGAGTGCCCTTCATCCTAGGTCTTATCGACGATTTCCATCACGTGAGGTAATGGCCAAGCATAAGTAAAATGTAAAACAAAATACATGATCTAAATACTTGAAATTGTTTAGATTTAATAACACAAAACTCAAATACTCCTACATATTTTGCTTACTTCTCGTATGTGCCATATTGAAAATACTAAAAACGCCGGTTTATAATGTAGTTTTACCAAATACTAGACCAACAAAATTTTGCAAGTTTTTAATTTTTGTTCAAATTATTTTAAGTCTATAACTTATTTTAATGGGACGGAACCCTTAGGGAGCGAATCCTACTTGCACTTAGCCGGTTTTTTCAGCGTTAATAGGACTTCTATGTTTTTTGTTCGCTGGTACTAACAATAAAACCTACATGTCCAGAAAAAGGACCTTTAATCTTCAGCAGGAAGCGCGCCTCTAAATCTGATTACACGTTATTGTCGCACAGCAGTTGTTACCCTGTTATTTGCTTTGTTAAAACTGACACGTCTCCGCTGTAAAACCCGCAACCCCCCGGGACATCTACGGTCCGCGTCTCTCGTGCCCTGTCCCGCTATTTTTGACTCAAAATTGTTTTGTTTTTCGCGTTTTCCAAGTTAAAATTCAGCGCACCGTGGCAGTGTTGCTATGTGTAAAATATAAATTCGTTACGGTGAATCGGAGAACGATCGTTTGTCGTATGTCACAGGTTGTGTGTTAATTTCTCCAGTTTTCTTTACATCCTTGTAGGAGTTTGACGGTGGGTATAGTTATACTTTCGCGGACCTCTGGGTAGTTTGTTTATCAAGAAAACTCAGTCAATATAAGTTGATCAGACTGTGTTTCTTGATCAGATATATACGTAAGTACATATTGACTCAATTTTACGGAATTTATGTGCTGTATACGCATATCACTAACACATCCTCACACAATAACACACCCTTACAATCACACACGCACACACCCTACCACCCTGACACTCACTCCTTTCGTTTTTGTTTAAATTTATTTTAATTTTCAAGTTACTTCAACTTTATAATCTAACTGCTCCCAACCCAAGGAGAAGGGCGCTGTTACTCCTTACTTACAGGCCTAAAAACCTAGCTAGGAAACAGCAACACCTTTGTTATGGTACCACATTGTTATAGACTAAGCACAAACATGTACATATCCTTCATCTTGTACCCTCTTACGATAAATAAATGAATTTGAATTTGAATTTAGCTAACGGCGAAGGTAAACACCACTGTGAGGTAAACCTGTATGCCCAAAAAATGCGTGTATTTGTGCCCAAATTACAACGATAAGAGTAGTATACTATAACGCACACCCCGTCACGTTGGTAACACCACTGAAACCCCCTCGGAGATAGATGTCGTGTCGAAATGTTTAAAATTAAATCATCAAGCTCTCCAAATCGCCGAGTTTTTGCATAAATATGCTTAGTCAACAACGTAGTTGTCTGGAAGAAATCGCTAAAGCGATAAGACCGCCCATTGTACCCTCTATATAAAAAAAAAATACTTCTTTTATTTCGGTGCACAATAAAGAGTATTAATGTTATTGTCATATTATGTTATTTGATCGATGTGAAATTTTAATATACAGGTTGGAAAAAATTCAAGGGCCCTGGAGGGGAACTACCTTAAATCCTTTAGTAAGCTCATTTTGCTTTTGATCTTTGAATGCAGTTTTGTTTCTTTTAAAAAATAAAGGAATGTTTCCTTTCAGTAAAATGAGCTAACTAAAGGATTTAAGGTAGTTCCCCGACAGGGCCCTTAAATTTTTTCCACCCTGTATATTTTTTCAGACTTTTAACTTTGCGATGTAAGTCTGTTAACTAGTCTGTGGAAACAGTCTTATAGTCATCCCGCGACCATGGCAGATGTAAACTCTGCCGAAAATTCGGGAATATATAAAAACCAAACACGGTGAGTTTTGTAGCCTGCATGAAAACATCTCCGTATAGTTGCTTTTCAAACTATATCAAAATAGTATGGAATCTGGGAAACCGCTTCAAGCGGACAGTAGCGGAACTTACAGCTACGTATGGCAACATAAATTTAGTTTCAAACGCAACGATATGGAGATGTTTTCATGCTTAGGCTACAGTAGTCCTAATAAAGTTTAAAGTGACCGTGTAAATGTAAAATCTTATCTAGTCAATGGTGTTACCTAATTGGATAATTTTCACTCGACAGATGAAATTTTTGAAAATGATGCTTTACGGAATGTTTTTTTATATTTTCTCTAATTCGCTTGAGTTTTATGTCTAAAATAAATACGCACAGCAAGAAAACATATCCAGTTTATTAAAATCTGCATAAAAAAATAAACCTAAATAATTTATATTATTTTTAATCAATTTTAATCTTTAAATCACACTCATTCTGAATCAATGTTCAAATAGCAAAGCCGCTTTGTGCCGAAGGAAGGCCTCTAAAATTATAATGTTTTCAGGAAAAGCTATGACGTTGGCAACCCTATCACTGGTACCAGGGCTACAAGGGTTATGGAAGTCGCAAGAGTTTCAGGGTCCTTTATTATAATGTCCTCATTCGTAGCAGTTCCACGTCTATCCTTTTTGGCTTTCTGAACAAGTTTTTTGCTCTGTTAATAATGCAAAAGTTTTTATGGTTTGAATTTTAATAAGATTCTTTTTATGGCTAGTCCTGACTTTTGTGGTCTCTAAGTGACAATACGAGACCGATTCTCCATTATTTATTAAAATAGCTTTTTTCGCTACGGCCTCTGAATCTTTAGACCCAGGTTCGATGAGTTTTTCGGAATTTATATGCATATTATTTGTATTACCTATCTATTACCTAATACTTATAAGTTGCTGAACGGTGAAGGAAAACATCGTGAGGAAACCTGCATGCACAAAAAAGAGTGTATTTGCGCCCGGAGAACGGCGATAGGCCTCACCATCACCACCAATCACGTTGGGGCGTAATAATCGTAGGTGAAACGCGAGTGTACCGAGTGTGGACGTGACTTGCATTTCACAGCCTACACTTGGGAACACCTCTGACACCCCCTCGGGGATTCATGCCGCGATGATATATTTATTTATTTATATTTACTTATTATCTTCGTGTTAAGAGCGGTTTCGCTGCCGGATTGTGAAAAACTCACTTTTTTCTAATTAATCGAAACAGAACACTTAAGTTCAAAATGCACTCAATAGTTATTCAACAAAACCTAATAACATTATGTATTGTGTATGTTGCCATTGCAAAGCTTCCATTGGTTTTTTAAATAAAAATTTAAAAATTTTACAGTTTCAAAAAATAAAATTCAAAGGTTTTGTTGAATAACTATTGAGTGAATTTTGAATTTAGGTGTTCTGTTTCGATTAATTAGAAAAAGCCCGGTTTTACCCAATCCGGCTGCGAAATCGCTCTTAAGGTTACCCGGAGTGGACTTCTCAAAAACACACTATTCCCAGACCTCCTGATTAACGGATGTAGGGTACTCGTTAGTAAATTACTGTAACGTAATAATCTGTTACAAGCCATGTGCAATAACCACACGTTTTACCTTCTCCAGAACACAGGTCACATTCATAGCGGCCTATGATGTGGCAGGCAAAATTAAAATTCCGCCGTTTACAAATTCTGCTGTCTTGCAATTTGCCGATGCCCACCGTTTGTAAAACAACTACGTCATTTTCTAAAACGCCGAAATCGAAAGTCTTTCACCAAAAAGTGAAAAATAGGTCCGACGATGAGCGGAGCGAGGAGGGGCATGTTAGGTTTACATGTAAGTACATGTTGGGAACGGAGCAAAGTGGAGCGGAGCGAGGCGACCCTCAATAGTTCTAACAGAATTACTATACATATACCAAGGCAAATTAGAAAATACCGAATTCATCAAATAGCAAATTCGCGAGCGTTTAGAAACTGACGACGCTGTTTGTAAACGGCGGAATTTTACTATTTGCCTGCGACATATAAACGGAAACTCAATTATACTCGCACTTTACCTATGATGATACCACAGACCACTGGTCTATTAGTCTAAGAGCTAGCGACCAAATCGGTCATGTGGCTTCAGCTGTATTGAAACTCCGTTAGCTACTTCCCTGAACAACCTTTTCCGATAATCTTCGTGCTGGCAGGCCGCGAGCGGTGGGTGCGGGTGTAGTGTGGTGGGGAAAAAAATGAAAAAAAAAAATGTGGGTTCAGCGGCTTTAATTTTTTTTCAAACAGTTGCTCTGTACTCCCTGTGCACCCAAAAAAAAATTTTAATCGATCGGGTGGTGGGAAGGGGTTGCCAGCGTTAATAAAAGTACCAAGCCGCCACGCCGTGAGCCGTGAGCGCGATGACGCGTTCGCCGGCTGATATCTGAGCCTACATGAAAATTATTATTATTTTTGTACTTTTAATTAACGCTGGCAACCCCTTCCCACCACCCGATCGATTTAATATTTTTTTTTGGGTACACAGGGAGTACAGAGCAACTTTTTGAAAAAAAAAAAAAAAGTCGCTGAGCCCACATTTTTTTTCATTTTTTCCCCACCCTACTACACCCGCACCCACCGTCCGCGGCCTGAACAACGCGGATTATCGGAAAAGGTTGTTCAGGGAAGTAGCTAACGGAGTTTCAATACAGCTGAAGCCACATGACCGATTTGGTCGCTAGCTCTCAGTCTATATGTATGATACGGTACGAGAACTGTGGAACTTCTGCTCATAGGCTTCTGGTTTTGGTTGTTAAAACCCCCTCGAAAATTTGAAATGCAAACAATTTTTCACAAACATAATGAATATTAATTTTAAATATTATTAGAGTGCATTACAAACTAGAAAATATCAGTCAGAAACAAATCCAAAGACAAGAATTTGAAAAAATTCCCCGGGCCAGGATTCGAACCTGCGACCTCTTGTTATGAAGACAAGCGTGCTACCAATTGCGCCACCGAGATTGCTACCTAGACCGGCGAATTCTTCCATCATACTTGTCCACTGTTATTTTTGCATCTGCTTGATATACTAGCTTGTACTGCACACACAGAACGCTCACGAGGGCGCAATTGGTAGCGCATTTTATTTTTCATACCACCAAAACTTCTATACGAAAAAAAAAATATTCAACCGAATGTTGTTTTTTGGATTTAATTCCCTACTGCTCCTATGAGGTTTAGTCAATTTAATTCATTTATGCTTTGAGTAATAGACAGTGGCGTGCATAGAACTTTTCAGAAAAAACAATAAGTAGCTCAAGATTGACAATAAAAAAATAAAAATATGTAACACTTTGAAAAAAGAAAGTTTGTATGACGCCAGAGTAGGCACTGCCTACCCTAGAGTGAACATTTTCTTACAAACTTTTTTTTTTCAAAGTTTTATTAAAAAAAAAACATATTTTTTTATTGTCAAAATTGACCTTCTGAATGCTTTTCCGGAAAAAAGTTCTATGCACGCCACTGGTAATAGATAAACTAGAATAACTATAAACATAACATATGATTATTCAACCGAACAATCATGTCCATGTAAAAAGTATTATTTTCTCCTATTTCCTATCAAGGACGCAGCGAGCGTGGTAACAGCCACTTTGTATTACGCGCTGATATGAGCGTTATTTCAATGTCGTTTCCGTCGATATTCGTACCGACAAACATCGAGCTGCTAATTTGGCGATACTAATCACCTTAAGGGGCCTCTTCCCAGCGTCACTCGAAAATGACTCTACTGATAAAGATATTTCTCTTAAACGATATATTAAACAATTATAAAAAAATATGTATTGTTAGTTAAACTATAAAGAACAACTTCATTTTAAGTAGAAAATTATATTCGCGTATAAGAAACAGCATGAAAATATTGTTCAAAGTCAAGCAATTTTTAGACTAACATTACGTAAAATGGTTACTTTTTTGTAACCACTTATGGTATTTCTATCGTTCTTGCACTAAAATACAAGAAAAATACTGCTTAGAAAATAAAAAAAAAAACCGTCCATTGAGCACGTTGCCGTCCCTGAAAAGTATTATTTTTTCCTATTTCTCGCTATGCAGCGAAAACCAGCGACATCGTAATTCAGTGCGCGCTGATATGAACGCTATTTCAGTATAGTTTTTGTCAATATTTGTACCGATACAGGTCAACACAAGGTCGTTGGGGACTACCTGCCCCTTAAGAGGTGCCTGAAATATCGATATTAAAAGTGATAAAGATAAGACAAGCGAGAGAAGAGGGAAAAATAATACATGTACATGTACTTAGAGTTTATAAATATAGGAATATAAATATATTAAATTCATGATTAATATAAAAACGGCTCACCTCAATACGTGTTATGATCGGGAAAGCCGACCAGTTTCAGCAGATTTAGACTGCCTTCATCTGGGCGAGTAAAGACGTTTACGCCTCAGTGTGAGGCGTAACGTCGCCGTCGTCGAATTATCCTCATGTCTCATTTAATTCTATAATATTAAATTTAATTATTTACTACTTAGTTGGTTGCTGACTTTGCTTTTGTTGTGAATTCAGTTGAGAATTTTTGAAAGTTCCATCTTTGCAAAGTTTTAAAATACTATAAACATTATCATTAACGATATTTTGCATAAACTAAATTGTTTTTAGGCCGTGTTGTTATTGTTATAACTTTGCTACAAATATAAAGAATCAGTCCTTAATTTTGTTGCAATTCCTCGTTTTACGAGCCCCATAGCAGCAATATCGCACGTGTGGACATAACTGGCCTTAGTCTGCACAATATTAATATGGCGGTTACATTCATAACCGGGCAGATATTGGGCCAATTTGTGCCCGACGACAGAGACAATGCATCTGTGTATTCTTGTCCTTAATTAAGTTGTGGGTAGATGAACTAAGGTATAAAAATTGACTTTTAAGGGAAGTTTATCAAACGTTATGGAACTCAACTTTTAATTATTTAGGATTTATATGGCAGAACTATTAAGTTACATAAAGGATTGGACAAAATTGTGCGTGCGGTCACGTTACAAACAAAAACCGGCCAAGTGCGAGTCGGACTCGCGCACGAAGGGTTCCGTACCATTATCTATAAAAACGGAAAATAAAAGCATGTCTGTTGTATAGGACCCCCTTAAATGAAGTTGATAGTCGTGTTTGTCGGCACTTGGTGGAACTTATGACACATTGTGATTAAATATTACCCCTTAAATATTTATTTTATTCTGTTTTTTAGTATATTTGTTGTTATACAACAGAAACATCATCTGTGAAAATTTCAACTGTCTAACTATCACGGTTCAAGAGATACAGCATGCTGACATACGGACAGACAGACGGACAGAGGAGTCTTATTAATAGGGTCCCGTTGGTTACCCTTTGGGTACGGAACCCTAAAAATGGGACCTTAAAAAGACCTGTGTCCAAACTATGTCTGCTGCCAATTGCCAAATAATGATTTAAGTCTTATGGTATAACAGTTATAACATAAGACTTAAATAATTATTTGGCAAATGGTAGCAGACATAGTTTTTTTTTTTTTAATCTTTATTTTTTAAAAGGACTTGGTACAGAGTCATAACCAGTCGTCCTCATAAAACCAACTTAAGGTACAACAGTCAACATCTAACGCTAAACCGAGCTTAACTAGTTTCTATGCTATAATTATAAGTTAGTTTGCTAGTTATCATTTTGTTGGAAAATTCCTATTGAGTCCTATAACGTCTTATTGTGTTAAATTAAGAATTTAAAATTTATTGAAAAAGGCGTTACTTTGCGGAAGTCCATCATGAATTTGTGGATATATTAATAATTTGCAATAATTTGCAAACACATGTCGATAAGTTTTCTTGCTTGTTATTTAAGATTGCTTTATTTTGTGCTCGTACTGCTTGCTTTGCTTGTACATGTTTTATGCGGGAGGGCGGGCGGTGCTTGAGTCTGCATTTTGAATAGCATGGTAAGAGTGTTTAGCGGAATATTGCAAATTATTAATACATCCACAAAATTAGAATTTAACGTAAATCATTGTGTCGTTTGATTGCTTTTATTTTAGGTCTCATGATAAGAAGGTTTTTCACTGTTAATTTTATTTTGTAAGCTTAAGTAGCACAAATGCCAGCTCTTTCATGGGGGTGATGTCTTTCATTGTAAAGGATAAAGTAAATTTGTCCTTGGTAGGTAAAAATGTAGAATTTATTTGTAGACATAACCGATCTATCTCCATGGATATATATAGCTCTATGGTAATTGTGTAATTGACAAAGATGTTTTTTTTTTAAATAACGGACAGAGTTTCGCTAACAAACAACTGAAGCACCCCTGGGAAGCCGACCCGCTTGTATGCACGAGCCCGGGCATGCACACATTCACATCACAGTAAGCCAATTTCCATAGTTAGTCCACTCACACACTAACAAACCGCCGCCATTCAGTAGTTACTTAGCTGCGACTCCGTCCGCCTTTTTTACGTTCGTGATAAGAATATCAAAAAATATTAAGTATACAAAACACGCTGTGGACTAAAATCTGGGTTTTATTATAACAATCATCCTCAAAGGTACAGGGTTAGGTCCTCTTCAACTGCATAGATTATCATACGAATTGCTGTTTTTTTCAATCTTCAATAATAAAAACCTTTCTATCCATTTTAGGACAATGTCATATGAGGAAGAAATGGTCTTCTGGAACACAGTCTAAACTTTGGGAGCCTTCAACTTTTGTTTTAATTCTTTGCTCAATAAATATTTTTTCAATGCAAGTGCTTTTTATGCATCAAGACCGAACAGAAAGTCGATTATTTTGCCCTAGGGCTTTATTATTATTATTTTTTATTTATTTACAATGGTTGGCTAACCTGCAGCCTTTCCTGTGTACTATAAATGTTATACTTTTTTTTCCGCTGTTTAACGGCTCTGGATACAGTCCTTTTGAGCCAATTATAATTTAAAGTTCACAAGATTATATTTGTTTTATTTTCTCACACTATGCATTGAAAAACGTAGTATGATACAAATTCAAAATTCAAATTCAAATAGTTTATTTTGCAAAGCAGGTATAGATATATACACTTTTTACACGTCAAATTTAATCTAATAAAGAAAATATATGTAATAGAATAATAAATGTACATGAACTAAATTAAAGGTTTATTTAATTTATGTAGCAATATATTTACGATTAAAATGATAGGTAAAATATATATTATACAAGGTAAAATCCAATCAGCCGCCCGAACCCATACCGGAGACCCGGCCAGGGACCAGGAACAAGGTTCAATGATCACCAACCGAGCCCCCAGCACGAATCCAGGCGGCCGACCAAATCCCATCCTATATACTACATACTAATAGGTTACATATATAAATACATGCCTACCTCCGCCCATTCGATTAGTCTTGCTAAGAAGAAGGGCAAGAAACTTAGCAAGATCATGTCTTTTTTTTCAACATAAAACTTATACTATACAATATATGACTTATATCTACTTTAACCAAGGGATAAGAAAATACAAGACAGTAGGAATTCAGGTTAATGAAAAAAAGAAAAACATATATATCTTTGTCTACCTGTCTCATATAGTCCTTTTCCTTTTACAGTCTGTAATCAATTAATGTTTACACCTTAGAGGAATCATAAGTTAAGAAATTATACTATTTAATTAAATTATAACTTACTACGAGTATCATTATCACTGTAACACCATGCTTCACCATCATCCAAATATTCATTTATTTTATAATATGCCTTTTTCAATAGGCCCTGCTTAATATACAGTTTAAACTTATTCTCTGACAAAGTAAGGACCTCCTTTGGAAGTTTATTGTAAAATCTTATACCATGTCCTACAAAAGAGGTACTCACCTTAGCGAGTCTGATTTTTGGAAAAGCCAGTTTATGCTTATTTCTGGTCTCCTTACAATGTTGCTTACCAAGTCTTGGGAAAGACTCAACATTTTTTCTGACATATCTAAGGACTTGGTAAATATATTCACAAGGAACCGTTAATATATTAATTTCTTTGAACTTTTGTCTTAATGAATCCCGGTGCTTCATATTATAAATAGCCCGAATTGCTCTCTTCTGCAAAACAAAGACTGCGTCTGTATCCGCGGCTTTACCCCATAACAGCATGCCGTATGACATAATGCTGTGAAAGTAACTAAAATAGACTAGTCTAGCAGTATCTACATCAGTAATTTGTCTTATGCGTCTAACAGCGTATGCGGCCGAACTAAGTCTACCACATAGGGCTTCTATGTGGGGACCCCACTGAAGACGAGAGTCTACCGTAATGCCCAAAAACTTAGTTTCGTTAACTAACTCCAGCTTGGACCCCTGCAAAAGCAAATAACAATCCACTTGAATTACACTTGGTAACGTGAATTTTATACATTTCGTCTTTTTTGCGTTTAAAACTAAATTATTTACAGTAAACCAATCAAGCACCAGTGATAAAGTTGTATTCGCGTCGTCAAGGATATCTTTACGTCTATTAACTTTAAAAATAAGTGACGTGTCGTCTGCGAATAGTACTATCTTAGTTAAGTCTTTAATTAAATAGGGAAGGTCATTTATGTAAATTAAAAACAGCAAGGGCCCCAATATGGAACCCTGCGGGACACCCATTTTAACTAATGCTCCACTTGATTTTACCCCGTTAATGTCTACCTTTTGAATACGATCACTAAGATATGACTTCAATAACGCCAAAGATTTGCCCCTCACTCCGTAGTGATCCAATTTACATAAGAGTGTTTCATGATTAACGCAATCAAAGGCTTTCGAGAGGTCACAAAATACACCAAATGCATCTTGCTTTTCTTCCCAAGCATCAAAAATGTGCTTAACTTAAGCAACTTACACGGGCGTAAGAGCAATAAATTACTCGGTTACGTATAAAACACTCGCTACGCTCGTGTTTCATTTATTCCTTTGCGCCTTTGTAGCATAAATTACTATTTTGTGTCTTATGTTATGTTTGTATTAAAAAACTGGTGTTTTAATAACCTCTGTTGTAAACCAGTTTCTTAAACTACTATTTGTAGATCAGAAGCTAACTAATTCTCATCAAAACTCTTTACATATTAAGTTAATTATTCTAGTTCTTTAACAAAAGCACAGATAAAGCTTTTCCGTCTTTTCCGTGCAAATGAGAATTTTAATTATTCTAGATTAGCGAGATTCATGAGTTCCAATTTAGCTACCATCATAAAGAAAAGAACCTTTTTTCATGCTGTATCAAACGTTTTTCCCTTTCAATGTCTCTTGTATGTTATATGTTTATTTTATCCTTTAATGCAGTACGGTCATTGCAACATCAAAAGCAGTTTAATAAATACCTATACTGTTTGTCAGATGTTATAATAGTATATTATAAGACACGATTCTGCGCTGCAATTAGCCGAATTATTGTAAGACCACAAAGCCAATCAATAACAGAGACGAGAAATAAATTCTTAAGGGCCTTACTATTGCCAAAAGGGTAATTTCTAAAGCCTACTCCTTGTTTATGGCCAAACCAAAAATAATTAAAAAATGTATTATGAATAATCAACTCTTAGACAACATATGCAACATTTTCCTTTTTCATACCACCAAAACTTCTACTGGCATAAATTGCCTACTGCTCCTAAGTGGCTTGGCTGATTGAATTCATTTATGCTTTGATAAATAGATAAACTTGATAGCTATAAACATAACATATGATTATTCAATCGAACAATCACGTCCATGTGAAAAGTATAATTTTCTCCTATTTCACCCTATCAAGGACGCAGCGAGCGTCGTAACAGCCACTATGCATTGCGCGCTGATATAAACGTTAATTCAATGTCGTTTCCGTTGATATTCGTAGTGACAAATATAGAGCTGCTAATTTGGCGATGGTAATCGCCTTAAGCCACACCCCCTTTATACTGATTGACCTTACAATACGACGCACCCAAGGTTCATGAACGAGTGTTCTTAGTTCTGTGGTTTTTCTTCTCATTTTTCGGGAAATTGTTTGTTGAAAATGTTATATATAAAGAAGGAATTTTTGATGTTCGTAGATTAAGTATTGTGTGCAACTGAACATAAATAGACTTTGGGACACTCGTGCAAAACTATTACGAAACGAACGTATTTTCCAATGTCTCAAATTATGGTACAGTTGCACAAAATGTAATTTTTATAGACATACTCGTTAAACGTGATAAATAAAATTTTTAGAGATCTCTAGGTTTTTCTTCAAATCATGTTTTTAAGATTTCTCATATCTACGATATGTATTTTTTTCAGTTTAACTTGTGTACACACAAGTTACACAAAAACTTGTGTAAAGTTGGATTTCCGAACGCCAACAATTGTTAATTCCTATAATTTCTAAAACATTAAAAAAATTTTTTTTTGGAGAGAGTTTTATAAATAACCATTATTTTTTATATTTTTTTAAAGAATTGTCGGACACGACGTCGCTTGAGAATTTTAGACATTATACTGATTGTGGTGTGTGATTGCTTATAAAAAACAGTGGTCTGTCTCTGCCAGTCTTCTCATCTGTCATCCATTTATCAAATCAGTCGGAAGCAAATTATTCTATAATTTAATTTATAGGTAAGTATTTCTTCTAGTAAGACTTTTTATTATATTATTTTAACATATTTATTGGTAGTTAATTTTAATTTAGATTAATTTTAGTTTTATAATGTCGTTGAATTTGTTGTTTATGAATAAATTTATTTATTTTGAATTATTATAAATTTATCCTGATAGCAAAAGACACATTTCTAAACACCCATTTCTCAATTGACGTCACACGAAGGCAAATGGAAGTTGCAGCCTTTTCGGAAAAATATTCATCACCATGAAGTTTTTTAGACCATAAGTTTAAAACACGGCTTATTAAACCTAAATCTCGAAATAGTTTTCGAATTAATCTAAGCGAATTCTTTTCTCCATACACTTAAATTCTTAGGATAACAAAATACGATCACTAAAAGGTTCCTATTTAGAGCGTGGAACCCTAAAACAGCCAGAAAATATTAAAGTTGTAAAACCTACAATCCTGGTAATGAAAGCACGAGTTGGCTAAGTTACTCAAGGGTACGATTCTTGGAGAGTTTAAAAGTTAAACTTACTCGTAGATATCAATTCTCTAACAACAAGGGCTACTGACGAAGGGTGTATGGTGAGTAAATGATTCGAGAAATCGAATCATACTATAAGTCCACACACAAGAACACACGACATAATGTTAAACATATAAACGACACACTTTTAATATTAAAGGTTTCTTTCAAGTGATCCCAAAATCGACCCCCCGTAGATTCGTGAGCAGAATCCTGATTCTGGTAACTTAGTTACCGACCGAGACGCGAGAAAAACTTAGTTTATACCTATGTTCTTGCTGAGCCCCAGTAATTATGAGCTACTGAGTTATTGCCAAGGACTTGATGTGAGAGTAAGACAGGAATACGAGAGTAATAACAAAAAAAACTTGCTCTACGATTATTGATAAATACATGTGTACTTTTTCCCGCGGCATAGTTTGCATTTTTCCGCATAATCTATCTCTTTGCAAAATATGTCCGTTGCTGCGTGAAAAAAGGACAAACCAGCAACGCTTTCGCATACGGATATCGTCACGACATGAATCTCCAAGGGGGTTTTAGAGGTGTTCCAGAGTATGAACTGTGAAAATGCAAGACCACACTCAGTACACCCGCGTTTCACCAATAATTATTACGTCCCAACGTGATATGTGGTAAGCCCTATCGCCGCGCCGCTCTTCGGGTACAAATATTTTTAGGGCATGCAGGTTTCTTCACGATGTTTTCCTTCACCATTAGTAGTAATACAAATAATATGCACATAAATCCAGAAAAACTCAATGGTGCATGCCCGACCAGGGATTGAATCTGGGGTCTCAAGATTGAAAGGCCAGCATTCTACCGCCTGAGTTAACGCCACTTTTTTGAAATTTAGCATAAAGCAATTTAACTTTCCCGTCATTTGTTAAGTAGGTATTTTAAGTTTTGTATGGTAGGAGCAGTATTTGTAGGTAGGAGCATTGAACAAAGGTTTATCAGTACCTTCAGTACAAAATGTGTTAAATGTTTTGTAGCACAGCACTGATACCTTGTACATAAGATACTGGCGAAATTAATACTTGTACAACATATGAAATTTAATGAATTTATACTGGAGTTCAGTTAGTGACCAGTTAGTATTTTAGAGTTCCGCTACAGCCATCAGACAGGCAGACAGTTTCAGTATTTTAGAGCTCTGCTACAGCCATCAGACAGGTAGACAGTTTCAGTATTTTTGAGCTCTGCAACAGCCATCAGACAGGCAGACAGTTTCAGTATTTTAGAGCTCTGCTACAGCCATTAGTCAGGCAGACAGTTTCAGTATTTTAGAGCTCTGCTACAGCCATCAGTCAGGCAGACAGTTTCAGTATTTTAGAGCTCTACTGCACCCATCAGACAGGCAGACAGTCTCAGTATTTTAGAGCTCTGCTACACTCATCAGACAGGCAGACAGTCTCAGTATTTTAGAGCTCTGCTACACCCATCAAACAGGCAGACAGTTTCAGTATTTTTGAGCTCTGCAACAGCCATCAGACAGGCAGACAGTTTCAGTATTTTAGAGCTCAGCTACAGCCATCAGTCAGGCAGACAGTTTCAGTATTTTAGACCTCTACTACACCCATCAGACAGGCAGACAGTCTCAGTATTTTAGAGCTCTGCTACACTCATCAGACAGGCAGACAGTCTCAGTATTTTAGAGCTCTGCTACACCCATCAAACAGGCAGACAGTTTCAGTATTTTTGAGCTCTGCAACAGCCATCAGACAGGCAGACAGTTTCAGTATTTTAGAGCTCAGCTACAGCCATCAGTCAGGCAGACAGTTTCAGTATTTTAGAACTCTACTACACCCATCAGACAGGCAGACAGTCTCAGTATTTTAGAGCTCTGCTACACTCATCAGGCAGGCAAACAGTTTCGGTATTTTTGAGCTCTACTACACCCATCAGACAGGCAGAAAGTGTCAGTATTTTTGAGCTCTGCAACAGCCATCAGACAGGCAGACAGTTTCAGTATTTTTGAGCTCTGCAACAGCCATCAGACAGACAGACAGACAGACAGACAGTTTCAGTATTTTAGAGCTCTGCTACAGCCATTAGTCAGGCAGCCAGTTTCAGTATTTTAGAACTCTGCTGCAGCCATCAGTCAGGCAGACAGTTTCAGTATTTTAGAACTTTACTACACCCATAAGACAGGCAGACAGTCTCAGTATTTTAGAGCTCTGCTACACCCATCAGACAGGCAGACAGTTTCAGTATTTTTGAGATCTGCTACAGCCATCAGTCAGGCAGACAGTTTCAGTATTTTAGAGCTTTACTACACCCATCAGACAGGCAGACAGTCTCAGTATTTTAGAGCTCTGCTACACTTATCAGAAAGGCAGACAGTTTCAGTATTTTTGAGCTCTGCAACAGCCATCAGACAGGCAGACAGTTTCAGTATTTTTGAGCTATGCACCAGCCATCAGACAAGCAGACAGTTTCAGTATTTTTGAGCTCTGCACCAGCCATCAGACAGGCAGACAGTTTCAGTATTTTTGAGCTCTGCAACAGCCATCAGACAGGCAGACAGTTTCAGTATTTTTGAGCTCTGCAACAGCCATCAGACAGGCAGACAGTTTCAGTATTTTAGAGCTCTGTTACAGCCATCAGACAAGCAGACAGTTAGCTTGTTTAATATTTTATTTCATTTTATTATATAAACTTCAAATATATTTTTATAAACTTCAAATAAAATAATTGTACGAAGGAAGACGCAAGAAATTAAATAAATAGACGTGTTTTAAATATTATGATGGGGAATATTTCCGCCGTTTTCACGCTTGTGTTTCTGCTATTTATGCTGAGATGTCACACATAAACATCAACTTTTTACTTTGTAATTTTGTTTTTAACCGACTTCAAATGTAACTGCAGTCACTCACAAAAAAAAAATAAAACAATTATATTAATGACCAATAGTACCGAAATAACTTTATTTTCAAGTAATGCCCTGTAATCAGCACCCTAATACAAACTGATTGGCGCAACCCCAAGTTATGTGCTGTCATCCGTTGACGAGTTCTATGATGATGAAACTAGGATCGAAGGTCAAGTAGGTATCCCGATAATTTCCAAGTATTACCCTGCAAATAGCACCCTAACAGAGTAATTGCCGCAATCGCGAGTAATATACTCTCATCCGTTGAGGAGTTCTATGGTAATAAGGCATTGAATTGAAGATCAGGTGGAGGAATGACAAAAAACGCAAACAAGACTCCGCAATTTATGATTAAAAAGTTTGTTGTGAGTGTGTTGAGTGTCGAGTGATTAGGGTGCACGTGTGTTTGTATGTCTCATTGTGTGGCTATGATGATAAAAACCGGTAAGGAGTATAGATAAAGGCAGGCTTACATGGAGTTTTTTTTTTATTATTTCTAATTTAGATGAAGTATGTAAATAAATAGAATAAATGAAATGGTGAATAAATACAAACAAATGAAAAGAAAACAAAGAAATAAGACGGTTTAATTTAGGTTAGGTCCATTAGCTGCCGGGATATGTTGCGTTTAAACGCAAATTTGTTTGTGCAAAACGGATCAATGTGCAGACATTGTATACTCGTATACTTACCTATATATTATAATATTAGGTGCCGCCTCCTTACATTTTTGTTTTAGATAGGTTTAGCTTATAGAATTTTTTCTTTTGTAGATTATTTAGGTTAGATTTTAATTTTTAATGTTGCTTAAGTTTAATTTATAGTTAGTTTAGTTTTTTAATGTTACAACATTTTATTGTTTGAATATTTTTATAAATTTAATATTTGAAATTTAAAATGTTAAATTTAAACTGACTGCGTCATGTTTTGTATTGAAAGTGTTAATTATATGTTAATAAAAATTTATATTATAATATATATTATAACGTTACATTATAATACATATTTGTAGCAGTGCACAGCATGCTTAACGTAGTTCCCATAGATCCGATTTATGTAACATCCTCACTACTACATATTTGTGCGAGTTCAAGTGGCGCCGCTTTCCCCCCACATAATTTGCTCACATCATACTCACACCAAAGTAAAAACAATATGCATATCACTTATACGCATATTTGCTTACGTACACTATGAAGCAGTCTGAAGCACACACTAACACTAACAAATAATTTATTGCACACTTACAGAAAGTACGCGGATCTTGAATGTTTATTAAGAGTCTGATGATTGACGTGCTTGCTTTTATTGTAGTTCACAAACAGCACTCAGACTATACATTTATGTGACAAAAGTGTGAAGGTGGTATTACAATTTACAACCTAATTCACGACTGACATTGATATTTTGGATGTGTTTTACTTGAATATATTTATTTATGCTCATGTTGGGGCTACTAGTGGGTCACACAGGGGTGTATTTTATTTTTTTAATCTGTTTTTTTTTTTATTTATTTTTTAAAACATCTTTTAGAAACGGGTATTATTTTATAGAGTCAAAGGTTAGTTAATAGATTCATTCTTTACTCTATTTCAGTAATTTGTTTAAAATTACCTCCTACGTTGCCCCACGTTGGGCGCCAATTGTAACCACCATGAGAATACAGGGACAAAATTTGTATGCGAGACAGGTAGGAAGAAAAGACTGCTTTTACAGTGATACATTTTCTATATTCAAATATCGAAACAATTGTGGTACGTATCAACAATGAAAAAGGTTAGTTCTTAAAATCAACTTATGTTTAATGCTAGTTACCGCTACAATGTATCGATACTTATGCAAGTTACCGATACAATGTATCGATACTAATGCAAGTTACCGCTACAATGTATCGATACCAAGGCAAGTTACCGCTACAATGTATCGATACTGATGCAAGTTACCGCTACAATGTACCTATACTAATGCTAGTTACCGCTACAATGTATCGATACTAATGCAAGTTACCGCTACAATGTACCTATACTAATGCTAGTTACCGCTACAATGTATCGATACTTATGCAAGTTACCGCTACAATGTATCGATACTAATGCAAGTTACCGCTACAATGTATCGATACTAATGCAAGTTACCGCTACAATGTACCGATACTAATGCAAGTTACCGCTACGATGTACCGATACTAATGCAAGTTACCGCTACAATGTATCGATATTAATGCAAGTTACCGCTACAATGTACCGATACTAATGCAAGTTACCGCTACAATGTATCGATACTAATGCAAGTTACCGCTACAATGTACCGATACTAATGCAAGTTACCGCTACAATGTATCGATACTAATGCAAGTTACCGCTACAATGTATCGATACTAATGCAAGTTAACGGTACAATTAAATGATCTGGACACTGCAAATCCAGGCCATTTCTTGACTGGACAGTCACTTGACGCCCTGTCAGAACACTTTTACCATGATGTAAGGTCTGAGTGATTGTCATTTTCTTAGCGCTTCAAGTGTACTGATCTGACGAATCCGCCTAGTGTAGGTGATCTCGCCTTTGCTAAGGATGTCAACCCTCCGTTGGATAGCGTCATGGACGGCCCTTTTAGTTTGATCCCAGCGCGGATGGCATCTCTCGTTCGCACTCTCTTAGCGGCTTGTTTTTGTCGCCTAAATGTTGCTATGGCATCTATATTGTTGTAATTTACCATAATAATATTTTTAAGGTGCCGTACCCGTATTGTGTGGGGGTACGGAACCAGTGGCGTGCACAGAACTGCTGGAAAAGCAATTAGAAGGTCTAGATTAATAAAAAAAAATATGAAAAAATTTAAATATCACTTTGAAACCAAAAATATGTATGACGCCAGGGTACTAATTATCTACCCTAGGGTGAAAAGTTTAATAAATTTTTTTTTAAAGTGTTATTTACGTTTTTTCATATTTTTTTATTGTCAAACTTGACCTTTTAATTGCTTTTCCGGAAAAAAGTTCTATGCACGCCACTGTACAGAACCCTATGTGTGCGAGTCTAACTCGGACTTGCCTAATTTCTTAAACATAATGAATTTAAAAACCTTCGGCAGATATTGTGAACCAGATATTCCTCAACAGTTTCAGGGCTGTCACTCGATCGATTGAAAATTATGCTGATTACGATCATTACGTACTACTTTCTACTTTTTTTATCACCTTTATTTTCAGACCATTCTGCAGTTAGGAAATATTTTGACAGCACTAAAACAATCTTTCAGAACCAGGTAATATTACACAATAAACAATAATAATTCAATCACACACCAACATCGAGCATAACTACTGTCCTTGATGGTACAAGGTTCACTCGAGTGCTGTCAAAACCTTTCCACTTTTTTAAATAAAATTTTGATCAAGCCCAAGTAAATTCAAACGTCATTAGTGGTCTGTGAGGCAAACAGACACCAAGGATTCGTTGTTAATAAAAAGAGTGATGCTAGTGTAATGAATTTATATATTTCATATTTTACATAAATGTACGATTAAACAAAGTAGTTTGCTTTAAATACAGGGAATAGTGTTGTTCGAAAGCACTTTGCTTCAGTACTCCATCTTGGAAGTAGGAGATTGCCATAGAGAAACTAGAGTTCTTCCGAGCATACATCAGGCTAGATGGTTAATATGTCTAGAGATCTTGGATGTTAGACCTGCGTCGCTTCTCGTCCATTATTTTGCATAATGTTGGTATTAATTTGTGTTACGTCTGGGAAGTTTATTTCAGGGATGCCGCCGTTGGCACCGTCACCCAGTTGTGACACAATGGGGCATCCTTTGAAACTGGTAGTAGCCCGTGATGCACCGTCCTTGACAACGCCAGAACCAGGAAATTTATTGAGATTATCAGTCATCTGTTTCATACCACCATTTATAGCGCCAGTTGCCCCGGTTACAGCTGGATATTTAGTGACACCCGTCACACCATCGTTGATAGTTCCAGCACCAGGCATTTTTTGAATACCCTCCATAAGTGTCGATACACCTGGGATATCTCCTCCGCTGATTGGGAAGTTATCTGCAACATATTTTATCAACATTAGTTAGTGCAAGAATTTAACGGGGGCTGATTTTCGATAAACAAGAAATTAATGCATCATTCTGCGGCCCAACTGCCGTATTCTATGCAGCGTGCATTTGGTGCGTACCACGTTGAAATTTATGTCCAAGATTTTATTTTCGTAGGTAAAACTTAAGATAACATTATAGGGTTCCGTACAGCAAAATGAAAAAAAAACGGAACCCTTATAGGATCACTTTGTTGTCCGTCTGTCTGTCTGTCACTCACGACCCTTTTACTCGGGCCCTGTATGAGATATCAAGTTAAAATGGATACCTCCTACGAAAGTTTACGGCCCAATGGTGCTGTAAAAAATCAAGCTTACTCGACGCGAAAAAAGTTATTGCACTTTTGTCACTCGCAAGGGAATCAAAACCTATAGGGCACTTCCAGTTGACTTAGAAACTTGAAATTTCGTTTACAGGTAGATCTTATAGTACACATGAAAATGATTCATGAAGTTATCAAGAAGTAACTTAATGAGATCCTTAAGATATGTATATAGAGTTTAATAATTTAAAAGTGTCAAGTTATGTTGGTCTTTAATAAGTGCAAGTGGAATTATCTACCAAGATTTTAAGGTTCCGTACCCGTATTTTGTGGTAGTACGGAACCCTTTGTGTGCGTGTCCAACTCGCACTTGGCTGTTTATTTTTATAAAAATCATTTAGTTTTTCAACTGTACGCCTAAATCTAAATCGTCAGTCTAGGTGTGATGTTAAGAACGTCTGTTCCTAATATCTTCTGTGGTTCCTAATATCGCGACTTTACGACGACGCGACCAACTGAGTTGTGGGCGTGGCCCATGTCATGCTATTTCATTTCGCTGTAAGGTCCATGCTCCATACGATGACAATACAATGGTGGCCATTTCGTCACGGGTACAAAATTGAAAATTCGTTTCGGGAGAAACATGATTTTGGCAAGACTGTGGATGTTTTCAAACTTTGTTTTGGTTAATATTTATCTAAATAATATTTTAGATGTTTGTCTCATATCAATTTTTTGATTTTACCTAATACAATTAAAGCACATTCAGCTACACTTTTAGTAAAAAACCCACAAATTTAAGTATTTTAGGGGTTTGTTGTTGAGATATTACTCAAATTTCACAATAATATCTATAATTATATATATCTAGCTAATGCTAATAAACTAGCCTAAAATATAATAATAATATGCCATAGACAACCCACAATTTTGTGACAGCGTTTGTATGGAGGTTTGCGCTTGATGACGCCTATTAATTAATGGTTTGCATACGAGGTATAACGTTATGAACTAATTATTACAAAGTATTAATTAGTTCATTAATAAAATTCTAGATGGCGCTGTACGCCGTGTCACGTATTGTAGAAATCGAGTCACGTAAATCTTAGATACGTAGGTATAGATACGAAATAAAGATTTTATACTAGGTACTCACATCCTTCAATAACCTGGGTATTATCTGATGCCATCTGTAACAATAGTATAAAATAATGTCTAAAAATACAAATGAAGTTGCGGAAGCCGAAAACTGGCGATAGTACTAGCCCATAGGAACAACTTTTCGTGAAAAAAATTTAAAAACCGAGAAAATAGAATGTGTTGTTTCATACATTTTGGTCGGGTAGCGATGTTACTTTTCTATGGAGTTGCTGATTTGTTTCCCAGTTCGCCAGTTTCCAGCTTCCGCAACTTCATTTTAACACCTAGTAGATATATATATATATATATATATATTGTCTTGTTAGGTACCTCATACAATTAGAAGCTTTTTCATCCCTTTAGTTTCGAAAAAAGATAGAGGACTAGAGCGAAAGAATAAATAAAATGCAGAAAGGTAAAGAACAGACAGAAGACAAGGGCGGAGTTTTTACTAGAACAAATTTCTTCCAGTAAATCATGGGAAAAAATAAATACCTTTTTATGTGAGAGATTTGCGTTAAAACCCTTAATTAAGTTTTAATTTTAAACCTTCAAACATAAATATACTACATTAAATACATACTCGTATATAAATACACAGATACATGCATACAAATGAACACTTAGTCATTCAGAGAAAAAAAAAAGAAGGAAGATATTTGAGGGTTAGCGGAAGGTTCAAGAGATTTTACAAAGGTACGAAAAATAATAAATGCAAAATTGGGTCACATAGAATATCAACAAATTATTATTATTATTAGAAATTCCTTACCACCAAAGCAATGGTACAGATGTACAGAACAAACAGGACCAAAGAAACTCGAGACATGGTGGTGAGGATGAGTGAGTGTACTTCACTTGCAGAACACTGGAACTGATGCCTTTCCTTCGGAAACTACCACTTTATATACCCACTTGGTACTATTACAATGACATTTCACTATTCTTATCAAATAGTTTGATACCGGAAAAACTTTATGACTGCAATAAAATTGGGCTCCTTAAATGACACTTAGATTAACCTAGCAGAAATAATGATTCTAGGTTTTTACTATCTATAGGTAAACTATATATTTAGTTTAGTAAAGTACATTATCACCATAAAAAAAAAATACTAGACATATTTCGGCCCACTATATGGGGCCAAAGTCGTAAAGATATCATAATAATTATTGTTAAATTTAATTAAAAAGAAATAATTAAAAGAAAAAATTTAAAGTTTTAAACTTTTTCTACGCAAACAGGTTTATCTGTAATTGATATAGATAAACTGCTAGATCATGAACGTAAAAATAGTAAGATGCTAGATGGTGCTGATCAAGAAAGAATACTGCTCTTATGTAAACTGTGTCTTAATCACTCTGTGACACTTTCATACTTAGTCTGGAATAGATAACGTTTATAATTAATAGGGAAAATAAGAAGGTGAAAGATATAAAAGTAGTTTACACCAAAGGACAGCTGCTAGTTTCAGCACTCTCCAAGTGAAGTCCACAACTCATCATCACCTCCATGACTCAAGTTACAATGCTCTTGTTAACTGTGTGCATTTTTGGCGCTGCTTTGGTGGTATAATACTTATATTTGGATTTTACAATAAAAGTTTTAGTAGTTCTCTCTTGTTCTGACACGTCTGAATCGCCTTACTTACAACAAAAGCTGTACTGAACTAAACTATCAACTACAAGCCAATCACCAGCACCTCCATAATCTGTAAAGTTATAGAACGTGTTGAACAAAGTCAATCGACTACGATACGATACCGGACTCCTGCATATCTGGATGATCACCTGAGTCACCACCGTTATGGCTTTGACCGAATGAAGTCAACTGGAGATCACTTGAGGTAAAGCCACAAAGAAACACGGTGAGGTTCTTTCTTGCCATGTCTCCTGACATTTCGAAGGCTTTTAACAAGATCTGGCATGCTAGTCTAAAAAGCAAACCTTCCATTGAAATTACTGGTAGCATGTGCACTTGGATAGCTGAGTTCCTGAATAAACGATCGATACGACTGGTCATTGATGACTGCTCATCGGAAATTGTCAATTTTAATGCCAGAGTTTGCTACGCAATTAATTTTCTGCTGCACATGATTTGCATTGTCGCTTTCCATCCTACGTGTAAACCCAAAATTAATTTAAATAAAAATACAAGTTAAGTGAGTCGATATTCTTGTCCGAGTCTGACGCACTTAGCCAGTTTTTTACCGGTACGGAACCTTAAAAACATGGTAAATAATTCCACTTGCAGTTATGATTGACCAACCTAATTTGACACTTTCTATCTATGAAACTCAATGTAACTAAAAGGTCTAATTAAGTCTTACTAACTTTCTAAATTATTAAATATTTGTAATTTTCAGATTTTTTCCCATGGTGTGAAAAAATTATATTTCATTTCTGGGAAAATAACACCCAACCTGTAAATGAAATTTAAAGTTTCTAACTTGACTGTTAGTGCCCTATAGGTTTTGATTCCCTCCCGAGTGTCAAAAATATGTATGAAATTGACCATGTAAAGTGCAATAACTTTTTCTTGCGTTGCGAGAGATGCCTGATTTTTTTAGAGCACCATAAGGCCGTAGACTTCTGTAAGGGGTATCAGTTTTAACTTGATATCTCATACGGGGGCTCAGCAATAAGGTCGTGACAGACAGACAGACTGACAACAAAGTGATCCTATAAGGATTCCGTTTTTTAATTTTGAGGTACGGATGTACGGAACCTTAAAATGTTCATGATATTCCATGTCAGAATAGTACTAAGTGCCGATGTGTGTACATAGTAGTAGTGTTTATGATGTACGAGCAGTATATGCTTAGTTTAATAAATAGGTTATTATTATTTTTAGGACCGATTTTTCAATTGCCAGTTAAAATGTATTCCTAGGAATAAACTATATCGATTTCATAAAACACAAGGTGTTAGAGTGAAACCAACGTAGTTTATTCATAGAAATAAATTTTATCTGCCAATTGAAAAATCGGCCCTTAAGTAAGTAAACCACTGAATTATTTGTCTTACAGATGGCCGCTCCTAAGTCTGAGCCCGGAACATTACTCACCCATATAAGTAAGTAGTTAATATAGGTATATTGAAAATTATTGAACGTATGTAACGAACGCAGGCTTCCATGTGCACTTGTACTCCGCGGTCTGTCCATTAATTGATCGATATAATTTTGCATTTATTTTCAAAATCTATCGTCGTCGAATTTTTTTTTCGGCGTTTTATATATTTTTTAGACAAAAGTATATATCTTAATACATTGCTAATATTATTAGCGGTTTCGCAGCTTGATTGTGAAAAACCCGCCTTTTTTTAATTTGTCGAAACAGAACACTTAAATTCAAAATTCACTCAATAGTTATTCAACAAAACCTTATTACCTATGTAATTATGCTATCGCAATAATGTTGCCATCGCAAATTTTCCATTGGTTTCTGTAAATTAGAATTTCAAAAATTTCTTCCAAAGAACCCTTAAGGCGATATGAAAAAAAATTATGAGAGCTTGAGGGGCGTGGTTTAGCCGTAGACGCGGGGAGCGCCCCGATTTCAACATCGCGAGAGCGTGCCGCGCGGCAACGATCTTGCTTGCGTTTCGAAGTTTTAGAAAAGAGGAGTCATGGAGTCGTTCAAAATAAAATAGTGTTGGTTACTTTTTATCTGTGTTATGTTTATACCAGCCAGTTGTAAGGCACCCATTGAAGCTTTTACGGGTGTAAATGATTTTACTTATGTTAAATAAATATTTTTTGGCTTTGACTATGTATGTAGGTAAACTAGTGTACACGAATGTATGTCTACTTATGTATTAGCAGTGATTGGAATAATCATATACTTAGAACAAATTCACAAAATAATAATTTCCATACGAGTACATTTATTAAATATTTAACTATCCAGAATTTTATCCGGGATATGATTTTGGGGCACAAATACAATAAAAACTACGAAGTAGGTATATTCAGTTATTTGTATTCAATCATCCATTTATTTATATTTAAAGTTTACAAAATACCATTTCACGCCTTGGGAAAAATAGGAATTAAGGAAAAATATTGAAGTGATGAATATTTTAGACCATTTAATTTTTTATACATAACTTTGTTTACATAAGGTGATACTTATTCATACATCCAAATTTATACTGAAAATTCGGTATAAAGGTCCAATGACCCTTTTTCTGGAAATTCTTAATTTATTATTTTCTTTTCCTCTATAAACGCAAGCCAAGCCCTGAGTCAATACAACGGAGGGTCAAAATTTTGTTTTTTGAAATTTGCAAAGTATAATCTTTCGCAAATTTTGCAAAATAAAATTGTGACCTCTTATACGAGTAGTAATTACCTCTCGGGTGGGCTTGCGTTTGTAGGGAACACGAAAAAATATTTACTTATTTCACAAAATGGGTCATTGAATCTTGATACTGAGCACTTACCGAGTCTTCAGTATGAATTTGGCTGTATAAATAAAACTGAGTTTGCATACTATGTTCTAAAGTTGTTCTAATGTTTATGTTCTAAAGTTGATTAAAAACGAGAGGATTTTATAATAATATTTTACTGCTCTTTATCCGTTTAATTTTAAAAATATCGATCGAGCGGTAAAAATCATAAGGAATAAAGTAGTCGTAAATCAAATTTACAGCAACTTAAGTTCTTATTATTTTTGTAGAAATGTTGAAAACAACGGAGTAATTGAGCAAAAACAATATTTGTTTTTAACAGCCATAAATAAGACTTTGCCAAATCTCCTTCCAATGATGGCTGCAGCACCGGATAATGCAGCATAATTGGTCCTGTAAGGACGTTTGCACCAGCAACCATCTAAAATGACATCAATTATTGGTATTCCGTCTTTACTGACACTTCTCTTTCAAAGCCGCTTCTTTCTCACGTTCTCCTGCACGTTTTATTTCTTCCCACGCTGTCACTTCCCATTCATCAAAAACTTCGTCTTGGGCTTTTTTATATCTATAATTTGATAAAGCTGGTAAATCTAGCGCTGCTGAAAATTGATTTAGCTGAGCATTACCACAACCTGCTGCTATGATACCCGAAACGATACCCGATACCCGAACGAAACGATGATTCGTGTTTTGATACCTCGATCAGATCATTAACAATTTTTTTCACGTCGACTACTCTATGTCCATCTATGCTCGTGTTTATTTCATCAAAAAAAAAAAACATTTAAAAACATTAAAACACAGGCTTATATAGCGAATATTATATTCAGACTTGGTGAATAGGTACTCTATTTTTAAAATATTTTTTTAATTTTATTTATGACCTATATGTATAGCGTAGTGAAAATGTGTCCGACCATGAGGTCCCGGGTTCAATTCCCAGTGGGGCACCTTTGTGCGTCCAGTCTGCGCTTGCTTCGGAAGGCTCGTTAAGCCGTTGTTCCAATTGTGCCTGAAAAACGGTGACAGTGCTCACCACACATCACGTTGGAACGGAATAATCGTTGGTGAAAAATGAGTGTTCCGAGCGTGAACTGTGACTTGCAATTTACAGTTCTCACTCTGACATCTACCTGTAGATTCATGTCGTGACGATATGTTTTGTATATTAAATATCCATAGTTTAAAACTACATCAACATATACAGCAAAAGTTTATGTAATATTATAAACAGGCTTTCAACATAGGTTGCTTTTTTCATCTGTATTGAAAACTTTGCTCAATTTAACTATTTTTGAGCTATGCTACGGCCAGCCAGACAGACAAAGGTCCACTTAATATATGATTATTTTTAGTTATGAAAAATTTGAGGTAACTCACGTCATTATTTTCAAACTCTATTTCGTATGGAAGAGGCTCATCATCACAGCTGACCTCTAGTGAGCACTCAATATTATTTTCTTAGCGTCTTCTCTTTAAATTTTTTTTAAGCTAAAAATAAAGTAAAAGACAATATTTACGTGTCTTAACATTAGTAATTAAATGTAAGTCGATAAAGGGCAACTTCAGTCACCTGTGTTCTGTCGATCCGCCAACACATTCCTTAGTTAGTTTTACCGCAGGGGTATTATTTTCAATAGTTTTTTCAATTCTACAAAATACAAACACATAGTTTTTTTAACAAGAATTTTTGTCATAGGATTTTTTTTCTTCAGGATTAGAAATAAATGAATTACTACCAACCCTTTTTGTTCAAACGAGTTGGCATATTCTTCTTCGTCCAAATTCAAAAATATTAATGGCGACTCCATTCTTTTTTCAATATAATGTAAATATTAGAAAAAATACGTAAGTATACTTACATTCTCTTTTCTCTCATTTTATGAGCATTTTCTTCGAGGCGTTGAATGTGTCGGGTTTGTTCATTACCCTTTTTCGTTTATTGCGTTTATTAGCCATTACAATGTTACAATTTATTATGCGAGTAATCACGGCCGCAACTGACGTAGAACCATCTCTGACAATGGTCATGAGCGGACTGAGCGGACGCGGGAAAGTGACATCGTTAATTACTTCCTAATGTGAAAATTGAGAGCGCAACAATGCGTATCGATCCAAATAAACATGGCGTAAGCGCCAAACTACATATTATTTATTTAAAAATAAAGTATGCCGTTTATGAAAAATCTGTTTAACCAGGTACTAAAACTTATATTTATCTTCACTTAGAAGGAAATTTCATATTTAAAATGGTATGCTTTGCAGAGTGACAGAAAACAGCGCGGAAATTCGGGGTTGTCTTTGGAATTAAATTCTATCGAGAAAATTTCATCAAATCACGTTTCTACTCTAAGCAGGTCCTAGATTATATAGTCAAGAAACACATATACAAATATCAAATCTACAAGTCTTGATTTGGTGAAGTTATAGGAAACAAGCAACCCCACCAAATATTTTCGTATCGCCGCCGTTGTTCAAATTCTAGGGTCAAGTCCATATAAATACCCATTAATACGTATAGATGAGATAAGGAATTTTGATGATTTGCTCTGAAATATTGCGAATGTAATAATTTGTGAATGTGTCCAGTTGTGGCAGATTATTTATTGCTTTATTTGAATTTGAATTATTATATTGTTTATTGATTACTGTAATAGTGATGACTGTTGTAATTGATTAATCGGATTAATTAAATTTAATTAAAATACTTGGTTACTTTATAAAATAATGTACCTACTATTATACAAGTACTTATCATAATTATGATTTATCACTTGTCAGTGGGTCTTAGGTTCATAGCGTATACTTCTATATTTTGGTGACCGTATTTAACCCGTTCAGTTTTAGATTTTTTAACAACTGAGGAACAAAAGATATGAAGCGCGATCGTGCCTTGTGAAATTAGACGGGTCAAAAGAAAACTGCAGAGTCAGTTATCACCCGTATTAGTTTAGTAAAAAAGGTGAATAGTCGAACAGTGGCGATTTCTTTAACCGTACCTACCTAAAACAGAGTTTAGGAGCCGCAGACAGAAAAAATAATTTTACAAGTATTTTGAAAATTAGCATGTTTCATACAAATAAAAGTTGATCATATCTCCTATTGTCGGTTTCTCTTTTTTATGACGTGATTTTATTATTATGTTACATAAAATTATTTCTTATTTAATTTATTTTATATAAAATGCCTTCAGCGTTCCTCGAGGACAAAGGCTAACGAGAAACCGAAGACGATGGCATAGCAAATAATAGGCTTATTAAGGGGAACGAAAATACAAACAGAAATAAAATGTCAGCTTTCGGATGATTTTGTTGCAATAATTAGGTTACGTATAGCCATAAAATTCATTTTTCACAAACCACGTTAATCGATTCATATTTGTACTGTCAATGAATTTTTTTGTAACCCTTTTTTGCACACTTCTTATCGATTTTGTTTCAGGTATCGCTTTCGCGATTTTGTTGTTTTTTTTTTAATAAAATTAGTGTGAATGATATCTATTCATTTTCCAAATACCACGTTATTCGGGTCAAAAAAAGCACCCCCTTTTTCCAAAAATACGTAAATCCACTGATGCAGTCAGCGGCAGCAAGATATTGTCAGTCTACGCCTAGCGTTGGCGCCCGTAAGACATGGAACCTGTGCTCTTTTTTGCAAGCTATAAATATCTCCCAAAACTACTTCAAAACACATTGAAATTAATTTTATAAAGTAATATTTCGAGGAGCATCATATTCCTGCCGTTAAAAACTCAACAAAATATGCGTATGAGTGATTTAGCTACATCGTGCCATAGTCATAACAACAAAACTGAATGAATTTGGAATGAATTCATACTTTTATGCGGGAAAATAATATATGTTACTCTAAAATAATAATTTTGTGATCGTTATTGAAACCCAAATTAATTTACTTATACTTACTGAGATCTGTAACAAAGGTCAATGACCTTTTCGTGAAATTACCCTCTAGTATTGGCTCACCATTTCAGGTCCAATAAGTGAAGTTTTTTGCAAATTATATAGGTACACTTACTTGGGATAAATCGCCAAGCATTTAAAATATAAAATTTTTTTTTGAAATATTTACAGTGCATGGCAAAATTATTAGATCGTAGATAATCCTGTGGGTACATGTTCAGATTCTGTTACGCAAAATGAAAACAATGAAACTCTTTTAGGATTAATTTGTTATCCCTATGTTTGTCTGTCTGTCCGTTTGTCTAGACAATTATTTCTGAGTAAAATTAATAAATACCAATATAAACGGCCCTCTATAGAGCTGTTAAAACATACTTTTGACGTTTTTATTTATATTACGTTTTAGGTTTTTAGGTTTTTTTTTTTACGTTTTTCATACAAATTTTCTCACTATGAAAATGTAGGGATGAACACTTGAGATAATATTTTGCATTTAAAAGTCAACACAGAAAGGAATTGTTGAACAAATAATGTAAAAAATATGAAAACCATGTTGTTCTATTCTAAAGGGATTAATTATCTACTGTTCAATGTGGCGATAGCTTTGTTTATTTTTTTCCTTGAATTATTTTTTACTAAGATAACAAATAGTTTAATACAAGGTTTTCCTTAAGAGGTCCCTTTACCCCTGTATTTTTCTTAAAATTCATACAATAGGTATAAACCGAATGTGAAGTCTACAGCTTATTTTCTTCATATCTTTTTTCATGAGTATATTCTAGTGACATCTAACTACGTCTCTATACAGCCCAAAAAGCAAAATTTGATAAAACACCATCATAATAGCTGTCAGGATATCGTCAATATTGCCTCGTTTTTACGCAAAGTTTAACAAGTTTGTATATTTTTATCTATACTGGAAATAAAAAAGAGAGAAATACAGGCGTCGTTCATGTTAAGATGACTAAGTTTACACACTTTGCTAAGTATAAACAATTACCGTTTCATGGAAAACTGTTTTGACCTGAAACCATTTCACAAATTCAATTAACTTATTTTGAATATCTTGTCATCTTGCACTTCTTGATGAGAAATACAATTTCAATAAGTAAAAATACAACTTTTAGTTACGAAAACTTATAGTTAAAAGTCTGCTGTATGCATTAACATATTTTTAATTATATTACAATAGTAATAAAATAATTGGCTTATCCGTCGTCGTGATACCAGCCGTAAATTTCTTAAATAATCTGATATCACGCTTATGGAAAACCCAATTATTTTGAAGATACTATAATATCATTAAAATATGTTTATGCATATAGCAAACTTTTGACAATAAATTGTCTTAGCTAAAAGTTGTACTTTACCGTTATAATTATTTCTTAATATTTTGTTACAAATTCGGAGAAATAGCCCTTAAGGAAAACCTTGTATGAAAATATTTGTTATCTTTGTAACAAAGAAAAAAAAATAAACAAAGCTATCGCCACATTGAACAAACAGTAAATTATTAATCTCTTTAGAATAGAAAGATATGGTTTTATATTTTTTACATTATTTGTTCTACAGTTTCTTTCTGTGCTTTCTTTCAAATGCAAAATATTATGTGAAGTGTTGATCTCTATATTTTCATAAGGAGAAAATTTGTATGAAAAAGTTAAACAAAAGGCCATAAAAACGTTATAATATGTATATTTTACAGGGCTGTAAATATTAGCATTTATTGATTTTACCCAGAAAAATTGCCTAGACAAACGGACAAACAGACAAACATAGGGACAACAAATTAATCCTAAAAGAGTTTTGTTTTTTCATTTTGCGTAAAGGGACCTGAACATTTCAAACTATGATACAAATAAATTTCTATATTTTAAACACTTGGCGATTTATCCCAAGGGTAAACAGGTGTCCCAAAAGTCAACGCTTTCCCTTGGAAGGCTGGTAGGTCAGCTCATGACTGACCAGAATATCAAATTATGACCTCAGCAAAAAGTAGATAGTCTTCGAGTTGATGGTACTTTTATAAATTCGAATAGATTTTTGAGAGTCAAAGCTAACCAGTTCTAAATTCTATAAATGAAATTTTTGTTCCGCAACTCTGAATAGTCATGCTATTGATAAAGTCAAAAATAAACCTTGAAATGCTGTTACATCAGGAAGAAAAATAAAAACCCAATTTATGAGCAATTTTTTGTAATTAGGTTAGTTCGATACCACACCCTGAAAAAAAATGTCCTATGTTAGTTTTGCAAATTGTCTTAAATAACGGCTCATCAAATATTATTTTTCAAATGATCTGGCAATTTCTGTGTATTACTTTTGAAAAAATTCTATTTTACTACCAAAGGAGCTGCGTATTTTTTAAAATAATTAGAATTTAGAATGAAAGAGTGGCGGGCAGTAAAAATATTTGACGTTCATTAGAAATGCCATTTAACACGCGTTAGAGTGAGATAAATAGTGACGCTATTTAAAATGAGTTGGAATGAGATAGTAACGCAGTTAAACGTGGTTGAATGAGAGAGGCATAATTGATATAGGCTACAGTGAGATAGATAGTGACGTGGTGCATTCCTTCTGAGATTATTTGCTAGTTTCCACTTTTTGTAATAACAACTTTAGTAAAAATTTTTTGTAAAGAAATTTTTGGTCCAATTTATTTTCCCGCAAGTGTAAAACCAGCTCAACGGGCGAAAAATATTTAAAGAATGGGTAATGGTGACAATTAACTGTCACGATATTATTATGTATCTCTAAAGGAGTGTCTGAAATGTTCCGAGGGTCAACTGATAAATCAAACACTCAAAAAACCACTTTTAGCCGACCATAATAAATTTACGTCCCGACGTGATAGCAAGTAGGATCAATGCCGTGTGACGATGATCGAAATACACTAATAAATTAGATAAAATAAAATACGTGTTGCTTTTGACCCTGCCTCGTCCACTCTATTCGTATTTTTGCTATGGTGACGCGAGCTTAGAGACCGGGACGAATTTCCCCCCGCGCGCTATCGTAAAATAGAATAAGCCACGCCCGGAACTGGTTTTTGTTTTGGCTATGTCATACTCTTAATGTAGGCTGATAGATGATTTTAAATTTTACTACCTATGTCGTCGAGTGGTTCGAACGTGTTGAACATTAATCTGAAGGTCACTGGTTCAAATCCCGTTCGGTCCACGTAATTTGTAAGGCACATTAAGTTCCATATTTGTGTCTGTAGTACAGCGATAAGGCTCATCACCCATCAAGCTGAGATGTTATATGATTTTCATTTCACAATCAACACCTCAACACCTCTGACACCTCCAGATTCATGTTGTGACGATGTGTGATAAGAATTACTTTTGCCGCAGACCCTGCCGGTGTCGGCAACAAGCCATCCAACATCGGGCCCATCACGCCGACTTCGATGAACTATGACACTCAACTGAAGTACCAGGAACAAATGACCAAGCTCATCGAACAGTACAGCAGCTACTTCAGCGTCAAAAGCTGAGCACATCTGCTTGTGTCTTCTCTGATGAGGTTGTTGACATTTTAATAAAGAGTTCAAATTGTTGATTTATAAATTGTCTTTGAATTGTATTTTATTAGCCACAGATAAAGTTATATCTACAATATATTATGTTTCTTTTGTACGTCACATATAGAATAATATAGAAATATAGAACCTATAGACCAAATTTCATGTTCGTAGGTCCAGACGTTTTGTCTGGGCGTTGATAGATCAGTCAATCTGTCAGTCAGTGTTTTCTTTTATTATGTATACCTATATATTTTATTTTTAAGTTTCCATTTTGTCGTAAACTTAGATTCCATCTGAATAAGTTGATTTAGGCAAAGTCTTACAACAAAACGGTAATCTATAGTTTTAATAGTACATTACTGCAGAGATCAGTAAGTGAGATCTCCTGGATGAATAGGGCGAGAAATTTTATATACGAGTCCAGGAGGGCTACTTAATGGTCGAAGCGAGTATAGTGCTTTTCTCAAAAATCAAACAAGACATTTAATAGTAGGTATACAGGATGAGGAGATTATTAAATGAAATGAACTTATTAAGTAACATTGAAAGTCACGTTGCTCATATTGTGGCAAGATTTCGTTTGACAGTTGCCAAATGTCAAAAACTGTCATCGGTCAGAATGTATTTGTAATACCGTTCATTAGAGCCAAAACACAAGGAAATTAACAACATCCGTTCCGGAAATAGCTTATCAAAGTTTTGCCAAAAGAACTGTTAAAAAACCCGCCAGTTGACGAAAAGTGTCAAATTTGAATACGGGACTGTAATCATTAATCAACGATCCCGAACTTTCTACCACTTTTTAGTAGTTGTCAAAAAACTGTGAAAACCCGTCAAATGTCAAATTTTTCGTTTTGGTCATTTAGTTCCTGTCAAACCATTCATTACAGTGTAAACACGGAGTCTCTAAATTTCTTAATGTCTTCATTTTAAATTTCAATCGACTACGTCTTCTTACTGAAAAAATCTAGCGAAATGTCGTTTCACATAACTGAATCTAGAGGGAAGTCGAAATAAAAATGAGTTTGGTCGATTCCAGAATAAAACAAACAAAGACCTCTTTCTCCTTAAAACTACAAAAAATAAATAAATTTAAAGCAATATTTTTAACAGCAGTTTTTATTGCGGCATTATAGCCGTCAAAATCGTTTCAAATTTGGGAGCTTGACCTGCAGGCGATTGTACATATTTTATAAAGTGTTGAAAGTAATATCACGTTCACTGTTTTTTATTTGAAGCGGGTACTTTTATGTTCGCATGTCGTATTGGGGGCCCTGTTCAGAATTTGTTTGTCACTTCCGTGAATGACTTCACGAAACAATTTGACAGATCACGGCATTTAGGTATATAAAACAAGGTGAAATTTAATCAACCGCCCGAATCCATACTAGAGCCTCGGTTAGTGATCAGGAACAAGGTTCAATAAACCCTTTACTCGAAATTATGAAAAAAAAAATTTGTTCCCATACGAACAGGACTAGTACAAATACAATTCCTAGTATAGACAGTAAGGATAAAAAAAAAAGAAATTCGCCTGAATATTCATGTGACAAAAGTGTGAAGGTGGTACAAGCTCATTCACGACTGACATTGATATTTTGGATGTGTTTCACTTAAATATACTTATTTATGGTCATGTTGCTCCTACTAGGGGGTCACACAGGGGTGTATTTTACTTTTTTGGTATGGTTAAAAATGATTTTGTTTTTTTTATTAATTTTTAGGACATTTTTTAGTAACGGGTATTATTTTTGTAGAGTCATAGGTTAGTTTATAGATTTATTGTTTTTTCTTTTCTCTCTTTCAGAGCAATTTGTTTTAAATTACCTCCGACGTTGCCCCACGTTGGGCGCCAATTGAAACCTCCATGTATTCTCCAGCTGGTCTGCTCGGCTAGAGAATACAGGGACAGAATTTGTATGCGAGACAGGTAGGAAGAAAATACTCTGTTTATTCAGTTATACATTTTCTATATTAAAATATTAAAACAATTGTAGTACGTATCGACAAGGAAAAAGGTTAGTTCTTAAAATTAACTTATGTTTATGGCCTTTAGGACAGCAGACGGACGGCCACGTGATAAAAATTGTTTAAAACTATTGGATATTATTATTATCTTCGAATTTGTGTATTGTTCACGTGTTGTGTACGAATTAGATTCTAGCTGGTCAGGTAATTCCCTGGATTCCTTGTGTTCTTACCTTGTGCCAGTAAATGTAGCGTTTTTTAACGTTATCATCATCACCATCGTCGTCATCGTCACCATCATCATCATCATCATCGTCATCATCGTCATCATCATCATCATCATCATCATCATATCCCCCCTTCCCTTATCTTCGAAATAAGATGACCGAACAATATTGAAAAAATCATGGTGGTAGGTGATTTGATTACATAAAGATTACAGGAAAAATATAGCGGTTAAGATATTAGGGTTCCGTACTCAACTACCAGTTTACGCGGCTTGTTTTTGTTGCTATGGAATCCATATTGTTGTTATCTACCATAATAATATTTTTATGGTTCCGTACCCGTATTGTGTGGCGGTACGGAACCAGTGGCGTGCACAGAACTGCTGGAAAGCAATTAGATAGTCTAGTTTAATAAAAAACAAATGAAAATATTTAAATATCACTTTGAAAAAGAAAATATTTGTAAGACGCCATTATCTAACCTAGGGTAAAAAGTTTCATACAAAACTTTTTTTCAAAGTATTATTTAAATTTTTTCATATTTTTTTTGCTTTTCGGGAAAAAAGTTCCATGCACGCCACTGTACAGAACTACACTGCGAGTCTAACTCGGACTATCCAAATTTTTTAAACATGAATTTAAAAACCTTCGACAGATCTTGTGAACCAGATATTCCTCAACAGTTTCAGGGCCGTCACTCGATCGATTGAAAATTATGCTGATTACGGTAATCGATGATTTAATACGTACTACGTTCTACTTTTTTTTATCACCTTTACTTTCAGACCATTCTGCAGTTAGGAAATATTTTGACAGCACTAAAACAAGCTTTCAGAACCAGGTAATATTACATAAAAAAAAATATTAATTCAATCACATACAAACATCGAGCATAACTACTATCCTTGATGGTACAAAGTTCATTCGAGTGCTGTCAAAATCTTTCTACATTTTCGTCACCTAAATGAAATTTTGAACAAGAATGGGCCCAAGCACATTCAAACGTCATTAGTGGTCTGTGAGGCAAACAGACACAAAGGATTCGCTGTTAATAAAAAGAGTGATGCTAGTGTAATGAATTTATATATTTTATATTCCACATAAATGTACGATTAAACAAAGTAGTTTGCTTTAAATACAGGTAATAGTGTTGTTCGAAAGCACTTTGCTTCAGTACTCCATCTTGGAAGTAGGAGATTGCCATAGAGAAACTGAAGTTCTTCCGAGCATAGATCAGGCTAGATGGTTAATATGTCTAGAGATCTTGGATGTTAGACATGCGTCGCTTCTCGTCCATTATTTTGCATAATGTTGGTATTAAATTGTGTTACGTCTGGGAAGTTTATTTCAGGGATGCCGCCGTTGGCACCGTCACCCAGTTGTGACATAACGGAGCATCCTTTGAAACTGGTAGTAGCCCGTGATGCACCGTCCTTGACAACGTCAGCACCAGGAAATTTATTGAGATTATCAGTCATTTGTTTCATACCACCATTTATAGCGCCAGTTGCCCCGGTTACAGCTGGATATTTAGTGACACCCGTCACACCGTCGTTGATAGTTGAAGCACCAGGCATTTTTTGAATACCCGCCATAAGTGTCGATACACCAGGGATATTTCCCCCGCTGATTGGGAAGTTTGCTGCAACATACATTAGTTAACAACATTAGTTACAATTTAATTTAATATCATTAGTTAGTGCAAGAATTTAATGGGGGCTGATTTTTGATAAACAAGAAATTAATGCATCATTCTACGGCCCAACTGTCGTATTCTATGCAGAGTGCATTTGGTGCGTACCACGTTGAAATTTATGTCCAAGAGTTTATTTTCGTAGGTAAAACTTAAGATAACATTATAGGGTTCCGTAACGCAAAATGAAAAATAAACTGAATCTTTATAGGATCACTTTGTTGTCCGTCTGTCTGTCTATCGCGCACGACCCTTTTGCTCGGGCCCTGTATGAGATATCAAGTTAAAACTGATACCTTATACAAAAGTTTACGGCTCAATGGTATTGTAAAATAATCAAGCTTACTCGACGCGAAAAAAAGTTATGGCACTTTACATAATCGATTTCATAAAAAATTTTGTCACTCGCAAGGGAATCAAAACCTATAGGGCACTTCCAGTTGACTAAGAAACTTGAAATTTCGTTAACAGGTAGGTCTTATAGTACACACGAAAAATCTGAAAATTACAAATATTTGATGATTCATGAAGTTATCAATATCAATATCATATAAATTTTTTGATTTTACCTAATACAATAAAAACACATTCAGCTACACTTTTAGTAAAAAAACCGTCAAAAAAACCGTCGGGTTTGTTGTTAAGATATTACTCGAATTTGACAATTTTTAGTTCGATTTAAACATATATCTAGCTAATGCTAATAAAACTAGCCTAAAAGATAATAATAATATTCCATACACAACCCACAATTTTGTGATAGTGTTTGTATGGCGGTTTGCGCGTGATGACGCCTCTTAATTAATGGTTTGCCTACGAGGTGTCACGTGTAGACCTACGGTACATATATTGCGTTTACAAAGTATTAATTAGTTCATTAACGAAATACTAGATGGCGCTGTACACCGTGTCACGTATTGTAGAAATCGAGTCACGTAAATCTTAGATACGTAGTTATAGATACGAAATAAAGATTTTATACTAGGTACTCACATCCTTCAATAACCTGGGTATTATCTGATGCCATCTGTAACAAGAGTATAAAATAATGTATAAAAATACAAATGAAGTTGTGGAAGCCGAAAACTGGCGATAGTACTAGCCCATAGGAACAACTTTCCGTGAAAAAAAAAATTGAAAAACCGAGAAAATAAAATGTGTTGTGTCATACATTTTGGTCGGGTAGCAATGTAACTTTTCTATGGTATTGCTGTTTTTCTTTTCGCGATTTGAGGTTTGGCTCAATAGTGAAAGTTGTTCGTATGGACGAGTAATGTCGCCAGTTTCCAGCTTCCGCAACTTCATCTTAACACCTAGTAGATATATATATATATATATATATATATATATATATATATATATATATATATATATTTTGTCTTGTTAGGTACCTCATAAAATTAGAAGCTTTTTCATCCCTTTGTTTCGAAAAAAGATAGAGGACTAGAGCGAAAGAATAAATAAAATGAAGAAAGATAAAGAAGAGACAGAAGACAAGGGTGGAGTTTTTCCTAGAACAAATTTCTTTCAGTAAACCATGAGAAAAAATAAATATCTTTTTATGTGAGAGATTTGCGTTGAAACCCTTAATTAAGTTTTAATTTTAAACCTTCAAACATAAATATACTACAATAAATACATACATAAATTCACAGATAAATGCATACAAATGAACATTTAGTCATTCAGAGAAAAAAAAGAAGGAAGATATTTGAGGGTTAGCGGAGGTTTAATGAGACTTTGAAATGGTTTTCACAACTATTTTACGGAAAATAATAAATGCAAAATTGGGTCACATATAATACCAACAAATTATTATTATTATTAAAAATTCCTTACCACCAAAGCAATGCTACAGATGTACAGAACAAACAAGACCAAAGAAACTCGAGACATGGTGGTGAGGATGGGTGAGTGTACTTCACTTGCAGAACACTGGAACTGATGCCTTTCCTTCAGAATCTACAACTTTATATACCCACTTGGTATTATTACAATGAAATTCAACTATTCTTATCAAATAGTTTGATACCGGAAAACCTTTATGACTGCAATAAAATTGGGCTCCTTAAATGACACTTAGATTAGCCTAGCAGAAATAATGATTCTAGGTTTTAACTATATATATTTAGTTTAGTAAAGTACATTATGACCATTAAAAAAAATTTACTACACACATTTCGGCCCACGATATGGGTCCGTCACACAGATATCATACTTATTATTATTTAAAGGCCGTCATCATGGGAATAGAAGAAAATATTGACAAAAATTAATAAAAAGAAAAAATTAAAAGTTCATTCACTTTTTCTAAGCAAAATGCTTTATCTGTAATTGATATAGATGAACTGCTAGATCATGAACGTAAAAAAAGTCATGTTCATGTGCTAGATGGTGCTGATCAAGAAAGAATACTGCTCTTATGTAAACTGTGTCTTATTCACTCTGTGACACTTTTCTACTTAGTCTGGAATAGATAACGTTTATAATTAATAGGGAAAATAAGAAGGTGAATGATATAAAAGTAGTTAACACCAAAGAACAGCTGCTAGTTTCAGCACTCTCCAAGTGAAGTCCACAACTCATCATCACCTCCATGACTCAAGTTACAATGCTCTTGTTAACTCTGTGCATTTTTGGCGCTGCTTTGGTGGTATAATACTTATATATAGATTTTACAATAAAAGTTTTAGTAGTTCTCTCTTGTTCCGACACGTCTGAATCGCCTGTCGTACAACGAAAGCTGTCCTGAACTTAACTATCAACTACAAGCCAATCACCAGCACCTCCATAATCTGTAAAGTTATAGAACGTGTTGAACAAAGTCCATGGACTACGATACGATACCGGACTCCTGCATATATCTGGATGATCACCTCAGGCACCACCGTTATGACTTTCATCGAATCAGGTCAACTGGAAATCACTTGGGGTAAAGCCACAAAGAAACACGGTGAGGTCTCCTGACATTTCGAAGGCTTTTAACAATATCTGGCATGCCAGTCTAATAAGACAGCTTTCTTCCGTTGAAATTACTGGTAGCATGTGCATTTAGATGGCTGAGTTCCTGAATAAACGATCGATACGACTGGTCATTGATGACTGCTCATCAGAACTTGTGTAATAACTTTTTCTCGCGTCGAGTAAGATTTTTTTACAGCACCATTGGTCCGTAAACTTTTGTAAAAAGTATCAGTTTCAACTTGATATCTCATACGGGGGCTCAGCAATAGGGTCGTGACAGACAGATAGACAGACAACAAAGTAATCCTATAGGGATTCCGTTTTTTAATTTCGAGGTACGGAACCTTTAAATTTTCATGATAGTCCATGTCAGAAAAGTACTAAGTGCTGATGTGTGTTCTGTAGTATGCACACAGTATACTCGGGATCTAGTAGGAATTTTGCTGAATTATACTACTTTGTTTTCACTTTGACTTCTTGTATTATTTCTTTTTTTCATTTCTTCCTAATTATCTGAATCTCGTTGAGCACTCGCTTGTCGTAAACTCTAGAAGGAATATTTATTTATGGAGAGCCACCTTCACACCGATGGGACTCTCTAAGGAATCTTCTTTATGGAGAGCCACCTTCACACCGATGGGACTCTCTAAGGAATCTTCTTTATGGAGAGCCACCTCCACACCGATGGGACTCTCTAAGGAATCTTCTTTATGGAGAGCCACCTTCACACCGATGGGACTCTCTACGGAATCTTCTTTATGGAGAGCCACCTTCACACCGATGGGACTCTCTAAGGAATCTTCTTTATGGAGAGCCACCTTCACACCGATGGGACTCTCTAAGGAATCTTGCTCGTGTTTTGTCTGAAAGATCTTTTATACTGGATCTGTATTTATTTTTGGAAAACACATAACATAAAGGTTATCGATTGCCAACTAAACACGAACAAATAGTCCTTTAACCTACCTATAAAACCTAGCCTTACCTAAACCTAACATATTGCCTAGCTATGTTACAGTACGTAGTAGTTGTGTATAATTATGTATTATGATGTACGAGCAGTATATGTTTACTTTTTAAATAGGTTATAAATTCTTCCTATGTAATTAAACCACCAAATCATTTCTCTTACAGATGGCCACACCTAAGTCTGAACCCGGAACATTACTCACCCAAATAAGTTAGTAGTTCATATATTGAAAATTATTGAACGTATGTAACAAACGCAGGCTTCCATGTGATTTGTACTCCGCGGTCCGTCCATTAATTGATCGATATAATTTTGCATTTATTTTCAAAATCTATCGTCGTCGAATGTTTTATTCGGCGTTCCCAAATAGGACAATTTTAATTGAGCGGTTTCGCAACCGGATTGTGAATAAAATAAACTTTTAACAAAAAAATAGCAACCGACTTCAATAGTAACAGCAGTCATTCATTAAAAAGTTAATAATAATTCTATAAAGACCGACGGTACCGAAGCAACACTTTTGCCGACTTCTTTCTTCCTGAAACGTTATGTTATCTAGAAGTCGGCGCTCTTATACTGGTTTTTATGTTGCTATATCGTAGGAAATACGCCGACTTCTAGATTAATTTTTTATTTTTTATTAATTATTTTTTTAGTGAATGACTGCTGTTACTATTGAAGTCAGTTGCAATTTTTTTGTTAAAAATTCATTTTATTTCACATTTTTTAGTGTTGCTGGGTTAAATTGTGAAGTATGGGTAGTTCTTGCAAACGCGATGTTAATATGAAACGAAGTTCAGGTGAGTATAAGTATCTAGCTATGTTTGAGTAGCTTCCTGCTATCAGCACCCTAACACAACATGATTACCGCAATCTCGAGTTATGTGCTGTCATCCATTGAAGAGTTCTACGGTGATGAAGCCAAGATCAAAGGTCAGGTGGGTACACTGGCAATTTTCAAGCAATGCCCTGCAATGAGCACCCTAACACAAAAATATTGCCGCAATCCAAAGTTATGTGCTGTCATCCGTTGAGGAGTTCTATGGTGATGAAGCCAGGATCGAAGGTCAGGTGGGTATTCTGATAATCTCCAAGTAATACCCTTGAATTAGCACCCTAACGCAGTGATTGCCGCAATCTCGAGTTATGTGCTCTGATCCGTTGAGGAGTTCTATGGTGAATATGGTGATGAAGCCAGGATCAAAGGTCAGGTGGAAGAATGTCGAATTTCAAGTAATACTTTGTAATCAGCACCCAGGTACAAAGCGATTACCTCAATTTCGAGAGGTATGCTGTCATTTTCTGAGGAGTTCCACTGCCTATCTCTGAAGACCTTCATCAGATCATGACCAAACCGAAAATAGAACCTACCTGGAAGTACACTCTTTCAAACAAAAAAAAATTGTTCAAATCGGTTCAGAAATGACGGAGTTATGGAGTAACAAAGCGAAAAAAAAAAAAGAAAAAAAAAGTTATTAGCTCTCAAACAAAAAAAATAATTTCTAACTATTCACTTTTTAATGATTTATTCAAAAAATTGCTATAAAATGATTAAAGTAGATACCAAAAATTAATTCTAGACCTTCAGTTTATACAAAAATGATACCAAACTTGCCATAGTAGCCAACTGGAAACGTATAGATTTTTTTAAAAAAAGGTGGGCGAGCGGCTCCTTTGTACCCCCCTCCCCCCCCGCCAGCAGATTTTTTTTTGTGGCCTGGGCTAGAAATGCTTAAAATTACTTGAGGAAAAAATGTGGTGAAGCTCATAGCTTAGTAAATTTTTTAAAGGTTCAAACCAGTAGATCTTTGACTAATCCTTAAGACCCAAGACAAGTAATAGATGAGATAAGAAATTTTGAAGATTTGCTTTGAATATTGCGAATGTAATAATTTGTGAATGTGTCCAGTTGTGGTTGATTATTTATTGCTTTATTTGAATTTGAATTATTATATTGTTTATTGATTACTGTTATATTGATAACTGTTGTAATTAATTCAATTTAATTATAATACTAGGTCACTTTATAAAATAATGTACCTACTATTATACAAGTAGGTACTTATCATAATTATGATTTATCACTTGTCAGTGGGTCTTAGTTTCATGTCGGTTTCTCTTTTTATATGACGTGATTTTATATAAAATATTTTTTATTATTATATTAAATAAAATGATTTCTTATTTAACTTATTCTATATAAAATGCCTTCAGGGTTCCTCGAGGACAAAGGCTAACGAGAAACCGAAGACGATGGCATTGCAAATAATAGGCTAATTAATGTAGGCTCGTTGATGATTTCTAAATTTTACTACCTATGTCGTCGAGTGGTTCGAACGTGTGAAACATTAATCTGAAGGTCACTGGTTCAAGTCCGTTCGGTCCACGTAATTTGTAAGGCACGTTAAGTTTTAGATACATATTTGTGTCTGTAGTACAGCGATAAGGCTCATCACCCATCAGGCTGAGATGTAATATGATTTGCATTTCACAATCTACCTCAACACCTCTGACACCTCCAGATTCATGTAGTGACGTGTAATAACAATTACCTTTGCCGCAGACCCTGCCGGTGTCGGCAACAAGCCAACCAACATAGGGCCCATCACGCCGACTTCGATGAACTATGACACTCTACTGAAGTATGAGGAACAAATGACCAAGCTCATCGAACAGTACAGCAGCGACTCCAGCGTCAAAAGCTGAGCACACCTGCTTGTGTCTTCTCTGATGAGGGTGTTGACATTTCAATAAAGAGTTCAAAATGTTGATTTATAATTTGTCTTTATATTTTACTAGCCACAGATAAAAATATATCTATGATACTAGTGGGTTCCCGCAGTGCTGCTTGCGCTTATCTAGTTTCTCCCAAACCCGTGGGAACTTCTCAAAATCCCTTCTTAAAGCGATATGTAAAATTTTTAAGCGTTTCTGTTACTCCATATGCGAAAAAATCCTCAGTGCGAGAGGGACGGATTCGTGGAAAAGTAGCAAAAAGTCGGTTTTTTATTAATATAAAATGTAAATAAAGTTCTATCAAAATTTCGTTTAACCAGGTTCTAGATACCGTTAAAACCTATCCATCCATCCATCAGCCCAGTTCGTCCACTGCTGTACATAAGCTTTTCTAGGACTTTGCAACTCCCGGCGGTCATCCTGGAAGAATTGCACATACTCACACACGGTGGGTAGGCGGATTGGTGAGCGCGGGTGCCGGAACCATCGCACCAGTGACGCCGCTGCCCATCACCAGCCTGTTCCATATAAGGTCCGGCTATTAGGGATAGATATACCACCATCCATCGGTCCCAGGCATGGTGAGCCTCCTGGTTTTTTGATTGTGAGCTATCCTCTTACCCTCCCCCGAATTACTTCGAAGGGGTCTCCAAGTAAAATGGTGGTACCTCCACAGTCGAGCCCGGCATCAGATCTACCACCTGTAAAACCCATCCCTTAATACCGTTAAAACCCATCTAATAAAATATAATTGCAGTCCATATGTCTTTCTAAATTGTCAAACCAGGAGAATTGGTGTCGAAAAAGACCTCATTTCGATAAATATTTCTATCGAGCCGAGTTTCTCCAATCGCGTTTCTGTTTAACAAATCCCCAGAAAAAGATTCCAAAAATAATATACTATTTTATCAAAATTATATTTATAATATATTATATTTAATTTATTCTTTACTGAAGTAGATATGCAAGTTCTAAAAGTGTCGATTTTTTGCGTAGCGCCTTAACGGATGTACGTCACATTTAGAATAATATAGAAATATAGAACCTATAGACCAAATTTCATGTTCGTAGGTCCAGACGTTTCGTCTGGGCGTTGATAGATCAGTCAGGGTATTATTTTAGTATGTATTTATATATTTTATACCTATATATTTTATTTTTGAGTTTCTTTTTTATCTTAAACTTAGTTTCCATCTAAATAAGTTGATTTAGACAAAGTCCTAAAACAAAACGGTAATCTATAGTTTTAATAGTACATTAATGCAGAGATCAGTAAGTGAGCTCTCCTTGACGAATAGGGCGAGGAATTTTATACATTCCAGGAGGGTTACTTAATGGTCGAAGCAAGTGCTTTTCTCAAAAATAAAACGAGACATTTAATAGTAGGTATAAAGGATGAGGAGATTATTAAATTAATGAACTTATTAAGTAATATTGAAAGTCACGTATTTAAATAACAGTCTACTAAACTAAACACATTCAAAATTAAAATTAAGTACCTAATATAAAAATATTATACCGTAAAACTAAAATTAAATATACTTAAAATATAAATATTACTAACAAAAAAAAAAAAAAAAATGTTCGGCACCTATTAAAAATCAAGTTAAATAAAATATGCTGCCCAGATCGCCGCCATCGTTAGGAAAAGTACCCAAGAGGCTGGCGGCGTTGCCTCGCTGGATCGCGAGGCTAATCCGTTGAGCAAAGTATGCTCCAGCCCTTGGGTTACCGGAGGTGTCGATCAGGCGCGACGAGACCTCCTTAAAGAACTGTCGCGCTTCTGGTCCCCATGGTCCGAGGGTCTCCACGCCGAAAGGTACAAATATGTAACCTTCCCCTAGGGCCACATATCTGCGCCTCTTGGAGCCCTCTGCCGATGCCGCAGCCGCGCCCGCCCTGGCTGAGGTCGCTTGAAGATAGGACGCCGCGACCGTATCAACGCATGTGGCATCCCATACCAGCGACCTCCCATTCTTCCAGGGGATGAGCGTCAATCCGTCAGGCCTCTTGCCATCGTCGCGAATGAGGCCTTTTGGCTCTAATGTGGCCGGGACGTTGGCACTGACTAAGGCCCTACGGATGACGTCGTTAAGGGCGGCATGACGCGGCAGGCGACCAGCACTATGCTGGCACGCTAGGCCATGATGACCAAGCTGATCGACGACCTTACCACAACGGCAGCGATGTGGCTCATTTATCCGGGCGCCAAGTCTCAGACAGGCGGCCAAAGTAAAACATGTCCTATCAAGGAGTGTCCCTATATTGGCCGATGGGAGAGCGTTTAACCAATAACCAGACTCCGGCTCGCTGGACGCCAAAAGACGAGCTCGCTCTGCAGGGTTTAGTGAGGTATCCAGTAGGTTCTTTTGAACCTGAATACAGAGCGGCTCGTCCCAAGACCGCTGCGAAGCCGAAGTCATCGGGACATTCGTACTCGGGCCGGCAGTATTAATCCATGCATTCCTGGCCTCAGCCAAGCACGAGACTTCAACATCACCAAGTGATGGGTTTGTGATTCTACCAAAGAGGTCTAGTGTGCTGTAAGCTGAGGACAGGAATGCAGGGAGTGCCACGTTGGACACCCTTCGGATTCCTAGACCGCCAAATCGGATCGGTAGACTAGCTTGGGTCCAGCTGCGGTCGTTTAGAGGGCAATTCAGAATTTCCATCAAAGTCGTTTTAATTATTTCGTCTACACGTGTCAAAAGTAAGGAATGTTTCCAAAGGGTGCTACAACGTAGCACGTACGTGAATTTTGGCGTAAAAAGACAGAATTTAATTATGCTGTATGCTATGTGTGGACTGACCTTTTTCAGGAGGCTCGATGATTCCTCAAATTTGGAAATTTTTTCCGAAATGAAATTGGGAAGAGAATCATCTAGTACTGGGGCACCTAAGAGGTAAAGCGACTCATCATTTATGATTTTTATGTTCGGGGCCAAAGTATTAAATTTTGTTATAATATCATTTTTCTCATGGGCTAACAATGATTTTTTTAAAAATAATTCGCATTTAGAAAAATTCAAATTTAGTCCGATAGAGTGAAAATTCTGAATTAATTTTTCCAAGTCTGTTAAAACAGAGTCTGCTTCGCCTCCCAGAGTCCCATCGTCCAAATACCATACATTAAATTTGGATGTGAGGGAACTAATTTGTGGTTGTATGGCCAAACTGAAAATGGCCGGTCCGAGTGGGTCACCCTGCTGGCAGCCGACAGCAGATTGTAACAGATGGTTTTTATATACAAGTTTAGAGGGAGAGCTGTAACACTGCCATAAATAATGAAATACTGCAGGAATATTCTCCTTGACTTGTGTCAGCAGGGCGCCCCTGTCTATTGAGTTAAACGCGTTCTGCACATCCACCTTCAGCAGAACCTCCCCTCCACCGTGTTCTAGGAAGGTGCGAGCCGCGTGCACTGCGGCTTCACACCCTCCCTTGGTCCCAAAGCCTAACTGTATGGGTTGAAATTTGTTTGCTAGGTCTGTTTGAATATGTTTACAGCAGATCTTTGAGACCACACGACGGATGGTGTTTCCAACCGCGATCGGCCGGATGCCTCCGTCCTTTTTTCTGAGTGCACACAAATTAGCCCCGTACAGGATGTCAATAATGTCGTCGCACACTTTTCCAGATAGCATGAGGTTCACGAGCCGCGTCACGTCTTCCAAGAGGGCATAGCCAGTCTCTCCTGGGGCGCCGTAAATAAGATCTTTGAAATGCTGTGGCGACAGCCCATCGAGACCACCAGCCGAGCCATTCTTGAAAGACGCGATCGCGGCCTGTACCTCCTCCAGTGTCGCTTCAGGAGTCGGCTCAGAGGGATCCGGGGCATCAGGCAAGCGTGATGTGGTTGCTGGAAGTGGGTGTTTCGACTCCAGGGATGCAAGGGTCTCGGAGTTGTCCGGCGCGACTGCGTCACTTGAGAAGAGAATCTGGGCAGCTCCCCTAATATCTCCATCGTTCATTTTTGATTCAACCTTTTTGGCTATGTTAAAGGTGTTCTTTAATTTGCTTGTAAAATATTCTGTGTCATTTAGATTTATTGGTTGTTTACAGTTGTTCTTGATTTTCTGAGTAAGCGAACCGCCATTGTCTCTTCCTCTAGGCACGTGCAGAGTCCGGTATGAAAAGGTGAAAAGTTGCTCCCAGCTAGCTTTATCGTTCTTATTAACAACTTTTCGTATACAAGAGGACAGAGAGGCAGCCACCGTATTTCTGGCTCCTCGTGGTATCCTCTTAACAGTTGGAAGAGATGATTTAAATTTTCTTAACTCTAGCCAAAATGGATTATCAGATCTTCTTGGAATGTTAACGTTAATTGCAGGCACATTTTTGTGGCATTTTGAAATATGAATCTTCAGACCTCTCTGTCCTCTGTACACGCGAGACGACTGGGGGCAATCCGGACAAAGCACGAGGTCCTGTGACGCTGACGTAGCCGGTTGACTTCCAGAAGACGGACCAGCTGTCTGAGACATAAGAGACAAAAAAAAAAAAAAAAAAAAAAAAAAAACAAAAAGCAGCTATGTCGTTAGAATAAATAGGTCCCGAATCACAAAACACGTATGTCTACAAAAGTAAATGTCGTAACAGATCGTGTAAACTAAAAATAATAAAAAAAAAGTACCTACAATCAATCACTCATGTAAAAATGCACAAATTAAAGATTATAAACTATTTTAGAAAATAATGAAAATATATTTACCTAAATCGGCTAGTGAAAACTTAAAAAGTAGAAACAAGTAATTTTCCTAATAATTATCTTGAAGAAAATTTCATGTCATTGTCAAAAAGATCAAATCACTAAATTGATAAGAAGTCCTTCCATCTGTCTCCTCCTGTGTTGTGATGCCTTCCTTGCCTTATTCTCTAAGCTTCTGAGAGCCTCTGACGCTCACTACAGTTTTCGTTGACAGTATCAGGTCAAACCTGTAGCGGTTGGGGCAGATCTACTGCAGTTTTCTTGTTGTTTTTACATGAACAATTCCAATTAGGGCCGGATTTTTAATATTATTACAAAATTTTATTTATTAAAGATGAAAAATATGTCATGTCTTGTCAACGTCATAGAAATAGAAAGTCATAGAAAGTCACGTTGCTCATATTGGGGAAAAATTTCGTTTGACAGTTGTCAAATATCAAAAACTGTCATCGGTCAGAATGTACTAGTAATAACGTTCATTAGAGCAAAACACAGGGAAATTAACAGTTGCCTGCATAACTTAACTTTGTATTTCTTGTTTAGAAACTTAAAATTGAAAAGAATTTTGGTCTATGGCATTTGACGCCAATAGTTCAGTATTAGTAAGGTTTATAAAGCAAGAGTTTGAAATTGTGTATACAAATATAGCTACAACTTAAAATAACTTAAAATGCTGTTTTAACTTTGTTTGGACAAGATCATGCTTTATTAACCTCACTAACACAGAATACTGAGCTATTGGTGTCAACAGCCACATACCAAAATATTTTTCAATTTTAAATTTCTAAACAAGAAAAACAAAGTTAAGTTAAGAGATAAGAGGATAGAGATTAAGAAAATTACTGAGATAAGCTCGTCAATGTACTACATGCCGGTTTTTTTGTAAATATTTTTCTGTATATGAATCTTTGTGTACAAGTAAAGTATAAAGTATAAAACTTTAGTTATTGTCAAACCTCTAAAATATAAGAGGACAATTCACTTATTATATATTTTTTCGGATTTTGAAAGAGCTGTTATTTAAAAGATTGACAAGAGAGAAAAATATTCCAATTCAATTTGAAGGTAGGTAATGATTTTGTATATTCCTCTCAAATTTTGTGTTACCTAGGTCAACCATGGTTCCTTAACTCATAAAAAAACTGATTAATGATTGTAACACGCATATTAAAAAAAAAAAATGTTTAAAATCGACTTCTGCGAGTACTACACATTGACGAGTTTATCTTACAAACACTAGGTACTGTAACATATAGCTAGGTAATACGTTAGGTTTAGGTAAGGTTAGGTCTTATAGTTAGGTTAAAGGACTATTTGTTCGTGTTTAATTGGCAATCGATAACCTTTATGGATCAACATACGTCGTATTGACTGATTTACTTTCTTGTTTTCCAAAAATAAATACAGATCCAGTAAAAAAAAGATCTTTCAAACAAAAAACACGAGCAAGATTCCTTCTGGGGTCCTGACGAAGTAAACGTGACTCCATAAGATTCCTCCTGGAATTCTATCCAAGTAAAGCTGACTGTCCATAAGATTCCTGCTGGAATCATGTCGAAGTAAAGTACCTCCGACATGATAAGCGGGTGTACTTCGAAGCTCAGATCTCCCTTACATTAATGTATGCATAATATATGTTAATTAGTGAGAATATATCGAAAAAAGGAATAAAACAAGGACTCAAAGGATAAAAAGTCATCTTATTCAAGAAGAATCCTATTAGATCCCGGATCGAGCAAGCTGCTCGTTATAGATAGTACATACCTAGTTGTAACGCTTTTTTACATACTTCTTGTCCTGAGGAACCAGGATTCGTATGTAACTTTGTATGGATGTTGCCTTTGCATGGATATTTTCCAATACCTATTTAATTATGTCATCGCATGGGCGCATGTCATACACGTAATTTTGATGGAATCCGAGTTTTAATCAAGGTTCCGAGAATTTGATCAAAACTTTTAAATTGATTTTTATCTTTTATTCGTTTATTATTATTAGGGCTCGGATAAATATGTGCTAAAAATCCCAAAATATGTACATATAATATGGATCTAAAAAACGGAATTATGGAAAAATGTGGACTAAAAAGACAACTAATACCAAACATAAAACACTTTATTCTAATAAATAGCTTGTCACCTAATAGTAATACCAAACATAAAACACTTTATTTTAATATAATTGTTTTAAAAAATAATTAATGCAAATGATTCAAATGAAAAATATGTGTTTACATATTGATCCGAGCCCTAATTATTATTAATTGTAATTGTAATGCCTGTATTCAGGATTCCAATAAAAACTGTGACATATTATATAAGGGGGTGGGGGCTTAGGTGGTTCGAAACTCCCCTGTGACCACATTCACAGAACGCCAGTACCCCTCCAACAATAATTAATGGCCGTTGGTGGTTTGGCCTTATGCTGGTCTCGCTTGGTGGATTTGGCCTTTCAGTATTCAGTATTCCTTTATTGCACTCATATTGTAAATTGTACAACACAGTACAAGTCTTAAATAACATTTTTTTGTAATAAACATGAACCCTGACAGGGCATAGCAATTTCTTGTAAGTAAATTATAACAATTATTTAAGTATGCCTTAGTCTAGGAGATAAGTTATTTAAATCTTTATATTTATTTATTAACTAACCAAAATTTTTCATCTTTCCGGCAGAATAATTGAATTTTGATATTTAAGTTCTACTAATTATAATCTACAAATTATGATTATTAATCCTAGGCTGATGGATGGATGGGTGAATTATAATTAATAAATTCAGTCTTGCAAAAGTTCATAGATGCAGTAATAACATTTTTTTAGAAGGTAGAGTTTAAACAGATGTATGTATATTTGATTCATCTTTGGTTGCTGTTACAATTTGCTTTTTTATAATTTTGTCATGGATTTTTACACACATTGCAAAGGGACTTGAATATTTCATTTGTAGAGTAGATTTTTTTGGTCGTTTTCTACTAGAAGCACCATAGTACCGCAGCAATATCCATATTTAAAACGGGCTTTTATACCACGCCGCCCACTTCGTTCAGAAATTCGTTCACAAACAAAAGAAATGCGCACTGTTGGGAACACTGAGTGCTTTATCTACGTATTTCTTAACGAATATCGCATAATTAAACAGTTTTGACCTGTTTTAAACCTACTTCTTTCGTCGAAAAGGAGATCTCTTGTGCGGTTTAATTAAAAAGCCATAATTAGATTTCCATTCTAAACAGTTTATCTTTTGTTCTTAATAAAATATGGCTCAAACAAAGTAAAGCGGGCTTTTGAACGAATTATATAAATTAAAGGATTTCTGAATATACGGTTTATTCTTTCAGAACATATGAATAAATATCACACTTTAGGTTCTTTGCTCATGTGCAACCAAAAATATCGGAGCTTTTGCATTGCATTGTCTTTTTTATTTTAGCACTGATTTCCTAGTGAACGAGCCATGCCTGGGGCGCAAAAATAGTGTATTGATGCACAATTTTAGAATGGACCCGGTACGGTTTATTCTGGCTACAAACTAGGACGAAAAAAGCCAGCCAAGTGCGAGTCAGACTCGCGTACGTAGGGATTTATTTTTATAAAATTTAATTTTGTAATTTTTTTCGTGAGTTTCTCAACGGCTTTATTTTTTATGTAATCTTTACGTAAGCACATATTACAATGATTTTTTTCATATTTTTCGGTCCACCAGTTTTGGAGATAAGGGGGAGGGGGACATACATTTTTTCATGGTTTTTCAAGAATTTTCGAAATATATGCAATTAATTATTAGCCAAACTATGTATTTTTACAATGAGTTATTAATACTTCAATTTGATACCAATATATTTTGTATTTTTTATAAAATATTTTTTTTATTTAGTTTACTTCTTTTTTATATTTCTCATTTGTGCTCAACTTTTTTTAAATCGCTATAGTTTTTCTGTAATTGGCCTTTTGATCTATAATCGTCATTTTTTTCATATTTTTCGGCTTCCAGATTCGGAGATAAGGGGGGGACATACATATTTTTGTGGTTTTTTTAACATTTCTCGAAACCTGTGCCAGTAAATTTAGTAAAAGTAGATATTTTTACAATTAACTTTATAATATCTACAATTTGATACCAATACTGTATTTTTAGATTAATATTTTTTATTTTTCTCACTTTTGTTTTGGAAATATTTTGAACAATTTCAAATTTTTCATATGTTTTTTACACAGTAATATGTGAAAAAATTCAAGCTATTTTTGTGCTAAATTTCAAGTCTTTATCTATAACGATGCTAAAGTTATGAGGCTGTGACATACGGACGGACGGATGGACAACGGAGTCTCACCATAAAGGATCCTTTTGTACCTTTTAGGTACTACGGAACCCTAAAAACAGTACGTTTGACATTAAAATATTTATCTCTTAGAATACCGTAAAACACAAATATACCTGCTATATTAGTAGGTACGCACTAATTAAAAACTTACTCTTAAAGTCGCCAAAGGACTTACTTCAAATTGTTTTTTTATTGCTTGCTTTTTATTACTTACGGTAAAGATAAGCAAAAGTAATAGAATCTTTTACACCTAGCGCTTGGGAATATCAAAAGGAGTAATATAAGGTTCAGTCCATGCAAACGAAATAACAAAATCGTTCTTAGTATTTTTAGTGTCTATTAATTAACAAAATAGATTTATAGTTAAGACACACTTTTTTTTGCGAGAATAACTCGACGTTTCGGTCAAATTGAGAGTGACCTTCATCAGGCTCCGCGGGGATATATGTATATATATATATACACTTAATAAAATAAAATACAAGTTAATGTGAGATATATTTCGGGCCATATCCTGGGTCCGGCATCCGCCACAATTTGTTTGACTCCGTCTACACTGTAAACAAAGAGGTATTAATACGCGAGTCAATAAAACTTGGGAACATAAATGAATGAACATGAAATGAATAAATAAACCCGCTCTTTACGCACACCTGACATGCTCATATTTACAGTATGGGATTTGAGCGATCGACAATGGTGACGATTCGATTTGACAGGACTAAACTTAATTTGCGCAGCCCAAGTGATTCTTCCAGACGAGTGGGCCTGCGGATGAACTTGGATAAGACTAAGGTCATGTTTAACTGTCATGTCATCCAAAGGCCAGTAACCGTCGACAATGTCAGCATCGAAGTTGTTTAAAAATATGTTTACCTAGGTCAAGCTATCCTGCTGTGTAAAAACAACTTCGATTCCGAGGCTGACAGAAGGCTTGGGGTGGGCAGCATTCGGGAAGTTGCATCACATATTTACTATACTTGGCTACTGCATCACTGCTTGGGGTGCAGCTGCCAAAAGCCATCTTCTTCCTCTTGAACGCGCACAACGTGCGTTGTTGAAAGTAATGCTATTTAAGCCTAGGCGTTATTCCACTACAGACTTGTATGGTGAATGTCCTGTCTTAACTGTTCGTCAACTATATATAAAATCAATCATACTACGTCAACACTTGAAAGCCGATTATAAAGTATTCAAACTAAATGTTAAAACCAAACGAAGGAAAAATCGTATATTTGCTACACCGACAACCCGTACCTCTTTTGCTCAAAATTGCCATATATTTCTTGGACCATATATTTATAATGCGATCAGCAAAAAAACTGTTCTTATTTCTCTCAATCGAAGAATTTGTGCTCAAACGGTTCATCAATATCTGCTTAAACAAAATTACAGTCAAACTGAAGAGTTTCTTAAAATACATACCTAGAGTTATGCTTAACGTCACCTAGCTTGATTTATGTCAAACAAGGACAAACACACACTCACCAATAAACATCATACATCACCATCAGCACACCTTCCACAAAAATACTAATTATAACACACACATAATTTTTCCGTTAATTCTAATATTAATTATTTTTTTATATAACTCCTAATTTTAATGTTTTATTAGTTTTTTATTCTTATTAATGCTTTAATTTTAACTTTTATTAAAATTAATTATAAAATAGTCTGTTACTGTAAAATGGGCCTGTGACCCTACGATACACGAATACGTAGGTTTAGGGGGCAGGAAACTTATTTTAAGTACCTCTTATTTTTATTAAGAAACAAATAAAGTTATTATTATTATATTATTATATTTACGCCGCCAATACCTAAAGTCTACAACCAGTGCGTCCTTCCAGTGATAACGTACGGCGCTGAGAAGTGATCTCTTACCAAAGGCTTGACTCAACGAGCTATGGAGCGGGCTATGCTTGGGATATCTTTGATGGATAAAATCCGAAACGAAGATATCCGTCAGAGATCGAAGGTGACCGACATAGCCGCACGAATCAGTAAGTTGAAGTGGCAGTGGACTGGCCATATTTGTCGCCGACGTGATAACCGTAAGGGCCGTAAGGCATTGCAAAGGAGACCACGTACAGCAAAGCGCAGCGTAGGCCGCCCTCGTGTCCGCTGAACTGACGATCTGAAGGACGTTGCGGGTGGCGGCTGGATGAGGATGACTGAGGACCGTCAAGAGTGGCGTAATATTGGGGAGGCCTATGTCCAGCAGTGGACGAATACGGGCTGACGGATGGAAACTTAATTTAAGCGTTCTGTCCTTATCTTTTCAATAAAAAAGAAAAAGACAGGACTCTTAAAATATTTAAGGTTAGTCCTGTCCAATAAGTAAAGTCTTGTTACGCCGAATCGACACCAATAAGACATTGACTGCTACTGGTGTCGATTCGGTGAAGCACATCTTAACTTATTTGACAGGACTAAACTTAATATAAGTGTTCTATCCTTGTCTTATCGATAAAGAAAGAAAAAGACAGGACGCTTAAAATAAGGTTAGGCGTGTTACGGCGAATCGACACAATTGCCACATCTACAGCACGAGACACGGCAATAATTTATCATAAATTGGAAAAAACGGCTAAAACGATAAATATCATGGGGCCAAAAGTGTATAACAATTTACCAAATGATATCAATATTGCTCTCAGTTTGTCCATTTTCAAAACAAAATTAAAATTATGGCTAGTCGAGAGGTCGTTTTATTGTTATAATGAATTCTTTGAATAATTCCATTTCCATTTAAGATTTTAAATTTATTTTCTTTGTGTTAGTATTTATTACTAATTAAGTTTTTAAATGTATCTTCTTTTTGTCTTTTAATCTGTCTGTATAATATAATAACTAAAATTTTTCGTTTATAATCTAATTATAGTAAATTTGTAATTGTGTTAATATTTGATTAATTATAAAAAATAGTGGGCGCCGTGGGACCATAGTGGGCACCAAGTGACCAGATATGTGACCAGTGTCCGGGTCTGAACAAGCAACACGAGGAGCCAGCACAAGAAACACAATGCAAACTTCTTCATGTTAAGACCTTGTTCAATTCATTATCCATCACTCTGTTTAGCTGTCATCATTATCAAAATAAAATATTCAATACCACCATACTTACCTATAATTTATAATTATAAATTTATACTTTTTATAGCTATATTATTGTAAATACTAATATCCATGTAACTGATGCCGACCACAACTATTGGTCGAAATATATTTTACTAACTTATCATTATATTTTGTGTTTGTAATATATAATTAATCAAATAAAAGACAAGAAGAGAATTATCATTTTAATTGTGTTAACAGGTATAATAATCTGGACGTGTAATAGATATTTAAGATACACGTGCGGAAAGTAAGGTTTTATACGAATAAGTGCCAAATTGAAAACACGAGCGCAGCGAGTGTTTTCATTGGCACGCATTCGGATAAAAACCTTTTACGCTCAAGTATCTTACAACATTTTTCAATGCATTTTGCGAGGAAATACAACAAAAAAATAAGTATAATAAAGAAAGTAATTTTATTTCACCAAAGCCTATTTACAACAAAATGGCGTGCTTTCTTTGCAGAGCGCGCGTTTCATGCAGTTTTTTCTTTCTTGAGGCAAAGGTACAGTATACATACAGCCAATAATGTGAAAAATATTTTTGTTTGCGGAAACAAAACACGTATTTTTAAATGAGATGATCAAGAATCTTATGTGTATTATGTTTATCATCATTCAATTATTGCTAGAGCACGCATACTTATAAATAATTGTTTTTTTTTGGACAGCAAAAACTTCCTTGCATCTTTGTAATTTTTTAAATTTTATGACTTGCACCATGCACCACAGAGTCAAAAACTTTAAAAAATTACTTTATTTCACGCGTGAAATAAAGGATTTCAGTACTGTTTTATTTCACGCGTGAAATAAAGAGTCGGTTTCCGCATAATTTTGTTACACAAAAAAGAAAACTTTACGAGCAACTGCATTGAAAAGAATATAACCAATAAAGAGATGTCTATGTCTATTGTTTTAATGATCTGTATTTCCATGTTCGAATATATAGGGAGATAGTGTGTAAGTTAGAAGTGGGTAGTGTCGACATGTATCGTATATGTATGTTTGCATGAAGACTACAATAAACCAGTCTCGATAGCATATTCTAAAAGATTTCTTCCATCTTTCCCAATCCTTGCTGACATTGCCGGAGGTTACATTATCCAAGGTACTATATTAAAGGTATATTTAAATGGTTCCGGTGGTTTCAATAACGACTCAATTTTGATGGAATCACTTTTTTGATAAAACACAATGCACTCCAATATGTACTGTTTTAAGTATTTTTCAATGCATGTGCTCGTAAAGGCCCACTTTTTATGCATCAAAACCGAACAGAAAGTCGATTATTTTGCCCTAGGGCTTTATTATTATTATTTTTTGTTTTTGTTTTTAATGGTTGGCTAACTTGCAGCCTTTCCTGCACGGAACACTTTTACCAGGAGAAGAATGAAAACTCAGTAGAAAAAAAAAAGCGACAATATTTCTTTACTGCTAGCGCCATCTATGGAATGCCCATTATAAACCTTCATAGTTATCCATATATATATAGGTATACATATACATGTATTTATGAGCGGAATTCAAATATTGCTTGTTTGAACAGGGATCATTACTTAATCTATTATATTTTATGATCGTTGGGAACTTTTACTAAAGGTACAATTTCATATCTTTAACAAAGATTATTTTTAAAAGCGATCATAAAATATAATAAACCGAGTTTCTTAGAAACTTACATTGAAAAGCTTTAATTTACACTCCATGTTTATTATTAAGTTACATTTTACAGTTTTTAAAAATTACACTTTTCAAATTGTGTGAAGACAGGTTATTCTGACAAATATCGTGGTAAACTGGAGACATTAATCATGAATTTAACAAATTTTTGGTGTAGCACCCTTAAGCCAACGCAGGCTGATACAATTTTAAATAGAATCACATCAAACATATTATTTAGAGTGCATTACAAGCTAGTGAAGCCAGCAAGATCAATTTGAACCAAATTCCAAGGAAGAAAAGTATTTTCTAAAAATTTCTGCAACCGTATTCGTATTCTTTGTACCTGGACAAGGAAATCAGTACAATTTCAAGCCGGGATCGGTGTCCAGTGTACGCCCGTACTTTGAACACCGTCTTTTTCCTCCTTCATCTTGATTATTTGTTGTGAAAACAATAAAGAACTCAATTTCAAAATAAAAAGCTGTTTGTAAAAAATGTCGTCTTTTCTTCGTATGACATTTCTTTTTTTTTTGTTTTTAACAGCGCTGGAAACCACTCCTTCGGAGCCAAAAGACACAAAAATAGTTCACATAATATGTTATAATATTATATAGTATATTTTAATTGACATAAAATACTATTCTTAAAATGACTTTATTAAATAAAAATAATCTAAACTAAAATATTTTTATCAGGTTAGTTGAGTGTTACCATAAAATTGTGAAATGTACAAAAGTGGGAACATTCTGGCCTGCCCTCGCCACCTGATTGGTTAATAGCTTTGTCGCCGCTAGTTCTAGGACAGTTGACCAGGGCTGCCACTTTCCTGTGTACCATAGATGTTATACTTTTTTTTCCACTGTTTAACAGCTCTGGATACAGTCCTTTTGAGCCAATTATAATTTAAAGTTCACAAGATTATATTTGTTTTCATTTCCTCACACTATGCATTGAAAAATGTAGTATGGTACACGGGCGTAAAAGCAATAAATTACTTGGTTACGTTTAAAACACTCGCTACGCTCGTGTTTTAAATCGTCCTCGTAATTTATTCCTTTGCGCCCTTGTAGCATAAACTACTATTATTTATGTATCTTTATACCGTTTATTTTATTTTTGTTTATAATAACATTTAATTAACTGCGCCTACCGGCTGCGCCACTGCCGCATATTATGAATACAATTAAAAATAGTTTTTTTTTTTTGTAAATCGGTACTGGTTTATTGTTGTCTTCATGCACACATACAAATCGACAGATAGAACGCCATTTTTATTCCTAAGGTCTAATAACTTGACTCATATGAAGTGAGTCACCTAAAGTACTCTAGCACCTAACGTTTATTTCAGAAACCGTCAGATGCTCATATTCTTTTTTTAAATGTAGAATGTATCGCACAGCTTGACACGTAACACTCGCAATCGGAAGCCGGTTTTTATCATTTTTCTCCTATTTTCAGATTTTTCAGTTGCATTTTGTGTACAACTGTACCTTGCAGACATCATTATTTTGTTCTGCATATTAAATTCACGTTTCGAAAGCGAAAATTATAAGGATTTTCTAAAAGTAAGACAGAGATAAAAGATAATTTGGAAATGCAGAACATGAATATTATTTAACATGACGTATCAATTTTAATTTTTATTAAATGAATAAAAATATATATATCGTCACGACATGAATCCCCGAGAGGATGTCAGAGGTATTTCGAGTGTGAACTGTGAAATGCAAGTCACAGTCCACACTCGGTAAACTCGCGTTTCACCGACGATTATTATGTCTCAACGTGATGGGCACGCTTTTTAGGGCATGCAGGTTTCCTTACGATGTTTTCCTTCACCGTTCAGCAAGTGGTAAGTAAGAACAATACTATGCACATAAATTCCGAAAAACTCATTGGTGCATGCCCGACCGGGGATCGAACCTGGGTCTTAAGATTGAGAGGCCAGCGTTCTACCCCTGAGCTACCACCGCGTATTTTATTATTACTTTTTGAGAATAGGAGTAAATAAAAGTATTGTAATAGTTATTAGTGCTGGTGATACTAATAATTGGATATGTGCGTGTCCTACACTTTTGTTTAATTAGTGTTTTATAATAGAAAATAAATGAAAACAGTATTATGACTTATGACACCAAGGCTTGGTGAGCAACATTGTAAGGAAACCAGAAATAAGTATAAACTGGCTTTTCCAAAAATCAGACTCGCCAAAGTGAGTACCTCTTTCGTAGGACATGGTATAAGATTTTACAATAAACTTCCAAAAGAGGTCCTTACTTTGTCAGAGAATAAGTTTAAACAGTATATTAAGCAGGGCCTACTGAAAGAGGCATATTATAAAATAAATGAATATTTGGATGATGGTGAAGCATGGTGTTATAGTGATACTGATTTTGATGATAGTAGATAATAATTTAATTAATTAATATACTTTCCTAACTTTTGATTCCTCTTAAGAGTTAACATTAATTAATTACAGACTGTAAAAGGAAATAGACTATATGAGACAGGTAGGCAAAGATATATTATGTTTTTCTTTTTTCATTAACCTGAATTCCTGCTGTCTTGTATTTTCTTATCCCTTGGTTAAAGTAGATATAAGTAATTTGATGTATAGTATAAGTTTATGTTAAAAAAAAAAAAGACATGATCTTGCCAAGTTTCTTGCCCGTTCTTCTTAGCAAGACTAATCGAATGGGCGGAGGTAGGCATGTATTTATATATGTAACCTATTACTATGTAGTATATAGGATGGGATTTGGTCGGCTGCCTAGATTCGTGCTGGGGGCTCGGTTGGTGATCATTGAACCTGTTCCTGGTCCCTGGCCGGGTCTCCGGTATGGGTTCGGGCGGTTGATTGGATTTCACCTTGTATAATAATATTTTACCTATAATTTTAATCGTATATATATTGCTACATAAATTAAATAAACATTTAATCTAAGTAGTTCATGTACATTTATTATTTTATTACATATATTTTTATAAGATTAAAATTTGACTTGTGAAACGTGTATTATATATACCTACTTTGCAAAATAAACTTTTTGAATTTTGAATTTTGACATTATTGAAATTAACACTTTTTAAAAACATCATCGTAGGTATATTAATTGTAATGATAATTATTATTATTGTAAAAATATTAAATTAAAACAGCTTATTGAGATATGTAACAGCTTATTTAATTTTAGGTTTACGCTTAACCACTACACGTCTGATGGAAAGCGTTAATGCCACAGACCACTACAACCCGGTTACCGAAAGAATGGCGCTGGCGTCGCACACTGGTTCCATATCAAAAAATTGTGGACTTAGGGTTAAGTCAAGTTGAAGGTCAAAGAATCGAACTGTTTTTTTTTTTGGTAGACTGCTGACCCCTTTACAAATACCTTTTACTCCTGTATTTTTTCTGAAATATGCATTACTCTCTGAGACAAAAAATATTGAGTTTTTTTTTATGGAGAAAATAATGTTTCAGTAAATTACTTGAAAACTTCATATTTATTTCAAATGAAACTTACTGCAGGTGATAGAGGAAGTTACAGCCAACATTTTATTTCCTTACAATTAACTGCGGAAATCTGCGCTTTTGGAACTACAGGCACTTGAAAATATTTAATATAAAGGTTAAGGAATTAAGGTTTGTAAAGGCGTCAGCAGTCTACCAAAAAAAAATAACAATTCGATTCCTTGACCTTCAACTTGACTTAACCCTAAGTCCACAATTTCTTGATATGGAACCAGTTTGCATCGATGACGTCACTGCGATGCATGGGTACGGTGTGCAAAAAAGCATCAATAAGAATATTTATGAAACTTAAACCAATGTTTGTGAAAACTCTAGGTAACATAAGAGCAGAAATTTTTCTTGATCAGCACCATCTAGCAGTTCGTCTTTATGAAATACAGATAAACCTATTTGCTTAGAAAAAGTTCATAAGATTTTTAACATGTGTCACTTTTATTTTTCAACTTTCATTTAATTATTTTTCAATATTATCTTCTTTTGCAATAATGACGGATTTTGAATAATAATTATTATGATATCTGGTGGGCCGAAATATGTATTGTAAAAAATATTTTTTTGTATTTTAATATACTTTACTAAACTAAATACGTAGTTTACCCACAGATAGTAAAAACCTATAAATCATTAAGTGTCATTTAAGGAGACCAATTTTATTGCAGTCATAAAGGTTTTCCGGTATCAAACTATTTGATAAGAATAGTGGAATGTCATTGTAATAGTACCAAGTGGGTATAAAAAGTGGTAGATTTCGAGAGAAAGGCATCAGTTTCAGTGTTCTGCAAGTAAAGTACACTCATCCATTCTTATCACCATGTCTCGAGTTTCTTTGGTCTTGTTTGTTCTCTTTAAACTTCCGCTAACCGTTAAGCATCTTCTTTTTTTTTCTCTGAATGAATAAGTGTTCGTTTCTATGCATGTATCTGTGTATTTATGTATCTATTTTATGTAGTATATTTATGTTTAAAGGTTTAAAATTAAAACTCAATTTAGGTTAAAACGCAAACCTCTAACAAAAAAATGTACCTATTTTTTGCCACGGTTGACTGAAAGAAATTTCTTCTAGGAAAAACTCCGCCGTTGTCTTCTGTCTGTTGTTCATCTTTCTTCATTTTTGTGCAATAAAGTGTTCATTCATTCTTTTGCTCTAGTCTTGCTATTTTTCATTTATTTATTTATTCAACTTACATCTATCTTTACAAGACTAACCTAAGACGATAGTGTAGCTACTAACTTAAACATAATACAATTTACAACTAAAAACAAATTTTCTGAGGTACCTGATAAGACAATAAAAATAAATATAATCCAGGGCCAATAAAAAATTTACAGTAGGTATTTAAAGTTACTAAGGAGAGAAGAAAGTTCAAGGGAGGAACCACAAAAATAAAGCCTGGTAGAAAGTCCAACACTAAAACTATTCTGGCAAGTTCAAAGGTCTCTCGAGTACATCATTTCTATTCAAGACGGCATTTTCACGCCTTATTTTATACCCCTCACACACACGTTGCCGTTCCCGCTGCTGCTCGCGTTGCTCTTCGCGTTACCGCGATGTTGCCAATGAAGTTTCAACATGTTGCCCTATCCAGCCACACATTGCCCCACTCGCCTCACTCATCGCTACACTCTGCGTCGCCATGCGCCAAACGTAATGAGCGTTTTTCCTCATGTCAAATTTAGTGTTAAATAAGATTCCTAGATGGCACTATCGTATTATTTAGCAACAGAATCAAAGACAAAATTTCCACCGATTCCAAACAAACGAAAAACCACTGTGACATTGATTGCTACGAAACACATTTTATCTATGGTGACATGGGCAGCGCCATCTGGAGGAAAGCTAAGAACTAAGAAAAAAAAAACAACGAGAAAAACGCTCATTCATGCGGCGGCATACCTGCAAAAATCAACTGTATGTGCTTCTCTCAAGACCGCTCGATGTAGGTACCTATTAATAAGTTACTCTATAGCTCGATGCTACTGCGTGCGCGTAGTGCGTAACGCGCGAGCGTGTGGCCGGCTTCTCGTCGTCATATTGCCGGGCTTTTGACTCGCGCACAAAAATCCGGTAAAAACGGAAGCGGTGGGCAACACGAGCGGCAGCGTGAGCGGTAGCATAAATAACGCAGCCACACGATGTCACTCACCACTTCCCTCACTATTTCCCTCGCCACTCGTCGAGTGTGTGGCTGAGGCACTACAAAACAAAATGGCCGACAAATTCTCGGTTCCTGTCTGGGTTTTTGTATAAAATTGTTATGATTTAGAGAGGCTTTTGTTTTATAAATTGAGGACTTGTTAGGCTTGTGAGTTTCGTTATATTCGTGGTTGTCGTTTATAAGGTCGGATAGAGATTTAATATTTGAAGAAAGGTTTCTTATTTATTTGATAAACAATTATCAAAATATTTACCCGTATCAATAGACCTTGGGATTATAAATGGGCTGCTCTGTATCATCACATCAGCATAAATCAACTGCAAACCGGACACAGTATGGGATGAGAACGATTGACAATATTGATATATCTATTATATAAAATCGAAAAGCTAGAAAAGAAGAAAAACCCACGGGAAAGGGTGAGATTTCACTCTACACACCTGTGTGTGCACGTATCACTCACACGAACTTCGAAATCACGAAAAAAAATTATGCAATTCGATTTCTTAATCGGAATTGGCATAAACAATATGGGTAAACGTAGACTTAGGATATATCATACATAGGCAGGCTACTATAATAGTAGTTTATGCTACAAGGGCGCAACGGAATAAATTACGAGGACGATTTAAAACACGAGCGTAGCGAATGTTTTTAACGTAACCGAGTAATTTATTGCTTTTACGCCCGTGTATCATACTACATTTTTTAATGCATAGTGTGAGGAAATAAAACAAATATAATCTTGTGAACTTTAAATTATAATTGGCTCAATAGGACTGTATCCACAGCCGTTAAACATTGAAAAAAAAAGTGTAACGTTTATGGTACACAGAAAAGGCTGCAGGTTAGCCAACCATTGTAAAAAAAAAAAAATAATATATTAATAATCGACTTCCTGTTCGGTTTTGATGCATAAAAAGTGGGCCTTTACGAGCACTTGCATTGAAAACCAATGTACGTGTACTATGGTGGTTGGTTTATTTGGTTGATTCTGCTTATTTAGAAGAAAGAAAGAAAAGAAAGAAAAAAGCTTTATTATCAAGATACAAAAAAACACGACAAAAAACATTGTAAAAAACTATGCAAAAAATATATATATAAGAAATAGAATTACCCGGATAAATGCACGTAGCTCAGCTTTGTGCTACCAAAAAAAAAACAAGTTTTTAGATAGCGCTGATTTTCAGCTACATCCATTCCACTAGTAAGTTTACAAATAATTTTAAAGTACAAGAACCAAAAGATTGCTTAAACTAATGAACACAGAAAATAAGGATGCGCGAAGTATTTACGAGTATGTATATGTATGTACAAAAATATGGGAAAGCTTAACTACTTTGGCCCACTTGCAGCATGATCGAGAAAAAATTCTTAACCCTCGGGTTAACTAACCCAAGGGAAGAGTTAACTAACCCGACATTTCATTAGTCCTATTGCATCATGATAATATCGAAGCGGGTTAGTAATCCCGATCTAAGCGATTGTTTGACATTTGACACTTCTTTACCATAAAGTAATTAGTTACAACCAATTAAATGAGGTATAGTATCTATATAATGTCATTGGAAACAACACAATTTAAGTCAAACTGGTAACATTACTTCGCTAACCCGAGCTTAACTCACGGTGAGAGTCGGGTTAAATTCTGATGACTTTCTCTTAGTTTAACCCTAGTTTAACTCGAGATTTTGATTGGTGCAAGATAGTTTTTTCTTAACCCTCTATTTTTTGACTTAGCCCGAGTTAAAGTCGAGTTAAGAACATGCTGCAAGTGGGCCTAGTACCTCAAATATAGATTAGCGAATTATTTGGTTTTTGGGACATTTTTAAAGTCCAAATGTTTTCTGCTTTATTAAAAGATTTTGCTTCAATTTGAGTTTGAATGTCTCGACTGAAATAAATTTGTCTCTAATAGGCGGAGGTAGATTGTTCCAAATTTTCGCACTTTTATACGTGAAACATCCTTGAAAACCAGCTAATCTATGTTTTGGAATGCACAGTAAATTTAAACGACTTACCCACGATAGCTGAGTGTGTTTATTTTATTTAAGAGCGGTTTAATAATCATAATCATAATCATTTTATTCATAAGTTTCATTACATGTCAATATAATTAGATACATTAGATGTCAAAAATTTACACAATTACATATAAAAAAAAATACAATATTAAAAAATATGTACCTAAGTACAGCCATACAAAATAATTAAATTAATTATAATTAATGGATGTCAAACATTTTAATTAACAGGCAGGTAAGTCATCCTACCCTACCAGCTAATTACGTTTAGTATTATCTAAAAAGTCTTGCAGACAGTAAAACGCCTGCTGGATAAGCCAGCACTTAAGTTTCACAGCCGGATTGTGAAAAACCAACCTTTTTCTAATTAATCGAAACAGAACACTTAAATTCAAAATTCACTCAAAATTGATTCAACAAAACCTTATTATCTATGTATTGTGTATGTTGCCATCGCAAAGTTTCCATTGGTTACTGTAAATTAGAATTTAAAAAATTTTGAACTTTGCGTATGCAGTATACACAATACATAGCTAATAAGGTTTTGTTGAATTACTATTGAGTGAATTTTTAATTGAAATGTTCTGTTTCGATTAATTAGAAAAAGGTGGGTTTTTCACAATCCGGCTGCGAAACCGGTCTTAAATAAAATGAATACACGGTCGGTAAGTCGGTTATGTAAATAAGCAAAATAAACCAAATAAACCAACAACCATAGTACACGTACGTTAATTTATAGTGGCCTGCCTTTATTATCATTAATGGCAGATTTGTGGGTTTTGTTATTTGTTACTATCTAAATATATAAAACAAAGTCGTGTTAGTTACACCACTTATAACTCAAGATCGGCTGGATCGATGTTAGTTATCTCTTTTTTGGTGTATTCTTATCCGCTCCGAATAGCAGAATAAGTAATAAAGTATCGGATAAGTTATAGAATAACAATAAATAAATTAATTAATTTTACGAATGCAAACAGCATGTGGTGCCATCTGTTGAGAAAACTACGCATATAAAAGAAACCTATTTATCTAGCGTTCTGATATCATAAAATAACATCTAAACCCCAAGTTTTAAAAATCGCTTAGTTATTCTAAGAACTATTTATTTCTGCATATATTCAATACCCTACGCTAAGCCTAACAACGGTACTGAAACTACTACATGGGTCCCTGCCATTCTTCTTTCGCAATGGCAAGCAATAAAACATTTCTGTATTTGCAAAAAAGTTGTATTAATGAAATCCTAAATTAAGTTTAACTAAAGTTAACACGATATTATTAGACTGTTAGGCGGAACGAAGTTCGCCGGGTCAGCTAGTTGGGAATAAAAATATGTACAAAAATAGTTTACATGCAAAGACATAATTTAATGACTCTACAGTAGCTTCCAAATAACTAGATTTCCACTATCGTGAACTTATTTTTTTTTAGGAATTTGAAACTATTATTAATTATTTTGGAGTTACAGTAATATCATTAAAAATATGTTTTTGAATATATATTAAACTATTTGCGTACATTGTTCTGAACTAAAATTTCGTGGCGTTCCACACAACTTTATTTTTAATTTAGCCTTCATTCCTAATGTTCGTTGTTCCTAATCCATAGATAGTAAGAATTGCAAAAATGACATCTCTAATTTGTCAACTTTGGTAATGGATTTACGCATATATAAATTTATGTAATTTATAGAAATAAAAATTGATTCTACTAAGTCTTCAGTGTTATTCAGTATATCAACTATAAAATATTAAATAGACGTGGACTAAACCACTCTATAAGTTGTTTTTTTGGGCGTTAATTAATTTAGATTTTGTTACAAATCTGAAAGCACGCCGGCTGTTAAAAATAAAATAACATAAATAATTAATAATGCATTTATTTATTTTCCATACACGGAAAACATACTTGTAGCTTACTCTTTCTGAGGTCCGGCTTCCCCTCCGGATCCCCCGGAGCTGCTAGTTGTGGAAGAGAACTGCTGCATCATCTTTATGAACTCGCTCACATACTTCTGGACCTCCACGGAGCTAAAAGTCTGGGTGACTTGATCGAACTGAGGGGCTGCGTCCTGTGAACAAGGTTATTAATTTGTTATTATTTGTCGTCACAATATTTTCAATAATTTGCACCAATGATATTTGAGAAGATGTAATAGGCGATCCGCGAGTGGCACGTTAAAACTTGGCTAATTAGCAAACCAGAACTCAGTATCGCGTCGGCGTCAGTGCAAGACGGACGTGGCATGAGACGCGACGCACAGAAACTTGTATTAAAGGTCTTAAAGGTCTTGTGTATTATTCGCTTGTTATGATCATGACTTCCACGTGTCAATACTACGTAATTGCGTTTTTGTTTCTTGGTGGTCGTAACAGCCACGGCTGAGAGCGCGCTATTTTAAACTAAAAGGAAACATCGTAAAGTTCAGTTCTGATTGATGCAAAATGAGGTGCTCAATCTGAACTTATATGCACCCTTAAATGTCTATCCTGCTCTAATCAACTGCCGCACACTCAAAACTTCAGTTATTTTGATACTGCAGCTACATTAGGACAAATGATAGTTTTTTTTGGTAAGTATCTGCGTATGTTAGTTTCGTTTTGATAAGTATTGAAATATGGGAGCAGAATCCCTTTTTTCGTGGAATTACTTTAAAAAAAAATTTAATTGTAAGAAGATATGTGTCTCTACCTATATATACAAAGGTGTATGTATTTATGAGGTGTAATAAATAAAGATCTAGAGTCAAAAAACATACCATATTTTTTTCAAAATATTATTATCTACGTATAGAAGGTACTGAATCCGATGGAAAATTGAAGTTAAGCATTGTGAAACCCCTTAAATGCGAACGAGCTAAGTTATAGAACCAATTTATGTTAAGTTATAGATACAAATTATGTTAAGTTAGAGATCCAAATTATGTTAAGTTATAAAACCAAATTACATTGTGTTATAGAACAAAATTATGTTAAGTTATAGAACTAAATTATGTTAAATTGTAGAACCAAATTATGTTAAGTTACCGTCAAAGCAATTCCAAAGATGCACAAGGCAGCCAAGATGAGAATAACTTTAGACATGTTGATGGATTATTTTGTTGAGCAGTTTACTTTCACTAGACTTGAACTGTATGCACTACCTTCGGTGAATTCCGCTTTTATATGTAAAAATACTACCTACTTCACATAATAAATGATTATTTTTATCAAACAATTGTCAAAGGAAACCCTCAATTGTGTTTTAAATTGCGACTAAGTACCTATTTACTAAAAGAAGTGTGGATTATAGCCCTTTATTAAGTAAAGTCAACCGGTTTTATTTTATTTAAAGACTAGCTTTTGCCTACGGCTTCGCCCTCGTGTTGTTGATTTTATCGACTAGCGTCAAAAGTAACAGAAGTCGAAAGGGACAGATGTCAAAAGGGACAGTTGTCAAAAGTGAGATATGTCAAAACTGACCGATGAAAAATAGTTCCGATCCCTTGGAAGCATTTTTTCGGGATAAAAAGTATCCTGATTCCTTCTCCGCCCTTTACCTATTTTAGCTCTATGCTAAATTTCAGCTAAATCGGTTCAATAGTTTCAGAGATTGGCCCTAGCAAACCAACAAAAAAAACGTTTCCTTTTACTTATATGTATATGTCACAGTCAAAAGTCATAACTGGTCAAAACTACTTTTGACTGCGAGAATTTTGCCTGATATTCGCAGGCAAAATTTGTTTTTCGGATGTCCTGCAGCGCAGAAGAGAGCCGGCAGGTTAGGTTAGAAGGTTAGGTATGGCAAGTCGCGGAACCCAGTTCCTCGACCGCCATACCTGACCTTCGTGGTTATTTTTTTATGACAACCCAGAAATACTTTTAAATCAAAATTACTTCAGACCAACTTAGTCAAAACCAGTTTTGACTGATTTTCGCAGTCAAAACTACTTTTGACCGGCTATGAGTTTTGACTGCAAATATACATATACGTAAGTGTAGAAAAAATAAATGTAATCTTTTCTTTAGCGTCGGAATGACCTTGTTAGTTTTTATCGTAACTAATTTCAGTACATTGTCGGGTAAGGTGCTAATGTTAAACGTCAGTGCTTCGGTAAAGAGTGCACAACTTAACTTTGTTATATAATTTATACTTGCGATAGTCGGCAATTGGTGAAACTTGGAAAACATCTTTAATAAAACTCACTTGTACACTATTTCACACATTTAATTAATAGTTATACACCCAACCGGTTTCGAATAATTAATTAATTTTCAAGGGTTTTATTTATTTATCTCCGGACTACTGCAACTACGTGCTGTAAAAACCAATATTTATTTTTGTAGTCTAGTTTCACGAAGAAAACGATTCAGTTTCCATATTTCAAAACCGATTGAAACGAAACTAACACACGCAGATACTTACTAGAAAAATACATCTTTATTACACAAAGAAATTATATTATATTAATTATATTATATTATATTAACTATATAATTATATATAGTTAATCTCCTAATGTAGCCGCGATTTCAAAATAACTGAAGTTTTGCGTGCGCGGCGTCTTATCAGAGCAGGATAGACAGTTAAAAAACAAAAGCGTTAGAGCAGGACTGAATTTTAGCACTGTGCAGCCCCTTAAGTAAGTTTATTGTATTTCTTGTTGGTGTTCCTAAAGAAAACATGGTCTAAGAGAAAACTGCATCTGAATCCGCTGATTGATTCTCGAGTTAAAACGGAACAGACAGATAAAAAATTTGAATGTCCGTCTGTCACGGTGGTCTATATTCTTCAGCTGTTATTGGTAACATGTCCCCTTATCGTATCTCCGAAACAAGAGGACCGAAAAATATGAAAATAATCATGGTGTTTAGGTAAAAATTACAAGAAAAATATAGCGGTAACGATATTAGGTATTCGTACACAGAGGGAGCTGCGAATTGTTTGCTTGGCGCTACCATTTTAACGGCTTGTTTTTGTCGCATTAATATTGCTATGACATCCATATTGCTGTTACCATACTATTTTTAGGATGCTGTTACCTTATTGTGTGATGGTGCGGAACCCTTTGCCTAAGTTATTTGTAAAAGTTTGCTGTTCGAAATTGGAGATGGCACTAAAAGCTGTAATTTTCCATGTTTAAACACTATAGACCGTATAGTAGATCCAAAATGCAGAAATTCAGACCTGAAGGCTATAATTATATTTCTTGTAAACCTATAACGCATAATAACAACTGCTAGCTGTAAAAGAGTTAAAAGCATGGATGTAACAAATAACTCAGCTCTAATTTTCTATCATATATCTAAAACTCCACCAATATTAGGTCAAATGTCAAATACTTCATTGCCAATAGATATAATACTCACCTCACAATCAATTTGGCTTAAAATTATTATGAATTGTTGCACTATTGTAACCGCACAGGAAAAATGATTTTGATCGAACGAGTGAGTGATTTAGAATCACTCGGTCTATTATGCAGGTGTGAGTTCCTTAAGCGCTGCTGGAACCCCAGCGCAGCTTTCACCCGCAATTTTTACTTGGTGACCCCTTCGGGGCATAAGACGCGCATAAAGGTTCCATAGCAACATATGGAACTAACAGTTACAGCCATAAGACGCAATCGGATAAGCTATAAAGCTCTTTTGCCATCCATAAATTGGCGCCCCCCTAGGGGCATAAGCGGCGCATAGAGGTTGCATAGCAAGCTATGGAACTAACAGGTTATAGCCATAAGACGCAATTGAATATGCTATAAAGCTCTTGTGCAACACTTTGTGTTGGTTGGGTATCGCCGCATAAGGTCCACAGCTAAACGTGATTATTGAAGCACGCACACCGAACACCAATGTTCCCCCACGGGATTTGAACCAGCGGCTTTCGGATTAGAGACGAGTACTTGAACGACTAGACACAAGAGGCAGACTTTATGTAAAGTAAAATACTATAAAATATTGCATCTTCATCTCCCGATAACCTTGTTTACTCAAGCTCTGAAATTTTCCTCGCTGTAAATAAGTGTGTTATTGTTATAGAGATCCGCATGAAAAGGAAACCTTCCGCTGCAATTTCCGTATACTAGTTTATCTACTTGAAATTTTCAGTCAGCTTAAGCAAACCCTCTTAGGCTGGCAAATCAAATACATAGACACCAAAAAAAAAAAACTAGCCAATTTTTTCGGAGTTGTCCTTTCAAAAATAAACTTTAAAAAAATAGTAACCGACTTCAAATGTCTTCAAAAAGTTAAAAAATATTATATAATAAATGAACGATGGTACCGAAACAACTCTTTTGCCGACTTCCTTCTTCCTGAAACATATGTCCTCTAGAAGTCGGCGCCCTCATATTGGTTTTTATGTTGCTATAGCGTAGGGAATACGCCGACTTCTAGATAACATATGTTTCAGAAAGAAAGAAGTCGGCAAAAGTGTTGTTTTGGTACCTCGGTCTCTACATAATTATAAAAATTATATTTTAGTGAATGACTGTTGTTACAATTGAAGTCTGTTACTATTTTTTGGTAAAAGTTCATTTTATTTCTAATTTTTTAGTATTGACGGGTTAAATTGTAAAATATAGGTAGTTCTTGCAAACACACTGTTAATATATCACGTTCAAGTAGCTTCGTGCTATCAGGTCAACACCCTAATACAAAGTGATTACCGCAATTTCAAGTTATGTTCTCCCATCCGTTGAGGAGTTCTATAGTAATGAGGCCAGGATCGAAGGTCGGGTGAAAGAATGCCAATTTTGAAGTAATACCCTGTAATTAGCATTCTGGTACAAAGCGATTACCTTAATCTCAAGAGGTATGCTGTCATTTTCAGAGGAGGTTTAAGGCCTATCTCTGAAGGCCTTAATCAGATCATAATCAAACTAAAATGGAATGTACCTGCAAGCATAAGCTTCTAAACCAAAAAACAATCATTCAAATCGGTTCAGAACTGACGGAGTTATGGAGTAACAAAGCTAAAAACAAAATACAGTCGGATTGAGAACCTCCTCCTTTTTTGGAGTCAGTTAAAAAGACTTTTCGTTTATATATCACGTTACATTTTTGTCTAGGGGGGCCGGGGGACTGGCTGGTGTTTGTCTTTTATGGATCTTTATCGCCAGGGCCACAGCTTCAGGCATCTGGCGGCGCTTCTTGCTGCGCTTCCAGGCGGTTTTTGCGACGGGCTTTGCCCTGCCATGACACCCGTCGGCGCCTTCAGGTATAACGCGCTCGCTCGCTCAAAGCGCTCGACACTAGGTTCGTCCTGTGCTTGATCACTGTTTCAACCGCCCGCCTCCCCGCACACCGCCGTCGCGAGAGCGCAAGTCACTCGAAGCCGGACAAGACGCGCGAGCGGTGATCCATGGCCGGCTCTATACAACTTCATACATTTGTTCTCTCCGCCGGCGCCTTTGCAAGAAGAACCACTTGGCGCGCCTGTCGAAGCCTGAAGCTGTGGCCTAGGGGTATGACCTGTTATAATTATCTTGAAAATACTCTAAGAATAGACCACATGAATAACAAACCTCTTTAGTAAACCCATAATTTATCTCATACAAAATCAGCAGCATTTTAAAACATCCTTATAATTTGATAAAGTGTTGGTGCGTGAAATCAGGACGTTCCATTTCGTCACGGATGACGGAGCTTGTCGAAAGTAATATGACGTCAACTGACGTCATCCGGTCGTGAGGGGATCGGTAAGGATATTGTGGGTTGGTCACTTTCGTCAGGCTACTAGGATTTAAAGACGAATTTTCCGGTCGATCTGGTATTGAAGGGTTGGGTAAGCAACCCTAAGTTTTTATAGACAAAGAATAACAGCGATATTTTTGCATGGTTGTACAATACACTATATCGTCGTATGATGGCGAAAACTACAGAACTATTAAGTGAATACTGTTTTTTGGGGAAAATGCGCGCTTTTTAATGAAAAACCGAATTATGGAGTAAACACAGCCCGTTACGCGATCATACGAGTGGCAAAGTCCTGGAAAGGCTTATGTCCAGCAGTGGACGAACTAGGCTGATGGATGGATGGAAAGGGTATATGTATATTATATTAAGAGCGATTTCGTAGTCGGATTGTGAAAAACTCACCTTTTTTAATTAATCGAAACAGAACACTTAAATTCAAAATTCACTTAATAGTTATTCAACAAAACCTTATTAATTGTGTATTGTGTATGTGGCCATCGCAAAGTTTCCATTGGTATCTGTAAATTAGAATTTCAAATCTCAGACTTTAAAAATTTTGAAATTTTAATTTATTTAGTCAATGATATAGAACAACTTTTACAACGGAACAAACCCTGTATCTCGAAAAAAAATTAACTGTTTCATAGAAAAATGCAATGCCGCTCAACCGAAATTTATGGAAGGGTAGATTTTTTTTTGAGATTTCAGAGTTGGCTCCATAGTAAAAGTTGTTCTGTATCATTAACTGAATAAGCTCTTCAAATATGGTTACACCTTTCTGTTTCCTTGGGAAAGTTGTTTAGTAAATTATTTGGTTTGATTCGAATTCTGTACATTGACACCCGCTCGTCCGTCGAAACCGGCAGTTGAGAAGCTACATTATTTGCTTTAGAAACTCTTGATTGAAATTCCCTCTAGTTCTGTGTATCGGATCTGGAACAACTGCGACTATTGACAACAGCAACAGTGTGTGTTCTCATTAGTTTGTCTACATTGTGGATATTGTTTAGACTTAGCTGCCGCCAAGTTCTGACAGCTCCTGTTTCGATCCCCGGAATACCTATACAATGCTCTTTGTGTGTGACATCTGTATGTAAAATTGTAAATAATTGGAAGTCAATTGTGAAGACACAATTTTCTACAAAATATTTAAAAGGATAAGCTTAGATTAAAAGTTATTGTGATTATGTTAGATATATATCGTCCATCCATCCATCAGCCTTGTTAGTCCCCTGCTGGGCATAAGCCTTTCCAGGACTTTGCCACTCCCGGCGGTCATCCTGGAAGAATTGCCCATACTCACACAAGCTGGGCAGGCGGGTTAAATATACAAGTTTCAAACTGTAATACATACAGTTTTTTAAGAGTTAAGACTTGTGAGCGAGCAAGACAGGATTGGTCGGCTCGGTTCGTTACAAAGCCGAGAGAAAGCGAGCTGAGCCGAGCGGTGAAGTCTAGTTTTACTTTGTTACATGTTAAATATTACCGTCCTTTTCTGCAAATGGCGAAGTGTAAACGAAACAAACAGAAAGTATTTTAAGGAAATTTTCTGGTTTTGGTGTACTTACGAGTGGAAGGTGATGCCATGAAATTTGTTTTTTGTCCTTGAGCGATTTGTACACCCGATAAATGCATACGAAGGCATATCTGCAGGTTTTTTCTGGATTTTATAGCACAAGTAAAGGTGTTTTCAAATAAGTGCACACAAACGCCGCCTGGAATACTACTAAACAAAGATAGGCCCGCTGGACTTGTATTTGTGGATTCAACCGTGTTGTGGTAATACCGCATCTTCACTGAAATAATCTTCACAAATTATCAAGGAATACAAGACGCGTATAAAACTTGCCATAAAAATGTCGTCGTCTTTAGGGCTGTCACAAAATTGAGTAACTTGTTATGCTGCAGACAAACGGACACATTGTGAATAGGAACTTCCGTTTCTCGCTTATTACTATTAAACCTCGAGAGTTTTCCCTAACAATGGAGAGTGAAACGTGGCCATTGTGACGAGGAGAACACTTAACACTTATAATTACTAGAACGGTACTGACGACGGAACTCTGCGCTCATTGTGGTGCATGGAATCATAATAACTTCCATTTTAATTGGAATTTATCCTTTTAAGTTTGATCCAGTTAAATTTGTTACGAGAATTCCATAAAGTATTTATCTAATATACAGGCTGCTCTGAAATTTGACCTATTCCTTGAAAGGGGTTATAATAGAGATCATCAAACAAATAATGCCTATCAACTAGGGGTCGAAAATTATATATTTTTTTCAAGTAAAACACTTCGATATTTCAAAAATTACAAAATAAAAATGGTTTTCATTCCACTTAAGACCTTTTACTTCTGAGATTAAGGGAACTGTGGGCATGTATATTTTTTATAAATGATCACTCATTTATCATTAATCAGAAAAAAAAGAAATAAGTGCCAAGAGAGCAATCATTATTTTTGAATAATTTGTGTTTCGTTAACAGTCTGAAAGTTTGAAAAATATCTTAAAAACCTTCGTAACTTGGAGACCATTCATTTTCGACCCCTAGTTGATAGGGCCCAATTTGTTGATAATGATCTCTTGTATAACTCCTTTCAAGGAATAGGTTGAATTTCAGAGCATGCTGTACTAACGCAATAAGTGTTGTGTTTTGGAAGAGACTAAACACAGTTAAAATATTAAATATGACTTGATAATATATAACTTTAAACTCTCGCATTTCGTACAAGTTCCTACATTGGCCAAACTATATTCCTACATTGCATCTCGCCATACTTGCCAGTTTCCCGTAGACCACGAGACATGCAACTGCCTCGACAGGCCGGGTGTCCTTTTCGTAAAAAGGTAAAAATTTTTATCGCGGTAGAGCCGATTATATATATATATATATTATAATGACTTGATAATAACAGGTTCGCAGTTAGATGTTTGTACTACCCGTCCAAGGCGCTATGAAACAAATGTTGCGTTTTATAAGGATAAATTAAGTTAGGGTTAAATTTAATTCCGTACTAAAGGGGTGATTTCAATATGTAAGTACTAGATCTGTATTTTGAAAGATTTATGAGAAAGTGCGTCTTAACTTAATTAAGTTATACATATTCCATATTTTAAAAAAACCAGTTCTGAAGGGATTCAAAATTTAATGTGATATATGTAAAAAAGATGCGTGTGCTTCTTTTCTGTGTATTTCATAAAATACACGGAAAATTGTAATCACTTTCTGGTGTATCCATGTTTTGGTATTTTTTGATTAAGTATATAATATAGGGTTTTGTTTTTTGTAAACGGGTTTGGATACATTTTCCTGCACAGAAATAATTATTGAAATGAGGTCTTCAAACACACATTTTCTCCTCGTTTGACGAATAGGAGCCATGAGCAGAACTGAAACATGTTTTATTAGATGGGTTTCAACAATATCTAGATTTTTAATTTTTGACTCTTTTAGTTTTTTTTAAATAAAAATATTAAACTAACTTTTTTCCCTTTCGCCCTGAATCCGCCCCCCGCGCGTTGACGCTTGGAGTGACAGTGACGAAAATAAAATTCGCGTAACCTTTTAACTTCTCAAAATACCTGTGTTATTTTTCATATACTGTTTACATATACGAAATACCTGAATATATGTCTGTCTCAAAATATCTGTGTTGAGAATAATTAGGGATTCGTTTCAAGTCTAAATTGCTATCTTCACTTGAAATTATTTCCAATAAATAAATGGAATGGAATAAATAAATAAATTTAGCTCAAAACAAAGTTTCCCGGTAATGAAGGTTTTCGCTTAGTTCCTCAGATAACAAAAATATTTATTTTCGCCTCAAACTTTGCCTTTTACTGGTAATGTAAAAGTTTTGGTATTTTTTTGGCTTACATTACAGCATTTGCCTTTATGGCACGGGATCACAGATTATTATAATAGTTACTAACGGGAGCCCAAAATAATATTTGATACATCAAATCCAGGGCATTCTTGATGCTATTAAGAGGTGGAGAAAAAAAGAAGACAAAAGTTTTCCGTTATATTTAACATTTGGAAACGACATTATATGATTATATTTAGAAAATTCACGATTTATATAAAACGTAGTGTTTATTAATATTATGGCTGCAAAACATAAATAAAAACCAAACAGACAGGAAACGACTAAATGCTTTTGAAATGTGCTGCTGGAAAAGTATGGGAGAAATCAGCTGGATTATGAAAGTAAAAAACCACGAGGTAATTAGAAGAAGGAAATTTGCAAGGACATGACGATTTTGTACAAACACATCGTTGAAGGAAAGGTAATAATGAAGTTTCGAGACCCCAGACGACACGTGTGTACAACACTAGCAAGGCAGATTGGTCAGCTTTCGGTCGCTCCGTCTGTTCTAGATTGGATGAGGGTAACCTGACCGCCTCGAGGGTGGAACAGATAAGTACTCCTGAGGAGCTGGAATCAGTTCTTGACTCCTACCTAACAGAAATCTCTCACGGCTGTGAAGAGTCCATACTCAAGGTGGGAGTCCGAAAGGGAAAACATCCGCTGCCGTGGTGGAGCCTCGCTCTGTAGCGTCTCAGAAGAGACGTTATAACCAAGAAGCGGCGCATCCGGTGTGCAGCGGATCGAAGAAGGCAACTCGTCGTTGACACTTACCTGGAGGCAAAACAGCGTTACAAAGAGGCGGCGCAAGAAGGGCAAAACGCTAACTGGAAGCAGTTTTGCACAAAACAGGAGAGAATTTGTGGGACGGAGTCTACAGGGTAAAAAGAAGAGAGGACCAACTTCTGTGCAACCAAATTTTCTCAACGTCTCTGAAAATGTCAAGAATGCTATAATGCGACAAGGCTCTTTTGGCGCGTGAATTGGTCGTGGTCGAAATTGGACCTTGGTCAAAATCGCTACACATTCTCGGTGAGACTCTTGCCTAAAGATCTCCTTTACTCATACAGCTTTATCCCCTTCATGGCAAGAGTCTCGCCGAGAATGTGGAGCGGCCTTTACGCTGCTATTCTATCCTTTGTTTTACATCTGCGCCCCCCTGTCACTGTCATCCACGCGTAAAAAGATCCTTGTAGCACTATATGACGTGTTAAACGTATTCTGGCGGCCCGTACCATTGAGTTTCACTTATAACATCTTGTATTACTTATTGGCATGTTTTTTCTAGACGATATTTTCGGTATCTAGGTTATGAGAGTAAAGATACAGTAGGAAAACGGCTATCAGCCTAAATGCCTGATACCTCCGGCACAAAAACATGCCTGCGTGTCTACTGCTCATAATTTTCCTTCACCTAGCAAATATTATTTTACTAGAGAATGGAAGTTGGACCTTCCCGGTGGCCAGCGCTGCGCCGCCTTCTACCACCGCTGCTCATGTGCCCATGTAAAAATAATATTTACTTGTCACAATAATAACTTAGCAAACATAATATAAACTTAAAATTATTCAATATGGATTAAAAAAATATGTCACATAATAGTAGTTTATGCTACAAGTGCGGTAAGGAGGCAATAACTTACGAGGACGATTTGAAATATGAGCGTAGCGAGTGTTTCAAACTTTTCGAGTAAGTTATTGCCCTTACCCACGTGTATCATACTACGTTTTTCAATGCATAGTGTGAGTAAATAAAAGATACATAATTAAAGAAAAAAGGCATTATTATAAAAGTTAAAATGTTAAATTGTTCATATTTTTGTACTTGATGGTGCAGACCAGAATGAAGATTTTCTAAGGAAACAAACAGACAAAAAGTACTCCAAATCTCAGATATAAATTTTAGGCGGGCTACTTGACTTTATTTTTCCATTTGTGCAAGCAAATAACCAGCTTGATGAAAAAAAACACGGCGCGTTCCAAAACATGTCATAGAACTGTAACTTGCGCTACATGCGTACGGATGCGTTCCGAAAATTGTTTGTGTGCGAAACAAAAAGCTATGTATAATATAACCTCTGAGCAATGAATTTGATAATAATAATATTTTTCGCCGCTTACACGAGCTTATAAGAGATCTGAAATATTATTTTTCAATTAGTAAATATACCAAAACTACAATTTCTTCCCTTTAAAATTCTATGTGCATTTTAAGTGTTGTGAACTTAAAATTATGACTGGCTCAAAAGAACTGACTATCCAGAGCCGTTCAACGTTGCAGGTTGTAGGTTTGCCAAGTTTCTATAAATAAAAAAAATATATACAAGGTGACTTTTTAATCATCGTCCAAATTCATACTGGAGGCTTGATAAGTGATCAGTATCTTGGATCAGTAACAATTTTTGTGAAATTCGTAAAATGAAATTTCGGCTTCCCATAGAAATTCAGTTCCAGTCCCGAGTGAATTACTATGGGGAGTCGAAATTTCATTTTAGGAATTTCACCTAAATTGTTATTGATCCATGATACTGATCTCTTACCAAGCCACCAGTATGAATTTGGACGATGATCAAAAAGTCACTTGTATAATACATGAGTGCGGTAAAATCGATTTTACGCACAGTTTTGATGCAAATAAAATTAGTACATTACGATACGAGAGCGATGAAACGTTTTCTGACGAGTGTGAGTTTGCGGCACGAGCCGAAGGCGAGTGCTGCAATCACACGAGTCGAGAAAAAGTTTCTCGCACGAGTTTCGTATAATTTTTTATAGCACAAGTGCGGAAAATGCCGACTTTACGCACGCGCGTGCGTAAAGCGGTCATTTTACGCACAGTGTGCTATAAAAGTCTTTACGAGCACTTGCAATGAAAAAAAAGTTAAAAATACAAAATTGTAACAAAATATACATTAAATAATATCGCATACTGAAATCTCAAATTAATAAGGATGTGATAAAAAGGGCAGATCAGCATCTGTTGTGAGTTGTAAAGCAGCAACACTACGCTGATTTTCATTCTTTCACTAAATTAAATTTACATATTACGAGAACATAAATACGCAGCTAGCAAAATTAGTTATCATCATCATCATATGGTATATATAATAGTTTTTAGTATACACGGTGTTTGGGGCATCGATGTAAATATTTTCAGGGATGATAAAGGAAGTGATTTTGAAAATTTTTGACTGAATTTACTTTAGTGCAAAGTTTAATAGTTTTCGAGATATAGACATTTTTTAGTTTTGGCTATTTAAAAATAGGTTACTGCAATGAAATGATAATAAAACACTATTATGACTAAAAAAATACATTTTCATCTTAGATTCTTAGTAAATACACTTTAGTTTAACAATAAAACAAGAACAATGTGTTCACAAAGAAGTGAAAATAACCATAAGGCAAAATACAAAACGAAGGAAAATAATTTGTAGTAAATTTATGCATGTCAGTATTTTAGCGAATGTTATTTTTTATGTTGTTTAAATTTTTACAAAAAATTGCTAAAGATCTGTTCTTTCGTACTCTGTTGAGCTTAATGTCTAATTTTACTTCTTACTATTTTTAAGTAGACAGAAAAAAAATGTCTATATCTCGAAAACTATTAAACTTTGCACTAAAGTAAATTCAGTTAAAAATGTTTAAAATAACTTCCTTTATCATCTCTGAAAAAATTTACATCGATGCCCCAAACACCCTGTATAGAAGATATTAAGAGAAGTGCTAACTCACTCACTCAATGACTGGCTCATCACCGCCAAGCCCAAACATAAAAATAACATTAAGATGGCAGCGCCTGACAATTAATTCTGCAACCTCTGAGTGCGGAACCCTAATTGTTATTATTTGTTTCACTTTAGAGCATGTACAACGGTTTGAAACTTGTATATATTACAGTTTGAAACTTGTATATTTATATTACAGTTTGATGTATTACAGTTTGCAACTTGTATGTATTACAGTTTGATACTTGTATATTTATATTACAGTTTGATGTATTACAGTTTGCAACTTGTATGTATTACAGTTTGAAACTTGTATATTTATGTTACAGTTTGATGTATTACAGTTTGCAACTTGTATGTATTACAGTTTGAAACTTGTATATTTATATTACAGTTTGATGTATTACAGTTTGCAACTTGTATGTATTACAGTTTGAAACTTGTATATTTATATTACAGTTTGATGTATTACAGTTTGCAACTTGTATGTATTACAGTTTGAAACTTGTATATTTATATTACAGTTTGATGTATTACAGTTTGCAACTTGTATGTATTACAGTTTGAAACTTGTATGCAGTGGCGTGCACAGAACTTTTTGCTGGAAAAGCAAGCAATTGGTCAAGAACAACAAAAAAAATATATGAAAAAATTTAAACATCATTTTGAAAAAACAAAAATTATATGACGCCAGGGTAGACAATGTCTACCATAGAGGGAAAATTTCCTATACAAACTTTTTTTTTCAAAGTGATATTTAATTTTTTTCATATTTTTTTTATTGTTATTCTTGACCTATTGCTTGCTTTTCCAGCAAAAAATTCTGTGCACGCCAGTGCTTGTATGTATTACAGTTTGAAACTTGTATGTATTACAGTTTGAAACTTGTTTGTATTACCGCCTGTAAGATAGAGCTGAAACAAATAACGTTAAAAAATGGTATTTTCGCTAGGTTTTTTTGTCCCGCAGGTTGATTTTTTAAAAATTACTATTGTTTTCCGTGATAGAGGGGAGTAACACGTATTGTGTAAAAATTCAACTTGCTACCTATAATGGCAGAAGGTGTAGACCACTGTGACAGACGGACAGCGGAGGCTTAGTAATGGGCCTCGTTTGGCACCCTTCGGTTACAGAACCCTAATAAATGTAAAAAGCGAGGTTGTATAAACAGGAAGCTAGCAAAATTCATAATATATAAAGATTTTCCGAATGCAAACAAAATAGGATTTCCGAGGCTCCACGAACTTCGCATAAGAAACAATAAAACATTATTTTCCTTTTCATCTCCGGTGCGGAAGAGGGGATGGAGATTTTCTCTACATGATGCTAATGAAAAACGATTCGTTTTTTCACAATACTTAAATATTCTGGCTAATCATAATAAAGTTTGTGGCACTCTTGCTTTGTACTTTGTGATAGATAATTGTCATAGTACATATGGCTAATTATGGTCGAAACATTTAAAGAAAGAAAGAATGAAAGAAAATATTTATTTCAGACCGAAATCCATATCTTAGTTAGTAACAATATACAACGTGTAACAGAAAGGTGTGACCATATTTGAAGAGCTTATTCAGTCAATGGTATAGAACAACTTTTACTATGGAACAAATCCTGTATCTCGGAAAAAAAATATTTTTTTTTCATAGAAAAATGCAATGCGGCTCGGCTGAAATGTAAGGAAGGGCAGTTTTTTTTTTTAATTTTAGGGTTGGCTCCATAGTAAAAGTTGTTCTATACCATTGACTGAACAATCTTTCCCGATCATAACACGTATTGAAGTGAGCCGTTTTTATATAAATCACTGAATAAGCTCTCCAAATATGGTTACACCTTTCTGTTACACCTTGTATATTATGCTTAAAAACTATGTTAGTATCCTAATTAAAACACAAAAAAAAAAAACAAAAACAAAAACAAAACATAGAAAAAGCAGCAGAAGTCGCTGTTGCAGACATCACATAACTAAATAGAGAAATGCCAACAACAACATCCTCCTGGTAAAGAATTGTGATCCCACGTGAACCCTGTTCCATAATCCCAGAACAGGACTGTCCCAACGATCGACAATGCCCTCCAAGATGCTGTTGGAGCTGCCCCTTAAACGACTCATAGTGCTTTTCTCAAAAATAAAAGGAGACATTTTTATAGTAGGTATATAGAATAAGGAGTTAAGGTTAAGTATATTCTAAGTTTATGGATTAAACGTCAATCGCTTAGCGCAAAGAGCATACCTTATCTTTGTTTTGCTTAGAAGTTGTAAATTAAAAAATCTCTTGGTATGTGGCAATCGACGCCAATAGTTTAGTATTAGTGAGATTTATAAAGCATGAGTTTGAAATTTTATGCAAAATTTGTCACGAGATTCTCCAAACAAAGTTAAAACAGCATTGTAAGTTGGTTTTGAAAAGATCATGACTAAATAATTTTGTATACAATTTCAAATTCTTGTTTTATAAACCTCACTAGTACTGAACTGTTGGCGACAATTGCCACAGACCAAAATGCTTTTAAATTTTAAAGTTATTCTCACGTTTTCGGAAATGATAAAAAGACTGCAATTTAATTTTAAAAATGAAAGTGGATTTATACCTATATATATAAATAAGAAAGAAACAAAAATTGTATCAGAGCAGAAGTGTATCAGAACAAAAGTAATAAAGATAAACGCGCTTGTAAACACACAAACACACATACGTGACGGTCGAAGTTTTACACTTTTATTTACAGGCCAGCTTTCATTCGCCAAGTGACTGGAGTGTAACGTACGATAAACAAAGATTTCAAAAGTTTAGATGAGCCCTGGCACCTAAAATCTATTGCATTGTTTTTGAATGCGTTAACATAATGCCGACGCACGCACACTTATGAGTGCGCAGCGCAATCTGTCTACCTATGGTCAGCAAACTGATCAGACTACTAAAGTTGTTAAAATTATTAATTTTAAGTGCACTTAAGGCGTCCAACTGTCACTGTATTCAGATGAGCACTGATTCCAAACGTGTGAGCGTCACCCATTTAAAGGTGGAAACATTTTGGTGCTCTCAAATTACAGTAAGGGCTTATCTTTACTTTTGAAATCTTTGGCGATAATGGACATCGTTTCAACTGCCACAAGAAAGCAGCGTGCGAGAGTTTCCCCAATAACTTCTAACCTTAGTTATGATTATAAAACACAGTCTTATCTCGCGACAAGTCCTTCAGTTTGTCACTCTACCTGAAGACATCAATCATGGCATATTTTGATGGCATCTAAATCCGACATTGACTGATTCACAAATCTTTTCTCGCTCTATGTAAGAGCAATCAGACTAATAGTTGAGGGGGCCTATTCCGGGATTAGCTGGAACGTTTTGACTGACTAAGTATTGGTATTTAGCGGTAAAAGTCCTCGTGAAAGGACTTTATATTGCAAATTTTTTTTTACTTCAGATCGTAAGTAAGTAGGGTTTTGTCGGTAAAAGGAAACAAAATGTGAAATAAGACCGAGGCTTAGACCTGGCAAACATTCATACAAACGCAAACACAAATTTGTGAGGTGTCTATGGAATGTTTCTATCATATATTATTTGCGGCTAAGCTCGTTGACATTTTCAAAATCTATGTCAAATAGAGACTCATAATTGGAAAATTTAAATCATATGTGAACAACAAACGGCTTTCAAAATGTGTTTTTATCGCTTTAGATAAAATAAAAAAAGCAATACTAATTTCGTCTCCTTAAAACCTTAAAATTGCAAAAAAAATTCTCTTGACCTTGCCACGCCTTTTCAATTTTGTGCCCGTGACGAAATGGTGCGATTGTATTGCCTTTGCAAGTTTCATGGAAAAACGAAATGTAGTAGCATTACATTTGGTCACACCCGCAACAGCTGAGTCCCTGCTATCATATTTATCATTTTTGGACTGTCTGTCGGTCAGTTTGTTTGTATGTGTTAGTATCCCAGAAGTAATATTGTTTAAAAGTTATCATGAACGGTTACTAGAACTAAATTAATGACTTGAACTATATTTAAAAATAAATTCCTCCTGATCACGAGCAATTAATAAATGTTAATTTTAATTTAACTGTTCTTTTCTCGAGTGGTCTCTAGAATATCCTTTATACTCGCAGTTTGTTCCGCAGGACGCATTTTATCCAAACATTGCGTTGATTACAATCCAGTTCTCTCTCTCACTTTAATACTCGGATACAAAATCATTTCTTATTTTAATTATTTGAAATGAAATATATTTATTTATGTAATGTAGATATATCAGATACACTTATTACAGGTCGATTTTAATGTAATATAATAAAATAATCTTTGTTTATAGGTAATAGTTTTATGTAATAAATGATAATATGGGGTATAACACAGAGAAATAATAAAGGTATTATGAATATTATGTTATGTCTTTTTGTAAATGATGGTGATTCGTTACACTCAAAGCTCCAATATACCAATTATTTACGAAATTAATTTCCAAAGTATAATTAAATTGCATTTAACTTAAATGACATTAAAATTGAAATAAAAAGGATTAAAATAAAAACATCTAAACTAAACTAAAAATAAAGGTTGGGTTTACTTAAAGTTAATAAAAAAATACACTTGAATAAAATTTAAAATATAGGAATAAGGAATAAATAATATTTTAAATACATACAAAATGTCATTGAATACATATAATAAATATATACCTAATTCCACCCGTTCGATTAGTCTTGCTAAGAAGAAGGGCAAGGAACTTAGCAAGATCATGTCTTTTTTTCATAAAACAACTAAATGTAAAACGCAAGCCTACACTTTAATTGAATAAAGAGATAAAAAATACAAGACAGAAGAAAATCACAAGGTATAGTACTGTGGGGAAACAGTACAGATACGAAAGATCTATTTATACTACATATATTTATACTACAGAAAAAATGTATTCGAATCCTAGCACACAGTACTAACTTAGGCCATATTTTAATAGTAGTTTATGATACAAGGGCGCAAAGGAATAAATTACGAGGACGATTTAAAACACGAGCGTAGCAAGTGTTTTAAACGTAACCGAGTAATTTATTGCTTTTACGCCCGTGCATCATACTACGTTTTTCAATGCATAGTGTGAGGAAATGAAAACAAATATAATCTTGTGAACTTCAAATTATAATTGGCTCAAAAGGACTGTATCCAGAGCCGTTAAACAGTGGAAAAAATATATAACATCTATGGTACACAGGAAAGTCTGCAGGTTAGCCAACCATTGTAAATAAATTAAAAAAAATAATAATAAAAAGCCCTAGGGCAAAATAATCGACTTTTTGTTCGGTTTTGATGCATAAAAAGTGGGCCTTTACGAGCACATGCATTGAAAACGATATAATATATTAACTTTGACATTCATTTATATTTTAGAGATCTGTAAATTCGTAAGAAAATACAAAGACTTTTACACAAGATTAGGAGATATATCAAATCGCTCAATAAGACATAAACATAAATTAATACTGCCACAATCAAAATTAAAATTACACAGCTCAGGTCCCTATGCAGTGTCTATAAAAATTTATAACCACCTACCCGACACGGTAAAAAATTAAGATAAAGACAAAAAGTTTATAAAAAACCTTAAGCACATACTATTAGATAAAACCTACTACACATTAGACGAATTTTTCAAAGATTTTAAATAACTTCGGTCTGCCACAGCTGCCCTTCCTTATATATTGTTATGCCCCAACGGGGTCATATGTGAACTGTACATTATTATTTAAGATCCAACACTGTACATATGAAAGCAATAAACGATTGAATATGAATATGAATATGAAATTATGTCATGAAGGCAAAAAAAAAATTTTCTCTCGAATTTGGTTGCTTGATTTTTTCCCAATTCTTGCACTTTCTAACGCAGTTATACAAATACAAATACAAATACGTTTATTTTCATTAATAAGATTACATTATATGGTAGGGGCTGGTGTCTCCCTTTAAGCTTTAAAAGGCCTGTGTCAGGAGGCACCGCTCTTCTTTAAAGCACTTATTATAAATATAACATTATACCACTTAAAACTACAACAAGAAAGAATAACAAAAGATATACAATATACAAATAAGTAGGTGAAATTGAGTTTAATTTAAATTTAAGCATTGAGTTTTATTTAGTTTAATTTACTAAGTTATCATCTTAGTAATACCCGTCTTCCTTAATTTCTTCGTCTCAATTCGCATGTGTGTGTGTATTCGGTTATCACTAATAATATCACTAATAACTAATAATATAATTAAATTATGTTTGTAATTGTTTGTAATGTGGGTTTTTGCATTGCCTGAAACAAAAAATAAAAACATACAGTCGAATTGAGAACCGCCTCCTTTTTGAAGTCGGTTAAAAAAGATCTGGCCTGGTATCCCTAGTCTTACTATAAAAAAAAAACAATTCTCGAATGCTTTCTAGAATCTTCTCCTTAGTCAGCATCTAAACCGAACATTGCGTTGATTGATATCCGCCTTCCGGTAATACTTTATATTGGGATTGCTTTATGTTTCACTTAGGTGTTAACTTTGGAAGTTTCATCAATTTTATCTCCTAGCTCGTTTTCGTTATTCATCTTTAAAGGAAATAGTGATGCGAGATTCAAAATGTGAAAATATTGCTTGCTTAGAATGTTTTCAGGAATAGATGGTAGTTTTCATTCTGTAAAAATTCTTTATTCTTTAATGTACACAGAAAAGCAGTTAAGACATTAAAAGATATGTACACAGGCGAGCTTATCTCTAAAAGAGATTTCTTTCAGCAAACCTAAGCGGGAAAGGGAAATTTTATTGAAATAAGTAATCTTGTACAGTGCGCGCCAATCTTTTAGTCTTTATATACGTGTACTACAAAAGATATATCCTAAATAATAAATTTATATATAAACTGATTATTATTATTACTGAGTGTTCAAGCCGTATGTAATAATAATTTATCCGTTTCTGTTACGATAAGCTCAATTCCGTCTCATTATTTTTAATGAGGTTGAATTCAGCGTTTTTGAGTTTTTTTTGCATCATCTCGTATGATTTGTTCAGTAGATAGTAATTATAAACAGTTTTTCGAGTCTTAAATTAAGGCCCTGTGCAGTGTCTATATCAATTTTTTGCTGAGTAAGCTCAGTACCTAAAGCCATTTAATAATTTTCTAGCTTACGCATCTCTTTCCTTAAATATCCAAAGTGAACTCTCAAATTATAAAAAAGTTTTCTTTAACTGTTGGAGTCTTTTTAACTGATTGCAGTTCATTCACAGTCTTGTTTAAAATACTTATTTCATTCTCTGCTATTTTTAGTTTATTGCTTGACCTCTTTAGTTCTTCTGATGTGTTATTGTAGATGATACTTAGTGAAGATAATTCTTCTTTGGTGTTAAGATTGATAGTTTAAAGCTCACAAATTTTTGCAGTTGAATCTTTTCCTTGCTCTTATCTGGCATTGACAAGAATGCGTTTTTTTCTTTCAAGAAATTCCGTTCATTAACTGCTTCATCTAAGTTTAAATGAAGATCAGCTGACTGTTTTTTAACCTGGTATTTGTACAAAGAAGCTTTTATATATACAATATTTTCTAATCCTCTTGTTCTTGCAACAGCGTCTCGTTTAATTTTTGCGATTTATCAAGATCTTCTTTTAACTCAACTTCCTGAAACATTTGAGCTTTTGAAATATTTATTTAGAGTACTATGTTAGATTGAAAATTGATTTTTGAACGCACTCAAGTTCTAAACAAATCTTTGTTTGCAGCTTGCAATATGTACTTGCTTTAAGTTGTCAAATTGAGATCTTCAGGTCAAGTTCAGTTCACCCAATCAGTTGATTTTTGGTATTTACCTACGTCATAGATGTTACGACGAACAATAGTGTTTGTTTACAAAATTTATTTGAAATTCAAAGTGAAAAAGGGCCAAATAACTTTTCTTACCACATATTATTTCTTCAGAATGTCCAAGTAAAACAGTTTTCTGTGTTCACTTTTGATGTACTTGTTTGAGGTTAAGTATGCAATACAATTATTTTCTAAGGTAATTTATTCTAGTTTTTATTTAAATACTAATAAAAATCAACGTAAGTCTCTATTTATTTGTAATCGTGCCAGGGTTGCTAGCGTGATCTGCTTTTATTATTCCAAACAAAAAAGAACTTCGTGGTAAGAAATTCTCAAGTGATGAAATGAAGGACGCAGTTTCAGCGTATTTTGAGAACAAAAATTTATCTTTTTTTGTAGCTACGGTAAATATAAAGAAAAATGAAAAATATATGCGAATTATTATTTACCCCCTTAACTCCCATTCCGCGAACTTAAAAACGCACCCTCGTACAATAAAGTAAATCTAAGCTTTGATGAACGAAATATTTTGCTACATCACTTCAATTTATTGCAGCCGTAAAAATTCCCAAAACTCGAAATCTGCCGCCCTCCGCATATAAATCGTGTCCACACATTCTGTGTACAGTATTTTTTCACGTTTATTGCAGGTTATACATTACGGTCCCAAGCGCAATGTGCAGTGCGGGAGGGGAGTGACAAATGTCCTGCGCCCGTCTTCCAGTAACGTTGTTTGTGTGAGTGCTCTTCCATGTCAACACTACTAAGAGACAGACAGAAAAACAAAAAAAACATTGGAGTTATTTTTGCATTATGCTTTTTCATGCAGTTTTAAATTCAGATGAAAAAAAGTAATTTTCGAGTTATTCTGCAACTGAAATAATACAATTTTAGGGACCATCTACATCAATTGTTATCCCATCTTATCGCAACCATGTTCCCTATCAGAAGTCAAGGCTTATCCAATAAAACTAACAATTTTGAAAGCACCAACTTTTAGAAAACAGTTATTTTAGGTAAGAAAGCGAAATTTTTTGCAATCTAAAATATATACAGATGACGTCATATCATTACGCAAAACAAGGTTGTCGAACTACACTAAAATGAGTAACGGGTTCCATTACCAAAATAAATAAACATCCCGGTGGAACTGTCAGCCGAGTAAACTCGTCCAACCCTGGACTCTTAGGAGGTTGATATTGGACCCTAAATTGTTTCATTGGCTATTGGAAACTGTTGGACTTGACCTTTCTCAGTCAACTTGGGATGACTGTGGTCTTAAAATCATGTTGTATTTTCCCGCGTGAGTTTTGTTTCCCTCGTTTTTTTCCTAGAATAAAGAGAAGCCTATGTTCCATCCATCCATCAGCCTAGTTCGTCCACTGCTGGACATCAGCCTTTCCAGGACTTTGCCACACCCGGCGGTCATCCTGGAAGAATTGCCACGCTGGGCAGGCGGGTTGGTGAGCGTGGTGCCGAAACCCTCGCACCAGTGACCCCGCTGCCCGTCACCAGTCTGTTCCATATAAGGCCCGGCTATTAGGGATGGATATACCACCATCCATCGGTCCCAGGCATGGTGGGCCTCCTGGTTTTTTGTCTGTGAGCTGTCCTCTTACTCTCCCCCGAATTACTTCGAGGGGGTCTCCAAGTAAGTCTATGTTAGTGCGGGTCTATAAGTGGTTAAAATAAAATAAAACGGTCAGTTGATGAGTTAAAACTTGTAAGTAGATATCGCTCTTCTATTCTAGTTGCTCTTGATTTAACCCTTTTTGAGTTCTTAGTAGCAGTTGGTAAGTTGTCAGATTTAGATTAATTTATTTTACTACATAGATGAAACGATTCGCACTTATACAAGTAAAAATTTACAATAATACACGTAATAAAATTAATGAAATAAATAAATCAATCAAATTTAAAGATTATAACATTGTTTGTTGTACGAGTACATAGAGTCAAGATATAATAACATTAGCTGCCTATTGGTTAGATATTATAAAAGATAGTACATTCCGTAGCATAAAACATTCAGGAAAATAATAAATTTCCCATAGATATACTTATATCAAAAACATAATACAAGTTGAATTAGGTTCAACTATGGGTCGAGTGCGTCCTTCTTGTCTCCGTAATGCCCCGTGTAATTTGTATTTATTTTAGGGAAGGAATATATGGTAAATAAAAAAATAATGTTATATCAAGGAGATGACACAAATGTGGCTCTCGGTTCGTTAGTGGTGCGAAAAATTACTTTTTCACCGCACAAGCCCGGAAATGTTCTGTTTATCATTCGAAATCTGCGTGCAAAAGTGATTTTTATCCGCTAGCGTAGAAAATTATTTTTTCTACTACCTTTATGAAAAAGTTCCATTTAAGTTTTGAAAATCGAACTTTCCGGGCCCCGTTGCGGAATGGCTATATCAGGTCAGTTTGAAATATCGTATTGAAATTTAATTTATTGCAAAATTAGGTTCTTTTTGACGTTTGTCTTCCTTTCATGCTAAATTAGGTTCTTTTTGACGTCCTTAGTTTGTCTTTAAATCGAAATTCCCTGCGTTCCGATTCATGACATAATCGATTATATCGCGTCTGACACTCTTTTTTCGCAAAATGATACTGGCCACAAATAAAAGTGAAAACCGCAAAAAGTAGCAAAAAGTCGGTTTTTTATGAATATAAAATGTACTAAAGTTGCTATCAAAATTTCGTTTAACCAGCCCCTGTATTCTGTATTTTTAGTTGCCAAGACAAATTTTATTCTGAACAATAATCCTACCGATTCGTATAATAAAATAGCGAGGGTTTATTTTTTAAATTTTTAGTTGGTTCGATTCCCGAGTCAGACAAGCGAATTTCAGAATATCTTTGAATGCAGTTTTGTTTCTTTTAAAAAATATAGGAATGTTTCCTTTCAGTAAAATAAGCTAACTAAAGGATTTAAGGTAGCTCCCCTCCAGGGCCCTTGAATTTTTTCCACCCTGTATATCCTATATTTTTACAAATAAAACAATAAAACTCTAAAAGTTTCCTACATAATAATGGAAAGATACACGGAAGATAATAACGGCCTATTTCCTTAAAACAAGCATGTGCCAAGCTTGCCATAATAAATTGTGAAAGTAATCTCATTCCATACAAAATTCTTAACACGTCGTCTCTAAAACACGTATAAGATTCGTTTTTAACATGCAAACCTAAACATAAAAGTATATACGTATACGGAGTTAACCGTTTTTGCGTCTCGAAAAGTTCTTTTTTATTTTTCTTCAGGAGATGACACAATTGTTCGCAAAAAAGACGCCCATAAATATTAATAAACGTCTATTCTACTTATAACGGAAGTAAATAGACTGGTATACTATTGTACACACACGCCAGCAGTTCTAGCTCCCTATTTGAAAACGGTTTTAACGGCTATGACACCTCAATAAGAATTGTCGTAGGTGTCATGCTGGCGTCTGTACATAAAAATAATGAAATCGTAAGTAAGGTTTTGGCCGTTTTGGCTTCCCAACTATAGCGTTTGTTTTCTCTCCAATTCGCCGTTCGCCGTACAATTGGTATTTCCAATTTTACTTAGACACCTATATATACAGGGTGCTTGGTAATTTGACCTATTCCTTGAAATTGGTTATACTAGAGATCATTTCCAATGAATTAAGTCCTATCAACTAGGTGTCGAAAATGAATGGTGTCCGAGTTACGAAGGTTTTTATATTATTTTTCAAAATTTCAGACTAATAACCAAAAATAAATAATTTAAAAATAACTATTCCTCTCTAAGCACTTATTTATTATATTTCTGATCAATGATAGATGAGTGATCATTTATAAAAAAAATACGTGCCCTGAATTCCCATAATCTCAGAATTAAAAGGTTTTAAGTGGAAAGAAACCTTTTTTATTTTGTAAGTTTTGAAATATAGGCGTGTTTTACTTAAAAAAAATATATCATTTTCGACCCCTAGTTGATAGGCATTATTTGTTGGAAATGATCCCTAGTATAACCCCTTTAAGGCTGCGTATAAACCTGGACAAATTAGTGATTTTGCCCCCGCATCCCCGCACCTCAACTGTTTGCGCGACCGGCCGTCACCGGCCGCGAGCGCTATTTCTTAGCTCCCACGAGCGGTGTGGATCCGCGGTCATTAACCCGTGCACGTGCTAGTTTTCAATAATAAGTATAATGCATCTACGATGTAAAAAATTCAACCCAGTTGATAAAACGGTTTGTTCGCAATGGCATTTTTTTGCGTAATTGTGTTTGCATCTAATTTTTATATTTCAAAATCATACATTCATTTCGAAAGTCATACTTGCAAAGATAATGATAACGATGAAGATACAACGATACGTCGATACGACGATACGTCGATACAACGATACGTCGATACAACGATACGTCAATACACCGATACGTCGATACGGGGATACGTCGATACAACGATACGTCGATACGCCGATACGTCGATACGTCGATACGGGGATACGTCGATACGCCGATACGTCGATACGCCGATACGTCGATACGACGATACGTCGATACAACGATACGTCGATACAACGATACGTCGATACAACGATACGTCGATACAACGATACGTCGACACGCCGATACGTCGATACGTCGATACGGCGATACGACGATACGTCGATACAACGATACGTCGATACGCCGATACGTCGATACGCCGATACGTCGATACGACGATACGAGGATACGTCGATACGCCGATACGTCGATACGACGATACGAGGATACGGCAATACGTCGATACGACGATACGTCGATACGTCGATACGGGGATACAACGATACGTCGATACGGGGATACGTCGATAAAACGTACGTCGATACGCCGATACGTCGATACGCCGATACGTCGATACGACGATACGTCGATACAACGATACGTCGATACAACGATACGTCGACACGCCGATACGTCGATACGTCGATACGTCTATACGACGATACGTCGATACAACGATACGTCGATACGCCGATACGTCGATACGCCGATACGTCGATACGCCGATACGTCGATACGACGATACGTCGATACGGGGATACGACGATACGACGATACGGCAATACGTCAATACGACGATACGTCGATACGAGGATACGTCGATACGCCGATACGTCGATACGACGATACGTCGATACGAGGATACGACGATACGAGCATACGACGATACAACGATACGTCGATACAACGATACGTCGATACGCCGATACGTCGATACGCCGATACGTCGATACGACGATACGTCGATACGGGGATACGTCGATACAACGATACGTCAATACGCCGATACGTCGATACGTCGATACGGGGATACGTCGATACAACGATACGTCGATACGCCGATACGTCGATACGTCAATACGTCGATACGGGGATACGTCGATACAACGATACGTCGATACGACGATACGTCGATACGGGGATACAACGATACGTCGATACGCCGATACGTCGATACGACGATACGTCGATACGTCGATACGACGATACGTCGATACGACGATACGTCGATACGAGAATACGTCGATACGCCGATGGTGATGGTGAGATAAGGTTTTGTTAGTCTCCCAGAGGGGTAGGCAGCTAGGCAGAGACTACAGATTTCCATCTGCTACGATCCAGACACAACTCTTTCGCCTCTTCCACATCCATCAACCATATTTATTGTGATATTAAATTGTAAGCTAAAAAAAATACCTCAGACGAAAAACATAGCGATATTCATTAGTCCATTGAGACAACCTTTAGTTCAACATCTTTAATAAAACATGACCTTTCTACTTATTTTGTTAAGTGATGGCGTACCTTTGCATTACTTTCATCCACTGCTTTATTTTCACTCGTAAAACATTTTTATTCCATTTTTTACATTGGTTGCATTTATTTCCTATGTTTCAAATTACGAGATTTATTTAAATTACGAAACCGGGACGTCGAGAGCGCAAAAACGTAGCCCTCCCGTCTCAACGGAGCGATCACAACTGACCGACGGGTGAGTGACGAAACAAAGCATGGAACAAAAAGCGCGTGCGACCGAGATATCTTGTCGCCGCCTTGTCTCAGAATAAATCGACGTAAGCGCCAATTCTTAGATGTTAAATTAAATGAAAACGAAACAGAATTATTCAAAATCCCCGTGCAATTATACGGGGTCATTTGTTTTCTTATTTTTAATACAAATTTCAAGGCAAACTGTTTTAAGAAAGGTCCTTTAACACTCGAAAAACATGAAATATAGAGGTAACTTCGTAATTTTTTTCTATCGAGCGAACTTAAAGCTTTTGCGTTTTTGCTTCTGCACGAATATCAGCCCTATAGTCTATTATCTATATTATTTTTATTAAACCGATTGACCAAGTAACACAATGTTTTATGCTCATTTGAAATTGTGCATCTGACATTATACCGACCCTTAAAGGAATAGGTCGAATTACCAATCACCCTGTAGACAGTGCTATATAAAAGTTGTCTGCAAGTTTGATAGATCGTTTCACGTACAAATGGTGGTGAAAGCCCAGTGGATTAGTTCTTTTTGTATCTGTTGTTTTCTTGGTCCGGCACGTAATAAGCCATGTTAGGAGCATTTTGATGGATGGTCCTTATAGTAATGTAAAGGTCAAGAGGAATTAGGGAGATAAATATGATAAAAGAGTTTGTCAATGAAATTTGGTATTTTTTTCTATTGATTTCTTGTTCTGTTATCTTTATTTTTATTGGTAATATTCGTTACACGTCCAGATTATTATACAAATTGATATTAGAAGATAAGAATTTTAACGAAAAATCAAAATTATAATCATTATAGACCAAAATCAATGTTATAGACACAGAAACAGATTAAAACACAAAAAATAATTGAAAAAAAGTGCTTATTTAGTGATTATTAAAGTGAAAAAAGCAAATAGACCACAAATATGTCGTCGATGAATCTTTTCCAAATTAGAAGTTGTAGAGGTTCAGAAGCAAGAAAGCTAGTTTCAATTAAAGCCATGTATAGATTGGCATAACTTGGTGCTATCTATGGTGCCAAACATAACAATAGAAATACACAAAACACCAACACACAACCACGCCTCATTACCACTTACTTTCATGAAAGCCATAAACTTAAAAAACTCATCAGAGACTTTCAATCCATCCTAACACAAAACAATGATACAAAAGATCTTTTACCTTACAACGTTCAGATAAGCTATTAACAAAATCCCAACATTAAATCCATTCTCACCAAGACAAAGACACGACCATCCATTCTGTAACCGCTGGTTACAGGAAATGCAGAGCTGATGATAAAGGGAAAATGGATGAATTGACACGGGAGAATTGTGGGTGCACTGACCTGGTTGGAATGTTGGCGAGCCGACGAATGCGCTGACAATGTGCCGCGGGGTGTATTCCTTGTCGGGCTGATGATGACAGGGATGTGCAGAATGTCTTGGAGTAATACACAGCACTGATATGTTCACAAGACACGGTAAATACGCGAGATTGGTTGTGGCGTCCCGAATGTGTGTACACGTATATTTCGATCGACGGTTGCGGCGAAACAGAATGAGACCAGCGCCCGCGCGCGCCTCGACCGGCGCGCGGCGGGGGGGGGCTGCGACTCCTCTTGAGTTGAATCCAACGGCAGCCTGGCTATCTTGAACACAGGTCGTCGCAGATTTCCATGAGCTGTGTCCAGATCCACAACTCGGATCACTCCATCCTTGCCAGGTATCGTGCGGAGAATTCTCCCCAACTTCCATTGGAGCGGAGGCAGGTCATCCTCTTTGATGAGGACCAGTTCACCCACTTGAGGAGGGGAAGAAGGGGAGAGCCATTTGGAGCGGGTTTGCAGGGTATGGAGGTAGGATCTGGACCAGAGAGTCCAAAAGCGCTGAGAGAGCGCTTGAATGAGTTGAAACCGTTTAAGAGCAGATATGGGTCTGTCGTCAAAAGACTGCTCAGGTAGAGCGGTGAGTGGACGACCAATAATGAAATGTCCGGCCGTGAGAGGTTCAAAGTCCGTAGGGTCGGATGAAATTGGGCAGAGGGGTCTTGAGTTGAGTACAGCCTCAATTCGAGCCAAAAGAGTAGAGAATTCCTCAAAAGTGAGGTGCTGTTCACCTATCACGCGATAAAGTAGTTGCTTGGTGGATTTTACGTTTATTTCGTGCAGAGCGCCGAACCAAGGCCCTTTAGGCGGGTTCAGTAACCAAGTTATGTGCTGATTCGCGAGCTTGTGAGTGATTGCATCATTGTTTGACCTGAGGAAGTTCTGAACTTCAATGAGTTGATTCCTAGCACCTACATAGTTTGTGCCGCAGTCTGAGCGAATGAGAACCGGAGTACCGCGACGTGAGATAAAACGTTGCAATGCCGCAAAGAACGCTTCCGTTGAGAGTGCAGAGACTGGTTCCAAATGAACCGCCTTTGTTGCGAGGCAAACGAAAATACAAAAGTACGCTTTTATGAGTTTCGCGTTCCGCAACGTGCTGGATTTAACGAAGAAGTGGCCAGCAAAGTCCGTCGTGACGTGACTAAAAACTGGCTGAGGAGTAACTCTGTCTACTGGGAGATCAGCCATGAGCGGAGCCTTAGGTTGAGCGCGGCACCGGAAACATCTAATACATTTAAACACGCGGTGTCTAATAATACGACGAGCGGACAGAATCCAGTACTGCTGGCGTAATATGGCGTGTAATGTGTCAGCTCCAGGGTGGCAGTGTATTGTGTGATAGTGATCTATAATGAGATCTACGAGCGGACTTGAGCTGGGTAGAATGAGTGGGTGTTGAGCGTCATACCTAATTGACGCGTGAGAGAGACGACCACCGACTCTCAAGAGGCCGTCCTTTATGAAGGGCGAGAGACGCTGGAGCCGAACGGGACAAACCTTATCAGTCTGGATACGATTAATGTCTTCAGCAAACTCATTGTGCTGAACAGAGCGGACCCAGTGCAACAGAGCGTCCCTGCGTTCACTAGCTGTCAACGGACCAGAGCGCCGTGCATCTGGGCTGTGCCGACAATTGAATATGAACCTTTTAATACAAGCCGTCACTCCGACGAGCTTGTCAAGTGAGCTGTAGCGAGTGAGCAAGTCCAGATCGATATCTGGGACTGCTATGTGTGCTGGTACCTTTTTGGGCTTAAGGCCTGGGAGAGCATGATGGCCTAGAGCGGGTGGCATCGTGGGCCAAGTGCAGGTAGGTTCTTTGAGCCAACTGGGTGACCACCAAAGGTCATGAAGTGAGAGAGACTGGGCAGACATGCCTCTGCTTGCACAGTCAGCAGGGTTGAGGTTCGTGGGCACATGCCTCCACGTATGGCTAGTTGAAGTAGCTGTGATCTTAGCCACTCGATTGGCCTCGAAAGTCTGTAATCGGTGAGGTGGGGTATTGAGCCATGCCAACACTATTGTGCTATCTGACCAGCATGTGTGTGTTTGAATGGCTATATGAGCTGAAAGTTGGGCTGACACTCGAGTCATGAGCTGAGATAAAAGAGTCGCGGCTGACAACTCCAATTTCGGGATTGAGAGGCGAGTCTTAATGGGTGCGACCTTGGACTTGCCAATGATTAGGTGTACATTGACATGTCCAGTGGTATTGCGCTCATGAAGATAGATAACGGCACCAAAGCCAGCCTCTGATGCGTCCGCGAACCCGTGAAGTGAGTAAGTAGACGTGGGCTTACACTTACAAATGTGTCGCGGTAAACGGAGGTTTGAGAGCTGAGGAAGATCCTCTGAGATGTGTTGCCACTCTGTGTGGACTTCTTCAGAGATAGGCTCATCCCATCCTATTTTCAGGAGCCAAAGCTTCTGGAGAAGAATCTTTGCGCGGAAGATGACTGGAGTAACCCAGCCATTGGGGTCATAAAGAGACGCTACTGTACTGAGAATGGAGCGCTTTGTGACTTGAGCATGAGTGGGCAGAGAAATGCGATAAGTGAACTCATCAGTTTGAGGAATCCACTGTATTCCCAGAACCTTAATGGAATTAGAGTCGGGACTGAAGTCAAAGTCCTTGGGCATGTCGCACTGGTCATCTGGGAACCGTTCAAGGAGCTGAGGCGAGTTGGAGGTCCATTTACTGAGCTGGAAGCCACCTAGGGCGAGTAACTCGATCAGGTCGCTTTGGAGCGACTGAGCAGATTCCACAGAATCTGCACCTGAGAGAATGTCGTCCACAAATATTGATTTGCGGAGGATCTGAGCAGCGTGGGGGTAACGATGACCTTCGTCATCAGCCAATTGGAGTAAAGTGCGGATGGCATGGTATGGGCTGGACCTTAATCCATATGTGACGGTATTAAGGGCATACGTGAGCAGGGGCTGGTCGGGTGAAGACCGCCAGAGAATGAGTTGAAAAGGTCTTTGCTCTGGGTGAATGAGTATATTTCTGAACATCATTCGGATGTCTGTGCTGAAAACTTGTGAGTGGATCCTGAAGGACATGATAATGTCAACAATATCTTGTTGAAGAGCTGGACCTGTATGGAGACAATCATTTAAATTGACGCCGTTTGAGCTTTTACAACTTCCGTCAAACACGCAGCGTAACTTTTCTGACCCTGGCTTGAATATGCCATGATGTGGGATATAGAAATGGGATTTATGAGCAAAGGTATTGGGGTGACACGGCGACATATGTCCCAATTTTATGTAATCTGACATAAACTCTACGTATTTCGAGCGGAAGGGCGGGTTCGCTAGCAGCTTCTTCTCCAAATTGAGAAACCTGCGTAGCGCAATAGCGTGAGTGGAACCTAATGTCGGCGCGTTGTGCAGAAAGGGCAGTGTAACCACATATTGACCTGATGGTTCACGAGTAGTTGTGGTGCGGAAAATGTCCTCACACTGATCCTCTAATGGGCTGGTATGCTTGTAGGTTTGGGGTTCCTCGGATTCCCAAAACCTCTCAAGACTTTTGTGAATGTCATGAGTGGAATGCTCTGAGTCCGTGTGAGAGCCGACAATGTGAACTGAGTTGACCTGATTCGTGGGTGAGGTATGTAAACTTTCGAAAGGTCCAATCAATGTAAAATCAAATATCGTGCCGAAGGCTATAGGCTTGCCAGGGCCGAGCGAAACCTTGGTTCCGTCTAACACTTGACCAAGAACGTCAGATCCTAGTATTAGATCAACCGGAGCTGGTGTGTGATATTCTCGATCAGCAAGAGGAATCGGTGGGTGACCTGTTAACTGAGCGAGATCTGGAACCTTTTCCAACGGTAGGTACCCAGTTACGTTCTTCAATATATGGGCTGTGGCCGTGATCATAGGTGTGTCACGGTGAGTAGGTCGGCATACAATTGTGATTGATGCCTTTGAGTCTTGTGTGTGCTGATTTCCAACTCCTGCGATTTTTAGAGATGTATGTTTTAATGGTAAATTTAAAATTGTGGCCATGCGCTGAGAACAAAGAGTCAACATACTTCCACAGTCTAACAGGGCTCGTGCTGAGTGAAATTGACCATGTACGTCTGCTATTTTAAGTGAGACGGTTGGCAACAAAATTGGTGTGTTAGTGACGTTCACTACACGTTGTGCGGAGTTACAGGAATCTTCTGTTGGAGTTGAAGTCATTGAGTGAAAATGAACTGAGTGTGTATGTGATGAGTGAATGTGTGATGAGTGTGCTGAGTGCTGGTCGTCCTCGCCTTCATAGTGCTCTGTTATTGTAGGTAGTCACTGTTGACTACCTACCCGAGACCTACTTGGCGATCGCGATTGAGTGGGCGAGTTGGGATGGGACGTATATGCCTGTGTAGCATGTGCCGAACGGTACTGAGGCTCATGCGCTGAGCGCTGTCTGGGCTGCTCACGTAGAGACGGAGGCAGCAAATGAGCAGATGAGCGTGTCGGAGACATGGCCCCATGGCGATGCAGTGAAGTATGGTGGTCAGACCGCCCACACTCCTTGCATGCACGTGTAGACCTGCACTCGTTCTCATAATGAGGACCCAAACAGCGTCGGCACCGGTTGCGTGAGTTCACAAAGTCCCACCGACCTTGAACTGGCTGGTTGTTGAACTCTGGGCAGGCGATGAGTTTGTGTCCCCTATTCCTGCAGTATGGGCATGGCATACCACCAGTAGGGGAAGAAGGTTGAGCCGAATAATTCTGTCGGCGAGTGGGTGATGGGGATGATCGAATAGGACGGGGGGAGCGATTGTCCTGCCGAGGAGCTATGGGGCGGAACTCTTGATGAGCCTGGTAGGGCTGACGTGGAGTACCTCGAGTGGGCTGAAGCAGCTTATTGAGCTGAGCGAGCCTTTCTGACGGGCCGAGCCGTGATGAAGAAGGAGCCTCCTGTGACGCAAGGGACGAAGACTCATTCTCTTTGCAGCGTGCGTGCTCTTCCAAGAACTCAATGAGGTTAGCCAGAGTGGGCAGAGTTGGCTGAGATCCGTGCTTCCGTTCGAAGAGAGTACGGAGCTCACCTTGGAGTTTTCGTACCACTATAGATACGAAGACATAATCTGACTCCTTCATGGGCAGATCTAAATTTAAAAGAGCGCTTTGCGCTGATACGAGCGGTGTTAAAAATAAAGCGCGGACATTTGAACGAGCGTCAATTTGTGGGAGCCCTAGAATTATATCCACAAATCGATCTATGAGAACACGACGGTTCTCATAGCGCCTGGTGAGAATTTCCATTGCCACGGCATAATTTTCATTAGTGGGCTGAAGGTGAGACACCATGCTGAGTGCTTCACCTGTAAGAGAGCCGAGCAGATAATGATGCTTGACGGCATCAGAAACAGTAGCCATTTCTCCAATGAGGCTCCGGAAGATGGCTATGAAAGAAGGCCAATCTTCTATTTTGGACGAAAATTTGGGCATTGAGATTTTGGGCAAGACCGTCGACGATAGGCTTGAGGTACTTGGGCTGGATGGAGAGGCTGTGACGGGAAGCGCTGATGCCACACTCAACCGCTGGGATGCTACTACGACCTCCTCATAGTCATTTATCGCCGTCTGATAACTCATCGTATAAGCGGCCTCAGTATCTTTGAGCAGATCCTCGTCCTCAAGAATGTCGTAATACACATCCTCCAGTTTCTTCCGGTACGCCTCTAGTCTAAGATACCGTCCCGTAAAATCTTCGACACAGTACTTAGTTCTGTCGCCCGCTACGACAGCTACGCCTATTTCCTTCAAGTTGGCAATAGCCTTAACTGCTTCGCGAAATATGGCCGCTTGCTTCTTTGAAGGCATTTTAGTGTTGAAAATGAGTTATTAAAACTTGAGCGTTACTAACTCTAACGTGCGGATAACTTGCAACTTGCGCGGGCCGAAGTAACAAAAACTATGTTCAAACGGAACACGGAAAATAAACACGACAGAGAAAAAAAAAAATTTTTTTTTTTTTAAACAACCTGTATATGAGCTGATAAACCAACGTGGAACACCCTATATGTGTACCATAAACAATAAAAGGCAGACAATAACAGGATAAAACTGTTCGGAAAACTTTTACCGTAACACAAGATTACCGTAACATAAAATATCAAAAAGGGTTGATGACCTTGTTCACTCCTATGTTATTATGCTATTCTATTTATATAATAAAATACCTATCTACTGCCTCGAACTCATAAACAACAAAGAATGCGTTTACCTAGCCGAAATCGGATCTAAATGAGCGGACAATCCAATGATGCAGATCAAGCATTGGTAACGTAATAATACGTAAACGTAAACGTTCGTTACGTAATAACTTATGTATACGTGGGTTTTACGTATGTGCGTAACTTACGTAAATGCACGAAATAAAGCAAATTTATACTCGCACCGAAAAAATATCTCGCAAGATACCTAAACTATCTTTGACAGTGGGGAAATTACCCACTCCGCGGGTAAAAATTGGGTAAATTGGGTCGGGTCGGGTCAATTTGGGTTTAATAAAGAAATATAGTGGACTGTATTAAACAATTGAGCTGAATGGATGGGCTGGTTCTATACCGATAAATGGAATGTTCTAGGCGGCGGTTCTAATTACCTACCCGCAATAGGTATTCGAGACCACAAAATATTTTTTGCCGGGAAAGGGGGCAAAATATTTAACCGGGTGAAAATGGACTGTAAATCGACGGGGGCTGGTTCAAACAAAGTTACGGGCCGGCGAGGGGGAGACGGGGGGTGATATAAACCAAAAATTTTCCGCTCGACGGACCAAAATTTTTCTTGTATTGAAAATGGACTGTAGTAAATAGAAGGGGGGGGCTGGTTCTAACGGTTCGAAGGGCCAAAAATGTAACCGCTGGTTACAGGAAATGCAGAGCTGATGATAAAGGGAAAATGGATGAATTGACACGGGAGAATTGTGGGTGCACTGACCTGGTTGGAATGTTGGCGAGCCGACGAATGCGCTGACAATGTGCCGCGGGGTGTATTCCTTGTCGGGCTGATGATGACAGGGATGTGCAGAATGTCTTGGAGTAATACACAGCACTGATATGTTCACAAGACACGGTAAATACGCGAGATTGGTTGTGGCGTCGCGAATGTGTGTACACGTATATTTCGATCGACGGTTGCGGCGAAACAGAATGAGACCAGCGCCCGCGCGCGCCTCGACCGGCACGCGGCGGGGGGGGGGGGGGTGGTCGTTCGCGCGTGCGCGCGCGAATCACACGTCATGCTGCGCGTGAACACATTCAAAATACAACTACATCACCTGGCACAGCACCATGCCGACGGCCACGCTGCAAAACGTGCGCAATCATCATCAACACTGACACTAACAGTCACCACACATCAAATAACTATCACGCCCAACCCAATAGCTCCTGTAAAACATCAAACTGTATCTACCTTCTGGAATGTAAACACTGTCCCGCTTTTTAAATCGAGGAAACACAAAACAATTTTCACATCAGACTTAACCAACACAGACACACATCGGACTCCATTACAAACAACACACTCCCATCCCATCGTACAAACTACTTCACAACAAAACATTCAATAACCACTTCACCACACGGATGATTAAATCTTTTTCTCCACCACCCACAGACATCCAACTCAGAACATGGGAGGAATCCTATATTTGGTCGCTTGGTGCCCATTACGGTCCGGGTCTCAACAAGCAGAGATAAATAATTATCTACCCATCTCCACACAACACAAACAAGGAGAACATCAATTTCAAAACCTACCTACTTAGTTTTTTTTTTCTTATCTTGTGTTTCAATCATTCCTTTCATTCTGCCATTTTATGACGTTTAACTATTTTAGTATATTAGGTATATATTTTTTATTATTAAGTTCCACTAATGCCGACAAGAAGTTGAAATATATCTGGAATGAATTATAATAAAGTATTTTTATAAGAATATATAAATATATATAATATAAACTAAACGAAAAACAAATAAGATTTTTAAATATTAATTTATTTCATTTTATTTCGAGAATTCGTTATAACCATAAATATGTAATAAAATATGTATGTAACGTTTTGGTTTTTCTTTGTAAATATTGATATACTATAAATAATGTAACATAAAAATAAATAAAGGCAAGATATATTTTAAAGCCTCTTGGGATTTTTTAATTTACAAAAAACGTCTTTTTTAAAAAGACTCGACTAAATTTCCGTGTAGGCGAACGGGAAGAAGGTTTTTGAAAAGATAATAATTTATAAATCAAATATCTGGTACAAGACTAACTTTTGTTTACAAATATTAAGCGAATTGAATGAAACTTCAGGATAAAGCACGATTATTGCAAAACGGCAAACTCAATATCGGCTATCCCGATCAAAAATAGTTATTGAATTGAGCCGTTTTCCAATAATCAAGTATTAAACAATTCTGACTAATTATGTATACTAATTATGTGAAATTGTGGTGTCCAGGTATTAGGGCAACACGTGCAGTGCTGCGTCGATCAGCGGGTCGTATACCTATCTATCTACCTACCTATCTATCTATCTATCTATCTACGATATCTATCATTAATTCCCTGTCTCGTGCTATATAAACCGGAATGGAGACCTAATCTGCTAGAAAGTCCATTTTACTCCGAAACAGAATACACAAAACTAATCCTAGGTAACTAAGTGCTTGATCGTAGTTTTAGTTGGTGAATCCGAAAACGGCTTTTGCCGTAAGGGGTTTTCTTTTATTACGTAAGACCGCCCCTTGCAGAAAACTATGACGAATCTAAGTTAAATGTCAAGATAAAGTGAAAAACAAGCTTAAATCGCGAAAAAATAATCAGAAAAAAAGTTGAATGCCTACTTGCATGTGGTAGAGCTGATGTCGGGCTTGACTGTGGAGGTACCACCATCTTACTTGGAGACACCCTCGAAGTAATTCGGGGAGAGTAAGAAGACAGCTCACAGGCAAAAAACCAAGAGGCCCACCATGCCTGGGACCGATGGATGGCGGTATATCCATCCCTAATAGCCGGGCCTTATATGGAACAGACTGGTGCGAGGGTTCCGGCATTGCGCTCACCAACCCGCCTGCCCAGCGTGTGTGAGTATGGGCAATTCTTCCAGGATGACCGCCGGGAGTGGCACAGTCCTGGAAAGGCTTGGACGAACTAGGCTGATGGATGGATTGGATGGATGGACTACTTGACCAAAATGTATGAAATAAGTGATTTCGTTCTTGCGATTTCAGAGTAGAACGCCCCGTTTTAAGAAAAAAGGTTATCATCTTATCACTCTGTATATGATTTAGTTCATTATTTCAAAGCCGAAAGCAAGTAAAATGGGCTAACTGAGCAGAGTTTCTTGTTTTGAGCTTTGGTCTTAATGATGTCTTGTCGTATTCGTAACGTATCCATTATCTGTAATGAAGGTTAGACTTATAAGAGTGAAGGCAGTGGCGCGGACAAACTTAGGACAATTAGTAGATACAATTGTAATAACTTATTAATGTGTATGTTAATTAATAAATGGTTAATACTAACAAAAAATATGTATGTATCTCTATTTTAGTTTAATATTACGTATTTGTATATAAATTATATATTATATTGATTTTATTATATTGTAGAGCAAAGCGATTCCTTTTTTTTATAAATTTTCAAGGTCCCTGAAATATAAGTATCGAGGGAAACATAGTTAATAATAATAATAAAAAAACTTATAAAGTTCGACTTATTCTTTGTAAAACTTAGCAGAAATATTTTTATAATACAGAGCAGGAACGCCTAAAATTAAACCAAAAATAAATTTTGGGTGGGAAGCCTTACTAAGAAACTTCACATCATGCAAATTGTTCACAGTTTATAAGAAAACAAAATTTAAGTTTAAAATCAAACAATTTGTTCTCCTGTAAATTTTTCCAACACCTGGTTAGGTACTTGTTTTCAACAAAGAGCAGCCGAGTTACTTATACATAAGAGGTGAGAAAAGGACCGGAACTGTAAAGCTTCAAAGTCCAGCTTAAATAAAAGAAAGGAAACCCCAAAAAACCTTTGGAACCATTCACGAAAATGATTACTCAACGCAACACATTACATCCTTAGAAGCTTTTCAAGTAATTTTAATTAAGCGGGGCCCGGCGAAAAAGTTTAAAAGAATCTCTGAATTAATGAGGTGCTCAAAATTCTACTTTACTTCGCACTAAAATTTGAGAGTTCCCCCGGGCCCGTTTAGTGGTCGCACCAGGCCAATTTTACATTTTCAGTCATCATAGTTGTTATTCAAATGAAATAAGAATCAAAATGCAACACTTGAAAGTAACCTTTTATCTTTGTACATCAAGCCTAAATAAGTTGCCTTATTAACGCCCAGTTTTACCTGACCTCTGGGATACCATCAGCTCGGGTATTTCTTTCTTGAAAGTGGTTTTATCAAAGGAGGGAAGGGAGGTCTTATTATCTGGTTATAGCATACTGAAACGAACGGACTACTAAATGTGAGGAAAAACTTCAATTAGTGCTTTTAGCTAGTACGGGCAGACGTGTCGTCGGTAGTTAGACAAAAATATGGAGCTTCTGCCTTCGGATACTACGAACCTATCTATTGTTAATGAATACTTATCCTGAAACAGCTATCTACAACGCAAGTAACTACTTAACCGGTCTTATGTGAGTAAAAAAATATAACATAAAAATTCATGTTATATTGCTATATAGTAGAAAATTCAAGTATGCTATAGTGAGTTTGCTTGGGAAACCTTTGAATTTTACATTTGTACAAATGTTAAATTCAAAGGTATCGCGATAGATTTAAAGTGCGTTGTAGCATTGCGACATGCACTTTCGTGCGTCATTAAAGTTACGCTTAGTCAGTAAGTTAGAATTAAGGTATTTTTGTACTAATTAAATATATTCATTCATTATACGACCATCAACCAAACAACATGTTTCCTTTAACTTGTTCCTGACATCAGTAGGTACACCTACACGTATGCCCACAGCGTCATTTAAAAAATTATAGGTCATTAATTTGAGTAGTTTACGATCAGGTGAATTGTAAAAAAATGCATACATCTGAAAAATCACCTTTTATAATTAAATAAAGATTGCATTATTGAGTATGGGCAATTCTTCCAAGATGACCGCCGGCAGTGGCAAAGTACTGGAAAGGCTTATGTCCAGCTGTGGACGAACTAGGTTGATGGATGGATGGAAAGATTTCATTAGCATTGCATGTATGGTTGATATAGACTTTCTACTTTAAATTTTGTTCGTAGCTTCTAAAACACTGAAACACTGATGATGAATGAAAGTAGAGTGACGAAAGATATTTATGGTGCACAAATGGAAGATGAATCGAGACCGTCAGCGCAAAAGTGGCCTAAACCACAATGTTTCATATTCGTATTTATCGATTGCAATTAATTTAAAACATAATAATTTTTTATGCAAAACCGGCCTATGTTATCCATGGCTTGTTGACATACTGAAGAAGGGTAAATTCAAAAACACCCGGAATAGAAGAGTTTGTATGAATAGATTGATGGGTGTGGAAGAAGTGAAAGAGGTAGGTATGTCAGGTAGCAGATGGAAATCTGAAGTCTCTACCTACCTCTCTGGGAGACAGGCGTTAGTATATGTATTTTTTTTTTTAGTAAATACTAAGGTTGCTCACATAAAGGTGGCAATGTAATAATGTTAAAACCGATTGTTATGCTAAAACGCAATTCAGGAGGCAATTTTCAAAAGTGGTCATCTCCAAAATCTGAAAAATGTGTTTTTTAAACTAAAATTCACTTAGAGAATTTGGTGATGAACCTGCGTTTGAAAATTAGTTTTCTCTTAGTTAGTTTAAATCAGGGATGGGCAAACTACGGCCCGCGGGCCATCTCCGGCCCAGGAACGGTTACAATCCGGCCCGCGACCACCGACCACTTAAATAGTGCACTTGGTTACACGAATAAATCTTTGTTCCTATCTTATAGATTACCTGCAATTTCCCTATTTCATAGTGTACTTAATTTGAATTGAAGTTCATATCATTTAATTTTGCAAAAATAAGAGATTTTTTTATGTTGTTGAAATCACCAAGTCAATAAATAACTTTATTTCGGAAAATATGTATTAGTATTTTAATTAGAATAAACAATTAATTAATTAAAGCCAAAACCTGCCCCCCTCATAGATACTGTTTGTAAATATTGACACCCATTGGAAAAAGTTTGCCCATCCCTGGTTTAAATCAAACGAACTTTTAAAAATTGCCCCTTTATAAAAACTGCAGTGAATAAATGACAACTGTGGTTACAAAAGTGTCTGTAATTACTCTAAAATTACTTATGTGATTTGACCACTTTTGAAAATTACCTCCTTAATTTCGTACGGAGCTTTTAGAACACTCAATTTCTTTGTAACAAACATCTAACGGCTAGGCGCAATAAATACAAAACTGGTACATATATGTTTTCCATTGTCTGAACGCGTTAATAGAGCGGCTCCCCATTTATTTTGTTCGATGTTAAGTCAATTTCACGGTACGCTATGGGGCAAAACATGTAACATTTTCGCCTCGAATTACGTTCGTTTCCTGTCTGTTATTGTAAACAAGTACAGACAGGCACACTTATAAATATAGCGAATTACGCACGAGTAATTTTCTTTAACCCTTCGTTGCCCGAAGGACATGAAAATGCCCTTGGATTTTCATTATCTCCCACACGGCTTGCACACTGTAATGTAATGGTTGGGAGATTCTCGTTACTAGTTATAGTAAAATAGTTATCTCAATTTTCCAGACTCACGTCCAATCATTTATAATACGAAACTGTTTATCTGAGATAAAAGTCGAAATCATATTGTTACTATATTATCCAATTAGGTATATGAAACTTCAAAAATACGAGCATTTCTACGCATATTCTTTATTGTACACATAGACATCATAATAGTAGTTTATGCTACAAGGGCGCAAAGGAATAAATTACGAGGACGATTTAAAACACGAGCGTAGCGATTTTTCAATGCATAGTGTGAGGAAATGAAAACAAATATAATCTTGTGAACTTTAAATTATAATTGGCTCAAAGGGACTGTATCCAGAGCCGTTAAACAGTGGAAGAAAAAGTATAACGTCTATGGTACACAGGAAAGGCTGCAGGTTAGCCAACCATTGTAAATAAATTAAAAAAATTAATAATAATAAAGCCCTAGGGCAAAATAATCGACTTTCTGTTCGGTTTTGATGCATAAAAAGTGGGCCTTTTCAAACACATGCATTGAAAAAACAATTAACATTATATCCATCATCCATCAGGGCATCAGCCTAGTTCGTCAACTGCTAGACATAAGCCTTTCTAGGACTTTGCCACACCCGGCGGTCATCCTGGAAGAATTGCCCATACTCACACACGCTGGGCAGGCGGGTTGGTGAGCGCGGTGCCGGAACCCTCGCACCAGTGACGCCACTGCCCGTCACCAGTCTGTTCCATATAAGGGCCGGCTATTAGGGATGGATATACAACCATCCATCGGTCCCACGCATGGTGGGCCTCCTGGTTTTTTGCCTGTGAGCTGTCCTTTTTACTCTCCCCAGAATTACTTCGAGGGGGTCTCCAAGTAATATTATAACATTTTATTAATAACAAGTTAAATCTAAATAATCGTAATAATTCTAAATACTAAACTATCCTAAAAATATAAAATAAATGTAAAATTTTACAAATAAATAGCTTCAACCAAAACTGCTCCACGGCAAGGTGCCCAGTATGCTGGGGAAATTCCCACGCTGTTCGCTAAACTTAAAACGCTGTCCGAGGAATGTGCCAGCCCGTGGATCACCCGTGACCAGGCGCGTAGATTTTTTTTTAAAACACCTTACGCGCTTCGGGACCACACGAACCCAACGTTTCCACCCCAAACGGTGCAATTAATTAATTGTTCCCCAAAACAGCATACCTGAGCCGCTTGAAGTCTTCAGCGGCGGCCACCACCGAGCCAGCGGCGGCTTTGATTAAATTTAATTATTAATAATAGATAGATAGATAGATAAAACATTTATTCACTATTACAATACGTACACAATTCACATTCAACACAATTAAATATTTACATTAGCAATAACAGACACGGAACAAGTTTTAACAATAATAATAATGAGACAGATACATAATTATGAAGATATTACAATATATATAATAAGTAAACATACACAAACGTTTACTTAATAGTAGTTTATGCTACAAGGGCGAAAAGGAACACATTACGAGGACGATTTAATTTTAAACGTAACCGAGTAATTTATTGCTCTTACGCCCGTGTATCAAACTACGTTTTTCAATGCATAGTGTGAAGAAATAAAACAAATATAATCAAAGAAAACAATTTAATTATTAATATTGAAATTTACATTGTTACAATTTTGCAAGTTAATGATTAGCTCAAAAGGATTGTAACCAGAGCCGTTAAACAGTGGAAAAAGAAGTATAACATTTATGGTACACAGGAAAGGTTGCAAGTTAATTTTTCGTAAATACGTTTCTCGTAAAAAAAAAAAAAATAATAAAGCCCTAGGGCAAAATAATCGACTTTCTGTTCGGTTTTGATGCATAAAAAGTTGCAATAAAAAAATTTTTTTTTAATTTGTATAAATTTTTCATTTCTATCATCATTGTACGAATCAGTATGAACATAATTTTTTATGATATTGATTTTATTGATTGATTTTATATATTTGATGAATGATCAGGTGATTCAGATTTAATAATTATTTGCAATAAACATGGTACAATTTAGGTTTTATTTAAAAGCTGCTGTCTATTTAGACCTGTATAATTTCAGCCTTAGAGATCTTTAATATTTTTTGCGAAAAGGTATACTTGTAAAAGTACGGGACGTACTTGACCTCTCTAATTTGAATTGCTAAAATGACAATTAAAATTGCTACATTCATTTCACTTGGAATATCTACGCTCACTTGACCGTTTTGATTAAAATGAATTCAAATAACGAATATTTGTCTGATATTCTAAAACTTTGAATTTCCAATTTACAGAAACCAATGGAAACTTTGCGATGGCAGCATACACAGTAAATAGGTAATAAGGTTGTGTTGAATAACTATTGAGTGAATTTTGAATTTAAGTGTTCTGTTTCGATTAATTACAAAAAGGCGGGTTTTTCACAATCCGGCAGATAAACCGCTCTTAACTCAGAAACTGTATGCATTATACTCGTAAAATAATTTTATAAAACTATTGAAATATGAGCAACCAAAATATTTATTTTAGTTTAGTGTCCACAGATATTAGGGGGCGTGGCGCTTGCGAACGCATAAGGCCAAAAATAGGACTCATGCGAGACCCAATGTCAATAGAGATGTCACAAAATAACCACTCGCATAACTAGCGAAAACAGGCGCACGCGCTCGTAGACGCGTACGTACGACGATTTCAGAGGACTCGGATGAATGCCAATACGAAATTCTGCCGTACGCGTCTATGCATGTGTGCGTCTGTTTTCGTCGATTCGGCCTTCTGGTAGTATCATCTATTTTGTGGAGATGTGATGTTTTATGTTGTCCGTGGCTACAGGTTGATGCGCGCCGCCTTTTTTTATCATGTATACTTATATGTATGTTTATTTTCAGTGTGCGAGAGAATTATGAGTAAGTTTGTCCAATGTCCAACATAGATTAAGGCGATTATACTTATTGGTGACCTTTAGTGTGTGCGTCTCTCTCTCACACGACTCGTTCCGCACTGATCTCTCTGTCATTCGGGAGGAATCAAGCTGTGAACGAACTCAAATATACCATTTGAACCCTTTAATTCAATATTTAGTTTATCAAAGTGACTTTATTTCTTTCACACAAAATTATAAAAATATCGTCAAATGTAAAAAAAACACAAACTTTATAAGAAAAAATACAATTTTATTTTATTTTTCCAAAACTTATGTTGCGAAGACTTGTGAGTAACAAAATAACAACAAAATTTGTGAAAGAAATAACTAACCCCTCTTCACCAACGCTGAATTGAGTGATCTCTTAAGTAATCCTTTTATTAAAGGCTCCTTATTTAGGACCCTTTCAGAATAAGCCTGCAAATTAAGGCTGTAAATATTGTATTGATCGATTACATAATGCCTTCGTAGAATCCTGTGAAAAGAAAACCAGAGAAAAACAAAACAGCCTAAAATAAACCTAATTTCTAAACGAAGATTTTAATAAAAATACCAGACGGGCTGGTAAATTGAATGACGCCTTTGTTCAATTTAAGAGTACAAAGAAAAATAAAATAATGTAAGCTGTTTGTCACAAAAGAGCTGGCTTACAAATATTATATCTGAAATATTCACTGATCCGTATTTGTGTAATATTCCGACAGCAAAATCAGAGAAAAAAAAACCGGTCAAGTGCAAGTCAGACTAGGGTTCGGTAATTCGACATTTTAGATAGGGGGCCCACAACGAGTATCCCGTTGGATAGTTATCAAGCAGCAAGTCACCATCTGCCATACTTAAATTTGTGAGAGATTTTCGAGGCATAATTATGTCCGTTATATATAGCCCTGTCCATAGCCCTGTTATCCGGCCCATTTAGCATCCCATCCTCATAGCCCACTCCAAGTCGCTTCCTTCCCGGCAATAGTTTGGCAACTGTGGGGGACTGTCCGTTAGTGTATCTCAATGATACATTGAGGGAGAGGCCTCCATGGATGCAGCCATCTCACATTTAGATTAAATGGTACTAAAGGCCTCTTCAATGTTGGCTTCGGCCCCATGAATGCCTTTCAAATGACCGGGTCCCTATGGGCCCGTGACTGAAAAGTGTACCTACATAATAATAATAATAAACACTTTATTGCACACAAAAAGACAGATAAATACAGATTATAATTAATTAATAGAAATTTCTTCCAGTCAAAAGATTGAGATGCCAGCGTTCTATCGCCAGAGCTATAGTAAATGTTACTGAATAACAGAAAAGGATATATATGCAGAAGTTATTAACAAGTCTATCAGGTAGGTCTTAACATATGAAATTGCCGAAATTTTCTTACAGATTCATGAGTTCATAATTACTGTAATCCAATAGCTATTTTTAATTATTTGCTTTTTGTTTGAAAGACAATTTCAAGGTTTTACATCTACATGTTCAATTTTGTTTTTATTTTCAGTTTGATTATAAAAATTAAATCTCCAAATGCAGTTCATCCTAAATGCCATCCATTTCCATGATAAGATTCGTAATAATTGTGTACAGCTGACACTTTTCAAAATTAAATTAATTTTGCTGTTAGCTTAATATTGTCTCATTCATCCACAAAAGAAATTACAATTTTGGATTTGTCATTCCTAAAAAAAATAAAAAAAATTATTACTGAAAATTCAGTTTCCTTCAAATTCTCTATAGAAAACGGCAATTTCGTATGTAAAGACTTTATATGTACCACTTATTTATATATCAGTAATCAGTAATCAGTAATTATTTATTTACCATAATTATAACGCAGTTTGTTACATGGCAGGTCAACAATATCATAATAATGTTCTACAAATACTAATCTAAAAACAATAATATCACATTGATATTAATATCTTAACAAATAACATTCTTAACCTAAATTAAAATAAAGTACAATAAAATAAAATATAAATTTCTTATAAATGTCAAATTGAATATAAATAATTAAGTCAAATCATATTGAAAATGAACATTTTGTAAGTTTCTCATTCATAAATTCATTTATAGTATAAAATGGATTACATTCGAAAAAATATTTAATCTTTGTTTTAAATTTAATAATGTTAATTTGGTTAGTTCTATAGGCAATTTGTTATACATTATTATTTTATTTTTTATTCCTTGCTTTTCTGTTTTTGTGAGTCGTATCCTTGGTAAAGATAATTTTTCTTTATTCCGCGTATTAAAATTATGTACATCCATTCTTTTCGGAAGATAATTTTTCTCGTTATGAATTTCAATTAATGAGCTATACAGATAAAGCGATAAGACGGTCATTATCTTATTTGATTTGAAATACTTTCGTGTTGATGTGCGCCTATGAAGTATAGGTACATACATATGTATAAAAACAAGTTTTGATTTGTCATTTTGACTGTACCTCAGTAGCATATTTTATCTGTAATCTTGACTGTACCTTAGTGACATATTTTACCCAACCGAGAGCGTGGCACAAATTATTCTAAATGAAGAGTACAGGGAAAGAACAAGGAATGTCACATCGTAAGGAAGGGCTAAAATAAATGAGTAAACAAAAAAAAAAATTTTGTCGTTTTCTTTCCGCTATGGAAAAGGCTAAAGGCTTAAGCCCATACTGCCTGGTCTTATTTTAATTTCTTTTCTTCTCTGTGTTTGCATATCCTCTCTTGAGGATCATCTGAAGGAACTGGTCCTGTCGAAATCGCTGTCCTGTCAGTTCGTGCTAAAGTGATAGACCCATAACACGAACAAAATGTTGGGTTAGAAAAAACACATGAAAAGACACGGCCTGCACTTTTGTTACATTGAACGACACACTACAATGGTTACGGCGATTTTAATTCACAATATTCTACCACAATTGTTGATCAAAGCACCCAAAATGCAATATTTTTTCAATAAAACAAAAAAGCGACGCCATCACATCGTCGCGCCTTTTTCCAACCTTTTTTTTTGTTTTTTAAAAGGCGAAGTAACTCCTTAAACCAGAGTTTAGCGAAAATGACAATACAATCTTATTTTTACGAGGTGAAAAAAAAAAAACATATTCAAATTATTCCCACATTTATTTAAGCCCGAAAATAAAAAATCTATCTAAGTTATTTACACATTTATTCTAGCCCTTCCTTACGATGTGACATTCCTTGTTCTTTCCCTGTAACCTTCAAATAGGGAAGTACAGTGGCGGATTTGCCCTAAGGCTCAGTAGGCCCGGGCCTAGGGCGCCCAGATATTAGGGGCGGCCAATCGTGGCTAAAAATACATTGATTATAACAAGAAACTACTCAAAGTAATTTTTGCTATGTTTTTAAATATTTTATTTTATTTTATTATTAACCTGACGAAACTAAGCGCGTCAGAAATCAAAAAAAAGGTCAAAGCATTACATAAGGTGTATTGTACTGACTTAGAAGACAATTTCTTAGAATAATGTCTCCATTTTCGTGCTTACTGAAATATAAAAAACCGGTCAAACTCACATTCCATAATTTTAATTTTGTCATTTTGTTTTCGTGTATTTCTCAACCGCTATATTTTTCCTGTAATCTTTACGTAAGCAGATATTAACATCATTTTTGACATATTTTTCGGTCCACCAGTTTTTCAGAAATGGGGGGGACATATATTTTTTTGTGAATTTCTCGAAATAGATGCAAGTAAATATAGCCAAGCTATATATTTTAATTGCAATTTGATACCCATGTGACTTGTATTCTATATACGACATGAGCATAATTAAATTTCGGAATATATTTCGATAAAAGTTGACAAGTAAATTCATATGTATTACCTAAATGATGGGAGCTAAGAAAGGGGCGGCTGGTACTACATGGCCTAGGGCGGCCAAGACTGCAAATCCGCCACTTGGAAAGTAGTTTCAATAGATCTATTTCAGCACTGTTTACCTGCGAAACCTTGTGATCTTCGGACTCTGGCAGTGTCACGGGATGTTTACGTTTCGCCTGCTAGCTTTACGGATCGGTTTCTAGCAAATACGTTTACCTTGCCGATAGGAAGGAAGACTAATTGAGTTTAACCACAGAATAGACCGTTTGCTCTCTGAGTTGTTCTGGTTTTCGCTCGGCTGGCTTTAATACAACAGAGCACTTTTCTTTTATTTAGGTTTATAGCTTCCACTGAATAAATAGGATTTTAAAGCAAAAGTGAAATTAATATTAGTAGTTTGGTAGTTTAAATCATTTTACATTGCGTTCAGTAACTTGGAAACTTGGAGTTTTGAGAAAAATACCTATGAGATATTGTTAATATCTTGAAAATCACCGATTATTTTCCTAATTCTCAAAGACAAATAGAAAAAATATTTGTTTCCCATAGCACAAAGTAATACAGTGTGGGTAAACTAATAAAACAGTATTAGAAAACAGTACAGTATTAAACTACACTAAATGTTACACATACAGTAGAAATTATACTTGAGCATAGTTTTAGCAAAAAAATAATGGTTGACCCCACACTAAGTTGGACTTATCCTGGGGGTCTAGTTCAAGGTTACAAATATTATGACTTTATAAATGGGAATGCTATGCTTTTGCTCATTATTTAAGGCGATATGTAAAAAAATAGAGGTACTTCTTTTTTGTGTATTTCGTGAATTACACGGAAAATTTTAATAAACTTCTGGTATATGCATTTTGACTATATAATCTTGGGTTTTGAAATTGGAAAACATGTTTGGATACATTTTCCTCGATAGAAATAATTGTTGAAATGAGGTCTTTAAACACATTTTTTCTCCTCGTTTGACGAATATTAAGGCGCTTGATCCTTCAAATACAGCCAGATGGGTACTTTCTAAAGCCTACTCCTCGTTTACGGCTAAACCAAATGGCTTGAAAAAAATATATATGAATCAATAACTCTTTAAAAATATTTGCAACAAATTTTGGTTTCGTACGATTAAAACTTCTATATTAAAAAAAATAACAACTGTATGATGTTTTTTTGGCTTAAATTCCCTACTCCTCCTAATCTGCTATGACGTTTGGAAATATTTACACGCCAAAAAATTAAAAATCTGTTGAACTTTAAATGCAACATATCTCAAGTATATCCAGTAACTTTTCCTATTAAAAATATCGAAATATGTAAGATTTCAAGGTCAAAGTCTAAGAGGTGCTCTGCGCGGGCGCAGGCATCAGTCGTGCAGTGGCGTTCAGACGGGGAGGCTGTGTCACTCGTTGCCACGTACCGCACCCTGGCGTCTGATGACATGTTTGCGAAAATATTTATAAGGATTTTTATTTGTGTGCGTTCAGATAGTACTTTCGGCAATGGACTTAGTTATTTAGAAGATAAATTGTGCTATGAAGTTCGCGCGTGGACGCTATAATAAACTAGAAGTTTAGTAGTAAGTAAGTACCTAACATAATCTACCTACACAATCATTATCCATAGTAGAATAGATATGAATAATTACTGGTAACAATTATAGTAGCTCATGGGTAGAACGCAGGCCTCTCAATTTTGAGATCCAGGTTCAAGCCTCGGTTGGGCATGCACCAAGGAGTTTTTCGGAATTTTTGTGCATAGTATTTACTAATACTTACTACTTGCTGAATGTTTTGTGCCCGAAGTCACCACCAACCACGTTGGGACATACTTATCGTCGGTGAAACGCGGGTGTACCGAGTGCGCAGACACTCGAAACACCTCCAAAGCCCCCTCGGGGATTCCTATCGTGACAATATATAGGTATAATTATTATTATAAACAGCTATAAGAAACAATTCACGCAAAAAACGTTGCTCAAAATTTTGTTTTTACTTCTATCTAGCTAAATAAACTACCCAAGTATCAAGGCTCGGACTATGTATATGGTTTAGCTCCGCTTCCGACCTGTTTTTTTGGACCGGAGCACTATTTGAAATACTTGTTTTAGTTCATTTCAGAAAAATATGTCCCAGGCAGGCATATCAAAGCCGTGGTATTTATACCTGTAATATTATGTAGAGATAGTTGAATAACTAGAATTGTAGGTATAATACATATAGTTGATATATTATTTCAGGGGCATCTAAAAAGAGACCACCAGAAACAGAAGGCAAAGAAAATAATCCGACAAAATCTGCAAAAAAGACCAAGACCTGACAATATATTAATTCAAAATAATCTGTGCATGTAACCTGTAATGTCATTCCATCCATCCATCAGCCTCGTTCGTCCACTGCTGGACATAAGCCGTTTCAGGACTTTGTCATTCCCGGTGGTCATCCTGGAAGAATTGTCCATACTCACACACGCTAGGCAGGCGGGTTGATGAGCGCGGTGCCGGAACCCTCGCACCAGTGACGCCGCTGCCCATCACCAGTCTGTTCCATATAAGGCCCGGCTATTTGGGATGGATATACCGTCATCCATCGGTCCCAGGCATGGTGGGACTCCTGGTTTTTTGCCTGTGAGCTGTCCTCTTACTCTCCTCAGAATTACTTCGAGGGGGTCTCCAAATAAGATGGTGGTACCTCCACAGTCCAGCCCGGCATCAGCTCTACCACCTATCAAATATCATTGTCATTGAAATTATGTAATGTCATTGAAATTTTGTAAATATTTAGGGTGCCAACAAACGAACATCACTTTCAAAACGGTAGCCGTAGACAACGGTAGGTAACTGCACATGTCGAACCATGTTGGCGATAGCCATCGACTACCATCGAACAATGGAAGTGAGCGTCAGCTATTGGTTGCATTCGACGCGCTGACGCTGCCAAACAGCGCCGACTGTACTCGATTGATGGTATTGTCAGCGTTGTATGGTCGACTGCAACCGACGGCTGACGCTAACGTCATTCGGTGGCAATTTATGGTGTAGAATAGTAGACTGTCAGAATACAGTCGGGAACACTATCACATCGAGTAACAAGATGTAACCAACTCGTAGTGATGTAGAAAAAAAACTACATCAAAATAAACCGGGTTGGCTAGGCGCAACCTAGAGCGTTTTATACAGTCAGCAAAAACAACGCAAATTTTCTGACAAAAAATTACGTCAATAAGTAGCAAGTACTATGTTCGGTATAGCGTATCACAAGGTGCTTAAAAATAAGGTTTGCATGTCCTATGTTGGTACTAATATCAGCCTGATTTTATCGAATATCTTTTTATATGAAAAAAACCTTTCTTTAGCACCTTTTATACGCTCTGTCGATGATATATACTTGATGATGTGATTTTTTTTAATCAATAAAATTGTGCTGCTTTTGCTGACTTTACAAAATTTTTCAGGTTGCGTCGAGCCAACCCTGTTTATTTTGATGTAGTTTTTTTTCTACACCACTATGAATTGGTCACATCTTGTTATTTAATGACATAGGGTTACCAACTGTCACCCGACAGCCTAGTACGTTAAAAATTATATTCCGTATTAAAACATATTCAGCGTTATTTGTTATGTTTCTTAGAGAAAAGCATCGTCTGGATCACCACAATCTCTAAGCTCATTCATTGCTTCAGAAATGGAAGGCAAAGACAATGATCCAACAATGTCTGCACAAAAGACTATCGAAGAGTCGATTCCGGTAGGTTTGAGAATTTACCAATCTTTTTTTATAACGTGGTAATATCCTTGAATTTAGGTAAATATTTAGGAATTAATATTATATTTTATATTTGTTTGTGAAACTTGAGTATTTTTCTTTAATGGGTTTGTATTATTTTATAATTTATAGTAGGTTAAAAATTATACTATGTACTTAGGTAAATTCAAACTTATTTATTATGTTTTTCAGAGAAAAATATCTTTTGGACCACCACCATCTCCAGGCTCATTCATTGCATTAGAAATGAACGGCAAAGACAATGATCCGACGGCCTCTGAACAAAAGACGATTAAAGACTCGATTCTGGTAGATTCGTTTTAATTTACAGCAAATGTAATACAAAATATAAAACAAGAAAATGAAAACCACAGTACAGAACAATAAAATGAAAAACAAAGTGCACAACAAAAAAAGTAACAAAAGGAAAAAAGAAAATTACAAAAACGAAAACACACAGAAACTGTATAACAATATAATAGAACAAGAAAATGAAGACCGCAGTACAGAACAATGAAATAAACAAAGTACAGAACAAGAAAATGAAGAACAAAGAGCACAACAAAAAATTTAACTTATCTCAAGTGAAGAACAAATAAAAAGCAGAAGACTCATGATCAAGAAAATATATACATATTGAGGATTTACCTGCAGATCAGAGCTTACAAGTGTTAGCGAGGTGAAACTGTGGTACAGATTACGTAACATAATTAAAATTTACAGATTAAAAAAATATATGTTTTGTTTATTTTACGTGCGAATACAATCTTCATAAAAATAAAATCTAAAAGTTGCATCAACATCATTGAAACCGTTTCTGAGTACCCAAATATATTACATACTATCGGTTTTATTATGAGACCCGCAAATAACCGATACATACCACTCAAGTCTCTAAAAGCACCGAAATTAACAAAAATTGTAACAAAATTATATTTTATCAATATATATTTTTTTCGTCATTATCGTTCAAAAATCATTCAAATATAAAAACAGAAACTTTTTATGAAAAATTGTTTGACTGCAACCGACGACGGCTGACGCTACCATCATTAGACGGTTACCTCCGACAAGGTTCGACGTCTAAAGTTACCTCAATCCTCTGGCACAGTATAATACTGTGCCTCTGGCCTACCATGAGTTTGGCACTCGATACACGTTAGCAACAGCGTAAAACATTTGTATGAGTTTAGCGGTTCTAGCGGTATACGAGAGGAACCAGAATTTCCAATACATTATATTTTACGCAGTCGCTAACGTATATCGAGTGCCAAACTCATGGTGGGCCTACTGTTGACGGTTACCAACTGCAAAGTGACGCTCGTCTGTTACCGCTCAAGCCCAAGATTTATATTTGGTCTGACCCCAATATCAACTTGGTCACTTTCGGGTATCCTCACATAACCGATTTTGTTGTATATGTTTTATATATTCTCGCGATTTCAGTACTATCACCACTAGTTCGCGATTACTATAATCACTAGTTTGTTTTCAAAACTACCAAAATATCACCGTGTAGTAGTAGGTACAGAATGGTCACATCTCTCTGTTACAGCACCACAGCCTATTGAGTTTCAAAAGTTATAGTTATAGGTTTACGCATAAAACAATGCCACATAAATTTATTTATAGCACACCGTGCGTAAAATGACCACTTTACGCACGCTGCGCGTGCGTAAAGTCGGCATTTTCCGCACTTGTACTATAAAAAATTATACGAAACTCGTGCGAGAAACTTTTTCTCGACTCGTGTGATTGCAGCACTCGCCTTCGGCTCGTGCCGCAAACTCACACTCGTCAGAAAACGTTTCATCGCTATGTATCGTAATTCATCGTATCGTAATGTACTATTCTACCTCGCTACGAGGTGTGAATCATTGCGACGCTAGCGATCTTTGTAGAGGGGCGCGGGGCGTCTGCGCAGAGGCATGCGGGGAGCAGCGCCTGTAACTCCCCGGAGGTGAGGCCGATTGCTCAAGGCCGTTGGCGTGGGTAATCACCTTAACCGTATACAGAACTCAAACATATTTTATTAGGTGTGTTTCAACAATATCTAGAAATTTGATATTTGAAATTTTGCTAGCTATTTAAGTTTTTTATAAAAATTATAAAACTAATATTTTTCCCTTTCGCCCTGAATCCGCCCCTCTCGCACTAAGCGTGTTTTCGCTTTGAGTGACAGTGACAAAAATAAAATTCGCATAGCCTCTTAAGTGTATAAGCGGAACTAAACAAATTGGTAGAGGGCTTCAAATGAAGCCACCTTCGGGCGCACCGGTGCCGTACCGTCTATACTCCGTATATTATAGATTGATTAAAATGACAGATATCGTCAGTTCATCGATTTACACGCACTGGAACTTAAAATCACAACGTTGGATTTAATTGCGTAAAAATGTATGAACTGATGAGACCTGTCATTCTAATCAAGCTAAAGTGTACAGAGTATAGGAGTCCGAGTACTATAATACCCTGTAAAAATTGGTATAAAATAAGAATATACAAAGAAGAGTTTGTTTAAAGAAGCGTTTTATTAATTGAAATAGTGCTAATGCGTTGGTGGTCAATAACATACTCGTAATTCGAGGTTTCCTTCTCAGGCCATAATATTAAACCAATGAATAAATAATCTAATTAAAAAGCTAAAACTCAAACGTTTATTGCAATCTAAGTGTATACAGATCTTATAAGTGTTTGTTCATGCATATAGATGCCTATTTATAGGTGTTGCAAATTTGGAACACAACTTGCTAACAAATTATCTTAGATTAATTAAATATTTAGTACATATGTATAAAGGAAAGCTTATATTTCAAATATTTATAAATCAAATGCATGTACTCACGTATTATTATTGTTAACTATATACCAATTGTTTTATAGATACAATATACTTCTCTATCGCATTAGAATGCATCCTGTAAAGATAGATGATAGGAGATTGTAAATAAATAAATAAATAAAAAATATCGAATAATGTGCAAAACCATTTTCTAATAATAATCTTAAAATTATTACTGAAAAAGAGAAAAAAGCAGCGGCAGCTCAGGGGTAGAATTTGGCCTGTCAATCTAGAGATTCAGGTTCGATTCCCAGTCGGCCGTGTATCAATGAATTTTTCGGAATTTATGTGCATAGTAAAACATGGAGATCTAGATTTAAGCAACAACAACCGCAAAATGTGCCCAAACTTATGTTTTAACACAATCAATTTCATTTCATTTATTTTCATTCTCTACAAACCAGTACAAGTGTTGTTTATTGTGTCACAAAGTGAACATTCAAACGAGATCTACTGTCAAGATCCGATTACGTACTAGGTAATATTTTTTATTCCGTCTGTTTTTTTAATGTAATTTTAGTTTAGTTAGTCTCGCACTGAGGGTTTTTTCGCATATGGAGTAGCAGGGACCCTAAAACTTTTACGTATCGCCTTAAGCACTAAGTAACTATAAGCATGCATAAAGAGCCTGAACTGAATTTTCATAATCATTTTATTTCCGCACCCTCCCAAACCAAACATTATCTGTTATATTTTCAAAGAGAAACTTTTTCCAAAACTTCATCGGCAAGGGATTCAAGTTTGATCATCAATCTTTTGGAGCTATTCTGAGCCTGGACATCTACATCTGACCTAGTTCGGGGCCCAACCTTCTGTTAACTGTACTTGACAGCTATCGAAAGAAATCTACAGGAGATTTATGCAGTTTTTCCTCAATTCAGCCAAGGGTTTAAACAAGTGTTGTTTTTGGAAAAAGCTCTTCTTGATTCCATTGTTATGATTGTCACTTTGCTATTTAGCCGTCTGTCTGTCACGTCTGATAGTATAGGGTCCCGTTTAGCACCCTTAAAAGGTGCAAAAACAAAGTCGTTTTTTCTTACCCTGGCGTGTCGGTTAAGGCTTCTACCAACGCAAACGACCTTGAACTAAGGAACTTTGTAACTATTTTATACGGTAACTATAGCATTTTTCAACAGTAGAAAATACATAGTAATCTGCATGATACAAACAGTGATGGGGTTTTTCCTGAATTTCATTATAATATACAGAAGTGAAGCAAGAAAATTCCAAGTTTACCGTTACTTATTTCTCGATTTTTTGTTCATTTGTAACAACAGCTGCAGTTTTTATCGAAACAATATGAAAATTTATAAACTTCTAGACAAAATAATATAAAATGATTTGCTTTTCTCAGTTCTTGGAAATTAATTCTATTTTAGATAAAATTAATTAAAAAGACACTATTTTCGCACTTGTCAGCCGCAGCGACTGACGTAACAGCCATGTTGCAGTGCGAGCTGATAAGGACTTTATTTTGTTCGAAATTTCAACCACCACGAATCGAGTTGCTAATCATTCCGACGGAGCCACCTTAAATTGGATGTGGACCTAGGAACATGAAATTTGAACCGTAGGTTCCTTGTATGACGTAGACTTTTTAAATAATAAATTAACTTTTAACTTTTTAAATAATAATAAAGTTTATACTTAGTGCTTATTGCTGCAAAATATGATCTATCCTTATATACTTATAACAAAGAAGAAATAAGTCGTGTCAATTTTATATTGCTAAAGTTATACTTGCGATTGTCGGCACTTGGTTAAGTTGAAGTGGCAGTGGACTGGCCATATCTGTCGCCAACGTGATAACCGTTGGAGCCGTAAGGCATTGGAATGGAGACCACGTACAGCAAAGCGCAGCGTAGGCCGCCCTCGTGCCCGCTGGACTGACGATCTGAAGGACATTGCGGGTGGCGGCTGGATGAGGATGACTGAGGACCGCCAAGAGTGGCGTAATATTGGGGAGGCCTATGTCCAGCAGTGGACGAATACGGGCTAATGGATGGATGGATGGATGGATGGTAAAACATTATCATTGTTTACGTTACTCAGAGCTAGCGTCTGGAGTCAGTGAAATATTTTAATTAACATCTGCCCTTGAAAATGGAGTAAAATCCGAAACCGGTTGGGAGAAAACATATAAAGTGAAACTACTGTACAAGTGCTTTTATCTCAAGATGTTTAACTCAAGAAATTTTCGTTGGGGTTATTAGTATATTGTACAGAGAGCAAAACTACAAACTTTAGAATACTTATCTGTCTGTTCCATTTTAACTCAAGAACTACTCGACGGATTTGGATGCGGTTTTCTTTATTATCACCGTAGTGACATATAGGTTATGAGGAGTCTTGATAAAATAACTGAAAACTTTCCTTTATGTAACATCTTTTATACTTGTTACTTGGCAATAAATAAATGACATGATATGAAGCTGCGGGCAAAAGCTAGCCATCAATAAAGTCAGCCTTTTTCGGCGTTTCAATGGGGTCTGTAATTTTTTGAAAGTTTGTGGTTTAGTTTTGAGTAATTGCGTAGATCACATTCTTAAAACGTCAAAACATAAAAGGCTTTTTAGGGTTCCGTAATACCCAAAAGGTACAAAAGGAACCTTTATGGTGAGACTCCGTTGTCTGTCCGTCCGTCGGTATGTCACAGCCTCATAACTTTAGCACCGTTAATGATAAAGACATGAAATTTGGCACAAAATAGCATTAATTTTCCCATAAAAAATATTTAAAAAATTTGAAATTGTTCAAAATATTTGCAAGACAAAAGTGAGAAAAATAATAAATATTATTCTAAAAATACAATATGGGTGTTAAATTATAGATAATAAATAGCTTATTGTAAAAATGTATGCTTTTACTTTCTTAACGGCACTGGTTTCAAGAAATATTAAAAAAAACACAAAAAAATGTATGTCCGCCCCGTTATTTCCAAAATATATGAAAAAAATGTCGAATATAGATCGTAACTGGCTAATTACAGGAAAACTATAACAATTTGAGTAAAGTTGAGTAAAAATGAGAAATATATAAAAAAGAGTAAAATATATAAAAAATATTTTATAAAAATGGGTATCAAATTGTAGGTATTAAAAAGCTGATTGTAAAATATATAGTTTGGCTATATTTATTTGCATCTATTTCGAGAAATCCTTGAAAAACCATAAAAAATGTATGTCTCCCCCCTTATCTCCAAAACTGGTGGATCGAAAGATATAAAAAAAATCATGGTAATATGTGTTTACGTAAATATTACAAAAAAAATAAAGCGGTTGAGAAATTCACGAAATAATGACTAAATTAAATTTATCATCCACAATACAGAACCCTAGGTACGCGAGTCTGACTTGCACTTGGCCGGTTTTTCTATGACAACTGAGCAGACAGATATTTTCATGACAATGATATTATCACTTATTAAATTCACTGGCGAGCATTAAACAATTAAAGTGTCTCAAAACTTTTAACTTTGTTCGAACGTCATGAAGTAATTTTGGTACTTTTAAGTGGTCATTAAGGACTGTCACAGTTGGAGAAAACTTGGTAAATTTGTCAATTTTGAGTGCCTTTATATGAGTGCTTTGTGAGTTAAGGCGCTACGTAAAAGTTTTAGCATCCCTGTTACTCCATATGCGAAAAGACCCTTAGTGCGAGTGGGACGGATTCCTGGAAAAGTAGCAAAAAGTCGGTTTTTTATTAATATAAAATGTACTAAGCTACTCGTATTTTGTCAAAAATATTTTCAAGGAGACTTTACAAATACATAATATCCACATTTTGAATACAATTTCACAATTAAATTAGTTAGGATTTCATAATTACAGGAAAAATAAAACAATTTAGAGGTCTTTTCGGAACTAAATTCTATCGAGAAAATTTCATCCAATCGCGTCTTCCTTCAGTGAGAATCTTAATCAACTACTCAATAAACATTTACCCAAAAATGAAACACGTAGATGACGTTATAGTGGAGTGAATGAATTCGAAAAAACCCCATTTCTTTTTGGTATCGCCTTAAAAGAGAAAAATAAAAACTGGGACTCGGGCCTTGAGGGTTTCGTATATGTAGTTTAAAAGACAAATTTATGAATTACCAGCTTAACTTGACACTAACGATCTATCAAATTCTATATATCTAAAGAGTCTGATTAAGTTGGTCCCAAATAACTTTTTAAATAATTAAATATAGGTAATTTTTTATTTTTTTCCTCTACGTGTACTATAACACCTACCTGTGAACGAAATTTCAAGTTTCTAAGTCTACGGGAAGTACCTTATAGGTTTTCATGGTGAGCAAATTTGTATGAAATTGATTATGTAAAGGGCAAAACCTTTTTTTTGCGTTGAGTTACAAGCCTGATTCGTGTACAGCACCATGGACCCGTAGACTTCTGTAGGAGGTATCAGTTTCAACTTGATATCTCACATGGGACCCGAGCAAAAGGATCCTGACAAACGAACAACAAATGAACCTATAAGGGTTCAGTTTTTTCGTTTTGAGGCACGGAACTCTAAAAACATTATGACTGAATTCCGATAGCTTAATTTCTAAAAGAATATATGCCATTTTGTGATACAGTTTTCATTATTTTGGTATATAAATTAACCATGAACTTTTCATGATTTTTTAAAGATTTGTCCGACACAATTTTAGACATTATGTGTGTTATTATTGTGATGTGTGATTGCTTATAAAACAAGTGGTCTGTCTTTGTCTGTCAACTCATCTGTCAAATCAGCCGGAAGCAAATTATTATAAATTTATTTTGATAGCAAAGGACACATTTCTAAACAGCCATTTCTCAAGTAACGTCACTCGAAGGCAAATGGAAGTTGCAGCTTTTTCGTAAAAATATTCATCATCAGCAGGTTTTTTACACCACAAGTTCGAAAATACGGCTTACTTGTTTTTAATTGTTTTTAATTGCTGTTATTTTAGTTTAAATCTGGCTGGAATAAAGACATTTTATTATTATTTTATTGAACCTAAATCTCAAAATGGTTTTCGAATTTCGAACCCACCTTAACATAATTTAATCTAAGCGAATTATCAAAACCGTTTCATTTTGCATCTCGCAGAATGTATATTTTTATTGTGATTTCTTTATATTCCAGTTAGCTTCATCGTAGAAACTCACAAGAAGAACCTTTTAACTTCATGCATGATAATTTAATAAAAATACAGGAGGATTATCCTGTACAGTGGTTGAGTGAATCCGCATCTGACTTGAATAAGAAATAACAAATGTTACGAAACTTTGTTCTCAATTTTAGTAATTTATGGAGGTAAATTCTCTTCGATAAAGTAATTTCTTTATCCTAATAATAAAGTAGATAGTAAAGGTAGGTAGAGCTGATGCCGGGCCACAGGTACCACTATCTTACTTGGAGACCCCCTCGAAGTAATTCGGGGGAGAGTAAGAGGACAGCTCACAGGCAAAAAACCAGGAAGCCCACCATGCCTGGGACCGATAGATGGTGGTATATCCATCCCTAATAGCCGGGCCTTATATTGGAACAGACTGGTGACGGGCAGCGTTGTCAGTGGTGCGAGGCCCAGCTAGCAAAGTAATCATAAAAGAAAATTTATTAGCACTAAAAAGTGTTATAAAAGTCATTTAAAAGCAACGCGGTGACGCATCTCTCAGCATTGTTGTATATTAGTGATTCGTAACATGGTTTAGCTGTATTAGGTTAAACAGCCAAATCGTGATAATAAATGATGACATAAACGTTTACTCGACCGCTTTATAGAGCGCATATAACACAGCTGTAAAAAAGTTCTCACAACGGCGATTTAGCGCTAATATGTTGTACAACAGGTTTCAATGGTACATTTATAAAGCACAGTAGATCTATTTGATGTATAAAGTCGCTGCATTAGCGTTGGTGACATATCTGCCACGCATGGATCTAATCAGTGATATAAACGAACATATTGCAGCTGATATTCATCAAATTTATCGTATAACAGCATTTCCTTGGTGCTTGTGTCCTGATGGTGACGTAACATTATTTAGCTGTATAATCGGGATAATAAGATATGACAGAAACGTTTACTCGACCGCTGTATAGAGCGCATATAATACAGCTGTAAAAAAGTTCTCGCAAAAGCTATTTAGCACTAATAGTTGTACAACAGGTTTTAATGCTATATTTACACAACAAATTTGATTTACTGTGGTTCCAAAGTCGCTGCTTTAGCATTATTTATATATCTGACACGAATTGATCTAATCCGTGATATAAAACAATACTTTGCAGCTGATATGCATCTATTTTATCGTCTAGCTATATAAACGTGATAAGGGATCTACATTAATATTAAATAGTTGTAAACTTACTTTTGAAAGACGTTTATATGGTCATATAGTTACTTAAAAACGTTTTTTGGTTAAATATAACGCTAAAACAGCCCAAAATAGCTGCAAATGACACCTATATACCAAGTTTATGCTCGTTAAGATAATTTCCAACATCGAGTTATCACAAAAAGCCGGCCATATTATTCTGTAAGTAAAGACTCGCACTCGTATCGTTCGTCATTGAAAAAATGAATTTCGAATCTTTGAAAAGATTTAAAAGAAGTGGATCTTACAAAAGAAAAAATAGGAACAAGTACAAACAGTCACAATCTTTCCTGGCTAAGAATGAACCACAAAATCAACCTTGTATAGAGAATTTAGAAGATGGTTCCGTACATACCAAAAGTAATATTTTATCAAAACAAGGCTCCAGCAAAGAAAATGAATCCGATAACGAAGTTGGAGAAGAAGAAATTTTATCATTTTCAGAAATATCTGATAGTGAAACCACAAGTGATGAGATGGAAGATAAAAATCTTGATTTCAAGAAAAATGTCAAGAAATGGGCCATTCAATTTAATATTTCACACAATGCTCTCAAGAATTTATTGGGAATAGTGAATAAACGACTACCAAATATATTACCCAATGACCCACGAACGCTGTTGAAAACTAATACGAATATACAAGTCATTTCCATGGGCACTGGTCATTATTGGCATAATGGATTAAAAGAACCATTAATTCAATATCTACAAACCGCTCATGATGTACCAGAGAAGCTTGCATTGAATATAAATATTGACGGATTACCAATCTCTAAAAGCTCCAAAAGTCAGCTTTGGCCAATATTATGTACTGTTTATGAGATTCCAAAACTTCAACCTATTGTTATTGGAATTTATTCTGGTTATGAAAAGCCTCCAGATGTAAACATTTATTTGAGAATGTTTGTGGATGAAATGAAACAGCTTATGGGAAATGGTCTCGTAATAGAAAATATAAATGGCAACGAATCAAGGGTAATTCTGAATATTAGAGTCTTCATATGTGACTCTCCAGCACGTGCCTTTGTTAAAGGTATATATATAAATTACATATTGCGGCTGAACATCGTTTGTTTCTAGTAGTTCTGTTGCGTAGTTGTGCGTCAACCAAACTAGAATTCAAATAACATAATGTATTTTAACATTAGACACATTTCATTTCATTAAGTCAACGACGAGACTTTTTTTCACTTTTAGTCTTTTGCTTGCTATCCATTGTAACTCCTTTAGTTTACAGAGGTACTTTTATATATTAAAAACGCAGATTAAAAAAGTTCATTTTTTTCACTGACACATTTCATACCTTCTCTTTATAGGTAGTATGTAGGATTGTAGGTGAATGTGCAAGTTGTATATTGAACATCTTTTTTATTTTTCAGGTGTGTGTAACTTTAATTCTAAAGATGGGTGCCAAAAATGCACTGTACAAGGGGAATACTCACATGTATCTCGCACTGTGTTTTTTCCAAAAGTTGGATGGCCGAAAAGAGTTGATGAGGATTTCCGTGCAAATAAGTATGGCCGACACCATAAAGTGGATTCACCATTACTAGAACTTCCTGTGGACATGGTTGAAGATATCATAATTGGAGATTCACTACATTTATTAGACCTTGGTGTAATGAAGCGCCTCTTAATCGCATGGAGAGATGGAAAGTACAGTAATAATTATGACACAAAGTGGTGCCATCAAGAAATAGTCAAAGTTACTAATTTTTTATCCAGTTGCAAAATGCCCAAAGAAATTCACAGGTCTGTCAGAGGCTTGGGGGAGTTATGCTACTGGAAAGGATCTGAGTTTCGTACATTTTTGTATTACTTAAGTTTCATAATTTGTAAACACACATTAAAACCTGCTGTATTTCAACATTTTCTGTGCCTATATTGTGCAATAACTATTTGTTCTAATGAAAATTATTTTCATTTCTTGGAACTAGCAAAAGAGTTGCTAGACATGTTCGTTGAAAATTTCAAAGACATCTATGGGAAAGATTACATAACTAGTAATGTGCACAATTTGACACACGTTGTCGACGAGGTTAAAAAATTTGGAATACTCCAAAAGTTCAATGCCTATCCATTTGAGAACAGATTACAAACCCTTAAAAAAATGATAAGACAAGGCAATAAGGCACTTGAGCAAGTTGCAAGAAGAATAAGTGAAATTAGTGACGTCGAACTGAATTCTGCTGACGAAATTAGTAAAACATACCCATTTCTTAAAAAGTATAAACATGATCAGCGTGTAACAGAACTGCACCTAGAAGGTTATATTTTATCATCACGGCAACAGGACAAGTGGTTTTTGAGCAACTTAGGTCATGTCATTGAAATTCAATGTTTCAGTAGTTCAGATAGTGGCATTATTATTCATGGTTATCGTGTAGAGACTCTTGGTGATGCCTTTGTAAATCCGATCAAATCTTCATACTTAAATGTATACAAATGTGACCTTAAATCGATAAAAAAAACAGAATGTATTTACACCCTTAATATGATAAAATGCAAACTGGTATCCATTGATTATGAATCGAATATATATTTTGTACCTCTACTTCATACTTTATAGCTAGGTAGTTAATAAAATGCTTCTAATTAAAAAAAATCGTGTTTATTAATTAGTTAACACCAAAATACAAAGTAAAACGTAGTCTTGGAGAGTTCACTGTTATTGTACATGTAACCTACAACTCTCATTATTAAAACGCTGAGTCTATTTTGTCTAGCGCATTTTATAATAAATAAAATATATAATGTCAACAAAGACAGTGTCGTGACACGAAAATTGCAGGTTGCATTTACACCATAGTGTCATGCAATAATGTAGTAGGTAACTACTTATTATTAATTTAAACTGGAAAAAGAAAAATCTGCTATCTAATAGTAATAGTTTTTTACTTCTTCGATGAGTGTCTAATGAATAAACTGGTAACAAATCAAACTACTAATGCAGCGCACGTGACATTGAATTCACAATATCGTTCCTGTTTCCATACAGAAATGTATGAAATATTAATAATCAGCTTTTTATGTCAAAATATGGATCTTCAGTAACATTACAACGAAAGGTCAACATTATTTTAAAAACAAACACAAGAAAATATTTCAATTCTTATTTTTTTAAGTAATCAGTCTAAAAAGAATTATAATTTCTCTTCTTTATTTTAATATTTACTTAAAATTACTATAAAACAAATGAACACATGAAAATATTTAAAGTCTCATTTTCCTAAGTAATCAGTCTTAAAATAATCATAATTGCACCTTTAATTTTTTTTGTTTGTTGAGATTATAAAAAAAATTAACACAGGAAAATATTTAACCTTATTTTAAAGTATACAAAACCAAATTAATTAGAAAGCTTGTAATGCTGTTCATGTTAAAAATAAGTAAAACACTAAAAAAATACCTATTCTAAGATACGAAAAATCAATAACGAGTTAGAAATATAGAGTTAGAATACGTTATCATACAATGTTTTCATTCTATTGGTCGTCGCAATCATTATCTTTACGTTCAGTAATTTGATCAGTACTACAAGAGGAAGTCTTAGTCAAATCATCAGTAGGAAGTACATTGTTTATTGTGGTATTAGGACCAGAAGAAGAAGCTTTAGCTGTGGAAGAATTTTTGCTTTTTACCTTCTTTGGCCTCACTCTGGAAGATGATGCTCTGAGACCCTTAGCACTATTACGCCTATTTGAGTTCCTCAAGACGTTTTTGAAAAATGATTCACATTCCTTTATCGTAAATGAAGGATCACTTTCCTGAATTATAGAAAAAAAGAAATTGACTGTCAATTCGTACGCTTTGAAACATACTTTCGTTTGGTTTTCTTTTCGGCTACCACCGGACCATGAGCATTCCGTTAGGAACTGTCTCGCAAACATGATGTCTACAAGAAAGTAACAATTACTCATACCATTTCCTTTGCCTACTCCACAAACTGTTAAAAATTTTCTTTTCAAATCCGATGCTACAGTTGGATGTTTCAGCTTTTCCTCAAAATCAATCAGTGACTTTTTATTAGCTATTGGCTTCATTCCAATATGTTCGCTTCTTTGAATATCTTGTGCTTTTTTGAAATATTCATCAAATTTGGTGTCTATATTAATAACCATTTTGGTAACGCGTTCCAATGCATTTTCCACTCTTTTTTGACCTTCCTGAACGACCACTAAAGCCGATAAAAGAATATTTACTTTTTCATCCAAGTTATGTTTTGTTGAACTGTCGTGGTTTAATATCACGACGTTGTTTTGTTCCTCACTGGTATCTTCAATTGGGTTATTTTCCTCAACTAATACGGCATGACTAGGGTAACTAGATATTATATCGCGGGATTGGTTTATCACTGGTACATCAGAATCACAAAGTTGGTACGTTACATTTTCATCTAATGCACTTATAATGAATCCAGAAGTTTGCTGCTCCTCAAATTCCCTCACTTCCTCTGTTTCAAGGGACTTATTCGAAGGTGTTGTCGAAGAATTATTCTTGCCCTGAAATTTTTTTTAGTTAGTAAGCAAGCGTGTTTGCATACGTTTGCGTGCGAGTGAACGTGCATGCTTGCGTGCGATTGCGTGAAAAGTGTTTGTTTTATGTGATAAGCACATTGTAAAGTCATCGTCATCTCAACCGGCCAGCCACTGCTGAGCACGGGTCTCCTCCAGGGAGAGGGTTTTAGACCATAGTCCACCACGCTGGCCTAATGCGGGTTGGGGACTTCACATACGCCTTAGAATTTCTTCTTTTGGCGTATGCAGGTTTCCTCACGAATGCTTTCCTTCACCGAAAGTGTTGTATAGAATTTAATAAACATTGTAGCATAATATTTTTTACATACATATCTCTAATACCCGTGTTTATAAAAAGATATGGAATATAAACACCATTGCAAATCATATGTGCATATAAAGTTTAATATTTTTAGGAAAGTATTTATAAAGTAGGTACGTCAAATTTAGAAGCTTTTGTAGGCAAAACAGTTTTGAACAGTAAAATGAAATTGTACAATTATAATATTACGTACCACGAGATGCTCTGCCAATATGAAAGATGTGGTTGGTGTATCTTGTAACACAGGAATCGTTTTACCATTTCCGGTTGAAGACTTATTTATTTGATCCTGCCAAAAAAGAAAAGGGTAATTAAAATAAACACAAGGTTCTGAGCTTAGCCACATTCGGCGGCAACAAAATCAGGGATAATCTTTTTTGTTTATCCATACCAATATTATTAATGCGAAACCGTGCTTGTATAATTTTTTGTCCTTTCACGTCTGAATGGAGCGACGGATTGACAGTACCAGGTCAACTCGCGAATCGCAAAGCTAGTGATAAGTTGTATTTTTACTTACTTCAATACACTGTTCTGCTAAATTATTTAAACATATAGTTTTCTTATTTTTTGTCCCTTCGCAAACTTTTCTTTTCTTTGCTTTTGATTTTGATTCCTCATCCTCTTCGGTTTCTGACACATCTGACATATTGTCAACTTCGGCTTTTGCCTGTTCTAGAGTTAAATTCCATCTTTTAACTTCGCAGTCTAAAACACTCCAATCTTTCCCTGGTTTCGAATATTCCTGTTTTTTTAGCTTCTCTCCTTGAAGTAAGGATTGTGGCCACCATAATTTTCCGCCATTTTCCCAAAGTTCTGGGCAAAAAGTGATAAATATTTGCCCGTCTTCACGGGTTTGCACCACTTTAAAGGGCATGTTCTGTAAATATAAAGATAGAGGTTAGATTAACGTATTACTTTCAAGCTGTCATGCGCCTAATTATTTTGGTGTAGTAGTAAAAATACTGGTATAATATGAGACAAAAAAATAAAAGTAAAGTAACTATACTATACTCTAAATACGTCCCACTGTTGGGCAGTAGCCCTAATTATGAGGGAGTGCGGGTCGTAGTCCACCGCGCTGACCCAGTGCGGGTTGGTAGATTTCACATATGCCTTAGAATATATTCCTGCGTGTGCAGGTATCCTCACGATGTTTCCTTCACCGAAAAGCCTAGGTATATGGTATTATAATAAACCGTAGTTGACTTGAGTTCCGAAAAACTGTTTTTGGTACGGGCGGGGTTTAAACCCACGACCTCATGAATGTGAGGCGAGTGCTCAACAACTGAGATAAATATATAATATATATGTATATATATATCAGATAATAAATATATGTGGACATCTCACATACGGCCATGCAATGCGATCCCAAACTAGGCAGAACCTTTACTATGGGTATCGTATAGCTGATATACATACATAGATAAATACATACTTATATAGAAAATAACATCTAGCTAGACACATCAAAACACAAGTGTTTTTTACATAAATGTGTACCGGGATTCGAACCCGCGACCCCGAGCTTCGCAGGCAGACGTACTACCGACCAGGCTGCGGAGCCGACGATATAATCACTGCAATAAGAAAAAAAATGCAAATGAATAACTTGCACCTATGTTATCTTAAACATCACAGAACTGTAGTCGTTTAGTTTTAACTATTAATAACATTTAAAATCAAAGTAGTAAAAAATTGTGTTACCTTAACTGTGTAATCCGTGCACCGTGATTGACAAAAGCAAAAGTTTATGACAAGTAGTGTGACTCACTCGCTTTAACGGTAATAACTTGACTGAATTGGAAATGTCGAGAAAACATGCGTGAAGTGAGCAACAACATCAGATAGTAAGGTTAAGTATGCATGTGCGGCGCTACTGCACTGTTCTCTTTCGTGACGCGGGGAATCCCCTTTCAGATAGGTAAACAATGCAAGTTAGATAGGTACTAAATAAAAACATGGTTTAACTTTGTAGATTGTTACTGATTGCGACTTAAAAAATGATGTTATTTTCTTTTTTATAGTTGGCAGTAGTTACATTCATCTTCCGGGTAATGATCATACACCAGCATATATTGACAGCCTTGACACCACAATTGTTTTATATTAACAAGTTTTTTAATATTGTTTTTGTCAATGATAAAGTGGGAGCGCAAACTTGAATCAGTGAATAGTCCGCAACCAAAACATTTTTCCGATAGGATGAAATGAGTTACAGCCCATGGCCATTCAGATTCGTCAAGTTTCTTGAAATCATCTTTACTTAAAAAACAGTCAACGTCCAAAAATGCCACCATTATGATTTTACGAAAATGAACTGAAAATATAATTACAATTTATTTTTAAAAAGTATAATGAGTTGCATTAGGGTTTGACTGATTTCTCGAGGAACTCTAAAGTTTTATCATGGCGCCGATAATGCTGTAATCCAGTGACATATCAGTAACTGTGGTACATTCCAAGTAATTCCATTGTTTAAATGATTTTTATTTAATTAAATATAAGAAAATCGAGGGGCGCATGCAAAATATATCTATAATGCAATACTATTTCATCTATAAAATTGTGAGCGCAAGTGTAATTCAACTCATAAGCACGCACATGAACAGCAAGACAAAACATTTAATTACTTACCACAGTATTTTGTTCTCCGTTTTCCAAAATAATTTATCACATTACCAATTAGTGGAACGCACGTATTTGGAACAATGAAGTAAGGTTATAGTAAATACAGAATCACAATCACCAAAATAGCAACAAATAGCTCCATATCACCGTCGTGGCAACCATCGTATCATAATTTAGTGATATTGTGATCAAAAAATCATTATTATAACACTAAAACGATTTAAATAAAACTTCTATATCACGGATTTGTGACTTAAAATTGTGATAGATGGTGCTAATATACACACAATATATCATCAAACAGCTGTAAAACTGGGGCCACTTTCCAATGATAGAAACGTATCTTTCATGGATATACGACTGCTTATATCACTAATATACAGCTTATAATGTATTATTTTGCTAGCTGGGGGGTTCCGGCACCACACTCAATAACCCACCTGCTCAGCGTGTGTGTGTATGGGCAATTCTTCCAGGATGACCGCCAGCAGTGGCAAAGTCCTGGAAAGGCTTATGTCCAGCAGTGGACGAACTACGCTGATGGATGGATAGATGGAAGAAGTCGTGTCTGCATATTAAATCTTACTGTAAATCTTTTTAACCAATTTTTGCCGTGTTTTAATTGTATTAATTAAAACCAAAAAGTGTATGCTATTGTCGAATCGAAAATGATGTCAAGATTAATTTGTAGCATTACTGTGTATGAAAACCTTTACAGTAACACCAATAATTTGTTTCTCCTGACACAAGTTTTTAATTTTATACTACACCAGCTCGGAAAGTACCTTCTTTCTTTGTTGAAAACGATGCAGAAAATACGTCATTACTGTCATACAAATATGCGGGCGGCAAAAGTGTATGAAAATTCATTGTTAACCTGCTTGAGCGGGCAGAAAAAGTATATGCAAATCCATTGTTAACGTGCGGTTTTTTTTTAAATAACATAAAGAATGAGCAAGTGGCCAAGTGGCCAGTATTATTTTGCGAACTCGTACATAAAACTCGAAAATGATACTGGCCACTTGCTTTTCCTGCACATAATAAAAAATAAGAAGGAAATAAAAAGTGACAATCGCACGCGAGTCAGTCGGTTTCTTTTATTGTATCTTGATTAAAAGTAAAATTATACTATTTCCTCGCAGGTGTAGTATAAAGCACTATGTATCACTCGGGAGAAAGTGCGATTCCCAACTCGTGTGTATTGAGGCCTTTGGCTTCGCCTTCGCCTTCACCCTCGTTGGTAATCTTCCCCTTTCTTCCCTCGGTGAATAATGTACTATTGTGCCTGCGAAGAAATCGGTGCTATTGTACAAAATGATGTTGATTCGGCGCAACACAATTTAACTTATTTGACAGGACCAACCTTATTTTGAGCGGCCAGTCTTTGAATTTTCGATACAGAAAGAAAAAGACAGAATGCTTATATTAAGTTTAGTCCTGTCAAATAAGTTAAAACTTGTTACACCGAATCGACACAATTATACATCAAAAGCAGCGGTAGGTAAGTGTATTTGTGCCCGATGAACGGCGTAACGTTCGGACGTAATAATCGTCGGTGAAACGCGGGTAGACCAAGTGTAAACTGTGACTTGCATTTCATAGTTCACAAATTGAACACCTCTGACACCTGCTCGGGGATTCATACCGTGACGATATTTTTTTTATATATTGTATAAATCAATAAGTATAAAAAAAATACAATATTGAAAACTACAAATATATTTCGATTAAGTGGGTCATCGTGAGTCGAGTAACTAATTATTTTATTCATAGTAATTAATGTATACATCTTAAAATAATAAAGTAACTGTAACAGATCGTACCTCATCTGTTCACGTCTCAATTCACAAATAAATGTTATGATAATGGGCAGGAAGATTGTTGTATGTAATCAAATAAATCACGTTTAAATAAATAAAGGAAATTGAAATCGCGTAGAATAACTGATTTTAATTGATAAATACAGTAAACTCAACCACTGGCCCAAGCAATCGGTCCAATATGGAAGGAATTAAGAATAAACTTTCAATTTCAAACATTATGGTTTCCATTAATGCGTGAACTCTAAATTAGCTACAAAGTTGTTGCCACGTAGACTAGATGACGCCTGAGGCTTGTCACCATGTGTCTATCTCTTTCACTCTTACTCGTATATTTTTGTCCTGTCCTGCTTACGCCTAGTATATGCTGTTGCCATGTTTTGTTGTCATGTTACCATCTCTATTACTCTTGTTTGTTTGTCTCACTTTTGTTCGTTCTGCACGAAAACGCACATGGCACCGATAGCACCGATTACGCCGATTGCACTGATAACGCTGATATCACACTTAGTATATAAATGGGTGAAATGTAGGGTGGGGACTCATTCAATTTTACACCGCCGTCAGTGGAAGTGCTGCAAGAAGTCTTAAAGGTGTAGTTCATTTTTGAGTTTGTTTGGGGAAGTTTTTGTTTGTTTTAATAGTGATTTTGTTTTCGGAATTTGCGATTAAAATATGGAATGTGTCAATCTATCTGTTCGTTAGGTCTCGGGACCTTTTCGCGTTCGCGTTAGCTTTTAGGTGGCGGAATGCCCTTTTTTCGTAAATAGATTCGGTTATGGTCAATAGTTTTTGACTTTTCCGACTCGGCGATTGACACAAACGCGGTTGAATTCGTGTAGGGTGAACGAGCGAACGAGCTAGATTCCGCGTTATGTAAAGGGTTCGATAATCGTCTTTTCAAGTTCCGAAATTAAAGTACGTACCTAAATAATGTAATAGTGCATAGGTCGATTCAGGGGTTGATGGGGAGGGAAGGGAGTATGGTCTCTTCTTAGTAATGCCGGACGTGGAAACGGGAAGATGTACCAGGGTAGTGGCATAGGGCTAGTCGCTGGGAAATTTTGAAGAGTCAGGCAGGGAGCTTACAGAGCGGAAGTCGCACTGGACTAAGGCTCGGGTCACCTACTGGTGTGAACGACAGAGTCTAGTTTTAACCTCCTCTGGAGGGAAGCAAGCGTCTGGGATGGCCTTGCGCCAGTTTTACATACTGGAAACACATCCCCCATGAAAGGCGATGTTTATGGCAAAGCGTCCGAGCCGTGAAGAGGCTGCGATTTGTTCTATCCTTTGTCATCTGACTGAGCTGGTCATGGTCTCATATATATATATTTATATATACACATGATCATATAGGCTATCCCAGCCAGCGGGGTGACGTCCTTTTTACCTACTGTATCACCCCCTGTCTGAGTAGGGCAAAGTTTTAGGGTGTTAGGCACACAGAGAGGTTTCAACTTGCCTCACTTCTTTCTGTCGATTAGTTGAGGGGTTGTATGGTGTTTGCTAGCACAATATACAACCACACACACGTTTAATTGTAAATGTGAGGTGACGGACCTCTAGCTTTGAAAATTCACACATTTAAAAGCCTAGGAACATCTGACTTTAGGGCCAAATGTTAGGTAGGTAAATTCCAAAATTCAAGTCTATTGTTAGGACATTAATAGGTTTTTTGAGAAATTATGCATAGTGGGAGGTTTCAGGTAACTTTCTTCATTGTTCAGGGAAAATAGGTCAATAAATTCAATTATGATAGGTTACAAGTTTTCAAGTAGATAGGGACCTCTGAAAAATTTGAGTTAGTGGTTCAGGAATAGGTTGTTGTTGACTAGTTTGTTTGACAAATAGTTTCATTGTTTACTTATCTGAGAGGGCTTTATAAGTCCAAAGAACTCCAACTTTGAATGTTAGGGCATAGGGCTTTGATATTGAAATAGTTTCATTGTTTATCTAAGAGGGTTTTATATGCCCACAGAACACTAATTTTGAATGCTAGGGCATAGGGCTTTAATATTGGCAATAAATATGAAATGATAGGAAACATAAGTTTCACCACTTACATAAGTATCTCTTAAAATATTGTATTTACTTAGGTATTTCTTTCAAGAAATAAAGAGACTTGAGTTTGGCACAAAATATGCCTAAATAATATAGAAAGCCTAGATTTAGAATTCAGGTTGATGAAATGTATTCTAGACTATAAAAGTTCATATCTGTAGTACCTATCAAACCCCTTTTAAGGTCAGTTCTTAGTAAACATTAAGTTATAAAGTAAAATCAAATAGTTTGGTATATAAGAATCCAAAATAGAGAATAGCAGACTGACGAACCTTTTAGTCAGTATTTACTTACATTCTTCCTTGTTGAAATGACTGTTGCACTGATACAGAGTAGAACCTTGATGAAATATAGAATGTTTCGGATTTTCTTTTATTACTCAATTGAGTAAGTAACTAATAAACTAACTACCGTGAAAATAGTTTCGGGAAATCTTTATTCAAGAGAATAATTTCAATTGGTTCTTATAAATGTTCAATAAACTTGAAGTACATAACATGATGTATTTGTTTGCATAAATGCTTTCCCTTGTCTGGCAAAATAAAAGCCTTAACTGATACTATACACCAAATATGGGGTAGTAAAAGTTGTTCTTCGTCAATGGAATTAAATGAATACATCTTTAGAACAAAAACAAAGTTCTATTAGTATTTTTAATACTACATTACCTAGAGCAGATTTCTCTTTCAAAATATATTGAAATTATTCTACTGAGTGTAGTTATAAAATTGACTACATAAATAACTGCAATACTGTTAAGGATGAAAGTCACAGTAGTTTCATATTACTAGAAAATCAATGATTTTTAAAGTAAACTTTCTTACATGAAATGAGGGTTGAAAGCCTAATTTATTGTATTCAAAAGTTTTAATATATTTGAGACTTGTTATGTAAAAACCTTACTGAAACTTGGAGATTTTTAGAAAATGGATAAAATTCCAACCTGGTAGAAATTTGTACTTATCTGACTTGCATTAAATACAACAAAGACGATTGAATTAGAGAAGTTTATTACTGAAACAACTTACAATTTTGACTTGATAGAAATTCTCTATTGAATAGTAAACAGAATGACTGTACGCTGAATATGACAGTCTAAGTTTTTTACTAGATAGTTTTGTCAAATTGACATAGCAACTTTAAGTTGAGTATTACCAGCCGTATCTAAGAAAATAATTTTAACTGTCAGTCACTATTTGAGTAGATCTGTTAAGAGACTGAATCTTTGAATGGGACATGGTGCAACACGAGTGATTTCAATATTTGTTACTCAAGTATATAATTAGTAACATTTGGTGTATTTGTATAGATGTACTTGTTCTTTTGTCAGGCAAAATTCAGCCACGAGCTAACTATACACTGAAATGGGGTAGTTTAGCTTACCAATGACATAATAACAAATAAAATATATTTGGTACGGAAACACAAGATAGCCACAAGTTAGAAATCTGAAATCATTCTGTTGGATTAGTTGTGTCGTTTGTAGTTTTGGTTACTATGAAGGTAGGGACGCTCTGGATTTCTTGTTGGTTCTTTACCAGAGTTGTGTAGTCAGGGAACCACCATAGGCGCGTAAAATTAAAAATAAATAAATAAATCTTAGAATTCAAAAAAAGTATACACTAAAAAAAGTCAAGGGGGTATTCCACATCCAAGGGAAGGTACTTCTGAGAAGTTGCCAATATGGCTTTCTTTGAGTCTCTATTTTATTGACCAGATAATCACAGATGTGAGAATTTTACTCACTGTCCTATGGACTTATTCGAAGATTACCAGCTAAATATAGTATTTTTCATTACGAGTGCGGAAAGCCTGTCATTGCAAAGAGTTCCGACATATGTCTACCCGAGCCGAGGCGCAGCCGAAGGTGAGGGTTGACAGTCGGAACAAGTTGCAATGACGGTTCCGCACGTGTACTGAACAACTATTTTTAATACAGTTGCGAAAAAATGAAGCAATTTAATAAAATAATAAAAACACAATAAACTCAACTAACTAATACTCCACGCAATAAATTCTTCGTATGTAGATATGTAGCGACTTTTTGACTTTTCCGGTAAAATGTTCTCCGAAGCATTTTGTGCAATTATACTGAGTTCCAGTGGTGTTAATTCAAATAAAATATCGTCGAAATTTCTCATTTTGTGCAACAAACAACTAAACCCGCAAAGAAAATTTTTGGAAAATGGCGCCAACCGTAAAAGAATATAAGCAGAGATTTTTTTTGTTTTCTTCACCCATTCCGGGTAGGCAAAGGGAACTTTGCCCATACAGCCAAGTCTTCAGTAGAATTTTTTTATTGATATGAAATGAAAATGAAATTTAATGAGATGAAATGAAATGAAACCTAACCTAACTCATTAAATCAAATCATTAAATCTGATATTGAAACAAATTAGTACCTTCTTTTTCGAAATTTTTGCATGAATCATAAAAACTTCTATGAATTTTTTTTTTGTAAAAACTTCGTGGTTGGTTTTTTCTTTTTAATAGACATTATTTTGACAGTTGGGAAAGAGAACGCACGAGTTCGGAAAAGGTAAAGAAAAAGCTCGAGTATGTAATAGCCTACATCCCGAACGCTATACGTCCCTGCAATACGCCACTTTTTGAGCAACTGTATTAAAAAGTAATTTTCGTATAGAAGTATCTATCGAGTAATAAGTTTTACAACATACATAAAGGTCAGCTGTTAGAATACTATTCAGCTTTGATCATCAATAAATTATTAAATTTCAAACTCAGAAATACCTCATCTCATCCATCCCCAATTATTGGTAGTGGTTATTAAAAAAAAAAATAATAATGCATTTTATTCATAACATAATCAAACAAAATATGTATGTGATGTATCGTCTAAAGTAGCGGGTATAGTCTAACATAGTAAATTCACATAGCCTCTTAAGAGGCTGACTGGCGCAGAATTGCTACAGAGATTTAACTCACCTTTTTATTATTTGTAACATTAATGAATTTTACATCTAGATTTGTTTACAAAGTATTATCTCTATGACTTTCATATATTGGCTTAACTGACAAACAGTGAAATTTCTAATCTGAACATTTTACCAATACTTTATATTTTCTGATTTTACTATCTAAATCTACGAATTTGGTTTTAATTATTTTATGTCCAATTTACTTAGCACGTGAAAGATAAGTTATAATTTAGAACAGGACTATTAATAAGGGTTGTTAGCTATCTTCATCTCTGAATCACTTTTAAAGAATTTGGGTTCTACTTAAGGCGCTACGTAAGGTTCTAATCTGACGATCACACTTTGGCCATATATCTGTTAAATCATTTCTATTAAGCACCAAGCGTTAAACTATGTAGGGTGTAAGTGGGTTGTTATTGGGATTCGACGGAGTTCAGAAAGAGCAATGGGGTTGTGTTACAGGTGTTAGTACATAACTTAAATTAAATCCATCCATCAGCCTAGTTCATCCACTGTTGGACATAAGCCTTTCCAGGACTTTGCCACTCGCGGCGGTCATCCTGGAAGAATTGCCCATACTCACACACGCTGGGCAGGCGGGTTGGTGAGCGCGGTGCCGGAACCCTCGCACCAGTGACGCCGCTGCCCGTCACCAGTCTGTTCGATATAAGGCCCGGCTATTGGGAATGGATTTACCGCCATCCATCGGTCCCAGGCATGGTGGGCCTCCTGTTTTTGCCTGTAAGCTGTCCTCTTATTCTCCCCCGAATTACTTCGAGGCGGTCTCCAAGTGGTACCACCACAGTCGAGCCCAGCATCAGCTCTACCACCTGTAACTTAATTTAAAACTAAATAATCCTAAAATAAATGAAAAAGCCCTAAAACATTATACTAAATAAAACATTATACTAATTAAAAAATATTCTCTAACTAAGCCGTTGCCGTCGAGTGCGGTGCCCAAGAGACTGGCAGCATTGCCCGCTGGATCGCCAGACTGATCCTCTGGCCGAGGTATGCCCTAGCCCTTAGATCACGAGAGGCGTCGATCAAACGTGTCGATAGTTTTTTGAAAAGACGACGTGCGGTCGGATCCCACGGCCTCAGGGTTTCGACACCAAACATAATAATAATAAGGAGGTATTAAGGCACTACGGAAAAAAATCGACACTTGTATATCTACTTAAGTAAATGATGTATTATTTTGATAAAATAGTACATAATTTTTAGAATCTCTTTCTAGGGATCTGTTAAAACAGAAACGTGATTGGAGAAATTCGGCTCGATAGAAATATTTATTGAAATGAGGTCTTTTTTGACACTAATTCTCCTGGTTTGACAATTTAGAATGACAATGGACTGCTAACTGCAATTATATTTTATTAGATGGGTTATAACGGTATCTAGGACCTGGTTAAACGAAATTTTGATAGCAACTCTAGTACTTTTAACAGGGACGCTAAAACTTTTACATATCGCCTTAAGGAGGTCTCGTTGCGCCTGATCGACACCTCCGGTAACCCAAGGGCTGGGGCATACTTTGCTCAACGGATTAGCCTCGCGATCCAGCGAGGCAACGCCGCCAGCCTCTTGGGTACTTTTCCTGACGATGGTGGCGATCTGGCCAGCATATTTTATTTAACTTAATTTTTAATAGGCGCCGAACATTTTCTTTTTTTTATTTGTTAGTAATATTTATATTTTAGGTATATTTAATTTTAGTTTTATGTGACAATTTATACCTAATTGTATCTGATGTAATTACATTTTAGTACTAATAGTAATTTATATATAATAAAATAAGTAATATTACAAATTTATGTAAGCAAATATTTTCCAAGACCGTTTTTATTTATTCGATGCCAGTCCTTTATCTTTTGTATGAGAGATGACCACACTTTGTGACAAAGAAGACCCTTTATAATATCGTGGGCTGGTCCTACCGACCTCTTTTAGCCTGTAATGCGAGTCGACCAGCCTAATAAAAACCTTGACAAGCCTTCTCATTGTTGCAAAGTCGTATGAGAAAGAAGACGCTGTGTGTCCTAAGAGGGATTTTATTAAATTGGTGACGTAATAATAGCTTTTTGGTTGTGTTTGAGCTGTGGTTATGATATGAAGCAGTATTTTTATATTATATTTTCATGTTATTTTAATTATAACGAAAAGAATTCATTTCATTTATTTATTGCATAAATTGGTTGTAAAGATCTTAAATAATACAAAATAATAAAATATTTGTAAGTACAAGTAAGTTGTGCCAGTGTGATTTTACCAACTGGTGTTTGTAATTTAATTTAATTTTAACAACAAAAACAATATTTTCATTGATTACTATATATCTATTCATGATAACACCAAGTTTAAATCAACATATTTTATTAATTTCATTCACAATATTTACATTATTATAATTATAGATAGTAATTACAAATCAGTCACAAATAGTTTTAAGCACAGATTTTAATTGTTATTATACAGTTTATTCAATGTCAATAATTAAAAAAAATATTTAATACTTAATAAAAATTTAATATCTTACTCGCGTTAAAATATGAACTTGTTTTTTTAAGACTCAGCAAGTTTCCAAAGAGAAACTACCTACGTAACTTTAAACCAGGTTCTAGGAAAAGGTAATGAAATAAACTTCGTTTGAATAAACTAGATTTAAGAAAAGGGTAAACGGTAAAATGGAACAAAAACCTTATTGGGTTAAGTTAATTAAGTTAGAATTTTACCCGTAAGATTTTATTTATTAAACGGGGCCAAAAAGACAGTCTGGAGTAACGTCACGGTAGACCATGCTAGTTCTCAATACGAGCTACTGTCATTATCACTACATAGTATAAAACAAAGTCGCTTCCCGCTGTCTGTCTGTCCATATGCATGCTTAGATCTTTAAAACTACGCAACGGATTTTGATGCGGTTTTTTTAATAGATAGAATTATTCAAGAAAAAGGTTTGTATGTATAAAACATTCATAATATATTAGAGAAACACTGATAATTTTAGAGGTTTCTAATGTGATGTCGTAAAAAAACACATTTTTTTGCGCTTACATTGCAAACGCTGGCTGAACCTTACGAGATAGATCAAAATAATGTACTACAGTATTGTACAACTTAAAAAGGTCTACAAAAAATCCGCAATAGTATATGTCTATCTCTTAGGGATAACCCACAGTAACCATTTTTTACCCTTTACTTTTTAAGAGAAATAATGGCTTATTTACGAAGCGATTTTAAGCAATACAGCATTAATCCTTATCCAATTAAGTACCTTAAATACTGTAGTATATTTAGTACCAGCATTGCACCCGTGCGAAGTAATTTATGAATCGCAAAGTTGATTTCGAGTGAGTTACATTTCACGGTCCACGCTCGCTCGTACATCCACGTTTTACTGAAGTCGTTGTTCTACCGATTTCGTTTCTTTTCGAATTAATTTTGAACCGTGAAATAGTGATAATTAAATTTTGAAAATGTCTTATTTCACTTTTTGATGTTTCGGCCGTTTGATACGCGATTACTTGCATTTCCCTGCATCCAATAATATCGCAAAGATAGGTCTAAACTATGATTTCATTTTAGTTATGTTACTTAGGTTTTTGACAATAAAACTTATACCAAAATAAACTTAATACAAAATGAGATATAAAACGGCCGTCCTTCTAATTTCAAAATAATAAATAAAAACACCTTGAAATGGCGAGATTTCTTATCTGCCCGCTTCCAATGAGCGGGATAGACAAGTGTAAAATGAAAGCGTTGGAGCAGGACCGATTTCTTCGAATACCCTCGTCTTAATACATCCCAGTATCATAAGTGGTGAGCCCTATCACCGTACTTCAGCACACACATGGACACACAGCTTGTCATTCGAAGCACGTATGCCGAACACAAATTTTTTCATACGGGATTTGAAACCGTGACCTCCAGATTAGTGGTTAAGAACACAAAACACTGAACCACAAAGGTGACCCTACAAACAATTATACAGTACTCACAGACACACACACACACACACACACACCCTCTCACACTACACATACTCCCTAGTATTAAATATACAAATCCCCAGACCTTGGTCGTAGGGCTAGGGAAACACACACACTAACATACACCTCTCTTCCTACACACACACTCTCATTCTCACCCTCACTCTTCACACAGACCCATCCTCTCACATGCCCTTGATTTATTTATTTATTATATTTAAGCTGCATGCTCCTTTTGTTTATTTCTTGTATTCTCTTTTTTTATTTTTATGTATAAACTCTGTAAGCTCTGTAGCTTGGCGCCTATAGCACCGATACATACACCCTTGTAGGCGTCAAGGTAATTCTATTCTATTATTGTGCAATTTTTAGATAAATAAAAGCATATTCTATTCTATTCTATTCTACTGCGTGCCTACTTACAATTCAATAATCGCTATGCTTTCCACTAAAATCATACCTCTACAAGGAGCAGCGACAAATACCCTCGATATTTTAAATGATGATGAAGCACCAGTCGTAGACCTTATATCTTTACTTTACCAACCTAACCTGGCATTCACGTAACCCTTAATACACTACCACACAGTCTAAAATTGCGTATCTATACTGAAAATATTAATTTATGGAACAAATTTTTCCATCGAGATAACCTCTCAAAAGAAGGCATATTACTTTTTAAAAGGCGGTCAAGTGGTGTTGGATTTGCGTCCTGAGAGGGGTCGGTACCATTACATGTTTTACATAATTCACACTCTCCAGCGAATAAACCAATAATATCAAAAACATAACTTTACAGGAGAAATCAAAAACCGCCTCATAATTTAAAAACAATTAATAGTAGGAAAATAAACTTTTATGAGCATCGTCATTTTAAGCTTATTAGGCAATTTTTTTGTTAAAATAATCGCTTTTTAGCAATATCCTGTAACAAATCGAAAGCAAAATAAAAAGCAGTTTAACAGACATACACATTTTAATTTTTCCGCGAATAAAAAGATAATAATAACAATCTTGGTTTTTTTTTTTGTTTTGGTAACTTACTTTATGGTTTTTTCAATGCATGTGCTCGTAAAGGCCCACTTTTTATGCATCAAAACCGAACAGAAAGTCGATTATTTTGCCCTAGGGCTTTATTATTATTGTTTTTTTTAATTTATTTGCAATGGTTGGCTTACCTGCAGCCTTTCCTGTGTACCATAGATGTTATACTTTTTTTCCACTGTTTAACGGCTCTGGATACAATCCTTTTGAGCCAATCATAATTTAAAGTTCACAAGATTATATTTGTTTTCATTTCCTCACACTATGCATCGAAAAACGTAGTATGATACACGGGCGTAAAAGCAATAAATTACTCGGTTACGTTTAAAACACTCGCTACGCTTGTGTTTTAAATCGTCCTCGTAATTTATTCCTTTTCGCCCTTGTAGCATAAACTACTATTTTCGCTGTAAAAGCCAAACGAAATGATACCATAATATACGAGTAGTTTTATAATCATAGTCTCAATAAAAATGATCGACAGGACATTATCGTTTTATTCGCCGAAAAATTAAAGTGTGTAGGTGTGTTAAACTGCTTTTCATTTTGCTTTTGATTTATTTATAGGATATTGCTGAAAATATTTTGTGTAATAGTGGCAAGGAGAAAATAGTAAACGATTTTATGGCATCAGAGGTACTGCATTACATGCGATTAAGTGAATGGGCATGGAAATAGTTCACGCAAATAAAACCATAATCAGATTTGCATAAAAACTAAAGAAATTGTACATCAATAAGTGGCAACAATCAAATTTTTTTCTGATTAAATTTTTCAGCAAATAAAGCCTACAGTAGTTCTACAAACTACCTTATGAACAAGGTAAAAAAATAATAATTACACAATGTATTCGACCTTGCAGTAGCCGTTTCTGGAACATGAATAATACCATAATAGCACATTATCGGTTAATTCGCCGAAGGGTATGATTGTTTTTATTTTTTGTAAATTTATTTGTTGTAAACGGAACCAAAATAAATTCATAATATAATCGATAAAATAAATTTCAAGATCGGTTTTCGGGCAGTACCATATATGTTTTGATGATCAGAAAATGAATGGGATTTCTAGTATGAAAATAATGTTGAAGGGCGGTTTCTCTTATTGAAGTCAACTTGGGACTTGAGTTTTTGCAGCAGTATGGGGCTATATACTTTCCTAATTTTTACACCTTACTGTTACAATTTATCGTTTCTGAAAAAGAGCCTTGAGACACGGACAGACAGACGGGCAACAAAGTGATCCTAAAAGCTCTCTTTTTTCCATTATAAGGATAACCTTAAGCTATTTGAGTCTCTGAACTGAAAATCCTATGTAAACAACTGGCATGGAAGATTCGAATTTTGGATATTACTAAGTTCCCAGGGTCGTTAAGGGACTTCCATTTTAATTAAATGTATGTGATCCGGTAAATTGGAGAGACAAGTATTGGGTGCTTGGCAGTGACTAGAATATTAATGTCTATATGGTGCTTGGCAACAAATGTTGCCTGTTTATGAACTGTTGGGAATAATATTCGCAGTTCTCATTTTGCTTTAATGAAAGTTTTACTTCGACATTCTCCCTTCAATTGTTATTTATTTGTAGCCCCGTCTATAATCTTAAAATTATGAACTATTAACTTAATTGTAATACAATTGTCTAAACTTGATTCCTGCTATTTGATTATCACTGCTGATAATAAATATTGTCTAACTGTAATAATTGTATGAATATATTGAGCATATACTCGTATATAATAAATATATATATATATATATATATTTAATTTATTCAAATTGTTTCTTTTTTTTGAGATTTCGTTGTTTTTTTTTGTTGTTGTGTTATTTCTCAATGCATCTAATTATGGCTTCGTATTAATTTTTCAATAAGTAAATTTTGATTTGATTTGATTGAATTATGTTTCATAAATTATTTGTGATTAATGAAACATATTTGCATAGAAAAGGGATGGAAAAAAATATGGGTAATATGCAGAGAAAACGTTGTTCAGTGTTAGCATACAAATAAAATATGCAATATGTTATTAATTATTATACATAATATTGTACATGCATATATTATAATAATTGCTTATTATAAAGTATGAAATATTTTAAAAATATCTATAATTTACATGTCACATAGTTAGTTTGTTACAATAAAAATCTCTATTATATAAACCTAATTTTAATAAACAAAACCGTCAAATAAGAGAGGATACATGCAAAATCACAACCAATCATCAAATCTAATATGTACATTTTATTATAATTATTATTATAAATGTACACAAATGAGAATTTCAATATTAAATGATAATCTTAATTATAATTTTGATATTATTATTTCAAGAGATGCCGGGGCCAGTAGGGCCCGAAATATATCTTGATTTACTAAGTTTATTTATATAACTGTGTCTTATTTGTGTACATTTATAACAACAATAATAAAAATATGAAACAAGACTATAAAGTAAATATAAATTTATTTAATAATATAAATAATATCTAGCAATAACGAGTCTAACAATATTTTGAGCGAAAAAAGGGTAATCGTATTTTCGATCAGCCATTTTCGTAGTCTTTATGTTTAATGTTTAATATTTAATATTAAATATTACAATATTACATGTTTAATGAAGGTAGACCATTTGGTATTTATTTGTTATAAATATAATATACATGAAGTAACAATTATTTTTTTACTGCAGAACCATAGATGATAATTTTTCAAAATTTCTGAAAATTTTTCGGATGTCTTTAAAGACTAGAAAAATCGACTACATTGAAAGTTACTTTCGTTAGAGCTACGAAGTGCACGTCGCGGCGTAGCAAGCTCTACGTCGTAGCTCTTTCTACGAGGTTGACTTCTTTATTCAAAACGTATACAACCATGCACCCAATATAAACTTCGTTATATTGATCGATTCACATACACACATTGGGTAAACATTTAATATATATTTTTAGTTAATAAAAAAAAACAAATATTCAAAATACGTTTGGTTTGATTTTTTTATCTTTTAAAGTGTGGTTAGGCACAGCCTTTTTAACGCACACTTTAACAACGATCAACAAAATTTTTTTAAAGAATGAAAGAAAAAAGAAGAAAGAGAGAAAATCACTTTATTTCATATACCACCAGAATATACTAAATCACAGACAATACCCTGCCGAACCTTGACTTAAAGCTGCAATAAAAGCCTGGTACCCTACCGAATCTTGACTTAAGGCGCTACGGAAAAAAAACGACACTTTGAGGACTTGCATATCTACTTCAGTAAATAATGTATTATTTTGATAAAATAGTATATTATTTTTGGATTATTTTTCTAGGGATCTGTTAAAATTGTGATTAAAGAAATTAAAGATTAAAGAAAACGTGATTAAAGAAATTCGGCACGATAGAAATATTTATTGAAATGAAGTCTCTTTCGACACCAAATCTCCTGGTTTGACAATTTAGAATGACATATGGACTGCAATTATATTTTATTAGATAAGATTTATTAAATTTATGTCCTTAATTTATCTATAGAAGTATATATCTTATGGTAGACATGTATGTATATATAGTCCTGCATATTTTAATTTATATATTGTTATTTTATGACTTTATTTGTAGTACACGTAAAGTATGTATGATTACACTTATTTTTATTATTATAGTATCCTCTCCTCTGTACATGTTTTTTATTGTAAATAATTCTATTTGATATATCTGTGAACAATAAATAATAAAGCAAGATTACGGGAAAAATATAGCGGTTGAGAAAATAACGAAAACAAAATAACAAAATTCAATTTTTTATCCAAGATACGGAACCCTAGGTGAGTCTGAATCGCCCTTGACCGGTTTTGTCGCATAAGAAGAGAATGTGTCTAAGCTCCCGATAACAGTTGCCGGATAAAACCCCTTCCTATCGAATGTTTGGGTTCGAGTCCCGAATACTAACTCTCAATAAAAGATTTAAGTTGAGGATAGAATGAATGTGTTTTATATAGAGTTATACAAATATATAATCTAGATGATTAATACTTGCGATTGTCGGCACTTAGTGAAACGTCATCATAATTTTGATAAAAACACTTGTACTGTTTCACAATATCACTGTTTTATTAGTCCAACCGGTTTCGCCTTACGGCATTATCAAGGAGCTGTTAAAATTATAAATAAAGAAAGGAATGCGTAGTTGTTGTTTAAATTGCAGATGGTGAATAATAATTTCGAAGAGGGTAAACTTAAATCATGTGCCAAATTATAAATCGGGTAATTGGAAAACTCAGTGTTGAGCAGCAAACATTTTTCCCTTTAAATGGTTTAAGTTTACCCTCTTCGTAATTATTATTCACCATCTGCAATGTAAACAACAACTACGCATTCCTTTGTTTATTTATAATTTTAAGAGCTCCTTGATAATGCCATAAGGCGAAACCGGTTGGAATAATAAAACAGTGATATTGTGAAACAGTACAAGTGTTTTTATCAAAATTATATAATCTAGAGTTTTTCATGTCTTACAAGAAAGAATAAAACTATTGTTGTGACTCTTTGTTTCTATAAAAAATTACATACTTCGACGTGAAATTCAACAAAACTACTTGTAAAATGCAATAAGTTAACCCGTGAAATTTTATGATGTCCGGCCGGACCGCATTAAACCGACCACGGCAAATTTTCGTTACAAATGTATCTCGTTAGAAGAAGGCTAGTGAAACAAGCTACAATTACAAGACAAGATAAATACGCTTTATTGTGCACCATATAAAAGAAAACAATTACAATTAAGGTAACAATGGCCGGCCTTATCGCTTAAAGTGGTTTCTCCCAGACAACCTTTGGGTGGAATGAGATCAGGGAGAGTGTTCAAAATAAAACAAGTCATTCTTAATTTATGTCACTATGACAGAAATAAATTTCTATGTTTGAACACTTGGCGATTTATCCATCGCAAGGAGATATAAATTAACATTATATCATTGCAGTATAGAAACGCAGAAATAAAAGTAAATCTGGATGTGAGGAGCTCTGAACCGGGAATCGAACCCGGGATCTCTCGCTTGCCGGGCGATTGCTCTAACCTCTGAGCTATCCAGGTCTCAACACAACTCGTGAATTTATCGATGTGCTTTCCCATACTGCAATTTTATTTATAGATACCCACTTTATAGTGAGATACTTGGCGCCTAGAGGACGCTAGCTCTTCACATCCAGATTTACTTTTATTTCTGCGTTTCTATACTGCAATGATATAATGTTAATTTATATCTCCTTGCGATGGATAAATCGCCAAGTGTTCAAACATAGAAATTTATTTCTGTCATAGTTTCGATAAGAGAAATGTGTATTCTTCACTACCCGATACTGTAACAGGTGACGGTAGGGCATAATGGTCTTTGACTAGCTTTGAATACACTAGCGTCCTCTAGGCGCCAAGTGGCTCACTATAAAGTGGGTATCTATAAATAACATTGCAGTATGGGAAAGTACATCGGTAAATTCACGAGTTGTGTTGAGACCTGGATAGCTCAGAGGCTAGAGCAATCGCCCGGCAAGCGAGAGGTCCCGGGTTCGATTCCCGGTTCAGAGCTCCTCACATCCAGATTTACTTTTATTTCTGCGTTTCTATACTGCAATGATATAATGTTAATTTAATTTATGTCACCTACCCAACCCTGACGAAATGACTGAGAAGCTTATCCGCAGCGGCACAAGTTATCTGCGGGTAGCCGGAATACTCCTCGGCTTGCGCGCCGTGAGACAGCGCCTGGGTCACCATGGTATAGAACAATTTCTACTATGGAGCCAACCCTGAAATGTCAAAAAAGAAATCTGCCCTTCCATACATGTCGGCCGAGCGGCATTGCATTTTTCTATGAAACCATTGTGTTTGTTCCATAGTAAAAGTTGTTGTTTACCATTGACTGAATAAGCTCTTCAAATATGGTTACACCTTTTTGTTACACGTTGTATATAATAATATAACCACATAAAAAAAAAGTTAAATATATCTCACATTTTTTTTTATTTAACTGTTTTTTTAATGTAATTATAATAATTTAAAAAACAAAAAGCTTATATTGAATATTTATTTATATACCTATATAGTAATAATAATAAAATAAATACATTTAATTCAGGCTACAATATACAACCCATAGTTTGCTAGTAACAATAGTTCTTTATCTAATATAAGTAAGTAAATAATTAACATTGACATATTGTCTGTACCTATGTGAGTGTCGTCCGCCATGAGGGGACGCTTACGTGCAGCAGGGAGCGGTAGTATAATACTCTACGCTATTTTTGTATTTATTATATATCCATAAAGATATAATAAATACAAAAATAGCGTAGAAAATCGTAAATCCCACTATCCCATGCCATCCCACTAATCCCACTGATATTATAAATGCGAAAGTTTGGATGGATGGATGTTTGTTACTCCTTCACGCCTTAACTACTGAAACGATTAGGCTGAAACTTTGCACAAATGTAGTTCTTGATCTGGAATAGGACATAGACTACTTTTCATCCCATAAATCAGTTCCCATTGGAAGGCAATGGGGTGTCAAGTCCCTATAGAAAAGTGATCTACTGTTACTCCTTCACGCCGCCGGTGTAAGTGGGATGGGATAGTGAGGATGGGATGGGATAGGATAGTGGCATTAGTGGGATGGGATGGGATTCGACACGACTATACAAAAACTTAATCAACGCGGGTGAAGCCGCGGGCAAAAGCTAGTAAATAATATAAATTTCAGACTTCTAGCTTTACCCACAACGAAGATACAGGGGACTTGAAAGTACCGTGAGTTGCTACGAGAAAAGGATGGTACGGCCGTTCCGCGTTTTTGTTTTGCGAGACTTGGCGGGGACACTGCCGTGCCCCCAGATAGTAATAAAAAAGCGGCGGTAGCTCAGGGGTAGAACGCTAGCCTCTCAGTGTTGAGACCTAGGCATGCACCAATGAGTTTTTCGGAATTCATGTGTATAGTATTAGTTCTTACTTACCACTTGCTGAACGGTGAAGGAAAACATTGTAAGGAAACTGACATGCCCTAAAAAGCATGTACTCGTATTTGTGCCCGAAGTACGGCGATAGGGCTCACCACCCTTTACGTTGGGACGTAGTAATCGTCGGTGAATCGCGGGTGTACCGAGCATGGACTGTGACTGGCATTTCACAGTTCAAACTCGGAACACCTCTGACACCACTGACTCTGATTCATGTCGTGACAATATTTTATTATATTATCGTTAATTACGTAAATAAAATACAAATACAGTTTGTAAAGTTACCAAGATTGCATCATCGGGCTAGCGAATGCTTGGTTCCGAGGCTAAAGTTACCTGAATCAACCAATCATTCTGATAGAGGCGTCGCCAAAATGTAGAGTCAGCCCATTGAAAAGTGATGGAAAGCTTACACGACTAAAAAGACGCGAGAAAAAATGAAAGCTATCAGCAAATAAGCTGAAAAGGGAAAATTTACCCAAAAAATAACACTATCCTTCTTAGTAAAATGTGAAGCAAATATGAGCCTTAGGTCTCTTATCTGGAAATAAGCTTGTTACAGAATCAGATAATTTCTGTTAAGGCTTGATCTGAGCCAAGAACATGAACAACGTTAGACTTTGGAGAGTTCTTTGGAAGAAATTAGGTATTTCCTCATATTGAAAAAAAAATACATTTGTTTTGTTGGTCTTTTATTAACTGAAAGTACTATTAAAAGATGAATTAAGATTATATTTCCAACCTATTTTTTTTGAGCTTTAAACGTTCATTAGAAGAACGTGGTTAATTGATCGATTTGATTTTTTTTTTCATAAAATTGGTAACAATGTGTGTGTATAAAGTACGAGTAAGATTGAGCACCTTATTTTGCATCTATCAGAACTGAACTCAATGACGTTTCCTTTTTTGTTTAAAAAAGCACGTTCTGAGTTGTGGCTGTTACGACCACCAAGAAACACGCTCACGAAAAAAGTAGTTATTTAACACCTGGGCTTCTAGATAAAATTATAAAAGTATTCTAAGACGAATATTCTAGGTCATTGTTCACTTATTTTTACTACAAATTTCAACGCTCGACTTTTTTTTTACACTCGGAAAACATGAAATTTAGAGGTGACTTCGTAATTTTTTTCTATTGAGCGAACTTAAGGCTTTCGCGTTTTTTTCCAAGATGAATGGATCAACCCTATAGTCTACTATCTATATATTTTCATTAAACCGGTTGACCAAGTTACACAATGTGAAACGGTCATTTGAAGTTGTGCGTCTGACCTTATACGGAGCCTTAAATTAAATATTTTTTGCTTACAAAATATTTCAGTGTTAACTAAACCCCTCCAATTTGTCGTTCCGCTGCGTGATTATTAGTATTACCCTTCCAAGAAAAAGAGGCCAATGAGCCAACATATAATCAACTCTATCAAAAGATAATAAAGTCTTTGCCATTGGATTTATTGTGCTGGTAATAAAAACGTTGCTAGGGTATGCCATACTCTTAATCCCGGGGACGTATCGACATAATCGTACAGACAGCCGGTCCGATCTCGGCGTCAGTGAGCACATCAGCTAACCATTGAAATATCTTCTGGCCTATATATGTTATTAGATAATAATAATAATATTACTAGGTATTATGTAGGTACACTTTTGTACCATTGAGATACACTAACGGCCAGTCCCCCATAGTTGCCAAACTATTGCCAGGAATTATTATATTATCATGGGTACTATACGATTCCGTATACTTTTAGCACAAAATAACCACTTACAGAAGGTTTACTCCGCATAACTAGCGAAAACAGGCGCACGCACACATAGACGCGTACGTACGACGACGGTCTCGGATGAAGTCGGTCGAATGCCAATACGAAATTCTGCCGAGATCATCATACGTACGCATCAATGCATGTGTGCGTCTGTTTTCGCTCCTTCTTCTTCAGTCAGAAGTCAGCCTTCTGGTAGTATCTATTTTGTGCTTTTAGGTTACTTAATACTTGATTCTTTTCAATATGCCAATGTTAACATTTTTTATGATGATGATGCGGAAATGAGTCCGCATTTGCCTTGTATTTATCTTATTTGTTTTATCTCTTTTTTTGTAAAATAAAGTGTTTATATTCCTATAAGTATTTTTGTGGTGATATATAACAATTATCGATTAAATATGTCAGTGAGACATTGTAAAATACGATAGTTTATAATTTCATAAGGTCAGATTAGTTTATAAAATCGTGAAAATACCTACCGTGAAATTATAATCTCACCAGTGAAATTATAAACTATCGGATTTTAAAATCTTACGGTGACATACATATGTACAATTGTACATATGAAGTTATCAGTTCTTGCATCTTTCAATCAATTGGAATCTGCGCAAAATAATATTCTCAACAAAGTAATTGCAAACTAAGTCTTTCAAGTACGTCTTGTACGCACCAAAGACTCCCAAATCTATCCGATAGGTAGATAGAAATGTCTAAAACACAGCAGAAATGTGTTTAACTTTAGACAGTGTTTAAGTCTGTTTGTATAATTGTAAGTACACAAAACCTTACCATTTGTGTATCATAGTTTGTTAGAATTATAGTTTAGTTAAGTTTAATACAACTAGATGGCGGTGAACCGATTTACATCGCGATATCGTTGTGTTTCTTCCAGTTTGTTGTACCAATTTTGAAGTTTGATATCTATTGTCTATTCCATAAGGGTGCTTTTTGGGATAGCACAGTACACTGTTGTTGTCGCCTTTTCTTTCATATCGTAAAAGAGTGACAGCAACAGATTTAAACACTGTCTAAAGTTAAAAACCGTTTTGTAGTTACACCGTATATCTCTTCGACCAAATACAACGAACTCCTAGCAATACCTAGAATAAACATCCACTCGAAGTCGTCTGAATTCCAAATTCCCTTAAGACGTAAAGTTCCGACTTAATCACGAGTAAGTCCATTTTGTGCTCGTGGAAGAAATTCAATTAGAGGACACATCTATCCCTTGTAGGGCCCTGTTAATGGATACGAGGCCCGTAAACAGCTACGAAGGTTGTATTAATGACGTCATGACAATGGACATTTGCTCCTGGGGCGATTAGGAGTTAAAGAATTTAGTAAGAGTATGTTTTTGTTTGATGATAGGTATATCCGATGGAGCGTCGGAAACGAAAATTACGAAATTCCGTAACGCGTCGCGCGGCAACTAAAACCTATGAACTGACCTTGACTTGCAAAAATACTTATTATAACCTTTGTACTAATCTTATACGTCTCAAAATAGCAATGAATCATCCTAATAACATGTCAAGTTTAAACGTATAAGTTTAAATTCTAAAGTGTTTTTGGTATTGCCCGACTGGAGAAAAGTAATAATAAAATTATGAATGTTTTATATAATAATGTATTTAATGTTTTACATTAAATAGATTATTATATAAAACATTCGACATTGGACTGACATGTAAAATGAAATCAATCAAAGTTAAATTAAATTATTATTGCCGTAAAATTGATGACTTACTTACATTTACTGACCATATCTTAATCTTAATTATAATCTATTTTAACTAGTTCGTAATTTGTAATTTGTTAATATTAAATTGGCCTAGAGCCTGACATAAATAAATTAATTGAATTGAAAAAAAAAATATAAGAAAATGCAAAACACTTGACACTACTTCACTTGCGTCCTATTTAAAAACATATTTCACTTATTTATTCATTATAGATCTATAAAATATTAATAAACTCGCGTGAGCTAACATACTAAATTATTATTTATTACATACGGCATGAACACTCACGTGTGATTGTTGTTGACTATATGCCAACCGTTTCACCGATACAATTTCGGCATTATCGGCGGTGAAACGGTTGGCATATATTCAATGACAATCACACGTGAGTATTCAAGCCGTATGTAATAATAATTTATTACAGATCTACTTCATGGATAGGAAAATAATTTGCTACAAACAAATATGATCTAAACCACGTAAAAATATCAAAAAAACACGAAATATTCAACTTTAGGACAAAGTTGAAGTCGTCCGCCATGTTTTTACTTCTGAAGAAATTATTTTCGTTTTCATTCAACACGCATGGGACAAATCCATCGATGTAAAACCAGAATAGATGTCCAGAAAAATTATCAACAGAATGGTATATTCGTTTTACTCAACGTTGTCATGGTTCATAGACAAACAAACGGTAAAATTGCATGGAACTAACGGGAGTGCCATCGACGCTTGGGAGCTAAAAATTCTGTGGTATTTTGGGGGTACCACCGGCGCTCTATCGGATATAGCTTAGTGCAGATATTGTTTAAAAGCTTATTTACCTATAATTGGTGAACTTTTATTTTTATTAAGATTTAATAATTAATTTATTAAGAACTCGCATGAGGTGACATACTGAATAATTTTTACACTTGGCATATAGTTGGTTGGCATATAGTCAACAACAATCACACGTGAGTATTAAAGCCACATGTAATAATAATTTAATTTATTAAGAATTATCAAAGGTATAGGACAATTCTCAAGAAATGATAAAAAACGAATAGCACATTCAAAGTTACGTTATAAATAATATCACGAAACAATAAAACAAGTTTTTCCATAAAATTTTGCATATAAATAAATAAGTTTCATCAATATTAAGATTAATTCATATAAAAAAGGTTCTTCTAAATCAAATGGAGAAATAACGCTTGTAATCTTTCAGAAAGTTTATAAATCTAACGGCGTTGATACTTTAATGGAGCTCCAAAAAACGTTTAATATATCAATGTCTAGACTTCGCTAACACTTTCTACATTAGGTTCGAACAACGGCGTACCCTTTGGAACTCATTTATTTCAAATAACTTTTCACACATCATTATACTTTCACCTTTCGTGTTGAAACTTAATACAATGTCTTTGTCTCCGAATAATTTTCTAAAAGTATCAGTTTGTTACATAGACAATGTAGTCTATGGTTTGTTATATTAGAGAAACAACAAGAAAATATCAAATAGCGCATCACCCCACACTACTACGTTTATTTTATTCTTACATTTTATTTTACTACGAGGATTTGTCACTTATCATTGTATCGTGTTTCCCTTTATGTGGTGAAATTGAGCTGAAATCGAACATTCGCAGTACAATGATACCGCTTAACAAGGCCGTATCGCGTTTCGCTATGAGCTTTATATCAACTGCGCTTGTTTTTCCGATCCGGCAGAATTCCCGCGCTTTATTGACAGTTCCACTCACGGCCGATCAAACATGGCGCCGCAACATATAGTCGCTGAGCTACTACATTCCAATTTATTTGATGTAGGTAACTTAAGGTTTATTCATATTCATATTCTTTATTGTACATAGAAAAATATTATTTGCACCTTGTACTTAGAAATATCATGTACATAGGCGAGCTTATCTCTAAAAAGAGATTTCTTCCAGCAAACCCGGATTGATAATTATAGAACTCATAATAAAAATTAGACATACATACGTTATACACTAAAATACGTTAATATACTTACACCCTATGATTATAAAAAACTACAATATAAAATTATTATTACATACGGCTTGAACACTCACGTGTGATTGTTGTTGACTATATGCCAACCGTTTCACCGATACAATTTCGGCATTATCAAGGCGAGTGTCGTACTTAGGACGACGACGCGGCGTTCACCGTCGTTGTCAAACGGGCACTGGCAGCCGCCGATCGGCGAGTCGATTGACAACGACGGTGAACGCCGCGTCGTCGTCCTAAGAACGACACTCGCATTAATACTGCTGTACACGTATTTGTTATAAATGGCCGGAATATAATTTTATTAGTAACTATAATAGAAAGTTTCCAGCTCTTACTCTATATCGATGGATGGGGTATCAGTAAGGTCCGCTCATCTCTACCGCTCACCTCTTACCACTGTGCCCGACGATCTCGAGATTATCGCAAACAGTACAGAAACTTCGCACGAGAGCGATATCTCTTGAACGATACAGTGATAGTAGTACGGGAAGATCGGATGAACTGTACGGGCGGGGTTTGCTTGTCGAAAATGTCTTCACTGGAAAAAGCTTTTTGTTTATTAGAAAATGCTTAGTACTTGACAAAATCTACTAATAGCATAGACAAATAAAGGAAGGATAGATTGCTCACTCCATATATTAGAACAAAGCCCGCGTAAAACTTATTATTTTCGCCGGTACGTAGTAGTTCGACTTATTATTTTTGATGTCGCTACTATACTAAATATGTACATTGTGACATACCTAATGCCATCTATCGAACAGTTGATGAAACGAAATTCGATGTGTGTGTAGCAACTATACTGCGCCCACAAAAATAAAAATTTGCTAGTTTACGACAATACGTGTGACAATATGTGCGCTATCTACCGGAATTCAGAATAACCATCTGCACGCTTAGTTAGATTGCCAGCTTACCACCGAAAGTTTAATGAAAAAAATGTTAATAAAACCTGATTAAGAATTCACTTTTTTCTGATGCGATGTTATGAAATTTTTGTGTTTACTTATTCACAAACATCTATCCTTACAGGCTAGCCTAATTCGATAGATATGTATATTTACAACCACAAATCTTACTTTCTACAACCTTTATAAGTATACAATTTCAATAATAATTTTACAAAAACACTTTCTTGTAGCACAGCACAAACAACGCTGTTCTCGTTAACTATGATGCTACTATGATGAACCAGAACAGTAAAATGCTATATTTCGTCGATTTCAGACAAATTTTATTTCCAGCGAGCCATCTAGCAACGTTATTTTTAGTATTGCGAACAATACAAGGAGATAGCAATATATCCTTCCTTTATTTATCTATGCTAATAGGTATCTTCAATATGTCACCAATTTGGTCAGCATACGTCCTTCTAGGGCGGCCTGGTCGAGCTCTATAATTTCGACTTGCGCACCATACATTTCTTTCGTCACTCTACCTTCATTCTTTCTATATGTTCAAACCACCGAATCATTCCTTTTTCTATTCTAGTGACTACATCTTCTTTTAGGCCGCAACGATCCCGTATGTCGATATTTTTCACTCTTTCATTCAATGTTAAACATACTCTGTAAGGAACGCATTTCCACTTCATTCTCATTAATATCGACCTTTCGGGTGTCAAATGTCGTAAAAATAATTGAAAGTTTGACTTTTAACTGAACTTCATACTCGAATAGTCAATATTATGTAAAAGGTTTATTTACATAGTTGTTATAGAGATCAATGTTCCAAACCAAACTTGGGAACTGAATCAAAATGTTTTACTTGACAACCATTTTTTCACCAATATAATACTCAATTTTTTTTTCTTTTTTATTTATTGTATACAGAAACACGAAGACAAACAGTAACAGTAAAAGGTAATATGGGTGAGCTTATCTCTTTTAAGAGATATCTCACAGCAAGCAATACCTATCTGTTTTTATTTAACCTTCGTCGCGCATCTATCATATTTTGCATAGTATCATAGTCGAGGCATAATAATATCGTTACAAATTACAATTAAAGACTTAAAGAATAAAAAAACCGGTTTTCGAGAATTTCTCAACCGCTATATTTTTCCTTTAATCTTTACCAAGATATTTTTTTTTGGTCCACCAGTTTTGGATATAAGGGGGTGGCGGGGTTTTAACACCTTGCTATGTGTGCTAATTGATGGTATTTTTTGCCAAATTTCAAGTCTTTATCTTTAACGGTGCTAAAGTTATAAGGCTGTGACATGCGGACAGACGGATGGATCGACGGACGGACAACGGAGTCTCACCATAAAGGTTGCTATGACTTTTGACTCTGTCAATCCGATACATCATACAAATTTATATGTTTGTAAGACATCATCCCGATGAGGACGATGAATTATCGTCAATGTAAATTCAATCAATGTAAATTATCACTCACCAAACAAAACGTCTATGAAAACGTCATTAATAATATTTCTTTTCAATATAAGACAAACCAAAAGATTTCAATTTAATAATGAGTGCGTGTCAAATATTGTAAATAGTGATAGCAATATATAAATTTAAAATTTGTATTTTTGTGGTACCTATTGTATATTAAACCATGTCACCCTAATTTTGCTATCAAAAAGCATACAAATTGAATCTTCAGTAGTTTATGAAACTGGCACATAAATACGTTATTAAAACACGAGTGTGAGTTTAAGTTTTGCAAGTTTTTTAATAGTATACACGAGTGTTTTAATACCCAAGTTATGTGTAGTTTAATACACTACTTTATTTACACTCATGCAATAGTTTACCTACCTTTTTTCCAATCCATAAGATCTTTTTAATATTTGTCGTAAGCTTTTCTTGATTTTGCTGGTTCGTTTTGGTTAATAATAATAATAATAATAAAACTCTTTATTGCACAAGATAAAAATTTCGTACATAGGCGAGCTTAATACTATTTAGTATTCTCTACCAGCTAACCTTTGGTAATGGGGAAGTTGTTGAGGGTAGTGCCATGATGTCAAAATATTATAGGGTACCGATTTAAATATATATATTACTCAAACACTTAGTAAATTATATTATACTACATGCTAATAAACATATACAGTAATTAATAGGAGATAACAACATTAAATGATAAACTACATATACCACTACATAAATAAATAAGTATAATGGATATATATACCACTACATAAATAAATACATAAATAAATAAGTATAATGGATATACAGGGTGGAAAAAATTTAAGGGCCCTGGAAGAGAACTACCTTAAATCATTTAGTTAGCTCATTTTACTGAAAGGATACATTCCTTTATTTTTTAAAAGAAACAAAACTGCATTCAAAGATCTTCTGAAATTCGCTTGTCTCACCCGGGAAATGAACCAACTAAAAATTTAAAAAATAAACCCTCGCTATTTTACTATACGAATCGGTAGGATTATTGTTCAGGATAAAATTTGTCTAGTAAACATTTGGTCTTACACTCATCTGTTGTACGAGATACTCATGAAAATTAAATATTTATTACAAGTTCTTTGTTAACAATACCTAGTACTGTTCACTTGTAACAAGTAAATGACACGTTATAATTTTCTTATCTCTCTTACATCCAAAGACATCGTATGAAGTACAAGCTTGCTAATGTTATTTATATTAAGTACCTTGTTGAAGACTTCAATAAGATAATCGTTAAATGGTAATAATAAATGTATGCAGAGCACAATTTACTTCTTGCACTAGGCGTACTGACGAAAAGTTTAAAAAAGGAACGTATTTTTTTGCAACGCGGAGCAACAAATTTGAAGTTCGAACCATAAATTTCGTTCGAAATTCAAATTTTGTTTTGTTTTGCTTTCATTCCGTGCTGTCATTGTGTAATAATGGCGTATAATTATTACTTGACAAGTGAACAGCACTAGGTATTGTTAATAAAGAACTTGTAATAAATATTCAATTTCATGGGTATCTCGTACAACAGATGAGTGTAAGACTTTAGTTTAGTAGACAAATTTTATCCTGAACAATAATCCTACCGATTCGTATAGTAAAATAGCGAGGGTTTATTTTTTAAATTTTTAGTTGGTTCAGTTCCCGGGTGAGACAAGCAAATTTTAGAAGATCTTTGAATGCAGTTTTGTTTCTTTTAAAAAATAAAGGAATGTTTCCTTTCAGTAAAATGAGCTAACTAAAGGATTTAAGGTAGTTCCCCTCCAGGGCCCTTTCATTTTTTCCAACCTGTATACTGAAGAGAATTTGTCTAAAAACTTATAACAGATAAAATATTTAATTATTGTGGATCATTCTGTAAATCAAGAAAGTGTTGTTTTATCTTATTCTTGAAGACTGATACAGACGGAGCCTCACGAATGTGTAGCGGCAAACTGTTCCACAATCGTATTGCACTCACAGTAAAAGAATTTGTATACATGCATTCATACATGCAATACATGTTATTCGTAATTTTTGTTGCTCAGTAGTACTGCTGTCAGACATTTTCGCCCAGAATAAAACTTTTAGTAAACAAAAAAAACAGTACAATATAAAATTAATAAATAACGCACAAAATCCAGCAGTTCACCACGCATGTGAGACAAGGGTCCGGTCACAAGTTCTATCATAATTAAAATCAATCGCTGTCGATCGCACATGGATTTGGTCATAAGTATGACCATCATTAGAATCATTCCCTCTTAAAACCTCAGACATGGCTGTATGGGCTAAGTTCTCTTTGCCTACCTACTTCGTGTAACTGTACTTTTATAACAGAAAAAGTTATTTAAAAGCATTATTTAACCGTTATGTAATTTATTTCTGTATAAGAGACGTTTGTAAAAAAATAAATCGTCATTATGTTCTATATTTGAGTTCATAATCAGGATTTTATGTCATGAGTCATGAGTGTAGATAAAAATAAATGTTGCGATTTTTTTTTCCTGCGTTTTGATTTGGAACAGAGCTTCCGAATAGATATTAAAATAACAATGAATTGAGCAGGTAGTTCAGAGCCAGCCGAGGTCGGATCGTTATCGAATCACCGTTGGATAAACTCCAGAATAACAATGATTCGGTGGAACCGGCTCCATCAATTTACATATTTTACGGGAAATGGCGTTTCGACCTATTTTTTGCGGGATTTTTACAGGAGCTTTCAAGTTTGTCATTTCATTGCTTAGCGTATTGTTATAGTCTACTTGCAGAGGCCTGATTTGCTGAACACTTCCTCTGTCTTTATACACAGTGAAATTTAATATTTTCAGATCATAGATATCAAAATAATGTAAGAACAGTGGCTTCTATACACACAAAAGCACATACTATAGCAAAATTGTCGTGACGTTCGAAGTCTTACACTTTTCGGCCTATCTCTCATTCGGCAAGTTTCTGGAGTATATGAGGAACTTCGTTACAAAAAGGACGTTATAAAACTAGCCATCACATGCCTGTTAAATAAATAAAAGGTCTTTACATATGAAATTGCCGAAGTTTTCTTACAGATTCATGAGTTCATAGTTCCAGTAATTCAATAGCTATTTCCATTATTTGTTTTTTGTTTGAAAGTTGATTTCAAGGTTTTACATCTACGTATTAATTTTTTTTTACTGTCAGTTGATAACCAAAATTAACATTCCAAAAACAGTTCATCCTAAATGCCATCCATGTCCATGATGTGATTCGTAATATTTTTTTACAGCTGATACTTTTAAATAACTAAATTTATGTTGCTGTTAGTTTAATGTTGTCTCATTCATACACAAAAGAAATTACATAATTTGGATTTTTCATTCCTATAAAAATTCAAAAATGTTTGCACTGAAAATTGAGTTTCCTTCAAAATCTCTATAGAAAACGGCAATTTCATATGTTAAGATCTAATAATAAAATAAATAATATGATATAGCAGCGGTAGCTCAGGGGTAGAACGTTGGCTTCTCAATCTTGAGATCCAGGTTTGATCCCCGGTCGGGCATGCACCAGTGAGTTTTTTGGAATTAATATGCATAGTATTTGTTCTTACCACTTCCTGAACGGTGAAGGAAAACATCGTAAGGACACCTGCATCTGCATGCCCTAAAAAACGTGTATTTGTGCCCGAATTACAGCGATAGGGCTCACCACCCATCACGCTGAGACGTAATAATCGTCGGTGAAACACGGGTGAACCAAGACTGTGACTTGCATTTTTACAGTTCACACTCGGAATACCTCTGACAGCCCTTCAGGAATTCATGTCGTGACGATATATTTATTAATATTTAATATAAATAACGTAGCAATTAAAACTATGACAGAAATAAATTTCTATGTTTGAACACTTGGCGATTTATCCATCGCAAGGAAATATAAATTATATAAGATATATCTGGCTAGAATAGACGGCCCCACACTTTTTCACGCACAAAGGTCCAAAAAAGAGACTAGGTGCGGAAACCGAACCCACCAAGAAGAGATATAAATTAACATTATATCATTGCAGTATAGAAACGCAGAAAGAAAAGAAAATCTGGATGTGAGCCTCACATCATTGTGAGGAGATGTATATGTCTATAGTGAATCCCGGATATCCCGGTTCAGAGCTTCTCACATCCAGATTTACTTTTCTTTCTGCGTTTCTATACTGCAATGATATAATGTTAATTAACATAGTAATTAGATAAACTAATACCTGAATGTTTACTATATCGACATAATATTGACATATCATGATATAATATATTTGACAATTTAAACAGGATGTTCGTTTCGAGTCAAAGAAGATGTAGCATTTCAAAGAAAAAAAAAGGAGGTAATCCACTTACCAGTTTCGGGGAGATTCTGCAAAACTGTGCCGCAATAGCGGTCCAAAGTAACCCCCGTGCTGGCTGGAAGTTTGCCGACCACAATTATCTCGCGAGCTCCATAATCCCTACCTGGAGAACCGCCAAGCTGAAAGCTTCGAAGGCGGGGTCGCTTTTTGGCAAGCTTTTGTCACCTCAGCATAAATTACACACCTCAAATTTGTCGTAATATTAACTTTTGAAGTACTCGTAAAGCAACAAATATGAATGAAAAGTTGTGTTTATAAATTGGTCGACAGAAAAATTCACTATAGATATATACTAAAGCTTTTCTATTAAATATTTTTTAGGGTTTGTATATCTCACGACAACGGCGAGTCAGGCGTGGTTGTAGTAGTGCATCATTTGTACGAGTACGTTGCTGAATGTCTAGGTATGGATTATCACGATCTATTCCCTCTATAACATTACCTATACGGAGAAAAAATATTTTTACAATACTACCAGATCGTTTTGTAAAAAAAAACCTTGTAAACAAAAACAGAATTATGTTATATTTACTTGAATTATTGTCTACATTAGATTGTTCAAGTAAACTGAACAATAAATAAGTAAAATGAACAATAAATATAGACGTCACATATAGTAAAATGTTTTCTGTTTAAATGAACTATATTCAGGTTAACGGAACCAGAATTTTTTCTCAGTGTACCATGGTTTAATTCCGACTATGGTAGAATTTTGACTAATAATTCACTTTTTGACCTTGTGTGTCTAAAGGTCATAAAGCGGCAAAGACATGCAGCCGGTATCTGAGGATAAACTATTTAGGACCGTACTCTCTACAATAAAAGCTAGGTTTCATTTCGAATATGGTTGAATTACCAATTAAGAGACCAATATTTCAACTTCCACTAGACCAAAATTTAAAAAAACAATAATTTTTAGCGTGTTAGAGCGATAATGTAAAAAAGTATATCTATAAAAGTTGTTAAGAATCAAAAGGCTTGTCTTGTTAAAAAAAATCAAGCCAATTTACTAACCTTGGACCCTAAGTCCCACATTTTTCAGAATAGAACCAGTGTGCGTCGCGTCGGCGTCTCGTGAGACAAAGTTAATGTACTACAAACCCTTTAGCACAACACAAACTTACCTACCGGTTTTTTTCATTTGTATTCTTTTTATTTTAAACCAGCGCCAACCAAAGCATGTTTTGGATGGCACATAGCTGAGCTACATCCTTTTGTCGTGTTGTTATTTTTATCTATAGATTACTCCCTACTTAAGTAAACCTTTGTCTACTGTGTTAGCTATAAGTTTCTTTTTTGTAAACGCGCCAATAAATTTATTTTCTTTCTTTCTTTTATTTTTTGAATGAGTTCTGGTCGCCAAAGTATTGTAAAATTATATATTCATTTAGGTCAACAAAACGTAGTCCCACATGTCCACAGTCGACAAGCGAGCTCACAACTGGATGCACACTCGCGCCTTCCAAGACTCCAATTAGGGTGAACCCCGGAATGTGACCAGCTTGTAGAATCACCCTGGTTCCAACAGTGGCATGATTGCATCGTCAGTTAAAGAGGCTAAGAGGACTGTTACAACTTTTCTTTCTACATTGGATTACGACGCTACCGAAGCATTGCTTCAACACCCCTCATAGATAGCCCTTATTTATTAGTTATTTATATACATTATATATATACATATACATACTTCTTATTACTATCTAACAATATAACTAGTTAATTAATTGATTTTTGACTTACTTGTAAAAATAATAACTATTCATGTATGTACCCACACTGTCACAAAACTTTTGCATTTTATAAACCTGTTAAAACTCGTACTTTAGTCTGGTAATCATATTTCTGGATCCCACGTGACAAGCCCGACTTAGTTTGGGGTCCACTGGAAAACGTAGACACTAAATAATTTGTTTTTAATCATTTATTATAACTGTTTTCTTTTTATGTTTCTTTTTATGTTTAGATTAAGGATTTAATTTGATTTAATTTAATTTTAAAGCATGTTTTAGTGTAAGTTTTCAAGAAATAAATAATTTGTATTTGTATTTGTATTGCAGTTTCTCTTCATCAATGAACTGAGAAATATAACATGGTATTCGGTTGAAATACCTACTTTTCCTCATACCGTCTCATAAGCTGTATTCCCATTACGCTGTATTGTATTTTATTTATATTAATTTGTAAAAAAAAAAAATTATTCTAAAAAGTATTTGAGCAAAATAATAAAGAAAAGGTGATTGAAGTTGTTTCTATTTTCGTTTCTAGTTTTTAGGGTTCCATAGTCAACAAGGAACCCTTATAGTTCCGCCATGACCGTCCGCCCGTCCGTCCGCTAAGCTCAGAAACTCTTTGTACTAGAAAGCTCTAATTTAGCATGGGTATACCTACATATTAATCTAGAAAAATAAAAACGTGAAAAAATTTTTTTTTAGTGTAGCTCTCCTACACGTTTATATTGTTTTCTCGTCTATGTGGGATGTCGTAGGATAGATTGTTCAAAAATATTGTGGGTGTGTGAAATGAAAACCATTTTTCGATTAAGGGATCCGTTTGCGTAATATTAGAAAGAAAAATATATTGATGTGTCAATAAACAACTAAATACACATGAACTTAACATTAAACAGACAAAAAAGACGCAGCTCAGCAAAATGTTGTGAGTGCGTGAATCTGTTCCTACTAAATATTACATGTAGAAATATTACCTGCAGTTTGGTTTTTTAATTAAAACTAAATATTAAAAATTTGATGAACATGCATTATTAAAGAAATATAAAACTTTCAATTGCTAATTTGTTTTTGTTTTAGAGTCAACTGTCTCCCCCTGCCAGCTAAATGGTTGTATTTGGGTATGTGGAAATATTCACGGCATAAAAGGAAAACTATCACAGGCTTTACAAGTTAACGAGTAACAGTCGTCCAAATTAAAATGATAATTTCGTTCAAATTCCGTTGAAAATTACTTGGATGAAGTTGTTAGATGTGTAAAACAGGTGGTAAATATAACTTTATGAACCTGAAGTCCGCATATTGTGACGGGCAATTACGTCACAACCTTACATTGTGCGTGGCCCGACACGTACTTGTTTTTAGGGTTCTGTACCTAAAGGGTAAACAACTAAGACATCACTGTCCGTCTGACTGTCCGTCTGTCTGTCCGTATGTTACCAGGCTGTATCTCATGAACCTTGATAGTTAGACAGCTGAAATTTTCAAAGATGATGTATTTCTGTTGCTGCTACAGCAACAAAATAGTAAAAAACAATAATATTTAAGGGGGCTCCCATACGGATAATGGTACGGAACCCTCCGTGCGCGAGTCCGACTCGCACTTGGCCGGTATTTATTTCTAAAGTGAACACGTGATTATTTTGTAATATTTTATATTTCCCAAAAATAGCAAGTGCTAATAGCCTCCACAGCTTTTCAGCTATGTCGTGGTCTGAGAAGTTCATAACTCTGGACGCATAAGCAGAAACTTGTTGAAGCGTTTGTGCTTGTCAAATTATGTAATTTCTTTTGTGTACAAATGAGACAATAACTAACAGCAACATTAATTTAAAATTTGAAAATCTTATCATGGACATGGATGGCATTTAGGACGAATTGTTTTCGAAGATTGAATTTTAGTCATCAAACTGAACATAAAAACAAAATTTAATACGTAGATGTAAAAAGTGTACTCTAGTATTCTTTACTCAATTACATTCATAAGTACTTTCACTCACATTCATTTCGTTAGTACACCTCTCACACACGCACATTTTTATGTCTTGAATTAAAAACACTTGTACTTATAGTTTCACTTTATTTATGTTAACTCCCAACCGGGATCGTATTTTACTCCATTTTCAAGGGAAGATGTTAATTAAAATATTTCACTGACTCCAGACACTAGCTCTGAGCAACGTAAACAATGATAAACATCATTATCAAGATATGTTTCAAGTTTCACCAAAGTGCCGACAATCGCAAGTACAAATTTTCACACTTTTATGCACTTCTTTTAGTATTCATGTAAAAATAATAACAATGCTATTTATTAGTCTGTGTCAATTTGTCTGTCTTTTTCAATTATATATTTTAGCGTCTAGTTAAATAGTTCTATGTACTTTCGTTAATGTACTAATTGTGGATATCTGTCATTGGCTTTATTTCTTGTATTTTTTGTTAATGTTGTTTTAAGTTTTATGTATTGCTGTTGATGTCCCTAATAAAACTAAATACATATATAAATAAATAAAACTTAAAATCAACTTTCAAACAACAAACAAATAATTGAAATAGCTATTGAATTACAGGAATTATGAACTCATGAATCTGTAAGAAAACTTCGGCAATTTTATATGTAAAGACCTATTATAAACTACCGTGTTTGAAAATCACCCTCCGACTTATTTAAAAAAGATCTTATGTAAAATGAAAGCTAGATAAACTATGGCGATCATAAAAGTTGAAGTAAGGACTCAGTGCAATAAATTAACTTCTTAACCCGACAGAACTTTAATTCCCAAGCTGTAATGGAATTACTCGAGTCTATTAAATAAGAGTGAGTTATGCATTCTCAAGTTCACCGGCGTGACTCGCTCGAGCACCGAACTTGGGGCTACGAGTTCGCAAGAACACGGCCGCGGGGACTTGATAAAAAGATTAAAACTGAGCGCCGAACTTAACTAATTTGCGGCTCGTAAACTGACTGAAGCTGTACGGGGAATTTGTAGAGACGAGACTTCAAATTTCAGGTAAATTGTTAGATAGAGTCTCAGATCGGACGAGATTTGTCTTTTTACTCTAATTTGCAGAAACGTGACTTCAAATTTCAGGTAAATTGTTAGATAGAGTCTCAGATCAGGCAAGATTTGTCTTATTACTCTAATTTGTAGAGACGTGACTTCAAATTTCAGGTAAATTGTTAGATAGAGTCTCAGATCGGACGAGATTTGTCTTTTTACTCTAATTTGCAGAAACGTGACTTCAAATTTCAGGTAAATTGTTAGATAGAGTCTCAGATCAGGCAAGATTTGTCTTATTACTCTAATTTGTAGAGACGTGACTTCAAATTTCAGGTAAATTGTTAGATAGAGTCTCAGATCAGGCAAGATTTGTCTTATTACTCTAATTTGCAGAGACGTGACTTCAAATTTCAGGTAAACTGTTAGATAGAGTCTCAGATCGGGCGAGATTTGTCTTTTTACTCTAATTTGCAGAGACGTGACTTCAATTTTCAGGTAAATTGTTAGATAGAGTCTCAGATCGGACGAGATTTGTCTTTTTACTCTAATTTGCAGAAACGTGACTTCAAATTTCAGGTAAATTGTTAGATAGAGTCTCAGATCAGGCAAGATTTGTCTTATTACTCTAATTTGTAGAGACGTGACTTCAAATTTCAGGTAAATTGTTAGATAGAGTCTCAGATCAGGCAAGATTTGTCTTATTACTCTAATTTGCAGAGACGTGACTTCAAATTTCAGGTAAACTGTTAGATAGAGTCTCAGATCGGGCGAGATTTGTCTTTTTACTCTAATTTGCAGAGACGTGATTTCAAATTTCAAGTAAATTGTTAGACAGAGTCTCAGATCAGGCAAGATTTGTCTTATTACTCTAATTTGCAGAGACGTGACTTCAAATTTCAGGTAAATTGTTAGGTAGAGTCTCAGATCAGGCAAGATTTGTCTTATTACTCTAATTTGCAGAGACGTGACTTCAAATTTCAGGTAAATTGTTAGGTAGAGTCTCAGATCAGGCAAGATTTGTCTTATTACTCTAATTTGCAGAGACGTGACTTCAAATTTCAGGTAAATTGTTAGGTAGAGTCTCAGATCAGGCAAGATTTGTCTTATTACTCTAATTTGCAGAGACGTGACTTCAAATTTCAGGTAAATTGTTAGGTAGAGTCTCAGATCAGGCAAGATTTGTCTTATTACTCTAATTTGCAGAGACGTGACTTCAAATTTCAGGTAAATTGTTAGATAGAGTCTCAGATCGGGCGAGATTTGTCTTTTTACTCTAATTTGCAGAGACGTGACTTCAAATTTCAGGTAAATTGTTAGGTAGAGTCTCAGATCAGGCAAGATTTGTCTTATTACTCTAATTTGCAGAGACGTGACTTCAAATTTCAGGTAAATTGTTAGGTAGAGTCTCAGATCAGGCAAGATTTGTCTTATTACTCTAATTTGCAGAGACGTGACTTCAAATTTCAGGTAAATTGTTAGGTAGAGTCTCAGATCAGGCAAGATTTGTCTTATTACTCTAATTTGCAGAGACGTGACTTCAAATTTCAGGTAAATTGTTAGGTAGAGTCTCAGATCAGGCAAGATTTGTCTTATTACTCTAATTTGCAGAGACGTGACTTCAAATTTCAGGTAAATTGTTAGATAGAGTCTCAGATCAGGCAAGATTTGTCTTATTACTCTAATTTGCAGAGACGTGACTTCAAATTTCAGGTAAATTGTTAGGTAGAGTCTCAGATCAGGCAAGATTTGTCTTATTACTCTAATTTGCAGAGACGTGACTTCAAATTTCAGGTAAATTGTTAGATAGAGTCTCAGATCGGGCGAGATTTGTCTTTTTACTCTAATTTGCAGAGACGTGACTTCAAATTTCAGGTAAATTGTTAGGTAGAGTCTCAGATCAGGCAAGATTTGTCTTATTACTCTAATTTGCAGAGACGTGACTTCAAATTTCAGGTAAATTGTTAGGTAGAGTCTCAGATCAGGCAAGATTTGTCTTATTACTCTAATTTGCAGAGACGTGACTTCAAATTTCAGGTAAATTGTTAGGTAGAGTCTCAGATCAGGCAAGATTTGTCTTATTACTCTAATTTGCAGAGACGTGACTTCAAATTTCAGGTAAATTGTTAGGTAGAGTCTCAGATCAGGCAAGATTTGTCTTATTACTCTAATTTGCAGAGACGTGACTTCAAATTTCAGGTAAATTGTTAGGTAGAGTCTCAGATCAGGCAAGATTTGTCTTATTACTCTAATTTGCAGAGACATGACTTCAAATTTCAGGTAAATTGTTAGATAGAGTCTCAGATCAGGCGAGATTTGTTTTATTACTCTAATTTGCAGAGACGTGACTTCAAATTTCAGGTAAATTGTTAGATAGAGGCTCAGATCAGGCGAGATATGTCTTATTACTCTAATTACTCGTGCTCAGATGTACCCACGTTTCTTCCCACTTATTTCACCGACGTAAACATTAAAACCATAAGTACGGCACACGTACCCACATTTTTCACACACAACACACGGACAACACAGCACATCACACCTTTATTGACATTAATGATTTCGCATGAGGACTACTCTTGGCCTCATGCAATCGTACGGGCTACGCCCTCTTTATTACTATATCTCCTCGGTTTAGATACCTATGGATAAAATGTTTATTGGTCATAATACAGAAGGGGAAACTTAACTTCACGAGTAGCTTTCTACCACACAGTTTTGTCTGTTAAAATTTGAAACTTAACCTTAGAACTGACCATTACAGTTAGGCCAATGTGTCAACCAATAATCGCCTCTTATAAAAGCTAATAAAATCTGTGCTATGTCGGGTATTATGTGTAGTCACCAGCATTTCAAGCCCCTATTTGTAAACGATTTTAACGGCTATGACGCCGCAATAAGAACTGTCAATAGGTAGCCTGGCATGCTATTGTCCGTACATAATATGTTGCTGCTACCTTTTATTAAAACTCTAAATTTCTATGCTTCACTTCTTTTACTTATTAAATTAATAATTTTGTAACACAACTACAGTTGTACGTAGATATCTCTACAAAATTACCATAATTCTCGCAACCTGAATCCATTACCGAACATTTACCTATTTCCGGACTGCAAAAGATTCAAAACATCACTGAAAGGTTTTACGGCCGCAATAAAAAGTTGTGGGAACGAACTCGTAAACCTGCAGATAACTTTGGATAGGGGCGCAGAACAGAGAATTAAAACAAAATATATCAAGTTACACTATACATGTCATGGGCAGATCGTAGAATTAGGAGATCAAAAAATTAGGAAAAGTTAGAATCGAAAATCTTTCATCAAAAGTCAACGACGAGCGGAGCGACAGGGGCATGTTTGGTTTACATGTAAATAAATTTGATGAATAATACCGAATCATCACTATTAAGATTTCTCTAAAACCACAGAAATATTAATAAGGAATAAATGCCATGAAAGCCGTGTCTGCGACGCACCGATTTGATCAGTCCGTCAAGACATAACCCGCGGGCCTCTCATTTCTCAACCGAACGCGTTAGAACAAACATATTGTAAAAATGGTGTATTGCAGCGTGGCAAATTATTCTAACTCTTCAAATAACGCAAATAAGACATCCAAAGAAATTTAATTTAAACATGTATTTACTGTGATATTTACAATATAAACCTTGCGGTAAATAAAATTTCAACCTTACCATGAAATATTTAGCGTTGTATTAGCGTAGCGTTGAAATTAGACAATATTTTGTCCATTGTATTTTATAAAGAGTGTCACACATTGAGTTAGAATTTTAACGCCGCAATGTATATTTTTTCAAACATTATCAACATGGACCTACCTGTACGGCCACTAATCATGGCTTTTAACACACATGTGTAATAGCTTGGCACAGTGCCATGACGTGTTTGCTATTTTACATCTAAGCTTCATAGAAATACGGTGTTATTTTGGCTGTATGAAGACGGGTGAATCTATGTGTGCGCCGCATATGTTTACTAACTAGGTAATACTACGTTATTCCAAAAAGTAGCGACAGCGGTGCTCGTATAAAATTTGTGTCACGCCATCCCCGTATCTGAAACCGACGAAAGACGTTTACGACATCTCTATGAAGTCTGCATAATGTTGCAACTCAGCTGTCTCCCGTTTTATCTAAACTTTACAACAGCTGCATTCGATCCGGTCTGTTCCCATGTTCACTCAAAATGTCCCACTGTTCAAGGAAAAGGGAAATAGGGAAGGAAACGATGGATATAGATCTGTGGCCGAAGTCACGACGGCGTCGAAGCTATTTGAGAATAGTATTAGCTCTCGATTTACCGAGTAGTTAACTTCGACGATATGAAATTAAATATATTTATTTTGTGATGTAGGTATCACAGATACACTTATTATTACAGGTCGGTTTTAATGTAATATAAGTAATTAAATTATCTTTGTGTATAGGTAATAGCTTTATGTTTTTTTACGCAAGGGAATAAAGGTTGGGTTTACTTAAATTTAATAACAAAAATACACTTGTATAAAATAAAAATATAGGAATAAAGAATAAATAATATTAAAAATATATGCAATAAATATAATAAATACATGCCTAACTCCACCCATTCCATTAGTTTTGCTAAGAAGAAGGGCGAGAAACGATAATGTCTTTTTTAGGGTTCCGTACCCAAAGGGTAACCAACGGGATCCTATTACTAAGACTCCGCTGTCCATATGTCTGTCCGTCTGTCTGTCCGTCTGTCACCAGGATGTATCTCATGAACCGTGACAGTTAGACAGTTGAAATTTTCACAGATGACGTATTTCTGTTGCCGCTATAACAACAAATACTAAAAAGCAGAATAAAATAAATATTTAAGGGGGCTCCCATACAACAGACATGTTTTTTTGCCTTTTTTGTAGATAATGTACGGAACCCTTCGTCCGCGAGTCCGACTCGCACTTGGCCGGTTTTTTCACAATATAACAGCTCTGTCAGAGCGGCAGGCCTACCGCGAGGGTCGCTCTACGAATGCGCTCGCACGTGACTTTATCTGGCGCGTGCTTGAGGGTTGAGAACTTACATGTCGCAGTGCTCTGCTGCGACCTCTCTAAAGCGTTCGATGTCACCAACCACAATATTCTAACAACCGAAATACGCCACTATAGAATAGAGGGCTTACCACATGCTCTACAGAGCGACTTCCTCAAAAACAGATCACAATAGGTTGTGGCTGGCGACCGTGGTAAAGTCGGAGAGATCGCAGCCCATTACAACATCTATGGGTATGGCTCAGGGGCTGATTAATTTGGGGCCCAATTTAACATTACAAGAGCTGTGTAGCCGCTTACTCAGCCCTTGTACAGCAAGCTAATACAGCTCTGAGCATTCACTTATTCTATAGTCCGGCGACTATACAACTGTTATGTGCCGCTTGGGAGAAACAGGAAGAATAAAAACGTTTTTTTTTTATTTTTATCACAGTTTTCCGACAAAGATCCTTTTGCGTGTCACTTGTGGTGAGCTGGTTTTCATGGCGTCCTCTTCTCAAAATATAGATTTTTTTCGTGACAGTGGGTCCGTGGTGAGCGTGGGTTGAACCTTTTCGGACTTATTATTTCATAGATCTCGCAAAGGGTTGTGTGTGCGATTTTATTATTACCAGCATTATCTACTGATACACGTTCTATTTTTAGGGTGAATAGTTATATATATTCGGCCTCGATCTTTTATTAATGATATTATCATTATCATTAACTAGACTAGAATAGCATAAAAAACCGGTCATGTGTGGGTAGGACTTCGTAACATTACACCAAATAAGTTAGTAGACTTTAGTTATTTGAGCGAGAAATACAAACATTATATTTACGTGCAAAATGTATAAAATAAACTGTAAAATTACGTTAGTCGAGTATTATTTTACATTTTAAACCTAATGTAAATTAAACCAAATGTAATTTTATGGAACCTGGTTCTGAAAAAAATTGTTTTTTCATTATGATTTTCAGATTTATTCCTTCACTTGTATGAAAATACCTCTTTTTCGCACCAATTTTCAAGATTGTAGGTTACCAGGATTTGATGATGCCAGTGAGTGGCATTTTTGGAATAATAATACTATTTTAAAAGCTGCACCTTTTTATTGCGTTATACTAGAAAGATGAATGTATGAATGACGGACAGACAGATGGACAACACAGGGATTCTACAATAAGGGTTCCATATTTACATCATGAGTTGCGGAACTCTTACTTTGCTCTTAGCCTTGCTCACTGCTCGTTTTCATAGCGTAGAAAAGTAGTTGACTTTGTATTATTGACTGGACTGCTTTTGTTGGATGATTATTCTGAAAATTATCAGAATTTTTCTGATATTAGTATCGATTGATTCATCGCCAGGATAAACCAAAATAAAAATTTCATCAAGAAATTTGTGAAACGAGTATTATTGGGAAAAGTACCGGCTAGTTTCACTAGTTTCACTAGGGGTTATAAAAAATTCTTTATTCACATAACAAAATGTAGATTTTGAGAGGTGGGACTTCCCTTTTAAGTATGATTTTGTAAAATGCATCTTCTCTGTATATGAAATAATCGATTCATTAGACTGTTCACAGACTTTCGAAGCAAAACCGAAGCTAAGAAAAGTTTAAAAAAGTAATATAACTTGGGCAAAGAATGTTTCTCCAATTCCACGGACTGTGGTACTGAAGAGCTACTCTTTAACCAGCATTACAACTTTTACAGGCGAAACAAACCTGGGGAAAGTCAGTGAGACTTGTAAAGTTTTGTTCTTCTAGGCGTTAAATCCTGGAATCTAAGACCTTGCTTTTGCCATATTGTTTTTTGTTTAGTTGCTTAAATGATTTTTGGATCACAATGGTATCGATTCGGCATAACACGTCTTAACTTATTTGACAGGACTAACATTATTTTAAGCGTCCTGTCTTTTTCTTTCTTTATCGAAAAGACAGGGACAGACGCTTAAATTAAGTTTAGTCCTGTCAAATAAGTTAAGACGTGCTTCACCGAATTGGTACTATTGTGTTTGCTAGTTGGAAAGGTCTTCTTGTCTATTTGTATTAAATTTTTTGTAGATATTAACCCTACAGAAGTCGCGCTGTATATAGAAGCGTTTGTGGTCGCGTGGATTACATATTTAGGCCAATTTATAAGTAACCAAAAAAAAAGTTGTGTCCTTTTTATTATTTATTATTCAGTCTTAAGTGTTTAAATTGAAGCTTTATCTTTAGAAAAATCGTAACAAACAAAAAACAAAATAATACCTCCTCTGGTTTACAAAAAAAAATAAAAACAAAAATTACCTCTTATTTGGTTATAACAATCACACTGTCCGACTTACTTATAGTTATAAGGAACTGTGTAGCTTATTATTATAGCTACATAGCTCCTGTGACTCAACCGCACGCGACCGATGTCCCCGCGCAATACTGAGCACATGCGCAATGTATCTGTCTTCAACTACACCATAGATAAATAAAGGAAGGATAGATTGCTATCTCCTTGTACTGTTCGCAATACTAAAAAAAACGTTGCTAGACGGCGTTACTTGTCTCGCTGAAAATAAAATTTGTCTGAAATCGACGAAATATAGCATTTTACTGTTTAAAATATGTGCATTAAAATACGCTTTATTTACCTAACACACACTACTCATACATACCGGTATATAACTTTACTCTTTGACTCAACTGTCATGCACGGTTGAGCGATTTATCCTCAGATTTATCGTATGCCATGTGTCGCGTATTGTCGTATTCTAGCTTTGTTTCACGGTCTTGTACGCGTGGATTACATATCTCTAGGGTTAAATCGTATTGAAAAAAAAATCATTTTTTTTCTTCTCTTTGCAGACTAAACACCAGTTAACTTTCATGTTTGAACACAGAGACAAATTTAGTTACATCGCATGTGTCACAGCATCAAATTTCTGTATTTTGCTGACTAAGAGACGTTTTTAAACTACCTCAAGCTGTATAGTTACAAGTCTATTTGGAGTTTTGTTTGGTTTGGCATCAAAATAAACGTATTTTCTTACTTTCTTTGTAAGCTTTATTTCTTCATATCTGAAAATCCTATGAGGATCTTTTTGTACTTAAGTACTGTGCGTGTGCTAAAGTACTCCGACATAACCTACCTTTCTGTACACACAAATTTAAATGTGGCTTTGTAACTTTTCAGGGTCGCATTACACACACTTCAAACTTTTCTGTTTTCGGGTTTCGTTGTATTTATAAATGGAAAATCGTATCTATTTCATTAGAGATAAGACTGAAAATCCTACCAGAAGATAAGATTTTGGTGAGAGGCTTAAGTACATGTAAATGTTCTCAGATTTAAGAAGGTTTGAGGCTGTAAATATCGTTGCTGAGCCTCATCAACGCAATGTGCTTTCATCTGGGGCCTTAAGAGCTTTTTCGTACTTACACGCGCTCCTGTGTAAACGCTCTTAAATGTTAGTATCATAGCGAACCTATCTTTATTATATATCTTAATTATAGCCATATATCGTAATAATAATAATAATAATAAGGTATTATGTTGATATCAAGTTCTCGGTGCTTTACTTAGCTTAATTGTATTAACTTAGGATTCCGCAGTCTTCCACTTTATTATAATTTATAGTGTCACTGTGACTCTCCTTGGTTCTAACCAGTCGGCCACAGCTTCAGGCTTCGAGAGACGCGCCAAGCGGTTCTTCTTACGACGGCGCCGGCGCGGCCTAGAGAACAAATGTATGATGTTGTATAGAGCCGGCCATGGGTCGCCGCTCGCGCGTCTTGTCCGGCTTCGAGTGACTTGTGCTCTCGGGACGGCGGTGTGCGGGGAGGCGGGCGGTGGAAACAGTGATCGAGCGCACAGGACGAACCTTGTGTCGAGCGCTTTGAGCGAGCGAGCGCGTTATACGTCCGATGTGTCGTGGCAGGGCAAAGCCCGTTGCAAAAACCGCCTGGGAGCGCAGCAAGAAGCGCCGCCAGAAGCCTGAAGCTGTGGCCCTGGCGTGGCGTAATTTAACTACTTTAAATATGGTTCTAACGTGGTTCTAACGGTGTAATTTAGCTTCCTTGGAAACTAATCGTTATTCCTAGAATTTCTGTTCATGATAAAAAAGATGGACGACTCTCGCTTTCTTCTACTTCGTTTTAGGCTTTCCATACCGTCCACTCTTCCTTCCCTCCGGGAGCTCTTCAGCGGGTTTCATAAAATTTGGCAGGTGCCAATTCTGTTTCTTTATTCACGTAACTTGAGCTCTGCTGGTCTTTTGCACGACAATGATCGCTCTCGCTTTAAGAGTTTGGCATATCCTAGTAACTTTTTTTATTACCCGTCCAGTACTATAAGTCCCATAGCAAAAACTTGATTAGCTATTGATAGAAGCGATTATATGATTATTGCAAAACGGCTAACCTTAATAATTATTTTTGATCGGGATAGCCGACCTGTATCGGCAGATTCAGACTGCCTTCTTTTGGCCGAGTGATGATCGCTCATTGTGAGGCGCAACGTCGTCTTGGCTTATGGCTTTTAAGTAAATTCACTTATTAAAAGATCAACAGGTCATATAATTTTTTTTGAATTTAAGGAGGGTCCTATATTTCTTCAAATGAACCCTTGAAAGTCTGGTGTTTGTTGATGTTTTAGGCTCAGGTAGGGCTTAAGGGTGCCACCCCGCTATAAAATGAAAAATACATCGCCACGACGTCTATCTTCAAGGGTGTTAGTGGGGTTTCATTATATTATAAGGAACCTAACGCTTAATTTCAAGTTTGTTGTGTCTATAGTCCTAGAGATTTCGTGATAAATATGTCAGTCAGTGGTATTTTGCTTATAAATAAGTAAATAATAAACATATTTTTATTCAACAGATCACAAATAATTTTAGTACAAACAAGTTGTTATTTAATATTAAGTTAGAGGAAACTTAGCACGAATCCGTTAAAAATGTCGGTGACTCAGCTTTTGTCCCTACAGGCAAGAGCAAAGTGGACGCTGTTATTCTGTCATCGCCTATACTAACTTAAATAATAACTTATATTAATATAATAACAAAACTTATATAATAATTATTATTATTCTTACAGAACAACAAAAAAAACAAAGAACTGCTTAGAACCTTTATTAGTATAAAGGTTCTAAGCAGTTCTTTGTCTAAATAGTTAAGCCGTTTTTTTTGTTGTTCTGTAAGAATAATAATAATTATTATATAAGTTTTGTTATTATATTAATATAAGTTATTATTTAAGTTACTAGAACCTTATACTAAATATATAAATGTATAGATTACACCTGTGCTATAAATACGAATTTGTTTCTGCAATTCTCAGTTGATGTTGTACATTGTTTTTCAATTTATTATATATATATATATGCAGATTTTTATGAATATTTAGGTAGAAATTGAATGAAAAAGAAAACATTCGATATATATTTCGACCCACTTGGGGTCGTCTTCAGTCGAATATGGAATAATATAAATAAAATGGGTCGAAATGTATATCGAAAGTTTTCTTTTTTATTCAATTTCTACCTAAATATTCATAAAAATCTGCATATACAACGTGTAACAGAAAGGTGTAACCATATTTGAAGAGCTTATTCAGTCAATGTTATAAAACAACTTTAACTATGGAGCCAAAGCTGAAATCTCAAAAAAAAATCTGCCCTTCCATACATTTCGGCCGAGCGGCATTGCATTTTTCTATGAAACAGTAAATTTTTTTTTCGAGATACAGGTTTTGTTCCATAGTAAAAGTTGTTCTATACCATTGACTGAATAAGCTCTTCAAATATGGTTACACCTCTTTGTTACACGTTGTATTTATAATAAATTAGTAAAAAAAAGCTTTTATTAAGTAAAAATATTTATTATAACATTGTTTATCAGAGATACACAGGGACAGACGCACACAATTGCTTCAGATACGGGCCAAAAATTGGGACGCAATATAAAAGAGTATTTGGATGAGATAACACAGCAACAATCCTCTTATCTACTAGTTCGTAATATACCCACATTTAACAAAAATAGCGGATTATCGGTTTTATTTCCTGTGAATTTATGGTCGGCCACAATACGAGATAACCCGGCAACCCGTTTGTAGCAGGCGTGGATGCAGGGGGGTGGCAATGGGGCCGTTTGCAATCCCCCCCCTCTCTGAGCCACGAATGAAGTACAGTGGAGATCACATCAAGTTATACCGTTGCAGTACTATATTAGCCCCTATAGTGAAGGATATAAAATGGGTACAAAGTCCAATGTTTCGAACTACAGTTTTTGAACGATTGTACTGAATCTACTACAGACGCAATCAATATTAAACTTATATATATGTTTTCTCAAACCTTTATCTTTACGTTGTAAGTAGCGTTACTTAATTGAAAAACTTTCGCTCTATAGATTTTATTATTGAAAATAGTTTCTTTTTGAGTGTTTTTTTTTTGGTTTTGTGTTGAATCCATTTGATTTTTATGTCTCATATTTTACTATCAATACGAAGATCTTGTTTATTAACCAATGTAAGTTCAAAAATGAGGCTGTGCGCCTAAGGAAAGCCTCGTCTTGAAATTTTCAGTTCATAACTTTGACTAAATTAGTCATGTTTAGTAATGTTTTCATGCATACAATAATGTAAGCCCAAAAAAAGGCAAAATTAGTCGGTTGACCATTCAAACAGTGGGATGACGTAATGTAAACATTTTGCAATCGTCATAACACTTCACTAGCTGATTTAGAGTAAATGCCCCCCTCCCACCCCTTACCTCTAAGTGAAATCCTAGATCCACGCCTGGCTTGTAGTGATAACCCATCGGCTTTATTATCGATAGATGGAAAAACAGCGATGCATTTATTAGGATGCCGTTTTAATTTGGTAGGTTTTGACAGGTTCAGAGTTTCTGACTGATGCCATCACGAATAAGACAGATCACATAAATTTCTATAATAGGTCTGTACTAGACATGAAATTTCTGAAATTTACTTACAGATTCATAAGTTCATAATTCCTGTAATTCAATAGCTATTTCATTTATTTGTTTTTTGTTTAAAAGTATATTTAATGTAAACATCTACGTATTCAATTTTTTTGTTATTTTCTGTTCTTTTAACGCAAAAATATTTTTTTTGAAATCATTTCTTTTCCTTATACTTTGAACAACACTACTTATATATTTTTTTGTAATCTTTAAACATGTCATTTAAAAGAAATATCGTTATTAGTAAGAGTAATTTTAATTTTAAGCCTTAAGGGGACGGTTACCGCTTGTTGGATCTGCTTGTTCAGGCCTTACACAACAGGACGATTAGACAGGTGGTAAAAACCTGTATGTTAGCAGTCGTGACAGTGCAATAAAAAAAGCTATGCAATAAATAAATAATAAATGAGAGACTACGTAACAGTTTCTACCTGTTTTGAAACTAAAATTTGCAAAAAAATTATTGATAAACATTCGGTGCTGGTTTTGTGTTGTCACATTTTGAATTTTTTTTTAAATTATCAATGGACTTGCTTTGACGAAAACCTTTACACTTATCAACTGTTGACCAATAATATTGATTCTCATGTTAAAGGGAAGTACTTTAATAAATTAATTTATCACGGAGAGCAATATCTTCACCAATATTCCGTTGGCAGCCTCCCGGCTCAAAATACTTTGGGATTCAAAATGTTTGCCTACTTTAACTGCACTACCACAAAATAATCACTTACAGAAGGTTCACTCCGCATAACTAGCGGAAACAGGTGCACGCACACATAGACGCGTACGTACGACAATCTCGGATGAAATCGGTCAAATACTAATACGAAATTCTGCCGAGATCATCATACATACGCGTCTAATTTAAATATTTGATAGGAAGTACGTAGATTCTGGGACTGAAGTTCGTAGATTCGCGAGAAAGGCCCAAAGTACGTAGATCTACGCAAAAAGACGTAGAGCTGGCTACACTGAGCCACAGTCACAGCTACATCACAGGTGATGACCCTTATTGCCGTACTTCCGGCACAAATTGGACCCGCACCACAAAATGACCACTTACAGAAGGTTTACTCCGCATAACTAGCGAAAACAAACACAGACGCGTACGTACGACGATCTCGGATGAAGTCGGTCGAATGCCAATACGAAATTCTGACGAGATCATCATACGTACGCGTCTAAGCATGTGTGCGTCTGTTTTCGCTCCGTCGTCGAGTCGGACTTTTGGTAGTATCTATTTTGTGGTACTATTGTCAGATAGCCGTTCATAAATTAACAGTTTTGTCAGGTTACAACACTGACAGCAGGATAGCGTATACAATTTTCAACACTTGTGACAGAGATGGCATTAGAACACGTGTCGCGACTTCTAGTTTATCAACGCAGCCTTGCATAGACCAACCAAACGCACACCAGACATATTTACGTTGACTGTTATTGTTTTTAATGCTATTTGTACTTCCATGTGCGTATATAGACGGAGATAGTGTTTAAATAAGAGGTAGATACTTTGTTTTTTTGGGAACTCCTTTACTGTTGAAGCTGTAAATCTGTGGAATGCCCTTCCTCTCACAATAAGACGAGCTCTAATCATTACAGTCATTTAAGGGCGCACCGAGCGTTTGCCTTTGTCTCTATCTTTTTCTTTATGTGTAAAGAGTAAAGAAAATAACCAAACTTTTGCACTATTTCCATGTTTTTCGTTGTTATTTTTATCATATTATTCTTAAACAAAAACTATTGTGTATAAACGCTCCAGTTATCTATGAACTATATTTAAGTAAATTAATCATCGTATTAAATTACTTATTTATATAAAAAAGTAGGGAAAATGAAGAAAAAATTACTCGAAAAGAGGTAACTTTGCAAATTTATTTTATCGAGCCAACTTTATCAAATCGTGTTTCCATCGTGTAAACAGTCTAGTATATAGGTATATACTCAATAATCTAAATATATTTCCCTGCATTTTAATTTAATTGTTTACTACTTCAAACAAGGGTCATAAAAACGTGTTTGTGTGTGTAAAAAGCTCGGTGCACTCTTAAAACATTAGTCAAAGAGCATTATCTTTCTCTTTGATCTTAAAGTTGTATGTATTTGTATTTGTTTCTATATTAATAGATATTTATTAATATAAAATATATAATTTGTGTTTATAATTTATATACGTAATTTTTATTATTTATGTACATGTATATGTATAGTTTATTTAATTTGTCAATATGTTTTAAAGTGTGTAATTTATTCTGTGCACCGCCATTATACATTTCTATTGTAAAAGTTCTTCCATCCAAAGGTTGTCTGGAAGAGATCCCTTTTAGTGATAATACCGCCAATTGTACCCTACTACTATTATAAAACTGTTTCCTTATTTCTGTTTTTTGGTGTGCAATAAAGAATATTGTATTGTATTGTAGATACTTCCGGTCGCCATTTCTATTTCCAAGGCCTTTTGATTCGGGTTATACCAATACTTCGTTCGATCAAACGACTCTGCGGCAACGTTAATGGAAATGGCATCATCAAAGGTTGTCGTATTTCATTTCACTATGTAGGGGTTCTGGTTTAGATTTTGCATACACTGACTTCAACCTTTGTGAATCTATATGATTATTTCTTAGCAGGGGCGAACGAAAAAATCATAGAAATATTGATATTACAATAGGAGGAAGATAGGGTAGGTACATTCTTATATCGTCAACTGAAAAATGACCCTACTGCATGGACAAGCGCCACCGAACGACAGAGATAGAGTGACGAGCTTCGACAGGAGCGCGAGCGAGACAAGCGAATCAAAGCAGGTCCATTGGCCTTGGTTTTGTAGGACTACGCGCGGGAAGCAGGTACCGTGTGTTCCTCCTTTTGTTTTTGTCTAATCATCAGATGTTGGAATTAGGTAGTGTGATTTATGTACTTGTGCAAAGTTAGTTTAGTATGGATATTCCCGGAATTAGAATAATTTTTGATCGGGTTTTGTTATATTATATTGTTATATTCAATCATATTTATTAATTTATCCATATTATTGAGTATTATTTATTAAATTAATTATCTATTCTAAGTATTTACTACACTGGGTGTTAATTTGATAAGCTTTTTCCTTCAAACAGGTTGTTGTACCCATGAATATGAACAACTTACATGGGTCCAATCCTGAAATCGCAAAAAAACAGCCATTCCATAGAAAAGTTAAATACCTACTCGACCAAATGGTATGAAACGGCCGATTTATTTTTTGCGATTTATTTATGCGAAAATTAAATATTAAAGAAAACTTATTTGTTTTTTATTTAGTTTAAATTATATATATCTATAAAAAACACATTATCACAATATCCAGATATATTTCGACTTTTGATGTCGGCCGCAGTGGAATTAGTTAAAATAAATATAATACGAGTATGTTACAAATGTCATAAAATGGAGTAGATGATTGACAGACGAAAAAAAAAAAAAAAAAAGTGTATATGTGTATTGAGTAGGTAGGTTTTTAAATATAAGTGTAGGGATGGGTAGATGATCATTTATCTTTGTCTGTTAAGACCCGGACCGTAATGGGCACCAAGCGACCAAATATACGACTCCTCCCATGTTCTGAGTTGGATTTCTGTGAGTGGTGGTGAGAAAGATTTGATGATTCGTGCGGTGAAGCAGTTATTGAATGTCTTGTTGTGAAATCGTGTTTTTTAAGTTTATGGCTTCCATGAAAGTATGTGGTGATGAGGTGTGGTTGTGTGTCGGTCTCATCATCTCATCACCACGCCTCATCACCACATACTTTCATGGAAGCCATAAACTTAAAAAACTCATCAAAGACTTTCAACCCATCCTGACACAAAACAATGACACAAAAGACCTTTTACCTCACAACATTAAAATAAGCTATAAACAAAATCCCAACATTAAATCCATTCTCACCAAGACAAAGACACAACCATCCATTCAAAACACAACCACATCACCTGGCACAGCACCATGCCGACGGCCACGCTGCAAAACGTGCGACAATAATCAACACTAACACTAACATCAATACTCACCACACATCCAATACCTATCACGCCCAACCCAATAGCTCTTGCAAAACATCAAACTGCATCTACCTTCTGGAATGCAAACACTGTCCTGCTTTTTACATCGGGGAAACAAAAAACAATCTTCACATCAGACTCAACCAACACAGACATACATCGGACTCCATTACAAACAACACACTACCCATCCCAACGCACACACGATTGAACAACAAGACATTCAATAACTGCTTCACCGCACGAATCATTAAATCTTTCTCACCACCACTCACAGACATCCAACTCAGAACATGGGAGGAGTCGTATATTTGGTCGCTTGGTGCCCATTACGGTCCGGGTCTTAACAGACAAAGATAAATGATCATCTACCCATCCCCACACTTATATTTAAAAACCTACCTACTCAATACACATATACACATTTTTTTTTTTTCGTCTGTCAATCATCTACTCCATTTTATGACATTTGTAACATATTATATTTATTTTAACTAATTCCCCATAGTAAAAGTTGTTCATATTAATGGGTAGAACACCCCGTTTAAACTGTTGAAAGGAAAAAGGTTATCAGCTTAACAACCTGTATAAAAAGGAGAAAGAGTGACTGTGATTTTAATAGATAAATCTTTGCTTAGAATTTGTAACCTTCGATGAATTGATATAAAAAGAAAAAAATATTTACACATTTCTACATACATTATACATTGTAAACATTGAACAACATATAGTTCCAAATTCAAAAATCACACTACCTAATTCCGAGCTTTGCTAATCATAGAAGACAACGTTTTTAACAAATTGTCATTCAGAAATGGTACCAGAGACCCAAAGTGGCAAAGGGCCCATAATTGGTTTGTAACGTGTGTCACGCGACACTAGGCTAGCCGTGATTGGCTGAATCATAAGAGACTGAGCGCCATTGGAGCCGTTGCCATACCAAACATGTACCCGGCACAGTTTTCGTGGGCTCTTTTTCAGCGCTTACCAGACTTCTATGTTTTTTTCATTCGCAGTTTGGGATTATAATCCCCGCAAGTTGCTAATACGTTTGCACGTCATTTGTTTTCGGCCGCTTAGTACTGTTAGCATCGCTGTCGAATATATTTTGTTCCAAGAACCTAGTATATTTTCATGTTTTTGTCTCTTAATGAGTGTGGTCATCACATCAGATTCAAAAGAATAAACACGCTCTGCTATCGTTGGTAAGTCGGTTATGTAATTATACAGATTAAACCAAATAAACCCATACGGACCTCGTGACCGACTATTGAAGTGTCAAACCACCAACAACTACCATAGTACAAACCATGGTGGTTCATAGTGGCCCGAAGTTAGCTGCACAGTCACGTTTGACAGCCATTTTTGACACGATTTTTGACGTTTGTTGAGGGTCGTGACCGAATCATGGGTGTTAGTAATACAATAAATGGTAGTTTATTTTGATCTGATGACCGTATCCACTGTCATCTGTCTTACAGTACTATTTTTTTTCTGACTCTTCTTAATCAAACGTCATTTTGAATTATTTAGACAAAGTCCCAGCGCATTAGCAACTTGCGGGGACAGTAATAATTGTTTCTTTATCTACAAAAGTAGATGCACTCAGGATTAAAATGCCGAATTTTGCTTTGACTATGACAGGAGCTACTAAATGGAAAGAGAGCTGGATTAAAGCAGTAAATTGTGTTTCACCATCGCTGCGCGCTACCGATAGAGGGCGCTTCTGACGCTAAAACTGCATTTTAGCGAGGGTACTTTGATACTTTGACTGGCTATGGATTATGGATGGCACGATTTATTGACGAGGAAATTCTATCTCCTGCTGGAAATTTCGGCTTGATTTCATGCACCCGAGTGTTTTAATGAATAAAAATATATACTAAAGCCTCTTAAATTATAAAAAATAAGACATAATTAAACCATTCGGTTTTTAGGGTTCCGTACCCAAAGGGCAAAACGGAGCCCTATTAATGTCACTTCGCTGTCCGTCTGTCTATCTGTCTGTCTGTCTGTTGAGTAAAATTTTGACCCAAAACCAAATGGAGATGAAAAAAAAATCGTTTTTCTTACCTCAAAATTTCGGGTTTCAATATCGAGAGCTCATTAAGTAAATGTATTTTTTATTTTTTTAATCCTAAAAAATAAAGAGTTGCTATCAAAGTTGCCATTTTTAGACTATTTTTGTTACGGAGTCTGGGAGTCTATCTCAAAAGCAAAAGTAGTTAGGAATTTGAAATTTCTTTATATTATGTACCATAAACTATATTTAAATAACGAATACTAATAACGCCGAATTATGATGTAGTTTTAGGGTTACGTCCCCGATTACTCAACCAACTTAATTTTGCAGTTTTTATATCTGACAGAATTAGAAAGTTACCTAAAATTTAATAAATATCTAGTTTTAAATAATTGGTCATATAAACGAAACCCTAAAAAAGCGAGGCCCAACTCGCGTTTGGCCATTATTTTTCTTATAAGTAATGCTAGATTCATACAAGCAGAATAATTATAACGCACTCACATAAATTCAAATTCAAATAAATTATTTTGCAAATTAGGTATATATAATACACTTTTTACACGTCAAATTTAATCTAATAAAAATATATGTAATAAAATAATAAATGTTCATGAACTAGACTAAAGGTTTATTTAACTTATGTAGCAATATATATATAAATGATAGGTAAAATATATACTATACAAGTTGAAATCCAATCAACCGCCCGAACCCATACCGGAGACCCGGCCAGGGACCAGGAACAAGGTTCAATGATCAGCAACTGAGCTCGCTATATTGATAGACCATCAAGATACACATGTAAGGGACATTAGTTTATGTAGCCAAATTATTACTCGATACTCGGTAAGTGATCAGGACCAAGATTCAGTGACACTTTTCGCGAAAAACGTTAAATAATATTTAGACTTTATACTAATTGACTCGGAGTTGTTCGAAAATTAGTAACGGCGAACAAACAGTTTTTTTCCTGTTCTTCAAAAATGGCCATTGCACCTTGGTCCCGACCACTTACCGAATCTGCAGTATGAATTTTTGTACATTAACAAAAGCCACCTTACTGGTATATACAGGTGACTTTTTGATCATCGTGCAAATTCATACTAGAGGCTTGGTAAGTGATCAGCATCATGAATCGATAACAATTTTTGTGAAATTCGTATAATGAAATTTCGACTTCCTATAGTAATTCACTCCCAGTCCTGAGTGAATCACTATGGGGAGTCGAAATTTATTCATTTTATGAACTTTGCTAAAATCGTTATTGGTTCATGATGCTAATCACTTACCAAGGCTCCAGTATGAATTTGAACGATGTTCACAAATTCACCTTGTAATTATACAACGTGTAACAAAAAGGTGTAACCATATTTGAAGATCTTGTTCAGTCAATGGTATAGAACAACTTTTACTATGGAGCCAAACCTGAAATCTCGAAAAAAAAATCTGCCCTTCCATACATTTCGGCCGAGCGGCATTGCATTTTTCTATGAAACAGTAAAATTTTTTTTTCGAGATACAGTGTTTGTCCCATAGTAAAAGTTGTTCTATATCATTGACGGAATAACCTCTTCAAATAAGGTTACATCTTCCTGTGACACGTTGTATACTATGAGTGGTGTCAGTTATAATAAATTTTGAATTTTTGAATTTTGAAATTTTGAAGGACCATGTTATGTTGACAATGTTAGGACATCCGCTTAGAAAATGTTGAGGGGCTCCACGATGCTAAACTTCAGTTTTTCATTGGATTCAGTTTCGTCAACGAAAAGATGGAAATAAAAAAAACCGGCCAAGTGCGAGTCAGACTCGCGTACCTAGGGTTCCGTATTGTGGATGATAAATTTAATTTTGTAATTTTTTTTTCGTGAATTTCTCGACTGCTTTATTTTTCCTGTAATCTTTACGTAAACAAATATTACCATGATTTTTTTCATATTTTTCGGTTTACCACTTTCGGAGATAAGGGGGGGGGGACATACATATTTTTGGGGTTTTTTAAAGATTTCTCGAAACCAGTGTCAGTAAATATATTAAAAGTATATATTATTTTTAGAATCAACTTTTTAATATCTACAATTTGATACCCATAATGTATTTTTAGGCTAATATTTTTTATTTTTCTCACTTTTGTTTGGAAATATTTTGAACAATTTAAAATTTTTCATGTTTTTTTACCCCTTAATATGTGGGCAAATTATTGCTATTTTTGTGCCAAATTTCATGTATTTATCTTTAACGGTGCTAAAGTTATGCAGCTGTGACATACGGACGGACGGACAACGGAGTCTCACCATAAGGTTCCTTTGGTACCTTGGCGTGTTTTTTTGACTCAAGTCATTAATTAATTACACTTTATAAATAAACATACTTTTATTCTTCCTTTGTATGTAAGCATCAATTTCACATAGAAAACGATTCAGCTCCCATATTTCAAAACCGATTGAAGCGTCACTAACACACACAGATACTTACAGAAAAAATAATCTTTATAATATAAATAAATAACAGTATATGTCTTAATGTAGCGGCGATTTCAAAATTACTGAAATTTTGCGTGCGCTGCATTTGAATAGAGCAAGTGTTAGAGTAGGACTGAATTTAGGGGCTCCACAATGCTAAACATCAGTTTTGCATTGGATTCAGTTCCGTCAATGTAGATGGTAAAAATAAAAAATAAAAATTTTTTGATGAATATTTATTAATGTTTTTTGACTCAAGAGAATTATTAATTGCACTTTGTAAATAAACATAATTTCAATCTTCTTTTAATTATAATACTTTTAACAAGCATGAATTTCACGAAAAGTGATTCAGTTTCTTAATTTCAAAACCGATTTAAACAAAACTAACACACGCAGATATTTACTAGAAAAAACTTTATTACATAAATAAATTATAGTTGATGTCCTAATAAAGCCGCTATTTCAAAATAACTGATGTTTTGCGTTCGCTGCATCTGATTAGAGCAGGATAGACAGTTAAATAACGAAAGTTATTAAGCCCCTTAAATCAAACTCGTAGTGCAGAGCACAAGATCGAATACGAAATTGAGATTATGCTAATACTCAACGCTTACAATTTCATACAAAAACTTTCAAGAATGTCTCTTCTCCAGAAACCATTAGCACAATTCCCTGTCATAAGGGAATCTTCAAACAGAAGAGTTGTAAGGAGAGTTTAAAACTAGGAAAGTTGGCTGCACCTAGCAGCTGGCCACGAACGTGCTTCAACAGGGACGTACCTAGGAGAATGAATACTGGGGTGCAAAACTCGGCTTTGGCAACTGGAAAAATACTTTTCAATGCATGTGCTCGTAAAGGCCCACTTTTTATGCATCAAAACCGAACAGAAAGTCGATTATTTTGCCCTAGGGCTTTAATATATATATATTTTTTTTAATTTGTTTGCAATGGTTGGCTAACTTGCAGCCTTTCCTGTATACCATAGATGTTATACTTTTTTTTCCACTGTTTAACGGCTCTGGATAAAGTCCTTTTGAGCCAATTATAATTTAAAGTTCACAAGATTATATTTGTTTTCATTTCCTCACACTATGCATTGAAAAACGTAGTATGGTACACGGGCGGAAAAGCAATAAATTACTGGGTTACGTTTAATCGTCCTCGTAATTTATTCCTTTTCGCCCTAGTAGCATAAACTACTATTAAAGTTTTGCAGTAGTTTGATAACCTGGAAAGTTGGCACATAATGCGTATGTAGTCGGCAAATCGTAGAACAGACACATCTTCTGTAGTCAAATATCAGTATATTTTTTTATTATTAATAACAATAATAATAATAAAATAATTTATTTCAGACAGGGTCCATAAAGTGTTAGTAATACAAAATAACTTATGGACTAGTGTTAGTTAGAGAACAGGCGAGTAAAAGTAGTATTAAAATAAATTAAATTAAATCAAATAAAATAAAATTTAATCAAATTAAAGTATTTATTGTGGTGCTCCATCTAATTTTTAAAAAGGGGCGAGTCCCACCTATCAGATAACACCTTCAGGATACTGTTATATATTGTAACTGAATAATTAGCTACGGGGAATAATAAACATAATAGTAGTTTATGCTACAAGGGCGCAAAGGAATAAATTACGAGGACGATTTAAAACACGAGCGTAGCGAGTGTTTTAAACGTAACCGAGTAATTTATTGCTCTTACGCCCGTGTATCATACTACATTTTTCAATGCATAGTGTGAGGAAATGAAAACAAATAAATCTTGTGAACTTTAAATTATAATTGGCTCAAAAGGACTGTATCCAGAGCCGTTAAACGGTGGAAAAAAAGTATAACGTCTATGGTACACAGGAAAGGCTGCAGGTTAGCCAACCATTGTAAATAAATAAAAAAAAAATAATAATAAAGCCCTAGGGCAAAATAATCGACTTTCTGTTCGGTTTTGATGCATAAAAAGTGGGCCTTTACGAGCACATGCATTGAAAAAAGTGAAAAGTCACACACAGACAAAAAAACGGTTTAATACCCATGAGTTAATAAAAAACACAATTAAATACTACCCAACCAACACATTAGTGAAAATTGCAGCTAATCTTATATCTTGAAGGGTTCTGACGCATAATGTCCGATTCGCAAAATGTCATGTTGACAAAAAATGTCCGATTCGTGGAACGTCCGATTCGCACAATGTCCGATTCTCAAAACGTCCTATTCGCAAAATGTCCTGCCTAAATTTGCCAACGAAAAAGTTTGGCCAAGTGCGAGTCGGACTCACGGTTCCGTAACACTACACAATACGTGTACTGAACCCTCAAAACATTGTTAAATAATTACACTTACAGTTATCAATGAGCTGTGTTTCATGGGTGGAAAATGCAGTATTACGTTCCTTAGCAGCAGGAAATAGCACCCAGACCTTTAAAATCAACATTAGGTTACATATTCTTTATTAATGCCACTGAGAGGTTTATATCGGCGAATTTTGCCACCGTTTTATCACTTAAAAGTGCCATATGCCAATGGAAGTGGGAAAAGATATCCAATTATACCTTTTAAGTATAAAAGGGACACAAAAATCACCGCAACGCAACTGTCGCTTATAGCACGCAAAATCCACTTTTGGCTCACTTTAGTACGTATAAGTGAAAATAATGATTCTTTTGACAGCAAAAATTGCAAGAGGTATTTTAGAAGCGTTTTACTACTCAAATAATTATATGTTTCATATATCGTATTTGTTTATTTTAGTTTGTTCGTTTCTTTACATCCATTTATATAATCCATTTATAATTAGATGCCAATTAAATATTAGAAAAATTTTTTTTCTTAATTATAAATAGTAACTTTATAAATATAAAGTTATTATATTTATGATCACATATTAATATTAGTTAAAGGAAATAATTACAAAAAATACTCTGTAATTCTCTTTTTTAAAATGCCAATAATTGGTGAGTGGTGGAACTCACTATTGGACATAAATTTTAACAAATAACACTAATTGTTGTCAAAGAAGCATTTGGCCTTAGCTTGTCTCTTACCCTTCGTTACCAAACCACGCTGCCAAGTGACTGTTCCGGCGTGACGTCATTAGAAGCCATACCGGCCAAGTGGTAACAGACATTCGCGTAGTATCAGTGACGGGTCTGTTATCGATTTCCGCAGAAGTTCCTGGAAGTTGCTCTTTAGTGTAACTCACCGGATAGACTCATTAACGCCTTGCTATCTTTCACTCTCCAATTTTATGAGGGAGCGCTCTTCATCCTGGGTTTCATTGACGCTTTCCATCAGGCACTGTAGCCAAGTGTAAGGCCATTGTGTATAAAAATGTACCAGAATTTCGATGACTTGACTCTAACGATAGAGTCGATTTTGATAGAGTTCATCCCCAGAAGTGCAGGTGAGTTTAAATATCATATAGTAACGATATTAGTTCCGTATGCCTATCTTTATAAAGAAAATGTAGTGTTTATATACTTGTTATTTTTAAAAATTAATTGCGAATACATGAATATATTTATACATAATACATTGTACATAATACATGAATATATTTATACATAATACATTGTACATAATACATGAATAAACATAAGTAGATAGTTAGTTAAGTAATCACAAGTATTTATTTATTTATGAAATTTGTTGTTACTATTTATTGTATTAAAATTATTAATTTTATTTTGTATTTTCCCGTATTAATCCGTATAAATTTCCCGTAATTCAATTGTTTTTCATTTTAAATTCAAATGTATAAGCAGGGGCTGGCCATATTTGTTGCCGACATGATAGCCGTTGAAGCCGAAAGGCGTTGGAATAGAGACCACGTACAGCAAAGCATAGCGTAGGCCAACCTCGTGCCCGCTGGACTGACGACCTGAAGAACGTCGCGGATAGCGGCTGTATGAGTATGACGGAGGACCGCCAAGAGTGGAAAAATATTGGAGATGCCTATGTCCAGCAGTGGACGAACACAGTCTGATGGATGGATGAATAATAGTGTATATCATCCATCCATCCATCAGCCTAGTTCGTCCACTGCTGGACATAAGCCTTTCCAGAACTTTGCCACTCCTGGCGGTCATCCTGGAAAAATTGCCCATACTTACACACGCTGGGCAGGCGGGTTGGTGAGCGCGGTGCCGGAACCCTCACACTAGTGACGCCGCTGCCCGTCACTAGTCTGTTCCATATAAGGCCCGGCTATTAGGGATGGATATACCGCCATCCATCGGTCCCATGCATGGTGGGCCTCCTGTTTTTTTGCCTGTGAGCTGTCCTCTTACTCTCCCCCGAATTACCTCGAGGGGGTCTCTAAGTAAGATGGTGGTTCCTCCACAGTCGAGCCTGGCATCAGCTCTACCACCTGCACCACCTGTTATAGTGTACTTAATGTACTTATATTACATAAATACATCTTTTTCTATATACATAAAGAAACATATATTATTTTGCAGCCATTGATACCACAGAAATGTGTTCAATATCTCTGAATTAGCTTTATAAAGGTGTTTTTTTTAAAACGCCGCCAGCCCAGCCGCTGCGATGGAAAATAGAACATAGACTATCCCCATCTCGGTTGAAAAATAAAAAGGCAACTAGGCTACGTGCCTGTGCCCAAGCTTTTTAAAATGGTCACGTTTCACGATAAAACTACGACCGTAGGGACGAAGATACGGACGTACCTTCCTTTAAGGGTTTTTAGGATGCAATAAAAGATTTCTAATCTTTGTACCGCAGATGCTGTTTAATGTTAGATCGTGCCATAAAAAGTTCATGTTTAGAATGTTCGCTGGCTCAGATATTGATTTAAAAGTAACCTTTTCCGCGGTAGTTTGGTTCAGTAAACCGCTTCTGTGGTCTTGTAGTTCGAGTACTCGACCACTAATCGGGAGGTCGCGGGTTTAAATCCCGTAACGACACATTTGTGTTCGGTCTGCGTGCTTCGGAAGGTACGGGTACAAAATAGATACTACCAGGAGCTGTATTTTTGAATCGTTCATTTTCAATTCACGTTTGAAAATATATACCTGTCTCAACTTGCAAATGACAAGTTCTGATGTGCTACGTGAGATGGGTATATACTTTCGCACGTGAATTGAAAACGAACGATTCAAAAATACGGCTCCTGAAGGCCGACTCGACGACGGAGCGAAAATAGACGCACACAAGCATAGACGCGTACGTATTTTCGTAATTTCGTATTGGCATTCAACCGACTTCATCCAAGATCGTCGTACGTATGCGTCTATGTATGCGTGTGCTTGTTTTCGCTAGTTATGCGGAGTAAACCTACTGTAAGTGGTTGTTTTGTGGTGCGGGTCCAATTTGTGCCGGAAGTACGGCGATAAGGGTTATCACCTGTGATGTAACTGTGACAATGTTCTGAGACTGTGACTGTGGCTCAGTGTAACCAGCTCTACGCTTTTTTGCGTAGACCTACGTAATTTGGGCTTTTCCTGCGAATCTACGAACTTAGGTCCCTGAATTTACGTACTTTCTATCAAATATTCAAATAAGAAAAATTAGTTAATTATCTCTGAATGAAATGAATAGTCTGAATGAGCTAATTCCCTTCTTCTTCGAAAAAAAGTTCATGAACGTTTCGTTTTATACTACAGCAAGGCACGAGCCACGAATCCTGTATTACTCTTATAGCTAGTTGTAGTTGTATGATCGTATCTGAAACGAAACGTATTCAGTTAAATCGGTCTGTCTACTAAACACCAACAATTTTTCTATAAATTTATTATGTATACATTAAAAAATGCGTAAAAACACTTGTTTTATTGAGTTATTATGAATTCCCTAAACCTCGATTATGAATCGATCACGTGCAACTTTTACTAAATTTACGTAATTTTCAATTCTGACCTACGTTATTTTCAAAATCCGAGTTGGCAACACTGCTGGGGCTTGCATTTCATAGTACAGACTCGGAAACCCCTGTCGCGGATTCATATCGTGACGAGTATTCATTTTAGGTTTTCATATTGATTGACTCGGGGCAGTAAATATCTTTAAAGAGTAGTGAATCCTAGTACAAACGCTTAGATTAGAACTCACACATGTACACGCGTGCTCTATACGCCACGGCGCCGAGATTCCCCCGAGCTATGATAAAATAACGGGGGTTTATTATTTTAATTTTTGGTTGGTTCGATTCCCGGGTGAGACAAGCAAATTTCAGAAGATCTTTGAATGCAGTTTTGTTTCTTTTAAAAAAATAAAAGAATGTTTCTTTTCAGTAAAATGAGCTAACTAAAGGATTTAAGGTAGTTTCCCTCCAGGGCCCTTAAATTTTTTCCATCCTGTATATATATCCTATATTATATAAAAAATGTTTTTTAAGTCGTCGCCGTTGGGGAGGGTACCCAAGACACTGGCAGCGTTACCTCGTTGGATCGCTAAGCTGATCCTGTGACCGAGGTAAGCGCCTGCTCTTGGGTCACCAGAGGCATCGACCAGGTGTGCCAACGATTCTTTAAAAAGAAATAGTTTCCTGTAGAATATGTACATTATGTTCTGTATATTTAGTTTTATTTGCTTGAAAAGAAGCATTAAGGGATATCATATTTTTTTAAATCTATTTATATACAACGTGTAACAGAAAGGTGTAACCATATTTGAAGAGATTATTCAGTCAATGGTATAGAACAACTTTTACTATGGAGCCAACCCTGAAATCTCAAAAAAAATCTTCCCTTCCATACATTTTGGCCGAGCAGCATTGCATTTTTCTATGAAACAGTAACATTTTTTTTTCGAGATACAGGTTTTTTTCCTTAGTAAAAGTTGTTCTATACCATGGACTGAATAAGCTCTTCAAATATGGTTACACCTTTCTGTTACACGTTGTATATTAGTATCAGGGTCATCAAAAATGACTCTATTGATAAAGTTATTTCTCTTAAATGGTATGTTTAAAAATTGTAAAAAAATATATATTGTTAGTTAAACTAAAAAAAACAACTTCGTTTAAGGAAATTATTCTCACGTATAAGAAACAGCATGAAAATATCAATCAAAGTCAAGCTGTTTTTAGACTAAAATTAAGTAAAATTGGTTATTTCTTTGAAACCACTGATGCTATTTGTATGGTTCTCGCACTAAAATAAAAGGAAAATGTTGCTAAGAAAAATTATCTATGGCATTTTTTGCCGTCCATCGCGTCCATGTGAAAAGTATTATTTTCTTCTATTTTGCGACCCAGCGACGAGACGCAGCGATGTAGTACGCGCTGATATGGACGTTATTTCAATATATTTTCGGTCGATATTTGTAACGACACAGGTCGACTCAAGGTCGTTGGCGACTACCTGTCTTTTAAGATAAAGCTTGCAAATTGTTTCTAGTTACTCGCTCAGAAGTGGCATAATCAAGGTTTAAGCGCAAACTCAAACACAGTAAAAATACATATAGTCATCGAAAGCATTTTAAATGCACGTGGTAATAAAAAAAAACGACATACTAATGCTAATGAAAATTAACTCCCAAACATTGAGGCAAGCCAATGTACGGACGCTAGCATTGACAGGCATCCTATTGGCAGTTCTTTTTCGCTTATAAATAGGGAGCTTGAACTGCAGGTGACTGTACCGTAAAGGGTATAAAATATACGGACGTGTTGGCTCACCTCGCTGTGTACCGTATAAAGTACATATATGTATAGGGTAGGTATGTTCATATATAAATAAATATGTAATTTGTATGTAAGTAAGTTTCACTTGACACCCAGCATTAATTTCGAAATATTTGCAAAATAAATAATATCTGTTTTTACTCATTTTCAGCTCAAACGGCTCTGCCATTTTTGAAACCTTACTACGACTATGTAGTTAGACAAAAAACAAGACCTTATTCTAAAGGTTCTTCGTATTTTCTTGAACAATGTTTCTTTTAGTATTCGATAAAAAGTGTCGCAACGATATCAATTTAATAAAGTATATAAACAAAATCTATGATTATATTAAAAAGAGCACAAAGAGCTGTTCTCAAAGTCATGTTGCGAAAACCATTTCGATACCCAACTAACGCTCTTTTTGCAGACTCAAAAGTTTTCAGAGTACGATAGCTCTACATTCTCAAAGTAGGCCTTATGCAACACCGACATATCATCAGTAGCCACCTACTCACAAAACGAGTATTTTTGGTCAAAGGCCCAAAAGTAAATACTGAATTACCAAACGATTTAAGCCTTATGCATTTCCAAATGTCTACAAAATAATTTCTAATCATTGCAAAATACAGTGTTACTCCATTTTGGAAGCTAAAATTAAAATCAGAAACTGGCTTTTGATGAAACTGAAGCTTTGTTGGTAACCCAAAAATAAAATATTCATGTATGTATACTTTATGTATTTTATTTAGTAAGTTATAACACCCATTTATTTATTTAACTACATTACACTTAACACACATTTTTTAATTATTTATTTGTGCATGTTTTAGTTTTACTTGTAATTAAATGTAATTGTACTTTTATTATTAGTTAAAATTTATTTTTCTTAGGATTAGTAGCTTAAAAAAATAGTAAATGAACGTGTTTCTGTGTTAATGTTTATCTGAGAGCCCGCCTAACAGACTTACTAGTGCGGGGCCCGCTGTATAATTGTAATTTTCTTATTTTAATAAATAAATATTTGTGATTTGATTTGATTTGTGGAAAACATAACTAAAATGGAACTACCCCTTCAAGTCGGTAAATCTACTAGAATGCAATCAGTATCACAATACGAAGCACCTTCCATGTTCCATCACGAATAAAGGAAAGACAGACAGGGCGCTCCGTAGCGACTGCTACGCGCTTCGTAGCGACTGCTACGCACTCCGTAGCGACTGCTACGTGCTTCGTAGCGACTACTACGCGCTCCGTAGTGACTGCTACGTGCTTTGTAGCGACTACTACGCGCTCCGTAGCGACGGCTACGTGCTTCATAGTGACTGCTACGCGTTCCGTAGTGACTTCTACGCGCTCCGTTGTGTTTTTGGGTGTTTTAATTCATCCGGAAAACAAAACTATCTTTTTTTTTTACTTCCAAAGGCAAGAATAAAAAAAAAACACTCAAGACTATATTACTAACGAAATTTTTTAAAATTGTCGCTTTCTTTTTATGTACGTTGATACTAAATCCAATTTTGAAGGCTTTAATTCTTGTTAAAGTGCTGTCAAAACTTGAACTTTTTCAAAAGAATTCAATTTCTAACACTGGCTGACTGTCTGACTGACAGACTGATTCACAGACTGACTGATCTATATTACGTGACAGGTGGAAGTGCGATTTCATACTGACATGTATGTACTCGCCCGCACTCCCGCCATGTCGCGTACTATATCAACGCCCAAACTAAACGGCTGGACCTAAGAATATAAAATTTGGACTGAAGGTTCCTTGTATGAAGTAGACATCGGTTAAGAGCGGTTTCGCAGGCGGATTGTGAAAAACCCGCCTTTTTCTAATTAATCGAAACAGAACACTTAAATTCAAAATTCACTCAATAATTATTCAACAAAACCTTATTACCTATGTATTGTGTATGTCGCCATCGCAAAGTTGCCATTAGTTTCTGTAAATAAGAAACTCAAAAATTTGATATTAAAAATTGTTGAATTGTTTATGTCTTCTTACATAAACTTTCCCGTTCCGCCCTATTTTAGAATGCCAAGTTAGCCGATGTCGATTTCCAGCGACAATACCGCCACAATTCCCAGCGGCTCGGCCCTATTAATTACTATGTAAATGGGCCCGTTGATAACTCAACGTGATATCTGTCGATAGAGATTTATGAGAATAGGCCCCTTACGTGTAGGCGGTACGATTAAGATGCGGTGCGTTTGGCCACAAAATAGATACTACCAGAAGGTCGACTCCATACAACGAGCGAAAACAGACGCACACATGCATAGACGCGTACGTATGATGATCTCGGCAGAATTTCGTATTGGCATTCGACTGACTTCGACCGAGATCATCGTACGTACGCGTCTATGTGTGCGTGCGCCTGTTTTTGCTAGTTATGTAGAGTGAACCTTCTGTAAGTGGTTATTTTGTGGTTTGGCTCCGAGTGATTTACATAGTTGAGGTCTGATTTGAGTTGTGTGTGTGTGTGTGTTGTTTGTAGGATTAAATACTAAGTTCGCCACAAACTGTGAACTCACGGACCTCCAAAATCCCATATCTTGGCAATGCCTTCACCAATTTGGCTCATTTTCGAACTTCATTTATTTTTTTGTCTCATTTACTCGTCTACCAAATTTCATGACGTTCCGATCAACGATACTCGAGTCATCGTCAGCTAAACATTCATACATACATACATACATACATACATGGAAACGTTGGATTGTTCAAGTAGACTCGGAGAACTTTGCTCGCTACATTCGCTCGTTCAATTATAGATTGTAAGTTTGAATGTCAAACTTAATTACAGTAGAACCATTTAAATAATGCGTGTATGAATCTTCGCCCCTCTTCGACAAAGGTCGTATTTTCTGTATTTGTATTTCCACTTTCTATACAATTTATGACGGATAGTGCACGTCAGTCAGCTATAGACAAGCAGAATTTATTTATTTATTGGTTTGCCAACAGACATACATCTTAACTAGTAACTTATCTAAGTACATAATAAAGGGTTTGAAATGTAGCCCAATTACAGGCAAACACAGCTTGTTAACATATAATGACAGTATCGCTCAATAGTCGATACAACGACTACTGTCTAGCTTGATAAAACTATGCTTAAATTTTATATAATTATGAATGACAGCTTTAATTCCATCCCGTTCCGATTTTTGCACATGTAAAATTACTTTGACTCTTATTTTCTTTGTCATTTGTTAAATCTTAGGCAGATCTGTTTATTAATATTGACATAAAACTGAATTCTTGCTTGTGCAATCCCCATCCCTATCCCCACTATTATAATAAAGTGTGTTTTGTTGGTTGTTGGTTTGTTGTTTGTTGATTGGTTTTTTGTTGGTTTGTTGGTTTTTCCTTCTTTCACGCAGCAGGAAAGCAGCGGATCAACGTGATTTATTGCATAAAGACAAAGGTTACTATTTATCCCGGAAAAATGCATTATAGGACTGCCAAAAACTAAATAAACGTGGGTGATTAATAATACTTGCGATTGTCGGCACTTGGTGAAACTTGGATAACAACATGATGAATAAATACACTTGCACCCGTTTCATAGTTCATAAGCTTAATTAACCCAACCGGTTTCGGTTTTACACCATCATCGAGGGTTTAGTTAGACTGATTGGGTGTTATTCCGAATAACATCCAAGCAGTCTAACTAAACCCTTGAACTAAATTTTAGTCAAGCATTAATAAATTGAATATAGTAAAAACACAGGACAAGAAAACAACATACACACTGATTCAACCAATTCACTCACTTCACGATTGGTTAAATTCAGTCTGTAGCCGGCACGGCACCATGTGGCATCATGCTACTTGGGGCGGACTCTGCAGCCCCACAATATATAAGGTCTTTCTTTACATATGACATTGCTTTTTTTGAATTACAGGAATTACGAATATGTAAGTAAATTTCGGCAATTTCATAGGTAAAGACCTATTATTTCATGCGTAAATTGCGATGAAAATATATGCTTATCAAAGATTCCTGTTTATAAAATTTAATGATTCCATCATTAAAAATAAATAACAAAAATCAATTTCGGTTTGAAAATCAATTACTTAAGGGGGGCTTATCTCAATTTTGTCTCTTTTCTTATTCATTTTAAACCATGAAATTGTGATATTTTATGTCTGAAAAAAATATATATGTTAGATACATTATTTGTGCAGATTTTTTTGTGGTTCAAAACTCGATACGTTACACTTTGCTCGATCGAAAAAAAATCCGAAACTTGGTCGATTTTTCATGTGTTTTCCGTTTTATGTATTTTTACTTTACCAAATCGTAGGAAAATTATAGGAACTTATAGAAAATGTAGTTTAGTAAGTACTTTTGTGGATAGTTTTCTAAAAACTTAACCGTTAAAATGGTTTTTGAGCAAATAAACGTGTTTTACAAGAGCGCGCGATGTTTCGATTGTCGTAACAGCCACGGCTCAGAGCACGCTATTTTAAACTTATAATAAAAGACCATAGAGTTCAGTTCTACTTGATGCAAAATGAGGTGCTCAATGTCAGGGATAACGGGCCCTTAAATGAACATTAAAAAGGAAAAACAGAGTTCCGGTAACATAATTTTGTACAAAAGCGGACTAATCACTTGAAGCAATTTCTCACAGCCAACCTTTGGTTGGTGAAGAAATTATAAAACCACGAAAAGCAAAAAGGATTTAAACATTTGAACATTTCTCTTCTAAAATAAATATCTTGACCTATTAAAATTGATCTCTGTGATATTTTGGCAGTAGGGGCTTTTGGCAGTAGGGGAACGAGAGCCAAATCTGTCAAGAGGTTTCCGAGATATGGGGTTGTTAGAGGGGGTTGTGAGTTCACAGTTCGAGGCGAACTAATGAACTCATGTAGTCTATTTTACATTTACATACTCCCCTATTTTTGTTATTTTCTCACCTTCTCTTTCACCCAAAGGTTGCCTGGTAGATATTGCTTTTAGCAATAAGTGCCGCCTTTATACAGTATAAATGTTTTCAAGTGTCCTGTCATTATGTATTTTGTAAATGTACATTCGATTAGTCTTGGTAGGAAGAAGGGCAAGAAACATAGCAAGATCTTGTCTTTTTTCCATCCAATAGTTATAAAATCTTTAATAAAAATTAGTATGAACCCTCTTAATTCTCATTATCGCTAAAACAATAACAAAACAATTAGATCGAGTAATGTATATATTTTATTTGATATCATTATTTGTTTATGTAGGTATTTGTATGTTTATGTAATGTACTATCTAAATATATAAAACAAAGTCGTGTTAGTTACACCACTTATAACTCAAGATCGGCTGGACCGATGTTAGTTATCTCTTTTTTGGTGGATTCTTCTCCGCTCCGAATAGCAGAATAAGTAATAAAATATCGGATAAGTTATCTAATAACAATAAATTAATAAATTAATTTTACGAATGCAAATAGCATGTGGTGCCATCTGTTGAAATATAAAAAAACACCGGTGGCACCACAGTCGCAATGCAATTTGACAGCTCAAAGTGCAAAGACAACAAACCAGCAGCCGTCAAATTGAAAAAAAAAAACGTATTGCGTATCGATTGCTTGAGGTTATATACCGGTCGGTCGGTTGGATTGTTTTGTTGTTTTGGAGAAGTACCTAATTAACAATGCCGCGACCAAGAAGATCTAATATTTCCCAACAAAGCCGTAATGCAGTTAGGCTGCGGAACAGGGCGAATCAATCAACTGAAGAAGACCAAGAAATCGCCTCAAAGCCTCAAATCTGTGGCGCTATGTGAAGAAACTTCAGCTCACAGAAAACATGAGAGTTACATTGCTGAACGATCCATCTGCTGAAGAATTCTCCAAGCAATTGCTGGCTATTGGTAATGGTTGTGTTCCTGTCGACAAATCGAACGGATTTATTTCGTTTCCTCCAAATTTTTGCAATTTCGTGTCATCAAAAGACGAGCTCATCAACCAAGTGTTCCCGAACATCATTGCTAACCACAAAAACAATAAATGGTTGAGTGAACGAGCCATTTTGGCGGCTAAGAACAAAGATGTGGATGACTTAAATGTTGAAATTCAGAATCAAATCGTTGGTACGCTGCATTCATTTAAATCTATTGACAGTGTAACAAACGTAGACGAAGCTACCAACTATCCGACTGAATTTTTAAACTCCTTGGATGTGCCTGGCTTACCACCGCATAATTTACGACTTAAGGTTGGCTCAGTAGTCATCATGCTACGAAATCTCAACCAACCAAAATTATGCAACGGTATGCGTTTGGTGATTGGAAAACTGATGGTGAATGTGATACACGCGACGATACTCAAAGGAAAATTCAAAGGTGAGGAAGTTCTCATTCCGAGGATTCCGATGATCCCAACCGATTTACCCTTTGAGTTCAAGCGAATTCAATTTCCGATCCGTCTTGCATTCGCCATGACAATTAATAAGTCACAAGGACAATCCTTGAGTGTTTGTGGTCTAAATCTAGAAAATGCATGTTTTTCTCATGGTCAATTGTATGTGGCATGTTCACGTGTCGGCAAACCATCAGCTTTATTTGTTTTTGCGCCGGATAACAAAACAAAAAATGTTGTATATCACAAAGTGCTTTAACATGCAGTATCGCAATATTGGCGCTAGAGAGAAGAGGCCTAATGTGTAAAATGTAAAAAAAAAACCACAATTTACTTAATTTTTATTGTTAATGTATTAGGTACCTAACTATTAGGCTCAAGATGTATAAATAACCCAATACCTGGTATGTGTACTAAGTGAATATTTAACATCTAAAGAAGAATGGCAGGCTCAGTACCCAGCTAATAAGACATCGTTGGAGACTCAAGTTTCTCTGTGTTATAAAGGTCAAGTTTGGAGTGTAATATTTCAGTTTACAATATATTTTTAGAACTTCGGGAACAAAAATAAGTAAAATCAATCTATTATGGTAATAAAACGCGATTCGTAATATCTCAGTAGCAATAAAGAAACGTATAATAGATCTATAATAGCCACTCACTATTATTGTCTTACGTCAAACGTCATTGCTGGCCTTGGACGAAAGAAGTAGAAAGAGTTTAAGGCGATTACCGTCGCCAAATTAGCAGCTCGACGTTTGTCTGTACGAATATCGACGGAAACGACATTGAAATAACGTTCAAATCAGTGCACAATGCGTGGTGGCTGTTACGACGCTTGCTGCGTCCTTGAAAGGGCGAAATAGGAGAAAATAATACTTTTCACATGGGCGTCATTGTTCAATTGAATAATTCTATGTTATATTTATACCTATCAAGTTTATCTATTTATCAAAGCATAAATGAATTAAATCGCCTAAGCCGCTTAGGAGCAGTAGGAAATTCAAGCCAAAAAACACCATTCAGTTGAAACAATTTTTCATAATAGAAGTTTTGGTGGTACGAAAAAGAAAAATGTTGCATATGTTGTCCTAGAGTTGATAATCCATAATACATTTTTTAAATATTTTTGGTTTGGCCATAAATGGCCATTTTGCGGTATTAAGGGCCTTAAACCAAGAGTTTCATTCACCTGAGTTGCTGGCAGCCACTCTCTGTGAAATGACAGATGACATTTGCATTTACGGCAAAGTACAAAAGATGTTGGTTATTAATTCGATCCTTACGTATTAATGTACAGTGTTTTGATATCATTAAATAACATCTAAGCCCCAAGTTTTAAAAAGATACTGCGATTACCTTTTTTCTTAGCTATTCCAAGAACTATTATTTCTGCATATTTTCAATACCCTACGCTAAGCCTAACAACGGTACTGAAACTACATGGGTCCCTGCCATTCTTCTTTTGCAATGGCAAGCAAGAAAACATTTCTGTATTTGCAAAAAAAGTTGTATTAATGTTATTACCTTAATGAAATCCTAAATTAAGTTTAACTAAAGTTAACACGATATTATTAGACTGTTAGGCGGAACGAAGTTCGCCGGGTCAGCTAGTTATTTATATAACTTTGCTTCTAAATTATATAAGTACCTTATTTTACATGTACACCGACTTTTTAGCAATCCTATCGTACAATTTCTTTCACCTAAAGGTTGTCTGGAAGAGATCGTTTTAAGCGATAAGATCATCTATTTATGATTACCATTTGTACTCGTATTTTTAAGTTAAATTTATTGTATTGTTCTCTTTTATGGTGTGACAATAAAGCTAGTATATTGTATTGTATTGTTACGAGGCTCGGATGCATCTTACAGATAAAATAAGGGCCACATTTAAATTTACTTTAAAATTAATGGAAATATACAAATTTAAATAAATATACGTCCTTCAAAGATCATCCTTTTTCCTACGGCAACAGTGCCTTTCGAAATAAAATGTAGCCTATTTGTTAATTTAGGATATAAGCTATCTCCATTCCAAATTTAATCCAAATTCATTGAGCAGTTTAAGCGTAAAGAAGTAACAAACATACTAACTCACAAACACACACGCACGGACACAAACTTTCGCATTTATAATATGAGTGGGATTAAATAACATAAATTATTGTCAAATTTCGTGCGAATTTATCACAGAACTGTGTTTTTTTTCGCCAAGACTGTTTCCCTCATGTCAATCGTCCATATACTCTTGACGTGAAGTATGTATGTCAGTTGGTATCAAGAAGTTTATAGTCAGAAACTTCTCAGTCAGTAGGTACCAGAGACCTATTATGTGTACGTTACCTATAAATTGGCGTTAAAGAGGGTTGTGTTGTGATTGAAAGGCACTGTTCGTCGATAATGGCAACCGATTAAACTTTAGGCATTTGTCAAGACCTAACTGATGGAACAAGAACCGTTTACTGAAACCCGAGCTCTTCCATGGAGTTTTGCGCAAAGTTTTGTGAAAGGCTATTGTTTTCTACCAACAAGGAAATATAATGATGGATCGCTTTGATGTTCTATTGTTTTTTTTTATTGTTGAATTTGGAACGCTTTTTTTAGGGTTTCGTAACTCAAAATAGAAACAGAACCCTTATAGCAGGGGTTGGCAAGTAATTTTAAATGGAGTCCGGGATGCAGTTGAAAATTTGTATCGATGTCCATAAAAAAAAAAACTCAGAATACTTACTAGTTGAAAACTTTTATTTTGACTAATATAAGGTTTATGTAAAACACAACAGGTATTCTTAAAAAATAATTGATTTAATTAATGCGAGTAATTACACCTACATTCTACATGGCAGTTTTATAAAATATTATTTAAATTTAATAGGTGGGTAAGTTCACACTTATATGTATATTAGTTTAGATTTAAGCCTTGTGCTAATTTAAAAATGTCCAATTCTTTTTTTTTTATTCCTTCTTGTTTTTAAACCTCGGATTAATTAATTAATTTTGATAATCAGTCCTGGATTCCACCGGATAAGTTAGACTTAGCGTGGGATCCACAGTTATTCTCGTCACTATGCATGCACACTAATTTTAGTTCGTAATTAAGTAAGTTACCTTAAGCATATAATAAAATAGTGTAAGCTTTTTAGTAAATAAAGATATTGAATTGTATTGTATTGTATTGTATTGTATTGTATTGTATTGTATTGTATTGTAAGTTATTTAACAATATTCGGCGGTCCAAGTTTCGATCTTCCGTGGTCCGGATGCGGACCGCGGTCCGCCTGTTGCTGACCGATGCCTTATAGTTTCACTTTGTTGTCCGTCTGTCAGTCTGTCCTATTGCTCGAGCCCCGCGTGAGATATCTAATGAAACTGATACCTCCTTCAGAAATCTACAGCCCCATAGTGCTGTAAAACATCAAACTTCTAAAGTCATTTTCATAATCAATTTCATACAAATTTGCTCACCATGAAAACCTATCGGCACTTCCAGTTGATTTAGAAACATGATATTTCCTTTACAGATAGGTCTTATAGCACACGTTTAGCATAAAATCTGAAAATTATCTACTTATGTTTAATTATTTAAGAAGTTATAGGAGACTAACCTACCTAATTAGACCCTTTAGATACATAGATTTGAATAGATCGTAAGTGTCAAGTTAAGTTGGACATTTACTCGTATTGAACGAGCGAGTGAAGTTTTCCGAGTCTACTTGAACAATCCGGCGTTTGTATGTACTATGTATGTATGAATGTTTGTCCAAGAATTACTCGAGTATCGTTGATCGGAACGTCATGTAATTTGGTAGGCGAGTAAATAAGCCAAAAATCATGTTCGAACATGAGCCAAATCGGTCATGGATATATGGGGTAGGGGGTCCGCGAGTTCATAGTTCGGAGCGAACTACTAGTAACTGCACGTGGAATAAGATTTTCTTTTAAACGATGTATACGGAACTCTCTAGGCCCAATTTTTTTTAAGCAGCCTCCAATACGTGAGCTCGGTATAAATGACCGGATTTCAAACCAAGTGTATTGATTTGTTTAATTAATTTCGGTTCTACCTGTGACTGCGATAGTAAAGTGAAGGTTGTTGAGATTGAACGAGATTGTGATTCCTTCAAAAGAAATGGCTGCCATGAATTTGACGCAAATATTTTTTAAATATTTCAAACTGTCAATAAAACTGCCTTAATATGGCGTAAAGTAAATTTTATATATTTAACAATATGTGAGCTTCAAGCAATAATTGATTAAGGCATAAATTTATTATGGCTTGAAACTCACAAATAAAATTATCGACGGACATAATGGACGTAATAAAGTTGTCTACAATTCACTCATTACATGCTAACAATGATGAAAATAAGTCATTGATCCAGAAAATCAAATTCAATCAAGGGATTTCAGGGCTACTGATTCGTGCTTGACAAACAGCAATATCTGACGCGAGCTAAGCGATTTTTGTTCATTATTTTTTTCGTCTAACAGATATGTTGCGGATAAAGTCTACTTAAAGTCGCATAACAACAAGAAGTAAATCTCAAAATTGTCCGTTTGTGACTGCATTCGTTATTCAATTAACCTGACCCTAATATTATTCGGTATTTTCTCATCTCTGCAAAAAAATCACAATAATGAAGAATAAAATATTGAATTTCATTAAAAAATAAAAGTTGCTTAAAGCTTTGTTACTACATTCGACTGTTTTTTTAAATATTACACTTGCGGTTAAAACTGCTATTTATATGATTCCTGTGACATATTCATTTTTCTTGAACAACTTATGCCAGCCATGGGACTTGACCTGCCCCTCTATTATGTATCTTTGGTTGCCAACTGGACTGGGTGCCTATCATCAAAAACATAGATAAAAACTGAACTTTCAAAATTGCCTTTAGTGGGTATTGAACTATTTAAGAACTGTGTCGTCACTTCAAGTGCGAACATATCCTTAGACAATCGGAATTCGATAGTATATCTATATTTTTCATGATAGACACCCGGTCCGGTTGGCAACTAAACATACATAATAGGCCTTCTGGACAATATCCACATCACCCACCTATCACCAACGACCTGCAGCAGCCACACTGACCCTCAGTTCATTCCGTTCGACTACGCACGTAAAATTCGGGACCCGGGTCGACTGCTAAAAAGGCTCCTTTATTTATAACGCGGGCAAAAACAGGGCCCGGATAAAATATGAGTTCCATTAACGATATTATTGGCCCGGTGATTGGCCCTGTCCGGTAGATTTTGATATTGAGCAGTTCCGGCCTCTGTGTGTTATATAGTTTGTTTTACTATGATGAAATTTGGTTGCTGAGCTCGCTATATAGAGTTGCTAAAAACGTTTGATAATATATGGATGTAAATCTGAGGTTGTAGAGCTGATGCCTAGCTGAATACAATACAATATTCTTCATTGCAAACCAAAAAAACAGAAATAAGGAAACAGTTTTATAGTAAGTAGTAGGGTACAATTGGCGGTATTATCACTAAAAGCGATCTCTTTCAGACAACAATGTAACTTTTTTGTTATTTAAGTTTTATCGAATGAAAATAAAAGTAAAAAGTAAATATAAGGTTTGAAAATTGTAATCCTGAACTAAAAAAAAACAGGTTCAAAGTTTATATCCGGTTACTTCAAGGAATACCAACATAAGGATATGTAAAACCAGTCCACACTAGTCCGCAGGGTTCTTACTAAAAATTCAGCAGTACAAAAAAGTGCCAGAGCAGATGAAACTAAATAATACCATGCAATCAACTTAGAAGTTCTGTAAATGACGTGATTAAATCACGTGCAAGGATCCCGGACCAGATTTTTTCGGAACAAACGTAGACATACAAATTGTGTTAACTCAAACAAAAGGAAAGACCTAACGAACCTCTCACTTTTTGCGTGTTTGAAGAAGTTCCAGACACAAGGAGTTTATCTCATCATACTAATTAAGGCTAAGACTCGTGTTAGTATTGACTGATTCACAAAAAAAATCCTTTTCGTTTCTTAGAAGTTGGAAAACGGCAGCGAAAGATTAAGATTAGTGGACTAGGGAAGGAAAGCTTTTGTCTAGCACTGGAAAACAAGAGTTTACATGAAGTATGAAGTTTTATGCAGATATGTGGATACAACGAACTGACATTTTATGAAAGCATAAACTCGCTTAAAAATTGACGCCACCGTATATGTGCCCAGGTGGGCACGGCTTATATTTATGTGTAGTACGTTGATCAGTCTTGCGCTGCGCGGTGCGCCGTTTGCACTAGTGAGCACAACAAAATTATAACAAAATGGCGGGTTGCACCGTGAAATGGTGCATAAGCAACTCGAGCAAACACTGCAAGAGTCTTGGCATCAGTTTTTATGCATAAGTATTCAGAATTTTCATAAATTTAAATCTCTAAAAACGAAATAACCTTATAAACGATTGATACCATACCACGTATAGTGCTTTTTACATTTTCGTCTTTAAGGGGGAACGAGTCGTATCCTCTACGAAACGTACAACTTAAGATGGTTTTTCTTATTTTTCAATTACAGATATTAAATATATGTGATTTATAGCATTTCGCGAACATATTTTAGTGTCAGTTAGGATCCTCGGGCAAAATTTTGTTAGTTTTGTTGTAAATGTATGGGCACATAAACTTAAAACACGCTTTTAAGTATGTGTGCCCATACATTTACAACGTAATGCATAAAATAATAACATTTTGCAGGAAAAGCCCAACTGACACTAAACTATGTTCGCGAAATACCATAAATCACGTTTATTTCATATCTGTAATTCAAAAATAAGAAGAACCATCTTAAGTTGTGCGTTTCGTAGAGGATACGACTCGTTCCCCCTTAATACAATAACATAAAGACTACGACTCAAGTCTATGATTGGCTGGAATCGGAATGGCGTGATAATCACTAGCCAATCATATTGCGATTATTGTAGTGAGCTAAGTACGTGTAGTATACTCAAAATCACACACAACCTCTGTGTCGTGGCGCCATAATGCTAGAAAGGGATGTACTGAGATAGATTTCCATAAAATTTTAGTTCGTTGTGTGGAGACGTTTTTAGTTGTCTCTAAACTTAAAATCTTTTTTTTTAGTTTAAAGTCAATTTTATTTTACACAAATTTTAGTAAACAATATTCGCCAAACTGCTAAACAGTTTGTTGGCGATACGCTCTTACAAAATTTGTTCCTTAAATAAGCATTTTAGGCACTAACTTAAAATCTAATAAGTACTTATGGAGTCTATAGAGAAAATAATAATAATAAGAATAATTTTGTAGAATTGTACCTATGCGTTCAAAGTTTTAATTATTTAGAAAAGATAACAATGTGCTCTTTAATTTTTAATATAACCGCTACGTCTGCATGTCTATGTAAAGTATTTTTTTTTGCACGAAGGAGAAAACTGACAGTTTGTGATAGTGGGAATTGCAACATTCAAAAGTTTGCGACAATGTGAAATGGCTCATGCACCGTAGGAATTAAAAGCGCATTTTTGACTAACACGAATTGTCAGTCTCCTCCTTCGTGCAAACAATATACTGTAGGTGTATAAAGCATCAGTAGTTCTTTCTTTCTGCAAGCCTTCTCGCTTAGTTTTCAGAAAGAAAAGAAATATCCAAATTATTAAGAATAATATAAGCTCAGATTCTCGTACCAACGAAGCTTGCCTATTCAAAACATAATTTAACCCACTGGAATACTGAATGTTGTACTATTTAAACTAACAAGATTTGCAGTTGTTCCCCGGCCCGCTCCATTACTGTTAATTTCCTAAATACAGTCATTGTCTAAACACTCGGAGGTTTCGCTTACCCGTTTTGAGATGCAAATGAAGTAGGTCGATGCGGTGGGCGCTCCCGGTCTAAATGAGATTGTGCTGAACAACAAAAGCCTACAGCGTAGGTATTAGATAAAATACGCTTGGATTTATTATTATTTCCTATTTATTAGAGTGGGAGTGCTATTTTACATAGTTGCCGGAGGTCCCAGGTTCAAATTCTGTAGAGGCAAATTTGTGTTCGTTCAGCGTGCTTTGGAAGTCACGTAAAGCAGTGGGTCCATATTTGCGCCCGAAAAACGGCGATAAGGTCACACTGAGATGTAATAATCTTCGGTGAAATGTGATTATAAGAGAGTGGACTGTGACTTGTATTTTATAGTTCATAATTGGAAACACCTCTGAGACCCCTCGGGATTCATGTCGTGACGGTAAATATATGTTTATGTGAGTGTGTGTGTGTGTAAAAATGCTGATTGTTGACAAAATAAACACGAAAAAATGTGGAAATACTGTTTCTAAAAGCCATTTTTCTAAATTATTATATGTTTTTTGTAATTAATTCATCACACATACGATGACAATTCCAGTGTAATGCTTTGACGAGTGTTATTTATTTAGTGACATAGAAAACTGCTGAGAAAACGGGAGCAAGGGGCATTCGGATTATAGAGACGTTCGCTGGGGCACACAAGAAATAATAGTACAGAAGATACATATACTCTTCAAAGCATATAAATAAAATGCTACTCTCGCATGGCACGCCGTGAAATGCACACCGCCATCTAGAGGAATTTTGAGAACTATGGAAAAAAAAACTACGAGAAAAGCTGCCATTGTAGCCTTCGCGGAGTGAAACAGGTCTAGCTGTTGTTCTGAATATCGAGGAAATTATAAGACTAATGGCAGTGCAAAAAGCACAGCAGTTTAATAATTTTATATTTTGTAGTCTTGCAGTTTTATTCGTCGAATCAGGCTCTTAGATTACTTGCTCTCTCAGAGGGGAGCTTGAGTTCTGAGCGTTTAGCAAATTAATTAAATTCCATCTCGAAGTAGAGTTGACAAGATGGATAATGATAGGGTAACTAGACTAACTAGGTCCATGACACTAGTGAAGTAGTAACCTAAATAAAGTTCTACTGAAAGTGCGTTTGAATATAAGAGTGCCTATTACATTTCTTGGTTTGGTACCCAAAAATAAGCGCGTTATTAATACAGCCTGTATACGTAGGTATCCATGTTTATTTAACAATCTCACCACCCTTCCTGTATATGATAAAAAAATAATTTCAACCACGTGAAAAAAGGAGAGATCTTTTGTGGCAGGAGCTCTTTAGGACTGTATTTTTTGGTGAAAGTCACATTTCACTTACAAAAATACTTTTATCAGAAGACTCGCAACCTCTAATGGGCACATCACTTTGGATTTGAGTGTACTCCTAAACAGATTTTGATAATGGAGGTAAAATAATATTTACTTTAATACGAAATTTAAGCAACAATTATTTACTTTTAAAAGTTTTGTGTCCAAATATAATAAATTTTCGATATCCCTTTGACTGTTTGTCCTCGGCATTGATCAAAAACAGCTGAGGCAATTTGGCTTTTCAGAATGCACGTTAGATTTACACTAGGAACACGAAAAAAATATTGAAAATGTCATAATATCAAATGAATAAGGTAAGATTCCTCCTCCTTTGAAGTCGGTGTAATTTTTGTTAAAAATATTTTGCTATAGGAATACAACTTGGTTGAGAGCCGGGACGAAGACGGTTTGCGGGGGGAGGAGAACTAGTTGAGTAAAAAAGTGTTAATTGGAACAGTAAGATTATGAGATTGATATCCTGTTGCAATCAATTGATAAGGTTGAGTACATTATTACTGACTAGAGAAATGCTAACTGACCTTTTTTTATACTTTAACATCTGATTTTGAATATCAATTGATTTCCGTCATAATTTACAATCATTGATTTAAATCTGAATCCAATCAGATTTTACAGCTTTTGACAGCGAGTGACGTACAGCGCGTTCAGTGTATATATATGCTATAAATATATATAAAAAAAAAACAAAAGCAGTTCACTTTACGTTACAACTGTACCAAAAAAAGTTGGATTTCAGATTAGATTTGTCGTTCAACTTATCACAATTTAGCATTAGTTTGAAAATGGAGAGGGACACACGTGTCATGCGTCCATAGAGTAAATATGGCGGAAGTTATTTATTGGAATCTCAGAATAAGGAATACAAATAGAAGCCTGGCTAAAATAATACGCGGAGAAAGATACCTATCCTTGATTTTCTTACGACATTCTAGTGCGTTAGAGAGAGATGGATATGTATTAGTTTTTTCTTAATTAGGTAGGTTGTCACTAGTTCGTTACTTTGCTAGTGATGTAACAATGTCGATTTTTGACTACGATAAATAGATCCAATCGAAATGAACCACGACCAATCTGCTTACCACGCATTATATCGTATCAAAGTGTGAAAAAAAAGAGAAGGAGGCACCGACCTTTCTAGTGACATCCTCTTGCTTTGGAAGGAGGCCAAGAGAATTAATAACAAAGTGGTCTCTGTCTACCCCAGTGGGACACATGTTATATTGTATAAATAAGGAATTAATGAAAGGATATCTTTCGTTTAGCATAATATTTTTTATTAAGTACAAATTACTACATCGTAGGCAGGTAGGTACATAAGTTAAGTCCAAAATTGTGCTTGTTTCTAGTACAAAAAATGCTGTAGCTTGTATCAGAGATACAACCGTAAACTATTTAAGTGGATACTTTTTAAGTCGCCTCTTAACTCGATCAAATAGATGTTCGTTGATGTCGCGTCTTTGTTCAGTCAAGGAGGAAGGAATTAATCGCAACAATAGAAATCATAATAATCATAGACTTATAGGATTCGTAATAATAATATTATGTCAATGATGAGCGATGACAGCGCAATCACTACAGAGGTAATTTAATTTTTTTTATTATTTCTATCAAATAAACATCAACTTATCTTGAATAATAACTAATAACAAATAATGAACGATTAAAATACCTAATAACCTGTAATAAGAAATCAAATTATGCACAGTTCAAGTCAATAAGCATTCCCAAAATTCATTTCACGATAGAACTACCCTGTCAAAGTACTTTTATTGTCAACCACTAAGTACGAAAATGTCTTGATCTGCGGAATTTCTTCGTGAAGTCGATCACGGAAGTAACGTACAAGTTCTGAACAGGCCTTTCAGAACGATTTGCGAACATAGAAGTATGCACTTTTCTACACCACAGACATCCATAGGTACTGGTTCTGTTGCCTAAAATTGAAAAATTATCGAGTTAATATACTATAGTATAGTACAAGCACGTACCTACAAACAAGATTGATAATGCAATTATACATAATTATTTAAAGGTTACCAATGTGTCTGTATCTGGTAAATATAACGTCGGTAAAGCATCTCCTTTTAACCGTCTCCATTTTACATTTTCGTTTGGTCCAAAAGAATCCGGCGTAAAGTGTTTCGAACAAATATGACTGCTTTTTTAATTGCCCAATTTGGTCTAATTATTCGTCAAAGCCATTTACTTTTTAATTCTTCCCTTTTTGGAAATCTGTAACAAAAAAATATAGCGATATTTATTCGGCATTATTTTTCTTTTAACTCGCGCTGCAATTAATCTGCGGTATTATCCTTTATGCACGGCTGCCTCGGGAACCAATGCTCGATAGTTTGCCACACAGACTTTGGTACATCACTATGCCAAAAAACATAACCTCTAATAGTCGGCAGAAAATCTATATAAAACAGGCAAATATCGGTGTAGAATTGAACACGAGTATGATTTACAAGAACTACTATTATTGTTACTGAGTTTTAGGTATGATCCTGCAACTTATTAACATAAAAACTATCAGAACTCACCGATGAAATGATATTGCTTCATTGTTGTTTTCTTTTCTTCCTGTATGCGATTTACAGCCTTCAATCGCACAAGACATTTTATTACAATGTTAAAAAAACAATCAACACAAACAATAATAAATCACACTTTCACGAATTTTGAGAGGAAGAGCACAAAAATATTTAATTTCTCTCGGTGAAGCTGTAAACTTTCGCAAAATGCATTAGACATTTCGATGCCACCAAATTAAGATGTGATGCACGCAACGAACGATATTACAACACAACGATACAATGATGAGACATATTTAATTTGATGGTGATATAATTTTTAAAATACATCCAAATTACATCCATCTGACATTTGTTTGGTTCAATCTAGTGACACACCAGGAAAAAATATAAAGTAAGTGCGGTTCGTCGTTTCATTCACTCGTATACAGGAGTAATTTACGTTAGATGAGTACAATGGCTAATGCCCAGTTCTTATTTTAGCCAGGCTTCTATTTGTATTCCTTATTCTGAGATTGGAATACATTTAAATTTATGTCTGTCGACTGGTCGATCAACAAGTTGATACATGGACATCATTATCGACTGTCACCTTTGCTCTCTCTCCGCACCTCATGCTTACTCCCGCTCTCAATTAAGTTGTATTCCTACAACAATAAAAAAAAAAAAACTTTTATTTACGTGACAAAAAGATAACAAAAAAAAACACACTTATCTTATCTAACTTATAAATGTAATTTCTTACTATTAAGTAACGTTGGAGACCAATGTAGCCGAAAACATGAGTTATGGCCTCCAGCGCCATTCTCACAGGCCAAGTTAACATTGAGATACAGCAATATATAGGCACTTTACTAAACGCAATATTATTCGGTAGATGTAAAAAAGGTAATGATTTTATATAATATTTGACATGAGTGTGAGAGTGTGGATGTTGAAATATCAGTGTGGATAATATTAATATATACATTATACATATATTATTAGAGAAGATGGACACAGAAAATCGTGTAAAGTAATTTACGGAGAGGAAAAAAAAAATGAAAATATTTAAGATTTTATTGAACTGTAACAATAAGAGACTCCATATTGTAGTAATTCTGGGTAAGGAGCCAATCTTTTGTTGTTGTCTTACAAGCGTGACGTGTCATTGGATATATCTCTAGTATATTATTTAACTTATTGCAGATAAATGGTCCTTTCACTGTTGAATGGTTGTATTCCTATAATAATAATCTGAGTACTTTTGTTTTTATTCAACAAAATTATTAGATTAAAGATCTTTAATTTTTCTGTACAGTCATATACCTATATATTTTTCTTCTTTTATTTAGTTTTTAGGGTTCCGTACCCAAAGGGTAACCAACGGGACCCTATTACTAAGACTCTGCTGTCCGTCTGTCACCAGGCTGTATCTCATTAACCGTGATAGTTATTTATTTATTTTATAATTTATATTTCCAGTTGAAATTTTCACAGATGATGTATTTCTGTTGCCCCTATAACAACAAATACCAAAAACAGAATAAAATAAATATTTAAGTGGGCTCCCATACAACAGACATGTTTTTTTTGCCGTTTTTATAGATAATGGTACAGAACCCTTCATGCGCGAGTCCGATTCGCACTTGGCCGGTTTTATTTAATGACCTTTAAACAGTTTTTTAAAATAAAGCTTTAGTTACAATAATGATCAGTGCTGCATTGTAAATCTTTGCAGCAAATACCTATAGCCGGAGCCATTTTACTATTGTAATAAAGCCAATTTTGAAGGCTTTAATTTTAATTTTAGTGCTGTCAAAAATATTTTTTCCAAAGTAATTTAGCTTCTACTCCTAACAATTAAGGACTAGTTTGCAATGAATAAAGTTTAGTTTTGACAGCACTAAAACTAAAATTACTAAAACTAAAATTAAAGCTAAAGTAAAATTAAATCGACTTTATTATGTCCATAATTATGTATCTGTCTCATTATTATTATTGTTAAAACTTGTTCCGTGTCTTTTATTGTAAATGTAAATGTTTAATTGTGTTGAATGTGAATTGTGTACGTATTGTAATAGTGAATTAATGTTTTATCTATCTATCTATCAATAAAATAAAAATGCATTAGTTACTTAGTTATTTTTTATATATACAAAGCTCTTATTACATATAGCACGTATTTTGTTTAGCAAAACCCGTCTCATAATCTAAAGTGCTCCACCTGCTACATTCTTACTTTTTGACCCTCATTTTAAGTGTGTTTCAGGTGGAAAGGGGAAAATAGTACATTGTTCACCGAGGGAAGAAAGGGGAAGATTACCAACGAGGGTGTAGTTTGAGGCCCGAGGCAAAGCCAAGGGCCTCAATACACACGAGTTGGGAATCGCACTTTCTCCCGAGTGATACATAGTGCTTTATACTACACCTGCGAGGAAATAGTATAATTTTACTTTTAATCAAGATACAATAAAAGAAACCGACTGACTCGCGTGCGATTGTCACTTTTTATTTCCTTCTTATTTTTTATTATGTTTAGGAAAAGTAAGTGGCCAGTATCATTTTTCGAGTTTTATGTACGAGTTCGCAAAATAATACTGGCCACTTGGCCACTTGCTCATTCTTTATGTTATTTAAAAAAAAAAAACAGCACGTTAACAATGGATTTGCATATACTTTTTCTGCCCGCTCAAGCACGTTAACAATGAATTTTCATACACTTTTGCCGCCCGCATATTTGTATGACAGTAATGACGTATTTTCTGCATCGTTTTCAACAAAGAAAGAAGGTACTTTCCGAGCAGGTGTAGTATAATAGTAGTTTTTTATCCAGTGACAAAAATTTTGATTTTTGTTCAAATGTTTTCTTTTGTTCACCCGTTGAACCCCGATATACCGAAATAGAAAAATAAATTTATTTGCCTTGACAATGGTATGTATATGTCACAGTCAAAAGTCATAACTGGTCAAAACTACTTTTGACTGCGAGAATGAGTCAGTCAAAACTAGTTTTGACTAAGGACGTAGTGTTGATTGATATTCGCAGGCAAAATTAGTTTTTCGGATGTCCTGCAGCGCAGAAGAGAGCCGGTAGGTTAGGTTAGAAGGTTAGGTATGGCGGTCGCGGAACTGCGTGACCTTTGTGGTTATTTTTTTATGACAACCCAGAAATACTTTTAAATCAAAATTACTGCAGACCAACTTAGTCAAAACCAGTTTTGACTGATTTTCGCAGTCAAAACTACTTTTGACCGGCTATGAGTTTTGACTGCAACATATATAAGATGGGATAACATGTTTTTACAATGAATCACCTTATTCAGCTGGTATCTAACTTAGCATGAAAATAAGTGACCGTCTCAAACAATAATATGAATTAAAGATCTATAGGCAATAAATTAATAAACTATGAAATGAAATGAAATGTCTGGCTGATGTAAACTATTTACTGTGTAATTGAGACCTTATATTAATTCCTTTGATAATGCCATAAAGGCGAAACCGGTCAGGAAGTATTAATAGTAGTTTATGTTTCAAGGGCGCAAAGGAATAAATTACAAGGACGATTTAAAACACAAGCGTAGCGAGTGTTTTAATCGTAACCGAGTAATTTATTGCTCTTACGCCCGTGTATCATACTACGTTTTTCAATGCATAGTGTGAGGAAATAAAACAAATATAATCTTGTGAACTTTCAAAGGGCTCAAAGGGACTGTATCCAGAGCCGTTAAGCAGTGGAAAAAAAGTATAACATTTATAGTACCCAGGAAATGTTGAAAATAAATTTGTGGGATAGTACAAGTGGTTTCCTGTTCATTATGTATTGCAAGTTCCACCAAGTGCCAACATTATAAACATTCTGAAATAAAATTAAATATGAAATGACTATACACTATGAGTACCGATCTCGTGGTGGAGACGTGGACGACTGGACGTGTCGATATACAGGGTGTAATCGTTAAGTGTGACCAGGCGATTATTCCGTAACTATTACAGATATCAAACATTTTTAAACTGATATCGAAAGTACGTTTCCTAATCAATAAAATGACTTCAATAACTTTTTGAAAATCAAACGAGAAGTATCCAAAATTTTGACAATAAACATTCCCATACATTTAGTATAAGATTAGTAGAAAGGTTTTAGTTTCCTTATTTTAAAAGGTTATTTTAGCTTAGTACTGATATTAAAGGAAACTGTTTATTAACCTAACAAAGTAATAAAACTATCTTTTAATTGAATCATATTAATTTCTTAGTAAGTACAAAATTTTGTATTCAAAGCAGATGTTCGAAGTGACGTCCTTGTTGTGCGATACAATGTATGGGAATGTTTAATGTCAAAATTTTGGATACTTCTCGTTTGATTTTCAAAAAGTTATTGATGTCATTTTACTGATTAGGTAACGTACTTTCGATATCAGTTTAATTTTTTTGATATCTGTATAGTTACGGAATAATCGCCTGGGCACACTTAACGATTACCCCCTGTATAGATATTTTGATGTATAGATATAAGTCTATAAAGTCTATAAAGTCTACAGTCGCCTGCAGTTCAAGTTTCCTATTTGTGAACGATTTTGACGTCTATGATGCCGCAATAAAAACTCTCAATAAGTATCCAGTCATGCTAGCGTTCGTGTCCGTACATTGTAGACATTGTACGAGTTCCCTTAATTACTAATTTATTTAATACATATGTTTGAAAATACGCTTCATTAGATATCTCACACGAATTTTCGAAATACTTTCAAATTTATCGTCGTAAAAGATTTATTATGTTATTTTCCCGGAGTTCCAGATTATTATCTAAATCAGCGTGCTAGATTTCAGCTCAAATGGCTGAGCTATTTCCGAGTAATGCCGCGTACAGACGGACACCAAAGCTTTGAAAATACATATCCTTAACAATTGTAATAATTTATTCGATAAAATTCTTCTATTCAGTATAGTATGGTCAGTATAATATTATTAGTCTTCACCAAGTCAACTTATAAATATACTAGCGGATGCCCCTTGGCGTTGCTCACGTGGATCCCGGTTCTCCCGATCCCATGTAAATTTCCTAAAATCCCTTCTTGTCTGGATTTCTACATCTTAAAAGGAACCTAGAGCTCCAATTTCAGGTCCAGCGGTTTGGTCTGGCCGTTGAAAGATCAGACAGCAGGATATTCGTTTGTATATATGTATAGATCTGTTATATTCGATAATTTAGCTACCAAAATATTTAGCAATGTTAATATTCTAGATGTCACTAGGGGCTAACAAAACAACTCTATTTATATTAAATACCGCAGTATTTTTTATCCACAAATTATCATATTTTAATATTTTCCATACCATTATCTTTCTCCCCTTTTCTACGTCAATACTCGTCTCGTTTGTGTTCAAGTCACGCTCGGGCTCGGAACAAAACGTCAGTGTCCGCCGTGAGCTTTCCGTAATGTCCAGTCTTCTTCTAAATCGCGGAGAATCACTCCTTCGTGACACGGATGAAGAGGCTTCAAGGAGAGGTTTAGACTAGGAGTAAAAATATGAGCTTTGAATAAAATATGACAGGTTTTTATCTTAGAGCACATACGTGTAAATATTTGAGAAACATGTATGGGATGCTTGAAGTTGTTGTAAGATACAGTTTCGGTAAAATCCATACTATTTTGTGCTACATTTAAACAATACGTTAAGGGGCTATACCGTGAAAATTGACACTTTTTGAAGTTATTTATCTGCTCTTTTAATGAAGTTCCAAGTAAAATCAATTAGTATAACAATTTTGGGACCTTTTACTAGATTTTGGTCTATCAGAAACGCGATAGGAGGAATTTCATTCGATAGAAATATTTATTGAAAAAAGGTCTAAATTTACACTTTTTTTGATATTCTAACAAATTAGGATAGCATACAGACTTGAAAAATATTTTTTTAGATGGGTTTTAACTACACCTAAATTACTGGTTATGGAATTTTTGTAGCTATTTTAGTTAATTTTGAATTAATTTAAAACCGACTTTGTGACAATTTTCCCCGATTCCGTCCCTTTCGCACTGCGGGTCTTTCTGCCTGGAGTAACGGGGACCTTTGCTAGCACGGTATATCACCTTAAGCTAACAGTAGTCTTTCATAAAGGTAATTGAACTTGTTTAAAGTAATGGATAAAATATGGCGACAAGCTAGCTACAATTTTATAAAAATATACATACACACATATCTAAATAATATGTATGTACCTAAAGAAGAACAGATTGGGAGGAAGAAAGATAATGCTTTTTAGGGTTCCGTACCCAAAGGGTAACCAACGGGACCCTATTACTAAGACTCCGATGTCCATCTGTCTGTCCGTCTCTCTGTCCGTCTGTCTGTCCGTCTGTCTATCCGTCTGTCTATCCGTCTGTCACCAGACTGTATCTAATGAACCGTGATAGTTAGACAGTTGAAAATTTTCACAGATGATGTATTTCTGTTGCCGCTATAAAAGCAATAAATATAAATGTTACACTGTTATGTTATTAAAAGAGAAAAAATAATATAAAATGTTATGTTATAAATTGTGTTGATGTTCATGAGTGACATGAAACCAACTGACGTTTCTGCAATATTTTAGGCTTAACTATGTGTCGCTGGCAGTATTGATTGTATATCGTCATCCAGAAGGAACTAGAACTTGTCCTCAATACTTGCGGGCGCTGTGTTAGCAACCTTGTCAATAGAAAATAATTATTAAGAAATGTTAAGATAATCTAAATGTGTGGACAAAGTCCGTACAGGAGTCACATAATGTGGATGTTTTCTATTTCAGTTTTATCTAAAAACCCTCCAATCTCTTGTGTCAGTCCAGTGTCCAAGACAAATAGACCAATGAACCAACCAATAATCGCCTCTATCACAAGCTAATTCTTTGCGATTTTAGCTTTGTTGTGTTTGAAGGGTTGTAAATTTTTTTCCATAAAATACCATACCCTTAAATCGAGTCAGTCGTACGTCTTCTAAATGTAATGAAGCCTTTTTTCAAACAGATCACATCTAAGTTAAGAGGCTATGCGAATTTTATTTTTGTCACTGTCACTCCAAGCGAAAAATCGCGTAGTGCGAGAGGGGCGAATTCAGGGCAAAAGGGAAAAAAGTTGGTTTTATATTTTTATTATAAAAACTAAAATAGCTAGCAAAATTTTCAATATGAAACCTCTAGATATTGTTGAAACACACCTAATAAAATATGTTTGAGTTCTATATATGGTTATTATTCGTCAAAGGAGGAGAACAAGTGTGTTTGAAGACCTCATTTCAACAATTATTTCTATCGAGGAAAATTTATCTAAAAAAAAAAAATTTTTTAAAGTCAAAATGCATATACAAGAAACTTATTAAAATGTTCCGTGTATTTCATGAAATACACAGAAACGAAACACCCGTATTTTTTTCGCATATCGCCTTAACGGAATACGTTCCAACACTACGTACACTTTGCAGACTTCTAAACAAATCTTTTAGCTGGCTACAACCTTACAGATGACTTTACCAAAAAATCACAATACAAACTAAATAACTTTCACGAGCAGAACTCTGCAAACATTTTCTGCACCAGCAAGCTCCGTCTGTCGTTCACCTATTTAAATGTAAATGAAATACATCCATCCGTCTGGCTTGTTTACACCTGATCACCAGGCCGAGCTCGGTTAGTTTCAAACTTTTAAATTTTTTTTGTGTCTTAGCGACTTCTTCTATTTTAAGCGCCACTTTATGCCAGTGTCAAGTTAGATTCTGACATGTTAGTTATTCAGACTTTCAGACGCCGTTTGTTCATCACGCACGGTACAATTAAAAAAATATAAAAAGAACCAGCCAAGTGTGAGTCGGACTCGCGCACGAAGGATTCCGTACCATTATCTATAAAAACGGCAAAAAACATGTATGTTGTATGGGAGCCCCCTTAAATATTTATTTTATTCTGTTTTTTAGTATTTGCTGTTATAGCGGCAACAGAAAAAATGTTATTTAGCAAAAAATGTTTGCCCACAGACAAAGGTACAATAACTATAGAAAATGCAAAACACGCCAACGAGATTTTCATACGACTCCTTCATATATACCTTTTATGGTCAAGTTTTTTGCTGTTTAGTAACTTACTGTTTAAGGCTGCGCCGAGCGTAGATCGATTAGACACCTCGCTCGTTCTCTCGTGGTCGTTTTTTATCGTTTTTTATTGAATTTAACAGAAAAAATCGTATTTAATTAACCAGACAAAATTTTAAAAATGTGAAACGGTCCAATTGTATTTGACAACGTTTTTGATTCTCTGGAATTGTGGTTGAGACAAAATTTGACAGTTAAGTTATTGAAATCACTAAAACCCCAATACCTTTTTTAGATTTTGGGCCTACTTTAGATAGATTTTTTTTTTACACCATTAGTTAATTTTAATATTCGCTGCGGTGGAAATGTAGACACATTCTCTGTGATAATAAATACATGTTTTATTTATTTATCATTGAAATAATATTCAATAAATAAATTTATAGCACACCGTGCGTAAAATGACCACTTTAAAGTAAAGTTGGCATTTTCCGCACTTGTACTATAAAAAATTATACGAAACTCGTGCGAGAAACTTTTTCTCGACTCGTGTGATTGCAGCACTCGCCTTCGGCTCGTGCCGCAAAACTCACACTCGTCAGAAAACGTTTCATCGCTCTCGTATCGTAATGTACTATTAACAGTGACCATCGTTTTAGATTATTTTGCTCGGCGCCCTCTTAAAGATTAGAGGTGGATGAAATGCAAGTGGCAAAAGAAAAAAGAATATGGGTCGATATTTTAAAATGAAAGTTCTACCGGACCGTCATGAAAGGTATGGACGATTACTTATTTTTATTATGATAGTGTCCTCTCGCCCACTAAGGTTTGCTGGAAGTAATCTCTTTTCAGAGATAAGCTCACCTCTTAACATGTTTTTTTATTGTAAATAATTCCATTTAATAATGAACGGAAAATCACTTGTACTATCCTACAAATTTATTCAATACTTCCTGACCGGTTTCGCCTTTATGGCATTATCAAAGGAATTAATATTATGTATTGCAAGTTCCACCAAGTGCCAACAATCAACAGTGTAAAATTCCATTTAACATCTTTGTATTCAATAAAGAATAAAGAAAGAAAGGAAGTATGCCGACCAAATTGGTAATATACTTAACAAGCAGCAAGCAACGAGAATAAAAAGCTGAAAGAGAAAATATATTTTATTTTTATTTTCTTTATTAAGGAAAACAAACAGCCTTATTTAATAGACAAGGGAAACGAATACAACTAGGCATCACATAAGCCAGTAAAATTTTCACGAATGGATGTAAACAAATCGCAAAAATAACATAATATACAACGTGTAACAGAAAGGTGTAACCACATTTGAAGAGCTTATTTAGTCGATGGTATAGAACAACTTTTACTATGGAACAAATCCTGTTTCTCGAAAAAATTTACTGTTTCATAGAACAATGCAATGCCGCTCGGCTGAAATGTATGGAAGGGCAGATATTTTTTTTGAGATTTCAGGTTTGGCTCCATAGTAAAAGTTGTTCTTCAAATATGGTTACACCTTTCTGTTACACGTTGTATAAAATAAACGTAAATTCTTACAAAGAATCAACAAAAATACGTGAAAGAACAACAAAAAAACAAAACTTATCTAGATAAAGGTAATTCTTATGTATGAAAACAAAACAACAAAATAACCTGATACATATTTTTATCTCTAAGAGATCAAATTAGTTTACATTGGACTAAAAGAGTCTCGGTTTGGTCAATGCAATCAGATGTTGTCATTCGTAGAACCTTGTATGTTTCAGTTGATAAATGTGGAAGAAGCGGAAGAGGATTCCACAATGAATTTTGGATATTTTGAATATCTCGCCATCTTGCACCTCTTGACGAGAGATGGGTCGGAGTGCGCTGTGAAGGGAAGGGAATGTGTGTGCAAAGTTTTATTGAAATCAAAGCCATCACGACGTCACAAACAAAGATTTAATAAAGCGTTTTCAAAATGACATCTTACATATCGCAAATTAGAATATACCTGAAAACCAAAGATTTCAAAAGTTTAGATGAGCCCTGGCACCTAAAATCTATTGTATTGTTTTTGAATGCGTGCGTTAACATAAAGCCGATGCGCGCACACTTATGAGTGCGCAATCTGTCTACCTACGGTCAGCAAACTTATCAGACTACTAAAGTTGTTAAAATGATTAACTTCAAGTGCACTTAAGGCGCCCAACTATCACTGTGTTCAGATGAGCACTGATTCCAAATGTGTGATCGTCACCCATTTATAGGTGGAAACATTTTGGTGCTGTCATAGTACGGTAAGGGCTTATCTTTACGTTTGAAATCTTTGGTCACAAACACCTAAAGCATTTATATGGCAGCTGAGCGATATGGCCTACCTTAATACTGTAATTTTGGTTGTCTATAGCCGATCGGACATGCACTAAGGCCCACTTGCAGCATGTTCTTAACTCGACTTTAACTCTGGTTAAGTCAAAAATAGAGGGTTAAGAGTATGACATAGCCAAAACAAAAACCAGTTCCGGGCGTGGCTTATTCTTGTTACGTTTGCGCGCGGGGAGAAATTCGTCCCGGTCTCTAAGCTCGCGTCACCATAGCAAAAATACGAATAGAGTGGACGAGGCAGGGTCAAAAGTAATACGTATTTTATTTTATCTAATTTATTAGTGTATTTCGATCATCGTCATTGATCCTACTTGCTATCACGTCGGGACGTAAATTTATTATGGTCGGCTAAAAGTGGTTTTTTGAGTGTTTGATTTATCAGTTGACCCTCGGAACATTTCAGACACTCCTTTAGAGATACATAATAATATCGTGTTGGTTAATTGTCACCATTACCCATTCTTTAAATATTTTTCGCCCGTTGAGCTGGTTTTACACTTGCGGGAAAATAAATTGGACCAAAAATTTCTTTACAAAAAATTTTTACTAAAGTTGTTATTACAAAAAGTGGAAACTAACAAATATTCTCAGAAGGAATGCACCACGTCACTATCTATCTCACTGTAGCCTATATCAATTATGCCTCTCTCATTCAACTACGTTTAACTGCCGTTATTTAAGACAATTTGCAAAACTAACATAGAACATTTTTTTTCAGGGTGTGGTGTCGAACTAACCTAATTACAAAAAATTGCTCATAAATTGGGTTTTTATTTTTTCTTTCTGATGTTACAGCATTTCAAGGTTTATTTTTGGCTTTATCAATAGCGGGACTATTCAGAGTTGCGCAACAAAAGTTTTATTCTTAGAATTTAGAACTGGTAAGCTTTGACTCTCAAAAATCTATTCGAATTTATAAAAGTACCACCAACTCGAAGACTATCTACTTTTTGCTGAGGTCATAATTTGATATTCTGGTCAGTCATGAGCTGGCCTACCAGCCTTCCAAGGGAAAGCGTTGACTTTTGGGACACCTGTTTACCCTTGGGAGAAATCGCCAAGTGTTTAAAATATAGAAATTTATTTGTATCATAGTTTGAAATGTTCAGGTCCCTTTACGCAAAATGAAAAAACAAAACTCTTTTAGGATTAATTTGTTGTCCCTATGTTTGTCTGTTTGTCCGTTTGTCTAGGCAATTTTTCTGGGTAAAATCAATAAATGCTAATATTTACAGCCCTGTAAAACATACATATTATAACGTTTTTATGGCCTTTTATTTAACTTTTTCATACAAATTTTCTCCTTATGAAAATATAGAGATCAACACTTGACATAATATTTTGCATTTGAAAGAAAGCACAGAAAGGAACTGTAGAACAAATAATGTAAAAAATATAAAAACCATATCGTTCTATTCTAAAGGGATTAATAATTTACTGTTTGTTCAATGTGGCGATAGCTTTGTTTATTATAACTTTTTTCTTTGTTACAAAGATAACAAATATTTTCATACAAGGTTTTCCTTAAGGGCTATTTCTCCGAATTTGTAACAAAATATTAAGAAATAATTATAACGGTAAAGTACAACTTTTAGCTAAGACAATTTATTGTTAAAAGTTTGCTATATGCATAAACATATTTTAATGATATTATGGTATCTTCAAAATAATTGGGTTTTCCATAAGCGTGATATCAGATTATTTAAGGAATTTACGGCTGGTATCACGACGACGGATAAGCCAATTATTTTATTACTATTGTTATATAATTAAAAATATGTTTATGCATACAGCAGACTTTTAACTATAAGTTTTCTTAACAAAAAGTTGTATTTTTACTTATTGAAATTGTATTTCTCATCAAGAAGTGCAAGATGACAAGATATTCAAAATAAGTTAATTGAATTTGTGAAATGGTTTTAGGTAAAAACAGTTTTCCATGAAACGGTAACTGTTTATACTTAGCAAAGTGTGTAAACTTAGTCATCTTAACATGAACGACGCCTGTATTTCTCTCTTTTTTATTTCCAGTATAGATAAAAATATACAAACTTGTTAAACTTTGCGTAAAAATGAGGCAATATTGACGATATCCTGACAGCTATTATGATGGAGTTTTATCAAATTTTGCTTTTTGGGCTGTATAGAGACGTAGTTAGATGTCACTAGAATATACTCATCAAAAAAGATATAAGGAAAATAAGCTGTAGACTTCACATTCGGTTTACACCTATTGTATGAATTTTAAGAAAAATACAGGGGTAAAGGGACCTCTTAAGGAAAACCTTATATTAAACTATTTGTTATCTTAGTAAAAAATAATTAAAGGAAAAAAATAAACAAAGCTATCGCCACATTGAACAGTAGATAATTAATCCCTTTAGAATAGAACAACATGGTTTTCATATTTTTTACATTATTTGTTCAACAATTCCTTTCTGTGTTGACTTTTAAATGCAAAATATTATCTCAAGTGTTCATCCCTACATTTTCATAGTGAGAAAATTTGTATGAAAAACGTAAAATAAAAGGCCATAAAAACGTCAAAAGTATGTTTTTACAGCTCTATAGAGGGCCGTTAATATTGGTATTTATTAATTTTACCCAGAAAAAAATGTCTAGACAAACGGACAGACAGACAAACATAGGGATAACAAATTAATCCTAAAAGAGTTTCATTTTTTTCATTTTGCGTAACAGGGCCTGAATATGTACCGACATGATTATCTACGATCTAATAATTTTGCCATGCACTGTAAATATTTCAAGATAAATTTCTATATTTTAAATACTTGGCGAATTATCCCAAGTAAGTGTACCTATATAATTCGCAAAAAACTTCACTTATTGGACCTAAAATGGTGAGCCAATACTAGAGGGTAATTTTACGAAAAGGTCATTGACCGTTGTTAAAGATCTCAGTAAGTATAAGTTAATTAATTTGGGTTTCAATAACGATCACAAAATTATTCTTTTAGAGTAACATATATTATTTTCCCGCATAAAAGTATGAATTCATTCGTTTTGTTGTTATGACTATGGCACGCATATTTTGTTGAGTTTTTAACGGCAGAAATATGATGCTCCTCGAAATATTACTTTATAAAATTAATTTCAATGTTTTTTGAAGTAGTTTTGGGAGATATTTATAGCTTGCAAAAAAGGGCTTAGGTTCCACGTCTTACGGGCGCCAACGCTAGGCGTAGACTGACAATATCTTGCTGCCGCTGACTGCATCAGTGAATTTACGTATTTTTGGAAAAAGGGGGTGCTTTTTTTGACCCGAATAACGTGGTATTTGGAAAATGAATAGATATCATTCACACTAATTTTATTTAAAAAAAACCAACAAAATCGCGAAAGCGATACCTGAAACAAAATCGATAAGAAGTGTGCAATAGAGGGTTACAAAAAAATTCATATACAGTACAAATATGAATCGATTAACGTGGTTTGTGGAAAATGAATACCTTAAAGTTCAACCAAAAACATGTATTTTTTTTATGGCTATACGTAACCTAATTATTGCAACAAAATCATCCGAAAGCTGACATTTTATTTCTGTTTGTATTTTTGTTCCCCTTAAGAAAAAGTTATTTTGCACCAATCAACATCTCGGGTTAAACTAAGAGAAAGTCATCAGAATTTAACCCGACTCACACCTCGAGTTAAACTCGGGTTAGCGAAGTTATGTTACCAGTTTGACTTAAATTGTGTTGTTTCCAATGACATTACATACGAGTAGATACTATAACCTCATTGGTTGCAACTAATTACTTTATGGTAACATTCTGAATAAATGTCAAATAATCGCTTAGCTTGGGTTTACTAACCCGCTTCGATATTATCATGGTGCAATAGGACTAATGAAATGTCGGGTTAGTTAACTCTACCCTTGGGTTAGTTAACCCGAGGGTTAAGGATTTTTTCTCGATCATGGTACAAGTGGGCCTAACTGTCATAGACTGTCTAGAAAGCGTCTGAAAATACGACTTTTGCCGAAGATTCCTATGTACATTATTTAAATGGTACTATTGTATTATATTGTATATATACTATTCCAAATTATGTGACGCTCGACTACCGGTATATTAAGAATTCCAGCTCAACCTAAAAGCGTCCCTATTCTCACCAAACTAAAGGTTAGCTGCTGATGTACATCCAATAGTGTGTTATCGTAGAATACGTCAAGGTACGTGGGATACATTTCAAGCCCCACGAGGCCGATTTCCCTAATGTAGTTTTCGAAACTTCCATAACATTTGAATATCTCGTCATATTTCGATACTTTTTTTATCCTGCCTGATTTCCTCTCACTTGTGTAGAGTTTGTTCATGTTAGTTTTTTTAGCCGAGCCGAGTTCGGTTCGCTGAGGAGAATCGCTTTTGGGAATACCTTTATTTTATTTATTTAGTTACGAGTAATACAGCGATCTGCGGTAGCTCAGTCCAGGCCTGGATCTAAGAGGGTGCGGGAGGGTGCACTAGCACCGGGTGGCAAGGCCAGAGGGCGGCAAAATCGTTTACGCCCTCATAAGTTTTGCCGTCAATGTGGCTGCAATAGGACTGAGTCGCGCACGTCGATCAGGGCGCACTCTGGTATCGAAACTTCATATTGAAACAGTTACATATTCAGTGCCTAGGGACCCTGGATCTCTAAGTCCGGGCCTGTTGAAGACGATACTATATTACTATTCTATAACTTACACTTAAATGAAATAAAAAATCCAACTCAGGACATGGGAGGAGTTCTATATTTGGTCGCTTGGTGCCCATTACGGTCCGGGTCTTAGCAGACAAAGACAAGTGATCATCTACCCGTCTCCACACTTCAATTTAGAGACCTGCCTACTTAGCACATTATCAGGACATGGGAGGAGTTCTATATTTGGTCGCTTGGTGCCCATTACGGTCCGGGTCTTAGCAGACAAAGACAAGTGATCATCTACCCGTCTCCACACTTCAATTTAGAGACCTGCCTACTTAGCACATTATAATGTATACATATATATATATGTATAATTATATGTATAATGTATATTATGATGTGTTGAGTGGGTAGGTTTTTGAATTGGAGTGTAGAGATGGGTGGATGATTATTTATCTTTGTTATTGATTGATTATTCATTTTTATATTTATTTATTTATTTATATATATATACTTTTTTATTTTTCATTAATATATATATATATATTTGTCTCTCATTTGTCTGTCAATCATCCACTTCATTTTATGACCTTTTAAAATAATATATAAATTGTATCTAATTCCACTGACGCCGACTGTATGTCGAACGAAATATATCTGGAAATTATTATTTTAATAAGTGTTTTTATATAAATATATAATATAAACTGAATAACTTACACTTGTTATATATAAAAAGAGAACCAAGAGAAAATGTGGGATTTTCCAGCAGATCCGTAACCTCGGCAAATAGGCGTATATCCGCATGCAGTTTTGCGACATTCATCCCCCTGCACAGCAAAATTCGGGGTTCCATCACAAACGGAAACCTAAATTGAGAAGTATCCTTATATTTGGTTTCTTACTTTCTATTTATATCACATATATACATACACACACACACACCCACAAGACACCCACTCTCTTGCAGTTATATTTTTATATTATTTCATAACATAAACCCACACACACATACATTTTTGCTTTATATAAATACCTACACTTATTCAAATAAAAATATTCTTAAAATATCATGATGTATTAAGCAAGACCTAATTTTAATACAAATTTGTTAAATAAGATCCGTAGAAAGAGCGGGTCTCCCTTAAAACAGGTTGTAAAACTTAAAAGGGGAGTCCCACCCCCTCAAAACCTACATTTTGTAATGTAATTAAAGAATTTTTGATTTGATTTTTGATTTATCCGTTTTATTTATGCATATTAAAATGCATTTGGGCCAATATTAAACAAAGTGAAAACATAAACATAAAAAACCAATCGCCATGACAAGGCGTTGACAGGTGTTTTTAGAGTGATGAATGACTCACACTAGAACAGTCAACACTCGCAACACCTTCTTTTCACCGACAATTTTAACGTTCCGATGACATGAATATGGGGGTGAGTCTTCGAGAACAAATACACGTTTTTCAGTGTATAGGGTTACCCCACCATTGGCAAGAGGTATATATAGGTATACTGATATATTGCACAATACATTACGAAAGACTTGTTGGTGCATGTTTCACCGGCAGGATTCGAACCCGGACCTCAAGAATGATTCACTGAGCTACCGCTGCTGGCAATACGTTAATATGTTGTGCAATTTGTCAAAGATTCAGGATACATTTATCCTAAATTAAAACCACTTGCACTGCAGTTACTAAAGAAACTCTTAACATCTTCCCTTGAAACTGGTGTGAAATCAGAAACCTGTTGGGAGAAAAACATAAATAAATAGTGAAACTACAGTACAAAAGTGCTTTTAACTCAAGATGTGTTTCATGATTCACCAAGAGAGGACAATCGCAAATATAAATTCAGGATATAAGCGACCGACTAGCGCCGCGGAAAATAAGATGATAACTTACAGGATTTCATGAAGTGCGTTTGGCTATGGTTGTAGGAGTGTGTGTACACACATTTTTTCTAGTGTGCGTAAACTCGGGAGCGCTACAAAACGCGCAACACACACGAAACGCGCTTATCTGTACACGTCACTACTACAACCATAGACAAACGGATTTAGTGAGATAGAATACCTGTATATGTGAAAAATGAAAATGAAAAATAATTGGCATAGATTAAATTATGTTAAGGTAGGTTAATTCGAAAACCATTTCGAGATTTAGGTTTAATAAGTCGTATTTGCGAAGTTTTGGTCAAAAAAACCTCATGATAATGAATATTTTTACGAAAAGACTGCAACTTCTATTTGCCCTTGTGTGACGTCACTTGACTAATGGCTGTTTAGAAATGTGTCTTTTGCTATCAAAATAAATTTTTAATAATTTCCTTCAGACTAATTTGACAGCTGGATGACAGATGAGTAGACAGACAGAGATAGACTACTTTTTTTGTAAGCAATCACACATCACAATCAGTATAATTTCTAAAATTCTCAAGTGACAAGGTCATCGGACAATTCTTTAAAAAATCATAAAAAAATAATGGTTAATTTATATACCAAAATAATGAAAACTATGTCCTAAAATGACGTAAATTATCTGAAAAAAAAAAGATATACTTTTAAAAATTAAGCGATGGGAATTTATTCTCACAACTTAATCATACAAAAGATTTTACAGTGTTTGGGGACTCCATTTAAGTAAGGAATTACCTTTATTAAGAGATCCCGCTCTTCCATAGCATTAAAATATATTTACATGAACAAGTTGAGATGAATATTTGCAAAGTAAAGTTAATTTAGTAGTAAGTAGAGAAGTTACAAGTAGGGATTCTGAAGCAAGCTTTTGACAAAAATTTTACAATTAAAGCTTAGCTAACTTTATTCTGTTTTTAGCGAAGATTTCAAAAGTAAAGATAAGCCCTTACCGTACTATGACAGCAGAAAAATGTTTTCACCTTTAAATGGGTGACGCTCACTCGTTTCCGTTTGGAATCAGTGCTCATCTGAACACAGTGATAGTTGGACGCCTTAGTGCACTTAAAGTTAATCATTTTAACAACTTTAGTAGTCTGATCAGTTTGCTGACAGATTGCGCACTTATAAGTGTGCGCGCGTCGGCATTATGTTAACGCACACATTCAAAAACAATGTCAGATTTTAGGTGCCAGGGCTCATCAAAACTTTTGAAATCTTTGGTTTTCAGGTATATTCTAATTTGCGATATGTAAGATGTGATTTTGAAAACGCTTTATTAGAGTTATTCGTAAATTTCAGTTTGATTTCGCCATAATCAGTCGACGTTTTGGCCATAAACAATTGACGTTTTGGTCAACTTAAGAGCGGTTTCGTAGCCGGATTGTGAAAAACCTGTATTTTTCTAATTAATCGAAACAGAACACTTAAATTAAAAATTCACTCAATAGTTATTCAACAAAACCTTATTAACTATGTATTGTGGATGTTGCCATAGCAAAGTTTCCATTGGTTTCTGTAAATTAGAATTTCAAAAATTGAATAACTATTGAGTGAATTTTGAATATAATTGCTCTGTTTCGATTAATTGGAAAAAGGCGGGTTTTTCACAATACAGCTGCAAAACCGCTCTTAATAGTGACTTCCTCAGTTCCTCACACGTTGTGAGCACCCACTCTCAGTCTTAAATAGACTCGCCCAAATTTTAGTGAAATAAAAGTAGCTGTTCCTCTTTTGGCAGAACCTTTGTGTAGGATACTTTTATAACTAAATGTTCGCAACGCGATCTCGCCACAGAATGTGTAAAAAAGTGATATAGTGCGAGCGCCCTACTGTGTTACCTATCGTGTTACCTATCGTGTGTTTTTGAACTTTAGCATGAGACGACTTATTTATTTCGTAAAGGCCATTTAGTCCCACGGTCAATGTGTTATGGAGATCTCGAAGTTAAGATTGAAAAAACGAAATCTTCGTGGATCACTTTTCTTTCCCGTCTGTCTTTATCAAGTCTACCTGACGAACTCATTTGATATAAAAGGTAGTTATAATTCTGTTATAAGTTTATTCTTTTTTATTTATTTTGGTGTACAATAAAGAGTATTGTCTTGTTTTGTCTTGTAGTATACGGAACTCTTTGGCTACCAGTCTTACTCGCCCTGGTCAAGTGTTTTATTGCGGACACTCTTTCTTAATACAAACTATGTTATACGACGAAAACAACTAGTCATTTTTGTATTCAAGTTTACCTTATGATATCACGTAAAATGGGTATCGCAACTGGTGACACATGTTCCGAAAAACTGCGCGAGTTACCATTTCTACCCTGTTCTGTGGCTCTGCAGATGCTAGTAAATTTATTAGGGATTCAGCACACATACGTACGACGAAATAGGATGATTCATCGCGACAGGGTCTGGGCATCCATCGTTTCGGACGCCTCGCCATCTGTTTGAACCAATAGATCTGACCTGTCGAATTCGGTGACTCGGATTAGTTATAACTTTTGTTCTAAATTGCTGTTACCGACACGGTAGCCTGGTGGTCGAATTTTGGTTTAGTAATACGACGGTCGTAGGTTCAAATCCGATGGCATAATTTGGTTTGAGTGCCTCGACAAGCATAATGTTCAGCCGTTGTTGGTTCTGGGCTCGTATTGCAAGATGATATTATATTTAGTTGTTGACTATGTTTATGTTGTTGAAATAGTGAAAGCTTGTGCTTCTATCCGCATGTGACTATCCTTGAGCACAGATTTTCAGGGTTCCGTAATACCTAAAATATACAAAAATAACCTTTATTGTGAGACTCCGTTGTCCCGTCCGTCCTTACTTGAAATTTGGCACAAAAATAGCATTAATTTGCTCACACAGAAGGCTGAAACAATTAAAATTGTTCCAAATTTTTCCTATTTAAATAAGAGAAAAAAAAAACTAAAAGTGCAATATGGGTGACAAACTTTATATTCTTTAACTATTTTTACTGTCACTAATTTTGAAAAATCTTTGAAAAACCACAAAAAATGTATTTCCCTCCCTTATCTAGAAAACTGGTGGACCGAAAAATAAGAAATCATCATGGTAATATGTGCTTACGTAAAGATTATAAGAAAAATATAGTGGTTGTGAAATTCATGAAAACAAATGAGAAATAAAAAAAAAATACAATTTTTTTTTTATAAAAATATACTATGGGTATCGAATTATAGCTATTAAAGAGCTTATTATAAAAATATATAGCTTAGTAAATACTTGCAAGTAAATACTTGCATCTATTTCGAGAAATTCTCGGAAAACCACAAATAAAAAACAAATTTTTATCCAAAACTGGTGGACCGAAAAATATGAACAAAATCATGGTAATTGTGCTTACGTAAAGATTACAGGAAACATATAGCCGTCGAGACGACACGAAAACATTAAGTTTTTGAATCCTAGGAACATGAGTCTGACTCGCACTTGACCAGTTTTTTATCACATGACATGTGCTGTTGTGTGGAATAAAGAATATGAAAATTATTAGTACTGAATAATGACTTTTTACTCAAAAAATCTCCAGGATCATCCATCCATCTTCTTCCAGGATGACCGCCGGGAGTGGCAAAGTCCAGGCTTATGTCCAACAGTGGACGAACTAGGCTGATGGATGGACTCAAAAAATACTTAGAATGTGTTCATTACTTTGACCACATTCTAAGCATTTTTTGAGTTTGTTTTTTGAGCCAAGTCGACCTATCCGCGTTACTTGAATAGGCGCCAGCAAAATTGTATCAAATTATCAATGTAACATACAAGTAGCGCCATCTAGTGTTGCATAGCAGAAGAATGAATTGTAATTTTATAAAATAAAATTATTCCAACGTGATAGGGTTTACCTTCACCTTTCAGCAATTTGTTAGTAGGTAGGTAGAAATATTATGCATATAATCGAATCGAATGGGCGGAGTTAGGCATATATTTATTATATGTATTGCATATATTTATAATATTATTTATTCCTTATTCCTGTATTTTCATTTAATTCAAGTATATTTTTTTTATTATTACATACGGCTTGAACACTCACGTGTGATTGTTGTTGACTATATGCCAACCGTTTCACCGATACAATTTCGGCATTATCAAGGCGAGTGTCGTTCTTAGGACGACGACGCGGCGTTCACCGTCGTTGTCAAACGGGCCGGTAATAATAATTTAGTATGTCAGCTCACGCGAGTTTTAATAATATTATATATTTTTTTTGTTTAATTTAAGTAAACCCAACCGTTATTATTTCCCTGTGTATTTTCCAAATTATTATTTATTATATAAAACTATTACCTATACACATAAATTATTTAATTACCTAAATTACATTTAAACCGACCTGCCCCCCTATTCTGTATCTTTAGTTGCCAACTGTACTAGGTGCCTATCATCAAAAACATAGATAAAAACTAAAATTTCAAAATTGCCTTTAGTGGGTATTGAACTATTAACAATCTGTGTCGTCACTTGAAGTGCGAACATATCCTTAGGAAATCTGAATTTGATGGTATATCTATGTTTTTGATGATAGGCACCCAGTACAGAAGGCAACTAGAGATACATAATAGCAGTGGCGTGCACAGAACTTTTTGCTGGAAAAGCAAACAATTGGTCAAGAACAACAATAAAAAAATATGAAAATTTTTTAATATCAATTTGAAAAAAAAATATTTGTATGACGCCAGGGTAGACAATGTCTACCCTAGAGTGAACATTTCCTATACAAACTTTTTTTTTTCAAAGTGATATTTAAATTTTTTCATATTTTTTTTATTGTTGTTCTTGACCAATTGTTTGCTTTTCCAGCAAAAAGTTCTGTGCACGCCACTGCTGATAATAGGCCCGCTGTAATAAGTGTATTTGTTATACCTACATGACATAAATAAATATATATCATTTCATTTCATTTCAAGTGTAACTCCTGAATTAAATATTTGTAAATTTCAGATGTTTTCCTATGTGTGTACTGTACTACAAGAACTACCTGTAAACGAAATTTAAAGTTTCTAAATCAACTGCAAGTGCCATATAGGTTTTGATTCCCTTGCGAGTGTCAAGCATTTGTATGAAATTGGGTATGTAAAGTGCAGTTACTTTTTTTACGTCGAGTTAAAGCCTGTTTTTTTTACAGCACCATGGGGCCTTCTGTAGGATGTATCAGTTACAACTTGATATCTCATACGGGGCCCGAGCAAAAGGGTCTTGACAGACAGACAGACAGATAACAAAGTAATTCTAACAGGGTTCCGTTATCCCATTTTGAGGTACGGAAGCCTAAAAAAGGAAGGAAAACAAAATATGAGGCAGGTTCCAATACCGTGTACAGATATTCTTTCTCACGAAATCTGTTTGGTTATGGTTGTAGTAGTGCATGCACACGCATTTTTTCTAGTGTGCGTAACCTCGGAAGTGCTACAAAACGCGCAACACACACAAAACGCGCTTATCTGTACAGTGTACACGTCACTACTACAACCATAGACAAATGGACTTCTTGAGAAAGAATATCTGTAACTTTATTAAAGTTCATTACTTGGGTAAAGTCAAATTCAAATTCAAATTCAAATTTATTTATTTATCATAAGTGGGTACAAGATGAAGGATATGTACATGTTTGTGCTTAGTTTAGAACAATGTGGTACCATAACAAAGGTGTTGCTGTTTCCTAGCTAGGTTTTTAGGCATGTAAGTAAGGAGCAACAGTGCCCTTCTGCTTGTGTTGGGAGCAGTTAAATTGTTAAGTTAAAAGTAACTTAAAAATTAAAATAAATTGAAACAAAAACAAAAGGAGTGGGTGTTTGGGTGGTAGGGTGTGTGCGTCTGTGCGTCTGTGTTTGTAAGGGTGTGTTATTGTGTGAGGATGTGTTAGTGATAATCGTATCACTAGCCCTACGACTGTGGTCTTGGGATCAGTTTATATTAAAATTGTGTGTACCATAGTTTTATGTTCTTATTATAGAAGATTATTATTTAACTGTACTGTTGCATTGGGACCTGTCCTGTAATGATAGTATAAGTTTGGTAAATAAATAAACAAATAAATATTTACTACTAGGGAGGGAGTGTGTGTGTATTAAATGTACTCACGTTGTTTACTTGACAACCTGACTACATCTTCGGTGCTAGTACAGTCAAACACAAGTCCTTTTGTCAGTCAATGTGCTTTGATATTAATTAATTAAGGTGATATATCGTTTGTGCAAAGGTCCCCGTTACTCCAGACGGAAAGAACCGCAGTGCGAGAGGGACGGACTCAGAGAAAATTGACAAAAAGTCGGTTTTAAGTGAATACAAAATTAACTAAAATAGCAATGAAAATTTATATAACCAGTAATTTAGGTATTATTAAAACCCATCTAAATAAATATTTTTCAGAATATTGTCAGAATATCAAAAAAAGGGTAAATTTAGACCTCATTTTAATAATTATTTCTATCGAGTGAATTTCCTCCAATCGCGTTTCTGATAGTCGAAAATCTAGAAGAAGGACCTACAATTGTCACACTAATTCATTTAACTTGGGACTTCTTTAAAATAGCAGATAAATAACTTCAAAAGTGTCTATTTTGGCGATATACCCCCTTAATTACGGACTGTAAAAGGAAGTAGACTATATGAGACAGGTAGAAAAAGTTATATTTTTATTTACCTTTTTCATTCCCGTAGGTATCTGCTGTCTTGTATTTTCTTATCTCTTAACTAAAGTAGATATAAGTAATTTGTAGAGTATTAGTTTTAGTAGATATGTAACAGATGTAAAAAAAAAGAAAATATGCTAAAAAAAATTATCGTGCTAAGTTTCTTGCCCTTCTTCTTAGCAAGACTAATCGAATGGGCGGAGGTGGGCATGTATTTATATATGTGACCTATTAGTAAGTAGTATATAGGATGGGATTTGGTTAACAGTTTGGGCGGTTGATTGGATTTTCACCTTGTATAATTATAGATTTTACTTATCATTTGAACCGTGTATATATTGCTGCATGTATTAAATAAACCATTAATAAATACAATACATGTCGGTTTACTATTGTATTAAATATATTTTTATAAGATTAAATTTGACTCGAAAAAGTGTATTATGTTTACCGTCTTTACAAAATAAACTATTTGAATTCGAATTTGTTGAAGTTCCCGTCGCTCTAAAAATCATTTTCATTTTTCATGTCAACATAAAAACCCGAAAACTCATCTCGACGTGCACACATGATGATAAACTACTTCCAAGCTCGTGACGATCCTCGTACTAATAAAATTAAAGCAAACTACGATGATATTGGAAACAAATCGACTGTCCAACGGAAAACCTAGTAAATATAAAATAAAATTTATATTTTTATGTATGTACGTAATTAGGGTTCCGTATTGTTCATCAATTTCGGATCGCACCCGCGACGCAAGCGCCATGCCGCGGTGAGCAAGGGAGACAAGGCCGACAGCTGTCAAATTTGTGCGCGCTTGCTTGCCGGTTTCAGAAATTGTTTTTCGAATTCGCGTCTTTCCGTTTTTTCGATAAAATACGCCGAGAATATTGAATGTAAGTGTTTTCCCTTCTAACAGTACCCAAAGGGCAAAACTGTTACTCAACCAATTCAGGTACAAAAGGAACCTTAATGGTGATTTAAACAGCACAGGGCAAAGCTTGTCATCATAATGATCATCAAAATCTCATCATAACGAGCTTGACCCCGGGCTCCGCAAGGCTGCTGAGCTTATTAAGCACATCGGAGGTGAATGAAATATCTTGTCTAGAAATCTTGACAAAATTATTGCTGGAAGCATAAACTCCAGAACTCGTATATTTTTGCCTATGTATAAAGATGACAAAATTATGGAAATGTAGTGTGGTTAATTGGTGTGACAAGAATTCCACAGGAAAGCAAGGACAAACTAAAAGCACGCGGGAAGTTCAAATGGACTAACTTTTTAAACAGTCAGTCAGGCCACATTTTACCACGCCATTTCTATACCGTGAGGTAAAAAACACAGCGCCATCTAGTGGCGTATGCGGCAACTTATAAATAAACACAGGCTAGGATGATACAAAAAATCTAAAGATGCTACTAATGAACCAAAATTATTTATGAACCTCATTAGCTTTCTTTCCAAGGCTTTCTTAGTATCTAAAATTTATAGCATGTCTTGTCTTTATTCATTTATGGTTTTGAAGCTTTACTAGTTTTTGAATTTGGGCAACCTAAATCCAAGCTCTTGCAAGCTTCTCTTGACGAAATTTTAAACATGAAATATTGCTGTCACCCAGAGCGTCCGCTTGCATACACTCAGATAACGGACGAATAACCGAGTTCTATTTTAATACATCATCAGTCACGATATGAATCCCCGACGGATTGTCGAGGTGTTTCGAGTGTGAACTGTGAAATGCAAGTCACAGTCCACGTTCGGTACACCCTGTTTCACGTCGGGGATTCATGTTGTGACAATACATTATCATTATATATATATTTATAATCGCTATAGGTGACACCTACGATTTAATGACAACCAAGATATGTAGTAAAAAGTACTGAGTGCCATTCTTAACTTGCGTAAATTCAAACTAGTTGATGACTATATTTTATCAATTCTCTTAACAAAATTCAGTCATTTATTTTAACAACGAATACTATAATAGGCTGAACCATGAATATCAATGGGCTGAATCATGGCAGTGTGTATCACAAAAGTGATTAATTTTAACGGAGATGTTTTCTGCGTGTAAGTTTCAAGATTAGCTTTTCAATTTTCTCTTTTTAAAACAAGAAAAGCGTGTAAAATCGTATAATCATGCCTTTAGTTATAAATTCAACTGAAAATAATGACGAGGTTCATTTACCATATCTTAGAATGTCAAGATTAATTGGTTTTCATCACGTTGAGACAGTCGTCCTAGTAGAAAAGTGGAAGTACGAGTGTTTGACCGTTTTGTTGGCACTCAAAAGACATCTGACAACTCTCCAGTGATAAAGTCGTGACAATTTATGTCATCCATCCATCAGCCTAGTTCGTTCACTGCTGGACATAAGCCTTTCCAGCACTTTGCCACTCCCGGCGGTCCTCCTGGAAGAATTTCCCATACTCACACACGCTGGGCAGGCGGGTTGGCGAGCGCGGTGCCGGAACCCTCGCACCAGTGACGCCACTGCCCGTCACCAGTCTGTTCTATATAAGGCCCGGCTATTAGGGATGGATATACTGTCATCCATCGGTCCCAGGCATGGTGGACCTCCTGGTTTTTTGCCTGTGAGCTGTCCTCTTACTCTCCCCCGAATAACTTCGAGGGGGTCTCCAAGTAAGATGGTGGTACCTCCACAGTCGAGCACGGCATCAGCTCTACCACCTTAAATGATGTAATAAATTTTAATTTCAAAGAATATTAAATATGAGACATTCATAGTTCTGTACATAATTTTGAAGGCTTCCTTTTCTAAAAAGCTCTGCCTCGTAAAAACTACATAAATATACCTACATGTAAATACTATTGCAGAAATTTTTACATAAGCTTAAACTTTACTGTGAAGAGTAAGTCATGACATAATCTATAATGGATGGATAGACTCTGACAGTAAAAATATTAGGCGAGTCAATATACCTTGGGAATAGAAACGGCAACCTCTCCTTTCCACTTCTCAGTAACACATTATCTCCGTCTTTATTCGCACATGGAAATATAAATAGCTTTATAAACAAAAGCGGTCATTGTGTATATTATCGACCGCCCAAATGTCAAACTGTGACGTAAATAATAGGTCTTTACATATGAAATTGCCGAAATTTTCTTACAGATTCATGAGTTCATAGTTCCTGTAATTCAATAGAATATGTAATTACATTATTTGTTTTTTGTTTAAAAGTGGATATCTACGTATTAAATTGTGTTTTTATTGTCAGTTTGATAACCAAAATTAAAATTTTAAAAACAGTTCGTCCTAAATGCCATCAATTTCAATGATAATATTCATAATATTTTTTTACAGCTGACACTTTTTACAAATTAGATTAAGTAATGTGACTGTTAGCTTAATGTTGTCTCATTCATACAGAAAAGAAATTCCATAATTTGGATATGCCAATCCTAAAAAAAAAAAATGTTAGTACTGAAAATTGAGTTACCTTCAAATTCTCTACATATAGAAAACGACTATTTCATATGTAAAGACGTAATATGTCAAGTGTGTTTGGACTATGCTGACAAAAGTGGGTGACCATTTCTATTCCCCAAGGTTTGTTTATTCGGGTAATACCTATCCTTAAGTAGGGAGTCCATCCTTCATACAAACTGTGTTCCACTTATACAGGATAACGCGTTGAATTGAAGTAGTATGGGGAAAATCTAAACTATAAGTTAGAGAAAGGGACTCAAGGGACATCGTCATCGATTTTGAAGAAAATAAAAACTGGATAATTTTTTTTGAAAATTAGTAATATTAAAAAAAAACTGTTGCTAGCAAGTTTTGCAAAAAAACATCATGTTTCAAATCAAAGGAAAAATCTTATTTTTAGGGTTCCATACTTCAAAATTAATAAGTGGAACGCTTATAGGATCACTTCGTTTGCCGTCTGTCTGTATGTCTGTCTGTCTGTCTATCAAGACCCTTTTGATCAAGCCCCGTATGAGATATCAAGTTGAAACTTATAGATCCTTCAGAATTCTACGGCCCCATGGTGCTGTTCGAAAAAAAGTTATTTCACTTTACATAATTATATTTTATACAAATTTTTGACACTCGCGGGGGAATCAAAATATATATGATCCATATACTCTAAATGAGTTCTATGATAATTGTAAATAGGTTGTTATTATCTTTTAATTATGATTTATTGGGTTTTTAAAATTTTATCGACACCCTTTTAATGTGTAGGATTAGAATTATGTATATTTTAATTAAGTTTATAATAATAATTACTATTATTATAATATTGCTATGCCGCTCTTGGTAAAACTTACACTTGTACTGCCTATTTTTTGAAACACTAATGAAATTGTAATTTATCGCAATAAATAAATTTAATTGAAATATAAGGCACTTCCAGTTGACTTAGAAACTTGAAATATGGTTTCCAGATAGGTCTTCAAACACATAGGAAAAAATCTGAAAATTTGAAATATTTAACTATTTAGAAAGTAATCAATCGTGAGTGTCAAGTTAAATTGGTCCTTTGGCAAGTGGAGTTATTTACCATGTTTATAGGTTTCCATACCCGTATTGCGTGTTGGTACGGAACCCTTTGTGCGAGAGTCCGACTCGCGCTTGGCCGGTTTTTTTGTATTTCTTTAAATTCGTTATATTTTTTACTTTTAAAAGTATTTGAACATTATATTATATTGATTATATATTTATTATATTGATTTAGCCTATACAACATTTTTATAAAGATTTTATTTTCAATTTGTACATCAACTTTGTATGGGTTCCTTTGAAGTGAATGTTTATCCAGCAGGCCTTTCCAATAAAAAAAAAATAGTTTTTTTCAAATTAAGCAGATTAGATTCCCAGCGAAGATAATTCATTTTTCAAAAAACTTTCAATGCTTTTTTATTTTCTTCAAAACTGAAAGAGTCCTCTGAGCAACGTTCTATCTTTTATATATGTTACGGCTAAAGCCCGAAGCGTGGTTAAACCTAGGTTTAGCCGGCTAATGTCATACAAAACTTCGGAGGTCGTCTCGCTCCGCTCCGCTTCGCTCAGCGCCCAATATATATTAACATAGTAACCATATTTTTATTCTAAGTGTATGTATATTTTGATTTTTAGTGTATTGAAATTTGTTTCTGTTTTCCATGTATACGCATTGGACTTGTGTCTGTAATGTATTCATGTGTATTAATAAATAAATAAATAAAATAAATAAACATGTAAACCTAACTATCTATTTTAGATTTTTTCGGACTTTAGGCTTAGCCGTAACATATACATAGTTTAGATTTTGTCGATACTGCCCCATCTCAACGCGTTACCCTGCATAAGTATGTACCTATGTGTACTTATTATATCCAGGAGCTTATAAGTATCTATAGCCTTACCCATAAGCCTAATTAAATCAAGTTGCCTACCTCGGTAGTTATTATTCGCGCTGCTATTCGCGTCGCGGCGCGTCGCGTCATCGCTCAACGTCGCGTATTCTTGTAATATCATCCGGGAAAGATTGATGTGTCGGCGGCAGCTTTGTCTGTCCATTGTTGCCGGATAGCCCGGGTACTGGCCGGAGACGGATATTAAAATAATAAAAAAATTCCAAGTTGGAAGGACAATAGTAATTGTGCTGTATCAAAGACGAATCGGGCTTTGTTGTCAGAGTACATTTCTAGTCGTGGTTCTTGTGCTTGAAGTGTATTGATTTGTTCACAACGTTTGCTAGCAATTTATATTATTGTATTTTATTGCAGGTTCGATCCCCGGCCCTGCAGTCTCGACAAAGATAGCGATCGCTATACTACCGATTTTGGTCGTTAAGGGTCGGTGTTCCGAGATTCGGGGTTCGGGGTTATGGCTTTTTAAGACGGTAAAAATTCAAATTTCTGAACAAAGTAAATATCACTTGTTACCTTACAAGATGAAGTGCAGGTTCATTAAAAAAAATCACGGCAATAATGTTTAGTAACTTCAGAAAAAAAACAGGAATTTCAAGAAAATCTCTTGAATAGCATTGCAGCGCTACGGGTGTAACCTGAACTTGGAAATCCTGTTTTTTTTTCTGAAGTTACTATACATTAGTGCCAAGATTTTTTTTAATGAACCTGTACTTCATCTTGTAAGGTAACTAGTGGTATTTATTTTGTTCAGAAATTAATATTTTACTATCTTAAAAAGCCATAACCCCGAACCCTGTTTTGCCCAATCTCGGAACTCCGACTCTTAACTGATAAAAATCGATTATTTTTAGTTACAACCATCAAAACTATCGACTTAAATCGGAAGCGTATCGAATTCGCTTCCAATTTCAGTCGATAATTTGACTGTAGATACTACACAAAACCTTTAAAATTATATTTTCAAAACTTAACAACCGAAATCGGTAGGATAGCGATCACACTCTTTGTCGAGACTGCAGGCCCTGGTCGGACATGCACCATTGAGTTTTTCAATAATTTTTGAGAAATATGAATTCTACTTGCCGTAAGACCCATCCCTATAAGCTTGGGGTATTAGCCCTATATATTATAAGGGCTCTGCACTGTTCAAATACCGGTATTTATCTCCCCGTATAGTTGTAGCTCTACTTACTGTTGTGTTGCTCTATTCAGCTCTATTGTCTATCGTTGTAGATTTCTCAAGGGATAAGGAACAAAGTTGGAGGCGAATACGTTCGTATCATTATAACAGGAATATGTTCTTTACAACTATATTTGTTTATTATAGGAATACGACTTATTTGGGAGATGGGAAAAGATAGAATTAGAATGCTGTGATTTTTATAATTTCTTGGAATTTAAAATTACCAATAAAATTAATTACCTCACCACGTATAAATACTAGTGTACTAGTTACTGAGAACAAGGAAGCTAAAATTAAAAAAATGGTTGCAATGTTTATATATTTTCAACTTATTTTTTGTATGTCAAACAAGCAGATTAATAGATAAAAATTATGAAAAAAATCACTGTAGGTAGTTTAATATTTCATGTTAAATAACAAACTTTAGAATGTCTTATTCCAAAAATTCCCTCGACACGGCCCCTCGAGTAAGTATACTTTGCTGAATTATATAGAAAATTGCTAAAGCTATTTTTTTAGGTTTCAGCGAATATGTACAAAGATGGTCTTCCCTTGAGGCTTAAGCCTTATTACTTCTTTATTTTACTAATACTGATCTTAATTAAGAACAGGCTCAGAGTAAAAAAAGATGCTAGTTATAGTTACGAGCAAAACCCTATAAATTCAGGAAAACAAAGAATAAAAAAAAATAACGTCACAGTGCACAATCTTTATTATTTGAGAAAGAAAGAAGATAAATTTATTTAAGAGCACAAGTTAAGAACACAGCTGAATGCAATATTCGTTCAGTTTTCTAAATCTTTGGTTCAAATCTGATTTTCCGCCTATCCTGGTACCCACAATCCTAATCCAGATGTATCAAGTGAACGCTGAAGTTTTGGAACGTTGCCAGCTTCTTATAAATGAATAATGCTGTGGGTAGGACCTGTAAGTTCACATTCCAGCCAAAGTTTCTTTGGGGATATTTCCTAATAAAGATTTTATTCCTGTATCTAACAGAGATGTGTACATAAAATGGTAATGACAGATTTTATGAACTTGTTGCTGCTATACGTATGTGCAGTGCTACTGTGTGTTTGCCCTTGAGGCAAAAGTGCTCAGCTCGTTTAGGTATAAACAGTATCTAATGAGAAAGCAAATGGACACTGGACATTTGAAACATCCTTGGAAAGCCTACAATGCTAGAGACTATACACCCTACTAATAAGTCTATATCTGTATATACTAATTACCTTTTTTTTTTTAATTGTTTTTTGTCTTGTAACGCATTTTTGGTTTTTGTTTTTATTTTCTTTAATTTAGTTATAAGCCATTTCTGCCAATAGGCTATTTGACAACATTGAAAATACATTACAAATTGTGGTCATCCTATCAGATAATAGCCTAAAAAAGACATATTTCACGTTATTTAAACTAAATTACGCATATTTTTTGCAAATTACGCGAAATAAAATATAATATTTTAAAATATCTTATCTGTGACGGCAATGTGCCGCGAACGCTCTGTGATTGGTGGCAACTCATGGTGACGTCACATGCAAGTAAATATGGATTCCTAGACTGATTGTTGTTTGCATTTTATGTTTTCTGAGTGTTAAATTCGATCTGTGAAGCACTTTTCGGTCAATTTTGGATAAATTTTGTAACTAGTAGCTTAAATATTTGTATTATCTCAAAATGGAAATAAATTTTATTCGAGCGGATAACAGCAACCTACCTAAGATAGACGCATTTATGGTTGCAGTTTTCTTTAAGAATAACACTGATTACTATGCTGCGGAACTGAAAAATGTAAAAACAGCAGTGTAAGTACCATTTATTGACAAACCGTTATGTACGGTCATTCACAAGTTTTGTAAAATCTCATTTTAGGTTATGTTGATAAATTCTGAAAAATATGTCAACTCCCTTTCTCATGGTCTTTGCTTTTGTTCCACAGGTCTGCTAGGGAATCTTATGGAGACGATGCGATTGGCTATGTCCAACTACACCGGAATGATATTATGAAAAGATTATGAAAAGACAAATATCCAAAATTATTTACTTAATTTAAATGCGAATAACATAAACATAATAAAATTATAATGTGATATTTGTGAAAAATATATAAGTAACAAACCTTCATCCTCGATACCATTTTGTGTCATATTATCAACTTGTAAGCTTTCAGCGTGGGTCGCAGTAGCACTTTGACTTTGCACACATTCTGTGACAAGTTCAGTTCTTTGCCTTTTAAGGAACACTTTTCGAGGTGCAGGATCAGACAGCCGTCTTTTGCGATCCTCTTGACAGTGAAATTTAGTTGGCACCGCTTCATCTGCCAACAGTATCTTCTGACTGAAGCCCATTTTATACTTCATGTAATTCTTTGTATCTTTCTCCATCTGCAATTTCATATTATTGCCGATTTAACAAATGAAGTAGATACATACTTAATATTATGTTTACCAGTCAGGTTTGACAACACAATAGACATTACAAGACAGCACAAAAAACTGTAAATAAGTTAGCTAAACAACAACAGATAACAAATTCTACAAAGCGCGGTCAAATAGCGCGGTGTTGTGCTGCAATGTAGGGTTGAAAATTATCATTTTATCTTATCCTGCAAGAATAAGCCATAATAATTAAGAGCATAGAGGTTAGGTGCTTGTCATATTTATTTTGTGCCTTAGGTATTTTGTTTTTAAAATCCAACATTTTTTGTTACAATCTAGTATATAATTAAGTTAAATATTACTTACATCAAAGTGATCTTCACACATAAAAACATTGCAATGCACTGAAATGCTCTTTGGGTCTCTTCGAGCTAATTGTAACCACAGCTTTCGTCTTTTGAGAGTTGTTGGAACCGAAACAAACAGTTTGGTTGGACTACTTATAGACGTATTTGTGCACTGTGGCACTACACACCATTTATACGACATTCTGTCCAATAAATTTGAAGTAAAATGAGAATTCACTTAGGTGCACTGTTTTGTTGAGGTTATGTGAACTTGTTTCCTAGCGTGTGACGTCACGCGTGTCACGTGACCAGCGCCATTACAGAAACATCGTTTTCGGAGCGATTTTTAAAACGTAAACTTAAATATTTATTTTATTAATAAAACAGTAAAATTTCTCGGAAATATCAAATAAGTGTGCTTATTATGTTATAAATAATCATTTAAAATTACGTCCGAAATTAGTCAAATAGCCTATTGTTATTGATTTTTCAATTTAGTAAATAAAACTGTTATCGACTCGTAAATACCTTATCATGCAATTATAACGGAGGTAGCTGAAAACCAGCGCCAACCAAAACATGTTTTGGATGGCACATAGCTGAGCTACATCCTTTTGTCGTGTTGTTATTTTTATCTATAGATTATTCCCTACTTAAGTAAACCTTTTCTACTGTGTTAGCTATAAGTTCTTTTTATTTTTTTTGTAAACGCGCCAATATATTTATTTTCTTTCTTTCTTTCTGTTTTTTTGGCACGTGGATTGTTTGTGTCTAAAATCGGAACTAACGCCGCTACCATACCCCTTGTTTCACAGCGGCGCCCCTCTGCCACTGTCATCTTCGCGCCAAAAGATCCTTGTAGCACTGTAGGTATTAATTTACAGGACACTACAAATAGCTTCATTTTCTGCTACATTGGTAGGTAAGAATTGAAAATAAAGATATTTGAAATATGACCTTGTCCGTTCTTAATCTTATTAGGTTACGACTTTTTGAAATATAATGGTTTATGGTGCCTGTGTGCGTTAGCAACCCTGTCACTCACGACTCTCTTAAAATAATACCAATATGGTATCTATGCGACTCTAGCATTTCTGTCATCGTTGCTAACCGGTCGGCCACAGCTTCAGGCTTCGAGAGGCGTGCCGTGATAAAATGTTTTCTGATATAAACAGAGAAATCACCTTTGTTTTCCCGTTATACTTTCGTGCAGAAAAGCAATGGCCGTAAACAGCAAACACAAAAATCAAACAGTTTACACATACCAATTTCAAAAGCTTCTCATACAACTGAATATGTACTACTCAATATTAAACGGGTCGTAATAACAGCTCCAAAAACTAAATTAAAAATGAGGATCTTCAATTTATGAATGTTACTGCTTTAAATAATAATCTACCGAAAACTTATGTGCTAATAAATAAATGAAAACTACCGAAAACTACCGAATGAAATATTGAAAATTCCGAAAACTACTGCCAGCCATTTTTATCGTAGATCTCCGAATAAAAATTAATTTTTGTATATGTCATGAATTCTGTTAAAACTAGAGACCTAGTCTTGCTCCACTCCGGTTTGTTCGGCTCCTTATTTTATTTTACATCTAAACCTAACACGCTCCTCCTCGCTTCGCTCGTCGTCGCACCTATTTTCGACTTTTGGTTCATAAGTTCTTTCGGAAGTTCAGTAATTTATTCGGAGGTTCATTATTTACCAAGTGGTCGTGAAAAATTTTAGTATGCTTTGTTTAATTTATTTTTCCCCTCACTAGCTCAAAAAACGCGCCTTTGTTGCTTAAAAACAGCGAGCAAAATCGATTTTTAAAAAGTGTTTCAAATTAAGAATACTGTGAATTGTTCAAAAACTCCATATCCTTTGCTCAAAAGAAATAGAGACAGCAAACATCAGCATGGCAGCTATCTTTTTTACTCTATATGTATTCCATACACTTTGGGAGGCTATACACAGCCGCATAGCTTGTCGGATACCATAGACAAGGTAAATTTCTCGAAATCCCAATCCCAATGATAGAGTAAAACTCCCGCGTGATGGTTATGTTTTGCGTATTCGATCGGTTTATCAAAGATTTTACGATTTTTCGCGACTTTTGGGATTCAATTAACACTCTTTACATTTTATTTTATGTGCAATATTTTATATGGTGTATTGCTTAAAGAAAAAACACATTGAATTCTTATAAGTTCGTTCGAAAAGATGGTGTCTTTACATCTGTGTTTTCTCGCTAGTGAGGTGAAAAGTTGTATGTGTCACACGAGAGCAAATTTATTCTGTTTCTTGTGCCTTTGAATCCCTCACCACGCTCGTGATTCAATTATAGAATCCTTCGCTTGCTCGGGATTCAAACTCGGCACTCGCAACAAAAAAAATGTTTGCTCTCTTGTTGCACAAATAACTATTGTCGGTAGATGTTACACAGTTAAACTAGTATATTTTTCGATAACTAATTTTGCCGCTGCTCTGATAGTATAACAGTGTGCAGCAGTTTGCTGGGATTTAATTTGTTTTTCGGAGGCTCTATTATTATCCATATTAAACATTACGCAAAGAATCATTGCAGTCATGTTGCTTTTCTATTGTAGTTACCCGGTCTATTGACAATATGAGTTTTAGAGCGTGGTCATCAGAATAAACACGCCCAGCTATCACTCATAAGACAGTTATGTAAATAAGCAGAATAAACGAAATAAACCAACCCCCATAGTACATACCATGGTGGTTTAAAGTAGCCTGAAGCCATTATTCAATATACTCTTTGGCCTGAAGTTAGCTGCACAATCACGTTTGACAGCCACTTTTTCCCCACGATTTTTTACTTTTGTTGAGGGTCATGACTTTTATGGTCATAACCGAATAGTGGGTATTTATAGTATAAAATGATTTATTGTGATCTGATGATCGTACTCTTAGATGTTACAGAGTCGTACACTGTTTCTAAAAAGTTACGTAATATAAACCATTGATTAAGGATATACGACCTATTTTATAACCCAAATTAGTAAAATCTTTTCGGCCAATAAGTACGTTTTAAAACGCAATTTATATTGAAATAAAAAAGAAAGGTTAGAACAAAAGTGCGAAGATGACATGTGATGGCGTCGTTTTTTTGTTTTATTGAAAAAATATTGCATTTTGGGTGTTTTGATCAACAATAGTGATAGAATATTGTGAATTAAAATCGCCGTAACCTGTGTAGTGTGTTGTTCAATGGAACAAAAGTGCGGGCTGTGCCTTTTCGTGTGTTTTTTCTAACCCAGTTGTATTTGCGTTATAAGGCTATCATTATAGCGGAAACGACAGGACAGTGACTTAGACAGGACAGACCTTTTAGATGATCCTCAACAGAAGAGGATAGTGCATATAAACAGATAATAACTATAACGTCAGACATGGCTGTATGGGCTAAGATCCCTTTTCTTTTCCACTTAATGGGAAAATGAAACAAAAAAAAAAAAGAACCGAAATTATTATTTATTAGAATGTGTATTAACACAGATCAGTGAAAATACCGCATTTACTATTTTTTGACGTCGAAACAAGAAATAATAACTACAGTTTATTAGTCTCTATTTTAAAAATCCGTCCGCCCCACCTTATTTAAGAAAAAAAAGTTCATTCAAAAGTTGGTCTGAAAGAGTTATATTCAATCAGGCAAGCGCCCTTGGGCTTGGCTTGTTAAATCTGAACAGTACGCGAGGCTCACAAAAAGAGTTCAGCAAACGTGATAACTGTTTTCTTGTTATTTGTTTCAAGATTTGGCTGAATACCTACCTTTTCAGCTAGTGATTCGATTCTCCAGATTTGTAACAAAATATTGAGAAATAACTGTAACGGCTAAAATACAACTTTTGGCTAAGAGCAATGTATATCAATAGTTTACTATATGCACAAACATATTTTTAATTATATTATGGTAGATTCAAAAGCTTCCAGAGTGTAGCTAGATTTTTTTAACTTTACTCTTATGGAAAATCCAATTATTTTGAAGCTAAAAAATACGTTTATGTAGATATAGTAAACTGGTATACATTGCTTTTAGCTAAAAGTTGTATTGCGGTCGTTATAGTTGGTGCAGGACGACGCCAACTCCGATGCAAAACGAGACGTATCGAGACAATAAAGCGCATATTTGGCTGGCTGATCTCAACAAGCGCCTCTTGCTTTGCCCCACGCCGTTCAAACTGTGCTGAGCGAGTCTCGCCCTTTGCGTTGAAAATAATAATTATTTCCGAATACCTTAAGGCCCTTACTATTGCCAAATGGGTACTTTCTAAAGCCTACTTCTCGTTTATGGCCAAACCAAAAATAATGAAAAAATGTATTATGAATAATCAACTCTTAGACAACATATGCAACAGTTTTCTTTTTCATACCACCAAAACTTCTACATGTTATTTTTTTTACTGAATGGTGTTTTAGACCTCAAATTCCCTACTGCTCCTGAGTGGCTTGGCCGATTGAATTCATTGGATGTGATTACTCGTTATAGCTATAAAGTTTATCTATTTATCAAAGCATAGATGAATTCAATCGGCTAAGCCACTCAGGAGCAGTAGGGAATTTGAGGTCAAAAAACATCATTCGGTAAAAAAAAAAAATCATGTAGAAGTTTTGGTGGTAAGGGCCTTAATTGTGCCTCGATAAGGCTCGATTCGATTACTTGTTATTTTTTATTCTGTTTTAATTAATTAGAATATTGATGATACTTCCAAGTTCTGTATGTGCTTACTTTGCTTGTTAAATGTTCATAAGTCACTTAACGAATCCTTGTAAAAGTACTCGATTTTAGTGCGAACACCCATTATTTTAAATATTTTTCTGGTCTTTAACGCGATGTTTGTGAAAAAATCTGGGACATACACCACTTCATATTGACCGTCTTAATAAGTCTAAAATTTATTTGATTGAATTGTTCCACTTTCGCCAGTTATTATGGTTTTTAGATATATATGAAGTACGATTCGGAGCGGGTTCTTAATACTCCAGAGAATTGATCCTTAAGTGCCAACATTTTTCAGAATAGCATCAGTAATTTTGTAATGATGATAGATATGTTTCTGCAAAATCTGGCGATCAAATCGGTGACATACTATAGAAAAACAAAGTTAAAAATACCCGGAATATAAGAGCTTTTATGACTGGTATGACTGGATTAATAAACGAAAGACGTGTGGATGTTTGTATGTAAAAGTAAACCATAGTAGTAACTAAAATAAAAGACCTGCGTTCATTATTTGTTTATAACGCTTCAGTTTTCAACTGTTTTTAATGAAAATGAGTTTCAAGAATTTTCAAACAAACAATACCTTTAAATTTGTTAGGAACTTTATTTGATTAATTTTGTTACCCATTTTGTTTCAACAAAAGTTTCGGAACGGTAACTAGATTTATATCAGAACGTAACGTGTCTGAATTCCCAGGGTATGAAGGTTATTTGCTTTTTGTTATTGATTTGCTTAAGTTTGTACAGTCAAGATCACTTTGTACCCATTTTATTTCCTTCACTCCAGGGGATAATGAAGTACCTACTGCAAGTATATAAGTCTTGACTGTCTCACTTTATTTTAGAAGCCAGTCCCAATACGCGATCATACGAAATTATTTCGATTTTTCACGAAAAAGCAGATGAAATCCTGTGTTTTAATAAAACAGCTAGATTAGTTATGATTATGACGAACTCTTTTTTACAAATGGAACATAAGTGGGGTAACGAGCGAGTTTTTTACAAGAATTCATGAATATTTCTCGCTTTCCTCGTCGTCGCACCTATATTTTAAGCTTTTGTTGAAAGACTTTTGTAAATAATTTAAATTAATATATCGTCACGACATGAATCCCCGAGGGTGTGTCAGAGGTGTCCCGAGTGTCAACTGTGAAATGCAAGTCACAGTTCACACTCGGTACGCCCACGTTTCACCGACGATTATTACGTCCCAACGTGATGGGTGGTGAGCCCTATCGCCGTGCTTCGGCAAATACACGCTTTTTAGGGCATGCAAGTTCCCTTACAGTGTTTTCCTTCACCGTTCAGCAAGTGGTAAGTAAGAACAAATACTATGCGTATAAATTCTGAAAAGCTCATTGGTGCATGTCCGACCGGGGATCGACCTGCGGGTCTACCGCGTAATTCTCATTCTCATCAACATCAACTTGAGGTTGAAATTTGACGTGCGTGCGACGACGCCCGCCTAACATGCCATCTCTTTTGCACGCGTTGAATTTCGCATGCATTTGCTTGAAGTGGATACAAATGAGAATTACGCGGTAGAGCCCCGTTATCTCAAGATTGAGAGGCCAGCGTTCTACCCCTAAGCTACCGCTGCTTTTATTTTACATTATTTCGTTTTATCTCTAAAGTAATCTCGTTTTTTCGTGAAAATGACAGATTTCATGGATATAATTTCTTATGATCTAGTAATGTGTCAACCTATACGCCATAATTGAAAAAAACTGTTTAGTATGATTTATGACATATTATGATAAAAGTTTTATAAGATCCTTATTGGAATATGGCTCAGTAAGTCTCCATACTATATTGTCCACTTTGGTACTACGGAATGCGTCCAGAGAATGTGCGTTTAGGATTTTGAGAGACGTCTGGCGTCATAATGAACGCACGTTGCGAAGGTTTCTAGCTTTTCTGAACCCACCGTAATTACATTACAGAAAATCGTTCAATCTATTCTTCATTCTCCTAATTTAGTATCATCTTAACTCTTAATATGAGGTATACAAGGTGTAACAGAAAGGTGTTACCATATATTTGAAGAGCTTATTCAGTCAATGGTAAAGAACAACTTTTACTATGGAGCCAACCCAGAAATCTCAAAAAAAAAAATGCCCTTCCATGCATTTCAACCGAGCGGCATTGCATTTTTTTAGATTTTTTTTTTTTTTCGAGATACACCGTTTGTTTCATAGTAAAAGTTGCTCTATACCATTGACTGAATAAACTCTTCAAATATGGTTACACCTTTCTGTTACACGTTGTATAAGGTCTTTCAATTTAAATGGAAAGTAATTTAGGAGGTGATTCAGTATCGTTAATACATCACATTCAACTGCAAAGCACTTTTTTGCGCGAACTTTTTTTTCACTTTTCAGTACAAAGTGGTCCGATCAGCTGACTCTGTTTGGACAAGTGAAGAAAAAGTTCGCGCATAAAAAGTACTTTGCAGTGGAATGTGATGTATTAACAATACTGAATCACCTCCTAAATTACTTTCCATTTAAATTGAAAGACCTTATATAACTAACACTCCTATTACTTTTGCCCTACATAATATACAAGGTGAATTTGTGAACATCGTCCAAATTCATACTTGATCCTTTGTAAGTGATCAGCATCATGAACCAATAACGATTTTTGTGAAATTCATAAAACTAAATTTCGACTCTCCATAGTGATTCACTTAGGACTGGGAGTGAATTACTATGGGAAGTCGAAATTTCATTATACGAATTTCACAAAAATTGTTATCGATTTATGATGCTGATCACTTACCAAGACTCCAGTATGAATTTGGACGATGCTCAAAAAGTCACCTTGTATGTTCTTCGTATAAGAACAACTACGTCGTGTGGTCGTAAGAATATGTCGATGCTGAAATGTGGAATGAGCTGTCATGAATATTTAATGCGGATGCAGATTTAAAATGCAAAACAAACATCCATCAACCTATTCGTCCACTGCTGGACATAAGCCTTTCCAGGACTTTGCCACTCTCGGCGGTCATCCTGGAAGAATTGCCCATGCGCACACACGCTGGGCAGGCGGGTTGGTGAGCGCGGTGCCGGAACCCTCGCCAGTGACGCCGCTGCCCGTCACCAGTCTGTTCCATATAAGGCCTGGCTATTAGGGATGGATACACCGCCATCCATCGGTCCCAGGCATGGTGGGTGGGCCTCCTGGTTTTTGCCTGTGAGCTGTCCTCTTATTCTTCCCGAGTTTTTTCTTTTTTTTTACTTTTTCTTCAAGTAAGGGTCTGCTTATTTCCTAAATATTGTAGCCTGTTATGTAGGCTAAATAAATAAAACAAATCAATTGGTCCTCAACAGACACGACCGACTGACCCAATCAGCTAGTACTCCCCTCCAAATTTCTTTTTTTTGATTTTTTTATAAATAGTTACTAACATAGCCTATTCAAAATCTGTCAACTTTTATTCATATATATATTTTTTCATTTTTTACCTGTCAATCACTCAACTGATGACAGCCTCACTGATGAGGTCGAAATATATAAAAAAATATAAAGTTTATATTTTATTATCTAATGCTTAAACCTATAAATAAAATAAATCAATAAATTTATAGTACCTCCGTTTTTAAAGCAAGTGAAAAGCAATTTTGTTTTTCTTACACTCAAACGAAACTTTCAATACCTCCAAAGAAAATAAAACCATCTATAAATCTCTTTAACGATCTCCAATTATCATCGGCCAATAAGAATTTAATAAGAGGGTTCTCTGGTTAATTGCAGTTTTATTTGTTCGCAAATTTCAGACCAAGTCGTTATTACTTGTTCAGAACAGTGGTGGGTACTTGCTGCTAGGATAGAGAACTTCTAAGTGCCTCGTTTAGACTAACAGGCAACTTAGCTTTTAGGGTTACGTTAGCATGGGCTTCACTACTACGGTGGTAGATTCTACCCTCTTAGGAGGAATAGTTTTATTCGCAACCTTGGGGTTTTCTTGGTCATTTACATAATATTGGCCTTTTAGTTTAGCTAAATTCAGATTTTGGCTGTCAAGATATTTCGAGCTTAATTTGCTGTGGTAGGTGCATGCAGTGGCGTGCACAGAACTTTTTGCTGGAAAAGCAAGCAATTGGTCAAGCATAACAATAAAAAAATAGGAAAAAAATTTAAATATCACTTTGAAAAAAAATTTTTACCCTAGAGTGAAAATTTCCAATAGAAACTTTTTTTTTTCAAAGTGATATTTAAATGTTTTTATATTTTTTTTATTGTTATTCTTGACCAATTGCTTGCTTTTCCAGCAAAAAGTTCTGTGCACGCCACTGGGTGCATGTAAATCTTTTGTTGTGGTGGGTGCATGAAAATCTTTTGTCTGTGTTGCTTGTGTGTTGATATTTGATAATACAAGACTGAAAACATTGTATTTTTTGGGCCTGGCTAGAATTGAAAGACAAACTGTCTCCGTCATAATTACAACTAGGCTGATTGGAGAGAAATTTTGTATTATGTGTATAGGTTGTTGATTTTGTCCAAAATTTCTGTGACAGGAGTTACATACAATGGGTCATAGTAATTTAGAGGCGACGTGCTAGTTGCTGCGATGGGGCATTGTTCTTCGTAGTATCATAGAAATTCATTTGCACCGCCACCTTGCACCCTCATTTAATGTTATCTTACGCTATGGCAAAAATAGTACGTCAACAACGAAAAAAACAAACATGCTCTTAAGGCGAATGGATTCGCCAACTGCAATTTGGACCTGTCTTTGAAGGCCTACTCCTCCCACACGGGTGGTCCAAAAACTTTCATAAAAATATATGATAGGCATTATAGAGTCAAAAATAAATTTTAAGTTTCATAAACTGTTTTTCTATTGGAAGTTTTGACAAAAAAAAATCTAAAGTCATCGAAAGTTTTACATGATAGAACACAAGAGTTCTCTTACTCCTTCCAAACGCCTAAAGCGATTTTAATTATTATTTTACCAAATTATAGGACAGTTTTAGATGTAAAAAATTTAATTTCAAAATTTTTTTTCCGTTCATGGCGTCCATGTGAAAAGTATTATTTTCTCCTATTTTGCGCTAGCCGGAGACGCAGTGGCTGTCGTAACAGCCACTTTTCAAGGCACGCTGAAATGAACATTATTTCAATGTCGTTTCCGTTGATATTTGTACCGACACACATCGAGTTCCTTATTTAGCGTGGTCATACGCCTTAATTTCTTTTGCTTTTTTTTTGGCGTCGTGTTTAATGACATCACTGTGATGGAAGTTGTGGAACAAATCACCATTCCCTATAGGTGTAAAACCAAAACTCCATACAATGATAAAGTCTTACACTAAGAGACTTTTTATTAAGGTCCATTGCCGAGCTGGGTCGAGTTGGGCTTTACAAAATCCGGAAACAGCAATTTATGACCCCATTCTGGATTTATCAGTTGGCTATATGTCAACTTAATGACCAATAAATGCTCGTAATATTGCTATGCTATGTGCTGTTTTGGCGAAAAATTTCCAGACTTAATTTTATTAATTAGCTTTGATAAAGACAGCATACCTTACCTATCTGGAGACTCAGTTAATAAGAAACAATACACTAAAACTACGAGTACATCTAATAATAGATTTGTAACGAAATATTAAGAAATAATTTTAACGCCCAAAATACAACTTTTAGCTAAGATATACCAATAGTTTACTTTATGCATAAACATATTTTTGATCGTATTACGGTAGCTTCAAAATAATTGGATTTTTCATAAGCGTGAACTTAGAATTTTTCAAAAATTTTCGGCTAATATCACGACTATGGAAAATCAAATAATTTTGAAGCATTAAAAATATGTTTGCATATACAAACTATTGGTAGATATAGGTACATTATTCTTGGCTAAAAGTTGGGCGTTATAATTATTTCTTAATGTTTCTTAATTTGAAAAAATATTAAGAAAATGTTGTGTCCCAATACTTGATCAAGCATTACATTATAATAATAAAAAAAAAACTTTATATTATGACTCGTCTGATGACGGCCTCACTGATGAAGCCGAAATATATCGAAAATATAAAGTTTTTAAATTTTATTATAATGTAATGCTTAAAACTATGCAAATACTCGTAAAAGGCTAAAATTATATTTATTCATATAATACTTGATCAAAGAAGTCTGTTTCTATGGGAATCCGAAATCTGTTTTTGCATGTTTTGCAATTTCTCTTTAGAAAAGTTATCTAGTATGGCCTTAGAATACATGTTTATATATATATATATATATATATATATATATATATATATATATACTGGTGGACATAAAAATCGACTCAAGCATTGTTGTCCTACATTCAAGGGAATAACCCAATCATACAAACAAACATATGAAATATATATATCATTTTAAAGGTATAGGCCTCCGTCTTTGAATAAATGCATTTTGGTTTAAAAGTATTCGCTATACAGGACGTGAAATTCATTTAATTAATTAAAAACTTATTAGGTCAATGAAGAACCGGCTGCAAGCAGTTATAAGGGCTAGAGGGGGGAACACGAAGTACTAATGTTAAACTTAATTAATGAATAAATGAATGATTTTGTAAAAGAAGGTTTTTTTTATTTTTCGCTATTTGATTATTTCAATATTTATTAATACATCACTTAAAAAAAAAATTACAGCCTGTATAGCAAATGCTTTATGACAAAAATGCATTTAATTAAAGGTGGAAGCCTATACCTTTAAAATTATATGTTATATATTTCATATGTTTATGTTTGTATGATTGGGTTATTTCCTTAAATGTAGAACAACAATGCTTGAGTCGATTTTTATGTCCACCAGTGTATATATATATATTACATCTAGTGCTTCTAATTTACGATTTGCAAACCAATCCGATACTTGTAAAAGTTCAGATACGCTCCGCTCCAATAGATTACCCGAAAAACTTACTGCCGAACTAAAAACTCGTATAGTTGGTATCCTAACTCAATTTTAAACCAGGAAATTGCGATTAACTTAGAAAATGTCGTACTAGGCAAAGCCAGCCAAAAATGTACATGTCCAGAATACCAAATTGACAAATGGACCGGCAGATACACTAAAGCCAGTATTATTTATAGCCCCAGATGTGGGGTTGGGACAATCGGACCGAACCCTATTTTTATTACTTACTGATCCTTTCGTTAGATTCTACTTTATGTTCAAGTCTGGGTTCTTAATGTTTTATTGAAATAGGCGTCAGACGAGTGGTTTTGGCTAAACAAGTAGGTCTGTATTCGACATGACATAGATACGCCTCACGCACGCCTGTCTACCAGAGGTAGGTAGACACCAAAGGTTTCCATCTACTACGATCCTGACACACCTCTTTCGCCTTTTCCACATCCACCAGTATAGTAATAAAAGCTCTTCTATTCCGAGTGCTTTTGACTCCGCTGTTCTTTACTAGTCTTTCTTTCTATGGCGGCCAGTTCGAGCTTAACATTCTACTTGTGCATCATTCATTTCTTTCGTCACTTTACTTTCAATGGCCCGGAGGATGTTTGCGCCCGTACGTCGCTTTACAAACATTCTCTCTGTGTGTGTGTGTGTGCGTCCAACAAGTTCTAAACTGCTGCCGTTAATTCGAGAGAATGATGACAGATGGAGTGTGGCGATATCTCGAAAAAATACTACAAGTCAACAAGAGCTTCTTCACGACAAAAATAAATAAAGGCACGTTAAAAAAATATCAACGGTATAACAAATGGGACGAAATAAATCCAAATCATGACTATTTAAACTTTTTTTATAAATAAAAACCCTGGAATAGAATATATATACGATCTTATTATTTGGTAAGGTATATCAGTTTTATAATACGAAAACACTGCCTTACACCGCAGATATTATAAACCTTTTTCTGAAATGTCGATTCAAAAAGTCGAGGATTCATACTGCAGGCATTATGATTGCTGATTTGACAGAAATAACTTGACAGTATCGCTAATAGACAACTTTTCGCCAAAAATAATATTTTTTGCGCTTTTTTTTAACTTTTACGTAGAAATTGAGTCAGCTGATTCATTAAGTTTTGTACTAGGAAGTGGAAAATTATACGACAAAAATACTTTTTATTAACAAATGGGATCTTTTAACGATATACAATCTACCCTAAAATCGTCATGATAAATATAAAATATTGAAATGCAAAACAGTAAAAAAAAGGTTTTATCCCCTGACATTTGCAAACGTCACCATTCTCTCGAATGAACGGCCGGAGTTTAGTTGTTTTTTAGTTTATTAAATGTCATTAGTGTTTATCATCATAATGTGTTGTGGACTTTATCTTATAGGAAATAAGATTAATTTTAGTTTGTGTAAATTCTCTTTAGTTTGTGGTCAAAGGCCTATGCGCTTAGCTACACGCAGTCTCGTACAAGCACTTTTCATTCTATATTGTAAAATTTATCTAAAACTCAAATATGTAATTCGTTTCCAAAGTCCTTTTTTCTTTTATTTTATTCATTCTCTCTATATGTCCAAACTACTTAAGCATTCTATAAGCTATTCTAGTCACGACATTTTTTTTCATGTCGCAACGATGTGTACTCAAATACTTATTTACTCAATTTGTGTTCAATTACTCATGTAGATTTTTTTATTTTTAATGTCCCATCCCATACATAATAAAATTAATTGCAATTTCGTGTTCAGAATGTAGAGATGTTTTGCTATATTTTATAATTGCAATAATAATAGCGAAAATTTTTCCCAGTAGCTGTTCTGTTCTCGTCATTTTGCTGCGCTATGTCATGTCATGTCAATATTCTTTTCGACCAAAATACGATTTAAATTGTTTTTTAATAGTAGTTTATGCTACAAGGGCGCAAAGGAATAAATTACGAGGACGATTTAAAACACGAGCGTAGCGAGTGTTTTAAACGTAACCGAGTAATTTATTGCTTTTACGCCCGTGTATCATACTACGTTTTTCAATGCATAGTGTGAGGAAATGAAAACAAATATAATCTTGTGAACTTTAAATTATAATTGGCTCAAAAGGACTGTATCCAGAGCCGTTAAACAGTGGAAAAAAAAGTATAACGTCTATGGTACACAGGAAAGGCTGCAGGTTAGCCAACCATTGTAAACAAATTAAAAAAAAAAATAATAATAAAGCCCTAGGGCAAAATAATCGACTTTTTGTTCGGTTTTGATGCATAAAAAGTGGGCCTTTACGAGCACATGCATTGAAAAAATAGTTTTATTTTTCAATTTAACCATTGGTATCGATAGTACTCTGTATGTATGTAGATGACATACCTTTCGGGTCAAAAACGATGAAAAAGTCGGCCTGTATAGATTTGTTTTGTGTTTCGCATTGTATTTATAAATAAACTTATTTCTTTTCTATTAAAAATACGATTTGTGAGGTGTCCTGTCAAAACATAAAATTAGTCTAGTCATAGATGTAGTATAGAGTAAAAGATCGGTTATGGAGTAACGAAAGCGAGACCAAAAAACTTGACAAGGGCAGATCGCTTTTTGTGGACATCTGCTGAGCATGGAATAAAATTTATGTAAATGTTGTAATTTAGGGAATTGTGTATTAAAAGATCACAAGTATGATGATAATAATATGTAATACGTAATGCAATGCGAAGTGAAGGTTAGTAAAAATTCGCGTAATTGTTATCACTTTAAATTGAATCCATAGGTATTCAGAGCAATAGTGTGATTAAATGAAATAATTCTCCCCGTCTATTTCTGTACAAAACTCTTGTGTTAGTTCTTAGACAACAAAATATTTTAACAGTAGGTGATTTTTTTTTTAATTTGTTGCATTTTGGCTCTGCATACGTAACGATATTTAATCACGTCTTTTATACACGAATTTAAAACCAGAGGTTTTTGCAAAAATAAGTAGAATTTATTTCGTTCATAACTAACTGTAGGCCCATTCGGGCCCATAGCGTGAGAAAAATGGTCTCGTCTTTCTATCTCGCCCTAACATGCGTACATATATGCTCTTTCTCTTTTACAATACCGATCAAACGGAAGTGTATACTAAATCTATGAGTCTAGTGATGATGGTTACTAACGTAATTTTAGGGTTCCATGCTCGAGCTTGCAGGCTTTAATAAGGCAAGATTTCCAATAAACGTTGGAAAGTCACACTTGCCCAAGTTTGGATACAATTTTTTAAGCCGTTTTTACAATTTTTGGCGTTTTTGTTTACTATCCAAATGACAAATTCACTCTATGTAGACAAACGACGCATTAGGTAGGCGTTCTCGTAATAAATCAATTGAACGTCGCAAAAAAGGCTTCCTATGTTCCAGATGTCATGGCGGATGATTTGTAGCTTGTGAGCGAAACATGTGTCTAGCTTTAAATAGGGATGGAGTTCTTGTATAAGTAGGTTACTTGATTTAATAATAATATAATTTTATTTCAGACCAAGTCCATATTTTGTTAGTTAATTAACTTAAAAAGCTATATTAGTACACTTATTCACATTTAAAAATTTCATTTAATGTTATACATTGCCACTCTGGACCCCATATGTATGTAGTTCCAGTGCTGCACAACTGGAAAATCCATCCGATCCAGTATAGTGTTGAGAAGGCTGCTGGGACTGTCTCTCACGCACCGCATCAGGGAGGTCACTCTCTTGCGTAATATCGACTCCCAGCTGTTCATACGAGCCTCGGTAAACATGCCTGATGCGCTGGAAAAGCGAAACAACATCCTCAAACCATTATTATATTGGACGCGCAGAGCACTGAGCGATTTGCGGGTAAAACCCACCCACAGGCTCCACGTGTAAAAAGTCTGGCAGTATGCCTTGAAAATAGTGATTTTGACTTCCTTTGTACTTTGTGCAAACCTGCGGGCCAGCATGTTGCTCCTCATCACCAACGCTCTGCGCTCCCTCTCAACATCAAGATCATCAGAGAGGTCCTCGGTACCCAGAGCGCCAGGTATTTGAATTTGGTGCATTTTAATTTATTCCTTACATTTATTTGTAAAAATTATTTACAAGGAACTTAAATAACTAAACTAATATTAAATTATAAACAATACTTAAAATAAAAATTAACGACAAAGAAAATTAAATTAAATAATGGTATTTTGTGCAACTGCGACATTGGGATACGAGTGCTTGTTTACGAAACAAACAAGGTGAGTTTCGTAACAGACTTGCTCGAGTGTCCTAATGTCTAATAATGTCCAGTTGCACACAATACTTTATTTACGACCATAAAAACAATTTCACGAAAAATGAGAAAAAGGACCCTCGTCATGATATTGTATTATAGTGATACCCGTCATGATACTCTGAGCCATAGAGGAAAACATGGCTATCTCCATGAACGTGTAAATAATTCGGACACCGTGTCGCTTCCATAATTCGCTTAGATTTAATTATGTTAAGGTGTATTAATTCGAAAACCATTTCGAGATTTAGATTTAATAAGCCATATTTTAAAACTTGTGGCCTAAAAACCTCATGATGACGAATATTTTTACGAAAAAGCTGCAACTTCCATTTGCCTTTGTGTGACGTCACTTGAGAAATGGCTGTTTAGAAATGTATTGATAGTAAAATCAAGATAAATTTATAATAATTTGTTTCCAACTAATTTGACAGCTGGACGATAGATGAGTAGACAGACAGAGACAGACCACTTTTTTATAAGCAAGCACACATCACAATCAGTATAATGTCTAAAATTCTCAAGTGACGTCATATCATATCGAAGTAATTCCTTGATATTATTTTATAAATCCACTGTGATTTTTTCAGGATTTGACCACGCAGGATTTTATGAACGACGTCAGCGCGTTTAGCTGGGCAAGGTTCGCTGCAGAATGGCGGTTAATAGACTTATGTTTTTGTATGTGTGCGTGCCGGCTTGTGCGTACAAACGGGTAGACTTATCATGGGGTTCCTCAATATTTTATTAGCGACGCGGTGTCCGATACGTCCGTGGCTATCTCCTCTATGCTCTGAGCTCATAGTATTTATGTTGATGGCTGAGACCAATCAGAAGCGAGAGAGTAAGACAGACCATTATCGCTTGTGATTGCTTATCACAAGCGATAATGGTCTGTCAATTGTGATTGATAACTAAAATTTAATTTTCAAAAATAGTTCACCCTAAATGCCATCCGTTTCCATGATAGGATTCGTAATAATTTTTTACAGCACACGCCTCAGAAAAATTAAATTAATGTTGCTGTTAGCTTAATGTTTTCTCATTTACACAAAAAAGAAATTATAAAATTTGGATTTGTCATTTCTAAAAAAAATGCAAAAATGTTAGTACTGAAAATTGAGTTTCCTTCAAATTCTCCATAGAAAACGGCAATTTCATAGGCAATGACCTATTACCCAGCCGCGAATCTATTTCTTGGAATAGTCGTCGCGCATTCATCTACTATGCTTGTAATTAAATTTAAATACTTTTTCAATGCATGTGCTCGTAAAGGCCCACTTTTTATGCATCAAAACCGAACAGAAAGTCGATTATTTTGCCCTAGGGCTTTATTACTATTATTTTTTTTAATTCAATTGCAATGGTTGGCTAACCTGCAGCCTTTTTTGTGTACCATAGACGTTATACTTTTTTTACACCGTTTAACGGCTATGGATACAGTCCTTTTGAGCCAATTATAATTTAAAGTTCACAAGATTATATTTGTTTTCATTTCCTCTCACTATGCATTGAAAAATGTAGTATGATACACGGGCGTAAAAGCAATAAATTACTCGGTTACGTTTAAAACACTCGCTACGCTCGTGTTTTAAATCGTCCTCGTAATTTATTCCTTTGCGCCCTTGTAGCATAAACTACTATTAACAACACACAACACATTGTCACGCTATGAAACCCCAAGGGGGTGCCAGAGGTATTCCCAAGTGTGAAGTGTGAATTGAAAATTACTGTCCGCACTTGGTACACCCACTTTTCACTGACGATTATCACGTCTCTTGGCGATCTATCCACTGCAAGAAGATACAAATTATATTATATCATTGCGGATGTAAATGCAGAAGTAAAATAAATTTGGATGGAAGGAGTTCTGAACCGGAATCACGAGGTCCCGGGTTCGAATCCATTTCATGGTATTCAATGACAAACTGCCACTAACTACGTAACTACTTAGTTGAAGTTGTAGTGGACTGCTAATACCAACTCTAGGTTATGAAAGGAGAGTCTCTGTAACTCGAACTCTAACTTGAACTCGTAAATGAAAGCTTTGGAGTAGGACAGATTTCTCTGAATACCCTCGCCTTAAGGCGATATGTAAAAGTTTTAGCGTCCCTGTTACTCCATATGCGAAAAAACCCTCAGTGCGAGAGGAACGGATTCGTGGAAAAGTAGCAAAAAGTCGGTTTTTTATTAATATAAAATCTACTAAAGTTGCTATCAAAATTTCGTTTAAGCAGATGCTAGATATTTTTACAATCCATCTAATAAAATATGATTGCAGTCCATATGTTATTGTCAAACCAAGAGGATTGGTGTCGAAAAAGACCTCATTTCAATAAATATTTCTATCGAGCGGAATTTCTCCAATCGCGTTTCTGTTTAACAGATCCCTAGATAAAGATTTCAAAAATAATATACTAGTTTATCAAAATAATACATTATTTACTGAAGTAGATAATATGCAAGTTCCTAAAGTGTCATTTTTTTTTCCGAAGCGCCTTAAGGCGCCTGTTCCCAGCGTCATCCGAAAATAACTATATTGATAAAGTTATTTCTATTAAACAGTAACTTTAAAAATCATCAGAAAAATAAATAACTAAATATTTTTAATTAAAAAGCTATTTTTAGGAAATTATTCTCGCTTATAAGACACAGCATGAAAATATTGTTCAAAATCAAGCTGTTTGTAGACTAAAATTAAGTTAAATGGGTTATTTCTTTGAAACCACTAATGGTATTTGTATGCAATATTAAATAAAACTTCTTGGTACTCGGTTCCACAAATATACTCGTAATAATGTTTAATTACCTTTTAAGTTGCTACCGGTTTCGTCGTTTTACGACATCATCAGGCACTGTATTTGAGGTGTTAATAATACATTTTTGAATACATTTTTTATTATTTTTTATTTTGAATACATTTTTGAATATATTTTCAACCCACAATATACCCAAATGCACCCCCCTAGGTTATGACTTACTTCTTTTGATCGTATTATCTAAGTCCTGTTTATGTAAACACATAAAATTCGTGGTTTTTAAAAAATTTATTCAAAAATGTATTATTAACACCTCAAATACAGTGCCTGATGATGTCGTAAAACGACGAAACCGGTAGCAACTTAAAAGGTAATTAAACATTATTATATTTGTGGAACCGAGTACCAAGAAGTTTTATTTAATATTGCAAGATGTCGTTCCATCAAGAAGCAACAACATTCACCGTCAGGTATTTGTATGGTTCTTGCACTAAAATACAAGGAAAATATTGCTTAGATAAATCACTTATTTTTTTTATTCGTTCATTGTGTCCTTGTGAAAAGTATTATTTTCTCCTATCCGGAGACCCAAGCGACGTCGTAATGCAGTGCGCTGATATGAACATAATTTCAATACACTTTTTGTCGACATTTGTACCAACCTAAGTCGATTCAAGGTCTTTGGCGGCTACCTGCCTTTGAGCTGGATCAAAAACTTTTCTGCCACAAGAATTTAATCAACTTTCGTGATTGTGTCGGTAACTAATAAGAGAAGAAACAAATCACCAATTTTTCAATTATCATGAAGTGTAGACAACGACTCAAAAGAACCAAATGCATGTTAAATTCCAAGAACATGTCTCCACTTTTAGAAAATTCAAATTTTATCCCCAGTATTAGAGGGACAACTTTTCTTTGTTAGGAATATCTTTAATTTTCTACGACATAAAAGGGGTAAGTATGATAAGGCACAAAGCCAGGCGTTGCAGACCTTTTACCTCTACCACATGTGTGTTGTGTTGTTCAAATTTGACTTTTATACTTAAGGTGATAAGAACAAAGCTTCTGCCTAAAGTCAATGATTCACAGGAAAATATCTTGGTGGTTTTATTCAACGCATCGCTCTGGGTTATCGAATAAAATATGGTAATGCAACTTATGCATTCATTGTTCAAAAATACTTCGACTGTTTATATCAAAATATTCAGCAATAGCAAAATATTTTGAGCCAAAATTATACTAAAGTTTATTGAAAAAGACGTTACTTTGCGGAAGTCCATCATACATTTTTTTGCTGTCGAGCGGTCGGGCGGAATACACATCCCGAGGATGCCTCGTTTAGAGGTGAAACACGTGTCGATAAGTTTTCTTGCTTGTTATTTAAGATTGCTTTGTTTTGTGCTCGTACTGCTTGCTTTGCTTTTGCATGTTTTATGCGTGAGGGCGGGTGGTGCTTGAGTCTGCATTTTGAAAAGCATGGTAAGAGTGTTTAGCGGAATATTGCAAGTTATTAATAGATATATCCACAAATTCATACTAAAGTTGTTTTAATTGTTGTTACTAGAAGTACGTATTGGTAAATTATTAAACGCTACAATAATTAAATTATGAATTCATGCGGCTTGAACACCCGCGTGTGATTGTTGTTGACTATTATGTCAACCGTTTCACCTATACGATTTCGGCATTATCAAGGCGAGTTTAATTCTTAGGACGACGACGCGGCATTCGCCGTCGTTGTCAAACCTGGAGTTTATAAAGTGCCGTGCGATTGTGACAAAAGCTACATAGGAGAAACCAAGAGCATCGTGACCACAAGACTGTCTGGATATATTCGGTTCATGAAGAAACTGGACATTACCGGGTCAGCAGTAGCAGAATATGCACTTAGTGCGGTTACGACCCTTTAAATACCATGTTTTTGTGTACAATAAAGAATATGAATACATCCGTTTTGACAAGGCTGTATTTAGTGAATGAGAAATATACCATTTCTGATAATATACAAGAAGCCATGGAGATAAGTTGTCATCCCATCTTCGACAGGGATCATGGTTGGCAGCTGGCTTCATCTTGGAAACTGGTTCTCGATGGATCGAGCAACTTTAGGATAGTGCCCAATGACAGAGACGACGTTGTGAGCTCGGTCTGTTTAATAACCGCCCCTCATAACAAACAATTGGAACAATTAAAAGAATCAAGTGCATCCACTATCCCACCTTCATCGACGACGCAGCCAACGCTCAGTGCATGAGCCGCGCGTGCAGCTCGCCGATCGGTGGTTGCTAGTAATAATACCTCTAATATATTTATGTTTTTTTTTGATAAATATCTGGTTACACTAAATCTCGACTTTTCTGTGGACCTAAAAGTTTTAACTTATCTTTACATTACTAAAACTACCATGATTTGATACAAATGTTTACTGGCAACACTACATCCGCTATCAGTCGCCATTGTAGATTTACAAAAGGTGGCTGCGTGTGTGATTTTCAGAAATCTTTTTACTTAGTTTAGAAATTATTGTCAGAGATCAGTGATACATTTCTGTTCCCGGTATATTTCACTGAGTAAAAACATTATGCATTTAAAAATACATAGCGGGAATGCGTTTCAAGGAGGTTTTTCAAAAACAATCGTGTTAAGTTAACATTGGAAAGACCCTTCTGTGGACATCTTTTCTGTGGGCTTTTATATCCATAGGAAATATACAAAGAGAAGAATAAATTAGAAGATAGAAAAACGTACTTCTACGTCCGTGGGTAGAAGTTAGAAATTAGAAGTTTAATGAAAACGATCTATTTTTTGTTTGTTATGATGTTGATTTTATTAAGATTCAATAAAATATACTGCTTTGGAATAAAAATGCGTTTTTTTTTTTCAAAAATGTTATGTTGTTTTGTGTATGACCCTGATATCCTACTTCAGATAAAAGCTTTCAGATATAATAGCAAACAAATACTTCCGTGAGTACACCAGCTAAGTGAGGTCCACCCAACTAATCATACCCCTCATAGCGCTAGGATGGCTGTAGCTGGAACCATTGTCGTGGAGTAAAATTCTAGGCTATTTTAGCTTGGATCCAGGTTTCGCTGATATGATATGTCAGAAAATCCATTCATTTTGGGCTTTTTGCTTGAGCCGTGATTTGTAAAAGTTCTTACTCGTTTTTTTAACGTGTATACGTTGACAATTTGAGCAAACTGTATCTATGATAACGAAGGGTTAAGACGTAATGTGAGGTCTGGTTATATTATCTGAGTGTGAGCTTAAGACACTCGGGTTACTATAAAACAATTTATTATTTGTAAGTTGTGGGGCTGTCAATATAAAAAAGAAAAAAAAAATTATTACTATATATATTATTATTTTCCCGTGGAGTTCAATCAATCAATCAAATATTATTTGTCCGAAAGCATGTTACAAAAGTTTTTATGTTAAATGTACAAACATGTTAGTTCCAATGCTATCTGCCAGGCTAGCATACAAATATTTTAAAGTAATCAATTACACTTAATTAATTTAACTTAAATTAAATTAAACCAATTATTTACAATTAATTTATCACTTAAAAGTTAACCTACTAAAACAAATCATAAATCAAATATTTTACATGTCTAATTTACTTAATTTTATAATGTGAAAAAACAATGTCAATTTATTGCTAATATAATAAAATAAAATAAGTTGTCGGAATTGATTCCAAATCGTCAATAGAAAAGTCCAAAATCGTACACCCTCTTTTTAGCACTGGTATACCTATATATGTTGCAGGGAAATGAGGATAACCAGGGATTATGCGTAATTCTAGAGATACCACGATATCCCTGAAGATGTCGTATTCTCAAATCGATTACCTCTTGTTACTGAACAAAATCTAGTGAAATATCGTTCACATGTTCCCACCTTCACATGTTCACATGAAATGACGTTAATAAAAGGATATTCGAGTACTTCAATCATTGGGCTGCCGGGGCATGCGGCGTTTTATCAATCAAGTACCTTACTGTAATAGTTAAGATTTTTTTACTCAAGTAGGTAGTAGATTTTGAAGGGAGTAGATTTAACTTGTAAACAAAATTTTGTTAGTTCCTTTTAGTTATATTTGCAGTTTACTTCTGTAGTTTTTCCCTAAATAAATAAATAAGTGTGAAATTCTTCGCAGTAATTGGTAGTTAAGATATTTATAACTTCTAAATACATATAATGCTGATTTTTTCGTTTCTATGTCCAACCAAAATGATCGATTGATTGACTGATTATGATTAGTGTAGCTTATCCAATCATAAGTTAAGTTTTTTTAAGAATACTTATTTTAAAACGATTTGAATTATTAAATAAGAAGATAGACACAACCTTAAGATTTTTTTAAGAGAAATAAGGTCTCAATCGAACTGAATGATAAAACTACATGAATTTGTTTTTTTTATATACGACATGAATCCTCGAGGGGGTGTTAGAGGTGTTCCGAGTTTATACTGTGGAATGATTTTTCATCTAATTAATAAATTACAAAATTGCAATAATTGAGTTAATTTATACTTTTCGATCCAATTAATTCACGTCGTAACAGACACGAGTTGAAAAACAAAGTTATTGAAGAGTGACGTATTGTTTTGAATAAGAATAAACTTGAAATAATAGTAGTTTATGCTACAGGGCGAAAAGGAATAAATTACGAGGACGATTTAAAACACGAGTGTAGCCCGTGTATCATACTACGTTTTTTAATGCATAGTGTGAGGGAATAAAACAAATATAATCAAAGAAAACAATTTAATTATTAAAGTTGAAAGTTACATTGTTGTGAACTTTAAATTGTAATTGGCTCCAAATGACTGTATCCAGTGCCGTTAAACAGTGGAAAAAAAAGTATAACATCTATGGTACACAGGAAAGGCTGCAGCTTAGCCAACCATTGTAAAAAAAAAAAAAATAATAATAAAGCCCTAGGGAAAAACAATCGACTTTCTGTTCGGTTTTGATGCATAAAAAGTGGGCCTTTACGAGCACTTGCATTGAAAATATATATATTGTGTCATAACAATATTTTCAATGCATGTGCTCGTAAAGGCCCACTTTTTATGCATCAAAACCGAACAGAAAGTCGATTATTTTGCCCTAGGGCTTTATTATTATTATTTTTTTAAATTTATTTACAATGGTTGGCTAACCTGCAGCCTTTCCTGTGTACCATAAATATCATACTTTTTTTCCACTGTTTAACGGCTCTGGATACCTAGTCCTTTTGAGCCAATTACAATTTAAAGTTCACAAAATTATATTTGTTTTATTTCCTCACACTATGCATTGAAAAACGTAGTATGATACACGGGCGTAAGAGCAATAAATTACTCGGTTACGTTTAAAACACTCGCTACGCTCGTGTTTTAAATCGTCCTCGTAATTTATTCCTTTGCGCCCTTGTAGCATAAACTACTATTTCATTAATTCAGATATATAATAAAAGTAATAAAGTGGATTTTTCGAATATTTATTTCGACCCACAGTCATAATAAATTAAGCACACAAGCAGCAGGTTGTGTTGGAGATACAACCGTATATTATTTTTCAATGCATGTGCTCGTAAAGGCCCACTTTTTATGCATCAAAACCGAACAGAAAGTCAATTATTTTACCCTAGGGCTTTAATATATATATATTTTTTAATTTATTTAGAATGGTTGGCTAACCTGCAGCCTTTCCTGTGTACCATAGACGTTTTACTTTTTTTACACCGTTTAACGGCTATGGATACAGTCCTTTTGAGCCAATTATAATTTAAAGTTCACAAGATTATATTTGTTTTCATTTCCTCACACTATGCATTGAAAAATGTAGTATGATACACGGGCGTAAAAGCAATAAATTACTCGGTTACGTTTAAAACACGAGCGTAGCGATTCCTTTGCGCCCTTGTAGCATCAACTACTATTAACGAATACTTCTTGCCATATAATGGTACCTTTGGCCATTATGTTCAGCTTTGGGAAAGCATTGTTGTTTTCTTGATATTTACCGTTTTGGACTTTTGCAAAAAGCTCCGTTGCACCACACATGACACATTTCTCATTTCTACATGATCTTGCTTCCTTGAAACAATAATAAATGTACTATTTTTAGTAATTATTATTCGACACATGTTTAATGCATGTTGTGGCATTAAATGCCAATCACAGATAAAAGCGTAACTAATTATGTAAACTTCCAGATAGCAGCGCGCGTATCAAGCTTACGAAGTAGTTTAATTTTTTTTATTATTGCGATTATAACTGATATTATAACTAATAACAAATAATAAACAATTAAAAAGCGTACTTATCTGTAATTAGAAATTCTTCGTCAAAAATAAATGGTTATCCTATAGTTTTTTTCACGAAAGAAGTTCCCTGTCAAAATACTTTTATTATCAAGCACTAAATACAAAGATACCTTAATCTGCGGATTTCTTTCCTGAAGTCGATCACGGAAGTGACGTTTAAGTTCTGAATTGTGTTCCATGGTGCGAGGCACGAAAAAAAAGCCGACAGTAAATGTATTTAAGGCGATATGTAAAAAAAATACGGGTGTTTCTTATCTGTGTATTTCATGAAATACACGGAAAATTATGATCAGTTTCTGGTATATGCATTTTGACTATATAGTCTAGGGTGTTGTTTTAGGAAAACATGTTTGGATAAACTTTCCACGATATAAATAATTGTTGAAATGAGGTCTTCTAACACACTTTTTCTCCTCGTTTAACGAGTAGCAGCACAGAACTCAAACATATTTTATTAGATGGGTTTCAACAATATCTAGATTTGTGATTTTGGAAATTTTGCTAGCTAGTTTAGTTTTTTTTAATAAAAATATAAAACTAACTTTTTTCCCTTTTGTCCTGAATCCGCCCCTCTCGCACTGCACGTTTTTTCGCTTGGAGCGAAAGTGACAAAAATAAAATTCGCATAGCCTCTTAAGCCTCATGGGCGTACGATGTATGGGACACTTCCTCTCACTCTCTATCAACCCAACACACTGCTGGTTGGTGCCCAGTTGACGTATCACTGTCGCCAAATTCCACATCAATAGCACCTATCTACAAAATCTCCGTCTTCGACAAATTTTGGGTTCGCGTTTCAAGTTGACCAATGCCAAATTCAAGTTGACCGAAATAAATATCCAAAAAATCTATTTTATTATTTTTGTTGTGTTTATCTTTAAATAATTATTGATTCAGAATAAAAAAATAAAGGGATGTTGTAAGATTTAAGGAAGCATACCAAATAATAAAGTAAGCTGAGATTATTATAAAAAGGTTATTAATTCACCAATAAAGCCAAAAAATTTATTATTAATTCACCAATAAAGCCAAAATATGTATTATTAATTCACCAATAAAGCCAAAATATGTGGAACTACGTTGAAAAGTAGCCAGCGACAAACCGAAATAACGTTGTCCTGGAAAAGCGTCAAAAGCTAGTTACAACACTTATAGCGGGGCAGAGGGACGAATATGTCAACACACGCTTTTTAGGGCATGCAGGTTAACCTCACAGGTTTTCCTTCACGGTCAGCAAGTGTCAACTATACCAATCTATTCATTCTGTTCAAGTTATGTTTCAGGTAATAATTATGTAGGTAATTATTTTTGGAAACATTAGTAGGTATATTGTGGGAAACAAATTAAATAAAACAACTTGTAAATAAAATAATTGCTTCATTCTAGAAATGCTCAGGGCCTTTAAAATTTTAGAACGTAGTTTTAGTAGTGAACTTAAAAAGTATATCGATGGGTTTACACATAAACCATTTGCAATACTCGTACTGTCAGCAAAATATATATAGGATGATTGGTAATTCGACATATTCCTTTAAAAGGGTTATACTAGGGATCATTTCCAACAAATAATGCCTATCAACTAGGGGTCGAAAATTATATATTTTTTTTCAAGTAAAACACGTCGATATTTTAAAAATTACAAAATAAAAATGGTTTTCTTTCCACTTAAGACCTTTTAATTCTGAGATTATGGGTATTTAGGGCACGTATTTTTTTATAAATGATCACTCATCTATCATTAATCAAAATATATAATAAATAAGTGCTAAGAGAGGAATAGTTATTTTTAAATTATTTTTAGTCTGAAAGTTTGAAAAATAAAATGAAAACCTTAGTAACTCGGAGACCATTCATTTTCGACACTTAGTTGAGAGGACTTAACTCGTTGGAAATGATCTCTAGTATAACCCTTTTCAACGAATAGGTCGAATTACCGATCAACCTGTATATAGCCAGCAGGCCCAGCGCAAACACTACGATCTTAAGACTCACAGGTGAGTGATAGATGTTATGAATACTTGGTCACACATGCACTACTGATTCATATCCTTCATCTGATCTATCACTCACTTGTGGGTCTTAGGATTGAAGTGTTTGTGCTGGGCCTGGGTACCTATTCTTTTGCTGACTGTACTTTCGCTTGACCGGTTTTATATACGAGGAAACGATCCGCCAAAGCCACCAACGTTTATTTTGCAGTTTTGTTAGAATACTCGGACATAATACGCTTCTGGGTTTGAGAGGGCTATAAATTTTTGGTCTGCCTTGTTGAGCTTTTTTAAAGAATCTGTCAAAAAATAAAATCTTGTGAAGTTTGGTGTCGGTGCTTCTTGCTAAGTCGAAAATGGGTGGACCGTTTACGCTTTGCCAACAGTTCACTTATTTAATATATACATAATTATATCGTTACAATCTACGAGCTTTAAATTAATGAAAATGTTGTGAATTATTCTTAAAAAGATTTTAAGATTTAGTGAGACTATATCAGCTCTGAAGGTCAATTTATTATTCTGTGATTAAAAAGTGTAACATGCAGACATGTCCAAATGTTTTTCACTTTGGCTACGCATGGGCGACGAAACTCTTAAAAGGGTACACTGCAAAAGGCGAGACCTGAGAATTGCGTTTGTGTGCGTGTATACCTACAGTGTAGAGAGCAAAGCGGCTTGACGCGCGGAGCGTCCGCTAGACCGGTTTTTACAGTCGGCTTGAAGCGGGCCTCATCCGGCACGTGGCGTCACCCTGCCACGCACTTTCCGCATTTCACCTCCGGTACCGCTAGCAGATTGAGGCGCGTTTAGTTGTTTCGGTTTTTGATTTTTGTCAGTACAAATTAGTGAAATAGCTCCTACATTGAGTACACGATACCATTGAGCTCGCCTATGTACATGATATATCTAAGAACTTTGTAAAAATAATATGTTTCTTTTGTGTACAATAAAGAATATGAATATGAGCAGCCAATCGAAAGAAATTGTGTTAAACTTGACAAACTATTTTAAAGATGTAATTAAATTTAAGGGTCGAGATGCCGCTATTGATGCCCGAAAAGAGCAAGTCATCATAAACGTAGGCGACACATGGAACGGGAGTGAATTTCAAGTTGATGGAGATGTAGTGTGAGGTGTCGAATAAATATTACAAAATTGTAAGTAAATAAAACTCTATATGTTATCTTTTTGTCTGACTGTACATTTTGGTATCACTCACACAAACGCATGTCTCAGGTCTCGCCTTCCGGAGTGTAAAACTAGCCAATTTGTTCACACTTTCTGATGGGAAACGAACCCCAGTTGTCTAGTACTTGAGTTGATTCAAGGCCTCCTTATAGGCAATAAAGCGACACTCAACTCCCCCGCGAGTTTATCGTCGCCCGCAAATCAGGTGCACGATCGCGTGCATGCAGTACTCAGTAATGCCAGACAAAGATAGGTATATTTTTATATTTTATCCCTCTCATTACCGTAAATTCCTGCTGTCTTATATTTTCTTATCCCTTAACTAAAGTAGATATAAGTAATTTGTATAGTAAAAGTTTCAGTATGTTAAAAAAGGAAATATGCTAAAAAAATATATGATCTTGCTAAGTTTCTTGCCCTTTTTCTTAGCAAGACTAATTGAATGGTCGGAGTTGGGTATTTATTATTTATATACCTATATGAAACCTATTAGTATGTAGTATATATGTAGTCACAATTGTGACACATCAGAAATGTAAACATAGACGAAATATTCCATCTTATGATTCGTAGCCATATCTAAAAGCCTGATGATGTTATTATAACGAAACCGGTCGCTAGTGTAATATACATATAAAAGTGGAACAGTTACCAAGAATGTGTTTTATTTACAAGATGTTCAAATAATATATCTAAACCTACTTTTATAATAAAATTACGTTACAAATAAAACCTTAACTATAAAAAAGACCGCCCCTCATCGTACCCGGCGCAAAGCTCCCCGCTGGCTGCGTTCCCGCGTTGGATGGCAATGGAAATCCTTTGCGCCAAGTACGACATGGAGCGGTGGTCTTGCCATCTGTCTTTTATTTTTCTTCCGAGTGCCCTCAGAAATGAATAAATGAAATAAAAAAAAAATAGAATTTTATACAATTCCTAGGAAATTTATAAAATGCCAAGCTTAAGAAGGCCGATCAAAAATAAAATAAAATAAACAAAAAGATAAAACAGATTGGCATTTTATAAAATTCCTAGGAATTATATATAATTTCTAAATAAAATAAATTTACAGTAACATCTATTAAGTATGAGGTACATCATCGTTTTAAGCAATGTCATAATTTCCGTAATTTTCACTATCAAAATAGTATATTACGATACGAGAGCGATGAAACGTTTTCTGACGAGTGTGAGTTTGCGGCACGAGCCGAAGGCGAGTGCTGCAATCACACGAGTCGAGAAAAAGTTTCTCGCACGAGTTTCGTATAATTTTTTATAGCACAAGTGCGTAAAGCGGTCATTTTACGCACAGTGTGCTATAATAAATTATATTTTAAGAATCCGACTCCACACCTACAAACTTTTTCAAGGATTTTTCCAACTTTAGGTATATATCGATCCAATTATCCTATCCCCGGTTATAGTATATATATAGTTATAGTCATAGTTATCCTATAACCGGCCCTGGTTACCTCATTTATGTTATGACCGTACTCTTTAAACGTGTAAAACCTTCATTCGAGTTTCTTTTTACAAAATAATATAAAATACTAACAAACAACAGAAATAACAAATGGAGTAAGTATTCTGAATAAAACTTTTCTAGATTCATAGAAAACGTCTTTATAAAGAATTTTTGTAAGACTCCTACGCGTTGTGCTTTGACACAATAAACAATACAACGATTGAGAAAATAAACTTTCAGAAAAGGTCTTTATGATAAATCTAACGCTTATGATTCTAAAATAAAATTATCGCTCTTTTTCTCGCAGCTTAAGGTTAAATGTCAGTAGCTTAGCCCAAAGTGCATAATTTAACTTTGTTTTTATTGTTTAAAAATTTAAAGTTGAAAAGCTTTTAGATCTGTGCCATTAGACGGCATTAGTTCAGTATTAGTGAGGTTTTAAAGCAAGAGTTTAAAATTGTATACACATTTAGTCGTGATCTTCTCAAAACTAACTTAAAATACTTTAATAACTAACTTAAATAACTTTGTTTGGACCAGATTATGACTAATTGTGTATTAAATTTCAAACTCACGCTTTATATACCTCAATAATACTGATTTATTGGCGTTAACTGCCACATACCAAAATGTTTTTAAATTTTTCACTTCTAAATAAGAAATACAAAGTTAAGTTATGCACTTTGTGCTAAGCGACTGACGTTTGACCTTAATATTAAGGCCTAAGAGAACGTTTATTAAGTATTATTAGAGTGCATTACAAAATAGAAAATATCAATCAGAAACAAATAGGTAGGAACCTCGGTGGCGCAATTGGTAGCGCGCTTGTCTTGATAACAAGAGGTCGCAGGTTCGAATCCTGGCCCGGGGAATTTTTTCAAATTTTTGTCTTTGGATTTGTTTCTGATTGATATTTTCTAGTTTGCAATGCACTGTAATAATATTTAGAGTATTCATATCGATGGATTTCGCAAAATAAACATAATCTTAGTTAATGAGAACTGTGAATTTCTTAACTGTCTGAAGCAACAATATTGTAGCGACGACAGCGCCATCTGTTTCTTAAGAACAATGCGTGAAATCACATAACGCCCTTGTGAGCGTTCTGTATGTGCAGTACAAGCTGATGCAAAAATAACAGTGGAAAAGTATGATGGAAGAATTCGCCGGTCTAAGTAGGAACCTCGGTGGCGCAATTGGTAGCACGTTTGTCTTGATAACAAGAGGTCAGAGGTTCGAATCCTGGCCCGGGGAATTTTTCAAAATATTTTTTCAAATTTGTTTCTGATTTATATTTTCTAGTTTGTAATGCGCTCTAATAATATTCAGAGTAGTCATAGCGATGGATTTCGCAAAATAAACATAATCCACGTTTATTAAGATTTATATTAAGATTTTAAACGCCCAAAAAACAATATTTAGGTAAAATATATGAATAAATAAAAATATATTGTCACGACATAAATCCCCAAGGAGGTGTCACTGGTGTTTCTGAGTTTTAGCTGTGAAATACAAGTCACATAGCAAACTCGGTACACCCGCGTTTCACCGACGATCATTACGTCTCATCGTGATGGGTGGTCAGCCCTATCACCGTACTTCGGGCATAAATACACACTTTTTAGAGCATGCAGGTTTCCTCAAGATGTTTTCTTTCACCGTTCAGCGAGTAGTATTAGGCAATACAAATTCCGAAAAGCTCATTGGTGTTTACCCGACCGGGGATCGAACCTGGGTGTCAAGATTGTGAGGCCAGCGTTCTACACCTGAGTTACCGCCGCTTTTAGATAAAAATAATGTCCACAAGTATATGCAAACCAAATTTATTCATATTATACAGACAACCCAATTATAATATCACAAAAAGAAAACAGTTTTTGTATAGAGAATATTACAGATATTCGTAAACATATTTTTTTGCTGAAAACATTTTTTTTAGCATTACGGTTATTTTATTTTTGTAATTTTATTCCAAGTCTGAAGAATCGTTCCTTCAAGCTCAACTCAGTAACTTTTTGTGTTCGATATAAGTACACAATTGAATTGTATATTAATATTCAATACAAATTTACAAGAAAATATCACTGATTAATTTACAATAACTTTTCAACACAATTGTTCGTTACGTACGCTTTTTACTTCACATTTAAGCACAACTGCTTTTTACTTTACACTTTTTTTTAAACTTAGCAAAGACTTTTATGTCTAAGAAACATGCCTGTGAATAAATAAACTGTGTAATTAAATATGATAAATAAACGTTTTATTTCATTTAATAATTATTGTTTATATTTGCCAATAAAATAACTATTAATTAATTAATCATATACACAAATATCCACATTATAAAATTTTTAACAATTAGGGTGTTTTGGTGCTTTTTCTTCCCAACGGCTTTGGCAGGGAACACACACGGCACGGCTAGACGTATAGTTGTGTTTTGTGATTCTTTTCAAAAATGTCGACTTCAAGCCTTCGACCAAAATAAACTTGGTCTAAGCTTCAAGCCATATTCGACGCCGCCGCGCTCTCGCCTTCGGCTCGAGCTGCAATCATGCCTCGTGTGTAATGAAATGACTCACTTAAGGCCCTGTTATAGCAGACATTGAGCACCTCATTTTGGATCAAATAGAATTGAACTCTATGAGGTTTCATTATTGTTTAAAATAGCGCGTTTTGAGCAGTGGCGCTTTCAACATCACGCGCTCTCAAAAAACACGTTTTCAATTTTGTATTTTCGATTCAATAAAAGTTTATGTTTATGTTTATTCTTATTGCACTCACAGAAAACTTAATTCTAAATTATATAATAAAAGTTGTGTACAATGGCGTGCTTATCTCAATAATGAGATTTCTTCCAGCAAACCAAGGGTGATAAGGATATTTAAAATAAATAAGACAAACCGACAATCGACGTGGTTTAAAATTATGAATTTTATAAAATATTTTTCACGTGAATTATAATGTTCAATAAAGAGATACACTGTTTTGAATGTAAATGTTGACTAGTGTAGAGGTAAGTTTGAAAAATCTTTTAATGCATCGAAGTATGTTTAATTTTGTTTTGGGTTCCTACAGTCGCTGCATAAAGGTTTTGATAATGTCATGCTATTTTTTTTAAGCATAAATATATCACCATTTTGTAGATGTACTAGTTTTAAAAAGGCCGTTTTACCGAGATTATGAATTAACAGCGCCTTAACTCACTTATATCATAATGTAATATATGTAATATGCACACAGTCTACTCGGGATCTCGTAGGGATTTTGCTGAATTATACCACTTTGTCTTTACTTTAACTTCTTGTATTATTTCTTTTTTTATATTATCCACCCTAATTATCACGTATACATTATGGGAGGGGAGCTCTGAATCTCGTAGAGAACTCGTTTGTCGTGTTTCGTCAAAACTCTAGAAGGAATATTTATTTATGGAAAGCCACCTTCACACCGATATGACTCTCTAAGGAATCTTGCTTGTGTTTTGTCTTAAAGATCTTTTATACTGAATCTGTATTTATTTTTGGAAAACACGAAATAAATCAGTCAATGCGACGTATGTCGATGCATAAAGGTTTTCGATTGCCAACTAAACATGAACAAATAGTCCTTTAACCTACCTATAAAACCTAGCCTTACCTAAACCTAACATATTGCCTAGCTATATGTTACAGTACTATTGTGTGATATTTAGTATGAGTAAGTTTCATTCTAGTTTACTCACAGCCAGTTTATGTATTATCACGTTCAGAGATAGTGTAGACACTCTTTTGGAAATGTCGTGGATTAATTCAATACATAATGATAATAAGAAATATAAATATATATATTAATTTATATAATGTAGGATAATATATCAGATACCCATATTACAGGGCGGTTTTAAGGTAATATAATTAAATAATCTATGTCTATAGGTAACAGTTTTATATAATAAATAATAACATGGGGAAATACACAAGGAAATAAAAAAGGTTAGATTTACTTAAGTAAAAAAAAATGCACTTGAATAAAATAAAAAATATAGAAATAGTAATTTATGGTACATTTTTTTAATTTGTTTATGGAAGACTAACCCGTTAACCTGCTTCAAATCTACGTCCTGACATAACTAAAATTTAAATAATCATTTTAAATAATTAGTTAATCAACGTCATAGGGGTCTACACTATCTTTGACCGGGACTGTATAAGTAGATAAATTGAAATCCAAGAGGAGTCCGTACAAAAAACCTCGAAAAGGTAGCAATTTTTTTACTTCATCATCTCCTCCCCCCCTGATCTTCAAAATATCTTATCTTCTCTCGATGGAAAAAAATCTGAAAGTTGGTCGATTTTTCGTGATCTTTTTGTTAAACATAAAATTTACGTTACTAAATTTTATGAAAATTACAGGGTATTAAAGAAAAGTAAGTTTGAAAAGTACTTCCTCGGATACATTTTTGAAAATTTCACCACAAGCACGTTTTTTTAATAAATATTTTGTTTTTTGAGAGCGCGCGATATTTCGTTTGTCGTAACAGCCACTACGGCTCAGAGCGCGCTATTTTAAACGATAATGATAAATCATACATTTCACGACGTAAAATGATGTTCTTCTTGACGTAAAATGATGTACTCAATGTCAAAGATAAAGGGCCCTTAACCCTATACACACACTGTGTTAATTAGTCCGATAATCAATAGATAATACTTATATTTGAATCTGATACCAACAATTTGAACTAAACATTGGTAAATGAATTCATGAATTGGGGTAATTTGGTTATGTTATTATCGTCAACTTAAGCCAATTAGCTTTATAAATTAGTTTAGGCTTAATACCTTAATAATAATGTAGTACCTTAATAAACGATTTTAGTTATGACGAATTAATTTACTGGTTTGGACTATTAAATTATTTTTATTGTGTATTTGTCTAAAGGGTTAAAATGTTAGGCAAAGGGTTAAAATATAAAACTTTACGTTGTATTGTTTAATCAGTACCGGTGTCTCAGTTGGCAGGATGACAACTTCTCAAACTTAAGACCCGGATTTGAATCTTACGTCTGGATCACAAAATTTTCGGAATTTATTTGTAATTTTTGCATTATATAGGTAATTAAAGTTTTCCCAACATTGAAGGAAAACACCGTGAGGTTTTGCCCTCAAAAGTGTGTATTTGTGCCTGTAAGTATGGGGATACGGCTCGCCTTCTAAAGAAAGAAAAAAAAGCGCTTTATTTCAAACACCAAAGAAAACAAAACAAAAAAGAAAACAAATTACAAACGAAATAGCCATATTCTATCACATTAGGACGTAAATATCATCGGTAAAAGGTGTAGTCAGCGACAGACACTCTCGAAAGCACTTCTGAGACCCCCTCTAGGCTATAGGTCGTGACGATATGTGTTTTTGTATGTAAACTAACACTAAGCAATTTACCCACGCGCTACGAGCTGCCTACGACGTAGCAGCATTCGTAGCGCGTAGCAGTGGCTATGGACCGCGTAGCAGTCGCTACGGAGCGCCCTGTCTGTCTTACCTTTATTCGTGATGCATGGCACATGGAAGGTGCTCCGCATTGTGATACTGATTGCATTCTAGTAGATTTACCTACTTGAAAGAGTAGTTCCATTTTAGTTACGTTTTGTATGTTATACCCTATTAAATTCATATCAGATTTAAATAATTGTCGCTGAAAAGAGGGTGAGCAAACTGTTCTAGTGTTAAACACTCGAAAAATTTTCCGACACCCCCTAGGAGGTATTACAACAACCAAAATGATTTTGTTTTTATTTTTCGTCCGTTAAAATAAAAGTTTTGATTGACTATCAAAGGGTCGTTTTGGTTTTATCAAAAGTAACCGGTTGTTAATGAATTTCAATCAACTGATCATACTGAACAATTCATAGAGGAAAATAAATGCGGGAATGAAAAAATAAAAATACATTTTCACATTTCTTTAGTAGATAATTAAAAACCTACTGTACATTTTGTACGGGCAATCCATTTGAATTTTCATCTTCACAAATAATAAAGTATTTAAATAGTTAGGTATTTTACACATTTGCAAAATTGAAATAAATTTATGAAATGTCAAAACTAAATTTAAAAATTTTCGTCTGTTCCTTTTTCGTTTTTTTTATTACTTATCATCATAATGACCCTGGTCTACATATAGGCTACAAGGGGTAATGATAAAATAACCGCTACGCCCTAACTGTCGAAGACACTTCCAAGCGAACGAAGCCGCGCAAAAGCTAGTTTAATATAATATGTTTCTTTGGGAATGTTATTGAATTTGATCAGTACATCAGCAACTTAATATCTATATAGGATTACATTAGGAGAGAAAATACAAAGAGTAGACTTCACCGAAAATTTTCCTTATGTACTTTATTTAAGTATGAAAGTAAGAGTAAAACATATTTTTATGGTAAAAAACTCATCTTCTAGTACAGGTTGATAAAGGCAGGTGCAAATAACAATACACACCATGTTCCACTCAATCCGTGCCCCCACCGAACATTATTGAAGCAATCCTGCGTGCGGAACCTATTCGATTTAGGTTAGGCTCGAATTGACGATCAATCTGTGGTCGCCGGACACAATGCGCTCAACGCTCTCGTTCATTTCCAACTGAACCCTATTTGTGAGTATGGCGTTAAATTAAGAGCTGATTGGAACTCGGTGTGTATTGCGGCGATTTCGGATTCGACTCAATTGGAAACTATTTATTTTGTGCTCAATATTTGGGGTTGTTGCAACAAAATATCTGTTGGATTAATGACGTGCCGACTGGTAATATTCTAGTAATATAATATACTGGTAATATACTCGCATTTTGTCGTCATTCCATACACGATGAAATATAAGTGGTGCATAAATGAAAAGGTAATTACACACAGGCGCGCACAGAACTTTTTGCTGGAAAAGCAATGGGAAGTTCAAGTTTGACTATAAAAAAAGTATTTATTTATTTATTTTATTCCTAAACAAAAATCCACAGCAGGTACATTCAGATTACTTGAACATGATATCTTCTTATTCTGCCAATAACGTATTTTAGTATGCTAAACTAAGAAAGAAAGAAAGAAAATATTTATTTCAGACCGAAATCCATATCTTAGTTAGTAACACTATATGCTTAAAAACTATGTTAGTATCCTTAACTACACACAAAAATAAAAACACAGAAAGGCAGCAGAAGTCGTTGTTGCAGACATTACACAACTAAATTGAGTGATGCCTACAACAACATCCTCCTGGTGAAGCACTGTGACTCCACGTGAACCCAGTTACAGAATCCCAGAACGGGACTGTCCCAACGATCAACAATGCCCTCCAAGATGTTGTACTGAACATACTTATTATAAATTGAAACATAACAATTTTAATATGGTTAAATTACATAAATGATTCGCAAAGAAGATGAAAAAATTCAAATATTTCATTGAAAAAATTTCACCAACTCTGCAGACTCTAGATAAATAATTTTCATAGATTATGTTTCGTTTTATTTTTCTTTATTTCAAACTTGACATTATCTTTGCTTTTCTAGCAAGAAGTTCTGTGGACGCATTGTATTGTACTGTAATACTCATTCATATGGACATCATTTATTATGAAACCAACTATTAAATCGTGAAAAGAAAAGGCAACTTTTCTATAGAGAAGTTAAACTACTCGACCAAAAATGTATGAAACAGCAGTTTTTTTTTTTCAGTTTCAGTATTGGCTACACAGCAAAAGTTATTCATATGGACGGGTACTATCACCAGTTTTCGTTTCCAAACTCACTTTATGAGGGTTAAAGTATAGATTTTTGTTTTGTTTCTATGACAGTTTGTATTCATAATTTTTTTAACAAGGGATTAGCTTAAATTCAGCGTTTTCTTGAAGTCACACGCTGTGCTGTATTCCTTTTCCACCGGAAACAAAATTATGTTTATATTTTAATGTTGACTTATGACAGGATGATACCAAAAAACAAAAAAAAGTAACCACAAAACCTAATTACTTTCTTAAAATCTAAACTTTTTGTTGTTGAAGATGTGCATGTGGGTGGGATGTTAGATTATTTCTGTTGTTTTTTTTCTGTATAAATCAAGCCTTTATTTAAAATTGTAAGGACGCATTTTTTATTTTTGAAAAGTTTAATGTACTTAAAGTTTTTTCTGTGTTTTTTGGTGGAATAAATATTTTGTATTTGTATTTGTTTACATTTTATTTATTTACATTTCGTCCGAACATGCCATTTAAATAGACGAAACTAGTCAATAATTAAGTCGCTCTTTACAGTATAAATTAAGTAATTTTTAAAGTCGTAGAAAAAAGCTTGTTCAGTATGAACAATTAGTTATTTTGATCAACTACGCCTGTTTAAATTTTCTGAAGTTTGATATGTGTGGTATATATAAATATAAATATCTTGTAAAGATAGATTTTATATGCAACCCGTTTACGGCGATAGAGTCAGAATGTCGCGCTGCGGGCCTAGAAGCAAAGCCGTTCGGGGCTCACTCGTCTCGTCTTCGACAAACGACAGGAGAGTCAAACCTACGTGAGTGAGCAGGAGAAATGTTATATATCTTGCTTACTCTTATACATTTATCCTTTTCGTCGTTTGATGAAGACGAGACAAGTGATGAGAGAGATGGTGAGTGAGATGGTTGTTCTTCTAGACCCGCTGTATGGCCGCCCAGACGTCAACCTGACAACGGGCGACGACGCCCGCCTAACATGCCATCTCTTTTGCACGCACGTCAAATTTTAATCTCAAGTTGATGTTGATGAAAATCAGAATTACGCGATAGACCCACTGTTCTTATCCAGCTGTCCTGAAAGGTCTGAAATAAAATAAAAAACAATTCCACGAACTCCAAATTCGTTAAACTGCTACATTACTAAGTTTTATTGAATACGATTTCTATAGGTACGTAACACAATTCCCTGATTTAAAGCATAAACACGAGAAACAAACAAAACAAATGTTTGTGAAGTAAATTTTCCGCTCTACCTTCATCAAATATCCGTTACTAAGCAACAAAATTTTATTACGATAGACTAAGTAAGCACCCGCCTAAATTTTCTCGCAAACTGTACCTTTTCGCTGTATTATCCTATTTCTTAAGAGGCCGCTTTACGCCTGGATTTTTCTCAACATTCATACAAAAGGTAAAAACTGATTGTGAAGTCAACAGCAATTTTCTTGTTTTTTTTTTACATAAGTATTATCTAGGGATATCTAACTAGTCTCTAAAAAGCAAAATTTGATGAAACACCATCATATTAGCTGTCAAGATATGGTGAATATCGCCTCGTTTTTACGAAAAGTTTAGAAAGTTGTATCATTTTTATCTATACTGGAAATAAAAAAAGAAAGATACAACATACATCGTTCATGTAAATATGACAAAGTTTATTCACTTTTCTATAAATAAACAGATATTGGTGCCGATTCGGCTAAACACAACTTAACTAATTTGACAGAACTAACCTTATTTTAAGCGTTCTGCCTTTGTCTTTTCGATACGGAAAGAAAAAGACAGAAGGCTCAAATTAAGTTTAGTTCTGTCAAATAAGTTAAGTCATGTTGCGCCGAATCGATACAATTACCGTTTCATAGAAAACAGTTTTTACCTGAAACCATTTCAAAAATGCGGCGTAGTTTAAATATCGTACTATCTCTTGATGAGAGCTGGCTCGGAGTGCTGTGTGGTAGGAAGGAAAAATATCTTAAGATGTGTGCAAAGTTTCACTGAGATCAAAGCCATCAGAACGTCACAAACACAGCATTTATATGGCAGCTGAGCGGGAAGGGGCCACTTAACTAAACAACAACCCATAAGACGATGAAGCCATAAAATAAATGATCCAGTAAATTCTTTGTCCACATGGGCCGCAAAAAATGCAGGACAATTTCGTCGATGGGGTACTGGCAAGCGACATTGCGGTCGTATCCTTTGTGTAATGGGTTTTGGAGGTAATATTGCTGAAAAGTGTTAAAATTTGTAATAGTGCTGAGTTTCCGTCATAAACTTACTCATAACGTAAAAATAATTTTCATTCATAACTATTTTCGTATTTAATCTTTGTGGAAAAATGGAAAACATTTACCAAAAGTATTTATTTAATGCAAGTGCTCGTAAAATCTTATTTTATATAAAACAAGACTGTTCGTAAAATAAAAATTTACCGCACTCGTGTTTTATTTTTTAATTTATTTACAGGAAGTTGGCTAACCTGCAACCTTTCCTTGTGTACCATAACACATAGTATATAATATATAATATGTATATAGTATATAATACCTCTTTTTTTGAGCCCTTTTGATCCATTAATAATTTTAAGTTATGCGATAGATTTTCGCTGTAAATCATTAAATCAATTAAAAAAAAACTTTATTTCATTATGTGACTGTTTTTGTAGATTGTTTAATTACATTACAGATGTAACACTTAAAATATAATTGTATAATTAAATTAGAATAATACACTGCTATTTTTTTGCTATCCTGTATTGGAGGCTTTCAAGTTCGCTTAGTTTGGCGTCCACCGAAAAACGATTTAATCGTCTTTAACTTTTTTTTTTACTTCTTTTTATTTTAAAAGATTTTGTTACCTTGTGTTTGCCAAATGAACTTTTTTTTATCAAATGTAGTATATTAACCTGTTGAGTGGATTCGAGTCATGATCTTGACTAAAAAGAAAGAATTAATAAATACAATAATAAATACAATAAAATTTCCAGATACAAATTATGTTACATTTGTACGTCATTGGAAAGCTAGGAAAACAAAATACAATTGTTTTTGTATAATAAAAATATAAATTTAATATACAAGAAGTAAAAAAAATTAATAAAAATAGAATTCTTCTAACCAAATTTTGCCCCTACCTTCAGTAATTGTTATTGTTTTTATTATTACCATTATTATTTTTTATTAAATTTATTTATTTACACCTACTTATGTAAAGAGACTTATACATACATATATACAATATATAATATATATTGCATACATTTACAATAAAAAACCAAAAGTAGGCTTGTGCGCGATTTAGGTTTTTTTAATTTTATTTATTATTATTATTATTTGTTTTTGTTTGAAAAGACTATTCTTCAGAAATATATATATTCATTAGAATCTTACAACTATTGCCATAGATATCCTCAGGTTTCTGAACCTCGCGAAAAACATCGCAAAATATAATTATATATATATTTTGTGTGAGACATTTCTCAATATTTTTTGCTCCTATTCGATCTTGCTGATAAGAAACATAAATCTCTATGGGGTCAACCAAGGTCAAGGTATTAGAACTCCTAAATTACGCAAAATGAACTTCCCATACATTTCGTATGGAATAAACTTTGAATTGTTATTATGCAAAACGTGCCAAGTTGCGCCGCAGCCGACCAGTCGCTCTATTATGTATCTTTGGTGGCCAACTGAACTGGGGCCTATCATCGAAAAACTGAACTTTCCAAATTGCACTCAGTGGGTATTGAACTATTTAGTGGGTATTGATAATTAGAATTCGATAGTATATCTATTTTTTTATGACGACGGTCCCATACCGAGGGTCGAAATATATCGAGTAATATTGTTTTTTGTTTTAATACTAATAAATATACATAGGAAATAAATAAAATTTATAAAAGCAAAATATAACATATTTATAATTTTTTTTTTAATAGGCACCCAGTTCAGTTGGCAACTAAAGATACGTAATAGGCCCGCAGAAGTTTTGAAGGTTCTGAAGGTCGGCTGTCCCTACAAAGCGGATTGGTGCTGTTATAACGTGTGGGGAGAGGCTGCTCTTCACTGAAACAAATAACAAGAAAATGGAATAACGCTGGGAACTGCACCTTTAGTGCACAAGCTGGACTTAGTTTAACGCAGTGTCTGCCGTTTTAAATTAGTATAAGTGCTGGGTGCTCTCTCACAATTGACAAGAAAGGCTTCGCCGGTCAATCGGATTCCTTTTCCCCTGGGCTGGGGATGGAGGGCTGAGGAAAGGGGGCAGGGCAGCGGGCAGCTCACAGTGTATTTGTGCAACAATTGAACTGGAGAATTTCATTACAGCAAGAAGCGACGCCGGATGCCATATTTGCTTTTCTGGTGTGTTTTCTTTACATCTTCTTGTTTCGTACTGCTGCGCTACATACTAAATCACAAGCGTATTGAAAGGGTTTTTACAGCCGGATTGTGAAAAACCCGCCTTCGTTTTTAATTAAGAGGATGGTATACCCTAGCAACTTTTTTTATTACCCGTCCAGCACAATAAGTCTAATGGCAAAGACCTTATTTTCATTTCATAGAGGCGATTATATATTATGTTGTTGGCTCTTTTGCCCTATTGTTCTTGGACGCGTAATACTAGTGATCACGCAGCGAAACAACAAATGGGTGTGTTTTTAGCTAATACTGAAATATTTTTTAGGGAAAAAAATATTAGTGTTTGATAAAAACGCTCGTTGCTACCAGAAATTGTAGCATATAAAAAGTAGTAATACTGACTAGTGACGGGCATCGACGTCACTGGTGTGAGGATTCCATAACCACGCTCAGACACCACTAATTGTATGCTAAAGGGCGATACTTGCAGCTGGAACAGGGGCCCATAGGCTGTCCCAGATTCATAGTATACAAGTATCTTATGATCTAATATTTAATATAAAATGTCCTACCAGACAGTTGTATGATGACCTCATCAAGTAGTCCTCGCACGAAGACCCTTCGCTGCGGAGACCAAGGCGTGTCGGTGCCGTGACACGTAGATCACCTTCCACGATGAATCTAAACACAAACCTCCTACCCCAGGATGCATCCGAACCCAGAAATAGTAATTAACAAGTCCACTTGTCGCACACCGCGTGGATATAGGTTATTTCACACACACAGGAAATACACTCAAAAGTGGCCTTCACGCCAAAATATCTTCAGCCCTTGATCGAATACTGTTTCTTACGATGTCCGCACCGATTTCCCTTGGGTTAAGCCCTTAATAACACATATTAAAATCGTCCGCGATCTATACCAAGAAAATTCCACGTCCCTCGTTTTTGACAGCTCCAAGTCCATAGACAAAATATATAGACCATTGATGGATGCGTTCCGAAATATACATTTTATTCTGAACAGTCCCCCGCTCTGGGCTGAGCAATCAGGCCACTAGCTCATACAACCGGGAGACGGGAGAGAGTTGTCATGGCTCGTCACAAAATCGAACCTTCGACCAACACCTCTGCGACGCGTGGAGTTCCGTCTCCGCCAAAACAACTTTAATTTACGGCCCCGGCGCCAAACAAGGATAGCAAGTTCATATCCTTCCAAAGAATTAAATTTCCTTCCCTAGGATGCTCAGTCCTGTCTGACCACAGAGAGGACGAGAGTTGAGGACCGCTTCCACTTTACAATAAACAGTGGCAAGCTCCTCAAAAGTTAGGACAGTTTCCCCAATAACGCAGCGGAGGTGGGTCTTCGCCGACTTGACGGCAGCTTCAAAAAAATTCCCTCCCCAGTGAGGGCAATTTAGGGGACTGTACCGCCAAGTTACCCCTTTCCGGGCGAAGATTTAACTTAAACTAGCATAGTTATTTACAAAACAAAAAATTATCAATATCTTTTAGATGGTTAGCAGTACCTTTGTAGTTTGTGCCATTGTCGGAGCGAATAAGTGAAGGTAAACCCTTACGCGACACGAAACGATCCAACGCGGCGACGAAGGCCTCCGTAGTCAAAGCTGATACCACTGCCAAGTGAACGGCCTTGGTGGCCAAGCACACAAATACACAAGGTATGCTTTTACAACCCGAGCGTTGCGATTGCTGAAAACCCCCGTGCGCATTACGTATGTGTCAATCCGACACCAACAGATTTACCAAAGGTCCGTCTTGGGTAGAAGCAAAGGATGAAGACTTCCGTATGGCAGGTCAGCTCTCCAAAATCAGCCTCCAAAACGCAGAAGTCCTTCATAATCCGTGAAAGGATTCAAACGAGCAACCGCTCACTTCAGCCTGGCGTGATCCTCGCGCAGAACTCGAAGTCTAAACTTGATGAGGTCCGCCTGAAGTACACGTACCGTGTACCAATGCGCTCCAACGCTCCTCTGCACTCACGGCTGGGGACAAAATATATGAATTTCATTGACTGGTTGGTATTTCAACATAATACCACCATCATATTGGGATCCTCCAAATCTGCAAACAGTATATGTTCATTTGAAAGCCATTTCCTAAGTTCGAACATAATAATCCAAGTATCGAATCAAATATCGAATATCCAAAATTGTGGATACCTCCACCAATGAAGAAGAACCCAGAGTCTTTTAAAACCAAATAGGATCCATCCTAACAAATCTGCGCCCAGGAAAACATCGACTGGGGCCGGATGACAAAACGTGGGTCTGCCAGATGCAGACCTGACGTGCATGAGATTATGAACGGAGGAAGGTCCAAAGAAGGCTGCCAGCCGACAATATTGTCTATAACCATGGCTGCAGCCGCTGATTCAACTCCAGTCCACCAATACCTAGGAGCGGCACCGACGAAACCTCCAGGTTCAAAACCAATCGGTGTGCCACTTGACTTTCCAAGTCGAGGAGGGCCCTTACCCTAACTCAATCCCCCCTGGGGCCCTAGACGCGAGCCATCGCGGTAGGCAACAGAACCGTCCGCGGTTCCGTACTCATGGCTTGAACAAGCTAGTTACAGGCTACCCCACCTGTGGAGTGCAGGACCAGTCCACTGGCAATAATACGGCTGGTGTGTGCACATCCCCACCATGGGGGGAGCGTAGCCTCCAACTCTCCCTGAGTACGGCGGGTGGTACTCTAACCGCGGGTACTCGCGGTACGGCGGTGAGTAACCACGTGACTCCGTCTTAACACGGTGCTCTATGCCAGCTGGCACCAAAACTGGCGCGGGGAGGGGGGGCCTAGCCCTTGCCAACTCCAATTGGCCCCCGCCCGTAGGGGCCCAATTCACTACATGGCCATATGTGTGATAGCCCGTAGGCAAGCCCCCTACGGGTCCACGCGCAAATACATAACTCACCTCCCGGTGAGGGGGCGCGCCTCGCGCCGCAGTCCTCCGTTCCGACGGAGGGGAGCTCTGCCCGACAACATGCCTTCCCTGGACCGAGGGGGGGGAAGTTCTCCCTGACGCACCCCCGTTGTCCAAGGGGGGGGGAGTTCTCCCTGAAGCACCCCCGCCCGTAGGGCTCCGTCGCTGCGGGACCGGTGAAGCCGCTTCAGATCTGTTGGCACACAACAATAAATGGTGAGGCCCCTCACAAACACTGCAACGTCGTGGCTCGGGACAATTACGTTCAAAATGATTGCCCAAGCAACCGAAACACAGGCCCTTACGCTTCACTATGCGTCGCCGCTCGGTGACGTGCAGGTTTCGCCACTGCTGACATCTCAGCAGGTCATGCCCCGTATGGCCACATTGTAAACAGGTCAATGACCTCTCGATCACGGCGACCCCCGCCAAACGTGTCATATCGCGTCCCCGCGACTGCTGCGGTTGTCTGGGCTCCCCACATTCAGATGAGCCAGCAGACGAAAATGATTGCGCCCCAGATGGCGCCAAGTCCGGCTGTGATGTTTCTGCTACCCTAGCTTCATATTCAAGAAACGTTAATAAGTCCGTAAATTTTGGCACAGTGCTGCCATCTTTTCCTGCGGACACCCGCTCAAAACGTGACCTCACATCATTAGGCAACCTACCTAAAATAATGTGAACGAGTAAAAACGACCACTCGTCCACCGGTAAACCTAATGTTCTAAGGGCATTACACGCCACAGTGACCGGGGTCAGCAACTGCAACCTTAGTTGGGCCCGGTCAGTTACCCTAGGTAACGTCAACAATTGAGACGCATGCGCATCAGCCAGTAAGCGCATGTTCTGATACCTATCATTTAATAAGCCCCACGCTATATCATAATGATCATCCTCTACCCTGAGGTGCTGGATGAGCGACCTTGCTTCGCCCTCCAATGTTGACATCAAATATGCCATCTTTTGCCCCTTTGATAAATCTACCCTAGAATTTACTAATGAATTAAACATATTTTTAAAAGAAACCCATTCTTGAATTTTCCCATTAAATTTATTTAGTTCTAAACTAACCAAACTACCAGACACGCCATCTACCGGTTGAGGCGTGACAACTACAGGACCTCCTGAATTTTGCCTCTTTACATCAGCAATAATATTCGACGTTATAACCAGCGTCTTACCAGTGGCGCCATCAATTGGTCTAGGTGTGCTAACAACCGGGCTGCCCGATTGTCGCTTTTTGATCATGGAGGCCGCCTCTGTTATATCATCATAAATCCCTTTTATCTGGGCTAAATCAGTAACATACCTATCCATAGGCCCGTCACTTTCCTGCAGTGCTGCCACAGCCGCCTCTGCATCAGCCAGCCGCTGATGCATCCGCTCGGCTCTCTCCAGGATTGCATTGTCGCGATCCGAACGAGAAAGCAATCCCTGGACGGTTGTAAACCAGCGGAGCTCTTTCGCCAACGCAGCCTTGTGAGACTTGGACATCATGCCGCAATGAACCGGGAAATGTATAAATAAAAACTATTTAGCAAACACCCTGACACGGCACAAAATACAGAAGCACTGCTCAATAGGTACCCTACCTATAAATAGAATTTAATTAGCAAAATTAATTCCCAATTACCAATGTATGTACTGTCCGTCAATACTAAACAAACAAATAGGTTCCTACCTATTACAACATTACCAAATTTAAATTATATTTGGTGTATACAATACACACAAACCCGAATGCACATTCCACTATGCAACTGTATACATGCTTGTAAGTACATAAATTCAAGCCAAGATAACCGTATATTAGCTAACAAGTTGATTTCCAATCTATAATATAAACCGTTATATGATATAATGTTATTGCAATACAAGAACACTTGATATGTACTAAATTAACAATTTATACTGATATTACTGAACCACATCAGTGTGGTACCCTCCGGTAATCAATTATCTACTCAAAGCACTAAACAAATCCAATTTGTAATTGCTACATGTACATGTAAATAGCCTAGCTATGTTAACAGTTCAATGACACTGGGGCCGCCCAGTTCCGCTGTTTATATGTATATAAACCAAAGTTGGGATTAACCACGGACTGGCTACCAACACTTGTTTGATAAAAACGCTCGTTGCTACCAGAAATTGTAGCATATAAAAAGTAGTAATACTGACTAGTGACGGGCATCGACGTCACTGGTGTGAGGATTCCATAACCACGCTCAGACACCACTAATTGTATGCTAAAGGGCGATACTTGCAGCTGGAACAGGGGCCCATAGGCTGTCCCAGATTCATAGTATACAAGTATCTTATGATCTAATATTTAATATAAAATGTCCTACCAGACAGTTGTATGATGACCTCATCAAGTAGTCCTCGCACGAAGACCCTTCGCTGCGGAGACCAAGGCGTGTCGGTGCCGTGACACGTAGATCACCTTCCACGATGAATCTAAACACAAACCTCCTACCCCAGGATGCATCCGAACCCAGAAATAGTAATTAACAAGTCCACTTGTCGCACACCGCGTGGATATAGGTTATTTCACACACACAGGAAATACACTCAAAAGTGGCCTTCACGCCAAAATATCTTCAGCCCTTGATCGAATACTGTTTCTTACGATGTCCGCACCGATTTCCCTTGGGTTAAGCCCTTAATAACACATATTAAAATCGTCCGCGATCTATACCAAGAAAATTCCACGTCCCTCGTTTTTGACAGCTCCAAGTCCATAGACAAAATATATAGACCATTGATGGATGCGTTCCGAAATATACATTTTATTCTGAACAATTAGATTTAGGTAACATCCCTTCATATTTCTATTGCCTATTTTATAAAAAAAAAACAAGTTGATCTCTTAACCGCGTTTTTGAAACGAACGTTTGAAAACCAAAAAAAGAGGGTGGAAAACATTTTTTTTGACAAAAGTATAAATCTTAAAACATTGTTTATAGGTGGAATCCCTAGATAAAAGATCGATAAATCTCAAATATATTTTCTTCAATATGAGGAGAGACCTAGTTTCTTCCAATGAACCCTTGAAAACCTGGTGTTGTTAATGTTCTAGTGTCAGGTGTCCTGTTAATCGAAACAGGACACCTAAATTCAAAATTCACTCAATATTTATTCAACAAAACCTAATTATCTACGTATAGTGTATGCTGCCAGCGCAAAGTTTCCATTGGTTTCTGTAAATTAGAATTTCGAACATTTTGAATAAAAAATAAATGAAATTCTAATTTACAGGAACCAATGGAAACTTTGCTATGTTTCGATGTAAATAGTTATTTAACAAAACCTAATTACCTATGTATTGTGTATATTGCCAAAACTTTGCAATGGCAACATACACAATACATAGGTAATAAGGTTTTGTTGAATAACTATTGAGTGAATTTTGAACTTAAGTGTTCTGTTTCGATTAATAAGAAAAAGGCGGGTTTTTCACAATCTGACTGCAAAACCTCTCATTTCAAGCTTAAAAGCCGAAATCGGAGTAAGTAAATCGGAGTTAGTTCACAATGAAGCCAACCGTAAAAAGGCGAAAAAGAAATCTGTAATGAAAAATAAGTTAATGCTTTTTTCATCTAATCAATAAAAATTATGAAATGAATGACCTCGTAATGTGCTTATATAACTAACATATTATTATAATATTTATGGCCACCATTAATGCCTTACTCTGTGATTGAGTTAAGAGGCGACTTACGAAGTACAAACAAAGTAAAAACATAGAAGTATTGACTAAAAAAAAAGCAGTTAGAAAAATCTAGGAAGGCACAAATGGAACTGAGCGTTAGATGGGTATAAAGGCGTGAGTCTGTCGTTAGAAATCGTCAGAGCAAAAAGCTTTAAGGGGGAACGAGTCGTATCCTCTACGAAACGCACACCTTAAGATGGTTCTTCTTATTTTTGAATTACAGATATTAAAGAAATGTGATTTATGGCATTTCGCGAACATAATTTAGTGTCAGTTAAGCTTTTTCAGCAAAATTTTGTTATTTTATGCATTACGTTGTAAATGTATGGGCACACATACTTAAAAGCGTGTTTTAAGTTTGTATGCCCATACATTTAAAACGTTATGCATAAAATAATGACATTTTGCTGGAATAGCCTAACTGACATTAAATTATGTTCGCGAAATGCCATAAATCACATTTCTTTAATATCTGTAATTCAAAAATAAGAAGAACCATCTTAAGGTGTGCGTTTTGTAGAGGATACGACTCGTTCCCCCTTAAGCTTAATCGTATCGTTAGAGAGCTTTATTTATTATATAGGAAAGGCTTTTTTTAAATAAAATGTCTTATCGATTGGATTTTAAATTTACACGGTCCCTAATTCACTATAAACAATATTGGGAGTACGGAACTCACCGTGTTTTTGACATTTTCTTATCTGTTTTTGAGTCTTGAGGATTTATTTATCGACCTATTTTTAACCGTCTTCAAAAAGAAAAGAGGGTTCTCAATTCGACTGTATTTTTTTGGCGTTTTTACTCCATTACTCCGTCATTTCTGAACCGATTTAAATGATTATTTTTTCGTTTAGAAGAGTGTACTTCCAGGTAGGTCCCATTTTAGGTTTGGTCATGATCTGCTGAAAGTCTTCAGAGATAGGCAGTGTAACTCATCAGAAAATGACAGCATACCTCTCGGGATTGAGGTAACCACTTTGTACCGGAATGTTGATTGTAGGGTATTACTTTAAAATCGACAATCTTCCACCTGACTTTCGATCCTGGCCTTATTACCATAGAACACCTCAACGAATAAGAGCATGTAGCTCGAGATTGCGGTAATCACTGTGTTAGGGTGCTGATTGAAGGGTATTACTTGGAAATTTTTAGAATATCATAGAACTCTTCAACGGATGACAGCACATAACTTTAGATTACAGTTTGTGTTAGAGTGCTGATTGCAGGGCGTTGCTTAAATTTGATCCTGGCTTCATCATCATAGAACTCCTCAACGGATGACAGCACATAACTCGAGATTGCGGCAATCACTTTGTGTCAGGGTGCTGATAGCAGGAAGCTACTTAAACGTAGTCATTATACTCACTTGAACCTCGTTTCATATCAACAGCGCGTTTGCAAGAACTACCAATATTTCACAATTTAACCCGTCAACACTCAAAAATGTGAAATAATATAAACTTTTAACAAAAAAATTTAAAATAATTGTATAATGTAATGACCGATGGTACCAAAACAACACTTTTGCCGACTTCTTTCTTCCTGAAATATTACGTTATCTAGAAGTCAGCATTTTTCTTACGATATAGCAACATAAAAACCAATACGAGAGCGACGAATTCTAGATAACATAATATTTCAGGAACATTTGTTACATTCGAAGTCAGTTACTATTTTGTTGTTAAAAGTTTATTTTATTCTCGCAGGCGACATAAGACTAGACGTTGTTACCAAGTGTAAAAAAAAGGCTTTAAGAAAGCACAAAATTGTTCTTTCATATAATTCCGAGAATTGCTTGTTCATCCTTCAAGAGGACGCGACGAGTAATGTAAACAACTATTATAATTAAGCTTCGTTATCGCCATGGCACGAATGAGCAAGTCAACGATTATATCTAAAGCAGACATTAAGTATCTAAATACCTAAACCAGTTCCCACTCTCAGAGAATTTATGCTTGGTTTAGATTCTCTTTGCTCACATTTTTACTGACATTGGCCGGTGGCGGTTGTCAGTAATAATTTGTCAAAACTGTCCATTTATCAAAAACACTTTTTGGTAAAATAAATATCAAACGTAATTTTTTGCAACGTTATAAAAAATGAACAGGTTTCTTGAATAAGTCCATAATTCATTGAGATATCTTTATTTAAAAAATAAATGTATTTTTATAAGCTGCTTTGACATATTAAAAACAAAAACAATGTGACATTTCAATAAAAATAAAAAAAAAAGAGATTCTTATGAATAAGTTTTTATACTTACCTCTTTTGTCTTAAGTAAAACTTTTTGATCAATATATATTTGTCTCTTTTTTATGAGATTTTTAATGTAGTTTTGGTAGATTAAAAATTAATAATAAAAAGGTAAAAATAATAATTTAACTCAAGATATATTTCGGGCCCCACTGGGCCCGGCATCAGTTGAGATTCTGACAATTCTGAATTGTCAGAATCTCAACTGATGCCGGGCCCAGTGGGGCCCGAGAATTGTCAGAATCTCAACTGATGCCGGGCCCAGTGGGGCCCGAAATATATCTTGAGTTAAATTATTATTTTTACCTTTTTATTATTAATTTTTAATCTACCAAAACTACGTCTTAAGTAAAAGTGACTATAGTGAGTTATACAGATTTGTCTATTATATTTTATTACTCTAAGATACTTTCGTACCAAGGCGATAACGATGTTTAATCATAGCCTTTATCATTAAATATGTGTCTGAGTAAAAAAAATACACATAGGTTGTAAAAACAAGAAGAAGGTACAAACAAAACCCTTAAAATTCCCAATTCACATACGTATGTACAAAAGTTTTATTTGCCAATGTTATGATTACACTGAGCTCTCGAACCACTTTTGTTACGTCTTCTCACGCTTTGTCATGTTGAACAAAACGTTCGTGCGACTAAATAAACCGCGTACCTGACGACTCGTGCAGTACTTACTGAACTTTTCAGGGTTCTGCTCACATGAGACCGTGACCGTCTTCATCATCCAACCAAAAAATATATTTCGTAGGTCTTTACAGATTTACCTTTTTCTTTATAGGTATATAGTATCGAGATAAGTTATGAATATTTGACTAAAATAAAAGTACAATAACAGGACATTATAATATGAGAATAATTAATGTAAAAAAATCTAGTAACAATATTCGATATATAAATCTTTGCAAGCAGATCATAAGATAAAAAAGATGGGGTGTCAATATGATGTTGCGGAAGCTGGAAATTGGTGATAGTACTCGTCCATATGAACAGCTTTTACTATGAAACAAAACCCCAAATCACGAAAAAACTATCAGTTGTTCCACATAGCAAAGTTGCATACTTACTCGACCAAAATTTACCCACAGATTTTTTTTCACGATTTCCAAAGATTTCAAAAGTTAAGATGAGCCTTGGCACCTAAAATCTATTGCATTGTTTTTGAATGCGTGCATTAAAAGAATGCCGACGCGTGCACACTTATGAGTGTGCAATCTGTCTACCTACGGTCAGCAAACTGATCGGACTACTAAAGTTGTTAAAATGATTAACTTTAAGTGCACTTAAGGCGTCCAACTATCACAGTGTTCAGATGAGCACTGATTCCAAATGTGTGAGCGTCACCCATTTAAAGGTGGAAACGTTTTGGTGCTGTCATAGGACGGTAAGGGCTTATCTTTACTTTTGAAATCTTTGACGATTTCTAGATATTTTTTCACGAAAGGTTTTTCGTGTGGGCGAGTACTACCGCCAGTTTCTGGTTTCCGCAACATCATTTTAACAGTCTGTATAACTTTTAACTTGCGTGTGACACAGCAAAATGACAGTGGGCAAACTTGTATGGGAGTTGGTCCTAAGATTAAGATCTATGTTAAATAAAATTACATAACCTAGTTCTCAAGCAAGCAGAACCCCATCAAAATAAAAAAATAAAAATAAAATAAAATGTATTCCTGAAGATTTTTACATTAGCAAAAACTTTCATCGAGGGTGTTAATTACAATAACTGAAGTACAGGTTGAGGAGTCATATCTCAAAATTTCTCAGATAGATTTTAATGGGGTTCTGCTTGCTTGAGGACTACATTATGTCCTTTCATTTAAAAATGTCTGGATCTTGGCGGCACTTGAAACGAATTTTCCCTTTGTCATTTTGTTGTTCAAGTAGGGAGATAATAACGTTTACAAATGAAGTAATTGACAAATGGTTGTAGTAAGACCGTTAGATGACCTTCAACCTGAAAAACCCGATGATCTGAAAAGGGTCGCTGTAGGCCTAACATGAGCTTGGGTCTCGAATAGTCTCGATACTAGAGAGCGGCTGCGTAAAACGTTGTGTATTACCCTACCGCCAGACTACCAGACGATTATTCTCTTGAAATCATAAAGAGGACCAAGCTATATGAGTAAAAAAGATAATAAAAACATTAATTTGTCCGTAGTTGTGAATTTATCTGGCAATTCCAAAAAGTGCTACTAATATTTTGTGCAAACCCATGAAGTTGCCGAAATTTTCTTACAGATTGATGAGTTCATAATTCCTGTAATTCAATAGCTATTTCCATTATTGATTTCAAGGTTTTACATCAACGTATTAAATTTTGTTTTTATTGTCAGTTTGATAACTATAATTAAATTAAATAAATTAATTTGTTTCTGATTGATATTTTCTAGTTTGAAATGCACTCTAATAATATTTATAATTAAATCTTCAGAAGCAGTTCATCCTAAATGCCATCCGTTTCTATGATAAGATTTTTCACATTTTTTAACAACTGACACTTTTAAAAAATTTAATTCTTGTTACTGTTAGCCTAATGTTGTCAAATTAAAAAATATAAATAATTTTGGTTTTGTCATTCCTATAAAAAATACAAAAATATTAGTACTGAAAATTTCGTTTTCTTAAAAATTTTATATCATTAAACTTATTGCATTTTGTACATGTTTTCATTACAAAACAGAAAAATCGACTAATAATAAAAAAGTATTTTTCGGTAAAATAAGTCGATTATTACGTATTAGTTTATTCATTAACAATTTAATTAATTGCTAGCTAAAAACTTGCACAAAATAATTCTCGTAATGTAACGGCAACTTTTTGAAGAATTGAAATTTTTAAAATCACGGATAGGCCGAAGCACTAAACTAACGAGCACCTATTCCGAATTTTGTATTATTTATTTTTATTTCGTGTGTGTACAATAAAGTGTCTACTCATCCATACTGTAAAGAACCCACAAACATTCGCACGAAGTACGCTTACACAACCTTTTTATCCCACAGCCATCGATCTACGACCAAGTTTTCGTACGAAGTTTCCTGAAACAAATGCGAAGGAATTTAACAAGAGGCCCGAGCTCAGTACATTGTCGTCTGAGACGAGCTGTAATTACGTTGACAAATGCTTAAGAAGGGAGGCAACTTGCTGTTCTACAAGGTGTCTTGATTCTTCCAACAAAAAATTGAGAGATTTCTTGTGCAACGAGTTCAATAGTGATATTTCTAGACAGTGATCTTTATAATTTAAGTTATACGTATATAATGCTAAATTATTATTACATATAGCTTGAACACTCACGTGTGATTGTTGTTGACTATATGTCAACCGTTTACTGATACAATTTCGGCATTATCAAGGCGAGTGCCGTTCTTAGCTGTTTATAATGCCAAAATTGTATTGTTGAAACGGTAGGCATCATAAATAGTCAACAACAATCACACCTGAGTGTTAAAGCCGTGTGTAAAAATAATTTAGAATGTCAGCTCACGCGAGTTTTAATAATATTTTATAGTGTCGTGGCCATATCTTAGATTTGACCATTTCATGATCTGATTAGGCAGATCGTAAAGTATGAAATCAAAAATCTTTCACCAAAAGTAAAAAATAGGTGCGACGACGAGCAAAGCGAAGCGGAACGGAGCGAGGCGACCCTCCCAATTTTAACAGAAATACGATATGGCCAACCAGATCATGAAATGGTCAATTCTACGATATGGCCACGATATATATAAATGCTGTCACAATTTTACCAGTCCAGTTTTTCACTAACTGTTATACGGCTTCAAACATGAACTTTCTTTACAAACATTGCTGTCATGGAAAAAAGAAACAATAAACGTAGTCTGAAACTCAAATTAAGGCCGCGCATACCTTAAGAGCACCGTATTCTCTGGAAGTCCCATACTGGCGCAGTTCGCTGATAATAACTTATTGGTATTTGCCTAAATTTTAAATTTGTGTATCACATTCGTACAATATCCGTGATTTGAACCTAAAACAAATTAAAAAAGCCTGGATTATACACCTACTTTAATGAATCTATGTGTACCGAAGTGACGTAACAATACAACAAATAACATAATTTAAGGTACAGAGCTTAGTATATTTTACGCCAATCTTTTTAATCAATAAAGCCGGTCTCGAGTTTTTTTAAGAATTGAATCTTGTAACGCATTATTGTGCCGCATTCTTGTTCGCTCTTTACAAATATAAATTTAAATTATGATGAAATAGCAAGCATAGCGACCACGTGCGCGACTGTCTTCAAGGTACTTCAATTTATTATGATGGGATTTGGTCGGCCGCCTGGATTCGTGCTGGGGGCTCGGTTGGTGATCATTGAACCTTGTTCCTGGTCCCTGGCCGGGTCTTCGGTATGGGTTCGGGTGGTTGATTGGATTTCACCTTGTATAATTATATATTTTACCTATCATTTTAAACGTATACATATTGCTACATAACATTTAATTTAGTTCATGTACATTTATTATTTTTCAATGCATGTGCTCGTAAAGGCCCACTTTTTATGCATCAAAACCGAACAGAAAGTCGATTATTTTGCCCTAGGGCTTTATTATTATTATTTTTTTAAATTTATTTACAATGGTTGGCTAACCTGCAGCCTTTCGTGTATACCATAAATGTCATACCTTTTTTTCCACTGTTTAACGGCTCTGGATACAGTCCTTTTGAGCCAATTACAATTTAAAGTTCACACAATTATATTTGTTTTATTTCCTCACACTATGCATTGAAAAACGTAGTATGATACACGGGCGTAAGAGCAATAAAGTACTCGGTTACGTTTAAAACACTCGCTACGCTCGTGTTTTAAATCGTCCTCGTAATTTATTCCTTTGCGCCCTTGTAGCATAAACTACTATTATTACAAACATTTTTATAAGATTAAATTTGACCTGTAAAAAGTGTATTATATATACCTACTTTACAAAAAATAAACTATTTGAATTTGAATTTGTACCGAGGACAGAGCTCTTAAAGTCCTATCTTTTCCCTACATGTTTGTTAACTAAAAGCATGGCGACAGTTTCCCACGGCCTAAATGCAGTGTTTACGTTAGAATAGGTTTCCTGAAATGAAGAGAAAAAATACTGAGAGTTTTCTTCGAAAAACGTGCTAATGCGTTGTAGTTTTAGGTTAACAGCCCAGATTTGTATTGGAATACAAACGATAATGTCTTCCTAAGGAGCTCGTCGAAATCGACGAATTGATTGTGTTAATGGGACGGCTATTTTTCTTGTTTCTTCCGATCTAGAGATATATACAAATACAGATTTTTATAAACAACGATCAGACCCAAGTCTGTTATTGTAGTATATTTTGATCCATCCATCAGCCTAGTTCGTCCACTGCTGGACATAATAAGCCTTTCCAGGACTTTGCCACAACCGGCGGTCATCCTGGAAGAATTGCCCATACTCACACACGCTGGGCAGGCGGGTTGGGGAGCGCGGTGCCGGGACCCTCGCACCAGTGACGCCGCTGCCCGTCACCAGTCTGTTCCATTTAAGGCCCGGCTATTAGGGATGGATATACCGCCATCGATTCCAGGCATGGTGGACCTCCTGGTTTTTTGCTTGTGAGCTGTCTTCTTACTCTCCCCCGAATCACTTCGAGGGGGTCCCCAAGTATGATGGTGGTACCTCCACAGTCGAGCCCGGCATCAGCTCTACCACCTGTTTATATTTTGATGCTAGTGCGAAAATAGTTCGATATTTCAAGTCACAAAAAACAGTCGTAACGAGAAAGATCGACATTTATGCACGAGTATCTTAAGATGTTTTTAATACATTTGCGAAAAATTACATGAAACAATAAAACAAAATTACTAGTGACAGAAAACACACGATAGTATTTTGTGCAACTGGGACATAATTTGAGACATTGGGACACGAGTGTTTGTTTACGAAACGAACGAAGTGAATTTACTTTTCTACTGTTAGAAGTTACGTAGTAAATAATAATTTCTGGCGATGAGGGCATATAGACGTATATAAAAGAAAAGAGCTATCTATGTTTTTGTACATTGCTGATATTCCAAAAAATAGCGGTGTAGAATACTGATACAAAAAAGAAAATTCAGATTTTTTATCGGCATCTCATGCATCACGCAAAAACCACTGAACGGGTTTTGATACGGTTAGCACTGTACTGATCCTCAGTAGTGAGATATGTATTCCAAGGAAAGAAGGAAGGGAGATCACTATTTGATAACTTATTATCCAACTTAAACACTTCGATACTTTTTATTGCGGATTCGCTAAAGGATTACAATGTGGCTGCATTACCTTCTTCCACGCGGATGAAGTCGCTCGTAACAGCTAGTAATTTATACTTGCGATTGGTGGGACTTGATGAAATGTAGAAAGCATGTTGATTTTGTTATTAGTACTTTACGTGTATCTTAGATTTTAAGCTTAAATTCTTGTAACTTGTACTGTACTCCCTTCTTGCGAAATAAATTATATTCTATTCTATTCTATTTTTAACACAAAACTTGTAAGAGTTGTTTCGAGTCACTAGTCTAGGAAAATCGGTTTATATTTCTGAAAACAATACTTGCAATACCAAAACCTTTGCCTTTTCACATTGTCTTTTCATTTCCATCTATCTAAATAAAACAACGTAATGGAAACATAAATTTTCAACAATAATACAGCCCCTCTCTGTAAACAAAGTTGCTATCTAGCAGAATAATTTGATTTGATTAACTTACGTGTGTGTTTAGCTAAGTTGTGGACGGGTAGGTGAACTTTCTAAGTAAACCAACTTTGAACCTAGCTTCATAATCATCATAATTTTGTTTGAGTAGGTTGCGTGCCGTATCCTTAGGCTTTTGGATCAGCCCTCTTTGAGTTACGTCAATCAAACTTTTAAATTTGTGGATATATTAATAATTTGTAATATTCCGCTAAACACTCTTACCATGCTATTCAAAATGCAGACTGATGCACCGCCCGCCCTCCCGCATAAAACATACACAAGCAAAGCAAGCAGTACGAGCACAAAATAAAGCAATGTTAAATAAAAAGCAAGAAAACTTATCGACATGTGTTTCGCCTCTAGACGAGGCATCCTCGGGATGTGTAGTCCACCCGACCGCTCGACAGCAAATGAAAATTGTTTTTCTGTATCCACAAATTTATGATGGACTTCCGCAAAGTAACGCCCTTTTCAATAAATTTTAATCAAACTTTTCCTTAATTTTGAAGCTATCGTCATGGCGTGAAGGAAGCACCTTGATTAAGGCGATATGTAAAAGTTTTAGCGTCCCTGTTACTGCATATGCGAAAAAACCCTCAGTGCGAGAGGGACGGATTCGAGAAAAAGTAGCAAAAAGTCGGTTTTTTATTAATATAAAATGTACTTAAGTTGCTATCAAAATTTCGTTTAACCACGTCCTAGATACTGTTAAAACACATCCAATAAAATATAATTGCGGTCCATATGTCATTCCAAATTGTCAAACCAGGAAAATTGGTGTCAAAAAAGATCTCATTTCAATAAATATTTGTATCGAGCCGAATTGCTCCAATCGCGTTTCTGTTTTAACAGGTCCCTAGAAAAAGATCCCAAAAATAATATACTATTTTATCAAAATAATACATTATTTACTGCAGTAGATATGCAAGTTCTAAATGTGTCGAATTTTTTTCCGTAGCGCCTTAATTACTGTGAGAATTGTATTTTCCTGTCAAACTGCAGGTCGATTAAGGGTCGGTATAATGTCAGATGCACAATTTCAAATGAGCATAAAACATTGTGTAACTTGGTCAATCGGTTTAATAAAAATAATATAGATAATAGACTATAGGGCTGATATTCGTGCAGAAGCAAAAACGCAAAAGCTTTAAGTTCGCTCGATAGAAAAAAATTACGAAGTTATCTCTATATTTCATGTTTTTCGAGTGTTAAAGGACCTTTCCTAAAACAGTTTGCCTTGAAATTTGTATTAAAAATAAGAAAACAAATGACCCCGTATAATTGCACGGGGATTTTGAATAATTCTGTTTCGTTTTCATTTAATTTAACATCTAAGAATTGGCGCTCACGTCGATTTATTCTGAGACAAGGCGGCGACAAGATATCTCGGTCGCACGCGCTTTTTGTTCCATGCTTTGTTTCGTCACTCACCCGTCGCGTCGGTCAGTCGTGATCGCTCCGTTGAGACGGGAGGGCTACGTTTTTGCGCTCTCGACGTCCCGGTTTAGTAATTTAAATAAATCTCATAATTTGAAACATGGGAAATAAATGCAACCAATGTAAAAAATGGAATAAAAATGTTTTACGAGTGAAAATAAAGCAGTGGATGAAAGTAATGCAAAGGTACGCCATTACTTAACAAAATAAGTAGATAGGTCATGTTTTATTAAAGATGTTGAACTAAAGGTTGTCTCAATGGACTAATGAATATCGCTATGTTTTTCGTCTGAGGTATTTTTTTTAGCTTACAATTTAATATCACAATAAATATGGTTGATGGATGTGGAAGAGGCGAAAGAGTTGTGTCTGGATCGTAGCAGATCGAAATCTGTAGTCTCTGCCTACCCCTCTGGGAGACTAACAAAACCTTATCTCACCATCACCATCGCCATCGCCATCGCGATCACGATCGTGATCGTGGTCGTGATCGTGATCGTGATCGTGGTCGTATCGTCGTATCGACGTATCGTCGTATCAACGTATCGACGTATCGGCGTATCGACGTATCGTCGTATGGACATATCGACGTATCAACGTATCGACGTATCGTCGTATCGTCGTTTCCTTGTATCGACGTATCGTCGTATCGACGTATCGGCGTATTGAGGTATCCTCGTATCGACGTATCGTCGTATCGACGTGTTGCCGTATCCTCGTATCGTCGTATCCTCGTATCAACGTATCGTCGTATCGACGTATCATCGTTTCCTCGTATCGACGTATCGACGTATCGTCGTATCGTCGTATCGACGTATCGGCGTATCGACGTATCCTCGTATCGACGTATCGTCGTATCGACGTATTGCCGTATCGTCGTATCGTCGTATCCCCGTATCCCCGTATCGACGTATCGACGTATCGACGTATCGACGTATCGGCGTATCGACGTATCGTTGTATCGACGTATCGACGTTTCGACGTATCGTTGTATCATCATCGTCATCATTATCTTTGCAAGTATGACTTTCGAAAAATAAAATTTTGAAATATAAAAATTAGATGCAAACACAATTACGCAAAAAAATGACATTGCGAACAAACCGTTTTGTCAACTGGGTTGAATTTTATACATCGTAGATGCATTATACTTATTATTGAAAACTAGCTAGTGCACGGGTTAATGACCGCGGATCCACACCGCTCGTGGGAGCTAAGAAATAGCGCTCGCGGCCGGTGACGGCCGGTCGCGCAAACAGTTGAGGTGCGGGGAGGCGGGGGCAAAATCACTAATTTGTCCAGGTTTATACGCAGCCTTAAGGATAGAGAATTCGGTAAACTGCTGGCGGTATTAAAAAACCAGGCAAGTGCGAGTCAGACTCGCGAACAGAGGGATCCGTACCTCCACAAAATACGGCTAAACCCTAAAAAAAGTATGGTACATAACAACAGTAGAGCTGCTAAAGCAACATCAAAGCGACAAAAATAAGCCGCTAAAATGGTAGCGCCTGACAATTATTTCGGCACTCCCTGAGTACGGAACCATAGTTTTTATTATTTGTTGTTTGACTTTCAAGTATGATGTACAACAATCTGAACTCCAGTGACAGACGAACAGACGGACAGACAGACAGACGGAAACCGGAGACTTAGTAATAGGGTCCCGTATGGCACCTTTTGGGTACGAAACCCTAAAAAACACACTCTCATAAAAATTCTACTATATGGTAAGAAAATTAGTCTCTTGGGACTAAAAGATTCTGTCATCCATTCCAGTCTTATTAGAAAAACGGTCATAACTCGATTGGTCGGTTTAGCACTTTAGCGGCCAAACAAGTAACTTTAATAACAAACGAAAATTAAACACTATACTTAAAATATAGACTAACTAAAAGGAAAATAAAAAAACACCGCCTTATCTAGGTCGGTGCCATATGGTGGCGTTATTGCGTTGCATTGCGGGGCTAATCCGCTATCTTAGAGGCTCTAGCCCGGCGATCACCACAAGTGTCGACCAGGCGTGAGGCTATTTCTTTGAATAGTCGTTGCTCATCTGCTGATCACTACTTTAGCTACAAAACAAGCTATTCTGTTCAACCAACCTCTGCGCGATCACCAGATATATCGCATGCATCTCTCTAACAAGGACCTTGCACGAGTCTCTTTGTGATTGATTACAGCTCACACACTCGAGACAGATGCGAATTAGATCCTTTATCTAGTTACATACGCGAATGGCTGTTTCGAATGTTCGAGACAGCGCCGGAATCGAAATATTATCAAAATGTACGAGTACTATAACTTCTCGACGAGGACGACAGTATTTCATGAAACTTACATTTCTGTATGAATATACATAAAATGTTATAGATTTCATATACGTGAAAAAGGATTTTTCCAAGAAATATATTCAGTTGATCTTGGTAACAGTAAATAACAGAGAAGAGATTAAGGCGAACTCTCTCTTTACATATACGAAGTAGCAATCTTTGTAAAGACAAATTCATACTTATTCGTAAAGGCGTCCGAAACGCATCATGCCAGCTCAATTAGAAGTCAACATAGACATAAATTAAATTCGCAAAAAACGAAAACGGCATTGATGCATAAACGTATTTTTTGTATGGCACCGAAGATTTTTAATAAAATTCCAAATTGCGTTAAAGACCTAAATATAGTATTATTTAAAAAGAAACTTTTTGTACTATTGATTGAAAAGTCTTACTATTCTGTAAATGAATTTTTAAATGATAAATTTATATAGGTAGATAACATCAATAATTACTTTTTGATCTTGATTTTTATAATATTCTTTGACATGCATTTTATTACTATTATTCATTGTGATTATCACTTTAATTTTAATGCTTTTCAATTATTTGTAATGATTAATATTTATGTTTTTTTTTTTTACAAGATCCTATGTGACATTTATTTTTAATACGCATGTTAGTAAATAAGTGAAAAATTTGTATGCCTATCCACAGGCAAAACATAGTGCACTTACTTTAAACAATCACCAACTTGTATGTTACAATCACCTATGTTAACAAATAAAGAATGATTTGATTTGATTTGATTTGATTCGAAGTGGACGTTGAGAAATCCGATTTTATACACGTTTTCCAGAAAACCAAATGTGAAATCTCGAACTAAAAAGGAATTTTTTGTTTTCAATGATATGAGACATCTTGTGATTATCCTACGAACATTAATTAACATTATATCATTGCAGTATAGGAACGCAGAAAGAAAAATAAATCTCGATGTGAGGAGCTCTGAATCCCGGTTCAGAGCTCCTCACATCCAGATTTACTTTTCTTTGTGCGTTTCTATACTGCAATGATATAATGTTAATTTATATCTCCTTGCGATGGATAAATCGCCAAGTGTTCAAAGTTTGATTAAAATTTATTTTTGTCATAGTTAAGAACATAATTTTTGAAACTTTCACATATTGTCTAAAAAAAAATTAAAGAGAAATCTGAAAATTTTATGTATCACGTTTTATGTGGATCGTGTCATTACAAATCTTGATACGAATATTTTTTGGATAATTGTTTGGATAATTTTAATTAATGATTTGGATAAATTTTCAATATAAGTAGTGTAACTTTTTTACTATATTTAGTTTCAGTCAGATTGTTGTAAACGTTGAATTTGATTAGTTATATATATATCTTGAGTAAAATTCTCATTTTTACCTTTTTATTATTAACTTTTAATAAACTAAAACTACATTAAAAATCTTATATATATTTGATTAGGCTCTTGTTCAATCGCGCTCGGCTCTATACAAGTTCGTCATGTACCCTCAAAGCCTGTTTTCTCAATACCCACTTCACCTTAACAATAATCTATTGTGGAATTTCATGGTTCTATAACTTCAGACTACTTGAATAAGGAAAAATAAATAATAAGCTACGTACATTCTTGGCGGAACTTATTAACTCAAATTACTAAAAGAGTACGCAAAACTTATATGGTATTTCAAATCATTCCCCTTTCTTATAAGTGCGAACAAGTAATCCATCCATCCATCAGCCTGTGTTCGTCCACTGCTGGACATATGCTTTTCCAAGGTTTCACTATTCTTAGCTGTCCTCCGTTCTCCTCATCCAGCCGCCACAAGCAACGCCCAACAGGTCATCAGCCCAGCGGGCACTAGGTCGACCTTCGCTACGCTATGCTGTACGTGGTCTCCATTCTAACGGTTCTCGGCTCCAACGGCCATTATTTCGGTGACAGATATAGCCCACTCAGTGGCGTGCACAGGACTTTTTTCCGGAAAAGCAATCAGAAGGTCAAGTACGACAATAAAAAAATATGAAAAAATTTAAATAACACTTTGAAAAAAAAAAGTTTGTATGAAAATTTTCACTCTAGGGTAGGCAGTGCCTACCCTGGCGTCATACAAACTTTCTTTTTTCAAAGTGTTATTTAAATTTTTTCATATTTTTTTTATTGTCGTACTTGACCTTCTGATTGCTTTTCCGGAAAAAAGTTCTGTGCACGCCACTGACCACTGCCTCTTAAGGCGCTACGAAAAAAAAATCGACACTTTAAGAACGTGCATATCTACTTCAGTAAATACTGTATTATTTTGAAAAAAAATATATATTATTTTTGGATTCTTTTTCTAGGGATTTGTTAAAACAGAAACGCGATTGGAGAAATTCGGTTCGATAGAAATATTTATTGAAGTGAGGTCTTTTTCGGCACCAATTCTCCTGGTTTGACAATTTAGAATGACATATGGACTGCAATTATATTTTATTAGATGGGTTTTAACGATATCTAGGATCTGGTTAAACGAAGTTTTGATAGCAACTTTAGTACATTTTATATCAACAAAAAACCGACTTTTTGCTACTTTTCCACGAATCCGTCCCTCTCGCACTGAGGGTTTTTTCGCATATGGAGTAACAGGGACGCTAAAACTTTTACATATCGCCTTAAACTAAGTAATTCTGCATAATTTTGGACAAGTAAGCTGTTGCTGGAAATAAATTTCAAATTTCAAGTTGATAGTTTTTTTCGCTTTGAAGGTAAGTAGCTGTGCTCATGGGTAATTTTCCAAATTTAATCAAATCATGGAATTTTTAAATGTATTTGTCGGAGAAATAAATAATTGGAAAAATATTGTGTACAGTAAAATCTAGACAATTATCATTTTTACTGTTTAATTACGGAGTATTTGCAATATGTACCAACCACCGTGCATGAGAAACAATCTTTATCGTAATATTTCAAAACTTTAAATTTTAGGAAATTTTTGTAAGAAACTTGTTCAAACGGAAATATGTTATGAGGACAAAGTAGCAGGCCAGGGGATCTAAAAAGGCCGACTTGGGTGAATCATAAAATGATTTAAAAGTGGAGTGAGTTTTTTCACGCGTGCAAAAGAGACGGCACTAGAACAGAATCATAATGTGACTCATGCAAAATGGCCTTTTTAGAGGACCTGTATCATCACCTCCACCTAAGCAAAATTAAATACTTACTATGGCATATGTATTTTATTCCGATTTCATAACTTCCGAATGGAACAGCATTTTTAATCATTAATTTATAAATTTTGATTATATTTTAGTGATAATTGTGTCGATTCGGCTAACTTATTTGACAGAACTAAACTTAATTTGAGCCTTCTGTCTTGTTCTTTCCGTATCGAAAAGACAAAGACAGAACGCTTAAAATAAGGTTAGTCCTGTCAAATTAGTTAAATTGTGTTTAGCCGAATCAACACCATTATCTTATTTTTCTAAGCATAGTGAACTTTTAGATCCAAAATGTTGGAAAAATTTGAAAACTACCGGAACTGTTTTCTTTTTCTTTTTTTTTCGATCGAAATTTGACAGAAAGACAGAAGGATACAGAGTTTTTTTCAATTGTTTTAATATGGATCTCTAAACAACTATAGCCATCAAATATACCTAGTGACTCACTGCTGACAAATTTATTGCTGCTTTTTTATTAAGGGGGTCCTTAAAAATTATGCTTGATTTCCTAAGGGTTCCGTGCACAAAAAAGGTTAAGAAACGCTAGGTCCTCGTGCAAACAAAAAGCATTGCAAATATACCGAACAACTGAACTATTTATAGTATCATTCATTTGACAACTAGTAGAGCAGCTGCAACGAATGAATCACAATGCCTTTTGCCTAAAAACTCGATTAAGAGTGGTTTCGCAGCTGGATTGTGAAAAACCCGTCTTTTTCTAATTAATCGAAACAGAACAATTATATTCAAAATTCATTCAATAGTTATTCGATTTTTGAAATTCTAGTTTACAGAAACCAATCAAAACTTTGCGATGGCAATATACACGTAGTAAGAATACTTAAATTCAAAATTCACTCAATAGTTAATCAACAAAACCTTATACTTAAAACCCAATTTCCATTGGTTTCTGTAAATTAGAATTTCAAAATATTAAGATTATTTTTTTTTCCTTTAATTCGAAATAACTCATATATACCGGGTGTATAAAGACTGGTATCTTTAAATAAAAGCACATAATCTACTGATGCTCCTAAACAACTGCTCTTATCAAACAACAGCAAGCAAATAAAAAAAAATGGAACCTGTCCATACAAAATTCACAATAGGTTTTCAAAATTAAAAAGGAGACATAAAAAATATCATATCATAAGCCCACAATCATAATAAAGTAAGCCCACAAGCAGCAAAATGTGTCGGAGATACAACCGTATATTATATTTCAATGCAAGTGCTCGTAAAGGCCCACTTTTTATGCATCAAAACCGAACAGAAAGTCTATTATTTTGCCCTAGGGCTTTATTATTATTTTTTAAATTTATTTACGAGAAGTTGGCTAACCTGCAACCTTTCCTGTGTACCATAAATGTTATACTTTTTTTCCACTGTTTAACGGCTCTGGATACAGTCCTTTTGAGCCAATTATAATTTAAAGTTCACAAGATTATATTTGTTTTATTTCCTCGCACTATGCATTGAAAAACGTAGTGTGATACAAGGGCGTGAGAGCAATAAATTACTCGGTTACGTTTAAAACACTCACTACGCTCGTCCTCGTAATTTATTCCTTTTCGCCCTTGTAGCATAAACTACTATAAGTAAATACTTTTTTGCCATGAGGTACCTTTTGCCATCAGCAGCTTTTGGAAAGCATTGTTGTTTTCTTGATATTTACTGTTTTGGACCAGCAACTTTTGCAAAAAAAAAATATTATTTCTGTCAAGTTCCGTTGGACCAATACGATGATACAATACACTTTCTCATTTCACTATTATAGGGATCTTATTTGCTTGGAACAATATTAAGTGTACTTCGACATTAAATCATCCATCCATCCATCAGCTTAGTTCGTCCACTGCTGGACATAAGCCTTTCCAGGACTTTGCCACTCCCGGCGGTCATCCTGGAAGAATTGCCCATACTCACACACGCTGGGCAGGCGGGTTGGTGAGCGTGGTGCCGGAACCGGAACAGTCTGTTCCATATAAAGCCCGGCTATTAGATATGGATAAATTACTTCGAGGGGGTCTCCAAGTAATATGGTGGTACCTCCACAGTCGAGCCCAGCATCAGCTTTATCACCTGTTAAAATATTAAATTATACGATATTAAATGTACTTTTATTAATTCGACACTGCATGTTTTTGCATGAAAAAATTCCCTGGGCCAGGATTCGAACCATCGCTATGAAGAGTATTCATAGCGATGGATTTCGGAAAATAAACAATCTTAATTTTTTTATTGTTTTATTTTTAACTTTTTTGATGTTAGTGGCATGTATTATATTGCAATTACCTTATAATACAGCACATTATACAAGCAAATCTTTGAAACAATTAAAACTCCATAATTACTCAAATTCATAAGATTTTCTTGAAGTTATTCCTATCTCGATAAATCAACCACTTACCTTTTTAACATTGGTATTTAAAGCATCATTTCGTTAGTTTATTGTGATTAATCCGTGAGTTAGTTAAATTTAAAATTATGTTACGAGGAGAATAATTCACCTGAGACCCCCTTAAGTGTACCTCGCTCCTTGTACCTTTTAAACGCAACAGCTAATAAAAGCTACCCCTAATCTAAGTCCAAATAGATCAGTATAAAAAGTTTGTGTACAATACGTTTTTGAACTATGCCGGACATAAAACAACATCTGGCCGGCATATTTCATTTTACTCTGATATATTGACTAGACATCACTCCAAGTTATTTAGTCCACGTCCTAGGGAAAATTCGTGCTTATGGTAAAGAGATAAGAACTTTGTCAGGGCACAGCTTCGATATGAGGCAATTTGTCTCAGGACCCAGGCTAATGGCTGGCTAGTGAGGGGACAGCCTTAACTGAATTTGATGGATTGAAGTGAATAGACAAATGTGTGGGCTTAGTTCACCTATCAAGACGAATTGATTAGGAGGTTCTTGAGTAATCTTTGTTGAGATTAGTAAGCGGACTACTCGTATTACATCATAATATAAATGTTTAATTTTTACCCAAGTTACAAACAACACTTTTATGCATAAACCAACCAACACTGCATTATCGTCATCGTCTACTGCTGAGAATTTATGTTCGTAGAGGGTCTTAACAGCAACGCCATCGGGGATTGGAAGATTGTTTGTTGTATTAAAAATATGTTGGTCGCAATAAGGAACCAATTTTACAGGTGGTAGAGCTGATGCCGGGCTCGACTGTGGAGGTACCACCATCTTACTTGGAGATCCCCTCGGAGTAATTCGGGGGAGAGTAAGAGGACAGCTCACAGGCAAAAAACCAGGAGGCCCACCATGCCTGGGACCGATGGATGGCGGTATATCCATCCCTAATAGCCGGGCCTTATATGGAACAGACTGGTGACGGGCAGCGGCGTTCTGGTGCGAGGGTTCCGGCACCGCGCTCACCAACCCGCCTGCCCAGCGTGTGTGAGTATGGGCAATTCTTCCAGGATGACCGCCGGGAGTGGCAAAGTCCTGGAAAGGCTTATGTCCAGCAGTGGACGAACTAGGCTGATGGATGGATGGAAGGAACCAATTTTGTTTGTTATTTCATTGACAAATTTAAAAAAGTAGGTAACACAAACTGTGTCATACCATTTCCATGGTCTATTTCTTGAAGAATAAATTGTGTCCAACTGAACATAATTAGACATTGGGACACTCATGCAGTCTATTACGAAACTCACTTTGTCGTTTCGTAAACAAGAACTCGTGTTCCAACGTCTCACATTCTGATTTATGATTTAAACACATTGAAAATTTGTGACATAATCACATTATGTCATAGCTGCACAAAATACCGCTTAATTTTTAGCATTTTTTGGCTTTAAATTGTATGTCTATATTTTTATATTATGAAGAAACTGACAAAAGCAATTCGATTTATTTCAACTCCTTCAATCTACTACATGCCTTCAATGGAGACGTAATCAGTAGAATAATTATATTGATATCTGTTGTTTTTAATGCTTATTAACCCGTAAGCTCATAACTGTGCCGATCGGCACAGGTCAGTCAAGGTCATGGCAAACGTTCAGTATGAGCAGTATTTACATTATATCATATACAATTTGGGTTTCATTGGAAAGCTAGAAAGACAAATAATAATAAAATAATTATAAAAAAACTACAATAATAAAAAATAAATTGTAAATAATAAATAAATACATTTTTGACCTTAATTTTACGCCCCATTTCTTTTTTTTTAATTTATGGTTATAGTTGTATATTTTAAACATTTTTCTTTATATTTTTATAATATTTCGATAGACATATATATAAAACTTTCTTTCTATATACTTTCTCCCGTTCAAAAAAATATCTCTTTTTTTTAACCTATAAAGAATTTAATCTAGTTAAAAAAAAACACGCATTAGATTCTGACAACTACTTTAGGAGATATAGACAAAAACAAAACCGGCGGGAGAAATTCGCAGGAAAAAAAAATCGTCCATAGCTTACGGGTTAAGCATTTTCTTATCTGTTTACTAGATAGCGATGGGTCCTTTGTTTTCCAAATACTTTGTAACTAACGAGCAGTTGAGCGAATAGTATTTGATTTATTTGGAATATTTTCCTACGATAAAATACGTAGGAGAAATAAAATAGTGAAAGTACATGTGTGGGTATAAGTTTGTTATCTATCCAATTTCAACACTGTCGCAACAGGACATCTTCCATGAATTTCTATATTTGCTTGAAATACTGAGACAATGCGAGTAAATACGCGTATGTCCATGACAGATAAATAAGGTCCCTATACATACATTTGTCGGCAAATGTTATCTTTATTTTATACATATATATATATATATATATATATATATATATATATATATATATATATCGTCACGATATGAATCCCCGAGGAAGTGTCACAGGTGTTCTAATTATGAACTGTGAAATGCAATTCATATTCCACACTCGGTGCACCCGCGTTTCACCGACGATTATTTCTTCCAAACGTGATGAGTGGTGAGCTCTATCGCCGTACTTCGGGCACAAATACACGCTTTTAAGGCAAGCAAGTTTCCTCACGATGATTTTCTTCACTGTTCAGCAAGTGGTAAGTAAGAACAAATACTATGCACATCAATTCCGAAAATCTCATAGGTGCCTGCCCGACCGGGGATCGAATCCACACAAATACACTCTCACATCACCTCACATACTCTGAAATTGTAATAGTTTGGTTTTGTATTAGTTTCTACACATTTAATTCTAGCTAAGTTATATTAAGTTGTAATAGTATTACATAAATGTTTTTTTAATTTAGAAAGTTATTGTTTATTTAAGAAAGTTAATGTTACTCCTAGAGAAAGAGCGGGGTTCCTGTACTTCAGTTCCTGTAACTACCACGGGGCCCTGACATTAACACTGTTAATGTTAAAAAAAATTGTAATGAATAAACGTATTTTCATTTTTTTATTATAACCTGGATCTCAAGATTGAGAGGCCAGCGTTCTACCCTTGAACTACCGACGAAAATTCAACTTTTCAATTTTGATGTGGACAAGATAGAAAAAAATTTGTACGAGCGAGTGAAGCAAGCCTATTTGAACCGTAGAGCGAGCTTGAACAGTCTGGCGTTTATATGTACGTATGTTTGGTATGTATGAATGTTTGTCCAACAATAACTCGAGTATCAAAAACAAAAAAATGTTTATGTCACACATGAGCCAAATCGGTCAAGGGGTTGCTGAGATATGTGGTTGTAACAGGGGTTTGAAAAGTCTTTTCTTAAAACGCTACATCGCAACTTTGCAGTTAAGGGTGAAGTACTAATTATAATTTATTTATTATATTTTTAGGCCCACTTGTAGCATGTTCTTAACTCGACTTTAAGTCGGGTTAAGTCAAAAAATAGAGGGTCTAGAAAAAGCTCTCTTGCACCAATCAAAATCTCAGGTAAAACTGGTGTTAAACTAAGAGAAAGTCATCAGAATTTAACACGACTCTCACCTCGAGTTAAACTTGGGTTAGCGAAGTAATGTTACCAGTTTAACTTACATTGTGTTGTTTCCAATGACATTATGTAGATGCTATACCTCATTGGTTGCAACTAATAACTTTATGGTAACATTCTAAATAAATGTCAAATGTCAAACAATCAGTTAGCTCGGGTTTACTAACCCGCTTCGATATTATCATGGTGCTATAGTACTAATGAAATGTGGGGTTAGTTAACTCTTCCCTTGGGTTAGTTAACCCGAGGATTAAGGATTTTTTCTCAATCAAGCTGCAAGTGGGCCTTAGTCATTAAAAAAATATTTGCAAAACGGATGCCGAGAGCAAATTTCTCTATTCGATTATACCCATCGCACATCTACCCTGTATGCAGGTCCGACAAGGTCAGGCAAAAGTTATAAAAACGTCAAGTTTTCCACACTGTTAACTAGAAGAAATTTCTTTAAGGAATAAATCCGCCCTTGCCTTCTGTCTTTCTTTTTTAGAGTTTCGTAGTACCTAAAAGGTACAAAAGGAACCTTTATGGTGAGACTCTGTTGTCCGTCCGTCCGTATGTCACAGCCTCATAACTTTAGCACCGTTAAAAATAAAGACATATGCAAAAATAGGATTAATTTGCCCACATATCAAAATTGTTCAAAATGTTTCGAAAACAAAAGTGAGAAAAATAAAAAATAATATCCTAAAATACAAATTGGGTAGGTATCAAATTGTAGATATTAAAAAGTTTATTGTAAAATTATACAATTTTACTATATTTACTGGCACTGGTTTCGAGAAATCTTTAAAAAACAACATAAATATGTATGTCCCCCCCTTTTCTCCGAAACTGGTAAACCGAAAAATATGAAAAAAAAAGTCAATTATAGATTATAACTGGCCAATTACAGGAAAACTATAGCAATTTAATTAAATTTGAGCACAAATGAGAAACATAAAAAAAGAAGTAAAATAAATTAAAATAATATTTTATAAAAATACAATATAGATATCAAAATGTAGGTATTTAAAAGTTGATTGTAAAAATATATAGTTTGGCTATATTAAATTGCGTCTATTTATTTATTTGTTTATTTTTATTCTAGAAACAAACGGTTGATTACAGAATTTTATAACTGTGTTATATTTTTTCATTTTATTTATTTATTTATTTATTTATTTCCCAACTTACACCTACCATTACAGGAATGCAACCTAATGCGATAGGATGTGTTTGACTTATTTTATCTTACAAATCTACAAAATAACACTATTAACTACATATTCTATCAAACTTACTAAACCTACTTATCTTAACCTCTACTTATGTTTGTAACACAGTGTATACAGGGTGGAAAAAATTTAAGGGCCCTGGAGGGGAGCTACCTTAAATCGTTAAGTTAGCTCATTTTACTGAAACGAAACATTCCTTTATTTTTTAAAAGAAACAAAACTGCATTCAAATATATTCTAAAATTTGCTTGTCTCACCCGGGAATCGAACCAACTAAAAATTAAAAAAATAAACCCTCGCTATTTTATCATACGAATCGGTAGGATTATTGTTCAGAATAAAATTTGTCTAATAAACATTTGGTCTTACACTCATCTGTTATAAGAGATTCTCATAAAATTAAATATTTATTACAAGTTCTTTGTTAACAATACCTAGTACTGTTCACTTGTAACAAGTAAATGACACGTTATAATTTTCTTATCTCTCTTACATCCAAAGACATCGTATGAAGTACAAGCTTGCTAATGTTATTTATCTTAAGTACCTTGTTGAAGACTTCAATAAGAAAATCGTTAAATGGTAATAATAAATGTATGCAGAGCACAATTACTTCTTGCACTAGGCGTACTGACGAAAAGTTTAAAGAAGAAACGTATTTTTTTTGCAACGCGGAGTAACAAATTTGAAGTTCGAACCATAAATTTCGTTCCAAATTAAAATTTCGTTTTGTTTTGCTTTCATTCCGTGCTGTCATTGTGTAAAAATGTCGTATAATTATTACTTTACAAGTGAATAGTACTAGGTATTGTTAATAAAGAACTTGTAATAAATATTCAATTTCATGGGTATCTCGTACAACAGATGAGTGTAAGACTTTAGTTTAGTAGACAAATTTTATCCTGAACAATAATCCTACCGATTCGTATAATAAAATAGCGAGGGTTTATTTTTTAAATTTTTAGTTGGTTCAGTTCCCGGGTGAGACAAGCAAATTTTAGAAGATCTTTGAATGCAGTTTTGTTTCTTTTAAAAAATAAAGGAATGTTTCCTTTCAGTAAAATGAGCTAACTAAAGGATTTAAGGTAGTTCCCGTCCAGGGCCCTTTCATTTTTTCCACCCTGTATAACCCTATTTTAGTGAATTCACTTAGAGCACAATTAAAAAGGTCTATGCGTTCCGCGATAGAATTGAGAATGGTAAACGTGCGCGTCAGCGGCGCCTCCGCCATCAGTGCGGTGCATGCGCGTGGCGATTCTAATTGACCTATAGTTCCAAAGCTTAACTAAGTAAATTATTACAAATAGCAAAATGAAATCGCACGTACTAAATTACGTACAATAAGATAAAGATGATACCTATCATCAACCTACCTATCATCAACCTTACAAATAATTTTTGATATTTCGAGAAATCCTTGAAAAAGCGTATAAAATGTATGTACCCCCCCCTTATCTTCAAAACTGGTGGACCCAAAAATGTGAAAAAAATCATGGTAATATATGTTTACGTAAAGTTTACAGGAAAAATAAAGCGGTTGAAAAATTCACGAATAAAAATTACACAATTAAAATCATCTCGCAATTGGCCGGTTTTTTGTATTTTGTAAATATCTTGTTCGTCGTGTAATAAAGTGTTTATTCATTTATTCAGGTCCAAAATATTTTATATTTGCGCGGTTATGTTTGAATAATTTGGGAAAGTTGGGGAAAATTGTGTAGTTTTATTGAAATCTTGAATAACGATGATATGGTTTATGTCGTAAATGGCTAGTACCTAAAATGTTAAATGTATTTGTTTACATAAACACCTAAATAACCCTTCGAAATGGTGTGATATCCAAAACCGGTGGGAAATGAATATTGCATAAATAAATGGTGAGACCAGTACAAATGAATTTATTCAAGATGTGTTCTCCGTTTCAACAAATGCCAACAATCGCAAGTACTTTATACATTTTGTTTTATTTACAGAAGGGGTAAATTTATTTACAAGAAACTTAAATAATACTAAATTAGAGTAGTAGAGCTGATGCCAGGCTTGACTGTGGAGGTACCACCATCTTACTTGGAGACCCCCTCGAAGTAATTCGGGGGAGAGTAAGAGGACAGCTCACAGGCAAAAAACCACCATGCTTGGGACCGACGGATGGCAGTATATATATATTCCTAATAGCCGGGCGTATTAGGAACAGACTGGTGACGGGCAGTGGCGTCACTGGTGCGAGGGTTCCGGCACCGCGCTCACCAACCCACCTGCCCAGCTTGTGTGAGTATGGGCAATTCTTCCAGGATGACCGCCGGGAGTGGCAAAGTCCTAGAAAGACTTATGTCCAGCAGTGGATGAACTAGGCTGATGGATGGATGGATGGAAATTATAAATAATACTTGAAATAAACACTAACTACAAAGAAAATAAAAAGCGTGTATTTGTGCCCAAAAAACGGCGATAGGGTAAACCACTCATCATGTTTCGCCGTTATAATCGTCGGTGAAACGTGGGTGTACCAAGTGTGGAATGTTACTTGCATTTCACAGTTCACATCACTGACATCCCCTCGAGGATTCAGGTTGTGACGATATACGTATGTATATATATATACAATCGTATAGGTTTAGGTGCCACAAAACGTTGTACCTATTATAAAATCATACCCATTAGGACACACGTGCTAACGAGGGAACATTCTGCCAGGTATAAATTCGTTAAAATTTTAAGTTCTTAATTGCAACCGGATTTAACATCGTCCAGCATGTGTCGTGTTCGCCTATTTTCCCGGAACATTTTAGTACAGGGATTGCAAACCTTTAAAATATAATAATTGAACGAGCAAAGATCTCAGAGCCTACTTGAAAAACCCAGCGTTCGTATGTCGCATTATTTTGTTTTCAAACAAATATTATAATTTTATTTAAAATTTGATATATACTATTGACATTTATTCTCTTTGGTTCAGTAAATCTTATAATTATAATTTAAATTATATTTTCAACGGTCATGTTTTTTGTTATTGTATTATGATTTTATTGTATTATGCACCCGTAACTAATAAATTTGTTTTAGTGCATGAAAAAGGGACAGACTGAAAATCAGCATTGTGCTGCTGTTCTACAACACACAACACATGCTGAGTCCGCCCCTTTTTATCACATTTTAACTTATGCAATATGCATTCATCTTTTTATTCACAGATATTTTCATTTTCTCTAATTTTATACGCTTTGTTTTTTTATATTTGTCTAATAATTTAATATTTATTTTGTGTGTGTAGTTATTATGGCGATAAATAAATATTTTTTTCAATTTTCAAAAATTTATGTGTGTGTATGAATATTTGTCCGACGATAACTCGAGTATCGTTGATCGGAGCGTTATGAAATTTAGTAGGTGAGTAAATGAAACAAAAAGAAATTTAAAATTCGAATATGAACCAAATTGGTCAAGGGGTTGCTGAGATATGGGGTTGTAAGAGGTACATCGTGACCTCACGATTCGGGGCGAACTTCTAGTTTAAAAAAGTCACAAAATACGGCAAAAAACACTAGCTCGTACTACGATTGTTTCGTTCCAACAAGATAGATGTTTATCACCGCACACGGACACAAATACACGCTTTTCAGGACATGGAGGTTTACCTCACCATGTTTTCTGTGAGTAAAACATGAATTCCGAAAAACTCATTTGGCAAGCTTCACCAGCAAAATTCGAACCTCGGTCTCAAGATTGAGACCACGCCATCCTACTGACCGAGCTACCGCTGGTCTAACTTGATTTCCGTATATGTTTAGATATGAAACAACCAAAAATGAAACAACCACTGATATATCACCCACAAGTAGTGACGAAACAATTTCTCATACCTGTACTATTGCTAAGTAATTTCAAGATATTAAATTTTATACTTTTCTTTTTGTGGACGGGTTGGTACAATAAAAAGACTTTTGGTATTAGGTTTTTAATTTTTCTAGTTTAGGGCCATTGTGCTATAAAATGCAATAATGTACCTGTTTCTTTACATTTTACTATAAACCTGCATATTGCCGTTATTATCGAGATTTGCAAGCAGTATAATAATATGAGATTTTATATTATTTGTAGCACAAAAGATTTACAATCCCTGGACAGTTCTTTTCAGTTTCCTGTATAAAACGAGATATTTTGATATTTTTGCAACATTTTCTGCAGTTCATTATAAAGTGAGCATATTCTGAGGCCCTACTCTAACGACCTGCTTCCGTGCGTCATTTTCAACCTGGTCGTTATCCAAATTAATTAGACAACTGGTTAGACTCTTATTTAAGTTACAGTAATGGCGATAATCGACCAACTCAGTTGTCTAAACAACCTGGTCGCCTAGTACATCAGACATGCTACGTTTATTTCTCGTATATGTCAACAGAATTAAACGTTCAGTTTTGATACAGGAATCTGGGCTTTTTTGATTGGTGTTACGGTTTAAAGAAGTTTTACAGATAAGATTGGAGATGTGTTGAAGAATAATTGTAGAGCATTTGGGAAACTGAGACATGAGAGGCGATGTTTAACTGAAATTGATACAGCACCTTGCTTAAAATTGCGAGTATATTGTAATAGGCATATAGAGAGGATGAATAAAAGTAGAGCGACGAAAGAAATGTATGGTGCGCAAGTGGAAGGTAAAGAAATGTATGGTGCGCAAGTGGAAGGTAATGCTCGGGTTGCCGCTGTAGAAGGATAGATGCCGACTAAATTGGCGACATAGTGAAGAAGGGCAGAGTCCAAAGCACTTGCAATAGAAGACTTGTGTGGCTAAATTGATGTATGTGGAAGAAGCAAAAGAGATGTATCAGGATCGTAGCAGATATATAAAACTATAGTCTCTGCCTTTTTCACTGGGAAACAGGCATGAAGGTGTTTGTATATTATAATAGATAAGAGGCATTTAATAGTAGTTTATGCTACAAGGGCGCAAAGGAATAAATTACGAGGACGATTTAAAACACGAGCGTAGCGAGTGTTTTAAATGTAACCGAGTAATTTATTGCTTTTACGCCCATGTATCATACTACATTTTTCAATGCATAGTGTGAGGAAATGAAAACAAATATAATCTTGTGAACTTTAAATTATAATTGGCTCAAAAGGACTGTATCCAGAGCCGTTAAACAGTGGAAAAAAAGTATGACGTCTATGGTACACAGGAAAGGCTGCAGGTTAGCCAACCATTGTAAATGAATTTAAAAAAATAGTAATAATAAAGCCCTAGGGCAAAATAATCGACTTTCTGTTCGGTTTTGATGCATAAAAAGTGGGCCTTTACGAGCACATGCATTGAAAAAATTATACACATATATCATTGCAGTATAGAAATCATAATATAAGTATTTTTAAATTTAAGGGTTGTGTCTGCATTTGAGGATCTCTAGTTGCCAGCCGATTGCTTAAGGGGGAACGATTCGTATCCTCTACGGAAGGTACAACTAAACGTGGTTCTTCTAATTTTTGAATTAAAGATAATAAATAAATGTGATTTATGGCATTTTGCGAACATAGTTTAGTGTCAGTTAGGCATTTTTGGCAAGTATTTTTTATTTTATGCATAAAGTTGTAAATGTATGGGCACACAAACTTAAAAGCGTGTTTTAAAGAAAATTGTCACGTGACATTTCTTCAGACGCCCCCTCCCCTCTTATTGACCGAAAGTGACACCAGACGACCACCTGCCCCTCACCTAATTAGCGTCACGTGATTTATGGACGCCCCCTAAGTTAAGGCGATACAAAAAAAAAATGGGTTTCTTAGAATCCATTTACTCCACTATAACGTTATCTACGTATTTTATTTTTAGGTAAATGTTTATTGAGTATTTGATTAAGATTCTCACTGAAAGAAACGCGATTGGATGAAATTTTCTCGAAAGAATTTAATTTCGAAAAGACCTCTAAATTGTTTTATTTTTTCCTGTAATTATGAAATTAGTAAGGACTAATTTCATTGTGAAATTGTATTCAAAATGTGGATATTATGTATTTGTAAAGTCTCCTTGAAAATCTTTTTGACAAAATAGCTAAGTACATTTTATATAAATAAAAAACCGACTTTTTGCTTCTTTCCCACGAATCCATCCCACTCGCACTGAGTTTTTTTTCGCATATGGAGTAACAGGGACGCTAAAAGTTTTACGTATCGCCTTAATACTTAAACACTGTTTAGTATTAAAAAGTATGTAGTTATAATATACGTAGGAACTATATCAACTATCCAAATATTATTTTATGCTCTGAACCAAATATTCTTATAAAGCTATTGTAAAGCCTTCAAACAGCAACAAACTTTCATAGTTTTTATTGTAACTTAAAGCTTGATATGTCCATTTTATATGTTTTGTGGTCCATAGTTTTAATGCCAAGAAATACATAAAGAAAATAAATAAACCCCAGGGGTGAAAAAAAGGGAACATTTTTATCTGTTTTGTATTCTAGGCAATACCTAGACTGTCTGATACTAAGTAAGGCGAGCCGTCCCATAGAGATTTGAATAAAATGATTTTGCTGGCTGTTTCCAATAGAAAAAGAATTGTTTCATATTTTTAACTCTCTTTGATAGTTTTGTACAAAGCAACATTGAATAAAAATATCTTATTTAGGTTGAGTAGTTAAAGTTCAGAGCAATAAACTTTTAGTAAATTTTGGTATGGAGGCTGAGGGACCCAACCTTGCTGCTGCTGCTGCGATGAAACTTAGCACGACTCCATTACATATCTAAAGGTAACATTTAAGAGGCGTTATCACGTCACACGCTGTCACCACATTGTGGGGTGTCTGTGGAATGTTATTATAATGTTTTAGGCTGAGTTCATTGCCATTATCTATATCTGTATGTTTAATTTGAACTAAAAATCGTGAAATTTGAGCAATATCTTAACAACAAACCCTTAAAATTTAATGTTTTTTTTACCAAAAGTGTAGCCAAATCTGCTTTTATTGTTTTAGATAAAATCAAAAAGTTAAAATGATTCAAACATCGACTATTTTATCTAGATTAATAACAACCAAAAATTATGTTTGAAAACGTCCACAATCTTGCCAAAATCTCGTTTCTCCTGAAACAAGTTCTCAATTTGGCGCCCGCGACGAAATCGGCACGATTGTGTTGTCCTCGCAAGTTTCATGGTGCATCTAAATCATAAAACAGCATAACATTTGTTTTTAACAGCGCTGGAAACCAGTCCTTCGGACCCAAAAGACACAAAAATAGTTCACATAATGGCCACATTGTCACAAAACATGCAACAAAATATTAACATACCAAGGAAACCGGTAAATTTGTCGCTATCAAATTGTTCCCAATTTACAATTGTAAGTGATCAACTACACCTTCGAACCACAAGCACCCTATACCTGCTCGGAAAGTAATTTCTTCTTCTTTTTTATGTCATACATAAATATGTGGGCGGAAAAAGTGTATGAAAATCCATTGTTGACGTGCTGAGCAGGCAGAAAAAGTATATGAAAATTGATTGTTGACGTGCAAACGGCCAGTATTATTTTGCGAACTCGGCCAAGGCCAGACGGCCAATAGCATATTAAGTTACTTAAAAAAAAAAAAAGATCAGCTCATTATAAATGCAACATTTGTCCCGATAACACGTTTCGCGCAAGCGCCGCGGTTGTTTACGGTACAATTGAACAGTATTTATTAGTCCAATACTACGAGTATCTTTTAAAAACTGTGCTTTTCAACGCAAATATTGGTTTTTCAAATTTCCAAAACCTTTATTCTAATAAAAAATATATAAAGCGTGCTTTTCAGCGCTATCTTTCTATCACAATGACTGTTGAATTATTGAAAATAGATGATAGTTCCCATAATTGGAGACAGAGCCTATCTGTCTCGGTCTCTTTCCTATCTATTGTATGATAGTTCCCATAATTGGAGACAGAGCCTGTCTGTCTCGGTCTCTTTCCTATCTATTGTATGATAAAGAGGTACTTTAAGTATTAATTGAAAAAAAACTAATAGGTAATAGGCCCTGCCAAATAGACTTTACCTGGAGATTAAATGATTGCACCAAAAACACTCCAAACCAGATTTAAATACGTTCTATAAAAAGTACTACACAAAAACTAAATCAAAGCGGGCAAAGCCGCGGGCAAAAGCCCTGAATTCAAAATAACGTCCTCCATGTACAAAATATTACTTGGGCACCTTGTTACACAAATAACATTGTCTGTTGGCATTATATGATTAAATAGGGTTACCTACCAAGAAGTTTATGTCTAGTATGTAAATTGTTACCTATTGATGCTATCAAAAGAAATCAAAAAGTAAAAATCACGCGCTAATCGCTTTTTTTTTATCTGAATTTTAAATTTGTAAAAATACTAAATTATAGTGATAGTGAAGATTTGGTGATGATTTTCCGTCACCGGAATTAAAAGAATTTGTCTTTTGCTTTGAAGAGCAAAACCGGTAAGACTAAATTAAGGCATAATTTGTCTTTTATTTTCCTCGTAAGTGTGGTATAAAGCACTATATATCACTCGGGAGAAAGTGCCATTCCCAACTCGTGTGTATTGAAACCCTTGGCTTCGCCTCGGTCCTCAAACTACACCCTCGTTGGTAATCGTCCCCTTTCTTCCCTCTGTGAACTATGTACCTCCGCACTATTTATTCTGAATGACAAAAAAAATCTTCTAATCAAATAGCATTTATAAGTGTCACCATTAAAAATATTGTATGATATGAAACAAGTAAATAGACCAAGGAGGCTGTCAGCTCATTGGACGTTTCGTGTTGTTGGACGTTTTGGTACTTAGACTTTCTGATCGGGAGGGGCACATATCATTTTTATTTTTGTACATAAGTGTCTAGCCATTTTGAGAATTTGACCATCTGATAGTTGGTCGTTTTGCTACATGGACGTTTTGCTAATTAGGCATACAGCTCATTAGACGTTTCGTGCTGTTGGACGTTTTGCTACTTAGACTTTCTGATCGTAAATCTTCCAAAAAGTGGTATTGCTTTTAGTACAGTGAAGTTGAAAACAAGTTTATGTAGGTACAGGTGTACGTTCAAAAATCGAAAACCGTTTATTATTATCGTAAACCTTTTCCATGCCGCTCGTATATCTCACGGTGTCGCGCGACTGAGTTACTGACTGCGTCCACGGGGAAATGAATCAGAGTGACGTATAAACAGCTTCAGGAAAACTCAGGGGAGCCATTAGCTGCTGAAATTCTGGATCATTTCCTGGGTTACAATAACCGGTGAATTAAGCCCCACCATTAATTTTGCAAACTGACGACATGAATATTTTACTGTTATAAGCAATCTTATAGTCTCAGTTTTAAGCGGCTTAAGCCTGAAGTCAAATCTTTTAACCCTAGCTCACTAACCATTCGTCAAAATGACGACGCGTACCTTGAACATTTAGTGTTTTGGTAGGATCCCCACCCCCGCCACCCCCCCCCGTTCCTTATACCTTCCTAATTCGCATCGCTAGTGACCCGCAATCACTCATTGCGGATGCACGCTCATTAGATCGGGATATATTGTGTTATCGTCGTTATTGTCCCTGCAAAAAAACGTCGTATGACCACTAACTTCTGCAAGGGCTGCAAAAAAGCGATTTGCAGGGAGCATATTGTCTCTATGTGCAATCATTGTTCAATGTAAATTAATTCTCAAACCGATTATGTTATTTGATTAAGAGAAAACTAAGACTGCTAATTAAGGTCGTTGTGTGTCATAAATAAAGTTGATTTAATAAATATTGATGTTTTAATCCGTCGTAAAATTTACGAATGGTTAGTGATAACGTTACTGGAAATTAAGGTTAGTGAGCTAGGGTTAAATCAAATCTTGATTACTTACTTCAAACAATCTCGATTTCAGGAGAAAGGAACGTGAAATTACATTCCGGAGGTTATTCTGTTGCTTATAAAATTCGATAAGCTGTACTTAGGCTAAACTTGTATTTTTACTCCTTCGCACGTTTATATAACGGTTTATGCAAAAAAAAAACGAATCTAATTGTGATTAATACTTGCGATTGTGGGCACTTGGTGAAACTTGGATAACAACATGATGAATAAATACACTTGCACTCGTTTCACAGTTTATAAGCATATTTAACCCGACCGGTTTCGGTTTTACACCATCATCGAGGGTTTAGTTAGACTGATAGAATATCATTTATATGCACGAAATAACATCCAATGAGTCTAACTAAACCCTTGATGATGGTGTAAAACCGAAACCGGTCGGATTAAATAAGCTTATAAACTTTGAAACGAGTGCAAGTGTATTTATTCATCACGAATGTAATAAGTTGAAATCTGATTAAAAATTTTAACTTAGATACGTTCCATTGTAATAGAAAATAAAAGAGCGAGGCGTCTTCCAAATATACATGTGTATTTATTTATTTTCAATGCAAGTGCTCGTAAAGGCCCACTTTTTATGCATCAAAACGGAACAGAAAGTCGATTATTTTGCCCTAGAGCTGTATTATTATTATTTTTTTTTGTTTACTTACAATGGTTGGCTAACCTGCAACCTTTTTCCACTGTTTAACGGCTCTGGGTACAGTCCTTTTGAGCCAATCATAATTTAAAGTTCACAAGATTATATTTGTTTTATTTCCTCACACTATGCATTTTTTTTTTAGTTTTTTTTTTCATAGTTATATTTTCTTACATTTGTAAGAATTTATTTAAAACCATCCGACTAAAACCACATGGTTTATGCGCGGTATGGCGAGATCGCAAACTTTATGCTAAACTAACTAAACCAATTCTAACTTATATTATGTTATATAACATGACGCAGCTATTGAAAAACGTAGTATGATACACGGGCGTAAGAGAAATAAATTACTCGGTTACGTTTAAAACACTCGCTACGCTCGTGTTTTAAATCGTCCTCGTAATTTATTACTTTTCGCCCTAGTAGCATAAACTACTATAAAGAGCCTCCCTAGTGGCGCAAGCAAAACGAAAACCACTAATATGCTTGGCGCACTGCACTCTGTTTAGACCGTTTAGTTAGACCCCAACGAGCCATCCTATAGGTTTCATCGTCGCCCACCAGGGGGGCCAAGCAAACTCCATTTGTGAATTTAAAAACCGGCCAAGGGCGAGTCGGGCCTCGCTCTTTTTTGGGTTCCACAATGAAATAAATATCTAGTTTGAAATAATTACATATTTCATTATTTCAAACTAGATATTTATTTAATTTTAAGTAATGCTCTAATTCTGTCAGACATAAAAACTGCAAAATTAAGTAGGTTGAGTGTTCGGGGACGAAATTCTAAAACTACATCATAAATCGGCGTTTTCGGTATTTGCTGGTAAAATATGGTATATGATATAAAGAAATTACAAATTCTCTACTACTTTGGTCTTTGAGATATACAACGTGTAACAGAAAGGTGTAACCCTATTTGAAGAGCTTATGCAGGCAATGGTATAGAACAACTATTACTATGGAACAAAACCTGAATTTCGAAAAAAATATTTTACTGTTATATAGAAAAATGCAATGCCGCTCGGCCGAAATGTATGGAATATGGAAGGGCAGATTTTTTTTGAGATTTCAGGGTTGGCTCCATAGTAAAAGTTGTTCTTTACCGTTGACTGAATAAGCTCTTCAAATATGGTTACACCTTTCTGTTACACGTTGTATATAGACCCCGTAACAAAAATGTCTAAATATGACAACTTTTATAGCCTCTCATTTTTTTATTTCGGAAGATAACAAAAATTAAAATTACATTTACACTCCACTTAATAAGCTAAAGACAATAAAATTCGACGTTTTTAAGTAAGAAAAAAAAAATTGAAAATATTTTTTTCTTAGACTCAATTTTCGTTCACGAGGCCCCTCCTGATAAATAATTTTATTTTATTTTTAATGTATTATTCGGTTTAAGGTCAACATTTTACAAATAATATCAAAATTTCAAGTCTCTATCTCATTCCGTCTGAGAGCTAGAGACCCGTGACATACGGACAGAGAGACGGACAGCGGAGTGACATTAATAAGGCTCCGATTTGCCCTTTGGGTACGGGACCCTAAAAAAGGATGCATTGTTTCCCATATATTTGTACTTGTCTTTCGCACGTGGCTCCACCCGCGTTTATTTAATCACAGACCCGCTTTCGGCTTGGGCGTTATTTTATTAACATCCTTTATAGCCTATATATTTATTTGTGGGCGTAGCAGTGTTTACTCGTTCGCGACGCCACTAGTTGAATCACAAGTGCGAGGAGCGTGACGTACGGTTTAATCGCAAAAACAAAGTGTCGCGCTCCTCGCACCTGTGATTCAACCAAGTGGCGTCGCGCGCGATTAAACACTGTGCTACGAGTGCAGGGTGACTATGATGATAATAACGAAAACCGAATCCAAATCCGTTGAGTGGTTCTAGAGTTAAAATGGAACAAACAGACAAACAAAAATTCTAAAACTGGTAGTGTTAGCTACAGTACATTACTATAACCGAAATCATTTTACATTTTTAATATAAATTCAGTATACAGACACAACTTTTTTACTACTTTGTTATTAGTATGATTTTTTACTAGGTACTTAATATTTAAAGAAGTGAGCAAAGTAAACGAAGTTCTCTGAGTTTACTCGAACAAACTCGGCGTTTGAATGTATGTATTAATGTTTGTCCGACGATAACTCTAGTATCGTTGATCGGAGCGTCATGAAATTCGAAAGGCGAGTCAAATGAGACGAAAAAAATTTTCAAGTTCGAACATGAGCCAACTCGGTCGAGATCGAGTCACGAGTTGACAGTTTGGGGTGAACTTAGTTAGTAAAGACACCGTTTAGATAAGTAATCAGTATTATATCTTCAATATAAAACGGCCGAAACGCGCGCTTCCAAATCTCGGTACACACCTTTTTTTTTTCAATTTCTTTATTCATGGTTTAAAAAAACATATATGGTACACATGATAAAAACCTCGTAGGGTTTATTTGTCATGAGTTGAGATCATCTTAGCTCGATACAATGTTAGGTAATGTTTAAAATTAGGTTTTACAATATATTTTGTATATGATCATAATGCTTAAAAAACTTATATAAAGATTTATTCATAATATTAAGATTTTATTTATACACGTATCTCTATTGGTTTGAGCAACCTATAAGGTTAAGGTAGTAGGTTTTTAAAATTCATTTATGTTTGTTCGTATTTCTGTTTAGATCACTTTGTACCTCATAGTAGGGGTGTGCTGCAGCTAAGTACGTATGCGGAATGTGTGAGACGCCACCCGATTCCCGCGCATTAAGGGCCTTAGTATCGCCAAATGGGTACTTTCTGAAGCCTACTCCTCGTTTATGGCCAAACCAAAAATATTGAAAAAACTCTAAGACAACATACGCAACATTTTTCTTTTTCATACCACCAAATCTTCTTTATGTAAAATAAATTCAACCGAATAGTGTTTTTTGGCCTGAATTCCCTACTGCTCCTAAGCAGCTTGGTTGATTAAATTAATTTATGCTTTGATTAAAAGATAAACTTGATAGCTATAAACATAAAATAGCATTATTCAATCGAATAATCATGTCCATGTGAAAAGTATTATTTTCTCTTATTTCGCCCTATCAGGGATGCAGCGAGCGTCGTAACAACCACTATGCACTGCGCGCTGATATGAATGTTATTTCAATGTCGTTTCCGTCAATAATCGTACCGACAAACATCTAGCTGCTAATTTGACGACAGTAATCACCTTAATGTGGGCAGCCCTAATACGTGCGTCTACCGAGCGTTGTTTCAAGGATACTGCCCAGATGTTATACTGTTACTTATCTATACTGTGGTAAAGATGTCGGCTTGTGGGTTGCAGCTACCCTACAATCACGCAAACATTAGTGTATTATCAGGCGTGTGTGGTGTGTGGGTTGGGATAACGTTTGTACCCCCTTTACGCGCTAATGACAGGGCAAGAGTTTAATCAATTCTCACAACCCTAATGGTTTGTTTGTAGTAATGTTGCATTCGAGCAACAAACAAACTTCGACACGTGCAAATTGCAACCAATCACTGACAAAGCCTCGTGCACACAATCGTGATTATTTCGTGTCAGGATAACGGGCTGCTTTAACACGTTTGTGGTTATCCCCTGGGGTGGTTGTGTATTTGGTCAGTGTCGGTAATTCGCTTACGCTTTTGAATACTTTAAACCATAGACTAAGTATTACTACGTATAGACCGACAACTCCCATACATCAAGGGGTAGCACATTTTTTACGCGCCCTTACGACACTAGGTGTCGCCAAGTGTTGCAAATAAGCATAATTTGTTTAATTGGCTGCAAGTAAACTCTCATGGTTACCAAGTAAACAAAAACTAGATGGCGCTAGGTTGGCAACGCTAACAGTGAATATTTAAGCGTCATCTATTATCGAAGTGGGAATTATTTGTATGTTACAAGACATCGCTGTGCCATTATCGTCACTAATCGGTCTTTTTTAGCATCGTGTTCGTTAGAGGATTTAGCAACGCCATCTAGATTTCGTTAGAATTTTACACGTTTTTGTTGGTACAAACTGATGTATGGAAACTGCTAATGTATACGTAGCAATACTTATGCGTTAAACTACATAGTAAGGGACAAGGCTGCCTCGACGTAAGAGCCGGCTTATTTTGGTAAATCATCAATCATGCACCGTTTCCTTTCTGGTATTATTTAGAAGACTCTATTTGGCTTCTAAGGATTCTGTTTCACGATAAAAACCCTTGTAACAAAGTGTCGGTGTCCTTATTTCCGCGGTATTAATCAATAATTACAAAATTGTTGTACATAAATAGTTAAAATATCTATAGGCCGACCGAATAAGACAGTCTTCGCCCGCGATGCTACAGGGGCGCGGGGGCGGGCTTATGTTGCAATCAGGCGCAGTTGCCGCCTTCGATTTTGGGGAGGGAGTCATCTATCCATCCGTCCATCCATCCATCAGCCTAGTTCGTCCACTGCTGGGCATAAGCCTTTCCAGGAGACCCCCTCGAAGTAATTCGGGGGAGAGTAAGAGGACAGCTCACAGGCAAAAAACTAGGAGGCCCACCATGCCTGGGACCGATGGATGGCGGTAAATTCATCCCTAATAGCCGGGCCTTATATGGAACAGACTGGTGACGGGCAGTGGCGTCACTGGTGCGAGGGTTCCGGCACCGCGCTTACCAACCCACCCAGCGTGAGTACTGGCAATTCTTCCAGTATGACTGCCGGAAGTGGCAAAGTCCTGGAAAGGCTTATGTCCAGCAGTGGACGAACTAGGCTGATGGATGGATGGATAAAATCAGTAATACAAACTGGGTGTTAAGATGATGTACGGAAGCCGGAAACTAGTGAGTGCTCGTCTATACAACGACGGTAAAATATTAAAATACAACAATTCCATAGAAAAGTTAAATACCTACTCGACCAAAATGTATGAAACAGCTTTTATGTGTACTCGTAGAAACAGCTGCATGAAATAGGTGTATTTTTTTCACGATTTCATGTTTGGCTCCGTATAGTAAAAGTTGTTCGTAAAGACAAGTACTATCGCCAGTTTTCGGCTTCCGCAACTTGTATAAAGATTTGTGTTGTTTTTATGCTACCACAGTACGAAAAGTAGTATTTTTACAAATTTCCGAGAAAATAGATTGGTGTAGCACAGGAGTCAAATCCGGATCTTTTAACGGAGAGTGTATTGTTATATCGACTGAAACACCACAGACTGTATACAGTTAAATTTATATTGTATCAAATTCTTAAACCACACCAAAGTATAACTTATTATTATTTTAAGTAGTTTTTGTTCTAGATTCAGGCAGTGAAATAATAACTCCACCCATATTAGTTTACAAAAGCATTCAGAAATCTTGCCACAAACGAAAATTAAACAATCATAGAACCAACTCCATCAGAAACTCACCGCAGGAAGTTTTGAATAGCAATCATTATTTGGATAGGTTGTGGCGATTCAAAGGCTTTTCTTGTGTAAAATGGCGACCACAAAATGAATATTATTACTGATAAATTATAAAGTTTCAATTGTGTGGGTGACGTAGTTGGTTGCTTTTATTACTGAAAGGGCACATTTTACATAGGTACACACATACACCCATAGGCGCAGATAGATGCTACGATCCTAACACGCCCTTTTCGCTTCTTTTTAGGGTTCCGTAACCAAAGGGTAACCAATGGAATCCTATTACTAAGACTCCGTTGTCCGTCTGTCTGTCCGTCTGTCACCAGGTTGTATCTCATGAACCGCGATAGTTAGACAGTTGAAATTTTTACAGATGATGTATTTCTGTTGCTGCTATAAGAACAAATACTAAAAAACAGAATGAAATAAATAATCAAGGGTCCTCCTACACAGCAGACATGCTTTTTTGCCGTTTTTATAGATAATGGTACGGAACCCTTCGTGGGCGATTCCGACTCGCACTTGGCCGGTTTTTTGATATAGCCGTTCTTATTTTGCAACATTGATTTATAGATTTTTTTTTCAAATATGGTATATGAATTCTCAGGTCATTAGTTATAATTTTTTTTGTACTATTTAAAGAATAGGCAAACGGGTAGTTTATGCAGAACTGATTTTAGGACAAACTAATTTGGCCTAGGTCAAACTGCTATAGTTATTTGGATATCCTTCAGCGCATAAGAGAGCCAATAGATTAGGAGGTTAGGTATGGCATATGGCTTCGTGTATATTTTTTTTATGACAACTCAGAAGTACTTTGGCCTAGGCCGAACTAGTTTGTCTTAAAACTATATTATTAATTGGGACGTTCTCCCATTGGTCTAAACATTTAAATAGAGTTAAAGATTTGTAATTCTGTTAAGTGAAGAAAAAAAATTCAGGCAAAATTTTAGAGGCACTAAAAATATATCGATTTACAAAAAAATTAAATAATGAATTCTTTTTTTTATAACAAATGCTGAAGAACAGATTCATAACAACCTACTTACCAACAAGTATAACAGTACATAAACGCTAAACAAAATGAAAATTCTCTTTTCAATAAACTCAATTTTCTTTCATCGGAAACACGGAGGCGCAGAAAATATTGTTTCAGGCAAATATAAGAACTTATTAAAGAAAAAGAGGCTGCAAAGTGTACGTCAAGTACAATGCACAGGTTCTGTCACCGTTGTTATAAGTAATGTACTTAAGGGGCTTAGTATTGCCAAATGGGTACTTTCTAGATTACAAAGTTATACTTAAAGTATAATTATTATAAAATTATAGAATAATAATATTCTTGGTCAAAAATAATATAATAATAATAATAATAATTGAAAAAAAAAGAAAAAATTGTATTATGATTAAGTAATGTCAAAAAGATTAATATCTTTGTAGATACGATTAGGTACAATATCTGTCCATGAACTCCTTGACCGTGTAAGGCGCTAACTCGACTAGCAGTTTTTTAAGCTTGCTTTTAAAACTAGTGAGTGATGGTGCGTTCGTTATCTCAGTAGGCAGCGAGTTGCACACATTTATACCTAAAACGCGAGTACATTTGTGAGTTTTCTCGAGTCGATGGACACGAGAAACAAGTTTGTTGGCGTCCCTTGTCGCATATTTGTGAATGTCTTTGCGACACTGAAATTGTGCTAGATTTTTACGGACATAAATGCAAGCTTAATAAATAACCATTGCAGGCAGTGTCATCACTTTCTGGTCAATAAAAATGGGTTTCGCCGTGACGGACTGATCGTAGACTTGTACAATTGTACGCACAGCTCGCTTTTGCATGACAAAGGCCCTTTCCCAATCAGCCGCTTGACCCCATAGCTCGGCTCCGTAGCTAAGCAGCGAGTGCACCGTCGCAAAGTAACACTGCCTCACCGCCTGCGGCGGCAGCACGCGCGCTACACGCCCGAGCGCAAAGCAGGCTCGACCCAGCTTATCGCAGAGTGCATCGATGTGTGTGCGCCAGGTAAGTGATCTGTCAATTCTAAAGCCCACCATAGTGATAGCGCTTACTTGGAACAGTAAGTCCCAAAGTAAGTAAGTCTAAAGCCTATTCCTCGTTTATTGCCAAACTAAAGACATTGAAAAAAAATGTATAATAAATAAACAACTTTAAGACAACATATGCTAATCTTTTCTTTTTCATACCACCAAAACATCTATTTGAAAAAAAAATTCAACCGAATGGTGTTTTTTGGCTAGAATTCCCTACTGCTCTTAAGCGGCTTGGTCGATTTAATTCATTTATGCTTTGATAAATAAGTAAACTTGATAGCTATAAATAAAGCATAGGATTATTCAAAAGAACAATTACGTCTATGTGAAAAGTATTATTTTCTCCTATTTCAACCTATCAAGGACGCATCGAGCGTCGTAACAGTCACTATGCATTACGCGCTGATATGAACGTTATTTGACTGTTGTTTCCGACAAATATCGAGCGAGGTGGTAATCACCTTAACCGCATTGAATCTGATTTTGCATTCACGCTTGGTCATTATAGAAGCTGGTAGCCACCAACGACCTTGAATCCTGTTTCTGTACAAATATCGACATAAACTATATTGAAATAACGTTCATATCAGCGCGCATTGCATTGTGAAGTCGATGAGTCTCCGGATAGCGCAAAATAGGAGAAAATAATACTTTTCACATGGGCACGATGGAAGGAAAAAAATTCCATAAATAATTTTTCAAAGCAATAATTTCCTTGTGTTAGAGTGCAAGAAGCATACAAATACCATTAGTGGTTTAATTTCTTATACGCGAGAATAAAATTTGCTACACTAAAGTTGTTCTTTATAGGTTAAATACAATACAAATACAAATACAAATAACTTTATTTACCAAAAGAAACAACACTAAATTACATGCACAAATATTCAAAACATAAATCTTAATAAATACTACATAGTGTTAAGTATAAATAACAGCGGACCCCACACTAAGTCAAACTTGTCCGGTGGGACCCAGGAATGATTGCCAGGTATGATCATGATTTTAAACAAACAAGCAATTAAAAATTTTGGGCAAATATGAAAAGTACTTAGCTGGTTTACAAAATAATTAGTTAAAAAATAATATCTAAATAACTTATTATTCTAAGATTTTATAAAATATAAGAATTAAAAAAAAAAACACAAAATATTTATATCACTAACTTAATTTAAATTTAATTTTATTAAGGCTAAACTACGATACAGTTTTCAGCAAGGCTTCTGTTTGGTCATAATCTAGGGTTAGTAACCAATTGTTTAAGATACTTTTAATACTATTTAAAGCTTCTTTTTCATAGTTTTAAACGTACCGTTTGAGTGAAATAGCTTTATAAATATGTCAATATGTTTTGATGACGCTGGGAAGAATCGTTCGACTGATTCGGCTGATTGTAGACCGGAGACTGACTTTAATAAAGCTAAAAACCTGGTATTCAAAAATAAAATTGTTAAAAATAACAATCAATTATTGAGGTTTATTTTTTTCCATGCAGTTCTTAATAAACTATATTTTCTTGCTGTGTGTATTTATTTGAGATATAAAACTCAAGCAGCTCTATACCTATAGATACAAAACACATTCTCTAAAATTAAATCTATCGAATGTAAATAATTCAATTACGAGTAGGCTTTGCAAATCAAATTTATTTCTGGAAAACTAACATTCGAGTTTTAAATTGGTCAGTATTCGTAGCATGATAACGTGCGACATCGTTTATCATCCTTTTTAACGCGCAGTCTGTCAAAATACCTGATATAACATCCTCCTTCGCGTCAAGCGAGCATGTATATGCGAGATACGTGTGGGTAACTTCAATCTAGCTAGACAATTGGGTTTGAGCACGACAAAACGGCTTTTTGTTGCGTTTGACATTTCTTTGCCACATATTTATTAACACCTCTCGAGATCGCGACTTATATGTACATATATTTCTTTATAATAGGCTTGTAATTTTTTTTATTCATAAAACTCGTTGATGCAGCACAAAACTAACAAATTGCGTCAACACCTTGATGCGCAAAACGGATCACACTCAGAGCCGCGTAATAGGATCCGAGCCCTCCGAGTAACGCCAGGGCTTCAGGGCTTCAGCTTCAGGCTTCTGGCGGCGCTTCTTGCTGCGCTTCCAGGTGGTTTTTGCGACGGGCTTTGCCCGGCCACGACACCCATCAGCGCCTTTCACCGCATCGGATGTATAGCGCGTTTGCTCGCTCAAAGCGCTCGATACTAGGCTCGTCCTGTGCGCTCGATCACTGTTTCAACCGCCCGCCTCCCCACACACCGCCATCCCGAGAGCACAAGTCACTCAAAGCCGGACAAGACGCGCGAGCGGCGACCCATGGCCGGCTCTATACAACTTCATACATTTGTTCTCTCCGCCGGCGCCATCGCAATAAAAACCACTTGGCGCGCCTCTCGAAGCCTGAAGCTGTGGCCGACCGGTAACACATGATCTCAATCGATTCCATTTAAATGTCAAGTGGCGCCGCCAGATGTGCCAGTGGCGCGCGATAAGAGCATGTTACGGCTGCAGTTGGTTGTATGGTTGACTGAATATATTTATGCAAAAACTCCCCAAATTAAGGAACGCCCATCGTGAAAAAAAATGTGATCCCTTGGCACCTACAAGAATTTTCAAAATATGATCTCATCGTCTTTTTCGGGATTCTGTGTTATAGTTTCTATATGAAAAATTCCATCTCAATCAGACCGAGCTTTCTTGAGTATTAGACAAACAAACGAACAGTCGGACGGAACCCTAAAAATATAATATTTCACTTTCAACTTTCAACTTTAGTCCCCACTTTGTAACAAGGAGGCTCTTCAAAGCTTGAATAGGCGTCTAATTCTGACAGGCCAAGTTTATTCAAATTAATTCCATGGAATCATTTCCCTACTTTGATAAGAACTTTAACTTTCATCAAACTGCTGGCTTATTTTATGTAGATAACGTTATTCTACAAAATATTACGCAGTTTGTGCAATTGGATAGAAAGAAAGCAAATATTTATTTCAGACCGAAATCCATATCTTAGTTAGTAACACTATATGCTTAAAAACTATGTTAGTATCCTTGACTACACACAAAAATAAAAACATAGAAAGGCAGCAGAAGTCGCTGTTGCAGACATCACACAACTAAATAGAGTGTTGCCTACAACAACATCCTCCTGGTGAAGCACTGTGACTCCACGTGTACCCTGTTCCAGAATCCCAGAACGGGACTGTCCCAACGATCAACAATGCCTTCCAAGATGCTGTTGGAGCTGTCCCTTAAACGACTCATAAGGGAAGCCACACGTTTTCGGACTATTGCTGTGAAACTATCAGTCTGTGCCTCCGCGAACATTCCTGATGCGCTGCAGTATCGTGGCAGCCCCAACAGCACCCTGAACGCATTGTTGTATTGGACGCGGAGGGTACTGAATTTCTGCGTATATCTGGTCCACAGACTAAACGTCGATAGAACTAATGTTAACCTTCGTAGTGTAAACCGCTGAGTTTTCACTGTCTCTACATGCTATGTTATGATTCCTCTAGAATTAACGTTAATTAGTTAATAGATGAAATGAGAGTAAAGGCAGATACAATATGGAATAGGTAGACAAAGTTATTATATATTTATTTTTGCTTTCATGACATAATTTTCTCCTGTCTTGTATTTTTTATCTCTTTATTCAATTAAAGTATAGGCTTACCTTTGACATGTAGTTGTATCTAATACTATAAAAAAATATATGATCTTGCTAAATTTCTTGCCCTTCTTCTTAACAAGACTGATATTTATTATAGCATATATTTATTATATGTATTGCATATACCTATTTATAATATTATTTATTCCTTATTCCTATATTTTTCTTTTATTCAAGTGTATTTTTTTTATTAAGTTTAAGAAAACCCAACCTTTATTATTTCCCTGTGTATTTCCCCATATAATTATTTATTACATCAAACTATACACATAGATAAATAACTTATAATATATTAAAACAGACCTGTAATAAGTGTATGTTATACCTACATTACATAAATAAATACATTTCACATTTCATATTTAAATAATCGTCGGTGAAACGCGGGTGTACCGAGTGTGGGCCGTGACTTGCATTTCACAGTTCACACTCGGAACACCTCTGATACGCCCTCAGAGATTCATGTCGTGACAATATATTTATTTTAGTTATTTATCTTCCACATAAAAATAAAGCTTACAAAAAGCAAAATATATCTTTATATTTGTAATTCATTATTTTGTATTTGTAAATATCTCTTTAATATCTGTGTATGTTTTCAATCTGAAAGATGGATCAAAGCAACATTGTTTTATTCACTTCTCAATACAAAGTGGTCCGATCAGCTGACTCAGTTTGTATGGACAAGTGAAGAAAAAGTTCGCGCAAAAAACAAGTACTTTGCAGTGGAATGTGATGTATTAACGATACTGAATCACCTCCTAAATTACTTTCCATTTAAATTTAAAAGCCTTATATATAAAAAACTGCAACACATACACAAAACGAGTGCACAAGCAAATTTATACTAACGAATTGTTCATGAACTTCGGCAGAGGGGAATGCGTGCGCTTGCCTAGTCCCGTGTTATATGGTCTAAGATGGTTATCGTCATTTTGTAAAATATATCACGTCACGTGGTAATGGTAATCTGTCTACTGAAGACTGTAAAGTTAGTAAATAAATTATCGTGTACCCCAAAATACTAACCCGGCTGTGTTTGTGATTCTTGAGTAAATACAATTGTGTATTCTGCACAGTATTCCCAAATTATTGTTGAACAACCTTTCTCTTTTTGATAAAAATTTCACCCATTCAAATTCAAAATTAAAATTCAAATAGTTTATTTTGTGAGGAAGGTATACATAATATACTTTTTACGAGTCAAATTTAATCTTATAAAACTATATGTAATAATAGTAGTTTATGCTACTAGGGCGAAAAGGAATAAATTACGAGGACGATTTAAAACACGAGCGTAGCGAGTGTTTTAAACGTAACCGAGTAATTTATTGCTTTTACGCCCGTGTATCATACTACGTTTTTCAATGCATAGTGTGAGGAAATGAAAATAAATATAATCTTGTGAACTTTAAATTAGAATTGGCTCAAAAGGACTGTATCCAGAGCCGTTAAACAGTGGAAAAAAAAGTATAACATCCATGGTACACAGGAAAGGCTGCAGGTTAGCCAACCATTGTAAATAAATAAAAAAAAAATAAAGCCCTACGGCAAAATAATCGACTTTTTGTTCGGTTTTGATGCATAAAAAGTGGGCCTTTACGAGCACATGCATTGAAAAATAATAAATGTACATGAACTAAATTTAAGGTTTATTTAATCTATGTAGCAATATAATATATATATATATACGATTAAAATGATAGGTAAAATCTATAATTATACAACCATACCGGAGACCCGGCTAGTGACCGCAGAAACAAAGTTCAATGATCACCAACCGAGCCAACACGAATCTAGGCAGCCGACTAAATTCCAAACTAAGATTACATATATAAATATATGCTAACCTCAGCCCATTCGATTAGTCTTGCTAAGAAGAAGGGCAAGAAACTTAGCAAGATCACGTCTTTTTTTAGTTTTTTTTTAATATGTTGTAAGGTACTCGCTTGTACCCACGAGCCCGGCACGCACACATTCACATCATAGTAAGCCTATCATCCATAGGAAGTCCACTCAACTGCCATTGCTATAATTCAGTAGTCGCCACAGACATTGCTTGGTGGTGACTCCATCCGCCTTTTTTTGCGGCCCTCCTAGTATTTTATTAAAAAAATGCTACGAATCTACGACTTAGCCGTCAGGTCGACGAAGATCTACGCAATCATTCTACAAAATTACTGCGTTTTATGTTGACCCTTCTGTTCTTAAGTACCCTTCACCTCTCAATCAAAAATAACCTTTCGGTGAATCAGAAATACGTCCTAGTTTCGTGTAGATAACTGAATTACAATGGGGTCAAAGGGTCATACTTTTTCCTACACCGAACCAATTAAGCGCCGCAGCTAATTCCAATCAATCGCTTAAAATGTAATCTAAAATCTTTACCGACGTGGCAGGGTATCGCATAATTATCCCTTCGACAACCATTCGTTTTCCTACCCTATCCACATTTACATAAAACACTTGGAGATAACTGAACGAACAGTGTATTATGGACGCAGCCATGAACACAAGCATAGCAAGAAGCGAATTGTTTTATTGATTTATATAAATAACGTTTTTGTTAGGGTTCCGTAGTCAACAGCAAGGAACCCTTATAGTTTCGCTATGTTCATTTGTCTATCTGTCTGTCTGTCCGCGGCTTAGCTTAGAGACTATATTGGTACAAGAAAGCTGTAATTTGGCATGGGTATACATATTTTTCACACCGATAAAGTGGTACAGTAAAATTTTGAAAAAGTTTTTTTTTATGGTAGCTCCGATACACGTAAAGTGGGGATGATTTTTTTTTCTCGTTTATCCCCTAGTAGTGTGGGGTGTCGTTGGATAAGTAATTTAAAAATATTGGGGGTGCAAGAAGACCATTTTTCGATCGAGGGTTCCGTTTGCGAAATATTAAGCTTAAAAGTGTTAATTTTTGCTAGAGTCAAGTATCTTCCCCCCCTGCCAGCGAAGCGGTTGTATTTGGAGACGTGAAAAAAATAACGGCAGTAGTATACATAACGAAATTAATAGGAAAACTATCACAGCTAAGTAGGCTTGAAAAGTTAACGAGTACAGATCGCGCCAAACTTTTAGTCCCCTCTAAACACGGGCAATTTGCATCGGCAGGAACAAAATGTATGGGTCGTTCTTCGGCAGAGCAACTTCCAAGCGCACTAGAAGTTTGGCGTGATCTTTATAGTTGACAAATTGATTAAATGTACTTGGAGAAGAAGTCTACATATTGTGTAGGGCAACTACGGAACCCTACACTGCGCGTGACCCGACACGCACTTGGCCAGTTTTATTTATAAAGTTGATCTGTTATTGAATCGGAATGCACAGGAAAAGAAGCAACTCTAATTGAAGAAAAAACGTTATTAAGTAAAGCAGCGGCTCTTTTTACCCTACAATTTCCTGTAAGAGTGTTTTTAATCGAGAATTGCAACAAAGTTTTGATTGCAAAAAGATTGCAGTTTTTATTTTGTTACCTTCGAGGTTTGCTAGCGAATTGCATGTTTCGTTCATTATTTTTAGGGTTCCATACCCAGACGGGACCCTATTAAAGGTCGTTGAGCCCCTTTCCCCAAACCTTCACTTATTATTGTAAACTATAAATGTTTTCTTCACTATACACCTATATCCAGGTGATTATATTCAACCCTGTCTCTATCTTATCTGTACCTTTAAAATTGCCCTGCTCTTTCTACAGTTCATTGATGAGCAAAAGCCTCTCGAACAGGCTTCACAATCTATATTGCAACTAGTTTAGAGTCCCTATATTAAGTTGCAATGCAGCCTTTGATCACAGTCAAACACTTTGATATTTTCAGTCTAGGAGACTGCTCTATTTACTCGTATCTAGTAGGTAAGAGGTCTGCGAAAACTAATTTTACCTACTTTTACTTCTCAAAACGTGACCACTTATAAACTTCGCTTATGTTTTTACAACATTGGCGCTTTCCCGATATTGGTTTTTTTAAGGTTCCGCACAAAAACCCTAAAAGCAAATCCTATCTGTAAATCTATATTTATATAAAAAGAAAAGGAAAACTGTTAAAAAAAGACATGATCTAACTAAGTTTCTTGCCCTTCTTCTTAACAAGACTAATCAAATAGGCGGAGTTAGGCATGTGTAACCTAATAATATGTAGTATATAATTATAGATTTAAGTTATCATTTGAATCGTATATATGTATACATTGCTGCATAAATTAAATGTACTTTAGTTCATGTACGTTTATTATTTTATTTAATATATTTTTATAAGATTAAATTTGACTTGTAAAAGGTGTATTATATATGTATACCTACTTTACAAAATATACCTACTTTTCTTTTACTTCACTGTGACTGATGCCGGGCCCGAATGGCACTATATTCCACTAAAATTTTATTTTACGTTGTTTTATCTTATTCTTATCATTTATAAAGACTAAAAGGTCAGTATTTCATATTTATTTACTTTACAAAATTATATAGTTACTTATATCCATATAAGGCACAGTTATAAAATATAAATCCAAGATATATTTCAGGCCCCACTGGGCCCGGCATCAGTTAGAGTAAATGGGGCCCGAAATATATCTTTGATTTATATTTTATAATTGTGCCTTATATAATAATTTAATACAAATATAAATTTATTTACTTTACAAAATTAATTATTTGAATTTGTCTGTCCGTCTTTTTATCCGTGGCCATAACTTGAGAACAGCTGGGGCGGGTAGAAGGTGCATATTTACAGTAAGACCCCAAAAAAATTTTAATAACCTAGTGTTTTGAGAATATTTAAATATTCAACTGCGGTCAAACGCTTTGACGGAACCTGTCAACGACGTAGGTTCGACACAATATTATTTTTTTCCTCTGCAGATAATGCTCCGTGGCAGACTGGCTATAGGAATGTCTTTTTAGCATTCGACTGCCGATTTCCCCGCACCAAGGCGTGTATACTGCGTGCCCTGAATCCATAAGCAGACAAGGACAACCAATATCAGTGGATCCGCCCTCCCTTCTTTATGGCTTCCCAATAAAGACTGGGCGGGGTATAAAGGCCTTTCAACGAAGATCAAGATTTATTGGCCAAGATTAGGAGCTACAACTTCATTCAGGAAAGCTGCTAGTTCTGTCTGTCTGTAGTTTCGGATCGCGATATCGGATAATCCAAGTTTTCTGAGCAAACTTCGTTGGGTCTAAAGTGTATTCTTTGATCCTTTCACCGCAGATGTTTAACATATTCAGTTCAACTTTTAACTAGTTTAAGCCTCAGAATCTCTTACAATTTATTTTCTACACTCGACTTCACTTGTGTAAATTGTACGGAGAAGATTAGTTCCGGTTGCTCGTTTTAATGGACATTTAGTAACTTTGTTTTGTTAAACATAGATTGTGTTTCCCGTAATAGTATATTTCATTACGAGTGCGGAAAGCCTGGCATTGCAAAGAGTTCCGACAAATGTCTACCCGAGCCGAGGCGCAGACGAAGGTGAGGGTTGACAGTCGGAACAAGTTGCAATGACGGTTCCGCACGTGTACTGAACAACTATTTTTAATACAGTTGCGAAAAAATTAAGCAATTTATTAAAATAATAAAAACACAATAAACTCAACTAACTAATACTCCACGCAATAAATTCGTCGTATGTAGATATGTAGCGACTTTTTGACTTTTCCGGTAAAACGTTCTCCGAAGCATTTTGTGCAATTATACTGAGTTCCGGTGGTGTTAATTCAAAGAAAATATCGTCGAAATTACTCATTTTGTGCAACAAACAACTAAACCCGCAAAGAAAATTTTTGGAAAATGGCGCCAACCGTAAAAGAATATAAGCAGAGATTTTTTTTTGTTTTCTTCATCTCTTCTGAGTAGGCAAAGGGAACTATGCCCATACAGACAAGTCTTCAGTAGAATTTTTTTATTGATATGAAATGAAAATGAAATTTAATGAGATGAAATGAAATGAAACCTAACCTAACTCATCGAATCAAATCATTAAATCTGATATTTAAACAAATTAGTAGCTTCTTTTTAGAAATATTTGCATGAATCATAAAAACTTCTATGAATTTTTTTTTGTAAAAACTTCGTGGTTGTTTTTTTCTTTTTAATAGACATTATTTTGACAGTTGGGAAAGAGAACGCACTAGTTCGGAAAAGGTAAAGAAAAAGCTCGAGTATGTAATAGCCCACATCCCGAACGCTATACGTCCCTGCAATACGCCACTTTTTGAGCAACTGTATTAAAAAGACTTTTTCAACATTGTGTTTTTTGCCGATCGTTTTTGTTTTTATCATCCTTTTTTAAATTTAGTTGAATATATGTATATACTTAGATTATATGTTTTTATTGCGAAATCCATTGCTTTGAATACTCTAATTATAATAAGAGTGCATTAACAGCTAGAAATCAATCAGAAACAAATTTAAAAGCACAAATATTTTTGAAAAAATTCCTCGGGCAGGATTTGAACCTGCGACCTCCTGCTTACATGACAGGCGCGCTACTGACTGCGCTACCGAGGTTCGTATCTGGAACGACGAATTTTTCCACCTTATCTGTACATCAACTTTTTGTAACTTGATATACCAGCTTGTAATGCACATACTGAACGCTCACGAGAGCGTTATGTAATTTCATGCCTTGTTCATTCTGAACACAGGATTTTTTTTATAAAATATTTGTTCTTTTAAATTTGTTTCTGATTTATTTTTGCACTCTAATTATAATTAGATGTATATACGAGTACTTACTGGAAAAGTTACAAGTAGAATCGCAAAACATATTTAAAAATACATCTTCGTGACATGAATCCCGAAAGGGGGGGGGCAAAGGTGTTTCCGGGTGAGGACTGTAAAACGCAAGTCCCACTGCACACTCGTACACTCGCATTTCAACGACGATTATTATGTCTCAGCGTGATGGATGATGAGCTCTATTGCCGTACTTCGGGCACGAATATGACCCATAGCTTAACGTGCATGCAGACCTAACACAGATATGCCCCTACAGGGTTTGAACCCCCAAACTCCGCATTAGTAGGTGAGCACTCGAACCACTGAGCAACGGTGGCGTTCGCATCTATAACGGTATTTCTAAACAAGTTCAAAGAATTAGATAATTATATATTATTATAAACAGCCTTTTAGGTGGTAGAGCTGATGCCAGGCTCGACTGTGGAGGTACCACCATCTTACTTGGAAACTCCCTCGAAGTAATTCGGGGGAGAGTAAGAGGACAGCTCACAGGCAAAAAACCAGGAGGCCCACCATGCCTGGGACCGATGGATGGCGGTATATCCATACCTAATAGCCAGGCCTTATATTGAACAGACTGGTGACGGGCAGCGGCGTTACTGGTGTGAGAGTTCCGGCACCGCGCTCAGCAACCCGCCTGGAGGGGCACAGTCTTGGAAAGCTTATGTCCAGCAGTGGACGAACTAGACTGATGGATGGATTAACAGCCTTTTGCTCCGCTCGCGTTTATTAAATTTTGCCCCATGTTTAGCTAAGGCGTTTTTTTATTAACAGCCTATATGTTGGCTAGGGTCACTATAATTATAATAAAGAAAACCGTATCAAAATTCGTTCAGTAGTTTTGGAGATGTGCGCGAACAAACAAACAAACAGATAGACAGACAGGAAAGAATTCTAAAAGTCACTGATTTGTGTTCTATTACTCTTTTTTAGTCACCCCCTTTCTATTTTTATTACTTGTCTTCTATGTACAGACACACTGGGTTCTACTTTTTTATTATATGTATTGATTGATTAGAAGTAAGTAAGTTATTTCAATAATAATGTTGTTGTATGTGTGTGTGTAACGTAATATTTATATGAAACACGTGCCCTTTTGTGTTTCTTGGTTGAATTGAGACAAATAAGATATTTTTCTTATGATGATATGTTTTCTATTGGAAACTTGTAACGAGCCTTTCTTCTTAACAAGCTTGTATTTATTTCTTTTATTGAAAATATTATACAAAGTCTCTCGGAATAAAATAAGGGTAGTAATAAAAGTTCCAAAAACTAAATAAAAAATGAGGATGTTCAATTTATGAATGATACTGCTTAAAATACGAATCTACTGATAATTTATGTGCTAATAAATATACGAAAACTACCGAATGAAATACTGAAAATAACAAAAACTTTTTTTTTTATGTCATGAGTTCTGTTAAAACTAGAGACCTCTTTGCTAGAACTAGAGAACTAGAGACCGCTTCGCTCGTCGTCACGCTAATTTTTGACTTTTGGTTCATAGTTTTGTTTTTGACTATGTTTTTTCGGTAAGTTCTTTCGATAGTTCAGTATTTTATTTGGAGGTTCATTATTTAAACCAGTTGGTCGTGAGAAATTTTGGTTTGCTATGTTTGATTTATTTTGTCGGTAGCACAGTTAAATTTGTATATTTTTCGATAGCTAATTTTGCCGCAGCTCAGATAGTATAACAGTGTGCAGCAGTTCGCTGGGATTTAATTTGTTTTTCAGAGGCTCTATTATTATCCATAATATAATAGTCGACAAACCTGTGTTACGTAAATCAATTATTATCAATCCAAGTCAACCTATTACCATTAAAAATATCCATGTTACCAATAACAATATTATCATATTATTAGAGTGCAATAGGAACTAGAAAAGATCAATCAGAAACAAACCCAAAGACAAGAATATGAAAAAAAATATATAGAGTATTCATAGCGATGGATTTCGCAAAATAAACATAATCTTAGTTAATGAGAACTGTGAATTTCTTAACCGTCTGAAGCAACAATATTGTAGCGACGACAGCGCCATCTGTTTCTTAAGAACAAGGCGTGAAATCACATAACGCCCTCGATAAAATCCAAAAATGAATATGAGTCAAACTTCGAAAATGTTATCTAGATTAATAATAACCAAAAATATGATTATGTTTATTTTGCGAAATCCATCGCTATGAATACTCTAAATATTATTTAGAGTGCATTACAAACTAGACATAGTCTTGATAACAAGAGGTCGCAGGTTCGAATCCTGGCCTGGAGAATTTTTTCATATTCTTGTCTTTGGGTTTGTTTCTGATTGATCTTTTCTAGTTTGTTTTGCACTCTAATAATATTTAGAGTATTCATAGCGATGGATTTCGTAAAATAAACATAACAATATTATCAGTATAATTGCCTGTTTGAACTTCAAATTGAACATTGCAAACGATTTCAGTCTTCATGCGGTTGCCATAAGAATATCGTTGTCTATTGCCAGCCTAGCGCAAATAATAATGGTTAAACTATATAAGTAAAACAGGGTATCTAGTGGTTCTGGGACATCACCCCACGCTGCGCTATACCACAAGACCCCATGCCGTGCTATTTACCACAAGTAACGAGCCAAAGTGAAAACTCATGTCTTGCTATAAATAACTGGCAGCTTGTTTGTACACGAACCATTCGTTGCATGAATGAATGAATGAATGAATAAACACTTAATTGCATACAAGTAAGAAGACAAGATACACAAAGAACAGATAGAAGGCAAGGGCGAACTTATTCCTTTAAGAAATTTCTTCCAGTCAACCTTGGGAAAACATACAAACATTATTATCTTGGAAATTTAACTAAATCAGTGCATAACATTTTTTAAAGTTATTTTAAACCTATAACCTAAACATAAAAATATACTACGTACAAATACATACATAAATACACAGATACAGAACGCAGAGAGCAAAGCTATACGACTTCAATAAAGCATTTATTATCGTACATATGTATATGCCTATGTCCAACAGTGGACGAACCAGGCTGTGAATGGACGGCTGGATAACTTTGTACCTACTTAGCCGTTTTTTGCGAGATAATATGATTGTTTTAGATTAACTATAAATAAGTATAAAACTTCTCTTCGAATAAACGAATTACTTCCTTCTAATTTCTTTTTCAAATAGGTATTTGTCCTAAAAAAAATCTTGATGTATCACGAAGCCAAAGATAGATGGTTGTCTGCGCTATTGCCGAAATCGTGCGACAAAATATAATAATAAAAAAATGTATTTATTGGTCACCAATTGACAAAGTCAGTGTAAAAATATCATAGTTAGACAAAAGATCTCCTAACAATACAGTAACAGAGATACACTATTTATAGCTTGCAAATTGTCTAATAGTTGAAACAATAAAATGTTGCGTTGGCAACTGTTTAAGTGTACTACAGTCACCAGCGCCTTCCTGTAATTACAACAAGATTATAGGTCTTAACCGTGTTTACTTTATTAAAGTGGTGATTAGACAATCAGAAGACAATAACAATGTGCAACAAATACAGAGTTCAACAACAAATACAGAGTTCAAAAACTAACAGGGATACCAAAAACTTAAAAACTACATCAATATCGTAGCTTAATACTGGTTAAAAATGTAATGAGAAGTTATGAAGGTTTAAAAAGGTAAGTGAGGTTGAGTGTGTGAAGGGATGAGACAGGGTGTGCGTGTGGGAGAGAGACTGTGTGAACGTGTGTTTGTTGCCTTACGACCAAGATCTTGATTAGAAAAGATGTATGAGGGGTGGGGATAGGGTGTGAAAGTCACAAATAATAAATGAAAAATAGCGTTAATTTTGGTTTTATGTTATGGTTTAGTATACTGTTCGTTAATTTTATTTTAGGACTTCTAGAAGAGATTCAGTATCGTTATCTAAGTGAGAAGCCGACTTTGAATAACTGACTTACATTTGTTGGGGGAGTGGATATATATGATGTGCTTTATTAGCCGTATTGCAGAGACGGGAGTTTAAAACCGCATAATATCGTGCAGTCAACTGGGACATGATTGTGTGGTATACCTTTGCACACTATATCCTTTCTCCTTTTAGCTTCGACGATAGGAGGTTCATACTTATTTAATGAATTATAAAAAAAACGGCCAAGTGCGAGTCTGACTCGCGCACGAAGGGTTCCGTACCATTATCTATAAAAACGGCAAAACAACATGTCTGTTGTATGGGAGCACCCTTAAATATTTATTTTATTCTGTTTTTTAGTATTTTTTGTTATAGAACCAACAGAAATACATCATCTGTGAAAATTTCAACTGTCTAACTATCACGGTTCATGAGATACAGACGGACAGACGCACAGACTGACAGACAGACGGACAGACAGACAGAGAGTGGAGTCTTAGTAATAGGGTCCGGTTGGTTACCCTTTGGGTACGGAACCTTAAAAAACGTTGATGTAATTTAAAAAAATTCAAGTATTAAAATTTGTAAAAATTAAATTATGTGGCAGTATTTGCTGATTAAATCAACACCTGAAGACATAAATCACAAACAATTCAAATTTGGCAGTAGGTCGTCATTGCACCAGTTAAAATTGATCTAGAATGAATCAAAATTTTCGAATAAAGTTCGATTAAAATCCTTGCAACACAATACGTTACTGCGTATATACGATTTATGAGCACCAATATCAGCCGGTAGCCCGCAATGCAACATGAAAGATTACTGCCGATTGTTTTATTTATCGTTTGTTTCTGTAAATTAATGTGTTCATAATACAGAGGTGAAGGAAACGTTTGTCAAGCTACACTATGAAATAAAGAATGGATTTGAAAGTCTAGACTCTTTTCTTACATCATACGTAGGGCTTTTTGAAAACTATCAAGGATATTAAAAACACGGAGTGGTTTTAAACTACTCAAAATATCTGAAGCCCGTAACCCGTAAAATAAATTTATACTACACCTGCTCGGAAAGTACCTTCTTACTTTTTTGAAAACGATGCAGAAAATACGTCATTTCTGTCATATAAATGCGGGCGGAAAAAGTGTATGAAAATTCATTGTTAACGTGCTTGAGCGGACAGAAAAAGTATATGCAAATCCATTGTTAACGTGCTGTTTTTTTTTTAAATAACATAAAGAATGAGCAAGTGGCCAAGTGGCCAGTATTATTTTGCGAACTCGTACATAAAACTCGAAAAATGATACTGGCCACTTGCTTTTCCTGTACAAAATAAAAAATAAGAAGGAAATAAAAAGTGACAATCGCACGCGAGTCAGTCGGTTTCTTTTATTGTATCTTGATTAAAAGTAAAATTATACTATTTCCTCGCAGCTGTAGTATAAAGCACTATGTATCACTTGGGAGAAAGTGCGATTCCCAACCCGTGTGTACCAAACTACACCCTCGTTGGTAATCTTCCCCTTCTTCCCTCGGTGAACAATGTACTATTACTTGAGACACGATATTTCCTAAAATCTATTGTTAAACTATTGTCCTTTAGATAACAAAAACACAGTAGATTAAAAAACAATTACGTTCAAAACCATTTCCAATTTTCTTTCAGTAAACCTAATGTGTGTAGACACCTTTATCATTACTGAACAATAACAATACTGAAAATTTCGTTTCTTAGTTGTAATGTCTGTTATGGCATCAAAACTACAAGCCTTGCTTTATTTAAACTTTGCTTTGATAGATTTATTTATTTCATAATGCAATTTTTGTTTACAACTTTAAGTCTCTAGCGCAAAAGCTTTGATTCAGGCTGTGACATTCATACGAAGGGATAACGAAGTCTTGCAATAATAACAAAATGTATACTTGCGATTGTCGGCACTTGGTGAAACTTGAAACACATCTTGAATCAAATTTAAAATTTTATTATGTATTACAAAGAACATTAATATTGTTTAAGTTGCTCAGAGCTGGTGCCTGGAGTATTTTAATTAATATTTTCCCTTGAAAATGGTGTAAATAGCGTAGCAAGCGCTACGACTACATACCCAACTAGCGTAGCAAGCGCTACGACTGCATTCCCAACTTATAGCGTAGCAAGCGCTACGACTTCATACCCAACTAGCGTAGCAAGTGCTACGACTACATACCCAACTAGCGTAGCAAGCGCTACGACTGCATACCCAACTAGCGTAGCAAGCGCTACGACTACATACCCAACTATCGTAGCAAGCGCTACGACTGCATACCCAACTAGCGTAGCAAGCGCTACGACTGCATACCCAACTAGCGTAGCAAGCGCTACGACTACATACCCAACTATCGTAGCAAGCGCTACGACTGCATTCCCAACTAGCGTAGCAAGCGCTACGACTGCATTCCCAACTTATAGCGTAGCAAGCGCTACGACTGCATACCCAACTAGCGTAGCAAGCGCTACGACTACATACCCAACTAGCGTAGCAAGCGCTACGACTGCATACCCAACTAGCGTAGCAAGCGCTACGACTGCATTCCCAACTTATAGCGTAGCAAGCGCTACGACTGCATACCCAACTAGCGTAGCAAGCGCTACGACTACATACCCAACTATCGTAGCAAGCGCTACGACTGCATTCCCAACTAGCGTAGCAAGCGCTACGACTGCATTCCCAACTAGCGTAACAAGCGCTACGACTGCATTCCCAACTTATAGCGTAGCAAGCGCTACGACTGCATACCCAACTAGCGTAGCAAGCGCTACGACTGCATACCCAACTAGCGTAGCAAGCGCTACGACTACATACCCAACTAGCGTAGCAAGCGCTACGACTGCATACCCAACTAGCGTAGCAAGCGCTACGACTGCATTCCCAACTTATAGCGTAGCAAGCGCTACGACTGCATACCCAACTAGCGTAGCAAGCGCTACGAATGCATACCCAACTAGCGTAGCAAGCGCTACGACTACATACCCAACTAGCGTAGCAAGCGCTACGACTGCATACCCAACTAGCGTAGCAAGCGCTACGACTGCATACCCACCTAGCGTAGCAAGCGCTACGACTGCATACCCAACTAGCGTAGCAAGCGCTACGACTACATACCCAACTATCGTAGCAAGCGCTACGACTGCATACCCAACTATCTTAGCAAGCGCTACGACTGCATACCCAACTAGCGTAGCAAGCGCTACGACTGCATACCCAACTAGCGTAGCAAGCGCTACGACTACATACCCAACTAGCGTGGCAAGCACTACGACTGCATACCCAACTATCGTAGCAAGCGCTACGACTGCATACCCAACTATCGTAGCAAGCGCTACGATTGCATACCCAACTATCGTAGCAAGCGCTACGACTGCATACCCAACTAGCATCATACGACCTCTCGACCTTTCTAATTCAGATTCAGATTGTAATTTTAATGAAAAGAGTGGTAATATTTGCTACAATGACAGTTCAGACACTACAGAGATTGAAGAAAATATTTTTTTTTATATATTCGGTCTAATATTAAAGAGTTCAACATTTTTCATGACGCTTTAAAGAAATTGTCATTAATTTTAAATAACAAAATACCAAATATTCTTCCAAAAAGTCAAATAGTGTTTTATTCTAATGTTTTATTCTAATAAAAATTACATACTTGAATGTCACCCGTAGAACGCGTAAAAAGATAATCTGATTTCTGTCTCTCGATTATAAGTCGAGTAAATGCTTTATGATGGTAACTGAATTGCTATAATGGTGGATTCATTTTAATTGTTTTATTAATATTATTTATAATTTGTTAACGCCTAAGATATCTTGCGGCCCATGAAAATATTAACTAATAATCAATAAAGGAACCGAAAAATATAATTCCGCAAAAATTAAAGAACAATAAGCAAACTGTAAAAGCTCATGAATTATTTTCATTAGTCTGTAAAATATATATAAGTATTTATTTTCATTTTATTTTAGTTGATTCACACTGTCACGGAACTTCATGAAACAGTGTTACAAATAAAATGTTCCATTAATGCTACCTGACGGCATCACAAAATCAAAAAGTCGAGTCATTGCATATCATAAAGAAGTCGAGTGATTGGCGCAGAGATCGCTATCATAGCACCAAATGGCGAAGAAATTGCCTTTACTTTACATTTTCGACTAATTGACTCTGCGTACGACAATCTTACGATACTCATAGTATCTAAAAGCTAAGAAGGATGCGCCCAAGTTGCGTACAGAGAACGTTCTTAAAGCATTCACTCGACTGTTCAGAACCTTTTAGAACCATATAACTGAAAGGAAGGTGCTCGTTACTTTTATACGACTTAGTTTTACTGGTTGGGTAGTTTTCTCAGTCTGTAGACCTGCTACGACAGTCATCCACCGAGTGCAGTATTTGGAAAATCAATGCCGAATCCGAACTAAAATAGAAGAGATGTCGCCGAGTCGGTAAACCGATCACAAGATTAAGTAGGTCGGTTGGTAGGAATTGTCGGAGAATTCCTGTAGACGGGAAAATAGGTTAAAGGTGGCCTGCACTCCGAGAAATGTGCAAAACAATATATAAGATATGTTTATATATTTTTTGCACAGTTGTTTTTTTTCTGTGACAGAGACTTGCTAGGAAACTATTAGTTGCTGGTTCTGCCCGCATTGAAGGAATAATAAACACGAAAATCCTGCTTCATAATATCTTTTTAACGTGTCAGAAACGTTCTGCCAAATTTAAAATTTGTAAGCTTTATAGTTTCGGAGATTTCATGATGAAATAAGTCAGTGAGTTGTATTTAACTTTTATATATTGTTTCTTTCATTATATAGTTTATGTTTTATTTAATTTATATTTAAATTTTTCTGCCAACATAAATTACTGTTACTTGACACAAAATAAATAATTTTTGTATGTAGATTAAAATGACAAGAAAATATTTTGATTAAGAAACCTTGAAGATCTTTAAATATATTGAAGTTTAAAATAACACTTCTGTATGCTCTTGAAAGAGTTTAAGTTTTCGTTTTCGTATGTACCTAAATATAATTTAATTTATTTAAACATTTCTAAGTAAGTACATTGCACGTAGCAAATTTTAATCGTTACCATTTCTATAATATTATTAAAACTCGCATGAGCTGACATACTAAATTATTATTACATACGGCTTGAACACTCACGTGTCAGTGTCACTCACGTGTCACTCAGCTCGCCGATCGGCGGCTGCCAGCGCCCGTTTGACAACGACGGTGAACGCCGCGTCGTCGTCCTAAGAACGACACTTGATAATGCCGAAATTGTATCGGTGAAACGGTTGGCATATAGTCAACAACAATAACACGTGAGTGTTCAAGCCGTATGTAATAATAAGTTACCATTTCTGTGAAAATTTACTTGTAAAGCGGTGAAGCTGTCGTCAATCGTTATTTCAAACAAATAGACGCAAAAATCCAGGTGATAAAAGTTTCGAGTCTAAAGAGCTTTGCTAAAGAGCAAGTATACTTTTGCTGAAAGGAGGCTTTTTGGATGTCGCTCATGTTTGTTTATTAATTATGTTGTATTTTAGTTGTGTGACACCAGTAAATTTTTTTTTCTATTCTATATTGTCCTATAATTCACATCTGTTAAGATCTAAAAAAAAAAAACAGTGTAACGTCATAACTTTCCTAAGAAAATATATGTTGCAATAATTTTATGGCATTTCAACTTGTTCATGTAAATACAAGCTAGCCTAAACAAAAAGGCTTTGAAATGTAGGCTTAACATATATTTTTATTAGATTTTGAGGTTGAGAAATTGTTTAAACAATTACGTTTATCTACTCTCATACTGCAATAAGGCATTTAAAACATCAAAAGCGGTTTTATAAGTACCTACATTGTTTGATCGATGCCGTAATATTACATTATAACACGGCAATTCTGCGCTGTGTTTGGCCAAATTTATTATATCACCAATAGAAAAACAATCACAAGCAATAATGATCTGTCTGAGTCACTCCTGATTAGTCGCAGGTCTGCATACTATTTCTATCATGACAAGTATCATGACGAGTGGTCAATTTCTCGTTTTTTTTAAATTGTTTTTCATAGTCTTTGATGAAGTATTGTGTGCAATTAAACATAATTAGACATTGGGGCATTCGTGCAAAACTATAACGAAACTAACTCACTTCGTTCGCTTCGTAAACAAGCACTCGTGTCCCAATGTCTCACATTATGTCACAGTTGCACAATATACTATTTCATACGAGGACAATACTTAGTTTGAAATGAAATATATTTATTTATATAATGTAAGTATACATCATATATACTTATAACAGGTCGGTTTTAATATAATATAATGAAATAATCTATGTCTATTAGTTTTATAAAATAAATACATACATACACAAAAAAATATAAAAAGGTCAAGTTTCCTTCAATTTAATAAAATAAACTATTTACGAATAAATAATATTATAAAGGTAAATATAATGCAATACATATAATGAATAACAGCTTTACTCCACCCTTTCGATTAATCTTGCTAAGAAGGTTTTTGTATCTGCAGAATAATCAAATAATAAATAACACCAAAAATGCAGTCTAAATATCGTAAACAAAGAGGAAAATCTCAAGTATAATATAGAAATTTGGTCAAAGGACTCTTATTAAAAGTTTGAAGATAAATATCTTACTTTCACAGAGAATCAAACCCGCTCCGCTCGTTATGTAAAAATATCTTTGTGTAAACTTTTATACCAGTCAAGGACAGATTCAGGATTGGAATTTGGGAGGGGGGGCATTCTGACAAGGGCTATCTATCACAAAGTAAAAAAAAAGATTTTAGGTGCCATAACTTTTGAGTATCTACCTCTATATCTATTATATAAAATCGAAAAGGAAGAAAGGGACCAAATTCACGGGAGAAAGTGAGATGGCGCTCAGCACACCTTTGTGTGCGCGTATCACTCACACGAACGCCAAAATCGTGAAAAAAATTGTGCTTTTCGATTCCTTGGATTGTGACAATGATAAACGGTATAAAAATATGGGTTTGGATACGTGATCGCTTAACAATTAAAGAATGAAATTATAAAATTAAAATGTTCCGCGTTTCAGAAACGTAAGATCTGTATGGCATGTCTAACCGGCCGTTCATACTGTTTTGTGTTTGCAAAAACGTTTCATCATACAACGCAACTTTAAATGCAAATTGAACATCAAATCATTTTTCCAGATAATTTATTTTATTATTATTTCAAATTAATTTTTTATCAAGTGTTTCAAGGTTTTTTTTATAATAAGTATTATATTTTCAACGCGGGCAGAGCTGCGGGCACATCTAGTATATATATATGTATATATATAATGATATGACACTATGTAAAAGTGCACACAAATCAAATTGAAAACTCGAGTAAAATGTATGGATTTTTTGGGTGTTATGAAGGGAATAAGCCAATAATACCAGTCGATATACAAAAAAAGGTAAGTTCCTTAATATGGATTGATATTATCAAATATAAAGCTTCATTCTTTGTATTATAGCGGTCTAACAATCTGTAGTATGGATATTTATTTTAGTGCTAATGCTCCTTTAACGTTAGCAATAAACCGCCAATAGCTTACACAGCAGGTTAATGCAACTACTTCAGGTTATCAAAGCCTTTATAAGCCTTTATGGTCGGACATCGCGCCTGTTATGTGAGGTTAGTGCAAATTGAATGGCGCACGTAATAGCACCATGTTGATGTGTATGGGAGAATTACAACTAAACGTAGCTATAATAGGTTACTTGTAATGACCTGGTGGAGTTAGCGTTGAATTAATATGAAATAATAGAAAGTTATTATAACATACGGCTTGAACAATCACGTGTGATTGTTGTTGACTATATGCCAACCGTTTCACCGATAAAATTTCGGCATTATCAAGGCGAGTGTCGTTCTTAGGACGACGACGCGGCGTTCACCGTCGTTGTTAAACGGGCATTAGCAGCCGCCGATTTGCAGGCTGCACGCATTGCTCGTGCGCTGAGCGTTGGCTTTGTCGTCTAATAATAGACTTTATTTTCATTAGTAAAGGTTATCTCGTTAGCATTTTTAACGTCAAAACAAATAAAAATCAAAAAAATTACGACATACATTGCCAAGGGTTGGTCAGAGTTGTTTTCTGAGTAAAGACTGTCACTAGAACAGTCAACGTCTGCAGCACCCTCTTTTCAACGACGATTTTACCGTCTCAACGTGATAGCGGGTTAGCTTTATCGCCGTATTTTGGGCAGAAATACACATTTTTTAACCTCAGTGATTTTTTTTACCATCAGCAAGTGTTCAGAGGCCCCTTTAAGCCTGTATTTTTCTTGAGGTTCACTCGAAAGATAAAAATGAATGTGAAGTCAACAGCTATTTTCGTCATATTTTTTTCATAAGTATTATCTAGCGACATCTAACTACGTCTCTATACAGCCCGAAAAGCAATATTTTATGAAACACCATCATAATAACTATCAGGATATAGTGAATGCTAGTATAGATGAAATCAATTCATCTATACTTGAAATAAAAAAGAGAGAAATACAGACATTGGCGTGGTTCATATAAAGAAGACTAATTTTATATACTTACATATAAATAAACAGTTACCGTTTCATGGAAAACAGATTTTACCTGAAGCCATTTCACAAATTCGGCCTTGTATCTCTTGATGAGAGATGGGTCAGAGTGCGGTGTGGGGGGAAAGGGAAACATATAAAGATATGTACAAAGTTTCATTGAGTTCAAAGCCATCAGAACGTCACAAAAACCATTTATATGGTAGCTCAGCGAGATGGCCCACCTTAACCATGGAAATACTATAATACATAGATTCCGAAAAACGAATTTAAAAAATTCATCATGCTCGAATGGCAGTATTCAACCTGGTCCTCAAGTTTGTGAGTCCATATCATAACTACGACAGAGCAATAGCTGCGTTTTTTTGACAAAAGAAATATTTTATTCTGGAAATACACTACATACACACTGGCCGGCCCCAATAATACGCGAAAGGATCCCTGCTACCATTTGTTTTAATTTTATCCAAATCAGTGCAGTTTAACACTAGAGTGGACGCGTGGGCTACAGGTGTAGACCGGGGTATATTATTCGTACCTCTTTCTCAAACGCGTCACACTACTGCGCTGTTTTTCCGTGTATTCCTCGACTATGGACCCCCGCGTCGCTCAGCAGCGTGTCGCTACCCTCAGCACACGGACTTCAGAACAGAACGACTAATAAAGTGGATGGGCTGCGTATGTAGCCCGCGCGACCTTTCAGGGAATGTGATAAATCCCTATTATTTATGCAAAGATTGTACTAATATTTTAAGGGTACTTTATTTCAGTGTAATTTTTGCATTTTAAATACTGTTTTATAACAAATATACTTATTATTAATATCTTTTTAGGAAATCATGGCGGCGTCTGCGTCTCATGTTGATTTTTCCAAAATTTCTGTTGTTTCGTTAAAAACTACCTACAAAATTTATGATTTTTATTTTTTTATTATTATACGATAAAAATAAAGATGTTTATTCATAAAATTAAAATCTTTTTCATTCTTCTTAAATATGACCCACAATATTTGCATTCAAAATGGGCTACAGATGTACCCCGCGCGACCGTTATAGGAGTCAATTAGGGCGCGCCTACTGTAGTCTTAAAGGTGAATCGCGAGCATAAAGACAGACAGATAGAGAGATAGACCAAATTATAGATATTTTTTTATTGTTTTTGCTTTTCTAAAAAGTTCTTAATCTACTTTTTATTAGGATTCCGTACCCAAGGGGTAAAATGGAACCCTTTAATGTCACTCCGCTATCCGTCTATCCATCCGTAAGTCATAGGTCTCTAGCTCTTAGACGGAATGAGATAGAGACCAAAAATTTTGTGTTCAATGTTATTCCTAAACGGAATATTCAATTAAAAATAAACTTTTAACAAAAAAATAGCAAACTTTTTAGTGAATGACTGCTGTTACTATTGAAGTCGGTTGCTATTTTTTTGTTAAAAGTTTATTTTATTTCACATTTTTTAGTGTTGCTGGGTTAAATTGTGAAGTATGGGTAGTTCTTGCAAACGTGGTGTTAATATGAAACGAAGTTCAAGTGAGTATAAGTAGCTATGTTTGAGTAGCTTCCTGCTATCAGCACCCTAACACAACATGATTACCGCAATCTCGAGTTATGTGCTGTCATTTGTTGAAGAGTTCTACGGTGATGAAGCCAAGATCGAAGGTCAGGTGAGTACACTGGCAATTTTCAAGCAATGCCCTGCAATGAGCACCCTAACACAAACTGATTGCCGCAATCAAAAGTTATGTGCTGTCATCCGTTGAGGAGTTCTATGGTGATGAAGCCAGGATCGAAGGTCAGGTGGGTATTCTGATAATCTCTAAGTAAAACCCTTGAATTAGCACCCTAACGCAGTGATTGCCGCAATCTCGAGTTATGTGCTCTGATCCGTTGAGGAGTTCTATGGTGAATATGGTGATGAAGCCAGGATCGAATGTCAGGTGGAAGAATGTCGATTTTCAAGTAATACCTTGTAATCAGCACCCAAATACAAAGCGATTACCTCAATTTCGAGAGGTATGCTGTCATTTTCTGAGGAGTTCTACTGCCTATCTCTGAAGAACTTCATCAGATCATGACTAAACCTAAAATGGGACCTATTTGGAAGTACACTCTTTCCAACAAAAAAAGAATTGTTCAAATCGGTTCAGAAATGACGGAGTAATGGAGTAACAAAGCCAAAAAAAAAAAAAACATACAGTCGAATTGAGAACCGCCTCCTTTTTGAAGTCGGTTAAAATGTAATTAAATTATTTTTCAGAAGGGCCACATACGTGATAATGGAATCGTTTTTTTTTTTACTCTAGCATTTGGGCTGGAATTGTCTAGAACTCATTGAGTAGAGTATAAATATATACCTGTATATACATTTTTAATGCTGTATTTAAACAACAAATACTGAAAATGCTTACTTAACTTAATTAACCTCTTAACTATTAACCAACTTAATTTAGGAATTTTGTTTCATACAGTTTGTAGGAACTGATAAGTTTGTAATTTCTGTCTAAAACATTTACGTATATTAACTTATTTAATGGTACGGAACCCTAAAGGCGTAAGACCTAATCAAACTTGGCCGGTCTTTTTCTCTTACCCTACCTAAGATTTTATTATAAGCATAGATTATGGTCACGCTATTTTTTAAACTACCAACACATCAAAATATTATTTTCCGATAGCAACATTCTACCACTGAGATCGTATTTTCTCGTAATTATCCTATAAACCCGCTGAAAATGACGTCAAATCCACTCCCATATAAATAATATACATATAGAAACGTCCATAAATTCCTGTAAGGTGCAAACAAACTACGGCCGGGTGTAAAGCATGGCATCACGGCCATGCCATTAGTGGGAGTGCTATCGTCATTAAGTTGTATATAATGTGTCATGTAGTTTACCGCTTTTTACCCGAGGCTTCACTCGTGTGGACGTGTCTTTTAATTATCGACAGTTTTCGTGTTGGCGATTATTTTCTTAAAACCTTTTATAGCCTATATGTTGGCCATGGGTCACTACGAATAATGCAGAAAACCGCATCCAAATCTCGAGAATCATACATACAGAGATACATAGAGAGATACATCAGTATACATCATCATCAGTTAATACATCAGTATTCCAACACTTAGATGACGTAATAGTAGTTTATGCTACAAGGGCGAAAAGGAATAAATTACGAGGACGATTTAAAACACGAGCGTAGCGGATTTAAAACACGAGCGTAGCGAGTAACCGAAACGTAACCGAGTAATTTATTGCTCTTACGCCCGTGTATCATACTACGTTTTTCAATGCATAGTGTGAGGAAATAAAAAAAATATAATCTTGTAGACTTTAAATTATGATTGGCTCAAAAGGACTGTATCCAGAGCCGTTAAACAGTGGAAAAAAAAGTACAACATCTATGGTACACAGGAAAGGCTGCAGGTAAGCCAACCATTGCAAATAAATAATAATAAAAAAAAAAAAGGCAAAATAATCGACTTTCTGTTCGGTTTTGATGCATAAAAAGTGGGCTTTTACGAGCACATGCATTGAAAAATATTGAATGAACACACACAGTGCTCGGAATTTTGACGTATTCCTTGAAAGGAGTTGGTCATTTCCAACAAATTTTGACCTATTCCTTGAAAGGAGTTGGTCATTTCCAACAAATTTTGACCTATTCCTTGAAAGGAGTTGGTCATTTCCAACAAATTAAGCCCTATCAACTAGGAGTCGAAAATGAATGGTTTCCGAGTTATGGAGGTTTTTAATAATAGTAGTTTATGCTACTAGGGCGAAAAGGAATAAATTACGAGGACGATTTAAAACACGAGCGAAGCGAGTGTTTTAAACGTAACCGAGTAATTTATTGCTTTTACGCCCGTGTATCATACTACGTTTTTCAATGCATAGTGCGAGGAAATGAAAACAAATATAATCTTGTGAACTTTCAATTATGATTGGCTCAAAATGATTGTATCCAGAGCCGTTAAACAGTGGAAAAAAAATTATAGCATCTATGGTACACAGGAAAGGCTGCAGGTTAGCCAACCATTGCAAACAAATTAAAAATAATAATGATAATAAAGCCCTAGGGCAAAATAATACACTTTCTGTTCGGTTTTGATGCATAAAAAGTGGGCCTTTACGAGCACATGCATTGAAAAAAAAATTAAACTTTCAGACTGGTAACCAACAACAAATAATTTGAAAATAACTACTCCTCTCGCGGCACCTATTTCTTATTTTTCTGATTGATCATTTATAAAATAATATGAGTTTATTAGTGATTATTTTTTATGAGTGATCATTTATAAAAAAATGCATGACATTCCCATAATCTTGAAATATCGACGTGTTTTACTTGAAAAAATGTGTATGATTATTGACCCCTAGTTGATAGGCATTATTTGTTAGAAATTATGTCCAGTACCCCTTTCATGGAATAGGTCGAATTTTTGGGCATTATATTTTGGCTAGAAATTGCCTTAAGTGGCAGGTAGTTGCCAACAACCTAGAGTCGACCTGTGTCGGTACAAATATCGACAGAAAATATATTGAAATAACGTTAATATCAGCGCGCACTGCTTTAAGAGGCTATGCAAATTTTATTTATGTCACTGTCACTCCAAGCGAAAATTCGCGCAGTGCGAGAGGGGCAGATTCAGGGCAAAACAGAAAAAAGTTGGTTTTATATTTTTATAAAAAAAACTAAAATAGCTAGCAAAATTTCAAATATCAAATCTCTAGATATTGTTGAAACACACCTGATAAAATATGTTTGAGTTCTGTATACCATACATCCTATTCGTCAAACGAGGAGAAAAAGTGTGTCTTGAAGACCTCATTTCAACAATTATTTCTATCGAGGAAAATTTATCCAAACATGTTTTCCAATTTCAAAACCCTAGATTATATAGTCAAAATGCATATACCAGAAGTTTATTTAATTTTTCCGTGTATTTCATGAAATACACAGAAAAGAAACACTCGTATTTTTTTCGCATATCGCCGTCGTTGGGTATCCGGATAGCGCAAAATAGGCGAAAATAACGCTTCTCATATGGATGCGAAGGACAAAAAAAATTCCATAAATATTTTTTCAATGCATGTGCTCGTAAAGGCCCACTTTTTATGCATCAAAACCGAACAAAAAGTCGATTATTTTGCCCTAGGGCTTTATTATTATTTATTTTTTAATTTGTTTACAATGGTTGGCTAACCTGCAGCCTTTCCTGTGTACCATAGACGTTATACTTTTTTTTCCACTGTTTAACGGCTCTGGATACAGTCCTTTTGAGACAATTATAATTTAAAGTTCACAAGATTATATTTGTTTTCATTTCCTCACACTATGCATTGAAAAATGTAGTATGATACACGGGCGTAAAAACAATAAATTACTCGGTTACGTTTAAAACACTCGCTACGCTCGTGTTTTAAATCGTCCTCGTAATTTATTCCTTTGCGCCCTTGTAGCATAAACTACTATTCTAACCAATATTTTCTTTGTGCAAGGATCATATAAATAGTGGTTTCACAAAAATAACCAATTTTACTTAATTTTAGTGCAAAAACCACCTGACTTTGAAAAATATTTTCATGCTGTACGCGATACGCGAGAATACACTCATTAAATTAAGTTGTTTATGTATAGTTTAACTAACAATTTATATATTTTTTCATAGTTTTTAAACATACCGTTTAAGATAAATAACTTTATCAATATAGTCAGTTTCGGATAACGCTGGAAAAAGGCGCCTTAATAAAGGGATTTAAAATTTCACTCTCGACTAATTTCCTAATCTAATCGGTTATTTATCTGACAAGAGAGAAATGTTTTGTTCAGTTTCTAATCCGAACCTAACAATTTCCTTCACGAACACTTCCCGTACGATATCCGATCAGACAAACTTCTCGAAAAAAAAGCCTCATTCGTGCTCACAATCAACATCGGAGTCACGTAAAGAATTACTTAGCACAGTTCAATCTCGAAATAAACTCTCAGGTACCCAAAATGTTATTAAAACAAGCTGAAATGCTTTTCTCCTAATGGAAGTTGCAAGTTTATCTTCACAAGCAAGCTCCCAACTAAGAGCAGTTTTTATTATCATGCGATGACCATGTTACCTGGGACATTCGTCACACGAACATTTTAGTGGAACGGAAAAGCACTTTCTTTTGTTATTGCATTGTGATTTCTTTGTTGTCCGTCTGTTTATCTGCAGTACCCTTCTTGTTTAGGGTTCTGTACCTCAAAATTAAGAAGCGGAATCAGTTTGTTGTCCGTCGGTCTGTCTGTCTGTCACGACACTTTTGCTCGGCCCCGTATAAGATATCAAATTGAAACTGTTACCTCCTACAGAAGTCTATGGCTCTATGGTGCTATAAAAAAATCAGGCATTTAACTTAACGCAACAAAAAGGATTTTAACTTTACATAATCAATTTCATACAAATTCTCCCACTATGAAAACCTATAGGGCACTTCCAGACTTAGAAGCTTCAAATTTCGTTTACATGTAGGTCTTATAGTTGTGTCGATTCGGTATAACACGATTTAACTTATTTGACAGGACTAAACTTAATGTAAGTGTTCTGTCTGTCTTTTTTTTCTGTATCGAAAAGACAAAGACAGGACGTTAGTTTTGTCAAATAAGTTATGTTGTGTTACGCCGAATTGATACAATTATTAGGTTCCGTTTCAAAATGTGTGATCATCGTCCGAAATTTCACTCGTTTTTAAGAAAGGGACATAGCTATCTATATACTAGAAATAGAAAGAAAAATCTGATTTTGAAATACTTTCTAGTGATTTCCGTGAAACGCCAAAGTTAAATTGACCTCATATAAAATGCAAGAGCGGGAAACCGAAAATGCTTTTCGTAGTCGATACGAAAGGAAAATAAATACATAAATATAACATTACAGGCCTACAGAAACATAAAATTTTTCAAGTTTTTAATTTTGTGCAAAAGACGGGAAAACACCGCAGTTTCAAAAGTCAAACGAATTTTAACGGTGCCCAGGCAGCGTCAGAAATCGCACTTGTTAGTTGTGTATTCACATTCTCTGGACGCGTTTTAAAACACTTTCGTGCAAGTGTCAGGTAGCTCGTTTACCCTGAGATTCACTCATGCCGATTTCTGAACGCTATAGGGTAAAATCGCATCACTCCGAGTGATAATCGCTCGTTTTGAAAAGGAACCTTTTTAGTGTATAGATATACCTATAGATGTATGATTTGCGGAAACCTCGAAGTACTAATCCTATTAAGATATATATTTTTTTTTGGTGATCTCAGTGGCTTTGCGGTAAAGGTTTTGAAGGAGGACGCAAACCAGTGGTGAAATTAGCATAATCTTTTGAGTTTTCCACGTTGAATTTGTATTAAGAGCTGTTTCGCAGCCGGATTGTGAAAACCCGCCATTTTCCAATTAATCGAAACAGAACACTTCAAAAAATTTGAAATTCCGGAGATCTACCTATAGTTTGACCCAGCCACAGAAGAAATAATAGCAATTATGCCGATAACATGTTCATATTTTTCCGGGCTCTGTGTAGTTTTACACATTATTAATATTTGCTCATCAGCAAATTTTAATGAAAATGTAATTTATTAGGTAAACATGTACAAATTTAAATTAAAACAGGTTTGATGAACAAATTTTATTTAAGAGTTACAAGATCAAATGCCTCTTAAATTTCTTCATTTTTATAACAATATTTTCTAAACCATCATCAAAATTTGGTGACTTACTGAAGAAAAGCAAAGTCAAAAGTACAATCAATAGAAGAGCTTGTATGACTAGATTGATGGATGTGGCAGAAGCAAAAAAGGTGTGTCAGGATTGTAGCAGATGGACAACTGTAATCTCTGCCTACCCCTCTGGAAGACTGGCGGATATAAATAAAATACGCTTATTTTGAAAATTGTAACTAATGAATTTTAAAAACTTTTTAAAAATCATAAAAGCTGCGTAAATACGTAAATTTGTTTAAATTTTTGCTTGAATGAGTAAGAATTTCGCGAATAATGAAACTTATTTATAAGAATTTGATTAAAACTGGGTCAACATCTGGGCAAGAGGTTTTAATCTAAAATAATTCTCTACGAGCTAAGACCATCGAAATATATGATTAATACTTTCTGAAAACATTTACATTTTTGTAATACTGTAGGTTTAACCATTAAAACAAAATTAATTAAAAAAAATTGAGTTTTTTAGAACCATGTTTAATTTGTTTGATGAATTACTTGGCATTTGCCTTTTTTAAGTTAAAAAAAATACTTATTAACATGAATTTTAGACCAAAAATATCTATTTTTGTTTTACACTGTAGTATAATAATAATAATTCAAAAGCTAAACCACCTTTTCAACGTTTCTAATACAATCGTATCCAAATAACAGCTAATATTCCTCCTTAGACACGAAATGCTCACATCACCGACATATCTATAAGCGTTACTCATAATGTGAACATTTATTTAGCATCTCTTTTGTATTCCGGCAGGGTGCGCATTAGTCGTTTTACACCCCTTGAAGATAGATATTTTACGTTATCGTCCGTTTATGGTTCAAACAGCTCGTAGCATATTTTTATCTTTTATTTAATGGCTGATCTTTTGATCCTTACGCATTTCTTACAGCAAGTACATACAAGTAAAAAAGTTAATACTTGCGATTGTCGGCTCTTGGTGAAACATCATCATGGATGAAAACAAACGCTTGTACTGTTTCACAATTCAATTTATAGCAAAATTAACCCCAACTAGTTTCGCCTTATCGGGATTCTCAAGGGAATAACGTAATAATTTAGTTATATATCAAATACGCATTGTCTAAGAATGACAACAAAACCTAAACAAATATGAGGGTAATTAAAAAACAAGTACATACAAGTACATGTGGGAGGGAATGGTTCCACCAAAAGAACAAAATTGGCAATTTGACACATCAGCAGTGGTCTGAAATTGTCCGTGTCTCCGCTATTCCAATGCGGACTCTAGGATGCATATCCAGGACGCTCTCTAATCCTTTCCATATCCGGAGGGCACGTCTACTCCGGTCTACTCTTGGATTTGCAATGGTTTCTGTAGTCCCACCTATGAAACATGGGGCTGCATGAGCTAGTGTGAATCTCTGGGTTAATATAGTCTGGTCAAGCCATACTGGGATCGGTGCATTTCAATAAATTATTCATTCATATAACAAGGTACTATGGTATGAGATAATCAAGACCGCCGCATATCTGTGATTGATCAAGATACGCCTTGTTTCGTAAGATAGACGTCCTTTAGCGACCGAGCCAATTTACAACAGGACCAAAATATCTGTAGAGCTTAACTTTTCGTTGTCATTTTACAAGATTCACAATGGTCTGGGGCCCTACTCTAACTTCAACATGTATTGCTATCGCTTTCAAATGTATCGTTAATGCTACGCTGATATATATTTATTGTTCTGTGTTATTATTGTTCTGAGGATTTCTACAAATGAGACATCACATATCATTTTTAGCCAATCACAAAAGTCATAATGCCTCGATAAGGCGTCTGCCCCCTTAATGTCTAATTTCAATATTTCGCTATAGCTTTTTTATTACATCACACATAATATTAAGCCACTCACGATACCTTTGAAGGCGATTGCGATAGATATTTAAATTAGACAATAAGGCTCTTGGTAAAGGCTCAGTAGCATTTGTGAGGGTCCGTCGAGAGAATTTTCTCCCTCTACGTGATAGCACAAAATAAATACTACCAAACGGCCGAATCGACGACAACGACTAAGTGGCGTCGCGTGCAATCGTAAAAATACGATACGTTAAAGTTTTAGCGTCCCTGTTACTCCATATGCGAAAAAACATTCAGTGCGAGTGGGACGGATTCGTGGAAAAGTAGCAAAAAGTCGGTTTTTTATTCATATAAAATGTACTAAGCTATTTTGTCAAAAAGATTTTCAAGGAGACTTTACAAATACATAATATCCACATTTTGAATGCAATTTCACAATGAAATTAGCTAGGATTTCAGAATTACAGGAAAAAATAAAACAATTTAGAGGTCTTTTCGGAATTAAATTCTACCGAGAAAATTTCATCCAATTACGTTTTCCTTCAGTGAGAATCTTAACTAAATACTCAATAAACATTTACCCAAAAATGAAATACGTAGATGACGTTATAGTGGAGTAAATGGATTCGAAAAAACCCCATTATTTTTTTTTGTATTGCCTTAAGATACTTCGGTCGTGTTGTAGTTGAATTGCAATCTGAAGATTGATTGAACCATATAACCTCTTTGCCCTCGAGAAGTCGTCTCTAATCAGCATTGCTAGATACGAGGTTGTAGCTGAGTGCCTTAATACTACCGCCGTTACCATTGAAATGGTAGTCTGGCTGGGATTAGCTAGACTTAGGTATAAACAAATAGCGTTCGAGCTGAAAATTGTTAATAGTGATGTATACCAGCCAAACCCGATTTTAGGATAAACTAGTTTGGCCAAAGAGATTTTGGGTTGTCAAGAGAAATAACCACGAAGGTTATTTAGGGCGGCCGCGCCACTACGTTGCACGATTCGCCATGTATAACTTTCTAACCTAACCTACCGGCTCTTTTCAGGACTTCTGAAAAACCAGTTTGGTCTAGCCTAAACTAGTTTGTCCTACAATTGAGTCTCCGGTAACATGCCGTCAGCAGATCGTAGAATTGAAGAGATCGTAAAGTATGAAATCGAAAATCTTTCACTAAAAGTCACAAATAGGTGCGACGACTAGGGTTACCAACCCTCCCGGAATGCCCGGGACACTCCGGGAATATTGTTCAACCTCCCGAGCTCCCGGGATGCAATAAATTCTCCGGATTTTCTAAAATTTGTAGTTTTAGGCAATTATAATAGTTAAAAAAAGACAAACTTTATATTTTTTCGAAATATTTCGGCCTCATCAGTGAGGCCGTCATCAGTCGAGTTGACAGGTAAAAATTATAAAAAAATATATATGAAAACAAGTTGGTACAGTCTGAAAAATGATAGGAACTATTTACATAAAAAAAAAAAAAAATATGATGAAAGAAAGGTGGTAAAATAAAAAAAGAAAAGAAACAGTTTGGAGGGGAGTACTTGTTGATTGGGTCAGTTGGTCGAGTCTGTCAGTGCTGTCTGTTGAGTCCGGGTCCATAATGTGCGCCAAGTGACCAGATATATGCTGTCTCCCAGGTCCTAAGTTCTAGAACTTAAATAAAAAGCTAGAATATAGAATAGAAACTAGAATAAAAAGCTTATATAGCTAAGGTTATATTTATTCAGATTTTCTAAAATAAAATAATTGTCATTAACGAAATAGATAAATCACGCGAAATAAATAATTTTATGACGAAATAAATTTAAATTTTTCATATCAAATATGAATGATGCTTTTACAAAACAAAGGAAATGAAAAATAAAAAATATTACCAACTTCCATTCAATTGCCCACCAATTTATTCAAATCGCCCAGGTTGGTTCCTCCGAGAGTTGGCAACCCTAGCGACGGCGAGTGGAGGGAAGATGAGCGTGCACGCTTATCCTAACATATCAATAAATATTTTTTTTAGTTCAGTTTGACATAAATCCGTACCCCTATTACAAATGCGAAAGTGTTTGTTGGTTGTTGGTTTTTTGATTTGTCTTTCTTTCACGCAGCAACGGAGCAACTAATCTACGTGATTTTTTGCATAGTGTTAGTTTATGGGTCGGAGAGTGACATGGGCTACTTTTTATCCCGGAAAATTACAAACTAAATAGGCGCGAGCGAAGCCGTAATTGTATAAACCAGATAAATAGTGATTTACAGAGACTTCAATCTTGGTCCAAACGCTTTGGAATAGGTGTAAACCCATGCAAACGTCAAGCTCTTATTGTCGGTAGCTAACAACAGATAGTCAAAATTGATCCTAATGTCATGGGTAAGGTAAGCTATAACGGATGTAATATTGCGTTCACCGACTCTACCAAGACTCTGGCCTTGTCATTGACCAAAACCTTAATTGGAACGCTCATATCACGAATGTTTCCTGCCAGATCTATGCCTCATTGCATTCTCTTTTGTGTCTTAAAAACGTTCTTCCTATTTCAACAAAAAATCCTCTTGCAAATTTTTCTTGTTCCTGTAATTGGTAATGCTAACGTGTGTAATCTGGACCTTATCGAGGAACTCCTTAACAAGCTCAATCGTTTGCTCAACACATGCAGTATTTGCTTCATTTTCAGCCTTCGCAAACACGATCACGTGTCTGAGTTTCGTTCCAAGTTACACTGGCTTCCAATTCGTAAGCAAAGCAATGTCAGAATTCTTTGTCTACTTTTCTCAATTATTAATGATCCAACTACTCCACCTTATCTCAAATCTTGGTTAATTTTTTAGATAACACTCACCTTAGGTGCGCTAACAACCTTGTTATGTCTTTTTTTTCACCACTCTAGTTTTATGTGCCACTCCTTTGCCGTGACAGCTGTCCGTTTGTGGAACGATCTTCCTGTTGAAATAAGAATAGCCCCGTCTCGTAATTCATTTAAACAGTTATTGAGCAGACATTATCTTAGCAAAATTAATTAATCTGGTATTAACACAGCAATCTGAAAACTTCACGACTATTACTCTTGTCTTTAATTATTATATGCAATTATATTAATATATTATATGTAATATGTATGTATATTTATATATATATATACATACATATTTGAAACGTTATACGTATTTATGTAATTAGTAATTATTTTCATTTAATTAAAATACCTTTATCTAAAGCTTACTATTTTATATTATTAAAAACTTATCTATCAGTACATAAATGTATTATTTATTTATTATTTCTTGTTTAAAAATTTAAAGCCTTTCTGCACGCCTGCCTCTATAACTTTCTTGTTAGCTGTCGGGTTGACGACATTAAGGGGGAACGAGTCGTATCCTCTACGAAACGCACAACTAAAGATGGTTCTTCTTATTTTTGAATAACAGATATTAAATAAATATGATTTATGGCAAAATTTTGCCGGAAATGCCTAAATGACACTAAACTATGTTCACGAAATGCCATAAATCACATTTATTCAACATCTGTAATTCAAAATAAGAAGAACCATCTTAAGTTGTGCGTTTCGTAGAGGATACGACTCGTTTCCCCTTAAGTCCACCTGTTGTAGATTTAACTGTAGTTTTGTGCAAAAAGAATTTACAAAGAAATAAAAAAATATGATATGCCCAGGCCATTCATGATATGCCCAATTCTACGATTCGCCGACGATATACATTATATTATGTCGCCGGCCAAACCCATTTTTGGGACAAACTGGTTTGGCCTATGTGAGTTGAAGTTTGTACATCCCACACGCACCACCCTGGTATCAAAATTTACTCTAAATTTTCACAGCAGGCAATATTAAAATCCAGCTCCAAAATGTTCTTGTAAAATATAAAAGGGACAAGTAAGGAACTACGTACTTAGATCCCTACAAGACCTACATTACTTAGCCCTTGTCCTCTGAATTTGTATTTAAGTTGTTCTCCAACTTACAGTTATTTTATTTCCTCTAACATTGAAGATTTCCGAGGGTAGACGTTTAATTAAAAACAAGAACTTTGGGCTTCACTTGAAACGAGCGGAACCCTATTTTAGGGATCCACATCTGATTTTACAGAAGCAAATCTTTTGAAATTAATATTAAATTCTTGATAAATTAAAAGGATAACATTCAAATTCTGTCCATCTATGCTCTATAGTCGGTCAATTAGAAGATTAAAGGAATTTATACAGTATACGAGTACATAAAAATATAAACCAGTCAATAGTGTGAGTAGGTCTCGTACCTTGAGGGTTCCGTAGCATTCTAATAAATTAGCAGACCTGAATAAAATATTTAAAAAAGTTCCAAACTTTATTTAAGAGTTTTGTTTTTTACATTTACTGCCAAAACGTATGAAATAAAATTGTAAAATTAGGTTTTGCCACTAATTGCTCATTCCATAATAAAATTTTAGTATTGTTTGATTAAGTTAAGAATAAAATACAAATCTAAAGTAATATTCGTAAAAATTGTCTAAAACTGACCAAATTTGATGGCTCCCATTTCTTTAATATTGAAGATGAAAGTTGAAAAATTTTCATTTCATGTACAATACCAAAATATTGGTCAGCGAATAAGCCTCGCAATACAGCGAGCCAACGCCGCCAGCCTATTGGGTATTCTCCCCGATGATGGCGGTGATCTGGCTCATATATTTTATCTGATCTAGAGCCCGCTATGAGATAGACAGGTTGGTATTTGTTTTTCTTTTTATATTTAATTTAATTTTAAGACAGTTTTATAAAAAAAATTATCATTATTTATATGTTATTTAAGTTTCTTACTTGTTACTTGAAATAATAGATACAAAATATTAAACATATAATTTACATATCAAAATAATTACTTTTATTAAATACAGTCCCTTATTTGAAATAACTCCAAAAGTGCCAAAGTAAGTAGGAACGTGTAAAATGTGAGTTACTAAAAACTAATAGAAATACTAAAATCATTTTACATTCTCAAAATGTTCCCTCTCAGCGTTAACTCTTTTTAAAACGTAAATAACTAGACGAACTAACTTTTTGAGCTGCGTTGTTAATAGTAGTTTATGCTACAAGGGCGAAAAGGATTAAACGTAGCCGAGTAATTTATTGCTCTTACGCCCGTGTATCATACTACGTTTTTCAATGCATAGTGTGAGGAAATAAAACAAATATAATCTTGTAAACTTTAAATTATGATTGGCTCAAAAGGATTGTATCCGGAGCCGTTAAACAGTGGAAAAAAAAGTATAAAATTTATGGTACACAAGAAAGGTTGCATGTTAGCCAACCACTGTAACTAAATTTAAAAAAAAATAATAATAAAGCCCTAGGGCAAAAAAATCGACTTTCTGTTCGGTTTTGATGCATAAAAAGTGGGCCTTTACGAGCACTTGCATTGAAAAACATGTAACAACACCTGTGCAAATATTTGAACAAAAAAATCCTTTGACGAATCCTTTTGCAAAACATGTTTCTGATGTTGCGCATTCATTTTACTGTCAAACTAATTTCCATACAAACATACATACGTCCATTCGTCAACAAAGCATTTGCTTGTGTATTTTAAAAATACATTCTGGTTTGAGTGCCGACATTTACAATTTTTTTTATTCGGAGGTCGTTCAGGCTGAGCTATACGACCCATTACGAGGTCATTAGGGTCTCATAAAAATTACACCCGAGGCGTGACATGACTGTGAACGCTTCTTTATATTTAAAGGTAATGAAAAATTCTTTCGAATAAGTTTATATTTTAAATATCGTGATAGCCAGGGGTTGTTTCTATGTGATAAATGTGTGTTACGTGTTATGGATACAGTCTTTTAGACTACAGGGTTGTTGTATTTCTAATCATCGTAGCTCTGCTATCAATTTTGTGGTAAGATGGGAAAATAAAATTCTCATGAGATGATTTTGATATTTTGCGTGTTCCGGCATTGACATCATGAAAAGCCGCAGCGGAAGGGTCGAAGCGATCTCTTTCAGGCAACCCTTAGGTGGAAGAAACTGCATGAAAATTTTGCTGAGGAGGCTAGTTATTAAGAGGCTATGCGAACCTTATTTTTGTCACTGTCACTCCAAGCGAAAAATCGCGCAGTGCGAGTGTGGCGGATTCAGGGCAAAAGGGAAAAAGGTTGGTTTTATATTTTTGTTAAAAAAACTAAAAAAGCCAGCATAATTTCAAATATCAAATCTCTAGATATTGTTTAAACACACCTAATAAAATATGTTTGAGTTCTGTATATGGTTCCTATTCGTCAAACGAGGAGAAAAAGTGTGTTTGAAGACCTCATTTCAACAATTATTTCTATCGAGGAAAATTTATCCAAACATGTTTTCCAATTTCAAAACCCTAGATTATATATTCAAAATGCACATACTAGAAACTTTTAAAAAATTTCCGTGTATTTCATGAAATACACAGAAAAGAAACACCCGTATTTTTTTCGCATATCGCCTTAATCTTAATCTTAATCTTAACAAAGGCTTCCAAATTCAAAACTCAAATTCATTTTGTAACCAACAACATTGGAAGAAAGATTGATGAAACAATATATGCAGCAATCTATTTCAAAATGTCAAAAGGTACAAACTAGGATCTACTTGTACCTAATCTAATAACTGACCCTGAACCGAGTTAAGTAACCCTTTTCAAATTGCGATATGTCAGACACATTCCCTACCCCTACGTTCAAAATAAATGAGATTAATTAAAACTAGAGTGATAAATCAAATAGTTTGACAAGAATCTTCAAGGAGATACATTAATCAGTAACTGGTTCTACACTATCAATATTAATAATATTTACACAAGGGTATTTTCTTCTTTTCGTAGTACCAATATCATTTATCAACTAATAAATTAGTAAACATATATATTTAAAGTAAGAAATTAAAGTAATTATTCAATAAAATCTTGTAAATATGGAATAATATACAAGGTGTAACCATATTTGAAGAGCTTATTCAGTCAATGGTTAAGAACAACTTTTACGATGGAACAAATCCTGTATATTGAAAAAAAAAATTACTCGCTTCATAGGAAAATGCAATGCCGCTCGGCCGAAATGTATGGAAGGGCAAATTTTTTTTTGAGATTTCGGTGTTGACCCCATAGTAACAGTTGTTCTATACCATTGACTGAATAAGCTCTTCAAATATGGTACACCTTTCTGTTACACGTTGTATACATATTATTGTATCAATTATTACCTAATAAATTAGTAAACATATATATTTAAACTAAGACATTAAAATAGCATGAAATGTTTTTAACTCTTCAATAAAATGTAGTAAAAATGGAATCATACATTCCTTACGCCATAGTTTTCATGAATGTTGTTTAATTGCAATTTGATTTGATTCCCAAACATTTGAATTTTTGTGTTAGTTGTAGTTAACTACATTTTAAGATGGTCCGTGGGACACAACAATCCTATTCAGTGATTTAAGGCGATATGCTAGAAAAAATGCGGGTGTTTCTTTTCTGTGTATTGCATGAAATACACGGAAAATTATGATCAGTTTCTAGTGTATGCATTTTGACTATATAATCTAGGGTTTTGAAATCGGAAAACATGTTTGGATAAATTTTTCTCGATAGAAATAATTGTTGAAATGAGGTCTTCGAACACACTTTTTCTCCTCGTTTGACGAATAGGAACCATAAACAGAACTCAAACATATTTTATTAGGTTTGTTTCAACAATATCTAGAGACTTGTTATTTTAAAAGTTGCTAGCTGTTTTAGTTTTTTTTATAAAAATTATAAAACTAACATGTTTCGCTTTCGCCCTGAATCCGCCCCTCTCGCACTGCGAGATTTTTCGCTTAGAGTGACAGTGACAAAAATAAAATTCGCATAGCCTCTTAATTATATTATCAGAAAGCCAAAACTAAAACGGTTGCTTCGTGCTCTGCCGCCAGCAAGCATAATCAGTGTTTTTTCAAGGTTTTTCTGGTTATTCCGAAAAAATATTTGTTGTAGGAATTTTTGTCTTGACAATGGAAAATAAAGCATGTTCTCGTGTTATAAAAGTAATTTCAGACAAAAAACTCAAGCCGCTTAGACATAAAACGTATTTAAACGTATTTATAACATAAAAAAATTTCATTTTCAAAAATAAAATCTATCGAGTGAAATGTGTCCAATTAAATAACTGCCTTGACAACGGACAGATAAAGGTATGAAAAAATATGTCTGTGAGTTTAATATTGATCAGGTAAGTGGTTGACTTACCATATTGAAGGCGCTACGGAAAAAAAATCGACACTTTTAGAACTTGCATATCTACTTCAGTAAATAATGTATTATTTTGATAAAATAGTATATTATTTTTGGATTATTTTTCTAGGGATTTGTTAAACAGAAACGCGATTGGAGAAATTCGGCTCGATAGAAATATTTATAGAAATGAGGTCTTTATGGACACCAATTCTCCTGGTTTGACAATTTAGAATGACATATGGACAGCAATTATATTTTATTAGATGGGTTGTATCAGTATGTAAGACCTGCCCCCCTATTCTGTATCTTTAGTTGCCAACTGCACGAGGTGCCTATCATCAAAAACATAGCTAAAAACTGAAATTTCAAAATTGCCTTTAGTGGGTATTGAACTATTAACAATCTGTGTCGTCACTTCAAGTGCGAAAATATCCTTAGGACATCGGAATTCAATAGTATATCTATGTTTTTGATGATAGACACCCAGTCCAGAAGGCAACTAGAGATACACAATAGGCCCGCTGGTTAAACAACATTTTGATAGCAACTTTAGTACATTTTATATTAATAAAAAACCGACTTTTTGCTACTTTTCCTCGAATCCGTCCCTCTCGTTCTGAGGATTTTTTCGCATATGGAGTAAAAGGGACGCTGAAACTTTTACATATTGCCTTATAAGTCCAAAGCGATAATAGAAAAGACTAGTTGAATAAATAGTTACGCAAGTTACTCTACTACTATGTAGCCTTAATGTAAGCCTGGCTTTACTATTTAGTAAGCTACGGCCTTGAACTTGGCTCCATTAGGGATCTTAAGGAATGTTATTCTGCCATAATATTACTTACATAATAGTATCGTAAGACATTTTACGTTGGCCGCCAGCCAAACAACTTAACAATCTCCATGAAGACGGTGGAAGCTCTACGTTATGAAGAAACAACTTTATTCGTGTCACGGGTAATAACATGCTGGACAAGGAGCTGAAAAGTCGTGGAATACTTAGTTTGTGGCATAGAGAATAGCCCATAACTGAGTAAATAATTGAAGGGAATTCGCTTAGATTAAATTATGTTAAGGTGTGTTAATTCGAACACCAATTTCGAGATTTAGGTTTAATTAGCCGTATTTTGGAACTTGTGGTCTAAAAAACCTCATGATGATGAATATTTTTACGAAAAAGCTGCAACTTCCATTTGCCTCCGTGTGACGTCACTTGAAAAATGGCTGTTTAGAAATGTGTCCTTTACTATCAAGATAAATTTATAATAATTAGCTTTGCACTGATTTGACAGCTGGATGACAGATGAGTAGACATACAGAGACAGAACAGTTTTTTATAAGCAATCACACATCCCAATCAGTATAATGTCTCGAATTCTCAAGTGACTTCATATCGGACAATTCTTTAAAAAATCTTATTAAAATAATGGTTAATTTATATAACAAAATAATGAAAAATGTGTCCTAAAATGACGTAAACTATCAAAAAAAAAATCGTTTAGAAATCAAGCTATGGGAATTTTGTGTTCTTGAGTTTGTTGTCGGTATAAGGAAAAAAAACATTTAAAAGTTATGCTTTATAGGATAGCAGGATAATATATTATAGTTTATCCGTTTTTAGGGTTCCATGCCCGAAGTGCCAAAAGGGTTATTACTAAGCTTCCGCTGTCTATCTGTCCGTCCGTTCGTCTGTCACAGTAACTTTAGCTGTGGTAGTTAGGCAGTTGAAATTTTCACAGATACTAATATTACTACAGCGTCTATTAGGGCAAGTAATAAAAAAAAAATTAAACCCTATGGAACCCCATACAGATTAACATCGAAAAAGTAACATTTTATAAACGGTATTTGTTTCAGCTTTATCTTAAAGATAGTGATTGGATGGAAACATACAAGTTTCAGATCAGAAAAACAAAAATCATTAAAATTTGGATTCCTTACTCACAGTGTGCCGAATTGTTTGTCAGGTGATTTTAGCGGCTTGTTTTCTGTCGCCTTAATGTTGCTACGGCATTTATATTGGTGTTATTTACCATAATGTTTTTAGGGTTCCTTACCCGTATTGTGTGGTGGTACGGAACCCTCTGTACGCGAGTCCAATTCATACTTGGCTAAATAGATTTTAAGAAACTCTAGTACAAAATGAATTCGATAATTATAACCCGCGCAATTAAAGACAGGAATTGAAAATGGCGGCGTGTACTTGTGTCTGCATGGAATTGTGATAGAGTCAGCATTTAAAATTTGTGGCAAATCCAGACTACTTTTTTTGCATGCAGTACTCAAGTGTGCGACTGAAGACAGATATACAGTGTGAGTGAGAAGGGATAATTAATTAGGGACGCCATTTTAGATTCCTTTCTTTAATTGTGCGAGTTATACTCATATTCCTTGAATTATAGTAGTTTATGCTACAAGGGCGCAAAGGAATAAATTACGAGGACGATTTAAAACACGAGCGTAGCGAGTGTTTTAAACGTAACCGAGTAATTTATTGCTTTTACGCCCGTGTATCATACTACGTTTTTCAATGCATAGTGCGAGGAAATGAAAACAAATATAATCAACAAAAAAATAAATAATAAAGCCCTAGGGCAAAATAATCGACTTTTTGTTCGGTTTTGATGCATAAAAAGTGGGCCTTTACGAGCACATGCATTGAAAAATATTTTATAGGTATATTCCATTATTGTAAGGTCTCTATTTGAACAAAAAACCGGCGATGTAATTTTCAAAGGCGTCAAACTCTGAACGATTTTCTTTCGAAGCAATAAGAGTCACATTTTTGATTATCGAATCGATATCGAGTTATCCCGAGTCAAAATAGGTCGATAATTTATCTGTTTATTTTCCCGACGAAAGACAAATAAGGTCTTTACATTTGAAATTGCCGTTTTCTAAAGAGAATTTGATGGAAACTTAATTTTCAGTAACTAACATTTTTGCACTTTTTTAGGAATGACTTATCCAAGTTATGTAATTTATTTTGTGTATGGATGAGACAACATTAAGCTAACAATAACTTTAATTTAATTTTTGACAAGTGTCAGCTGTAAAAAAATATTATGAATCTTAACATCGAAATGGATGGCATTTAAGACGATTTGCTTATGAAGATTATATTCCAACTGAAAATAAAAACAAAACTTATGACGTAGATGTAAAACAGAGAAATCAATTTTCAAACAAAAAACAAATAATTGAAGTAGATATTGAATTACAGGAATTATACGTCATGATCTCATGAATCTGTGAGAAAATTTTGGCAATTTCATAGGTAAAGACCTTTTATTAATTAATAAAACTTTAGCACGAATTATATCGTATATCACTTTAAACCCATCCTACAAATACAGAATTATAGTAATCGGATGTATCATAAGTACCTATATACCCGTGCTGTATTCAAAAATAAGTTAAAATCATTAATATTGCAGAAATATGATATCTAAGTGTAGATAAAACGATTATCTTTTCTTTTTAAGTAAGTTTTTTAGGTTAAATTGAAACTGTTAAATTTAATTTTTTCATTGTTTATTTTTATTTAAACAGAGAGTTTTTTCCGCCTACAAACTGCATTACAGTTTGGCAGAAATAGTTGTATGTGCTTAATATTTTCGTATGGAAATAAACGTCTATTACTACTACTAATATATACGTTTTACATATATTACTACTACACATACATACATATATGTCTAAAGCTATATAGTGGTGGTGATTATGACATGTGCTCTCTCACTACGAGTTTACGGCTAACTTTGGCAGTAAATGTAGGGTGTTAATAAAATAACCTTACATGTTAAGAACTGGTCCGTCACCACGCTCATAAAAGTAACATTTTCTAATGTTGAGCTATGACATTGAAGTGTGAAGTTACTTTAAGTTTAAACATCAGTCGCTCGGTACAAAGTGCACAACTTTACCTTGTTTTTCTTGTTTAATTATTTATTTTTTAGGCGTTTAGTTTGTTTAAGTTTTAAGTATTTTATAGTTTTATCTAGTTTTAATACTTTATCAGACATTCATTAATTACATTATATTCATTATTTATCAATCAAAATGTTATTATAATTAGAAATATTCATTACTTATGTATTAACACTAGAGTGGACGCGTGGGCTACAGGTGTAGACCAGGGTATATTATTCGTACCTCTTTCTCAAACGCGTCACACTACTGCGCTGTTTTTCCGTGTATTCCTCGACTATGGACCCCCGCGTCGCTCAGCAGCGTGTCGCTACCCTCAGCACACGGACTTCAGAACAGAACGACTAATAAAGTGGATGGGCTGCGTATGTAGCCCGCGCGACCTTTCAGGGAATTTGATAAATCCCTATTATTTATGCAAAGATTGTACTAATATTTTAAGGGTACTTTATTTCAGTGTAATTTTTGCATTTTAAATACTGTTTTATAACAAATATACTTATTATTAATATCTTTTTAGGAAATCATGGCGGCGTCTGCGTCTCATGTTGATTTTACAATATTTGCATTCAAAATGGGCTACAGATGTACCCCGCACGACCGTTATAGGAGTCAATTAGGGCGCGCCTACTGTAGTGTTAAGTTACATTTGCAGAAGATACATAAAACATTGTGATAGTGATAGACGAGATTGTAGATACAGTTCTGAGTACGTTCCTTATAAATGTATACATCCTTTGCAAATTAATGTTTAAAACTATGTAAAAGAAAACTATGGTAACTTCTAAAATAATACACATGACAGTAGAGCGTAAGATAATATGAACTTATAGAATTAACACAATGGTGTAACTTTTACAACTTTCTGTTTGTAGCAATTGAGTGAGTCGGAGAAAATATCGATGTAAGTTAAAAATGAAAAAGATATTGATCTATGATAATTCACGCCAATAGTTCATTACAAGATATGTTTATAGACCGACGGCTAGAAATTTAATGCACAATTGGCCATGATTTTGTCGAAACAAACTTAAAACAGCATTTTAGGCTTGTTTGGACAAAATCAAGACTAATTGTGCATTTTATTTTAAACTGTTGATTTATAAACCTAACTTATACTGAATTATAAGCGTGAATTGTCATAGAGTAATATCTTTTTTCACTGTTAACTTTTAACTTTTGTGAAAAACAAAGTTAAGTTGTGCACTTTGTACTGAGCGACTGACGTTTAACCTTAAAGTTATATAGAAAATGGGCAGTTTCTATTGGCGCAGCCAAGCGAAACAGGTGTGGGGCACGGCCCTCTCAGGAAACCCGGTGGAAAAATCGATTAAATAATATATTTAAGGGGCTTTAGTAAGTTATATTAGCAGCTCAAAATATGACTGTACAAATATCGACAATAACGCAATAGAAATAACGTTCATGTCAGAGTGCATTTCAAAGTGGCTGTTACGACGATCGCTGTGTCGCCGGGTAGCGCAAAATAGAAAAAATAATGCTTTTCACATGTGTTAAGTTTGATATTTAAAAGTTTTAAACATCATTGTGTTAGATTTTTGTATTGCTCGTGTGTGTGTATAAGTTTTAACCTTGTCTCTTTTGAATTTAAAAAGTTTAAACTATTTATCAGATTTTTAAAGCATTTGAAAGGTTATTAAAGGTATTTATTTTCTCGTTGTAGGTTAATGCTTTTAAGATTTTAAAACATCACAATTACGGGACATGGGTCAATAGGTATGATATATTTTTTTCAAAGTTTTGTAATATTCATATAGAAAGTTTAAACCAATTTAAAAACGTCTGTTAAAGCAGTTTTGCTTGTGAAGCCCCTTAAGGTTCAACCAAGCAAACACCAGCGTGACTGTTTCAACATAAACATGTGAACGAAGGAATAATATTTTTTGTGTTATAAAGTTATAATTTTCGATTGCTATGGAAATTCCATTTTAATAAACCATATAATTTTAAACAAACCCAGATTTTGGCAGTTTGGCCCCTACTAGGTACCCCGTACTCCTTTATAACAAAACCCTGGCTACGCCAATATCAGTCTTTGAGTCTGGTTAAGCTTCACTAAACCCACATTTCGTATTTGAGAATTTCAAGTTAAGCGATGCTTCAAGTATGAAATGCAGGGCTGTAGTTGGCTCATTTGTGATTTAAATATCCCTTAAACGACGTTTTCTCAAATCAAAAATGGGGGTTTATGCTACTTACCGCTTAACGTTAAACTCTCAAATGTGAAATATATCTTAAATTTTAACTAAATGAGAAAAAAATGTTCATAAACTCTAAAAATAATGCGACCGAAAAATTAGAACTTTTACAGAATTTTTGATTACTTATAAGTTTTTATTACGATATGGCATTGAAATATTCACAATTATTAACCGTTTTCACGTGTACGGAACTTTCGAACGCATGCCAAACATGCACTTTCTCATTTTCTTACATTAATTTATGGCTCAAACGTTACTTTATTACAGCCTATATAATGGTAAATGTCAGTATTCAGCAGCTAAATTACTACTAGAAGCAACTGCTAACCACCCTAACTTAGCTAACTGCCTACAATAGATATATATATACTATAGATTTGTATGTTGGTTTGTTGTGATACTCATATCTGATATGTGTGATCGATGACTAGTGAATTAGTTTCTTGAGTGCCTTCCGTTAATTTTGTAATTTTATTTCAAACGCAAATTTATTTTGACTTTCCGTATTGAAAGACTTGCATAAAGGCTTGTGCATATTGAGTTTAAAGTCACATAGCCAATATCAACTGCCATGAATTTACGAAAAAATAAAAATCACGGTTTTTTCTCATCACTAACCAAATATTTAGCATAGAGTTGACTGTATTTTATCCTTTTTTTCCTTCGTCCCGAATAACATAATGGTACAAAACAAAGTATAAAGTTTACGTAATTGTGTTATTCCCATATTTTAATTTCTGTAAGCAGATAACTACTCTTATACGGAACAGACTGGTGACGGGCAGCGGCGTCACTGGTGCGAGGGTCACACCAACCCGCCTGCCCAGCGTGTGTGAGTATGGGCAATTCTTCCAGGATGACCGCCGGGAGTGGCAAAGTCCTAGAAAGGCTTATGTCCAGCAGTGGACGAACTAGGCTGATGGATGGATGCGATACCTACCAAATGTTATTACATTTATTTAAGCCAAACCAGTCGCTTAGTGCAAAGTACATAACTTAACCTGGTATTTCTTGTTTAGAAAAAAAAAAATTAAAGATGTTGGTATGTGACAGTTGACGCCAATAGTTCAGTATTAGTGAGCTTTATTAAGCATAAGTTTGAAATTTAATGCCCAATTAGTCATGACCTTGTCTGAACAAAATTAAAACAGCATTTTATTGTGTATACAATTTCAAACTCTTGCATTATAAACCTCAATAATACTGAACTATTGGCGTCAAATAACACAGACCAAAATGCTTTTCAAATCTAAATTTGTAAGCAAGAAAAACAAAGTTAAGTTATGTTACATTAAAGAGAGAGAGACGGTACATCCCTCGGCAGAAGCACAGTCGATTATTATTATTATTATTTTTACCGATAATAAAAAAATCAGGATGTTTACATACCTGTAATACTACTTAAATTTAATGTACAAAGTAACGGATAATGAGATGATAATATACCTATATTACATTAATAAATATACTTATTTAATTTCATTCGTTATCTTTTTCAGATGGATTAAATTTATGTCGTACCTAATTATAATTTTCTGTCACAACAGAAGCATGGCACAGTTATTTTTCCGGTGTTATTTTTTACACACTTTTGGTCGAGCATAAATCAAGAGGTCTGGTTATTACAGTTCGTCCCTTGACGTTGTCGCTCAAAACGAAAAAAATGTAATATTATTTACGCTGGATGTTAAAGTAGGTATACTTTATTTAGCGAGACATTGCAAAGCGGTCCATTCACCCCTCGTTGACTATATATAAAGCTACATAACGGTAACTGACTCACTCACTCATTGACATGGTAGTTTAGTTGGAAAGAGTGTTCTGGGGTGGTAGTGATGTATGTATGGAATGTTGGGTGTCTAATACTGAGTGGGGAAAAAATCAGACATTTGACATTTTTTGACATTTGACATGGTTTTTTGACATTTTAGTGAGGCGGGTCGTTGTATGGGATTTTGTATGGGAGTTTTGCGAGTGAGTAGGCGAGCCCGAAGGGCGAGCCTACGAACGAGCACGTATGAGCCCGCGAGCGCGAAGCGCGAGCGGGCGATGTTCGTAGTGATGTACCTGGGTACTAGGGATGGGAAAAATTGACATTTTTGACAGAAAGTTGGCAGGAACAAGCCCGCGAGCGCGAAGCGCGAGCGGGCGCAGTTCCTAGGGATGTCCCCGGTCACTAGGGATGGGAATTTTTTTTTTTTCTAAAATTTGTTACAAAAAAATTTTGTTTTGGCCATATCTTCGGAACGGAAGGTGGTACATCCCTAGGGGTCGGACCATAGGGTGACAAAAAAGTTTTTTTTTTTTTTTCAAATGTCAAAACTTTAACGGCCCGTATCTCCGAGACGGCTTGAGTTAGACCCATGTTGATGGGTGTCTAAGAAAAGGTCTCGCCGAGATCTAGCCCCCCCCCGGTGTCAAAACTTCAAAGGCCCGTATCTCCCAAACGGCTGGAGCTAGACCCATGTTCATGGTACTCTAAGAAAAGGGCTCGGCGAGATCTTTCTGGATATAAAATAAAAAAATAAAAAAAACGAAAAAAAAAATTTTTTTTTACGAAAACTTTGATCGGCCATATCTCCCGAACCGTAAGTCCTAGCGAGTTGCGGTTTCGACTTTAGTGATTGATTTGTCGAGGGCTACCCGACTGCATAAAAAAATTTGACATTCGACAGGTTTTGACATTTTTTTGACAGGTCCAAAAAAGTGCTCCGATTCGCTTGAAACTCGGTATCAAGGGGCAGGTTGGG